>CM074590.1:6166666-7400000 GCA_037305975.1 Chrysolophus pictus
TCTGCCCAAGGCAGTGCACAGGATGCGAGCGGGGACACCATCCCGTGCCCCCATCCTTCCCCGTGAGCCCTTCCATCCTCCAGCCCCATCCCTCACCGCCCTTTTCCCATCTCCCCGCAGGTGATTGCACTTAGTAAGAGGAGCAAGGAGGCTGAGACGGCTTTCCTGAGCGTTTGCAAGCAATTGATCGAGGCTCCAGGTAAGGACTGCGGCGGCGACCTGGCTGCATAGTGAGGAGGCAGCACCGAGCAGCGGGGGCACAGCACCCAGCCCTGGCCCTGCAGACGTCCGCTCTTTGCATGTTGCTTTGAAAATCCCAACCGAAGAGACAAGTGGAAACAGCTTTTGCCATCGCTGTGTTTCAGCCCCTGAGCCAAATGCATCTTGACATTAGAAAAGGAATACATTTGCTCAGCCCTTGTAATAACACTGCGGCTATCCCCAGTTGTCTTTTTGACGGTAAGTTGGGTGAAATGACACAGCCCCAGCTCCTGGCAGCAGACTGTGGGGGCTGGGACCCCCCCAGGGGCTCCTCACGCAGCTCTGAGGGGAAACTGAGGCACGGTGCTGTGCAGCAGCCCTGGGGCTGTGCCCATCCCTGAGGACAGAGAGCTCCAAAGGGCTGAGGATGCACGGAAGGGCTCCTGCAGGGCCGCTAATTCATTTTCCAGACATTTAAGAATAACAAAATGTTTTAATGATTTCTTAGGGGAATTAGGGAGACATATTTTTGTCCTCATTAAATTTTATCCTGTGCTACAAGAACCAAATGTCAGCTCGCTTTGCAGAATCCAGTTATCTTCCCGGCCTCCCCACCTCCTCAGCACCCTCCCTGCACACCCTGTCACCTGCACAGAGAACACACATGCAGTTACATGCATACCACTGCAAACACATGCAATCACACGCACACCCATGCAAACACATGCACGCATTTGCATATTCCAGCACTTCTTCCTGTGCTTGTGCAATCACACGCACACCTGTGCAATCACATGCAATTGCATGCACACACATGTGCACACCCATGTGTCTGTCCCTGTCTGTCCCCGTCCATGTGTCTCTCTGCAGCCGAACACTTCCCAAGCACACTATAAGTCCTGATTCGACACTTTTTGCTCTGAATGGCTGCTGTCAACACAAATCTCTGGCAGCGACTGTAACAGAGCCTGATTGCTCAGCAAGAATTGTGATAAGTGAGCTGCTGTGTGTCTGTAATTACGGGAGAAAACCGTAAATCTTTGGGATATTGTTCACACAGATGTGGCGTGAAGGGAAGGGGGAGAAGCAGTAAAATGTGTTAAAAGCATAATTAATGTCATTGTTGTTGGGGATGATTTGATTTAAGCCCAGCTTTGATGTATGGAGGGTTTCGTAGGGCTCTGGTGGATGGGGTGGAGCAGGTTGAGATGAGGCAGCATGAGGGATTGTCAGCACGGTGTAAGGGCTGCTGGTGCCGGGATGCAGCATGGGCACATGTGGGTACAGCTTGGATGCATGATGGATTCATGTGGGTGCACCATGGGTGCATGCAAATGCACCATGGGTGCCCTGTGAATTAGTGTAGATGCACTGTGGATTCAGGTGGATTCATTGTGGATGGGTTTGTGTGGGTGCACCGTGGATGCACATGGATGAAGCATAGATGCACTGTAGATGCACTGTAGGTTAATGTAGATACACCGTGGATGCATTGTGGGTGTATGTGAATGCACCATGGATGCACTGTGAATTAGTGTGGATGCACTGTGGATGCACCATGGATTCATGTGGATACATCACACATGCATCACAAATGCACTCTGGATGCACATGAATTCACCTGGATGCACCATGGATGCTCTGTGGATGCCCTCTGCTCTTCTTTGTCCCCCAGCACAGAAGGCACAGGGATGGGCTGCAGCTCCCTGGGGACATTTGGTGCTGCTGGCAGCTGTGGGGTGCTGTAGGGATGTGAGAAAGGCTCCCCAGAAGGGCTGGGGACACAGCAGAAATTAAGAGTTCCTGCTGCAGCAGTGCTGCTGCTAAATGACATCCAATAACGCCAGCTAGTGGCGGGACTTATTATATAGACAGAAATATTAAAATGTATAGAGAGAGAGACTGTAGGACAGCAGCTCTGGGGTGATTTCTCATTATGGGGACGAGCGGAGCTGCCAGCACGCATCGCATCGGGCACTGCCCCAGCATTTATCGACAGTGCCCTGGCTCCGGGGGGAGCACCAGGGGGGTTCCCAACCCCTCTGCCATGGGTGTAATTACCCGCATCGTTAGCTTGCCTGCTTATAGGCATTATTAATGGCCAGGAGGGCATCCAGCCCTCATTGGGGCTGTGCTATGCATTTTCACCCTCCATCCCCTTTGGCTCTGTATGGTGGAGGGGCCAATTCCCAAAATTCTTGGGTGTGTTTCCGCAGCATGCTCACAGCAGGATGGATACTGAGCTGTGATGCCAGCTCCCATAAAGCATTCCAGGAGGGGTGGCACCAATGGCATTTGCACTATAGTGTCCAGTGGTATCCTGGGGGGACCCCAGACCCATTTTGCTGCTCACATCCATGCTGGGTGCTAGAAGGGAGAACCACAGGCCAACTCCTCTGCATTTGGGGCAAAAATGCCCAAAAACACCCACGTTTCCCACAGAGGCAGTCTTACATTGGGGTTTTTCCATCTCCATTATGCTGCTTTCCCCTTGGATACCTGCCACTGCGCAGCTCCGTCCCACTTCCCTGTTTGTCTAACTTTTTGACCCTGGAGAATTCCATTCTATTTCCTCTCTTTTCCACGAAGGAAAAAAAAAATAAAGCACCCCAAACCTATATTAACCTGGCTCAATAGGAGGCATTTTCTTGAACTTATTAAAAAATCCAGACTTGTAAATTAATTTGTTCATGTTGTACAATGGCAGTGCAGATGGACTCATTAGCATGCACACAACAAATAATTATAGATGAATTTTTAGCTGGCCTGCTTAATGGGCTTGCTGGGTTAATTATGTCAATGTATAATTACATCAGCCCTGGGAGACATAATGGCACACCCTGCTGAGCAGACACTAGCTAATGATGGTGTAATGCTGACAGAGGGAAGACATACGGCTCTGAAAGCACCTGCTTACCTCGGCACAAACTGCCATTGTCTGCACCCAGACTGGGAGACCAGGGCCAGTGGTGCCTCCACGCTTAGGGATGAGATCCTGCATACGACCTTAGCAATGCTCGGTTCTTGGGGGCTTTGGAAGGGTGACGGTGGCACATGGTGATGGCACATGGAGTAGCACATGGGGTAACACCAAGGGTTCTGTTCCATCCATTGGGACGGCAATGGTGGCACACGGTGGCGACACATGGGATGGCACTAAGGGTTCCAATCCATTGCGACTGCAGTAGTGTCACATGATGGCAACACAGGGAATGGCATCAAGGGTTCCATCCATTGGGATGGCTGTGGTGACACATGGTGGTGGAACATGGGGTAGCATTGAGAATTCCATCCCTGGTTTTAAGCAGGTTGCAGCTGGCTGCCGCCCTTGCCATGAAGGGTGCAGGAATGAGGATTGTGGCACTCGTGCTTGGGAAGGTGGGATGGGACTGTTGGGTCCATGATTGTCCCCTGCCCCTGACATACAAAGTGCTGTTGCCCGCAGACCCTGCTCCAGTGCTGCTCCAGCGCCTTGAGCCCGAAAATCCACCCCTGAAAGATCTCAGCTGCCCCTGGAAGAAATACCCGGAGCTCCTCGGCACCAAAGGTACCCAAAGTGCTGATGGTGCACGGGTGGCACCAGTGCTCCCCATCCACGTCCTCCTGTGCTTCCAAGCACACAACCATGTGACACATGTCCGTCCCGCAGAGCAGAGAGAAGGACCGTTGCCAGCAGCAGGACTCACGGCGGCTGAGACCACGCTCCCTGACATCGACAGCAAAGTGCTTTTGGCCGAAACCTTGCTGCAGAGAAATGAGGCAGAGAAGCAAAAGTACGTGAATCTAGGAAAGGACCCCCATGGCACCTCCTGCCTGGTGGTATCCGTCTGTCTGTCCCTCTCCCAGCAGTTTCTGGGTGTGCCACGTGGTGTTGCTTGAGCAAATAGCTTAAATCGAGGCTGGCGGACGAAGCTCATTAAGCGGCCTTTTAATTGTGAGGCTCCCGGCTTTCCCAGTGGCGCGCTTAGCGGCGCTTCATTGCTATTCCTTAACACACCGCACCCGTAACAAACGAGGAATCTTTAAACCCTAAATTGCAGAGCTCTCCGAGTAAGTTCCTGGCAAGTAAGGGCTATAAATAATGCAGAATAACTTTTCCCTGATTGCTTCCCCCTCTAATTAATGACAGGAGGGGTTGCATTTTGGTGCAGAAGTATTTCTACTTTCCTTTCTTGGCTCCTTGTTTGGGGACACCAAGCAGGGACGGCACTAGGACAACACCCCAGGGTACCATGGGGTCAGCAGGGTCTGGGGGACACCACTCTTGGGGACAGAGGATTGTCAGGGGACTGTAGAGTGTGGGGCTGTGCTAGCGATGTGCATTGCCATTTCCTCTTCCATTTCCCTAGTGATGTGTGTTGCCATCCCCTTTTCCGTAAAATCACAGAATAATTGATATTTGGAAAAGACCACTAAGTTCATCAAGTCCAACGACCATCCCATCACTGCCATGTCCACTCACAGAATCATAGAATCATAGAATCATTAATGTTGGGAAAGACCTCTAGGGTCGTCAAGTCCAACCCCAACCCATTAGCTCATGCACACTAACCACATCCTTCAGCGCCACATCCCCATAGTTCTTGAACACCTTTGAGGATGGTGTTCCCACCACCTCCCTGGGCAACCTGTGCCAGTGCCTCACCGCTCTTTGGGAGAAGAAATTATTTCTAATATCCAACCTGAATGCAACTTGGTGCAACTTAAGGCCAACACTACTCGTCCTTGTGATATGCATTGCCATCACTTTTTTTGTTTCTCTAGTGCATTGGCACTCACTTTTCCATTTCTCTAGCAATGTGTATTGCCATTTTCCACCCAAAGTGATTTTTTACCACCAGGACCATAAACTACATAAATCCGACCCTCATGGCTGATGCCCTTCTCTCCACAGGGGGCTGCAAGAAGCCCAGCTCACCCTGGCCATGCGGCTGGGGGAAGCCGAAGAGAAGATCAAGGTGCTCCATTCAGGTAGGAAGGATGGACTGTGGGAGCCACAGTGTGCTGAACCCCCCAGCCCACTTCTCACCTACCTTCTCTCTTTTTCCCTGCTGCCAGCGCTGAAGGCCACACAAACAGAGCTGCTGGAGCTACGGTGTAAATACGATGAGGAGGCTGCCTCCAAGTGAGTTCCAGAGCATATGAAGAGACCCAAAGTTGTGGTCACTCCCTAAATCTAAGATGTGTGTCTATGCTGCTGTCCTAGAAGGACTTCTGCCAACCACTGACTTTGTCCCTTGCCTCTGGATTGGCCTCTGTGTGATACCATCTGATGCCTCTTGCTTCTTCTTTCAGGGCAGATGAAGTGGCCATGATCATGACCAATCTTGAAAAAGCCAACCAGGTGAGCTGAGAATTTCCAGTAGGGGATGGGAGCTGGATACTCAGGAGAGGCAGGGATGGTGCTGGGATTTGGTTCTGCCCCAGGCACGGGGTTGCCCATTCTGATGCACTTTCTGGTCTCTTGCAGCGTGCCGAGGCTGCACAGCGGGAGGTGGAGAGCTTGAGAGAGCAGCTGGCAGCTGTCAACAGCTCCCTGCGTCTGGCCTGCTGCTCCCCTCAGGGTGCTGCCGGGGTGAGCAGCTCCTATAGCATTGGGGAACATCCATCCTGTAGTGGTTGGGGACATCCCAAGTGGCTGGAAGCAGTCATTGCAGCTGTGAGCATCCCAGAGTGGTTGGGAGCATCCCATCACAGTTCATAGCATCCCACCGTGGCTGGGAGCACCCATAGCAGCTGGGAACATCCCATTGCATCCCAGAGCACAACATAGAGGTTAGGAGCACCATGATCAGGAGCATCCCATAATGGCCAGAAGCATCCCATATAGCCAGGAGCATCCCATGCATGCATCCAGGAGCATTCTCTTGCATTTGGGAGCACCATTTTGCATTCAGCAGTATCCATCACATTTGGGAGGAGCCCAGAAGCAAAGCAGGAAGGATCCAGGCATTTTTTCACTGCTCTGGGGTCATGACATTGCCCATGCAACATTATGGGGAGCAGCCTCCCATAAGGTGGGGGACTTGCACTTCTATAGCATTCCACTGAACATGGAAAACCTCTGAGGACAGAGGAAGAGTCCATCCCACCCCATGCCAATGACAGCCCCCATGTCCCTGCATTGAGTGGCCAGGAGCTAATGCTGTACCCTCTTCCAGCAGGACAAAGTGAACTATTCCATGTGCTCAGGGTCAAGGCTGGAGGCCGCTCTGGCTGCCAAGGACCGGGAGATCCTACGGCTCCTGAAGGACATCCAGCACCTCCAGAGCTCACTGCAGGAGCTGGAGGAATCCTCTGCCAACCAGATTGCTGAGCTAGAGGGACAGCTGGCTGCCAAGAATGAAGCCATTGAGGTGTGGGGGCTTGGGTGGGCACAGGGTGGGCGCTGATCTGACTGTGTTGGCTTCACACCATGAGTGTGTCCTCCACAGAAGCTGGAGGAGAAGCTGCAGGCGCAAGCAGACTACGAGGAGATCAAGACAGAGCTGAGGTAGGCCTGCTCCCGCGGTTGGGCGCTGCGAGGCCACATCCCCCGCCTCACCGCCCCTCGTTTCTCCCCCAGCATCCTGAAGGCCATGAAGGTGGCATCCGCCAGCTGCAGCCTGCCCCAGGCAAGTGCCGTGGCGCGGGCCCGGCGTCCTGGTGGGATGCGGGAGGTCTACTGGCCCCGCCAGAGCCCCGCTGCCCCAGCCCACCGCTGCTTTGCCCCTTGCAGAGCATGTCGAAGCCGGAGGAGGCCCTGCTGCTGGGGAAGGAGGCATTCTACCCACCACAGAAGTACCTGCTGGAGAAGCCCAGCCTGATGGCCAGCACTGGTAGGGTAACGGCAGACACACATTGCCTCATGTGCCGTTAATTGTAGAAGCGTTGGTTGGAAGAGACCCTCAAGGTCATCAAATCCAACCATCAACCTAGTTCTACAAAGACCGTTGCTAAACCATGTCTGTAAGAGCCATGTCCACATATACATTGTAGAATCATGGAATGGTTGGGTTAGAAAGGATCTTACGGCCCCCTGACTCCAGCCCTGCCGTGTGCTGGCTGCCCCCAGCTCAGGCTGCCCAGAGCCCATCCATGGCCTCAGGCACCTCCAGGGATGGGGCACCCGCAGCTCTGGGCAGCACTGCCAGGGCCTCACTGCCCTCTGAGTGAAGAAATCCCTCCTAACATCAGATCTAAATCTCCCCTCTTCTATTTTAAAACCATTCTCCTTTTTCTATTGCTATCAGACTGTATATATATAGTTTTATAGTCAATCTGTGCCCAATCACTTGGTTGCTTCTCCACATGTACTCTGTTGTGGGCAAAGGTCCAAGCCTGAAGCTTGACCACCATGGTCAAAGTTATGATGCTCACCATATCTCACTCAGAAAGATGCTCAGAAAGAGCCTGGAGATGGGATGGGGGATTCCCAGCTAGGGAAGCTGAGGCAGGAGCATCTAGCCAGCAGGACTATAGTGCATGTCTGTCTCTCTCATTCATTTCTAGAGGAGGATCCCTCTGAAGACGAGTCAGCGAAGGACCCACTGGGCATGGAGCAGGCATTCCCATCCCCCCAGCAGCTCCCGCACCCGCCGACCGATGAGCCAGCCTCTCCCACTCCTCTCCCAGCTGTACCTGGCCCCGGCCTGGCTTCCGAAGGCCCCCGGACGTTCCCTCTGTCCCCCTTCCCAGGAGGAGAGCGGCTCCCAGGGGACGCACTACTCCCCAAGGGTCCTCCACTACAGGGACCCCCCTACAAGAGTGAGGGTGCTGGAGGGGGACTGTCCTTCCCCACTGCTTTTTTTGGAGCCAAAAGCAGCTCTGTGCCTCCCAGCACTGTTCCACCCACCACCAGCCCACCTGATGAGCCTGCTGAGAGCAGCGGGGGCAGCTCAGCTGACGAGGAGCAGCTGGATACGGCCGACATTGCCTTCCAGGTGAAGGAACAGCTGCTGAAGCACAACATCGGGCAGAGGGTCTTTGGGCACTATGTGCTGGGGCTGTCACAGGGCTCTGTCAGTGAGATTCTGGCTCGACCCAAGCCCTGGCGCAAGCTGACGGTGAAGGGCAAGGAGCCGTTCATCAAGATGAAGCAGTTTCTCTCCGATGAGCAGAATGTACTGGCCCTGAGGACTATCCAGGTGCGCCAGAGAGGTGAGTGGTGGGGTGGCCCCAATGCCAGGTGCTGCCCTGAACTGCCCCTCTGCCACCACTGCACTCACATCTGAGCCCCATGGTGATGGATGGGGACACTATGGAGTCACCCATGGCATTCAAGGGTTGTCCCTAGTGGCCCCAGGTACTGCTGTCCATGGGGCATAAATGCCACAGTCCATAACAGAAATGTGTCCCTGGATGAGTTTCACTCATTTAGTCTTCCATTGGGCTGTTCTGTGGTATACAAATCGACATTTTGGAATATATTGTTAAAATAATCAAGTTTTAGTGCTGCAGGACCATGGTACGGTGTTGTCACCATCATGAAATAACTCCTGGCTCTGGGAACAGTGACTCCTCATCAGTGCTTTGATTTGCCATGGTGGCATCTGATTCCATGTGTCCTCAGCCAGGTGATGCTGTGTTGGAGGCAAGAACTGTCAGTAGGGGCTGGCAACTAATGAATAGTGGTGTTTTCCTTAAATCTAGCATCCCTAAAAATAACTAAACATGAGCAACAGTAAATACTTCCTGACGTACAAGTGGAGCTTGTAGAAGCAGCGCTGGTGACAAATCTGTTGTCATGCTTCTTTGATCAGGTAGCATCACGCCACGAATCAGAACGCCAGAAACCGGCTCCGACGATGCCATCAAAAACATCTTGGAGCAGGCAAAGAAGGAGATCGAGTCACAGAAGGGAGGTGTGTTCTGTCTATAGGTGTTTGGAGACTGCAGGTTACATATCCTTGGGTCATCCCATCCAGAAACAAGGCTGAGGCCTCAGGGTGGTTGTGAGGGGTTGGCAATGCTTCCTAGCTTCTCCCATCCATACGCATGGCACTGGCCAAAATGGGTCTTTTGGCTATTTCTCCCATCACTATCCATAGAGATTTGGGAGACTGGGGAAAGAACTGCTGGTAAATATTGCTGGAAACAAAACACTCATGCACAAGTGCTTTCGGAAACTTTGGACTTAACTTTTCCATCCTGCCTTTCCCAGAACAGATAATTAAATGAGAGCACACAATCCACATGGTGTGAGGAATCATTAAAGCAGTTCTGCTCACAGTCAATGACAAGAAATGAAATACATTAAAACGGGTAGTCTGCTGAGAAGGCAGAATTCTGGAGGATTATATTAGACAGGAATGGTGGAAAAACAGAGAAAACAAACATGGTTATTGTCATCGTTGGTAATGGGATTTATTCTGCAGTTGTCAAAATGTAATCACACTTAGGTGCAGGAACATCATGGCTGCTTTCCAGCCTCTTTGGCCAGCTGCCCCCAGTTTTGTTGTTCTGAATGGTGCTAATATGGTATCGGACATCCCTTTGGCCAGTTTGGGTCAGCTGTGCTGGCTCTGTTACCTACCACCTTCTTGTGCAACCCCAGCTCCTCATTGCAGGGCAGCTTGAGGAGCTGAAAAGTCCTTGACTAAGTGTAAGCTCTGAACAGCTACAGCCAAAACATATGTATGTTATCAGTATTACTCTCACCCTAAACCCAAAATACACCACCATACTATCCACTAGAAATAAAATTAACTCCATCCCAGCCAAAAACAGGGCAGGAACAAAACTCAAAATGCCAAAGCCTTCCCTCCCTCCTAGCCAGTACCTCTATGATTTCTGCACCCAGCGGTTCCCCTCATTGCCCCTCTTTGCAGGTGAGCCCAAAAACCCATCAGCATCTCAAGCAGTGACCAACGGGGCGGGTGGCAGCAGCTCAGAGGATGCCATCAAGAGCATCTTGGAGCAGGCGCGGCGGGAGATGCAGGCACAACAGCAGGCACTGCTGGAGATGGAGGCAGGGAGCAGTGGGCGGCCAGGGGGCACACCGCCCACTGAGCGTTCCACATTGGCCACCGTCAGCCAGAACATCGTCCCAGCTTACGTCAAGCAGGAGGAGGGCAGCGGGGCCAGCCCTGGCCCCCCACAGACGCCCCTTGCTGTCCTCTCGCCTGCTGCCTTTGTGCAGAGCATCATCCGCAAGGTGAAGTCGGAGATCGGTGATGCTGGTTCTTATTTCGACCAGCATTGGGCGTCAGAACGCAGCCTGCTCAACCGACCCTACACCTCTGTTTCGCCTTCGCTCTCCTCCTCTTCCTCGAGCTACTCCGGCATGGCCAATGGACGAGGCTGGCCAAGGGGTGAGCCTGCTGAGAGTGGAGCCAATGAGGATGAGCTGCCAGCAGCTGAGGATGAGCCACACCGATTGGCAGAGATGAAGGTGGAGGGTGCTGGCATGGAGCCGGCAGCCGGTGGCCGGCTGTCCTACTACCCCGCCTATGTACCACGCACCCTGAAGCCCACTGTCCCTCCGCTGACACCAGAGCAGTATGAAATGTACATGTACAGGGAGGTGGATACACTGGAGCTGACCCGGCAGGTCAAGGAGAAGTTGGCCAAGAATGGCATCTGCCAGAGGATCTTTGGAGAGAAGGTACCGGCCTGGGGAATGGAGTCTGGTGTTCCCTCAGTGGGGTGGGAGCTGTCCATCCCAGCACCCAGGGCTGGTTGATGTCCTCTAGCACCTCCTGCCAGGGTCCTCATTGTGCCCCAGGGGTCCCCTCAGAGTCCTCAATGTCCAACCCAACCCAACCCAATTGGTTGGTGGCACTGCCCACAGGGAATGTGCTGTCCCCACAACCCATACCCAGTGGGTAGCCCTGAGGGTGATCCCAGCACCTGCACCAAGCCCTGGAACCAAGGGATTTGGGCATACCATGGGGTGTGAGTGCAAGCCCTGTCCCCTCCACCCATCCTGCTCCTTGCCGCAGCGCAGCCGGGCTCGCGTCCTGTTCAGCAGGGACGATGGCCAGGCAGCAGCCCAGCACATAACGCCTGCACCGTACCCAGGTACTGGGCCTGTCCCAGGGCAGTGTGAGTGACATGCTGTCGCGACCCAAGCCGTGGAGTAAGCTGACGCAGAAGGGACGGGAGCCCTTCATCCGCATGCAGCTCTGGCTGACGGACCAGCTGGGGCAAGGCATCAGCCAGCAGCCGACCCCATCCCAGGGTAAGTGCTGCCGCCGCCGCATCTTTGCTCCGTAAAAATCCCAATACCGTTCTCCTCCATCTCCTGCATCCTAATACAGGAGGATTTGGTCATGTCTTCATCCTATACAGCATCACTTCAGCACCAGCAGCTGCCCCAGGCTACTTGACATCACCCATTCTTCCTTCAGTCCAAAGCCAACCCTCCAATACATCCAGCTCATTTCAACCCCCCTTCATTAGTATGTTAGACAAGATAGGGCTGTGGCACAGCTCCTTCTAATGTTATTTTGTCAGAAATGGGTTTTGAAAGTCATCTAGTTAAAAAAAGAAAAGGAAAAACACAACAAAAATCCTTGGCTTTGTGCCTGGAATAAAGAAGTAGTTGGGTTTTTATGTTAATATTGTGTTTTCTCTCTTTAATTATTCCACTGTTGCCTCCTGCTCAGCCACAGATGCCGGAGAGGCTCTGCTGACTTTCTTCCTTTCAGGAATAATAAATAATAATAAATAACAGATGAATAATAAAAATAACCTTCACATCCCTGCTGCCATCCCCTCCCTCGACCCATTCCATCCTTGCGACCCGTTATTGGGTTTGGGCAGTGACCTCCCACAAGTGCCACTGACCTGTCCTCTCCATGGTGCCACCCAGCTAGCCCTGCCGAGCCACAGCCATCCCCCTCGCCGCCCCCCAGCCCCACGGAGCATGAGAAGGGCTCACAAGAGCCCCTTACCCTCGCCCTGGAGAGCAGCAAGGAAAACCAGCAGCCCGAGAGCCGAGTGGTGGCAGGCAAAGCACACCCCAACAGCCAAGGCCCTGTGGGCATCCAGGAGATCGTTGCCATGTCCCCCGAGCTGGACACCTACTCCATCACCAAGAAGGTCAAGGAGGTGTTGACAGACAACAATTTAGGTGCGAGCGCCATTTTGGGAGATGCTGGTGAGGCGAGTGGGTTTCTGGTTGATTGACTGTTGGCAGGGTGTTGGGTGATGATGTGATGGGGTGGTGGAGTGATGGGTTGAGACAAGAGGTGACCCAGGTGATGAGGTGAAAGGGTGGTGGGGTGATAGGGTGATGGGGTGGTGGGTTGACATGCAGATGGAGTGACATGGTGACAGGGTGGCAGGGTGATTGGGACGTGGCTGGCTGGACACTGGTGCGACTTGTTCCTCTCTAACCACCTCTGCTTCTCCTCTGCCAGGCCAGCGGCTGTTTGGGGAGAGCATCCTGGGCCTGACGCAGGGCTCGGTGTCCGATCTCCTCTCCAGGCCCAAGCCATGGCACAAGCTGAGCCTGAAGGGGAGGGAGCCCTTTGTCCGCATGCAACTTTGGCTCAATGACCCTCACAATGTCGAAAAGCTGCGTGACATGAAGAAGCTGGAGAAAAAAGGTGAGCATGGGGGTTGGGTGGCAGTGGATGAGCGGGGCGGAGGGGGCTGAGCGGCGCGCAGCTCTGTCTCCTCTCCTGCAGCCTACCTGAAGCGCCGGTATGGGCTGATGAGTGCCGGCTCAGACAGCGAGTCCCCTGGTGCCCGCTCCGAGTGTGCCAGTCCCGGCCTGCAGCCCCAGGACCTCAGCCTTCTGCAGATCAAGAAGCCACGGGTGGTGCTGGCTCCTGAAGAGAAGGAAGCCTTGAAAAAAGCCTACCAGCTGGAACCCTACCCCTCCCAGCAGACCATCGAGCTGCTCTCCTTCCAGCTCAACCTCAAGACCAACACCGTCATCAACTGGTTCCACAACTACAGGTATGGGTGCTGCTGAAACAGCACAAAACAACCCTGAAATATGTCTTCAAATACTGATATCTAAAACAAAAAAGTAGTAGGGGAAAATATGTACAAAAGTATTTGAGTTTTGAAGACTGCAAGCTGGAAAGAGCCCAAAGGATGAGGGGTAATGGTCTCAAGTTGCACCAGGAGTTCAGGTTAGATAGTGAGAAAAATTTCTTCTACAAAAGAGTGGTCATGTGCTGGAATGGTCTGCCCAGAGAGATGGTTGAGTCACTCTCCCTAGAGGTGTTCAAGAAACATTTAGATGTGGTACTGAGGGACATGATTTAGTGGGGAAATATTGGTGGTAGGTGGGTAGTTGGACTGGATGATCTTGGAGGTCTTTTCCAGCATTGGTGAATCTGTAATTTCTGTGATTCAAGGTGGGGGTGGGTTGGGTTTGGACGTGATAATCTTAGGGCTCTTTACCAACATTAATGATTCTATGATTCTATCATTCTGTGAAAGACAAGTTGGGGTTTTTATGTTTGAAGCATTCAATACAATTCCTGCCTGTTGATGTTTTTCCAAACTGGTATGATCACTCACACCCCGTGTTTGTGCCCCACAGGTCACGGATGCGACGGGAGATGCTGGTGGAAGGCACGCAAGACAACGACACGGACCCAGAGCAGAGCGGTGGGGCAGCCGGCCCAAGGCCTAGGGCCCCACACAGCCCTGACTCAGATACTGAGGACCGAAAACCCCTTTTCAGTGGGGGCGAGCACCCTTGCACTGGCGAGGTGAAGGTGAAAGAGGAGCAGGGAGAGGTGGGCAGCTGGAGCCGCCGACGGGACTCGCGCAGCCCAGCCGGGACAGCAGAAAGCACTGGGCCCCCACAGGAGGAGCGAGGAGGAGCCCCCCGTGCCGCTGCCCCCAGCACCGGCGGCCTCCCGCGGCGGGGAGGTCGAGCCAGGGCCTCCGGAGGTCCTCCACCACCACCACCACCGCTCCATCCTGACCCTGGCGGCTCGCAGTCATCGGCCAACTCATCACGCTGTAGCCTGGAGGTTTCCCCCAGCTCGCCTTCCGCTGCCTCCTCACCTGGCCTTGCTGGTTCAGCTTCACCAGGGCCATCCTCTGCCGGGCCGGTGTCACCGGCACTGCCACCAGCCCCATGTCCCCGGCTCAGCACCAGCGTCCAGCGACGTCACGAGAAGATGGCCAACCTCAACAACATCATCCACCGCCTGGAGCGGGCTGCCAACCGCGAGGAGGTCCTCGAGTGGGAGTTCTGAGCTGCCTTCCAGACACACACATCTCTATATTTTGTTAAACTCAGTGCGCACCGAGAGGTGGACCCTGCAAAGGAGTCCACGAAGCTGCCCCAGCTTTGTTTTCAATGTGAAAAACTGGGAACGATTTTAAAAAAGAAAAAGAAAAATATTTATAGACCTCTTTTAGATATTTTAATAAAAGGATACTTTGGAATTTATTAACAGCTTAAGCTGCTTTGATATTAAAGATAGCTATAAAATCAAGATGATGTAGCAGTCGTGTCATTAAATGTACACTGAAGTCTTGTAGTTTGCCACTGGATGAGATTAAAAACAAACAAACAAAAAAACCCACAGAAAAGACTTACTGAGCAAAGCCATCAAGAAGCACTATGAGACTGACCAAATTTAATAAACTTTTGCATAGCAGTTTTCCACATCTGTCTGTAAGACACTGCATCGCTTCTGCCCCATCCAGAGACTGTGTTATAGTCCATGAAGACTCTAAATCAGAAACCTTGACGCCATCGAGTATGTACTTAGTTCTGGTGGTATGTTTTTGAAACCTTTGTAACACAGAATGTCACGTGCAGTTGTATATGTTGTAGAAATGTCTGCAATAGCCTTCTGGAACAAGACGTAGCATGGTACAAATGCAGTCCCTCGCACTCCCTCGAGTCAGCAGCTGGTGCTGGCCCTGAGCAATGACAGCACCTGGAAAAGGGGGGGAAAGGCAAAACAGACCCAAATGAAGCAAGCTGTCTCTGATTGTGATGGTGATGGGAAGAGGTACCTGGGTTTGACACCTGGGGCAGCTCCAGCTGGCTGGGGATGGCATTCGTGGTCCCCATGCTCTACTGTCATATGGAAAATGAAATCACTGGTGCCTAGGGACTCCAAAAAACCAGGACGTGCCCTGCTCAGGGTTCTCCCTGCACCATGTGCAGCTTTGGGGGCTGAAGCACTTTTTTGGTTTGGAGGCTTTGGGATGTGGGCAGGGGGAGCATCCCCTTGCCATGGCCATGCTCTCTTTCTGTGGCCGTGTCCCATTGTCATGGCCACGTCCCCTGCCATGACCGCACCCAATTGTCATGGCTGTGTCCCCAAGCAGTGGCTACTACAGCATGTCTCAGTCAGCTGGGACATGGAGTGTCAAGCCATGCTCCTGCCCTACACTGTGCTTGGGGCTAAGTTGGGCAAAGCACAGTGGTGCCTTGCTACTGACCTAGTGCAAAGCCACAGCAGTGGTGTGGTGGCACTCCAGCACCCAAATCGCGTCCCTGGGGTGTTCCCATCTCACTGCCCCAACAACAAAATGCCTTTAGAAGAGGAGGGTGGATTGTGTCCTGTACTGTTTCCTGTCCATTCCGTTTCTCAATGCATTTTGCAAGCGCCAAGAATGCGGCGTGCCGCGCTCTGGCCATCCCCTCCACCATCTGTCACCTGATGAGAGGCACCACGGGGCTGTGGGGGAGAGCTCGATGCCAGCTCCGAGGCTATGCATTGACTTGTTTTCCACTGTAGACATTTTTATCAGAATAGAAGGTATTTTTATATTCTGGTGGTAGTCAGGGAGCAATTTCAAAAGCAAAGCTATTGGGCTCTCCAAAAGCAAGCTCGGCTCTGCACTGGCACGAGCTCCCTGAGGTCACCCTGCTGCCACCGCGCTGCCGAAGGTCGAGGCGTACCCATTGCCGACTGTTCTCCGTAGTGTGCTTGTGTTAGCTTTAGTGGAACGGGATTTGATGAAGCACTTAGGGTAGTCTTTGGAACATGGAAATCCTGTTGTACTAAAAGCTAGTGGGACATACTGATCACGTTTTGTTATAGGCTCATGTACTGTACTTCAAGAGTTTCTATGAGATCGATGAACTTTGTTAACAATTTTGGAAGGAACAAGTTCTGTAAAGAGCCACTAAATACAGAAGTTGGATAAGACTCCTGGCGTCGCGGTGTGTTTCTTCGCAGGAACTGAGACTTGCGGCGGTGGTTCACACCGAGTTTCATCCTTGCATTGGGTCTTAGGGCTCTTGTAGCCATCAATGTCACTCCACTGGGAAAAAGAGGGGTGTTCATGGGGTCGGTCCAGCTCAGGGTGCAGGCTTGCCCCATGGCAGCACGTGTCCCTGGTGCTTGGTTCCATTGGGAGCCTCCTGACCTTACAGAGCTCGGCATCACCCAGTGATTTTGTAGCTACCACCACGAGGCAGGGAGGCTGGCGTGTGATGAATTAATAAATCCATATGTTGCGTATCTGTTTAAGCTTGTTTGTCGACTAACATGTTGGGAAGGATTTATTTTTAATGAATATCTGAACACCTTGAAAAGCTCGGCCAGCTGCCATGGAAACTGCAGCGGCTTCATTCTCCATCTGGATGCAGGGAGACGTCACCTCAGCTGCCCTCTGCAAGCCAGAATGCCGTGCAGGATGGCAGTGCCACCTATGTGACAGCAGGGTCCCCATCCCTGTGAGACTACCACCAGCCCCAGCGAGGGAATGAGTATACTGTCCTGCCTCGGTGACTCACAGCCTTGGCAGAGGAATGGGGACCAAGGGGCACCACGGGATGCTGCCCATGAGTCAGGCTTTAGTAGTGGTGTGCTCTAATGAGGGTGGGAGCTAATGAAATACTTGGCTGTTGGGGCTCAGATTACTGGGGAAAAGATGAATTCTGCAGCTTGTTTGCAGACAATCTGACTTCCATCCGATGACACTTCTGCTCTTAGCAATGCTACAGTCATTTATGTATGCGTGGATAGCAGCGAGGACTGCTCATTGCTTCATCCCTGTCCTCCCCAGAACAGCTTCCAAGGCACAACCACACAGATCTGGCCTTCTGGACTCTGCTGTGTGATTTCTGCCACTCCAAAAGCAATCGCTATGCTGTCCCTACATGGGACCAGCACAGTGCCCTGATGCACCCTGAGTAAAACATACCATCCCATTCCATCCCCAATTCCACCCCCAACCCCAAACTCATCCCTCAGGAGTGCTTCAGGACCTGCTTTCCCAAAAGAGCCAAATGTGCAAATGAGAAGGAGGACAGGAGGGAATTCCTGAAGCAATATTTATTGTAGAAAAAGAGCTTGAGCCAGTTCTGAGAAGTCAAATGGAGATGCGGCCACTTGGCCCAACACAGGATTCCTCCTGCTCCAAGATTTGAGGAGCAAATCCAGGAGGGGAAAGGTTCAACAACTTTAGTGAAGGAAGAGCTGGTGTGATGGCTGACTACAGCAGTCACTGCACCAGCTGGGGTATCACACAGTCCTTGGGCCAGCAGAATGGATACAAACCAGAGAAATGTCTGCATGAGACCCCAAGACTCCAATAGCAGCAACGCTCTGCTTGTGCACATGAATCACTCCACTCCCTCTGCTGCTGACACGCACGTTCCTTTTCATTGCTGTGACACTTCCCCTTTGTGAGCCAGCCCAGGGGTGACACCAGCCCCAAAAATATCTGTCCTGGAGCCCTGGAGGATGTGGTTGGGTGGAGGCAACTCCACCGTATGGTGAACTGGAGGACCAGGATCCTGCTGGGTGCCAGCAGCACACAAACATGAGACCATGGTGGCTGCTGTGCTTGGCACTGTGCTGCTGGGGAAGTGCCCATGTGTTTGTTCTACAAACCACATCCTGTTGGAGCAGAGGGATGCCATGGGGCTCAGCTGGCCTTGAGGAGGTGAAGGCAGTTCCAGCTCTCTGGCAGTGCAACACCCATCCAAACTCTCCCCAGCATCCTTGCACCTGGAGGTCTCAGCGCACCCAGCTCAGTGCTTGATCCCCAGGAGCTGTGAGTCCTGCAGAGGGGACTGAGATTGTACCGAGGACACTCTGTGCCCACAGCGCCTCTCAGGGCCGGTGCTGGCACTGCCGGTGCTGCCAGTCCTGCCGCAGCTGGGCCACCTCCCTTCCATAACGCTCGTGCAGCCGGCAGAACACCGAGATCTCAGCCGCCCCAGTGTCACCACTGGATGCTCGCCGGCGCGGAGGCAGCGGAGGTGGCCGTGGGTTGGTGTCACCATCACAGCCATCATGCAGCTGGTCCATGCTGGGCGCATTGTTCCACACCGCGCAGCCATTCTCCTTTGGAGGAACAGTGGGCAGAGCCGGCAGGGAGTGCTCCATCCCCAAAGGCCGTGCCTTGCAGCAGGCCGGGCCGTGCCGGCAGCCCCACCGCATCTCCTCCAGCTGCTTCTCCAGCTCCCGCACCACCAGCCGCATGTAGTCAAAGCTGGCTCTCGACAGCGCCTTCACCCACGCCTCCATGGCCGCCTGGCTGTCGGCTGCCAGCACGTAGGTGCGTGATTTGGTGCCGCTGAAGCGGATGGCAAAGGCAAATTCCTCAGCCGAGTCGCAGAGCTCCACGGTGCAGCCCTCCAGCACGATGACGCCCACCGGCTCACGGCTCTCACGCTCCTCGAAGTAGAAGAGCATGTTGCCCTTGAGCACGAACCAGCGGCGGTGGTACGCCGTGTGCCGCTCGCCGCGCTTGTAGAGGAATCCAGCGTTGTCGGCCGGGGAGTCGCAGGTGGCATAGAACACCAAACTGCGCTCGTTCAGCTTCATGGCTGCAGGGAGAGGTGCGTGCGGTGTGTGCGCAGTGCTGCAGCCGCCCGCCGGCTCCTTGTTCCTGGTGGCACCCAGGAAATGGAGACGGAGAACAAACACCGCGGGCGGGCTCACCCCGGCACAATGCAGTGCTGCAGGTCGGGTGCTCCCAGGGAGGGCTCCGCACCCCAGGTGGTTTTTCCCCATAGAGAAGCCCCACTTGAGGCCGGTGCCTTCTCCCCCCCCCCTTGCTGTCCCACATCACACGTAGCCTTGCGGCGGCGCTCCTCCCCGCAGCCCGGCCCATGAGACCCTCACGGGACAGCGTCGCACAGGGCCAGGCCAGCCCTCCCCGTGTCCCCACACAGCGGTGCCCTCACCGTCCCGTTCCTTCCACCCACCTGAACTGTGGGGCACGGCGTTGCTCTATCTCTGGGCTCCGGCTGTTTTTGACCTTAGGGGACACGGAAGCGCTGGATGCAGGGACGGCTGCTGGCACAGGGCTGGCACGGGGCCGGCACCCCGCTGCCCCCACTCTCTCTGCCCCGAAATGACGAATTTCAGTGCGTCACCGCTGCCTGCCCAGCACAAGACGGACACGTGCGAGGATGACCATTATGTTCCTACTGAGCCACATCGCAGGACAAAAGGAGCCAGGAGAGGGCTTCCAGCTCCGGGGCACCAATCGGGACCCCAAAGCCTTTTGGGAGGGGGAGATTTGCGCGCGGGGAGAGCGCCCCAGCCCTCAGCGGGACCGCCCCGACCGAACCCCGCTGCCGTTCCCCAGCACCGCACGGTCCCGCTCCGCTTCGGCCCCGCTCGAGTCCCACTCCGGTCCCGCTCAGGGCCGCCCCCGCTCCCATCCCCCGGGCACCTTTTGTCCTCGGCTTTCCGCACCCCGGCTCGGCTCGGGCCGCCCCTCGGGCGGGGCGCTGCCACCCGGCTCCTCCCCGCACGCTGCTGCTGCCGCCGCCGCCCCTCGGAGACCCCGGCCCGACCCAGGGGTCCCAGCTGGATGGACGGATGAGTACAGAGAGCCCTAGATAGGCTGAGCAGCGGGCCCAGGTGAACCTCATCAAGTTGAACAAATCCAAGCGCGAGGGCTGCACCTGGGTCGTGGCAACCGCTGCAATCAGTACAAACTGGAGGATGAAAGGATTGAACGCAGCTGTGCCCAAACGAACATGTGGGTACAGGTGGATGGCAGCTGGATGTGAGCCAGCAGCGTCCCCTCGCAGCCCTGAAACCAACCATATCCTGGGCTGCAAGTAAAGCAGCGTGGGCAGCAGGGTGGGGGACGTGCTCCTGTCCCTCTGCTCTGGCACAGGATGCCCAGAGAGGTGGCAGTGCTCCATCCCTGCAGATACCCACGCTCAGGAGATGGGGCTGTGAGCACTGATGGAGCTGTGGGTGTCCCTGTGCACTGCAGGCAGTGGGAGCAGATGGCCTTGGGGGGTTCTTTCCGACTCAAACAGTTTTATGATTCTTATGGATGCACGGATGGGCAAAAAAGATGAGAGCTCAGTGCTCACCACAGCTGCACAACACTGCATTTTTCTCTTGCTCTCCATTTCCTCCAGGTTCTTTGTCCTCCTCAGCGATGTGCACATTTTGTAGAAGCACTGTTGGGTTTTGTTTTGCAGAGAGCCAAGAAATCCCACTGCAGGCAACCGCTGCTGCAGGGGCAAAAGTTTTCAGTTCACCAAAGAGTTCCTCTGTCACCTGTGGACTTTCTCTTTCGGTCTTCAAAAAGGGATTGAAGCAGCACTAAAACCACTCAGGTTTTATCTTCCCCCTTTCACAGGGGGCTCTGCCCACGGCCCTGCCGTTCTTACAGCCTGGCCTGGCCACGCAGTGCTCATTGGCACAGCCACATCTGGAGGAGGGACAGCCACGGGGAGAAGGCAGAGCTTTATTAGAGTGGAGGGGAGTTGTGGGGAGCCTCGACTGCTCCCTGCAGCCTCGTTAGCAGGAGTCGTGGAGTTGTGCCTCCCCTCTCTTTTGGAGAATCGTTCCAATTCCTCAAAAACCAACAGCGAAATTCCCCTGAGTTTTGCTTCCTGTTGGGTCTCCCTCGGGACAGCCGCTCTTTGCCGCACGCTCCGACACTTCCTCTTCTGGGCAGCCCCGTGACATTGCCCCGTTGTCCTTGCGGAGTCCTCACAGCAAAGGAATCGGATCCCGTGCCTCAGTTTCCCCACCCCGATCCCACGGGACGAGCTGGGAAATGCGGGGCGAGCTGGAAGTTGGGAAAACGCAGAGGAAAAGGGGCTGAGAGGGGAGGAGGGGCTGCTGGGAACCCTTTGGGACACCGCCTCGATCCCTGCTCCCGTGGTTGCTGACGGCCGCAGGGAGCGCGCTGAGCCGGGAGCTCTGACTCACTGCGGGGAAAGGGGGGTGCTCCGGGGGGCGGGGGGGGCCGGCGCTGTGCGGGGCTGCCGGGAGGGGGCGCCAGGAGTCCGCCTGTGGGTCTTCTATGGGGCTGAGGAGCTATGGGGCTGCTATGGGGCAATGGGCTACAGCAGGCAGAACCGAGGGGGCTGCAGGGCAGCTCTAGCATCATCAGCATCACCATCACCCTCACTACCATCTGTCACCCTCACCACTATTGCCATCACCAGCATCGCTCCCATCACTGTTATCTCTCTCTGCCATCACCCCCATCACCCTCACTGCCTTCTCCATCCCCATCACTACCATCACAACCATGACATTCACCACGACCACCATCACCACGATCGCCACCGCCACCCTTCCCACCACCCACTCTGCCCTCTGAAGGAATAAGCAAAACCCAACCTGAAATGTTAGGACCTCCCCACCCATCACCACACTAATTCCCCAAATGTGTGCAGTGTGAGGACCTCATCTCATCCCGCAGAGTTCACTGTGTGCCCCAGCCCTGGGAGATGCAGCTGTGCCATTCCCAAAGCACTGGGCACATCCAGAATATGAATGAGTTAAAGAGAAAGGGAAGGCTGCTGCAGCTTTTTACCGGGGGGAAAACTGCAAGAGTTAAGGGCTGAGCCCAGCACACAGCAGAAGGGAAGCGGCCACGGGTGCGGGTGAGCAAACAAACAGAAAAAGCAGAAGTCGGTGCACTGAATCGGTAGTCAGGGAGTACAAAAAAATCCGTACAGGAAGCAAAACAAAAGAGAAATCTCAGGCTGCAGGGGCTGAGAACGCGCGGAGGGTGCTGGTGAAATAGCTGAAGGTCACCAGGAAAAGCACAGCTGGGACGGCTGCCCGGGAAGGAGGGCAGCCCGGGGCTGTGCTCAGAGCCAGGAGTGCCATTATGCTGGGGGGAACTGCGGAGCAGCTCTCAAGGTAAGACCTTGTCCTGCATCGGCCGGTGACACAGGTGGGTGGCAATGGGACAGGAGGATGGCACAGACCACAGAGCAGTCCCTCTCCTGGAAAAAAGGTGCAGTGGAAGTTTGTCGTCTTTGCAGATCCCACAGCCTGCAGGAACACAGATCTGTCACGGTGTCCCTTCTCCTGTGGGACAGGATGGCACCGGAGTTGTGCTGGCATGGCATCAGGATGCCACTGGGATGACACCTGGCTGGCACTGGGATGGCACCAGGGCAGCAGTGGGATGGCACTGGGATGGCCAAGCTTGGCAGCTGCGTGCACCCACTGAAGCCCTTGGGATGAGGGACCCGAGGGCCATTTGTCCTCGCGGTGGGGACGGCTGCAGCCCTGCGTGCCTCGCTGTGCCGTTCGCCGACTTCCTTGGCCGAAAGGCAGAGGGAACCGCTGGGAAACGGGCTCCGGGACAGCGTCCCACCCACTGCCACCGCCGCAGAGCTCCCATTTCTCAGATCCCCCGAACGGCCCCGTGTTGCGGAACCCCATTCTCCCCCTGCAAAACCGCCCCGAATCCTAAACACCCAACGCGCGCGGTTTGCGCCATCAGATGCCAGGAGGGGCACGGAGCGCTGCGCACCCGCGGAACGGCCGCTGCGGGGCGGCGGGGCCCCGGCGGAGCTCCCGACGGAGCTGCGGGTGCCGCTCCCGCTCCGCCCCCGCGCAGCCTCCGCCCTCGGTCCGCCGCGCGGCGCCGCTTTTACATAACGCCCCGGGGCCGGGGTCCGCGCCCCGCGGTTCCTCCGCACGGCGGAAATGCGGAGCGGTTCGCATCGGTTTCCTGCCTGAGCCGTGCCGTGCCGTGCCACCATGGGCGATCGGCCCCCGGACGCTTTCTCGTGCAGGTAACCGCGGAGCGGAGCGGGGCCGGGACGGGGCGGGCGACTCCGGGAAGCGATTGCGAAGGGAAAGTGGAGGAGGAGAGCGCGGGGCGGCCGTTTCTCTGTTGTGCCCCAGTCCGGAGCGGGGTCCTCCCGACCCCTCCCAGCACCCCCGTCCTTATCTCGGGTCCCCTTTTCCCGAAGAATTCTTCCAGTTCGCAGTGTGTGTTCCGTATCCCAGCACCTCGTAACCTCTGAGCACCTCCTGTTCTTATCACTGAGGGTCCCAACACCTCTTAACCCCTGGCATTCCCCCTTCTGAGTTCTCGGTTCTCTTTGGTTGGGTCCTAGCACCCCTATCCTGTGCACTGTGCTCCATCCACCGCTGGCGTGATCCTTTAGGATCAGGACCCCAAAAAGAAGGTGATCCCTTACAGAGGGCTCAGGTCTGATAGTCCCTTCGGGAGGGTGCAAGACCCCAAAAGGGGTGATGCTGCCCCACAGTTAGGGGTGCCCCCCTGCCCACACCACTCTCCCTCTGCCCCACGCACTTTGTTGGCTCGCAGTGCTGAGTGGTTTGGCACACGCGGGGCCCCCGAACACGAGGCTGATGCACTGCAAGCAGTGCTGTGCCAACGTCCTCGTGTCAGCCCCGCTGTGCCAGCTGGGGTCACCGCACAGAGCCCTGACCCATTGGCTCCGGCACTGGGAGCAATGCGGCCGCCGCTGGGATTTACTGTCAAGGAAACCGGAGAGAGCTGTCGAGCTGCGATTTCGACATTGTTGTTGCAAATGGATTCAAGATGTGCTGGGCTTGCTGGGACTTTTGGGGCTGCTGTGCTTTTGGTAGTGAAAGCAGCTGGAGGAAGCGGTGCTGCGCTGGAACCCGGCCGTGTCCCGTGTGCTATGGGGCTGCGGGGTCAGGACTGGCTCAGCTCCTTGGACTTCTTTTCAGCTCATTTTGATGCATGGAGGACTTTTTACCTCCACTCCCAGTACTTTTCTTTTACTTTTTTTTTTTTTCCCCCTCCTTCGCCGTTATGTATTTACAGTCTCTGGGAAGATCCGTGTTGGTTTTGCCATGCTTTGCTCTGGGGTGTGTGCTTTTGGGAGGCTCTGAGAACAAACCTCCTATGTGTCCTCCCCCCAGCCATGCAGTGTCCCCAGGGGAGGGATTGGGGCAAAGAGATGGCGTTTGGACAAATCCCAGCTTGAGGCACAAAGTGAAAGTGCAAGAGTTGCTGTCAGGGTTGCGGTGTGCGGCTCGAAAGGAGGAAGGGCCCCATCCTGCCCCACAGCTGCAGGGTGCAGGGGGAGAGCCCCATCCTTTCTGCACCGGGTGGTGGTCGCAGGGCTGAACCCGTGGCTGTCCCCCAGCTTTGGTGGGCTGCGGCGTTGGCTTTGCTCACATGTGGCTGCAGTGCTGCAAAACTGGTTGAAGGGCAGAGGCAGCCTTCAGTAGGGTGACTTCTGTTGTGCTGGTGGGCACATTAGCAGGACACATGGATGCATCCTTAGAAAGTGGAACAAGAGAGGAAAACCAGCCTGGGAACAGCAGGGGTTGTTCAGCAGGGTTGTGTCTGCAGCAGGGGGACGGCAGCAGTGTGCCATGGGTGCTGGGACAGCAGGGATGCAGCCATGGGGTGCAAAGGCCGGGAGGGAGCGGAGGCTCAGCCGCACGTGGGCTGAAAGGCGGCCATAAAACAGCATGGGTTTGCCATGAGCACAGCACCAAGGCTATTTACCATGGCTGTGCCCAGGGCAAAGAGTGCATCGTGTTGTGGGCCAGCTCGGAACAGGCATCGGTTCTCATGAAGTGGTGCATATAGGGTGGCAAAGGGCTGATCTCCTTCTCCACCTCCCCAGGCTGCAAAACACCAAATCTCAGTGCCCAGTGCTGCGAACAGCCACATTCTCCTTTGGGGATCACATCCAGCTGTCAGCTCCTACAGCCCCGGCCCCATAGCAGTGAGATGCAGAGGAGCCTGATCCTATGGGAACTGGTTGCAGAGGGACTGAGCCATGCCATTGGGATGCCCACAGAGCTGCCCACCCCCCACCACCCCTGAGCCCCCCCAGCTGGTTGCAGCAGCACTGAAAAGTGCCGTTCATCACCCTGTGCTGGGCTGCGGGGCCGTGCCAAGAGCAGCGGCTGCTGCCTGGCTCAGAATAGTTCTTTTCATGGAGGACATCCTGGGAAGGAACAATGTTCCGCTCGTGGCATTGTGGGAACGCTGTGTTTGTGTGAGTCGGGAAGCGGGGAGCTGCGGGGCGTTCCCCGGCCCCTCCGGAAAATCGCCTGTAGGGTGAACTGAGAACAGCATCCTAAAAGAGAAGCTGAAAGTGCACAGCTTTTCCTCTGCTCCGGGTACAGCTGTTTCTGTGCACAAATCCCATTTCCACTGCTGACTCGCAGCAAGGGGCCGGGGCCGGTTTCATTTTCAGATCGCTGCTGTTGCTCCCAAAACCCCGGGGCCAGAGTGACGCTTTCTGGGTTGGGCAATAGGGTCGGTGGGAGCACTTTAATGAGATCTCCCAGGAGTGCTGGAGGCGGTGCAGCTGCAGGGCCGGATCCTGGCACAGGCTGGGGCTTCACCACCCGCATCAAAGCGCGGCCGATTGGTCCCATCCCATCCATCTCATCCCATCCAGTCCTGTTGCATCCTGTTGTGTTCCATCCTGTCTCACCCCCCTGTTCTCCAAGAGATGGCTGCTCCTGGCCCTGCACCCCAAAACAACCCCAAAACAGCCTTGAAGCAGCACGGGCTCTGCACTTTTCCACTGCCTCCAGATGAGAGCCTTAAATTCCAAAGAGCAGGGCCATGCCCGGGGGTGGGTGGGATTCTCCATTGGGTGCAAATGGATGCAATGTGCCATCGTGGTGATTGCTTCGGCTCGGTGGTGACCTGCAGAATGCGATGCCAAAATCCCTTTGAGTTGGATCCAGGTGGAACATTCCTCCTCCTCCATTCCAGTGCGCTGGGGGCAAAGGTGATGCTGCAAGCACTGGGGCTGCATCCCCATCCTCATCCCAGCTGGAAAACACATGTTGTGATCTCAGGCTCCTTTTCACCTCGCGCCACAGATGAATCCCAGCGTCCCCAAATTCAACCTCTTCCAAAGCTCCAAATCCATCCACGTGCACTGCGGCACTGTCCCCGCAGGCTCTGTGTGTGCCGGCAATCCCCGGGTGCCGGCGGAAGCGTGAGCGCAGCCATAGGGTGCTGAGTCATTGGCAGGCTGGTGGTGCTGATAGACGGCCGCGTGCGGGGCCCGCTGTGGGGCTCAGCAGGGCCGTGGGGCCGATAACATCTCCCATCACCCAGAAACTGCACGGCACGTACTCAGAAGGCCGGCGGGTGAGCAGAGATAGAGGCCGTCGTTCCCAGCGTTATCGCCGCCCTGTCTGCAAAGCTGATATGCCGCTCTCCAAATCTCCTCGCTTGCTTCCTTTGTGCTTTTATTTTTTTATATATTTGTTATTACTATTATTATTATTATTATAACTATTCCCCGCCCCAAAGCAATGCAATCACTTTTCCTTCCCTTCTAGCAGCTGTGGGGAGGCGGTGGTGCGTGGTGTGGCAGGATACGGGCGGGCTGGAGGATGTTTCCTGCCTGAGCAGAATGCACAGCCCCGATAAATGCCGCGTGCGAGCACAAGGTACGGGGGGAACAGTGGGGCCACGCCAGCTGTGGGGAGCTGCAGGGCTCAATGGGGCCGCATCAGAGCCCAGAAGGGTCCCTGGGGCCATTAGACTAATGGGCATGGTGGTAATATCTGCACGGAGAGACCTAGGGCATTCACAGTGTCCAAATGCAGCCATGGAAGGTACCCCGAATAGGGGAGCAGGTCGGTTTTAAGGTTCTTTGAGACTATCTGTGAGTTGTGTCCAGTTGGACACAACTGACATTGGAAGTGGATTTGCATTTGTTGAAAGGATGCTTTGAGCACAGAGCGAGGAGCAGCCGTGTTACTCCATGCAGTGCTGTGGGATGTGGTGGGAACATTGCATGGACACTGGGTGGATGAATGGATGGACAGATGCTCCTCTTTGCCCCATCTGAGTCCCCATGGGGATGCTTCACTCATCCCTGTGCTGTCAGTGTGGCTGCAACTCTGTCTGAATCTGCTGCACGAAGCAGCTCCCTCCCTGGATTGCAGCAGCAATTTGTTTGGTTTCCTCCCCTCCTGTCCCTCCCCCGGCAGTTTTATCAGCTCAGCTGAAATAGTTCCCAGGAGGGAAACCCATCAGCACTGTTAAGCCCTTGGCAGAATGAAAGCGGATACAGCCGGGCCGCACGTCCTGTGGGAGCCGCCAGCAGCTGTGCGGGCAGGAAGCCACGCAGACGCTGTGCAGGCAGAGAAACTGAGGCACGGAGAGCCAGGGCTATGAGGCTGGCATCTGGGACACGTGGTGCTCCGCCGGGCTGCGGGTTGTGAGCCATTGTGGTTTCTTGCCAAGCCGAATGCAGTGCGTCCTGGGGGATGAACGGATTTGGTGCCAATGAGGGTGGCCGAGTGGGGAGGTGTTGGGGAAGGATCCATCCTGATGGCACCGCTGTGCTCTGTCTTGCAGCGCGGCCGCCTTGCTGGAGCCACGGCAATGAATGGACACGCTCTGCCAGCCGGCACGCCAGCGTATCCCCGGGGCTGGCATGAGTTTTGTGAGCTGCACGCCATCAGCACCGCCAAGGAGCTGGCGCGACACTACCTGCGCTTCGCCACCGAGCACCCGCACCATGACCTGCTGGCTGCTGAGAACTTCTCGCTGCGCTTCGCAGACCTTTTCCAGCAATATTTCTGCAATGAGGTGAAGGAAGGCTTTGCCATGAGCCAGCTCCGCATCCTGCCTGCCGGCCCGGCGCGGGATTACCGGGACACTCAGCGCCAGCATGCAAGCCCTTCCGTGGGCACGGCGGCTTCCAAAGGCGAAACGGAGCTGCCCACTCGCCCTGAGCCCCCAGCTGAGCCCCCCACGGGACTGCGCAAATCATGGAGCTCGGAGGAGCTGACGGGGCCGGCACGGAGACCCTTCTCGCTCAGCCAGCTCCGCCGCAGCTGGCGCAGCCTCTTCCGCCGTCGCTCCTCGGATGCTCTCCCCACGGAGGCTGATGGTGAAGTGGCAGAGGCTGCGCTCAAATCGGGACTGAGCAAACGCATCCTGCCCTGGGGGCTGTCCCGAGAGCAGCCCCCCGAGGTGCGCAAGGAGGGGACGCTGCGGTATGGGCTGCTGGATGAGACGTCACTGGACAGTGGGACGCGCTGGCAGCGCTGCCGCCTGGTGCTGCGCAGGGCAGGGGTGCCCGATGGTGAGGAGTATGTGCTAGAGCTCTTTGATCCACCCAAGGTAAGGAGATGCTTTCTGTGTGGGGTGATGTGATGGGTTTGGATGAGCGATGCTGCTCCGGGCTCCATTTGGATCATAGAATCAATCATAGAATGACTTGGGTTGGGAGGGACCTCAATGATCCCATGTCTCCATGTTAAGGGCAGTGTGACCACAAACCTTTAGTGGTTTGTAGAATGTCATGGCTTTCAAGGGACCCCAGGTCAAGGGGGATGGAAGCCCAAACCGCAAGCAGTTTGTAGAATGGCTTTGCATTGGAAGGGGCCTCAATGATCCCATGCCAATGGCAATTTGCAAGAACAGATTATTGCCATGCTCTTTGCGATGCTCTTTGCATATCTCCTCACTTTCCCAGCTGGAAGCAGAGCACCTGCCTTGTGCATGGATGCAGGGTTGGTCCTGGGAAAGGGGCTGGTGGCCTTGCTGGGAGAGCCACTCATCCCCAGGGACCAGGTTGGCCAAGCCCAGACTCATGTAGGGATGGGCATCACAGTGCTGTGGCTCCCAGGGAAATTCCAAAAGAAAACAGAGAATGAGAAGCAGCTCCAACCCTCTCTGTAGGGTCTGCAGAGAGCTCAGTTTTATTTTGCGAACACTTCTGTGGGGCTGAGCAGCTCTGGCTGTGCTGAATCTGGGTGGCAGCAGGGTTTAGCCATGGTGTTTAATCTTTAAAAAGCCAGTTCCTGCACATGGCAGGGCTGACGTCGCTGGAACGGGATGGGCTTTTCATCGAGTGGGGGGTTGATTTTATGTTTTGTTTTGTTTTGTTTTGTTTCTTTTTATTATTATTAATATATATATATATTTAATTTGTACTTATTTAACTCTGAGCAAATTATGCTTCAGAGCAAAGCACCACGACTTGGAGAAGCAGGAGGAGCCGATGTCCCTGCGGTGTCCCCATGCGCCGCTGCCGCTTTCGCTTTTTGCAGCTCGGTGTCACGTGTGGCAGCGGCCGCCGCTTTCGCTTACGCAGGGCTGCAGGAGCCGGGCCGGGGCTCAGCCCTTCCCTTTGGGTCTTATGGGACACGGAGCAGCTTTGTTCCGCAGCGCAGGGCTTGGTACTGGCCGACACTGCTTTATTTTCCACTTTTTAAGTGTTGTTCTGCTTGCTGTTGCTGCTTGGGTGGCTGCGACCGGTGACGGGATGAGGGCGTGGAGAGCTGTGCCATGCCCTGAGCACGGCCCTGGGTGTGAGGCCGGTGTGGGTTCTCTGATGTCTCACATGAGGGTTGTGCTCGCCGTTTCTCCTCACTTGGGGCTTTCTGCTCTACCGCACCGTATATCCTCGTGGATCTGGTAGCTCTGGAAGCCCTGGGCTGTCCCCTGCCCTGCTGCAGGGATGGAGCTCACCAGGCTTGGGGCCGCCCTGTCCGTCTGCTGAGCCCCACGTGCCTATTTTATGGCCGAGCCCTAAACCCTGTGAAAATTGGGATTTGCAACGGAAATGTCCCGAGCCGTTTATGTTGACCAGATGTTCTTACAGGAAGGGGAAGGGAAATGGGATTTTCATTTGTGCTGGTTTCTTGATGGCATTTTAATGAAATCCATCACATCCCGTAAAAGATTGTACTCCGAGATGAGCTGGGAAGGCTCTTTCCGGTGCAGACGGAGGTGCCTCTGTCACAGCTCTTACGTCCTCAGCCACGGGAGGAGCAGTGTTTTCAGTATTTTTATCTTTGCTCAGTGTGAGACTGCTGTGACTTCCTTTTTTTTTTTTTTTTTTTTTTTTTTTTTTTTTTTTTTTTTTTTTTCTGGTGTCTTTTCCCCTTCCTTTCACCTGAAGCTCATTTCTGAGAACTGCACTCTCCTGAGCCAGCAGCTCTCATCCTGGGGGCTCCCATGCCAGACCCAGAGCCATGGGGGACGTCTTGGTGCATGGTTCCCGTGGGATTGATGGATGAGATGGGAATGGCCCAATGTCACTGATCCCATGGGATGGCATGGGAATGTCCTGGTGCCATGGTCCCCACAGGATGAGATGGGTTGGGAAGATCCCAGTGTTGCAGTTTCCAGTGGGACGAGATGGGATGGGATAGGATAGAGTGACTGCATTTTTGGAAGAAGCGTTGGCATGGCCATGGCAGCTGCATTGGCACCACTGTTTCAGGCAGGGACTTGAGCAAAGCCTATGCCTTGTTGCATGGTGTGGCTTCAAATCTAAGATGTGTTTACTCTTCTAAGTGAGCTCTCATTATGATTCAAGGCTGGGACACCACTCACTGATCCACAGCCACCCCATGCATCCCCACCTCTTTGCCCCTGGCAAACAGGGATGGGCACTGAGCAGCAAACCCCAGGCAGAGGATGGAAGCACCTCACGCTCTATCACCACCCTGAGTCCCACTCAGTGACCCATTCCACGCTACATTTTTCTCCCCCTTTGCCATAAAGCCATGAAACAACCCCAAAGGCAGTGATGCAGCTCGCATTGCCCTGGGCCAGCGCCGCATCCCCTCTCACCCACAGCCTCCGTGGTGACAGCGGGTGTCAGCACGTCCCCTCGCTGCCGTTCTTCGAAGGCTGTGCTGGGCGTAGCCTGGGCTCTGTGAGATTTCGGTGGTGAATTTTTTTTTTTTTCTTTTTTCTTTTTTTTTTTCCCCTCTTTTTTTTTTTTTTTTTCTTCTTTCTTTCTCGTATTTCAGGGCGAGGGCACGCGGCGGGGAAGGGCGATGAGACAAAAGGTTATTTGTCATTTATTAACCACAACTTTTTCCATCCTTGGTCATGCATGGGGGGAGAAAAAAAAAAATTAAATAAATAAAGAAAGAAACCCACTTTTAGCAACGTAACCACAGCTCCAGCATTAATTGCTGAAGAGAGGAGTTTCTTATTTTGGAAACCGTGTTGCTGGGATGGAGCCTGCCAGGGCATGATTGGTTCACATGGGATGGGCAAAGCTGCCCCTTTCCCCGCCCTGGGGCTCTCTGGGTTCGCTCGGAGGGAAGAGCGGAGAGTTCTTTTCTTTTTGACCCAATTCTTGAAGATCTGCGGAGGTTTTGCCCTACTGCTGTGGTCTCTCTGCCCCTGGGGATGGGGCCGTCTACCCTGCAGGATGCTGCAACACTGTTGGGAAGGGCCACATGCGTGCCAAGGAGTGAGAAAAACAAGGAGATAGGTGGAGAACCTCGAGAAAATGGACTGGGAAAGTGCCCTGACCCACTGCCTTTCCCCTGTGCACAATCTGGGGGTCCCAGCATGTGCAGCACCTGCTGATGTAAAGTGCTTGGTGGTGCTTTTGGGTGATTGTAGCTCCTTTTTTTTCTTTTTTTTTCTTTCTTTCTTTTTTTTTTTGTTTTTTTATTGGTCCAGGATGTGGTTGTGTCAGGGCTGAGTGCTGCTTCTTTCGAAGGTAAATATTTATGAGATCTGTGCAGGGCTGGAGAAGTCCTGGGGCTGAGGGGGACATTCTGCTCCACGCTGGTTCCCATTGCTCCAGCATCACAGGGATGGTGTTTTGGTAGTGATGATGCTAACAATTAAGCAGTGCTCAGCAGGGTGGACAGGTCAACCTGCTTTGGGGCTGAACTATGCCTAGAGTTCAGTTGTGTTCTCCATTCTTGACATTCTCATCCCATGTAATGCCAAATCCAACTCTGCTCCTGCTCATCGCCCGTAGGAGCGAATGAGGAGTGAACACCCCCACAGGCACAGGGTTCTGCAGTCCTTGGGGTGACTCAGCCCCAGTTGGCTCCCGCCCTCTCCCTCCCCACCTTGTTTACTTTCCAAGCTCTTTTATTTATGCCAGGAAATTATTAAAGCAGCCCACGCTGGAAGCGAGTTTGTCTGAAAATAAAACTCCAAGCGGCTGGCAAGCACTGGCTGCGTAAAGCTCTCCTTTATAGCTCTGCTTTTCCAAAATGCTGCTTTGCTCGGGATGAATGGAGCCAGGTCAGAGGGCAACTGCTCTGCATCCCCATTTTTCATAGCTGGTGGAAGGGATGCGCTCGGCTGTGAGCATTTTGGGGAGCCCAGCATCCCTGGGTCAGGGTCCAGCAGTGCTGCCATGGCTGTGGATTTGGCCAGCACAGCGCATTGCGTTTGGCTGAAGCTGTGTCCCACCTCGCTCCCATCCCCGATTCCCCCCGAACTGCAGTGCTGGGCTGAATGGGAGACATTCAGCCGTGCTGGCGCGTGCAGTGCACGGGGCTTTCAGAGGGACGTTTCCTCATTCATGCCCTGCCTGCGAAGCAGCCTCTGCCTTATTTATGGGCCTTTTCATCAATGCACAAAGAGGGGCAGTCAGCCCTGAGAACACGTGGGTTTCCAGCCCCCTGCATCCCTTCTCATGGGGCTGAGCAGCACCAATGCCTTTTTGGGGGGCAGTCCCAACACCCCAATTATTTCTCTATTAGAACTAGCTGCTCTGGGAACTGGGGTCTGCGCTCCCTCAAAGCACTTTGCACCAGTGCAGAGTCACCAGAGACTGGAACAGAGGGTGCTTTGTGCCCTGCGGCTGTGCCTGGGGCTGGCACAACAGGGCCCCTTGTAGCCACCCAACCCGCTGCCCTCAGGGACAGCTCCATTCCCACCATGGGCTTTGGAGATTTGTTTTCCCCTCCAGTGTTGAACAAGTGGGGAATTTGGGGTGGGCAGTGGGATTGGAAGGAGCTTTTTTGGGGTGATGGCAAGCAGGAGGTGATGGAGGGGGTCTTGAGTTCCTCCCACCACAGCAGCGCTCACGTTTCTCTGTCCAAGAGGCAGGAAAGCCCTTATATTTACAGCCCATGCCCAGAGCAGAGAAGCCATGAAGGTGCTCAGTGTTGCTGTCAGTTGGGTTCAGAGTGAACAGCCCCTCCTTGCCACATGGCTCTCCCAGCCATGGTGTGCCATAAGCACATGGGGAGTGGGACACAGCACCAAAACGGGGTGAGGGAAATGGTGCCTGTGTGGGAAATCCCTTCCCTGAGTGTGGAGGAGGAAACAGGGCAGAGGAGGAAGAGGCTGTGGGAGAAGAATTAAAGGAAGAGAGGAGGGGCTGTGGGTCAGGGCCAAGCAGAGGCAGGGAGAAGCTGCGGTCAGTGGGAGAAAGGCTGCTGGGAAATGGCAAGGATGAATGGAAAAGCTCAGAAAATCCCCCAGAGCCATCACGGGGCTGCCCACATGGAACCAGTGCCCTCAAGACCCGCTGTGATGTGAGAGGCCAAGGATGAGCATTGGGATTGTCCGAGGATGAGCACTGGGATCAGCTGCACTGCCAACCCGTAGGGCATTGGGATCAGCTGCTGGAGGGCCAGCACTGGGGTTAACAGTGCCTTAGAACCAAAGGATGAGTGATGGGATAAGCCTCGGTGCTTTCTCCCAAGACATCTGCTGGGATTACCTCTGGTGCAGACCCTCAAAGATGAGTGTGACGAATGCCCTGAGCCCACCAACGTCCCCAGGTTGCTGCTCTGCGTGGGAACAATGGGGACCTCACCCCCATGGCTGCGTGCCACCGTCCCCCTGGGAAACTTCAGAAAACTCCCCCGGGGCCGCGGGTGCAGGATGTGGTTTGGGGCTGGCATAACGCAGCACCCGCTCTGCTGCAAATCTCAGTGCCCTGTCTGTCCTTCCATCTGTCTGTCCCTTCTCTGCGGGAACCCCAGAGGGGCTGAGCTGTGTCACTCTGCCACTGGCTGAGGTTTGTCCCCTGTGTAATGGAACAGCTGAGCCATGGCTTACCAGAAGGGACAGATCTCACCCATACACCATGGCATGGCTCAAGGTGGAAGCGAAAGAGCCAGCATGGGAAAATCCCCAGCACGTGGATCAGCCATGCTCAAAGGATTTGCTTCATGGCCTTGGCCCTGCTGCTGGAGCTGTGCCACTGCTCTCACTGCTGTGTCATCACTGTGCCACCACCATCATTGCTGTACCACTGCTCTCATTGCTGTGCTACCATGATCATTACTATGCCATCACCATCACCATTGTGCCACTGTCACTACTGCTGCTGTGGCCATGCCATCACCATGTCACTGCCATCATTGCTGTGCCACTGTTGTCACTGCCACACCAAAGCTGTCACCCCCTGCCACTTTACACAATGTCCCCAACATGGTAGTGGCGCTCAAAGTGTGACCCATCTCAACTCACACAGTATTTTTAAACTTTAGAAAATGGTTGGGGTTTGGCAGACCACAGATGGAAGGACATTGCACTCAAGCACTCATTTTAATGGTGCTGGGATCTGGCATGGTTCTCCGGTTCCCATGAAGCTGGCGCCCCAGGACATTGTTGGGTGCTCACATAGGCACTGGGATTCCCCTTCCACCCTCCAGATCCTCTGGGGAGCAGTGGGGTGAATTTAGCAGTGAGAACAGCAGCATTTGCAGTGCTCATCCCATCCCATCCCATCCCATCCCATCCCATCCCATCCCATTCTTACTGATTCTGTGATTCTATTCTATGATCCCATTCCATCCCATCCTCATGACTCCATGACTCCATTCTATGCTCCCATCTCATCCCAAACTCCCTGGGCTCCAGGTGGCTGTGGCATCTCTCTGCCCATACAAAGCCTGTGAGCATGCAGAGTGTTGAGTGTGCACTTCTGGTTACCAAGAAAGGCACTTCTTGGTAGGGCTGCCATCGCATGGGGCATCTCGCGGTCAGGTGCGGCGCGGTGCCTGCGGTAGGCACTTCTCCGAAGCCAGCGTGGTGCTGGGGCAGCATATCTCTTGGCAGCATCATTTCCTTCTCCCTCGAGCTCTGCGTGCAGAACTGAGCACAAGGCTTCGCTGAAATTCCTTTTCCTGGAATTCCCCCTCCAGGAAAGCGCGAGTAGCATGGTGACCGAGCCACGTGTGCTGATAACGCCCTTGCCACGTTGGCACTGTGAGCTTGGGGATGTGCCAACCCAATGGGATGGGCACTGCAGCGTTCCCTCCTCGTGCTGGGCATTGCACCGCAGACTCTGCTGTCCCAGGGAGGACAAAGCCATGGGGACGTGGTGCAGCTCCGACACTGATTGCGGTGGCTCTTGGCAGGGCGCAGAGCCACAGCCGACTTCTAAGAACTTTCTTTCAGCGCAGCGCAGAGCTGATAAGGGCTGCTCCCTCTCACGCTGCACTTCCGGCCCCAGAGTACACCGAGTCCTTGGTTGAGAGTGAGACTGAGGTGGGGGGGGAAGGGGAGGCAAAAAAAAAAAAAAACACAACAAAAAAACAGCACAACCGAATGTAGCAAGATTTCCAGCGCTGGAAGGAGCAGGTGTGCACTGATGGGAATGGCTTTGCAGCAGTGAGTGCAGGGCAAAGTCACGTCCCTGTCCCTGTTGCACGGCAAAGTGCAGCCCGGAGGCAGCTCAGCACTGCACAGAGGGATGGGTCTCATGGCAGCGTGCCCGGCACACACTGGCCTGGGGTTGACAGCATCCAGGCACTGCCAGAGCCCAGAGCGGGTGCCCCATACCGCAGCCCCCAGCAGCTCGGCAGCAGAGGAACCGAAAGCTGCCGCCAGGGTATTATTAGAGTTGTTGGAAGTGCATGCTCAGCATTTTGTCATGTGCCTGGGTCAGAGTGAAAGCGGGCAGGCAGCAGTGGGCAGCTCTCAGCACAGCACCACTGGTGCACCAGGGCAGTGCCTGGGGGGTCCCATAAATGTTTTCTCACCAGCCAGGCTCTGATTTCATTCTCAGTGTTGACAATTTCCCTGGCACACACTGGGAAATGCCACCTCCCTCCTTTCCTCTGCATTATGGCACCACGGAGATGGGCTCCTTCTTGGGGTGCATTACCGAGCACAGCTCGTGCCAAACTCAGGGCAGCATCCATGCAGGATGTGTCCCTGCCACATGGGGTATTTCCTTGCCAGAGGACTATTTCCCTCCAGAGAGGGCTATTTCCTCACCCTATGACCCTGCTGAGCTGTGCCACTTGCTCTCTGCAGGGCTCCAAGCCAAAGCTGCGCGCTGCCTGCTCGGCCATCCAGGAGGTGCGGAGGTGCACGCGCCTCGAGATGCCTGACAACCTGCACACCTTTGTCCTCAAGGTACGGCCCCGAGGCCTTTTGGAGCCTTTTTGGGATGCACATGGCTGCCCAATGTTCCTGTGCCAAATTTCACTTCCTCTTTGGAGGGTGGTTTATGCTGGGGGGATGCAGCCTATAGGGTGGGGGTGCTGTGCTCTGAGCAATCCCTACATATGGGTGAGGGTACGATGGGGATGCACATCTCCCTCTAATGTCCCTCTGTGGTGTCCCCAGGTCACCAATGCTACTGATGTGCTGTTTGAGGCGGGGGATGAGCAGCAACTCAGCTCCTGGATGGCCGAGATCCGGCAGTGTGCGTGCAGGGGGTAAGAACTTGCCAGCCCCCTTAGTCTGCATGGCCTCAAATGCTGTGCCCAGCACTCATCCCATCTTCTCCCATCCTCTCAGGTTGGATGTGGGTGACCCTGAGCTTCTGTCGGGCCGGCACCCCGATCCCACAGCCACCAGCCCTGCCACCAGCTCTGACTCCCCAAACCAAGGTGAGCACCTGGAGACACCGAGAACAAAGCAGAGGTGTTGAGGACACCATCCCCAGGAGGGTTCCCATACCTCGCTGGGACTGGCTGAAGTTAATCCAGCCCCAAATGGTGCAAGGAGGACAGAGATACAGGGGAAGGGATATGGGTGATGAGTGGAGTTGGGCAGGATTGCTTCCCTGGGGCACTCACCCTTGCTGGTGTCCCTGTGTCTGGGCAGGGGCAATGCCAGGGGGGCCAGCGGAGGCAGCGGGACCGAAGATGGAGCAATTCCTGTCATCCTGCCCCTGGTTCCATGGGCCCATCTCCCGCGTGAAGGCAGCGCAGCTGGTGCAGCTGGGGGGGCTGGAGGGCCACGGTGTCTTCCTGGTGCGGCAGAGCGAGACGCGCCGCGGCGAGTATGTGCTCACCTTCAACTTCCAGGGCAGAGCGAAGGTACAGGTGGGAGATGGGATGGGATACGTTGGGTTGGGATAAGTTGGGCTGGATTGAGTTGAGCTGGGTGGAAAATGTTACCCCTGAAAGAACCTCACCCCCCACCCCAGCTGATGCTCTCCTTGTCCCAATGCTTGCAGAGGGCTGGTGTCCCCATCCCCAGTTCTTGGGAGAGGGAAAAATCCTGCAGTGAACAGGGCTGGAGATGCATCACGTGATGCTAAGGCCATTTGTTCCCTTCCCCATCCATCCCAATTATCCCCATGTCCCCTGTCCTCCACTAAGGGAGCTGGTAGAAGGCTAACAGGTCTGTGCTTCTCCCTGCAGCACCTGCGGCTGTCGCTGACAGAGCGGGGCCAGTGCCGTGTCCAGCACCTGCGTTTCTCCTCCATCACAGAGATGCTGCACCACTTCCACCGGTATCCCATCCCACTGGAGTGTGGGGCCACCTGCGATGTCCGGCTCTCCAGCTATGTTGTCGTTCTCCCCCAGCCACCAGGTAGGGAGCAGCAGTCCGGGAATGGACATTCTGGGGTTTGGGAGTCCTGGGGGACAGGGATGAGGGTCCTGGCCCTAAGGGAGGGTTTTTGCCCAAAGGGAGGGTCCTGGCCTTAAAAGATGGTCTCTGGGGCAGTGGGTGCAGCTGTGCCCATTTGGGGGAAGCAGAAGCATTGGGGTAGTGTCCCAAAAGGTAACACCTGAGCTCCTGGCTGTCCCACTTTGGGCAAGCAGAATCTATCCTCAATTACTGTGGGATGCACTCCAGTGCTAGCAGCAAGGCTGGGACAGAACCACCTCAAGCATCTGCTCTCTCTCTCTGCACGCAGGTCCTGGCTCCAGCCCTGCGCTCCCTGTCCCACTGCCCTTCTGGAGCCCGGAATTCAGCCTGACCCCCTCTGAGTCCCCTCCAGAGCCCATTTTCCACCTGGTGCCACCAGTGGCTGAGCTGGCACAGGGCTCACACCCCAACGGGGCTCCCCATGGCACACGGCCCCGCGATTCGGACTACGAAGTGGAAGCCCCGGGCCGGGGCCGTGTGCGTGCTGTGGACAACCAATACACACCACTGTGATGGGCACAGGGATGCACTTTTGGTGGAGAAGTCCCGGAGATCCCTCCGGGTGGCACAGAGGAAAAAGAATGTATTTCCTTCCTTCTGGTTAGGGATTGTTATTTTTTAATTTTGCGAGGAAGGGGGTCATTGTTCACTCCAGTATGGGTGTGCTCCCTCTCCTGGGCCTGTTAAAGGGCCATTTAAATTTTTTTTTTTTTTTTTTTTTGTATTATCAAAGCTTTCTCATTACTGTTTACACAACCACCATGGGGACACTGCATTGCCGTGTGCTCTCCTGCCCCTTCCAGGAGGAGCCAAGGGTGTGTGGTACATCTGCACCATTGGAGCAAATGAATGAAAAATGGATTCACAATTCTTGGCCAAGCGCTGCCCGCGAGCCGGGATGGGGCTGTGCCACGCTACTGCTCACCGAGGATTTATTTTATCTCTACAGACAAGGCAAAAACTGGCTTTTCTCCTCCTTTTTTTTTCCCCAACTCGCCTGTTGCAGCCAATCCTGCAGCAGCGCTGCCCACACCATGATGCTAACCGAGACGTGAACACTAACAGCTCCATCCCTAACAGTGCCACTGCTGAGAGCTACCGCAGAGACTGACAGCAAAGCATCCCCCACCAATGGGGGCATTTCCAGCACAAAACTCAGTTTCCCCATGGTTTTGTACCTTGGCTGTGCAGCTGTGCACCCTGCTCAGCTCTTTTTTTTCTCCCCGCAAAAGAACACGTGAGGGGATGGCGGTGTTCCACGCTATGCAATAATGGGCAGAGGGAGCACAAAGCCCCTCTGAGCCTGCACACCCAACGTGCCTTATGAGAGGAAGAGGAAGGTTTGGTGTTTCTGCAGCTGTAATAGCCATACAACAGCACTTTAACCTGCCTCCACGTGTCCCCTCAAAGCATGGGGCCCCATTTACCTGCTGGTGCCTAGAGAGAGGATTGGCTGCTCTATCAGGAGAAAGGAGGGAGCAGGGGCCGTTGCCACATTCAGGCAGCGCTAAGCTCCCATTTATGGGATCACAGAATAATTTGAGTTGGAAGGGACCCCCAAACACCACCTGGTCCCACTCCCCTGCAATGCACAGGGATACTGACAGTTCAATCCCAAGAGTTCCTAATGCAACATTACTCTCAAACTCACATTACAGAGAATCTTTTTTTTCCCCCCTGTTAAAATTAGAGCCTTCAAGAGCATTAATTCAGGATTTCATTTGAAAGCCAACAATACAGAACCTCAAAGCTTTTGCACGGATCTGAAAATGCACCGTGTGCACCACTGGCCCTGCACAGCCCACAGCCAACTGCACAGCTTTGCTGTGATCACTGACTGCCATGCATAAGCAGACAGAAGAAAAGTGGCTGCATCCCCTTGAAAACACATATGGAGTTTTGTGCCTCCCATCTCCTGCTCTGCTCCCATTCTCCACTTTATGCATCTGGAGCATGCAAAGCCTTTTTTGCCCAACTTCTGTTTCCAGCACCCCCAATACCTGCCCCATGGCAGCCAGACTTCAAACTGGAGCATTTCAGAGAAAACGATACTGCGCATTGTCACCTCCTGGGCTGCCAAACACAGGGAGGCTGCAGGGGAACAAAGCAGCCCCTGTACTCTCTTCCTTCCCAGAGCTGCACAAAAGCTGCAGGCAGCAGCATGGTCCCCCTGCACCAAAAAGCAGCAAATCAGGAACAATGTTGCCTGAATTTGGGGCTTTAAAGGCCAATGCCTCCTTGGTGCATGGCGGTCCCAGATCGTTGTGTTTGGAGAGAAGCTGCATAGCAAAGCTCTGCAAGCCCATGGAACGCTTGCACATGCCACAAGTGCCCCAGGCAGCCAGATCTGAATGATTTTTTCCCCAAAGGATGAGAGGGTCTCACCCCAGCTCCCCTACAGAGGCAGCAAAGGGATGGGAAAAGAGATTGCAGCCACACACACAGTGTTCCATAACCTGCCCTTCAACTGCAAGGGATTTGGCATAGTTCAAAGGGGAACCATTGGGTTTGGTTAGAAAAACATACATTGAGTTCATCAGACCATGCCCCCCTGCAAGGTTAACGCAGTGCTGAAGGTACTCTGTTACAGGGTAGGAAAGGCACTCCCAGGACACTGCTTTTGGCAATAAGGATGCTAAGGGAAGGGGCAGTGCCTTTGCTCTCCAGCTAGGACTGCAGAGATCTGGTTCTGACAATACCTATGACACAAAGCAATAATTAACATTTTTAGTTATCTCGTCCCTCTCTGCCACACTGCACCTCAGGCAGGTTCCCAACACTGCCACCACCACCTGATGCTGAAGCACAGCTATCCCACAGCAAAGCTTTGGGGAAGAGCTCCAGGTCCAGGTGGAGCCAAAGCAGAGGGAGTCCCTGTGAGCTGGAGCAGCACCAGCACGCTGGGAAAGGGCCAGGGAGGGACTTTCTATTCCTTCACCTCCGGACCACACAACACTGCTGTCACACGACCAAGCATATAAAGCCTCCAAGTGTCTGAACACAGTATTCCAAACTTCTAGGTGAGCTTGCTGGCTCCCACCAGGGCACAGCCTGCACCAGCAGCCACTGCGCGCCCTCGCACCCAGCCTCTAGGGTGACTAAAGCCAACAGGTTCTGTTGGATGAGTTTAGTGATTTGGAAGTTCTACTTTTCACCTGCACAGAAGAGTTCTTCTTGTATAGTAGGTTTTCTATATATTGTTTCTGTATGTACTGTACAAGTAACTTATTCTTGAATAATGCAATTTTACCATAATATAAAAACTGCTCTTAATAAACTGTTTTTAGAACTCGTTTCTCATTTTTAGTATTTCACTTCATTCTCTATGGTGCTGCTATTTGAGCAGACCAAGAGCTGCTCAAAGTCACAAACCTCCCTCAGAAACGGAAGCTCCCTGCCAGCAGGAGCAAGTCTCCATCACGACTTTTGATGGTTGCATGCCCCCTGCTGCCCACCTGCATTTACTTACATTAATTTCATGTATTTGTGAGATCTTCTGCACAGCGATCAGAGCAGCGCGAGGCTGAGGCGTTAGGGAATGGACCCAAACAGAGGAAATTCTTTTAAAACCTGCACTCACACTTCTGTTCTGAACCCTTCGACTTGTATCTGCAGTGGCCCTGCAAGTCACATACACCTGAAGGAGTTCCACAGGTCTGAAGCTGGAGAAGACATTAAAGAGAGATACTGGTAAAGCAAAACACAAACAATACGTAGGTCAGTTTTTAAAACTTTTTTTATTTTTTAATTTTTTTTTTAGTTTTTATTTTATATTATCTACAAAGTAAAAGTTTTCTTAACTTAAAAGTTACATCACTGTCTCACGATAGTGATCATCTCATCAAACGTGATTTATAAATAATAATTCATCAGTTTGACGATTAGAATTTTTTTTTTTTTTACTGAACCTGTTTCAAGTTTAGTTAGAAGTAAAAGGGATCTCCAAGTCTTGATTTTTAGTGATAATAGCAGCAAGAATCACTCTTGTTACTTCTTTTGCTAGCTGATGAGTTCATAACTTTGAAGGGTCATTAAAAAATAAATAACTTCCAGTTTTCAGCAAGCAGAGTTGGGGCACTTGCAGGACTCAGATACAGTGCATGGAATTATGGAATAGCCCACAAGTTCCTAAATGCCTCTACTCAGTCCGAATCTCTCCCACTGCAAGATGAACTGTTAGCATTCCTAGTGGATGTTACAAGAAATCAATTTTTTTTTTTTAAACAAAATAAAATGAAATTCTAGTTTTCTGTGCTTCCAGTTGGCAGAAGCAGTAGAAGGAGGGTATTTGGCCTACAAAAGGTATCCAGCCTTTCAGTTATTCCAGATGAGCCTTACAACTGCTGTTGGTGGTGGGCTTGTACTGTAAAAAAAAAGTTCAAATGTAAATAATAGATTGGCAAGCCACACAACAGTTTGCTAGTAAAGTGGTCACAGGACAACTACTGAGCTCAACTCTTTTTTTCTTTTTCTTTTCTTTTTAAAGAACAAAACAATACCCTGCATATCGAGATGTCCTTTGGATGTTTCTCTCCTCCCTAAACCCTCACAAAGCAGCTTGTTCTGCTCACACAATCCCCAAGACATAACATCAGAGGCTGTTTGGAAACAAATAATGATAAAGACATCTAAGTAACTTTAAAGCGGAAAGAAGTCATATAGCACCTACTTTTCCCCAAAAGCAAAGCTGCAGAACATTACTCTGAATTAAAGAATAGACTTCAGTTGTCACTTTACTTCGGTCAGTAGAAGTCTAACAGCACTACCCCCAAGCAACATTGTCACTCCTGTCCTTGGGACCGATCGCTTTAAATTTAACAACCCCCCGGATCATTATGAGCAGGCTACGCAGACAGTCCGTTCCCCACAGTGAAACCATGGCAATACCTGGAAGAACACAGCCCCACCGTGTCAGTGTCTGCACAGTTATCCAGTTCTGTACTTCAGCTACACAGAAACAAGGTCTTTGCTACATTAGCTACATCTGGCATGCTTAGCTAGGCTTGTATTTGGGCTGGCAACGTACAAACGCTAAATGCACAAACAGTTTGCCATCAGCAGCCCGCCATCTAAAAGGACATCTTCCATTTGTTTTCTGTTGGTTTATTTTATTTTTTTTGTTATTCTTTTCCCCAAATCTGGTTCGTAACAGTTCTCCTCGCTACTGTGACCTGGCTCAGTTACGGTGCAGGTCTCCCGGGCACACACTCCTCACCTGAAGGGTGCGTCATATAGGGGAAATGTGTTGTTGTCGAGACTGGAATGGGCTGTAGTGCACTTTGAGCGATGGCGGCTTGGGGACCACCAGGTGGCTGTGTCGTCATTAGCATCATTGGAGCATGGGCAGTTGGGTGAGAAGGAACCATTCCTGACTGTACATGAGCCTGAAACAAAGAGCTCTTTAGTATAATGGTCACAAGGAGGCATCTCTCCTGGCCACATGACTAGAGAATTTTTTCCAGCTCTACCAGTAAATCCAGAGATTTACTCCATTTTAACTAGATTAGCTACAAAGGGATTAAAAAAGATAATAACAACTAAAGTAATAACTTTTAAAAAAGGCTCAAATCCTTACTGCTGGCTCCGAGTCACATTCTGAATTTTAGCAATAATTTGGACAGTGCACACTGGGAGAGACTGCTAGCATTAAACAGAGGGATATGTATCTCTTTTAAACCTCAGCAACAAATCTTCAAAACATTATTGTTAGTAACCAAGATCAAAGCACTTCCTATGTAGAGAACGCACTGGGTGCAGATAGGAACCTCACACGCACTGGAGCTCTGGCATCCCTTGCTCCCTTCTCATTACACAGCTCCACATTCTTTCATGGCTCCCTGCCCTAGGAACGCTCTCGAGTGACCTGTGCCCACGCTATCTTTCATCTGTGCAGTCATTCTAAGATGAGTGATTTCATCCCTTGATGCTGTTAGGTCAGCTTTGTTCTGTTTCCAGTTAAGCTCATCACAGTTAAGGTCCTCATGTAATCTAAGCAATCATAATTAAGTCTCAGCAGAAAAAAGGAGATTAATCTTCATTATGGCTGATCACCTTCTGGCAAACCAGTTCAGTAACTTGTCGGTTGACTTCTTTTGCTCAGAGTGGTTCACGACTCTAGAGATTGTCAGTTGTTTTGAAAAAACGAGTAAACACTGGTTTCTTAAAAGCACAACACATTAAGGAATCCCTAGAGCTTTCGGTCACTTTGCCTCGGAAAACAAAAATTATTTGCATCTAAGGTTTGCTTTGTCCTTCTACCAGATCCCACTGTCAGGGTGCTACGGTGCAGCAATCGCAGCCTCACGACTTTCACAGGCCAGTAAAGACAGATAGCAGGTAGTAGCTACAATTTTATTTCTTAAAGACAAAAAGGTTATTTGACTCATCACAGACATTCCTCAAACTCTTTATCAGACTTGCACTGTATTAATAGCTCTCAAGAAGCCTTTAAAGGCAGGAACTGCAATTCAAATCTCACTCTTGCACTAAAAAGGGCTTAGAAGATAAGACTGTGAAACAAAAACACCTTTCAGGATGGGCACCATTTTCACTTTGACAAACATGCTATTACAGCAGCCGTAACTATAAAGCAGCTATTCATATAGCAGCTGGATTCAATGCAGACACACACCGGATAAAAAATTTTGCTGTGGCTCAAACGCTTTGCAAATTGGAAGCTGACAGTACACTGTAATGAATTTTCAAGTACTGCTTCTCAAGTGAGATATGTCTAACAGCTTGAGTCATCTAAGAACCTGAAGGGAAATTCAACTGATCCCCTGTGTTTGCCTAACTGAAACTCCTACTACATATTTCACAATGGTGTTCAGCAGTTGGAAATAGCACTGCTGAGAAACTATTAAATCCAGTGATTAGTTTCCCCACAATGGAATAATTACACACATTTAAAACTTCTTACAGAGCTGTAGTTATTCCTTCATTAGAGATTTTTTTTTTTTTTTTTTTTGAGGGAACTACTTCATTTCAAAGTCAGTTAGTCTGGTATAAATATCTTGGATTACAGATCGTAATTTTCACCCTAAAAAATTACAGCAGAAAAGACTGCGTACGTTGAAAATCAAGGGTAAAACAGGCTTTGCCTGCAATTGTTAAAAATCCTGACTAAGCAGTCAGTTCTGGCTAAAACTTGCATCTGATTTGCTTTAGCAAGGTTTGCTTACGAAGTGCTTGGCACACAAAAGGAAGACAATGGCCACATCCTGCAGCGCAGGCACACGTCTGGCCACGATGTGTACAGCACAACTCCTGTACGGTCTCATCTTTAAGTTGCCTTTGAAACAAACGTGTTTCACATTTCAAGGCACAGCACTGAGCATGCCACTCACCCCCAAGCTTCCAAGAAGACCCTTCTAAAGAGCTGCAGGTGGTATCGCGAGGCATCTCATCTTAGACCTAGGCATTCACACCAGCGCCACCACGCCAGAGCAGAGCAATAGCTCACATAAGCCAAGTATCTGTTTCTGGCAGAAATCAGCCTGGGAGGATGTGGCAAGGTGCCACAATAGCAGTAGTCACATCTGGGCATCCTCTTTATCCTCCCATAATGCAAAAAGAAAAAAAGCCTAGCAGAATTAAAAAGCTATAAACTCAACATCAGTAAAACAATTCTTAAAAGAAAAAAAAAGCATATTAATTAATTTGCTTAACTGGGTGTCCCAGAAGATTTTAACAGAATTCAGTATGGGACCAGAGTCCGACTTGACTATCCTCCCTACCTGCAGTTAGGTCATAACATCTCAACTTTTGTTAACCTGTATGAGAAGGAATAAGCCAGGCATCAAGAACTTGATCTGAAGGAGTTGTGCAGGCAAATTACTGATTAACTGTCTACTCCTCAACAAAGCTTACTAAATCCATGAGATTTAGTAAACATCAGAAAAATCTTTGCAACGCTGCTTTACGCAGAGCTCTTGATTAATCAGTCATGTGCTTCCCTTCCCCAAATCCTTTTTTTCAGTGAGTTGACCACAAGAGACCAGTTAAGAGAAGTGGGTTTCTGATCCTGTAGCAAAGACTGTCATTAAGTTGCCCAACAACCATCGGGGATCTCCTGCACACGCAGTTTACTTAGAACCAGACACACACACGCACGCAGTTTTCTCTTTTAGCAAGGATTGTCTTGCAAATCATCTGAACTAAATCTCATCAATCTCCCATTGCAGTGCAGCCTTGCTACTGCCCAGTAACCATTTGTATTATCCTTTACTGAATGTGCTTGTACAAATTTGGCTACAACACAAAGCCTACAACTGCCACCAAAAGCAGCAATTCAGCTTTCTTCCACCCAGCTCTCGTCTCCAACCTTTCTCTATGCCAGCTCTTCCTGTGATCATGCAGTGAACCCGAGTAGTGAACTGATCTGACTGAGAAATAGCCTAAAATAGGGGGAGGGGAGGCACACTTCAGTTGAATCAAGTCCCCAGTCTGGTTTGCTGCATGGCCAAACAGTTCTGTGAGCAGAAAGGGGGGTGGGGCAGGACAAGAATGGGAATCGGGAACTGGGAAGAGAGCTCAATTTCTTTCAGTAGCAGTGCCAGCTCAAGATGTCTTTATTAAACTACAGTTGTAGATGCACTGGGTATTGGAAGCTGAGGTCCAAATATCTTGTAAAATTCTAGAAGAAAGGCAATGTACAAACAGAAACCTAAGTAACACAACAGGTAGTTTGTGCTGAGAGGTGACAGAATGGAAATCACTTCAGCAGGCCCGACTGTCCTATCTTTGTGGCATTAAGACATTTAGTCTTGAAGGTTGTTAAACTGTGTTTACCTGGGGGACATGGGCCATGTGTGGCGGATTGGTATATGCAGGTTGAACATGGGAGGGATGAATGGTGAAGACTGTTTGTTGTGCTGTAGGAAAACTATTTTGTGGAGACTGCGTATTGGAGCCTGGCGTCATGGAAGGTGGGGTTGGAGCTAGACCTGCGTGGTAAATTGCCGACTGCTGCTGTGGGTTTGCCAGGTGGAGTGCCTGAGCAGCCTGGTGCTGATGATGCTGGAAAATAAAAAAAAATTTAAAAAAAGACAGTGAGAGTTAGGTAGGTTATGGTCTAGAAATGAGAGATGTTTACAGTACTTTCCAGAATAAAAAAAGTTTGCAAAACTGCTCCCCATTGTCAATCTTTGAAGTCACAAATCTAAGGATCCCCACACCTGTGGTCACCAGAAAACTCACTGCAATTGCACCAGGCTCATCTTCCCCTCACACTACAGTTCTGTATAGAGGAGCCTGGAAAATGGATGTGCTCACCAGAACCTACACTGCCAGGCAAAAACAAAGAGACTCTGCAGCCTCAGGGTTGGATGTACTTTCTAACCGCAATGAGAGCAGCTCAAAGTCATCACCAGTAGGAAGCTAAAGCATGCAGCATTATCACAAGTACTATTTTGCTTTTAGCTGCCTGCCTTGGAAAAAATCCTCAGCATTAATCTGGTATTTCCAACATTAAGCTGCAACAAAATTATGAGTCTTCTTTAATCGTAACATGGAAACGAGCTACACCTCATCCCTTGCGGAGATGGAGAAATGTATGGTCAGACTCATGTTGGCATTTACTGAGGAAAAGAGATTGCCACAAGTTTTCCTCCTTGCTTATCCTAGAAATTATGAGACTACCACATTTGGCTGCTACAAGTAGAGAAGAATGAGATGATATATCTTCACTTCTAGAAAACATGGAAACCTGGACCTGCATGAGATTTATCATATGCAGGTGGTTTGGGCAACTTCCCCCACCATTCTTCCTCTCAAGGAATCAATAGATCAGTGTAAAGTCACAAATCAATGTAATTCCTTCCAGTAGAGTGCTTTGAAAACAATTTAAAGACATTCATTCCCTTAAGATGTTACCTGCACGGGGCTAGGAGCAGGGTGGCTTCCAGCATGTTGGCTTTGCTGCTGGCCAGTTGGCGTAGCCGAAGGCTGAGGATGCGGAGGGTGCGGATGCAGGGTAGCATTAGGGTGGGCATACTGCTGAGCAAGTGAGCCAGTGGAAACTAGGATGAAAAAGAAAAATATTTAACAACAGATATGGAATACACATTTAATCAAGTCACCATCTGCACTTGAAGATTTCGTTACATCTCTATCATACTGTAAAAATACTCCCTCCCCCTTCTAAAATAAATATTTATCTTGCAAATAGCTGAGTATCTTACCTTGCGTTTGTGTAGATTTTGCAGAGCAGTCTATAAATAACCATAATTAGACAGTTCATCTTCCCTAGTTTGACAATGCAACAGATACTACATATGAGAAAAGCAGTATTTCATCTTTGTTTTGTCAAATAGACTGGTTTGAGATATCAAATTTATCTATACAATTTAGTTTTTCCTGAAATGTTCTTTAAAAAGCTGTTACAAGCCATTTTTATTTCCACCATCCAAAAAATTATTTGGCCTTATACCTGGCTAACCTCACCATGCTACTCTTCTGGAAATTGCTCACAGTACAGTCCATGTAAAGCATACACAGTGCACGTATGCTTAAGAGCTACAGGGACACACAGTATAAACATCAGAGCAGAGGAATTTTTGCAGAAGTCAGCATCTTGCACTAGAATAATGTCTCTCTCCCTCCCCTCAAGGCCAATTACAGAGTTTTCTGGATCACCACCATTACGTGAGCTTTTCAACACTAGCATGAAATTCTTAATTCCTTGATACAGTAGCAAATAAGGTAAGAAACTCCAAAAAAGGGAAAAAAAACATAGCAATATGAAACCCACACAAGTGGAATCACATCTGTTGCTACAGCCATACCAGTCTCCCAACAGCAAGCTAATATCAACAAGATCCTTTCCAAGGAGGCCTGCCCAGTTCTACTTCAAAAAGGGCCACACTAAGTTGCCCTCCCCTCCTCCCCTTTTTACTTTTGTTAATCTAAGGGAATCAAAGAAAGCATGAAAAACCATAATAACAGCAAGTCTTCCTACAAATAACAAGTGCACAACTGGAAAGTAAGACCTTAAAAAATGAAACTGCTGCCTATTCCCTCTGCTGCTTTTAGATTTTGTGCCACAACCTCTGCACAGCTTACAGCTACACTTCTGCACGTGACAACGTGTGCTCCTCTTTCCAGTTCTACAGCTTGTCAGGACTGTGGATAGCTTTGCTGACAACGGTGCTGGAAGAGAAACAACCAAAGCAAACAACCACCTTCTCCCGAATCCGCTCCCTGCAACTGCTCCTCCTTTGTTCTGGTACCGTTCTGTCTTTCTGACCAAAGCTAATCACACTGCTCACTGCTCAGGGGTTTTGTATTGCGTGAGAATTTGAAGTGGTTCTGTTTATTTGTCGGGGCTTTTTTTGCAAGGTAGAGTGTTGTGGTAGCACTTTCTTGCCTTAGTAAACATACCCGGAAAGCAGAGCACAAGGAGTAACTCCAAGTGCAGCTGTTGTGTTGCAACCATCTCCCCCTGATTCAGAAATATACAGGGTCTCATTTCTGCAGGCAACTGCTTGCTGCAGCTTCTAAGGAGTTTCACTGTGCTGGGCTCTATGCTCATGAACACACAGAACTGCTTGAATATATAGAAAGGACAAAAGACAAGATGGGAGGAGAAACAACACGAAAACATAGCTGCATCTGAAGGCACAACACTATAGAACAAAAGCCCATCTCAGACAGCAACCACGCTGTGCTTGACACACGATTACCCTGTGCAAACACTCTTTTTCCTGCAGTTTGGTTTTCTATAAAGCTGCAAACACTACTCCTAGAAAACTCAGACTTAACAGAATATAAGCATACAGCATCATCTTATCTAAAGGAAACATTTCTCCCCTGTGCAGGCCATTATGGAGGTCTCTCCTTTATAAAGTAACTGCTCACCACATTTAACTTAGTCTCACCCTGCTGTCCTGAAAGCTCTACTAAACCTTCCCTGAGCAAGTGGTCTCACAATGATGTGCATCACAGTGTTTTAGGCTATTAATGCAGATGAACTCCATGTGCACTTGTAACCCTGAATTCTTCCACTGAAGTGTATTCATGCACGACACACGTAGCAAAAACCACGTTATCTTCTGCCACACAGAGCACTTAGTTACACTTCCAAAAGCATCAAAAGCAAGAGTTTCTCATATCACTACTAAAATTTATTTTGCAGCAGCATCCCTACCACTTTCAGATTTGGACAGCTTTCAAATACCACTCCCCCTTACAAACACTACACAAAAATGAACAACAGAAACCAAGATTATTTTTACAGTAAGAAACTAACAGTTTCCTACAGCAGGAAAATTTTCTCAACCTCGTTATTATACAACACTCTGAAGAAGGCCAGATGTTATTATCTCTGTCAAAGTAATAAACTCACAGTGGGATCCACTTGTTGCCAAAGGGCAGGCTACCAAAGATCTGCCTTCCCCAGCTCTCATTCCACCACCTTGGCCGCAGAGCTGGCATGCCTTCCTCTAAGTTACCTTCTGCTCCATTCAAGAGCTTTTTGAATATACATGAAAATTCATGCCAAGTCGTAAGATATTCAAGGCTTCCCACATCCTGCCACACTGCCTGTTAAGAGCCCCAAAATAACGTGGTACTCCCTGAAACCATTAGTGCAATTCATCCTTCATTTCTCTGTAGCCCAGAGAAAAATAAACAGTTATTCTAAAACAGATACATCACACAATCAGAGTTCACAAGAAGAAATTTCACTCACAGAAAAATAATTAAACTGAAGAATTGTGCCCCAAAAATAAGGAAGGGTGGGGAAGTGTCATACCATCAGCTTCCATAACATTCCAGGAGTCTCTTATCCATAGCTTTGCAGAATAAAAATTCTGTTATTAGAATTGTCATTTCCCCAGCTTCTCCTCTCCTGTTTTGTCTTCCCTATAATATCTCTGTAAGTTCACTTAAATTGAGCAGAGATGCTGCTGCAAATTATGTTTTAATAGCAATATTAATATTAAAAGTGCATTTCAAAAGAGGATATTTGCACACTTATCTAAATCCTGGACACAAATCAGAAGTGGTTCAGGAATAGTGGCAGCAAGTCTGAAACAGATGCACTGATCTACGTTGCCTCAAACTAGAGGTCAAATTTTAGCTTTAGGAATGTAGAAGGGTTTTCACGTGTAGCTGCTGCAATTAACAGCTTATGACAAGCCACTGAAATCTCTGAAGCAACTTAGTGAGCCTCTGGAATAAGTCTTGCAAAACGGTCTCTAGAAATTCACCTACAAAGCCACAACTAAAGCAAGTTCAACAGCTTTTTAACAAATTTCTCCCTATTCATCACAACAGCTCACTACAAACCAGGAAAGACAGGAGGGTGAAAAAAACAACAACAAAACCCAAGAAATAACAGATTATCCAACATTTTCCCATGTCAGAACTTTTTAGATTTTTCAATCAGCCATCTAGTAACCAAGGAAGCATCAGGAAAGCCCCAGGCAAGGACAAAACAGCTCCACAGATCCCTTTGCTGTCTCAGTTCTAGCACAAACACACTGCTTCTCACCTCCATGCCCTATGTTCCTCTCCCCAAGAAATGCTCCTAGAGAAAACCTGCTGCATCTTTTTGATTGTTTCCCAGCAGGAGATGTATGTAACTGAACTAACCCGGAGATACACACAGTGAAGGTAAGTTGGGCAGTACTGAGGAGAGCAAATATCAGATGCATTTAATCACTGAATTCAGCTAGACAGAAGTGCAATCCACGTCAAAGTCAGCTACCAAACCCAGCAAAGGAGCTGAAATCAAGAGGTAGAGTAGCAGCAACCAAGCAGAACTCCTAGATGTAGAAACCATACTGCGTAATTTCTTATTCCCCTGGTAGGAATCTTAGTGCTGCCAATGGTGGCCATCATCCAAAGATGCCCTGAAGCCTATTTTCAAGAACTGACCAGTGAACAAACTTCAAAACTATTGCCAGATCCAGTAAGATGGTGAGGATAACTACATTTAAAAGACCTGAATGGTAGGAAGCAAAGCAATAGCAACGTTTCTTTCAGAATATCAACATTTACAGAAGTCATTTCACATAGGCATAGTGGACTTCCTTAAAAGATTATCCACTAAAGGAACGAGCTTCTTAAAATTATTTCCATGCACCAAATCAATATGTATAAAAGAGTACAGGTCAGCATCCCACAATGCTAGCTTAGGTAAAACCAGTTCTGTACAAGGGACATTGAGGATAGTTGCTCTAGAAGAGATTTTAGGAGAAAAGTGGGATTTCTCACCATCTTTCATCTATCAGGTTATCTAAAAAAAGTAAAAAATAGAAAGAAGAGTGCCTGGCATGGCCTGCAGCTGGCCACACAAGATAGGCTCACTGCAGTACAGGAGCAAGTCTGACAGTACCTTGAAGCTGCAGTTCTCTTCCCCATGTCCCAGCTGATAGCTCCAGCCCATCCCATCCAGCCTGACTACCCCAAACATCTTCTTTGGGGCTCTGTGATGAACACCAAAACACTGCTTAGATGTCAGGGGCTCTCTTACTCAGTGCTTGACTGTAACAACACCTGCAAGGACAGCACAGAGATGCAAAGTGTCCCTCATCCTGACTGCAGCTTGAGCAAATTCCTCCCAGGGGCCCTGAGCTCGAGCTCCAGCCTTCTAAAGAGAGGAGGCACTCCTCCTTTTAAGGAAGTTCATTAACTTGCAAAGTCTTACATCCCAGTTGGGCCATGGAAGAAAGGGAACAAGAAAGTTCACCTAAGGAAATGCCACGTGTGGACAGCTTTTCTGGCTGCAGATGAAGAGAGTGGGTACTGAAGTTAAAATATGTTTATCAAACAAAACAACTCAATAAAACCCACGTTCCTGTGGCATTTTGAATCTGTTTAACAGCTCTTCTGCTGAAAGGAACTTCCCTGCCTTTTCCACATACTGGTTTGGTGCAAGGAAACCTGTTCCCCTCAACACGTCCCATTCGTTTAACATCTGTTCTTTAGATAGTGCTTTTCTGTACAATCAAAATTAGTACAAAAAACCCAACTCACTGGCAAAGTAGAAAGAAGGGCCTGTCTCCTTGCTGTATGGTATTTTGGGACATGCTGAATTTGGGAAATAGAAAGGTAAATTAGCCTCTTGCCGCGTGCATGCTGCCCGTCTTCTGGAAAGGTCAGTGTCTTTTTTTTTTTTTTTTAAAGACCGTAGAATCATGCAGATATTTGTATTTACTTAGTTGATATTAGGGATGGATATTTAGTTTTACAACTGAGCGGAGATGAAACAACACGAGTCTCAGGTAAGCCTTCCTTCTACACTGTGATACTGAGGTCTTCAGTTGTTAATTTAGTATTAACACAAATAAACTTTACGTCAATTCATTTTCTATTACAATCCACTGTAACAAGAAGGTTAAAACGTAATTACATTAAATCATAAATCGCCCCCCTTGTTTGTTCAACTGTTTCACTGTCATTCTTAACAGTTCCAAGACACCTTTGGTGACTGGTTCACTTAGTCCCTGGAGAATCCTTTGAAGCTTACATTATATCCACCATTGTACTATCAGGGTAATAGAATTTACTCTACTGCTGAGACAGAAACCAGATAAAGTTAGAGACAATACCAGACCAGCAAAACATATGCAGAAGGGGAAAGAGGAAGGGAGAATGGGGACAGGAATGACAGCACAAAAAACAGGAAATGCATCTGTATAAAACCAAGGTCTGGTTTTACACAAGTTTCTGTTTTGTTTCTAAACAAAAAAGTTAAGTTTTTCAGAGAATTCCAGTTATCTACAAGCATACACAGTTCAGCTACATGGTAACACAGCAATTAATTGGCACAGAAATACATCCACCCTCAGCTTAGATAACCAGATTTTCTGCCAACGCCACGGGACAAGCTGTGTCTTCGGGCGACATAGGAGCAAGCTGTGAGCCATCAAACTTGACCAGAGCAGCAATATGGACCATACAGAGCCAACACTTCGTGGAAGGTGGTGTGTCCTGAAAACTACGTGCAGGGTGAGGATGGGTCAGTGTGATGGGGTGTGCGTGGGGCAGCTATCAGTGTGTGTGCTGCTCTGCTCCTGCAGAACTTGCATGTCAACTTCCCGTGCTAAGGGAAGCTCGTGTCTCCAGAACTTACGAGCCGAAATGTGCAAGAGCCATCTGTACAGTCTGACTGGCTGACAAGATGAAAGAGGGCTGTGTGAGCCTTCCCCATTGTGTTCTGAGGGGAAAAGCCCAAGGATTTACACATTCCTTTTGTGTGCTCAGATGGGCCTGTGGTGAGCACACAGCTGAGCTGCTTGGCTTCTCTGCTTCTCTTGTCAGCAGCATTTTGGGAACACAAGCAGGGCACTGGCAAAGAAATCCCAGAAGTGCAGAAATATCCCATTAGACAAAAATATTTTGCTTCAAAATGAAAAAGTGAAGATCAACAAGCGTAAGTCACTATGTGTATTTGGAATTGAGAACTCACTTCCTGAGACAGGAACGAAAACAAAAACCAAACTCGCAGTAGTGAGGACCAACAAGCATTCCTCCTCACTGCCAGGCAGCTGCTGCTTGCCACAGGCATTCACTTGTCCCAAACCATTGAAGAAGATGGAGTTTCAGAGCTCACCAGAAAACATTTCACACCTTAAGAACTCATAAGCAGTGCCCCAACCCCCACGGCTCAGCGCAGCTGTCCTTGTAGACATCTTCTTTCTACCACATACACAGGAAAAAAATGGAGTGAATTTTGCAAGAATTATCTCAAAGGAAGCACCAGAACCTTGAAGGATACAAGGACACTGTAACCCACTGAATCCTGACATGAATGGGGTGTGGGGAGGGAAGTCAGAGAATAAAAATAAAAATAGATCAGACTGCTATTTTAAAGAGCCAAAGGGAAATGTGAGAACTTGCTTGAGCAAACGCTCCAAAATCAAAAGCAGCAACGGCTGTTTCTCAGGAAGTTGTTATTCTGGATTTTCAAACTGCTTCCAAAAAGAGGACCAAATTTGATTCAGAATCAGTGTGTGGTGGTATATTCCGCTCAAAGATTCCATGGGTAAGCTTAAGATCCCCAAAATACAGAACATACGTTATAAATACCTTTGTATATTACCATTCAAAACTACCTATCACTCAATCTGAAGGGAATGATTCCAGCAAGTTGCTTGTCAGCACTTCACTCCATAAGCAGCATTCATCTGCTACCTTAGGCAATTCTACATTTCTTTCAAGCAGTCACATATTGATAAATGGAAGCCAGTTATCTTATAGATGGACACATTTTCAGGAAATATCATCAGCCTAGGCAAGGTCTTCGAGTAACACATGAAAGCCTTGCAAAAACCTGGGAATCGAGAGTGATGCACTACACCTGAAGTCACTCCATGGGTAACTAACTGTAAACTTTGAATCAATCCATGTTCACAAGGCAATAAACACATTTACACATGGCAAGACCAAACAGTCTTTTTTTAAAAAAAGTGTCTCATATGGTGTTCATGATCCAACCAGGCCGAATGTTTTCTATAAACAAGAATTTTAAGTGATCATTTACTGGGAAGGTGGGAGAATGTTTGGAAGAGTCACCATTCGGCACTTGAAAGAACATAAAGACATGCAACTTCTGTAAATTAGGTGGAAAAGTATTGTTTGAATTACGTGGAAGGAAATATTCAAGAATTCTCAATTTTGACTCAGCCTAGTTGTGCTTACTGGTAGCTGGTCACATACCTACAACAGGTAAGCCACAAAACCAACACAAAATGAGAACTAACTGTTGTAAGTTAGAATCTCAGTGAAAAAACTATGCAGACTTCTGATCAGAGCCAACCAAGTGGAAAAGGCTTGTACTTCAGTGCTGTAGAACCTAGTGCTTATGGAAGAGAAGGATGGTGCACAGTGGGAAATTCCTATGAAGTAACAAGCAACCATTCTGAACGAAGCTTCTGAGATTCTCTCATGTCTAGCTTTATTTTAATCAGGGTTTGAGGGGAGAGTTTTCACCAATAAAGGTCTGAAAGCCTTTGATCGGTCACTGTATCAGAATTCTATTTAATCTAATGAGAAAGCAAACAGAAGATCTGTTTACATGGACACCTCAAGCACAAGATTTGAAAAGATCAAAGTAATACATTTAGTAAGGACCTATGAGAGAAAGACTTAAGCTCTTCACGTAGCTTCCCAGTTCAACTTTATTACAAATGAGCTGAGGTGTTCTTTCAAATAGCAAAAAAGGTTTCTCGCTATTATTTTTGTTCCTTTACTATGTTACCATATTACTGCAGAGATCTGACAGGATGTTTTCAGATGGGTAAGACACAGACTTGTTTAAATCAAAATTAATTTCACACTAAATTTCAGATTTTTAGCCTTGTTAAGTTTTCATGACACATCATGGAATTCCATTAAGTATTAGAGTAAAACTAAGCACCGGAAAACATACAAAGATGTCTAAAGGTACAGAAAATCTTTTATTAGAATCTAAGTCAATAATATACGTGACCCAATAAAAGTCTTCCTCAGATGCTGTAACAAGTATTGAAATGCCATGTTTTCAAGAGACCATCTGTCGTTTTGACAATTTATGACAATTTTCAAGCCTTCTAGCAACCTTGATTCTACCTCTTTCCATAGCATGTTTTGCAGTGAGGCTTTCCCTCCAAAAGGGGCATTGATTTTCATACATTTGTAATGCTTTAGAAGTTCTCACATTATAGTTTGTAACAAGGAAACCCACATTTTCGCCATTTCACTCTAAGTGAAATATGCTCATCTGATGATGCTGAAGACCAAAGTCAAAGCAATACATGAGTTGTTTCAAATACTTAAATCTTGACTTACCAAAAAAGAAAGGTAAGCAACACAAGTTTTATTTTGCTTAGACAGTAGTGTTCATACTGTTAATAATGCTAGTAGTATCATAAAGACAGCATTTCACTAGTTGTCAGAACTAAAGTCAAGTTTTGAAACTGAGGTCATAGCCTTGCAATAAAACCAGTCCTACTTATAAACAAGAAACAATCAAGGGATGTTGTGTCAAGGGCATCAAGAGAACTTGAACAAACTTCTTTCAGCAGATATTCTTTAGCAGCTCCCAGCTTGAAATTTCATCTTGGTCACTGGCATCCTACTGAAATCAGCACACTCGAGTTTTCATTTTAACCAGGTGGCTCAGTTTTCAATGCTTTGCTCATCATCTTATGATATATAAACCACATTTACTGGTGTAATTTTGAGTGACACCCATATATGAAACTCGAGATTTAAATATATCCCTGCACAACATAAGAGCTTAAAAAGTTACATATAACACAAAACGTTTCCTACCATACATAGCATGCGTCTGTTCATGCGCACCATACTGTGTTGCAGAAGAAGATACTAAACCAGGCTGTGCATGAGTTGGTGGTGCCATCATTCTAGCGTTGCCCTGTATTACAGGGCTATAAACATGAGGATGCTGCATTCAACAGAAATAAGAAAAAACAGGCAGTTAAGATAATTGCAAGAAACTAGTCTGATCTAAACAATAATTACGTATTTAGTAAGAGCAATAGCTTGGCCTTACTGAAAACACAGGGCAAACCAAGAATTCTGTACTATCACACTTATCCCAGTTGTTCTAAGAACATAAGGATGTTTTCCGCAGTGGATTAGAAACTGACAAAAACCACTGGCATGCCTAATTTCTGCCACTCTAATTACGTAAGCTTATGTACATAATCACATATTTATCCAATTAAGTCTGTTTACTTAAAAGCCTTTGAATTAAGAGAACAATTTTATTTTCAGAGCCTAACTAGATGTCCTGTCTCAGACCTGAAAGGAATTGCTCAAAAAAGGTAATATCAATAACAAATGACAACTTCTAAATTGATCATAAAACTGCTAAAGGCTTTGAAGCACTTTACAATACCAAATATGCTCCAGAATAGAGAAACCCTCCAGACTGACTTCTTAAGACCAGACACAATATGGTATTTGAATCACTTGTCTATTTGTCGTGCCATATCACATACAGCAAAAGGACTCTTACCTGAGACTGGTAGTGTGGCACATGCTGCACAAGAGGCTGATTAGGAAACTGCTGGGGACTATACGCAACATACTGTGTTGAATAAGCAGGTGGTGTAGCTACAATTGGAGGGCCTGCTGCTGAGGCAGGGTGCATCATGGTGCTCTGATGATGTTGGTCTTGCCGCTGCTGTGGCATATTTGGTACTGCAAAGCAAAAAGCACCACACATTAGAAATACAGGATGAAAAATGTTAGTTTTACTGAAAGCTTTTACATTACAGTGCCACTGTTACCAAACAGAAGCTCCTCAGCTCTCATTTTTAACCTCCTTATTACACTACTATCAGAAAGCAACAACACAAAAAGGAACGTTTGTCATCACTGTCTTTTAAACATATACACAGCCACGAACTCAGACTTGTTTATTTTGTGAAGAAAGGAAGGTGAAGAGAGAAAGAGACTGACAAGAATCAACAACAAGAGAGAAGGGTTATGTTAGGACACCTACATTAATTCAGTTTGATTCTATCCCCTTCAAAAGGCTTCATTTATCCTTTATGGGAACTACTCAGCAACTGCTCCATCAACTGGAAAGCTGAGTGTTAACACTGCTTGTGCTCATGGCTGAGGAGAGCAGAATAAAGGTCTCCACACGGCTGCAATTCTAGGTATTTGCATCTCTTAATCTCTGTGCTATCCTTCAGGATAGCATAAAGTAACTTTCAGATCATGGTCTACACTGAAGGGGACAAAACAATCCATAGGAAGAAAAGGAATAGAAATAATTGGAGGGTAGAAAAGATTAAGAGAGCAAAGCCATTGTATGGGACTAAGCAACAGGGCACGATAGCTCCAGATGAGCTCCAGTTTGCTGTAGTGAGGGTGTAATTAATAACTAAGCTAACTCAAGCACCTGTAAACTCCACTGCAGAGTGCAATGTTTTCAGACCTCTTAGGGAGAGGGAGAGGGAAATGTTGAAGATATGTCAGTAAATTCACTCAATAATGATTATGTTTACACTGCAAATCATCAAATGAAAAAAGTAAATACACAATACAACTTGTAGAGGGTAAAGGCACTGAACTCATGCAGCTTCTTCAGGGCTATGTTGCATACAGAATGGATACAGAGGAAATACTGACACTTTGGAAAGGAATTCAGAACAGACTGGCCTTGCAGGGCAGGAGTACCCAACAGTACACTTCTAATTAAAACAATCAGCATTAGCAACCGAAAGATTTCATTAGTCAGATGACTGTGAAGCTGGTGTTTTTAAAGCAGAAATACATTGCAGGTTTTTGCTTCCCTGCTTTCAAAAAGGCCACTTGTTTACTTCTAAACTACTCTTTCAAATAATTTCCTACAACAGCAGTTGATCTGCAGCACTGGAACCTACCATCATGAACAACTGCACAATGCTGCAAGAAAGCATGCACTATGTCAAATTACAGCAATATCTGAAACAGGGCTATAAAAACAAGACCATTGTGCATTTTTGCTCCCTCTCTGCACCAAAGGGATGAGTGCATCTCACCGCACACAGCCACTTGCTAAAATAATGGCATTGTTGGTCCAGCTGTTACAGAGGGAATGCAAAAGGACAAACTAGAACCAGGAAAAACTTATTTGCAGATGATTAACTATACTCTTTCTGAAAAAATACATTTTTCTCATTGAGAAAAACTCTGTTAAGGCACCACTCAGGGCTCTACTGCAACTCAGTACAAACAATACACCAAATTCCCTTTTAAACAAATCTGTAATATTTATGAAGGAGGAAAAACAGCTTACACAAATTTTCCAAGTAACAGAGACCTTTTCCAGTTTGTTAAATCAAATTCCAAAAGCAGAAATGCCATGCTACTCAAACTTACAATGGATACAATGGATTTGGCCAAGTTACATTACCTAGACATGCCTATTTCCATTTAACTCACCTTCATTAAGAATAGTATTTAAAATCTCAATTTGAAAACAAAAGCACATGGGTTAGAAAATACACAAACATGTTATTTCGTTCATGCTGCATGCAAACTAAGAACCAAACAGGCAGTATTATTCTCACCTTTACCTGCTCTATATGTCTTGGCTTGGTTCACTGGCATGGGCGTCATGGGTATAGGATACAAAGGCTGAAACAGAAGGAGGAGTTTAAGCTAAAGATTCCTTTTAAAAATGTGTATGCATCTGTGTTGGGGTGAGCAGCTTTCAGACCTTTTACTCTGAGTCAAAAAATAAAAAAGAAATACAATGACCTCTAATAACATTAGAAGCCATTTTTTCTTCTTAAAACTTTACTGACACAAGTAACAAACACAAAAGTCATCATGGCATATCTGAACTCTCTGTAATAAGTTTCCACCATGAAATTGGTTTCAAGATCCGCAATATTCTGGTTTTCAAACTCCTCTCAGAGACTATTTATACAAATGTAATACCTTCGGTTAAACATAAGACCAAAGCCTCACAGAAGTTTCTTGCAAACTCCTTTATTCCAAACAAGAAGAGTTCTTGTGACCTTGTTGAAGCTGACAACTAAATCACTCATTAACACATTCTGAGCATACTGAGTGTTTTATGAGAGCAAAGTTAGGACAAGATTGATTGCTTCCTCCACTACCAAAACCTTTAACCACATAGTTAGAACTGTTAGCCACATTTTTTTTTTAATAAGCAGCAACCATTTTGAGCAAGAGGAGGAAAGAAAAAAAATACTCCAGATTTCAAATACAGTTTAGTGAACTCTGCCTAACCTACGTTTTCTTTCACCACTGTGACTAAGTCTGCACATACAACCAACCAAGACCATATGGTTTGCAATAACCTGTCAAGTAATGCTAGTATTCTTACTGCAAGCAATGCATTAAATCAAACAACTTTATAGCAGTTAGGTCTGAAAGCCCAGTGATCTCTGCAACAACCAGAAATTAGTGGGACACAGCTGGAAGCTAAGGACAAAAAAAAACAGTTGCTTAAAACTTAAGTTAGCAGTACTGTGCTGGGAACAAAGGGGAGGAGGTCTGTGCAGATTAACAGTAAATGCAAGTAACAGCTGTTGGAATTTACAAGTGTTTGAGACTATTATAGCTCTCAGGTTGAAAGGCCACCGGGGGAAAGTCAGTATTTACATAGCTAAAACTGAACAACAATGTGTAACAATGTGATTGTTCCCATATTTACGGGAGTAATACTTAGATGTCCTAAGTCTCCCCTCTTGGCTGACAAGCATCTGAAAAGTGTCAACAAATTTACATTACATGCTGCACTTTACCTGCACGCCTGGACTCACTGGAACCGGGTACATCATATTTGGTGCAAAACAAACAGGCTGAGTGTACACTGGAGTTGGCTGCTGATGGCCCACCATGGAAGGGCTTGGTTGAGCTTGTGGGCGAGGGGAAGTTGGTGTAGTAGAAGGCTTCGGCTACAAACAGAATTCAGCAATGCACATGTAAGATTAGCTTGACTGTACTTCAAGTAAAAGGTTTGCCTCTAAGCAAATGTTAAACAGTATCAATTAACTTACCTGAGCAAAAGATCGAGGGTTGAATTCTTTTGCATTAGGATTCAGTGTTGATTTTCTAACTTGCCTAAACATAAAGAACAGCAAAAAATATCACTGAGCATTATTCCATTACAGCACATATGTTGAACTCCCTAACAATTAAAAATCTACAGAGATTAAATATTTCATTTCCATCTGTGAGTCAGATTTCTGAGAACTCAAACAACACAGCATACAAAAAGCCACTCTCACTGACACTACTCATACTGCACTTCTCCACAAAGAAGGTTTCCTGCTGTTGATACTTCAGTTCACATGAGGCAGGAAAACACTTAACTCATCATCTAGACATAGAACAGACATCAAGAGGATTAGACCTACACTTGCAGTTCTACCACTGACTCATAAGATGGTTTTTTTACTCAGTACAGGCATCTCATCTGCTGTTTCCTTTGCTCAATTAAGAGACAAATTACATCAGTCATATAAACATTAGGATATTACATGTTCATAATAGCTTTTGTACTAACAATTAAATGCTAATAACAGATTTGCTTATTCTAAAAGACATAGTTACTCACTCAGAAGTATCCTTCTTCTCCTCTTTATCCTCTTTATCTTGTTTGCTTCCAGGACCAGATGTCTGTACACCTTGTGAAGTTACCTCTGGCCCTCGCTTTTGCTCAGAACTATTACTTATTGATGGAGAAATACTTGGACTATTGGGTTTGCTACTGCCACCGTTAGAGTTAGTATTACTGCCAGTTTCTATGATAGGTTCTTTAGGGGCTGGTTCTGTCTTTTCTTTAACTACATCTCTCGATTTTTCACCTTCTCGGGTTTTGTTTAGCAGCTGATCCACTGCATCTGAAGAGGAACTTGACTGTAACTGGAAAAGAACCCAAGGTATATGTCCATTAAATTAATACACAAAACTAAGAACAACTTAACACCATCACAGAGTACAGTACAGTTCCACAGACCTTAACCATTTGGAAATGACCGTTTCAAACACGTATTTCTGGTAGAAAAAAAAAGAACACTGACAACGTTTTAAGCCTACACTCTGCAAGAAGCTATTCAGAGGTTTGTCTGACCTACATGTTGATTAGGAAGTGACAGGAAAGCTTAAGACCACGCCTTAGATTCTGCCCCCTCCATGTCATTTAACAGTAACTCTTGAAAAGCTGACCTGATTTAGTAAATCATTACAAGCAGGAAACACGCAGTAGAACCGTAGATATTTGTCTCCAATTTTCCTCAGCTAAACACTCCATTAAACTCTGAAGCAGCTTTTCCACACACAGCATAAACATGTTAATTCTTTGTACCTAACTATCACACAGGTTTTGAGCAGCATTTTCAGTGTACAGTATTTAAGCTGATATGCATACTTGTGCATTAGGCAATCAGACAAGCAAGATTTAGCAATGAATTTTATAACATTCAGTGTGGGCTCTTATGGACATTTTCACAAATTGAGCACAAGTTTTAAGGAAATGTTTCCCCATTAACATATGCAATATATTCAGTTCATTAAAGTAATCTGGATGCATGAGAACTACGATACCATTAAAGATAGCACACAGGGAAACTTACCCTAAAGTCATTCTTAAATTTCTTTAAATCATCAATTTGTTTTCTATGTTCTGAAACAATTGGAGATACACCTGCCAAAGACAAGACCAGAATTGTCCAAGCATCACTAATTCAAGTTTTTATCTATAACCACCTCATTCCTAAATTTGCAAAAAGATAATGCTTGCATATCTACAAATTAAATACAGCTACATCACTTTATCTGCAATTTGGTATCATCCCATGAACTGCATGTATGAGGACACAGAAATAGTCTGTAAAAGCATGGCATTATGTAACTGACACATCTATAGTTCTAACACATCACACACTAAGACAGAAGCCCTGAGGTATAAGGACTGCAGAACCCAGATGAACAAAAAGAAGCATGCAATAGAACCCTCAAAGCATAACATGCCAGCATTTCAAAAACATCAGTTAAAGCTGAAATGCTGACCAAGTTCCACAATGTAAAAAGATTTTTATGAGAAATGCAATAACGAGCAATGCTGCAGAGAAAAAGGCAATGTTAAGGCATAATAGGAAGAAGTGTAGTTATAAAAAACTGCATGGATCACAATGACCAGAAGTAGTGTGTGCACAGTTCTAAGTAAAAACTCCATCCAGACCAGGAGGAAAAAGAAAAAAGGGGAAAAAACACCAAAAAACACACTATCCACATGAATATCTTTATACTGGAAGTAGATGAAATGAGTCAAGAGCAATACTTAAAACTGTAGGTCTCTGTCACTTTAGAACTGCATGATATCATTTTCCCTATACAACACCCAAGGCAGATTGTCTCAAAGTTTTCCTTAAAACGTTAACTAAACTAGTCAGTATAGCAGGTTTAGGGCTCAGAATTATACATTACTCAAGTACTTGTGGAAGCTTTTGATACCAACCTTTGCTTTCAGGTTTAGGAAAACTAGGAGAAGTCTCACTTGGCTTTATATTCTCCTTGTTTCCAGCTGCAGAATTTTGCCTCTGGTCCTGAAGCCTGGTATCTTTAGCTAGAAAAGAAATTGTCAAAGTTATTCTCTGATACACAACTAAAACTGAATAAAAAGAAATAAGAAGATGGGAACAAAGGAGAGATTTAACCATGTTTAGCTTATAAAGAAAAATCTCTATGTTACACATTTTCTGCTAGCTCTTTAGGGTCTGGAGAATTATCCTTCCTCTGCCCATCCTATGGTTATTAAGTCAAATGAAAGTGTCCCAGTCCATGCTCCTCCCAGTCATACACAGATCCTTAGCTAGGCTGAAAAAAAACTTTAAAATGAAAGGAAATTATTTCCCATAGAAAGGTTTTCATATGTAATTTCACAAAGATTTGAGTCAGATCTTTATGACTGTGCTCTTGAAATGTTTGTTCTTTCACTATGCTTATAACATTCTAAGAAATCAGCGATTTGAGTTTCTTTAAATGAGAAAACAACAACAAAAAAAAAGCATTTGAAAAAAAAATCTTAAATTAGGTCAAACATCCATTCTTCCATACCTGATAAAGGGCAGGGGAAATTAAGTATACAGTCTAACTAAAAAGCCTTTTGAACCTTACTTTTAAGTCATCATCACGGGGAAAAAGGGAACTCAGGACATAGAAAAATCAAGCGCATCAGTCAGAATTTTTCCCATCATTTAATAATGCAGCTTTGGTCTTGTTAAGGTGTTTTCATTTTCAGAGATGAGGCAAGGGAAGCATCTGCCAGCTAGTGAGGGTTACTCACCTTCATTGGAAGGGGTAACTGCTCTGTTGGATGCAGGGCTGGCAGGTGTCGGAGAGGCAGCTGGAACAGGCATGGCAACAGATTCAGTGGGAATAGTACCAGGCTGAGGAGAAGGCAGAGCTGGTCCTGCAGGAGTGCTGCTCTGCCTTGGGGACCTAGGCCTGTGTGTTTTAGGGGATAATCTTGGAACTAGAAACAAACAGGAAAAAACAGTTATAGGATAAGTTTCCTCATTTGCTCAGCAGTTTGCTTAATTTTAACATGACTAAGAGCATGCTTTAAAATATTCAATGGAACATTATCTAGTGACTGAAAACCTGTTTACCTTTCAGGTACATCTCCTAGTTCTTTACAATGCAGCATTTCAGATAAACGGTGCCATTTTCCTGCAGATTGACCCCTAACATATATCACTGCTCTGTAGATCCACCAAGAAACTGCAATGTGGTCTCTGGCCCCTCAGTGGTACAAGAGCTCACATTAACAGTTTCCGACAGAAAAGAAAAAGGTGGTTGTATCTCCATACAAACAAATACAAAACATTTTTTGAAAGGTTGGGGGGGAAAAAACAAACAAACAAACAACCACCTTCCACTTTATAGCATGCCCTCCTTTGGAGGTTTGCCAGCTGAAAAAAAAAAAACAACCAAAAAAACCCAACAAAAACAACCCAGCATATCTCATTGAAATATCTGATGTCCACTTTCTTTTGTCCCTGCATTAAAGCAGCAAAGAAACCTGTGTACTCTTTAAAAGGTAAGTTGTACCTCCTGCTTCCTGCTCATCCCACAGTGGCTAGTTAGTTCCTTTATGTCATACATTCATGCATAAACTTCAAGTGAGCAAGAAGAAAGAAAAGTGAATTGTTTAACAGTTCTACTTGCATGTCATTGATATATAAAGTTGGGGTAGGAAGGGAAGATGAATTGGAAAGAATGCCAGAACAGAAGCGTTTAAAACTTTTCTACAAGGCAACCAGTTCTGTGGGGTTGTCTGTGTGTTAGGCAGTAAGTCATATCTGCTTTCTAAAAAATGCCTTCCCATTGCCCTTCTCTAGAATTCTAACACCACTAAAAAGTAGCAGACTCTGAACTACTGCTCACTTGCACCTGGAATAAAGAAAGCACTCAGCTGCTGACGACTGACCAGAACACAGTCCCAACTACAAAACCAGGGCTGCTGTCACAAGACTGAGCTTTACATTTAAAGTCAACCATGGAAAAAAAAAAAAAGCATTAGCTGATTCAGAAAATACATTGATTCTACCTGCTATTACACTACTTATGACAAACACAACACAACCACTTAGAATCTGCATCGTTTTTTAAAGAGAAAAAGTACATCCAACTTCACTTGAGTATCATTTCATCTTTTCTTGTAATGCCAGCCTTCCTCTACCCAAATGCCTCACTCCTTTCTAAACCATAACAATCCAGCTAGGCTGTCACTAACCAAATTCTAACTTTTCCTCATCTGCTTCAATAACATGCCAGAAGGTTATTTCTTTCAACAACTCCCACATTTTTCCTTTCTTTCATACAGCAACTGACCTATCCTCTCCGCAATTCAGACAATATTACACTTTAGGGATCAACTCACCAGTTGTTTCACTAAACTACCTGCTAACATCCTTCTCCAGCTACATCTAAGCAAACTAAGTTAGCAGACTAATGTTTTCAGAGCCTGGGTTGTCTAGAAACGCAGCACTCTGCTTAGCATTAAGACTCTAAGATACCCCTGGCAAGCCATCTGCAATAAGCCAAGCTTTACCTACCCCCACTGACAACTGATGACCACGTCCCACCTGAAGGGCTGCCTCGTGCCACTGCAGTAGTAGATGCTTCCCCTGGTGCATTATGAGATACAAATTCTAAGCCACTTGAAATTGTACCCCTACCAGTAGAGACTCTGTGACCTCGAGGGTGCCGTTGTGCCTTAGGAGACATCCGTGGAGGCCCTGAGAAAAAGAAGACAACCCCACACAATAAGTACTCAACATCCATCACAAAGCATACTCAAGTATACTGTCTGTTTATAAAAGTGGATTTAACCTAGTAACTCACAATAGTGCAATAATACAATCACACTGGCATAGACTAGAACCAGGATCTACGAGACCAAAAAAGATCAAGCCACTGGTCCGGCCAGACTAGCAGCATCCTCATCACCTTACTAAGAAAAAGTATATTAATTGATATTTAGAAGTTTTACCAGATTTAAAAATTTGAATCCAAGCACCCAATATTGCTTATAGAAAGAAAAGCCAAAAAAATTAGTGGCCCATCTCCTGCTGGATAATCACAGTTCTGGGTCATCAAACATTTTCAAGAGGGAAAAAAAAAAAAAAAAGATTGCATTGTTTTTGTCAGGTGGTCAGTGATGCCAAACATTGATTTACAGAGCAGTTGCCAACACTGGCTGACCAACACTGTTAGGGAATTCCAGCAGATCATTCTGCACAGAGGCTGAATTGCCTGCAGCAGGTCACAATTCATTAACAAGTCAGCAAAATTGCAACTAAACAAGTTATTGTTATCCCAAGGTTCCAGTCATGCATGTTTAACACCAGAAGCTGAAGTCATAAGAGAATACAGTAATTCTGAACAGTTTATACAGCTGCCACAGAAAAGTTGTACTCAAGTCTAAGCAGCCAGTCTCTACATTCTAACAACATTTTCTTTATAAGATCAGACTCAAATGTTGATACCCTAAAAGGAAAAATGGTATATAAGCATAAGACAATCTGGCTGATTACAGTTCATTTTTCATTTAGATCAGTAACAGAAGTACAGGTAGCAATTTCCTGGTTTCATTTATACAAGGCTCTAAAATACCAAGTACCTCTTCTGGTTATATAAAACTTTAAACATTAGCCTCTTTTTTAATCATGAATCTAAAGCACGCTTGAATCCAAATTATATACAAGCAAGTATTTTACAGAATACACTTCCCAGCAATTCTCATGTTGCAGTAAGCAGTTCACTGCATGCCTGACAAGTCAATCACAAGCGCTCAAAAAATAACTGAATTTGTACACGGATTCTTTATATCTTGCTACTTCACAGAAATCTCACACTGATAAATTTAATTGGCAGTAGAACACCGTGCAGACATGTTTCCTACTGTCCACTTTTTGGTTACGGATCATGCTGAGCATTTATCAGGCAAGCTGTAGAACATGCTACTGATTCAATGAGCACGCTTCTCTCACCTGGCTCCAGCAGAGCCTACGATAGCAGAGAGAGTGCACGTTTCCAGGGAGCTTAAGTAGACAGCTTACATTTTTTCAGGATTGCCAGACTGTGCTGTGCAGGACAGGTTTTGGAGTTGTTTTTTTTTGTTTTGTTTTCTTTTGAGTGTACTTAAAAATTTATAAGTTTTTTTCCTTACTGTACCCTCAGAGTACAAATACTTTTAGTTCAGATTCTATTGCATACAGTTACAAAGGATCACGTGTCAAAGTTTCCTCGCATACATTTGGCTATTAGGGACTTGTCCTGCCTCAATGCAAACTTAGACCTAATGTCTTCTACGAATTCATCCTTGAAGCAGCTCATCCTATCCCATTCCACACTGCACTTGTTTAAATATAGTGGTTTTTTTTTTTTTTAATAAATAAAAGGTGATTGAATCATTTTAGTTAAATTTGAAACTGCTTTTTGTGAGACAACTGTTTTCATATATTTTTTAGATTTTTATAATTTGATATTCCTAACAGTGCTCTCTAAACTTATCAGGTCCTGCATGTTGTTGTTGGTTAAGACACTGAGCAGCGTTTACAAAGCTGAGTTTATTTCATACCAACTTGGGAAATTTCACAGCTTTATTTTGTTTTTGTAAAGCTCTTCAAATAAAAAGGTTAATAGAAATAGTCTGATAAACTAAAGTTAAACACAAATTATAGGTTAAGTAATGAAGAGGAAAAACAATTTTGTAATTAAACTCACAAAGGAGTTAAACAAAGACAAACAAAAACATGAACAAATCGTGGTATTGTACCTTCTGAAGACATGCGTTTAGGCATAGTAGAGACAGGAGCTGGAGAACCATGAGCAGAGGGGTGAGACGGGGGCCTGGAGGGCCGCGAGGGGGGCCTGGAGGGCGGCCGTGTAGGGGTGGCTGCCCGAGGTGGAAGAGAGTTGGGACCTGACTGGTAGCGAGAAGGTGGGCGAGAGGAAGGAGATGGGCAAGGCGATGGCCAGGGAACACCTGACAGAACAAATGATATGAAGGAAAGTATAAAAACTAAAGAAAAATTATGGGGAAAAAGGTCAACAGAAAAAAAAAAGTAAAATATGACAAAATGATTTCTCATGTTTAACCCTTTGGGGATAGGTTAATTTATTTCTGCAACCAATAAAATAGTCTCCGTAAGGTTCTTGACTCTGCTTCAGGTCAAATTTAATATCTGAACATCATAAACTCCCCAAAGGGTTAATTAGGATCTACAAATACTACTAAGGAATAGACAGTAAAGTTTGATCTGTTAGCCTATCATATATAAGTTCTACAGTACGCATCGGTCCTCCATCAGCTACCAGAGGTTCTCGTACAGTGGTTCACGTGTAGGACTGAACGCACAAACTGCTACTTCCAGAGCAAATGATGAGCAGTATCAATTCTAGGAACTGTATCTTTACAAAAAACAGCGGTGTTCAGTGTCTGAATCCTGACATCTATGCCTCTATCAGTTACCTGCGGTATTAATTGTGCTATTTTAATCTAGGATACAGGGTTCATTGTTTTCAAACCAAATACGTTTTATTTATAAGCCATTTTGAGTTTGCTAAGTGTATGATGTTGATTCAGCGAAGTAATAGGATGGCACAGACCACAAATGGCACAAATTTCAACTTGTCCGGGCAAGACTCAGTTGTACATCCTTTTTACATTTGACTCTATTTAAGAAGAAGGTTTCACTTACCTTTACTTATTTCTGACTTCCTCTCCACATAGAGGCACTTGAGCATTATGCTTTTTTTTTTTTAAACTATTATTATTTTTAATTCACAGCAATCTCATTTAATAGTACTTTTAACATATAAAAACAATGCCTCAAAGGGAGGCTGCTGCTAATGTCCATCTCTCAAAAACTGGTATTCAGTTTATAAATCACCAATTTCTGCTATTCAGTGCCTAGCAATGTCCATTCATAAATGCTACCTATGCATACAGCAGAAAATACTCAAGTAACTATCTGGAGAGAAAACTTGACTGATTTTCCTGAAATAACTTTTCCTAGTTTCCCATCAATGGTTTTTCCACCCACATGATGGTGAAGCCAGCGAGTTGCTTTCTTCTCTATAATAGGAAGCAGAACTCATCCGAGCACCAGGAAGGAAGGCACATACCTCCTCCAGTACAGCCACCACCTCCCTTTCACTAGATGTCAGTATTGCTATTCTTCAAGAGAAAGCTAAGCAATAGTATAAAAAAATACAAAAAAGCAATTTTTTATCTTTAAAGCTGCAGACTGCACCATCATCTAAGACAAAGGTAGAAAACAAGTGACACTGCTGCTCTGCAAAGCTACATACAATGCATTCAAATGAATGTTTTGTTACCAATACCTTAAACCCAGATGAAAAATCACCACCTCTGTGTTAAATGATGCATGCTAAGCAGCTTGTTAAATACACATCCTAAAACCACATCATATGCAGTTTCAATATTAATTAGGTAATTTATTGCACTTTTCTAAGGCACATTAATTTCAACTTCAGATACTTGCCTCCGTTAACTACTCTTTGATCTGCTCCAGAGTTAGGACTGAAATCTGAAGTGTGGGATCCAGACCTTGAAATTGGTGGGCCTGATCCAGACTGGCCCATCCTTGGTGAATTTTGTCTTCCACTTCCCCAAGACAGAACATCCCTGTTTCTCCCGCCAGGTGGAACGTACTTACTTTCCCTGAAACACAGCAAATTTCTATCAGTGTTGAGGAAGATCTGGAAAATAACGAGTTGAAGAACTCTTTGCAGATACTTCCTATCTTTCTCAAAAACAAGCTCAAGAAAAGTTCAAAATACAATCAGATGCTGATCAAATATTCACCCTATGAATTATCCTTTGATAGTCACTACACTTTCCACTTCTTAAGAGCCCACAGACACTGAATGCATTAGTACTAATGCCTGAAATTCTCCATGACATGCTGAAACCACTGCCTTTTCCTGTAATTTGGTATGAATTCACCACAGTGAAATATCAGAACGGAGAAGTCTGTTTCATTACAGATAATACAGGGCCAAGTAGAGGCGTACAAGTCAGCAGGAGTGCCAACACTAGCAAGTGATTGTTTACACAAGATTCCTAACCTAATCAGCCCTGCTGAAAAAGCACAGTTTCAATGAGTAAATTGCTACTGTACCAAAATATGTACATCATTTAAATAAAAATACTATTCATAGTGTATGCAAGTACCTAGTGTTCACACCATGACCTTCTCGCTCATTAGCATTTCTCTGAACAGCAGTATATTTTTCTTCTTCTGTCCTTTCATCATTTTCCAAGGCAACCCGAGCTTTGTATTGGGCACTTGATTCAATTTCCTCTGCTAATTGAGTTGCTCTGGCTTCCCGTTTCAAAAACTCTTCTGAATTATCTCTTTCTAATGGCACCCTGAAAGACAATGGAAGGCAAAGAACATCTGAAATGAATTCAGAAGTACAAAGAACCTACAAAATTATATAGCATTAATTCTAGACGGACAAATTATGAACTAAAAAAAAAAGAAAGAAAGAAAATAACACACAAGCTGCTTTTAAGCCAGGAGACTTGCTATGCTTTTTCTAAGGATAGCAATATTCCTAGACTGGTTTGACATTATGTACAAAATCAGTGCCATTTACCTGCCTAGAGAACCAAGGTCAGGATGCAGAGCTTTTTCTCATGACATGCAGATTCCCCAGTCCCTAAAGCTATGCAAAGTCTCCAACTTTTAACAGGGCTGAGCACATTAGCAACAAAAAGGCCTTAGCCCATTATTTAGATAGGAAGCTAATTCAAGAGACCAAATTTGAATTTCTTTAGCAATTTACACATTCACAATAGATGTAAGAGTCCCAACACTACTGAAGGTAAGAGTTAAAAACTTAATCTTCTGATAATTCTAGTCACAGAATTTCAGTTCTCCAGTTATGAGTAATTGCAGAAAAGATGAATGCAGTACTTTAGAGCATGGGACCAGAAACCCAAGACTCATTTGCCATGTCCTGGAATCTCAAAACCATTCATTCTATGCATTATGATATTAGGCAATACCACACTGCAACAAGCATACATAGCCCTTTTGGGAAAGCCACTAAATAAGAACTCAATACACGGGCAATGAATTACTAAAATAATGAACTATGACATGACACAACTGAGCTGACACCTCCTTCTGTCCATCTGCCATTGCCGTTTTTCACCTGTTCGAATTTTTGTGTCAGGTTTTATGAAATAACTTTGTCCTTTGATTTTGATTCAAATTTTGAAGTTCTGAAGGTTGTTTCATTGACTTTACAAGCTCTACATAGAGCTGAGACTCTGACTATGCAATGTTTGGTATTAGATAATAGGTACTGCACTTGTTTAGGATAATATAAACAAAGAACAAAGGAAGTAGTTGGAGAAACAGCCCAAGTAAGAAATAATACGTGCAAGATTACTCAAGTGTTGGTGGCAAGGCTATGAAAGCAAGTGGCTTTGCCAAATTGTAACACATAGCTCTGCTACTGCAGTAAAGTCTCCCTCCTCACACACACTTTTGGCCAGCTGCTGCCCTTATCAATGGTGGCTAAGAGGATGAAAGAGAAAGCACGGCATCACAAATAAGATACATGTGAGCTCAGCAGCCATCAACACAGCCAAGGAGCGTGCTTGCTAGAACACAAGCTTGTGCCTTTATGCAGACTGTCAAACCATACGTGCTAATGCTAAGCTCTGGGAAGATGAAATGAACAGTATACCCTGTACAATCCTTCAATTGCACAGCTAAGCATCTAGCTGGGCCATGCTCATCGTATGCTTGGAAAATCAGATTAAGTTTCCCAACTAAAGCAACAAAACGCAAAGCAAGTTGCTTGGCTAGGAAATAATGGATTTTGTCTCCAGCAATTAAAAGCCACCTTCATGTTCTTAATTTGTGTCCATTAATACCCATAAGGCGGAAAGATCGCAGACTAAAGTTCAGAAGTACAAAGAGTACTTCAGTATACTTCACTGCTCTAGAAACAGCTTCCCTAGGATGCTGACAAAAGCTAATTAAGCTTTTGTTAAAACACATCTATAATGTGACAATAAAATGCTGAACAAGAGATGTGCAGACAAAAAAAATTAGAAAATAAAAATAATCACTGCAATTCCTGGACGTTCACAACCAAGTTTTATACTTTGTGGGTAAAAAGAGTGGGAAAATAAAGACATTTCATGATGGCTGTTCAACATCTGCAACTGGTTTGTGTTGTAGTTGCAGCGAACGCTATAGCTGCAGACTACTGGGAATGGATCCAGGCTGCCAAAATAAGCACAGCAGACTTCATACTTCTTCTATATTCAAGTTACTATACTGTAACTAAAACTTTAGGTCTGCACAAGTCTGCTAAACAAGTTATCCACAGCACAAACCCCCTCGAAATATCAGCAGCATTTCAAGACTCCAATACCTACGTTATGAATAATCACAATAAAATTAGGATTTAATCAGACTGTTCTGCTGGGTTAAACACAAACTGTGCATATGGCAGCTACATAAAGACACATTATAGTTTCACAATTTGGTATTTTTCACTCTACTTGTAAAAGTTTTTCTAAGAATTAAGTGTTATTGCATGTCTAAATTCAGAAAATGTTGCAACAGGAATGAACTGTGCCCATTTAAGGGAATATATACAGATTGCTACATAAACTATTCACAGAAATCTGGCAAGGTTTCTTAAGCACTATTCATTCATTATTTTTTTTTCAGTTATTTGATTCCAAGCCTTAGAAAGTATATAAAATTATCTTGAGAATACGAGTTTTGTCACATCAGGGAAAACATGAAATACAAATCTAATAAGAAAATATTTTAGAACTTACGTATAAGAAGATAAACTGCTGTCATATGTTGATATTACACCATAATTTTCTTCATTGTAACGAAACATGTCATTGGGATCCCATCCATTGGACTAGAAGAAAATAATGCTTGTTTTTCAAAATGCCATTGGAAACACATTCCCTTAAAAACAAGGGCTGGTGGCAGAAGTTAAACCTTTTGCTCTTTTGTCTTGGCTTATGAATTCACTGTTCATATCAGAAAGTTAACAGAGCCACAATTTATTTCAGGGGTCTTTGTCCATCAGCTGTATGTACTTTATCCTGAAAAGCCAGGTAGGTTTCTCTTTTGCTTTGTGGTTGGTTGGTTTCTGTTTTCTAAGCACCATGCCCTCTCTGTACTAGTTAATGGCTAACACATAGCATGCAGTTCTGAATGTTAGGAGCACCCCTTGCTATGACAAGCACTGATACTTCCCAAAAGCACTATTAATGCAATTATCTGAGACACAACACAGGCAGAAGACCCCTGGTGATCAGGGCAACTTCCCCACTTTATGAAGTATGCTATTACAGCACTCAAGGCTTTAACCTTCACAAATGATTAATGTTTTGAGTGTTTCATAAAAGCACCGACAGCATTAGGTATTCCAACTAATCTCAGCTGTACAGTACATACACCAAAATTGACAGGGTAACTGTTCCAGCAAGGCAAAGTTAATATTCTCCACAATAACTTGACTCCATTCTTGCCTTTAACTCAATGCCTTGCTAAGAAGAACGCGTGGTTGAGTAAAAGCTGACTCTATGATATACAAAGAAGCTCCATTTAAGAACATACTCTTCATCTAACGATGCATAATCTGCTGAGATTGTACCTGTGCTTATTAAACCATGGCTCAGACTCCTATCAATTTCCTACATCTTAGCTCTGAGACAGTTAGCTAAGCACAATTTCACCATCACTTACAAATGCAGTGATCGTCAGACAGGAATGCTCTGATTAATCGTAAGTGATTTCAGCGTGTTGCTGAATGTTGAGTTCTTAATAAAAGCTCCTTTTTCAGCCAGTCCTTGAATCACACATGTTCCTTACCCCAGCAGCTGCCATTTGTCAATATTTGCCAAGAGTGGCATTTGAAATCCAGCTATTCTTATTCAAATTTTAAGAAAGTGCTGGGGCAGCCGCTAGCAAAGACTGAACATATAGTGACATAGGCCAGCATCTTCGCCCCATCACTAGATTAAAATACAGGAATGTCTGTTGCAAGGCACATCCAGAGAAGCAGCCTGCTTTCTAGAGACTGCCAGAACCAATAAAAAAGCATTACTTACAACATCTGTCTCCAGTGCCTCAAGCTCCTCAGTAGCGCTGGTCTCTCCTCCATCCCACGGCTCAAGATCCTTTTCTTTGTGCTCACCATTTACTTTAGCACTGATGGCTGAATCAGTAAAAGCATCTAGAAGGGAGCGGGAAGGGATGGAGGTGAAATCAGTTTGATTAGGCACAGGAAAACACTGAACTCACCAGTTTATTTGAGGAACAACCAAACACAACTGAACTGCAGACAAATTAACACCATTCACCTCTTGTAGCTGCTGTGCTCCCTGGGACTACATCAGAGAGCTGTCTGCTGACGTTTAGAAAAACCAGGAAGTGCAGACTAACTACAAATAAATCTACTCACAGGATGGCATTTTTGCAACTTCAAGGTATGAGACAAGGTATCAAAGAATAGCAACAACTGTTTGCAATTATTTCCAAAAGTTTTACATAAACTGCACATATGGTTTCTGCTAAGAATGGGACTACCTGGGAGTGCCATTCCTACAGCAAATCCAAGATTTGTACACTATGCTTGTTGTCCAGGGAGCCTACACATACTAACAAATTATGCAAATAGCAAAAAAAAAAAAAAAAAAGCATGAATGCACCCAATCCCATCCCTTAAATGAGCAGAATACAAGCTCCCCCTCAATTTCCTGAGTTCCTTCTGTCTCCACAACTCACCACACCAGCATGCACGCACACAGCTGCACTCCCTTTGCAGTGTAACTCAATTACCCGCTAGCTTGGGGTACTCATTCAATGGGACAGCAACAGAGAAATTCTGTTTCCTGCAAGCCTTTTTCAGGTAGCAGCTTACCCACATCACACAGCAAGATTCAGAGACACTCTTTTTCTCAGCAACATATGAAAATAAACATGCCATTGATTAGCCAAGTGCGCTAAGGGTATGCAATTTTTTTTATACAAATTGTAAAAAGTTATATAAAAAACAAAGATCACGAGCTTTTATTTTTACTTGTTCATGTTTCATCCAAGTCAGACTAAGAAAATGGCTGAAGAAATAATACTACAACATTGAAGTACTGTAAAAGGGTGGAAAAAAAGTACAAAGCCATTCATCAAGGAAGCCAAGCTTTTCTATTCTGTAAGCAACCAAATCTTAGAGCTGTCTGCAAATTCTTAGATTACTTAAACAGAAGGAATATTTAAAAATAAAATAAGCTTTTCTGAGTGCCTTCAGCCTAGAATTTCTCATTATAATTCTAAAGAAAACTAAGAAGCAAACACTTCAGGTCTTTAAAAAAAGATGAGGTCAAACCACCAGGCAGTGCTAGATAGGAAGGGTATGGCTTAAATTAACTTTTGGCAAGATCTGAAATCCTACGAGGAGAAATGAACATGAAAGCCATCATGAAAAGAATTAACAACATCTGAAGTGATTTGTTGGCCACCACTGTTGCAGAGTTTAAACAATTACTGAAGATTTTTCTTAAGAGACTGTCAACACAGCCTATTATCCCCGTTTTGCCCATTTCACAATCAAGTTCTGCCCATATATTGCCATGATCTATCCCCACGTATTGCCATTCTATCAGAACTGTGCTTAGCTCTGTATGGTACAGGACAGGCTGTCTCATGAAATGCTCAACTCATACAAAGAGACCAAAGAAACAACAGGGAAGCGATTCAGCATGTAAGCGTTGTTAATAAGCATATGTGAAATAAAATGTTATAGAAGATGTACAGAAAGAAAGATGTTTGTTAGCTGAGCATTCATTTCAAATACAAAAGAATCAGTAAAATGACGAAAAGAAAGCCAAATGAAAGCAGGCCACCCTAATGAGGGAAACCACAGTTAGGGCTCGTGTGAAGCTGCAAAAACCTGCATCAACCACCTGGTGAGACCTTGGGGCACAGTTCACCAGCAGAGCTGCGATAATTCCTCCACAGCTGAAGGTCAACACTTCCAAGTGAGATCATTTCAGCTTCTCACTACATCTGATGCCTCCAGCAGGCATATTCTGGGGTTATTGATACACTGTTCTGAAAACAGTCATGGTACTGTGGTGCTAAATAGTAGTGCTGATGCAACTTTTCAGTGGTTGCAATTCCAGCTGCTTAGAATAGGTAACAATCAAGGGTGGGAACAGAAGTCATTGACTGACTGCAAGGTATTCCAAATGATTCTGTGAAGTTACACATGCATGTTTTACAGTGCTATAAATGTGCCAGCAAAGAGATTAAGCTTCCATTATATATTATGGTAACAGAAGCGTTATGAAAGGCAAGATGCAGAGACAGAGTGACTGCCAAAAAGAAGTTACCTGTTTCTGAAGGAACTACAAACAAATATGGAGAGAGAAAAAATGGAAGACATCAGATATAAACACAGGTGGATTTTTTCCACATTATAAGGCTGAGTTCAGGCACAACTACACTCTTTCAGGCCCCTTCACAGACACATTCAAGCTGATTACACATCTCTCACCTTGCAAAGATGATTTCCATGTTAAAACTTCAGCAATATTCCCCCTATTCACAAGTATATTTCTCTACTTTGCTTTGCTAAAATCCCTCCGGACAGCCTTTGGATTTGTAAGGTATATCAATCTGACAGAAAACATCTCAGTTTCCCTTCATGCAAACAGCTTTTAAGATACATTAAAAGAACAGATGTTTAAATGTAAACGGGAACTACATAATAACAAAGTGGTTAAAAAGAAGACAAGACAATCTAAATCCACGGTGAAGGAGTAACGAGAGCACACTCAACTGGAGCACAAAAGTAAAGCACTTGTATCTGGAAGCTGTACATTCACCTTATCAACACCCCGTAGCCAACACAGCCATAATCTAGACCAGCCAGTGCTTCTTCTGTGCCTAATGCCATTCATTCACTGCCTCATGCCTGATCCTCCCAGAGTTGGAAGCTGCCTGTGTCACTTATGTGACATTTGCTTCCATGCTGCTTCACTGGGGGAGAGGAGAACTTCCTCTAACAAAATGAGAAGACACGGATGTGAGGACTGAGGGCAGTACCTGATGGAGGCAATGTCTGTATTCTCAGAGGGTGTTTAATTAATTTCTATTAAGTAATTTCAGAAAAAAAAACCTCCACACAAAACGTTCTGGCATTCTAGATACTGCAAACAAAATAGTAGCTTAATAAGACTCATACTTAACCCACTAATTTTCCTAAATAAAAAGCCACATAAAAACCATCAGCAGAGCGCTGTCAAAAATTGTGACACAGATGAACTGGTGGGACAAGGCAACACAAAAACTGCACCAACCTAATGAGTGTTACAGGCCTGAGGAAGATTTGTACAAGCAATGCTAAGTTTCCCAGTAGAATCCAGTATATCACAGGGCACAGGATGCCCCTCTGCTCTTCACCTTTCTTTCATTTTAGGATACAAGTGAGATTGCAACGTGAGCCTAACCTTTACAGCTCAAAAAAAGCCAGTTAGAAAGAATTCAAGCTACAAAGGCAGACTTCTAGTCACACAGTACAGTCTCACGAGTAGTCTGAATGTAGCAGAAAGGTACTTCAAGGCACAGCTCACTATTATCCTGGAACAAACAGTCAGAAAGACACAGAGAGACACTAAGATTAAAAAGAAGACAAGACAAACAAGGCATGAACAAAACTGATGAGCAGCACAACTGGGAACACACAAGTTCTTCAAATCATTGTTTCCAAAACAAAGATACTGCTCTTAAGATTATTAAGAAAGTAGAAGCTGAAGCAAACTGCTGCTCTGGGTGCCAACTGGCAGAGGGTTAGCACGCAAGATATCGACTGCATGCTCAAACTCCCCTTAGTTGGGGCCTCGTATCTCTGAGCTGTTGAAGGAGTACTTCACGTGACACCTCGACACGGCCAAATTTTTATTCACTTCATTTTGTATATGGGTAAAACTCAAATAAATGATCAAATGAGAGCTGGCCGTAAAAAAGTGTGAGCTGTATGTAACCCTCCACTAGCTTCCACTGCCTCTGAACCCGCTCTGCACGTAGTCTCCTGAGCAAAGAAGTTTCCTATGTTAACGCCTCACTTCTTGTCTCAGCCTGCTAACTGGGAAAAAAAATCCTAAGGACAACTTTACACAACAGAAATTCACATGAAGCAGAAGCAAATCAAGTATACGCATTCTAAGAAAAGCCTCAGCTTGGGCAAATTCTTCAAGTGTGTGCTATTAGATGACTTAGAGAAAGGATTGCCAGAATGGAGCAATTAAGAGTGCAGGTTTGATTAAATTTGGCATTATAAAAGCTTGTTTTCTCAAACATGTTTTGTGCTCATGGGGAAGAGCACAAATATGCATTTAAGCACAGTTCAAAAGCCATTAAGCCAATGTGCATTAGGTGCCAAAGGTGTTTGTATTGCACACTGCAAACTTTGATCAAGCTCGCATGGCTCAAAGAAAATTGATGTTTCAGCTTAAATGTTACAAAACAACTAAGAGTTTACTGTTGAAACTACTTACTACTGATTTAAAACATTAAAACCAGTTACCACTAGTTCTCCAGGGCGAACATTTCCTTCCTTTGTTCACAATATGCCTCCTGCTATTCCCCTTCCAACACTTTCTCTGGAAGAATGCCCCTTTCAGTGCTAATTCAAGGAAAAACTTAAATAGCCAGTTCTCTCTTGCCTTTTTTTTATTAGATTTGTATTACTTTTCTCAGTGTGTAGTGACTGTGCCAAAAAAACAATAAAAACATTGTAGAAGCCTATTACTTTAACAGTAGTTATGATCTTGAATTTTCTTGTCTTTAAAGAGGAGCCAAGAAGACAACTCAAGCCTTACTCAAATTTGAATCATATGCAAACCAGCAGAGCTGCCTGATCAGTGTTTAGGACTACAGGAAATGCTGTTAGAAGCTTATTCTGTAGAAATGTACCCTTCTATTTCATTTGTATGGGCCTAATAATCTAACTAGCAAATCTGCTGGTATTGCAGAAAGCCCTGACTCCACTGAGTGACCCTCAGATGATACTTTTGATTCCTTTTGAAGCCTGACAGGAATCTACTCGAGCACAAAAGTCTAGATAGACTGACAAAGTTGCAAATAAGGGCTCAGGTAGCAAAGATAGATTTATTTCTTGAAGCTCACGGTGTCAGAAAGTTCTTATCTACACAGTCCTACTTCCCCCCCCCCCCAACACTTCCAATTTCCATAGTCTAGGTAGGCACCACGCTTTCTCCACTGATCCAACTTAAGGTGCAACGTCATGCTTGGCAAAGACAAATTTAAGGCTGTTGCTTCCAAACAGAGTGGTTTCACCCACCTCTAGCTTATACTGCCATTACCTTCCCTGTACTCACACCACTGATGCTGCTGCAGGATTAATTATCAGCTCGTTGCTCCAAAGCTGCACAAGTAAGATAGCAATGAAAGGTGCTTGGCAGACTGCTTTGGATGGTTTTTTCAGAGATAACTGTATTTTCCACTCCTTCTGCAAGAAGAATCCATCCCATTCCCCTTCTTTCTACCCTACTGCTCTTTACTACTCCTCTTTCAGTCTGCTTTTCTATTTCTGACTTTGACACAAAGGCAGAGACAATGAAGCAAACACCTCTGCTGGTCAAGTCTGAGGGTAACTCAGAAGATCAGTACTCAACATCTAAGGAGCACCATTTGGCCAAAGCTCCCCCAGCTCAACATAGAAGCAAATGCCAGAATAAAAATTCACACGACCCCAGCCACAGCATAGTATCTTCTGCAAAAAGTAAGTTTACTTCAAGGGCTCCTCAGAGGTCTTGCATTTGTCTAAGCACAGGGGGGAGAAACTAAACACACACGCCCCACCCCAATAAATTCTACTCTAGCAAGCCTCTCCTGCAGCAACCAGAAGAGTGCCTGTGGAGTGCCATTTTGTTTGATTACATTTTTAAGTGACAGCTAGCTTTCTTTCCAATGAAGCATCTCCAAACAGTACACTATCTTGTCTGAAATAGCCAAAAAAACACTGATGATTAGGCAATTTTAAAATACTTCTTCATGGGGTCTGTAGAAGCTAATAGCCTCTGTTTTATATGAAGCACAACACCATCAAATGGAGCTGAGCACCAGGTGGTAACAACTCCCAGTGCAAACGTAGCAGGAACCACAATCCCCTTACCTAGAAGTTCAAATTCAGTTCTTACTGTGGATCACACAGACTTATCTGACCCTATCACCAAGACTTGGGTTTCTTTATAAGAACAAAACGCCCACAGTTCCTCTTTGCATGTGTGTTCATACACACTCATTCTTTTGAATCTTTGCTAACTTAACTTCCCAAGAAGCAGAAAGCCTTTCATTGCTCTCATGTGCAGGTGTGATCAGAGACTGGCTTGCGCTTTCAAGTGTGGTTTCATGATAATAAGTTGTTGAGACAAAATGGAAAGCAGATTAATTTACCCACTGCGAGTTATCAAGTTCTGCAGCCTTCCAGTTTATCTCACTCTGTCTGTACAGTTTTATTTCAGCTCTCCTCTCCAGCTACTTAAAAGATTTAGATGCAAAGACATTTCACCTCATAATGCAAACTGAGTGACTGTTCAACCTAAAGCAGTTGTTTTCTTCTAGAATACTTCCATTCAGTAATTATTCCTAGAAGTAGATTTTTTCATTCCATCTGTTCACTAGAAATCTAGAAAGATACGGTAATGGAGAATCCAGTTTGCATTTACATTAAAGTGATGTTCATAGCAGATCCATTACAAAACTTTTGTGTAATTCAAAGTCAAAATCCCATCCAGAACCTGGAACATATCTGCATTTCAATGCTACTGTTGCTTTGATATTATGCATCCTTCTTCCAGAAGAAGCAAATTCCTTGAAAAAAGCATCTTATCCTTCAGCCTTAAATCAGGCAAGAACACACGCATGTAGAAACACAAGGTAAAAAGAGTGAAAATCACTCTAAATTTCTATGAATCCATACGTCTTTAAGTCACTGCTACCTGGGAATAAAGCACGTGTGTAACAATGAACACTTGCTGACCAACCTGAAAATCTACAGACACGCAGCTTCACTCCTTGGCATTGAAAGATATAAAAAGCATTTAAAAAAAAAAAAACAACACTTTTGAAATCTTGACTTATGATCTTAAGATACAAATAACTTTAAGAATCTTAAAAAAATGTATACCTCTTCTTGCGTAATTGGTATCCATATCCTTAAAATGCACCATAACAAAATCTGAAGACTTGAATAAAATACTTTCTAGTATGTCTTCACGTTTTGGCCCCAAACTGGATTCTGCGGTTTTCCGATGAGCAGCATCAAGCACTAAATCACACTAGTAGAGATAAAAAGAATATCCTCATTGAATACACCATCGACTACTGGTAACTGACATACTTGGAAAAAGCACACGTTTGACAGAAGTTTGCAAAAATCAATCTGCGTGTGTAAACCTAAACATGGATGGGTCAGAACAACTGATAATAATTATTCCAATTTAATGAAGCATCAGTTATACAGTATTGTACCTTTCAAAAGAAGGAAGAGTCAAAAAGGAAAAAAAAATTACCTTAGGACTGTAGGTTTTAAAAACTCCTTCATATATACCACCATTTTTCACCTGTACTTCACATTTGGATCCCTAGAATGCAAGAAAAATCCAAGTGTAGCACTCTGTCAGCCTGACAAATGATACGAGTGATTTTCTCAAAAATATGTATTTACAGAAACACAATGTGTAAAAACTAAGCTGAAAACTAAGCTTTCTAGCTTAGTTTTCAGTCAAATCTACTTTTTCAACATTTGCCCATTTACAAATATGTCTCTGTGTGCCACAGATACAAACACTTGGGTATGTCCCAGACTTTATTAAAGATACTCACGAAAGTATTTTCGGTACACACGAGACTTTTGATTAGCTATGCATGCATGCAAACAAGTCTGTGCAAAAACAAATCCATGGGCATAAGTAAGGTCAATTCTTATCCCAGATTCTAGCTGCTGGGGGACAGTCTGTCACCAAATTTTGTCATGTTCCCTTAACAATCTGAGGGGAGAAGGGCTTCTGCTCCCTGTATATAAATTCATTACTTATTCATAATCTCTCTGGAGACAGAAAATTCAAAATATGACCAATGAGCGTAAGAAATCTGCCATCCCAAATATAATTTGCAGTTTTCCCAGCCAAAAATACACAATAGCTATTACTACGACTGTTTAAATTTCAGTCCTGGAACAGGATGCCCACTGTTGAACTTTAATATTCACTCTATTATATTACAATTAGTGTAATATTTAACAATTCTCTGTCACTATAGAAACTGTTTACACGCCTTGCAAATATGAGGACTTACAACAACTGATGTAAGTATGTGAACCATTCTCATGTTTGCATAGATGCCATCGAAAGAAATCTGAAAAAAAATAAAAAGAAGTTGTCATTTTTATGGGTAACACTCATAATTCAGAAAGGCAATGCTACAAAAACAAAGTCAGCTCTCAGCAGTACATACTAGCTGCTAGAAAGACTCTGGTCAAAAAACCTCACTTGGTCAGTATACATTGAATTTAAGTCACAGCAGATGTCCAGAGGACCCTTACCCTTTCTCTGATCAATTAAATATCAGAGCACCCTTAAAAACATGAGAAACCTTATAGTGTGCCTCAACCCAACGTCAATCCCATTAATGGGTGGATAAAACTCACATACCAAGTCTCACAACTGAGAAGCCCCGCTAGCAGCCCTCCCTGGGAACAGGGACAAGGTACCTCAACTGTTGCAGAAGGAGAAATGTTCCCTGAACTACATCTTTGAAGTAAACAGACCTGATGACACGCATTAACAGGAGATGAAGTCATCAAGTTGTGAACTGCTGAAGAGCTACAAAGCCTATTATAAAACTAGTCAAATGCCACTCACTGCAGTTCCAGAACCCAGAAACCAACACGTTTAAGGATGCTCCTGTGCTCAACATTCAGTTAGGAACACAGAAAGCCTAACACTTCCTACTTTACATCACCTTTTTCACTGCTCTCCCTCAAAGCCTCTTTATTTTTACTGAAGAGATCCATTATCTTCAACATACACTTATAGAGGTAAACTGTAGTCCTTTCAGCCCTTCCTACTCCTGCCCCATTCCCTAGAATTAGTCATCCTTGAGAAACAGGCCACTAACAAATTAGCAAATATTTGATTAGTGCAGTTCAAAGATCCATTTTTTGAATCAAGACCCAGATCTTTACCTTTCATAAAATATTCTACAAACCAAGACACATCTATAGTGCAACAGTGTATTAGCCTTGACAATAACTAAAGCTACACACACAAGTAACAATGGCTTAGCTACAATAACATTATGTTAGCTATTTTGTAGTAAAGCTGAACACTATTGCTACTTCTATTTAACAAAGTGTTGTCCCCCTGTCTTCAGTCCTCTGTTTAAAGTCAGTATAGAGAGTTTCCAGAGAGGCAACGCTTTTGAATCTGTTCCCAAGTTAAAATTTATCCACGTATTTGCAACTATAATCACAAGAAAGATTTCTATTGGCATGTTTCAAATGTTTAAGAGTTCCTTCTCTCCCTGTTCTCCCAGGAGACTTAGATCATAGAATCACAGGCTTAGATGAATGCAAGATTTTCTACATTTAAAAAAGCATATCTCTGTCTAAAATACTCACTGAGGTATCAAAAGGAAAAAAAATTGAGAGTATTCTACAATGTGCCACTTTCACATTGCTAAGAAAGGTCACCAGGGAAGCTGTTTCCTTGTATCTAAAGAGGAAACAAGGAAAAAAATACTCACTGTGGGCTGAGGCGGTCCTTTGCCACTGCTGCGACCTCTGAAAGAAAACACAGAAAAAAGATACAATTAAGAAATGTTGAAAAGGATCAATTTCTTAACGTATTCAAAAACCAAACTTAATTCTGTGCTGAGAATGAGAGCAAAGAAAAGTAGCTCTTCCCCACAGCCAAACTTAGCAGTTGCAGAGCCTATAACATCTATCCTTCAGATTACTGACCTACAAGCAAGACCAGTAAATGGATAAAAAGGTTACCTACAATAAATGGCAAAACAAAGAAAATACCAATGCTGTGTCATTACAAAAATCCACAAATATTCTCTCTCAAGCAGAATCCTGTAGCTAAAGGAAATTCCAAAACCTACTGGCAGGCAGAACCTAAACTGCTTCACTGCACTTCCAGGCTCAGCCCCTCACAGCCACTCCTCTAGGCCTGGTCTCTCCACACTGCCACCATCTTTCTGGTTGAGGGCCACCCAACCAACTGCCCACAAGGCCCAGTTCTCAGTCCCTACTTAGAGCTTATATGAGAGCACCGGCTACACACAGCCCCTCAAAACCAGTAACCACATGCAAACCAGTGAACACGTAACAACCTCAACGCTTCAAAACGCCTTTAAATTAACTCATAGACTCATAATGCTCTGCAAACTGAGATGCAATAGTCTGTGCCCTTCAACTCAGCCCTAGAAGTGCCAACAGCATCCCTGGAGCTGCAATAAAACCTCAGCCTGGCTGGTGTGCTTCATGTCCTTGTGTCCAAGCTCCCTCTGTACAAGCAGCAGCCCTAGTTCAAACAACTTTTTTTGTAGTGATTGAGGTTTGTATCACAATAGGAAGCCCTACTTTCAAATCCTTCTTGTGATGACTGAGATTTGTATCATAATGACGACTTAAGAGTGCACCCAATAAGAGCAAGGCAAAATGAACTCTTCAATTTTATTTAAGAAAAAATCAATTTTTTGAAACTGACTCACCTTACAGATGCACATCCATTTGATTAGAGACCCAAAGAACCACGCTCATGTTTCAAAACAGTCAAACAATGCTGAAACCTAAACAGCAAATGTGTTCAATTGCTTCTGAAAACACCGTGCTGCGGTTGAAGGCAGCTGTGCTCCAAACCATGTCCTTGTGAGCAGGACTCGCGAGCTGGTCAAGGAATTAAAGGGTCTTCTCATGAGCGCAAATTTGGCAGAAATCAGCACGTCCATCAAAGGAGCAGGAAAGTCCTTAGCAAGGAAAAAATGAAGATCCACTGACTGATCAGCTGAGCAGTTTGAGAAAGCACCCAATGTGCTGTACAGCATTGCTCCCACTGATGACATTTGCTGACCGGTAACAGAGGTGGACTTCAGATGTCAAGCTGGCATTTTCAGGATACTTGCAGAGTTCTAATCTCACACACACAAAAAAATTCTAAACCAAATAGCCCTTATTTAATTACCTATAAGCCTTGGCTTTCCAGAAGACAGTCACAACTTTTGGCTCACTGGCGACCAGCAAGTCTTACCATTGAGTATGCCTGCCATTTGTCACATGGCTGCCTGCAGCACAGTGCTGGAGCCTTCAACGGTCTTAGCAACATTTGCAGTTGAACCACACTCTTCTTTTGGGATGCCGTCCCACCAGATGCAAAATGCCCCAATAAAAGGGTCAGATTCAGCTCTGATTCCTCCTCTTATCATAATCCAATGTTGCAACAAAACTGCTTTGCAGAGAACATGGAGGAAGCCCAAACAATCCCTTCAGTTCCCTCTGTTGGTCTCAAGAATTCAGAAGACATCCCCTTCTGCACTGGTTACAGAAAGGGCCAGAAGCGAGAGCGCGGTGCCTTTGCTGCACTCCCACAGCTAGCAACATGCATCCTTAGAATTTAACTAACTGGGTTCCTAGACTGGTCAGCAAGTTCAGAGCATTCTGTTTAAGCATTCAACCTGAAGCATCCTGGATTTTCCACCTCCTACATTTCCCCAATTACCATTCCCATCACACACCTCCAAGAAGCCATCTGACCGTGCGCATCCACACTGGCAAAAGGAAAGGCTGCAGCTTCTGCATCAGAGCAAGAGAAAGGACGAATATGGAGCTTCCAGCCCTGCTCCAACCAGACATACCTCTTTACAGACCTAACCTCTTTTTCTAGCTACGACTGATCGATACAGTCTCAAGTAAAACATTCATCACCATTTTAAACAAATCAGCCAACGTTCAATCAAAACCATATGCAAATTCTGCTAAAACCAACACCATCAATTTGAGGTCCGTATCCCAACAGGTGAAGACTCAAGCTCAGACCAGCCTTTGACACATCTTTACTGAACTATATGAAAAATGAGCTAGGACCTTTACAAAAGCAGAAGGCAGATGGTCTTTGCCAGAAGCAATTCAGCGCAATGCAAAAACAGGAGAGCAAAAATGGAGTGGGAGAAATTAGAAGGGTCACCAGCAATCCTGCACTGCTACCTACAACCACATGGTGAATTAAAAATATATTTTGTATTGCAGAAATGTGGTTGAATGCAGGCCTTGGAGAAGGCAGAGCAACTTGGCAAATCAAACTTGCAACCCCATTCCAATGCTGCAGGGTAGGAAAGTCACACAGTCAGAAACTGCTGCACCAGACAAAGTAAGTCGACCAAGTAATTAATCTCAGTAGCCAACTCACTGCAGGTTAGTGCTTGTGCTTTAAGAGTGAAAGTCTACACAAGAGCTTCATCCCAAATGCTGCACAATAAACATCTTATCCCAGAAGCAATTTGCAATTTTTTTCTATTTTTCTGAACGTTTGCTATCCTATTCCTCAACATCCCACACCTCCCCTCCTGATGTTTACACGCCAAGTAGAACGTCCGTGTAAGCAAAACAAGGTCATGCATTTATGTTTTTACAGCTAAGTGAAAACTAATGCAAGGAAGGCAAGTCTCTCCAGGATGTGAAGTTTTTTCCAAGAGCATCTTCGCTTTGAGACCAAGAAACAAGAAACAGATGCAGCCACACTGCAATTAATGTCTGCAGCAGAAGTGCAACTACAAAGCTCACTGAACTTAGTGGAGCGAATGGATGTTTCTGGAGCACTGACTGCATCACCACAGCTTTGAAAACAATTCAAGGATACTCTGAAGAACTTTCATTACAAGTGCAGAGAGCTGATAAAGCTTTCTTCTAAGGAAGAATTCAGAAGTACAAAGTTCAGACCTCATTTAAGAATAGCAATTGGTTATATAGGAGTCAAATGGACCGAAGCTGTCAAATTAAAACCACGCAAATAGTGCTGCAGTGCTGCCTTCAGTAGTTTTTCCCAACGCTGACATCAATCACATCAACTCTTGCCTTCTTACAAGTAGATAAGTTCTGCAGCACCCCATCAGACAGGGACACCTGAGCCAAGCACGCAGGCACAGCCCACTGATGGACGTGGGCACTGAGGAACCTCCGTGTACATTGCCATGAATCAGCCACCACATTAAAACTTACTCAGAAGCAGGTATGGGGGATCACTCTGAAACACATTAACTGCTCTAAGGAAAGAGACCTGCAGGTTACCCATTCATTTTGCTCAGCAGTTTAGCACAGCTGCTCTAAACCCAACACAAAGACATTAGAACAAACTAGAAAACCTCTGACTGATGTGTGACCAAACCTCCAGAACAGTCCCTTGCATTATTTCAGAGCGCCTCGGTGCTCAATATTCCCAATTACTTCTACTGAACAGAATGGACACCTCCCTTCTACCCTGTCCTTCAGCCTTTTGTGAGGTTAGTAACAAAGGCTGTCAAGAAAAAGGAAAATAAGAGAAGGCAAAAAGCATTAAGACTCAAAAGCAAGCTACATAACGTGGGGTAATTTCAGTTTAAATTTCTTAATGGTTAAAGTAATTTATAAAAGCAGCAGCAGACTATTTCTTAAAGGGCAGGTCCATTTTGGCAAGAAAGTTCCCAGACAAAAAGGATTTTCTGCCACAATTGTAACCAGAGATGTAATCCTCCAAAACCAGAACCTGGGGTGGTTTGCCTTCAGCCAAAACCCCAGTGGGGGAAAAAAAAAAAAAAAAGATAAAAATAGTTGCAGCATTCAAAGGAAAGCTGATACAGATGTATTTTCTAATCATAGAATTGCTAACCTTGTTAGGGCTGTATTGGGGAAAAACCTGAACTAACACACAGCAATTTATAATAGCTAAGATCTTGAGGAGCATGGCAGAGCAGGTTCACACAAGGTCTACATTTTCTCCAGTTACAGCTTACCATGCTGTTGGCATCCCCTTGCCTCCACACCCCTGCTTCCCACCTGTCCCATTCTACAAACAGCCACCACGAAATAAACATAGAATTTCACTTGCACTCATTTCAAAAACATTCATTAGCCCTTCTTGCTAATTTTTAGACACCTTTAAGGAAACCTTCTTTTGTGATCTTCTTTCCCAGGGTAAATGGGGAAGGAACAGCAATGGAAAGCAAACACTGGGATGCCCACATCTTTCACATAAGATCTTACCTTTCCTATTACAAAATACGTTGCAAGACTATTAGGATGGATATCTTACTAAAATTTCATTTAAAGACCATGGAGACACACAAAGTTGACCCCCTCCTCTCACTACCAGATGAGGAAGGACCAGGTACTCACTCCATTAAGAACTGCAGTAATAAGGACACAGAAATTGAGCCCACAACTGTTGACTATCAAACAACTTTCTACTCAAATTTGAGTCAAAATTGACGAGATTTGAGTCTACTCAATTTTTATGAAAATCTTTGCCATGAAATGTAACTTTTTTTTTTTTTTTTGCACGTCACGAGAAAAATAAAACTAGAAATGCCAGTGATGCAGAGAAATCAGTTGCAAACACGCACTATGAAGAAAGCTTTGCAAAAAACGGGGGGCATTCAACACAACACTTCCAACTGAAACCAAGATGCAGACCAGCTAAAACCAACGTGGGGTTTTTTTCAAACAAAAAAACCACTTTGCTGTTAATTTAGAGGACAAAACTTGCAACGTGAACCATCTTTAAATTTGTTGTCCAGAAAAGACTTGACATCTCCTTAGGAAAGGATTGGGAAAAGTTCTCTGAAGGTATCCTATGGGGACCCACCAACACGAGTGCTGAGATCTTACTGAAACATTACTCAGAATTACATTGAAGATGAATACTATTTTTTTTTAAGAGAGAGATTGGGAACACACTGGTTGTCCAGCAGCCCCGTTACAACTTCCCAAGTTCTGGAATGGAATCTATCCAACAAAACTGAGAGGAGAAACCCAACAGCCGTGATTTTTTAGAGCTTGACAAAGGAATCGAAGCTCACGGCTCTTCACCTAACGAGCCCAAAGCTCGCAGTAACACCGAATCCCAACAAAAAAAACCCTTCCAAAACGCTGTAGGTTTTCTTGTCCTTCACGTTAACCTCCACGGTGCCGCTGTCTGTCAGCGAGGCACAGCCAACATCATGGCCATCGCAGTGCCACGCGCGGGAGCCATGAAATCACAGCACCGGGTGCTGGGCACTGCTGGCATTGGGGTTCCTTTGGGTTATTTGGGCTCTTTTTGCCGTTTCCCACCCTCCCAGCGCTGCTCCAGTCCCACAGATGGGTAACGATGTACCGCTGGGTTTTTTTTCAGGGCTGTGTAACAATGAGGCTGCCGTGGATTCTTTTATCGCCAAACGCAGGAAAACTGGGTAAAAATACAAGGCGAGCAAAACACGGCTCCAAATGAGACTGCTCCCAGCGACCATGACCTTCAGGTCCGCTCCCATCCCGCTCGGATCGCCGGGACACATAGAAAATGGGGGGGGAAGGGGGGAAGAAAACCTACAAAAAAAAAAAAAAAAAAACCAGACGACCCCAAAATGGTGTTTTCTATGCGAGGATTCCCGCACCCAAAGGCCGCGATCCGCCCCGAGGCGGCGCGGGGAGGGGTTGATCGGCGGTAGAAAAAGCGCGACGGAGGGGCGATAGGCGATTAAAAAAGAGCGATGGGGGATAAAACGCAAAGCCCGGGGCCGGGGGGGGGCACGGGGCCGCGGCGCCGCGCTCTGAGGGGCGCCGTGAGGGGGCGGCGGGAGCGCCCCTGGGAGGGCGCGCGGGGAGCCCCGCGGCCGCCGCCTCAGCACCGCGGCGTCTCCTCAGCGCCGGGCGGGAGGGCCCCGCCGGGCCTCGGGGCTTCCACCGCGCCGCCGCCGCCTCGGGGTACAAAATGGAGGCCCCGCCGTGCCCTCCCCTCCCCTTTTCTCCCTCCTCCTCCTCCTCCCCCCCTCCCTCCCTGAAGGGCAACCCGCGGCCTCGCCCCGGCGGCACTGCGGAACCCCCTCCGCGCGCGCGGGGCCTTGCGTCCGCGCCCCGCCCGCCGCCATGCCGGCTGCCCCCCCCGCACCGCCCCGCTCCCAACCACCGCCCATGGGGGGGGGGGAGGGGGGGAAAGCGGGATGGGGGGGGGGGGGATGGCGGCGGCGGCAGCGGGCGGGGGGCGATCGCGGGGAACCCACCTGCCCATGTTCTGCCTCCCGCCACCCGATGCTGACGGCAGGCCGCCGCCTCCTCCTCCTCCACTTCCACCGCCGCCGGGGGGTTTGCGGTTGTTGCCGGCGGGCTGCGAGGCGGCCGCCGTCTGCTTGAGGGACATGGCTGAGCGCCGAGGGCCGGGGCCTGCGCTGCGGGAGCGCCGAGCGGAGCGCTGCTCTGCGTCTCTGCGCCTCTCTCTCTCTCTCTCTCTCTCTCTCCCCTCTCTCGCTCTCGGCCGCGGTTGCTCCCAAACAGTGCGGGGCGGAGGGAGCGGAGCGCGGCGCGGAGGGATCCGCGCGCAGAGAGGAGGGGGGGAGGAAGGAAGGAGGGGGGAGCGCGGGGCGAAGGAACGGCCGGGCGGGGGGAGCGGGCGGGGCGGGGCGGCGGGAGCCGGGCCGGGCGGAGAGCGGGAGAGCGGAGCGGGGAGCCCGGGGGGCCGCGAGGGAGAGAGGGGCGAAGCGCGGACTCTTTACGGGAAGTCGGAAGGAGCGCGGCGGCGCTGCGGCGGGTGAAGGGGCGGAGGCGGGGGAGCGGCGGACACGTGAGGCGGCGGCGGACGGCGCCGGGCCCTGCGCTCTGTGTAGGGCCGCTCCCGCCCCGCTCCGCTCCCAGCGCCGCCCGCGGGAGGGCCATGCTGGGGGGAGCGGCTCCGCCCGCGCGGTGCGGCCTGGAGGAGGGGGGAGGTTGGGGGGAGCCGCGGCCGAGGTGCGGAGATCGCACGTGCGGGGATTCGAGTGCGGAAATTCAGGCGTCGTAATGGAGAAATTGGGAAAACGCGAATCTGAAACGCAGAAATCAGAGCGGAGCGGGCGCGCGGCTCTGGCATCGCGCCGGTACCCGCTGTGCTCGAGAGGTGCTTTCAGCGCCGAGCGCCCGTAGGTACACGGCGCTGCTAAAAGGCCGTGTGCACGCTGGGTTAGTGAGTAAGAGCGGCTGTAGCCGGAAAACCGAGAGCGAAATTGATTTATGGCCACGGTTGCTCAAAATGCTCGGACTTGAATCTATTCGTAGAGATGCTCTGGAAGTCCCGCAGGATTCGGATGCAGTGAGAAGGAGCGATCCTGCTGGGCGGGCGGCGTTCGTACACCTTGCCTGCACAGCAACGGTTCTCCCATGCGGCTAAAAGCCGTGGGTGGCAGCACGGTGGTAAAAAAGATAACAATATTTAACAGCTTTCTTCAATTAGCACCATCCCCGTGCTTTTGACTGTTAAACTCCTTGTTTTGCTTCACCTTCCAGGCCCGGATAACTCTGTGGTTAACACCTTATGAGCAAAATGACAGATGCCAGCACAAAGCATTACTCCATTGAAAATATCTGTCCAAAACTGAGTCGGCAGCTTTAGGGAAGTTTGGTGAATGTGCAAAAAGTTTTGCTATTGCCCAGCCACAGAACTGGGAGAGGACGTTGAGGAGTTCTGCAGGAAACAGCAGTGTGTGCAGAGGTGAGGGCAGCCAGCAACACTTCTAGAACTACTTACTGCAAAGGCAGGCATCTGTTTCACTGCACGTATCAGGATCACTACACTACCTTAAAAAAGTGAAGAAACAACTTTTAGGAAAAAGATTACACGATGTATATGTTATATTTAATTATAACATTAAATTATATGTAGGTATAAAAGCCAGCAGCACGCAAAACTGCATTTCAGCAAACATCTTCTGTGTCGTTAGGTTGATCCCAATGGAGCTCAAACAGAGGGCCTCAAATTGCCACCACAGCAGTAGAGGTGCAGCAGGTGGGGAAGATGAAGGTCCCAAACACACCTTGAAATGAATCCAAGTGAGCCACAGTTGGAGAGGACTCTGTATTTTGCCGTGTGTTTCATCTGTTTTCTTCAGTTGATAAAACAGATTTCCCAGAATGCACAAGGAAGTCTGATAGTAGGCTCTCACAAATCCACGTCCCTTAAGGTTGTTTTGGTTTTGTTTGTTTGTTTTTTAATGGAAAGGAAGTAATTACAATGCTTTTTCAGCTAAGCACATTACAGTGTGCAACAATGAGTCCCTGTGTGTTTGATGAAGGTTAAGAACCATTACAGAGCTGCGCAGCCATGCTGCAGGGTCCTGTGGGCAGACAAAGTCCCTGGTGTCCATGGATGTGATTGGTACAAGCAAGTTCCGTGGTCAGAGACGGTTTCTATGACAAGACATGAACACACTAACTTAGATTTTGGGGTAACATTATGTCCTTTGAGAGTGATTGCATGAATAAGACTCTCGTGTTGGTGTCTGCAGCAATGACTCAAGCACAGTTGCTGTTTGACTTGTTCTCTCCTTCAATGTATTCTTTGTTTTGCTAAGCTCTGGCTTCCATTGTGCCCTCCCATTTTTGCTTGTCGAGCATCTTCACTCAGAAGCAAGCACAGCAGTGACCAGGTTGAAGGGACTCCATTTCACCCATCAAGAGCTGTGTCAGGTGCTGGAACCCTGAGAGACTGATGGTGCCATGCCAGTGCTGGTGCCACTCTGCAGCTTTCTGCTGTGAGCTGCCCCACCTGCAGTGCACTGGGATCACACTGCTGTCATTGCACACAGCATCCTGTCCCTTGGTGTTGGCTTCTCCCTGCACACAGCCCTTTGATCGCCAGCAATTCCCACTACTCCATTTTTATTATTTTATGATTTGTCTCTATTGATTTTTTTCCTTTTTTTTTTTTTTTGTTCTGATGCAGTGCTTCAGCTGTAGAAAAAAAATCAACATTCAGAATTACACGCTCCACAGCCAAGAAACAAAAGCCACTATTTCTAATAGAGAATCACATCCTATGTCACCCTTCCCGTTCACGTTCCAGGTTAGAGCTGGTCTTCTTCGAGACCGCTATTTTCATTCAGTTTTGTGCCTGCATGTGCAAACTGTGTTTGCACATGAAGATTAACGAGCCCGATAACATCACTGCTTCCCCGGAAGTGCTGCATGATGCAATGTTTCCTTGACAGAACTGCTCCAAGGCACCGCGTGCTTCCCGAGGTTCAGTGCGGTGAAACGTGCGTGCCTACGGACGGACGGCCAGCATGAGTGCTTGACATTTATTTTATGCAAAATCAGCCATTAGAACAGCACAGTCCTGAGTATTTCTACACGTTTTCTTTTCCCTGAAGATTTCTTTTATTTATCCATTACCACAAAACCTGTTCTTAGAGGCAAAAGCTTTGCCAACAATACTTATAGGCATGGGAATCTCCAAGCGCTTGGAAAACAAATCAGGTACTCCAACAAATGAGGAGTGCTTCCCAGAGAGATACGGTATCAGCTAGTCAGCAAAGCTGCAATCAGTTGTAATTGATGAATGCACCACTGGCCAGACCAGAGTTAGGTACACGCACATCAGTGAGCAAAGCCCAAGCTCCAAGCATGCAGGAGAGGCAGTCACTGCTGCTTCTGCTGGGCAGTGGCTTTGCATCGCCTGCAGTCCCTCAAAATCACAGCTTGGCTGCAAGGAGACACCAGCTTCCAGCAAACGTATTTTTTGATCCACACTTTGCACTTTGATGGTGACTTGTTCCCAATTTCTGTCACCCACCAACACCTTCCTCCAGCTCCCTTTGGGCTACAGAAGACAGACACGCTGCTGAGCCATGCATGCAACTGCTTCCCCACAACTCATGGGAGATGAAGGAAAGTGCAGACATCCACAATGCTCGGGTCTGAGGTGCACAAGTGCCACAACTTGTTTCATCCATAACCAACATAGAATCATAAAATCGGTATGATTGGAAAAGATATCTAGGATCACCAAGACCAACCCCAACCCTTCTCCACTGAACCATGCCATCAGTACTACATGTCCACAGTTCTTGAACACCTCCAAGGTCAGTGACTCCATCACTTCCCTGGGCAGCCGGACCAAAGGCTTGACTGCTTTCAGAGAAGAAATGTTTCCTATTACCCAGCCTAACCCTTCCTTGATGCAACTTGAGGCCATGAACTCTTGTCCTCGTGCTGGTTACCTGGGAGAAGAGAATGTCAATACAGTCCTTTCAGGAGCTGTAGAGAGCATTAACGTCACCCCTAAGCTTCGTCTTCTCTGGATTGAACCATCCCAGTTCCTGCAGCTGCTCCCCATAAGACCTATGTTCCAGTTCCTTCACAGTTTCATTGCCCTTCTTTGGACACGCTCCAGGGCATTTTAATGAATCCTGCTCTCAGCTTCCATTGACCACAATCACCATTTAAGGGATCTCCCTGCCCAGAGGCAGGACCTGTGCAATCACTGCAGCCCCACAGCACTGTTTTGGGACGGAGCTTCAGACTGGGAGGTCCCAGCTGTGCCCCAGCACCGTGGGCAGACTGCCTAGCAGCCCCCAGCCCTGGGCTTCGTGCTTCTATGAGTAGATTTAGCATTTTCACAAAGGGAAGGGGAGAATCAAGTCTAACTCCTGCTCAGCAGCAGCAGACAAAGCAATCGTTATGCCAAGACTTAGCTCTTAAATCCCTCCAGATCTGGTGTTCATGGAGCATAAACAACCTTTGCCTCACAGCTTCACCGAGCTGTGCCTCCCCACTTCCTAAGCACTGCAGTGCAGACCCTTCAATACCCATCCTCTCCCCATCCTTTTGCTGAGACAGGCGTGCCAACAAGAAAGCCAGTTGCCATGGCATTTTTTCCCCCTGCAGACAGATGTCCATTAAAAACCAAGTCAGCCTCAGGTTTGCTGCACAGAACGGCTTTCTGTTATTATTACCAGCCTGCAAGGAATTCCACTGTGCCCCTTCACCTCAGATGTTTCAATGCACTTCGGTATTAATCCCTGGTGATTAGGAGGAAACCACTACAGAGCAGGTACAGGTACGCTTAAAGGACAAATTTAGGATTACGATCTCGTTTTGCATTTTTGGCAGATGATTTGCACACAGCTGTACCTGGAAAGAGCTCAGTTTGTTACCTCTGGCATTCTCTCCTGATCTCTCAGCCTCCCCACTAAAACCATCAGACATATTGGAGGATGTTTTCCTCTCCACTGACACACTTCACCCGAGGCTCACAGTAATTTTGTCTTCAGGATGAGCCAGGATGAGCCCCAGCTGGAAGCAAAGTCAGAAGCTCCACATGTGGACTCAGCACTTGCACCCCTCTGCACAGGCACCCCTGGCCCCAGGACTGTGTGTTTCCAGCAGGCACGTGCATGTCCGGCAGCGCTGTCTCCTTCCTTGGTTCCAAGGCCACATTTTTGTTTAAGGTTAGAAAACAGCTCTATGGATTCCATGCCCTCCCCCAGCCCACCCAAGGGTTGCGTCCTGCCAAAACATCACATCGCAGCACCTCTGCAGGGGGCTCCTCAGGTGTTCTTATTGGGATGGTCACAGCACTGAATGCATGGGAATCTGACCCCAGAGCTCAACTCCATGTAGGAACGCAGAAAATCAGCTCCCTTTGCTGAAGCGCTGCAGTGTTAAGACGATGTGGGTAATGGCAGCAGAAGTGTTAAGGAGATCCTTGTCCTGACTCCCAGGGTGGGTCTACTTCTCGTGTCTGGGGTTAACCTGGCACAGCTTCTAACACGTTCCTTGTTGGGGCTGGATGCTTGGGATACACAGACCTGCGTGGGAGCTAACATTTTGGAGATGTTACCGTGGCTCGAAGCCCCACATCCGGGCTGGCTCGCAGTAAGCGTTCCGCAGGAGCACTATTTGTGCTGTGGCCCTGCAGGAACTGCACTCACACATTGCTCTGTGAAATAGCAGCATCTGAGAACATCTCCAGCTGCAAAGTCCCAAGGGAGAATTCCCTTCCAGACCCAGAGCTTCACTTCCCAAGATGAAGCATTTGGATTCCTCCTCGCTTACAGCTAGCACAGCTGCAAACACCATCAGAGATCCCTAATCCTCTTAGCCGCTCCTGCAGCACGACTCCAAATACTGCAGAGAGAAGTGCTGCTGCCTGCATTGCCGCCCAGCTGCTTGCAAACCACAGCACCAATGCAGCACCTCAGACCTCACCACCCGTGCCTCGGGACCAGTGCTGCACTGCTCTCTGTGTTGGAGCTGCTCTCTGCACTGAGGCTGCAGGAATGCAGTGCTAACAGGGGAGGCCAGAAGCCCCCAAGGCTGCTCTCAAGTCCCCGGGCACAGGCAGGATGCAGCTGGGATTTTTAATTCACTTCTATAAGGCTGAAGCATATTTGAAAGCTGGCAAGGAGAACTGCATGGGAAAAACCCTCTTTGCTTCCTGTTCACAGAGATCTGATCATGTTTTATGTACTGTACAGATTTAGTATGGTTTTGGGTTTAGAGAGCTCAGAAACAAACGTGAGTTTCTTTGGAGCCTCACCCACAACTGCACAGGGGTCTCCCCTAGAGAGGAATAGACTACTGAGGTGGGTTTGTTTCACGTGCTCAGCCCCTCTGCACTACAGGCCATTTCTCCACCCGACAGCCACACGTTAATGGACACCAGTAAATCACACGTAGGCAGAGTCAAAAGTGAAGCAGAGGTACACAGACTGCTGTCAGTGGCATCACCAGCTTTGCACCCAGAAAAACAGAGTGTGTTCACGCTGGCACTGTCCTCCAAGGCCACTGACAGTGCAGAGGAGCACTGAAAATAGGAGAGCAAACCAGCGAAGTCATAACCTCTGCAAGAACAACACAAAGGCAGGCAGGCTGCCTGATCAGTCCAGGGCAGACAGAGGGGTTCTGCACTTCATGTATCCTACAGCTGCCCATGAAGAGCCCGGCACAAAGGTCCCCTCCTACCTCAGGGCCAGCACCAGCCCTGCTCCGGCCTTCCAGCCAAGCCTCCAGGAGCTTTATAGGAACTATTAGCCCTGAAATGGGTTCAACTGGGACTGATTTCCTGGCAGAGAAGCACACATTGTTTTCTCCCAGGTGTTTGATGTTTCTGACCAGCATGACCCTCCAGTTCTCTGCGAGAAGGTGGAAGGAAAACACGTGAGTGTCTCAAGGTTTGTCATCTAACACAGTTAACCAATTACTTCCAGGTCAAGACAGGGCAAAGCTATAAATGCTGCTCACTGCTATAAATATGTTTGCTTAAGGGTGGTGCAGGAGTAGGAAGGGTTAGGTGCAGGGCTGTCACTTAGGATTTAAAGGAAAGCAATGAGCAAGAAGTGCTTCCTGCAAAGCAGTCACTGTGTGGCTGCTGCAGTGCGGCCCCTTGCAGGCTCCCAGGTGCTGCTGGAGTTGTCACTGAGCACAAAACAGCACGAGCAGTGATGCCCTCTCAGCTACCCAGAGGGGTCCGGGTCTACATGGTTTTGTTTGCTGGATTTTCCTGATCCTTGTGATTGGTCTGATGCAGTTGGTGTCAAGGGCTGAAGCACAGCAGTGTGCAAAGCTGCCTCATGCCATAGGAGATGCGTGCAGAACTTCAGCCTGGAGGAGACATGATTACTACTCCCCTGCTGCAAAACTACCTCTAAGCACTCCGGCACAGGGCCCATTTTGGATGGGTTTGCCTTTAAAATACTGTTATTAGACCAAAAGGAGGGGGAAAAAAAGCACAGGAGAGATCAGTGTAACTATCTCAACTCAGACGAGAATGAACACGTTGGTTGGTGCAGATCAAGGCAGGAATTTTCCACAGGGCCTTAGGGATTCCAGCTCTGATGGAAAGATAAAGGGAGTGGAGAGTAGTGCTGCTCACCCTTGAAGGGACACCAGCAGCACTGCCTGTCTGTCGTGCTCAAGTGAACAGACAGACAGATCTGCTCTGCAAATGCCCCTGCATGGGGTTTTCCTAGGGCACAAACCATGGAGATGTCCTCTTTATCCAGGACCTCAGCTCCTATAAGAGCAAAGCCAGCATCACTGAGGGGATTAATTGGTGCATTCTTTCCAAAGTGCAAACGAGCCCACTGGAAAACCAGTGAGTCCCTAGAACTGCGCACAGCAAAGTGTTGGCAGTCAGGTCCATCACCCCAAACCCCATCACCCACATCCAGCTGGGCTGCACCAGGGTGGGCTCTGCAGGATGCTGCCCCAAAAGCACTTACGAAGGTCCACCAGCAGGGTGAGCAGAGGGCACTGCCTTTCCCAGCCCATCGCTGCTCCTTCCTTGCAGTGTCAGTTCAAATGACCCAAAGCCACCATGTTATGTGCTGCATGGGAAACACAAAACATTTCAGCCTGTAGCTCACTTTGGCCCTGCACCACAAAGGGACACTGAGAAACATGCCAACTTGTTACCCCCTTGCTCTCTCAGGAACAGCTGCTGGAGTGAATCATTTCATCATCCTCCAAACGAAGGCTCTGCCAAGCTTCGTGCAACTTCCGGTTCTCACTCCTCTCCAACAGCAGCAGAGGAGATGGTATAACCCCCTCACTGTTCAGTGGTGGAGGGTTTTCCTTCGTGGTTTTAGAAATACATATATAAAATCTATTTTCAGGCTCTTAATCATAGCAGGAGCACGGCCAATCTCAGCTGCTCAGTGCACCCTCTGACTGTGGTGCTACTGAGTCATCAACTGCAAATCTAACCAGATGTTGGAGCTGCAGATGCCAAAACTCTACAGTAGACTGGAGAGGTGTGAGAGCCAATGCTGCCTCCTGGCACTTGGGTGTCCAGGCGATGGCTGAAGGCACAGAGCACTCTCTTCCTCTCACCACAGCCCTGCATGCCTCACATCACATCAGCACTGCTTCTGGCTCACAGCCAGTACACAGTCCCAGTGCAGGGACCCACATCTGGCAAGATTTTAGAAGGGACTCCTCAAGGACTGGAGATGCATTAATGTACTGCAGAAGTACTCAACAACCCTTGCTCTCCCTGCACAAGCTGCCCGCTGCCAAGCTGGAGGTAACAACACTGCTTTACCTGCTCCTATCAGCTCAGCCGAACCAAACTTCCTCCCAGTCCAAACGTGACAAGAAGCTTGTTTGGACAGTTTTGCCTTCAAGTAGAAGGCTTCAGAAGAACAGGCCACACGTTTTGGCACTTTCCTGCCATCTCATCCCTCCACTTCCAGCTAACACAAACAAACATACCACACGCTCTTTTAATTTTCAATCACTTTTTTGAAAATGAATTCCAAGATACAGTACAGCATCTTAGTGTTCTACACAAGGCAAGCTTTCAGCAAAAGGTTGGAGGATCTTGAGATGGTGTAAAAATATATCTTAAATAAAATAGTTTCTGTAGGAGAGCAAGCTGTGTTGTACATATCTAAGTCCTTAGAATAATTTACAGAAGGCAGAGGCCTGGTTGTACAATCCACACACTAGAAAAGAGTTAGTGTACATTCATGCTACAAAGTTAGAAAAGGTCAAAGTTCCAGATGGTTGGGGCAGATCTTCAAACCAAAGCAGTGGATGCAATGAGTGCACTAACAAGCGCTGTGTATTTCAAAGTGAGGAAGCTTAACACTTCCAGTCAATAAAGTCAGGAAGCAGATTATAAAGACTCACCTTCTGAGAGTCATTCTATTTATTGTAACTCGTTCTTTCTGCCTGGCCAAGAAGAACAGCTTCTAGGACTAGGTGTCTTTCTTCTTTGTTCCAGTTTAGAGCTAGCAAGTCAGATCTTGATTTTTCAGTGTTACAGACTAAGATCAAGGTTGCTGCAGTTCTAACAACGGAAAGAGATCATACTGTGGTCTGAAAGGACAACAGCATGACTCCCTCAGCTGCTTTTAACAAAGGATTAATGCTGAAACGCTCAGACTGCTGAGCACAACACAGCAACCAGGACAGTCACATCTCCAATCGTGGTAAAACTGTCCCCACCCCAGTGTCCAGTCTGGTATATATTCTAAGTGGAATTTGAAAAAGAAAAAAATAAAACAGATTTGTCCACAGATTTCCCTTAGGGGGTTGGCTTACTTTTTGTGCAAATAACACAAAAGTTCTGCCAGCCAAAATTTTGGACAGAGCAACATTCCAGAGCAGAAGATGCAGTGCTGAGTGATCACAGTAACTGGATACAACAGCTGCATCTTGCAGTGAGGGTCTGCTCGCAGGGCAGGTGGGCAGCACTAAGGCTGGCTGCAGGCAGGTAGGAAGTAAGGTTTCAGTAACACTGCGTTGATATTCTCACCTGACTCTGAGGACAGCACTACAACCAATGCCAATGTAATCCTACTGAAGCTAAGAGGGAATGCACACACACCCGGTCCAGGAGGATCATAGCACTCTGGCAGCCATTAAACACAATGCGCATCCATCTTCACAAGGATGGCTCCATTTAATTTGTAGAAATGCCTATGGAGTTACCATGTTAAACATTTCCCAGAATAAAGGGCCATCTTATGCCTTCTCAAAGGCAGTAAGCACTGTCCTTCCAAAGGCCATCTCTAAAACAAAGGAACGGATGGTGATAAAGTCCCTTCAAGTGTTTAATATCCTAGATTACAAGCCTGGAGGACTCATTTAGCATCTAACACCACCAAGATGGTTTATTCTCCACACCTCCCACACAGTTCTACCCCTGCACTGTTGTACAGTGCCTGGACTGCACTGTACACAAAAAGATGTAACTTAATTTACACTATTTCTTAAATAAAAAAATTATTGAGAATACTTTCAATCCAGAAATGGGAAAAGAACTCAAGAAATCTCATACACTGTGCATAGCCTACTCCGCAGTATCCCCTTAGGAAATGCAATGTTCAAGCATGTGTACACCCGCCGACCCCAGAAAACTCGCCAAGAAGAAAGTCAAATGCATGACAGGAGTGGCTTTAAAAAGGTAGAAAGGCAAAACGGTCATTAAGATCTGCCTAAAAATAGCTAAACAGTGCAGTGAAATGCTTTTAAATACCACAGACACCTCCAGTGACTGGCAGCCAGTTTTATGAGAAGCTCTGAAGACAATTTCTAGCTGAGCTTTACTGAACTAGGCATTCCCAGCTGGAGTCCGAGGGCTGGGCCTGGCCTACCACAAGCATGGCCAGATTCAGCATGGGAGCAGCATTCCGATCTTCATTTACCCCTCTTGCCACGGCCTCTCCTGGAAGAAGGCTTGCCTGTGCCCCCCGTGGAGGAGCTGGCAGAAGAAGCCACCGCAATGTTGATCTGTCCTTCCTGAATCTCCTGCCGGGTCTCAGCTGGGAGGTGATTGATTTTCTGTTGCGTCTCTAGGTAGAACATGACATCTCGCAACTGCTCCTGGATCTCTGAGATTTGCAGGTCCTTCTGCTCACAGGTTTCCTTTAACACTCTCTCCTCTTCCTTTAGCTTGTTCTGAAGCAAGGCTTGATTTGCTCGCAAACACTTATTCAGTTCTTGCTCCTCCTTCAGCTCATTGGAAAGCTTAGCCACTTTGTTATTCAGCTGAGAACACCTTACAAAGAGGAGCACAAGTCAGGAAAGCAGTCTATTACACCTACATCAAACATTACTGCAGCCCTTCTATTTCCAATCTTTAGGGAAATGGTCTCCACAGCTGTCTCCAGCCCCAAGACCACTCAGATCTTAGCTTGGGTCCTGATGGGCTGGGAAGAACAGACCACACAGTCCCACCTAGAGAGCTGGAACACACTGATCCTCACGCCCTCTGTGCCTGACACCCTTTAATTGACATTTCCTAACATCTACGTTTTTCTCTGTGCTGGGTGAGTTGCCTCTGTGGGGCTGCCTTTCTTCTCTCTGGACATATCTGCCAATTGCAGAACAGACTGGCATCTGCTCCGGAGCGGGCAGAGGAAGGATTGCTGAATGCTAACTATGCAGACCGTGTTAAAAGAGCCACGGGCCCCAAAGCTGCATTCCACTCAATGGCACTTCCAATGTGTGAACACCTACAGAAATTACAGCTTTTTATTAAAAAAAGCAGCATTCTCAGTATACCAGTTTAAATAGCTCAAAGTTGTTCAGGAATAGCAAGACTTTTTCTTTTTAGATGTCAGCAAGCAGAGTGTTAAAGGCTGCATGGAACTAAACCTGGCAGCAGTACCCACTTCCTTTCGACAGACTGCTTTTCTTTGAGCAAGTCATTCAGCCTCTGTTCCAGACTGTCACACTTCTCAATGGTCTCTTTAAATTTGGTCTTCATGTTGTTAATCTGTAAAAACAAACACACAGGCATTTCAAACAGATCAAAGTCCTGTGCACTTTCATTATGACATTCATTTTTCTGGTGTGCTTTCTAGACTTTGACCAATTATTGTATCCAGGTAAGCAAAAGTTTTGAGACCAGAAAGTTTAATTTTGTTTAAGACCCTCTGCATTACACCTTGCAGTACCCCAACATGGAACCACGTTGCCGTGGAAGCTGCTCATACAGAACAGTAACTCCATCTGCAAACCTGCGCCAGGAACCCCATTCATAAAGAAACAAAAAAAGAGGAAAAAGAAGAGAAGCGATACCAGATTCTCATCCTAATGAAGCATTTATATATCCATTCTCTCAGATGTTCTCTGTCAGTAAACTTAAATTTCCACGTGAGAGCTTTCCAACGCTGAGGTCTTGCTCATTTTAAACGAAACCTCAAATAAATATGGTCAAAGTCTGAAAATGAACACGCTACTTTACTCAGCACTGACTCAGCAGCGTGCTGCCGTAAGACAGTGACCTACTGACATGAATACCCTGCTCATGCACAACGCAAATAGAAACACACATACGTTCACTTCCTCTTCTCTACTTCAAAACTAGAGATCGCTGCTGCCGAAGAGAACCACCCTCCCACTCTCTAGGCACCACACAGAACACATCTAAACTCCTTTAAGCCCTATCTTAGAAGATTTATAGTTGGAAATACACGCTTCCCCTCTATTAATGTCAAAAGTACACTTGCACGTACTGGAGATGGGAATTTGAAGGAAAAATGCTTTTCTGGAGGATCAATCTGGATCCACCTTCACTGATGCCAGAGTCAATGCAGAACAGGTTTTAAGCCTTCTGGCCTTAATCACCGAATGTTTATGCAGCTGATAGTTAATTTGGGGAAGTAGCATGAGCAGTGATAATGGAATACACTGCATTGTGGCACTGATCCAGACAAGACCTGCATGCCTTGAGTGCCATGAATAGAACTGTAAGGATCTTTAAACACGAAACCACATTCCATATGTATAATATAGACGTTTCACTTCACAGCTGCTTTGTGGATCACGTTTCCTGGTCACGCACAAGACAATTTTTCCTATAGCTTTGCCTTTCCTCAAGAAATCCATCAGATTTCTGGGCCTGCTCTTCAGACCAAGGTCAATGATCACTATTTCAATGGTCATAACTTATGCATTTAGGATATTGTTTAACTGCAGATACTACATGGTTAACTAGAAGTTATGCAGAAAGTTCAAATAAGGACTCAGCCCTAAATCTCACTTTAAACCTAGTTGGAATTATCTACATAGAGTAAAAAGCATTAAAATATTCTCTCTGGATTTTTGCTCATGACATTTTGAAGCAGTCCTGCCTACAGAATGCTTTATAGGAGGAGACTGTGAACTTTTCCCAATGGGTGATGAGGAGAGGCAGGGGATCACAAAGAAAGGGCAAATCAATATGCATTTGGAGTAGAAAGACAGCCGAGCAAATTAAAGTCATACTGTCTCTGCTAATGCTAACCTTCCCTAGAGAAACACGCCAGGGTGAGTGATGGCATCAGCAAGCAGGGATCCTGCAGCAGCACAGACTCGTTTTCAGCACTGCTGCAGTTTCCCGAGCAGCACATTTAAATCAACCTTAAATCTAAGTGGCAATCTACCTGCTTCTGCACCACTGAGCAGCAAATTGCTAGATCTGAGCATCCAGATAAGGAATACATCTCGGAGCCAATTTTCTCAGCTGGTAGTGAAACAGGCTACGCGAGGTCACGTCACGCAGCACTCGGGCTGTGTGAGAGCAAGCAGCTCTGTCTCCCATTAAACAGTGTCCAGGGCCCTGTGCCAGCAGCGTTCCACACATGCTCAGAGAGAGCAGAGCTCACCTCTTCAGCTGTATCCTTTTCTATTCGGACAATCTTGTTTTCCCAATAGATTCTCTGTGATTCCAGCTGGCTTGTTAGCAAATATGAGTACTGTAAACACAGAAGATACACACAGAACAGTCAGCTTTTCCATAAGGGTAGCTATGCTGATTAAGAAGCCCAAAGGGCTTCAATATGAAAATCAATTTAATCAAATGAAATTAAGCATAGAGGGCAGTCTGAACATATGTGCAAATTGCAGATCCAGCAGATATGTTGCAGCAATTGGATTTCAGAGTCAAACCCCTCAATTTTCTGAAATCAAGTAAAGCCTTTAGAGCACAATGGCAAGGATCAAGTCAAAGTTCCACCATAGTGCCATAAACTTTTTACAGAAACAGATTTTTCATTGTATTAACAAGGCTCCAAATCTTACGCACCATAGGAAAAAAAGCATCAATAATCTCTGTCAAGAGAGCCTAAGATCCAAGGGCTCCCAAATGGGAGTTCCCCATTTATACCCCAAAGCCCAAGGGAAGAGAGTAAATGAACACGTCTAGCTTCACTCTAAGAAAGCCTTTGACAAAGCATCCCCAGCTGCATATAGCCCTACACAGTTACTGTTCTCCAGCAAGTAAGGCCCATTCCAATGTTACACTGGCATTTGAACATGGATACATGCCTTCCATCCCACCTTTTCACTCCTGGTTCTGCAAATGAGTTATAACAAGGTTGGAAAACGTGATTATTTCTTACCATCAAGCTAAGCAGCAGCACATTAGGAATTCACCATGGAATCAAACGTGTGCAAAAAGCCCTGAATACACTAAGTAATATCAGAGAGCCAAAACACGCTGCCAAATTCATTCTCTCTGCAAACATTTAGATCTCATAAGCCAGACAGAGAGATCTTTTACATGCTTTAAGCACTGACCTCTTGGCAAAAAGGGTTAAAAACAGATGTTTTCACATCCAAACATTACACTGAAAAATTCATGGAACAAGTAAACAAATATTTATTTGAGCAGCAGGCTTACAAAGTCTGGTCTCTATGGGCTCCTCTTCTACAGATATCCTTGTGTCTAATGCGGCTGAAGTCATGCTGCAGTGTATCTGCTCACTAAAACAGTAATTTGAGTTTCTCTTCCTTTAAAATAGATCACTGGTGAGGGAAAACTTGTGTGAGGCTTTCTTTTACCCTTCTCGTTAGTGTGAGAGAAGGTGGCCAACAGCCATAAAAGAATCGCTTTTGGAAGGAAGGGAGCAGAACAGGGCTGGTGTTAGACAAACGTGTCAGCTTTCCTTGATAGCCAAAGGAAGCACACAGTTATGGATTCCTACATCCTTGCTCAGTTCACAAGTAAAATTACTCAAAATTACAGTTCCATACCCACCCCAGGCTTTAAGTCAAGTCACAGGTCCTTAAGGAAGGGTCTGCCAAGTGCATCAGGATATTTGGACCCACTTCTCTTTCAGATGACCTCAATGTTTGTAGCAGCATAACCAGCTAATCATGAGTCTACTGGTGAACACAGGAGGAAACTGCAGCCAGCTTACTCTCAGCTGCATTGGCTCTGCAGAGCCAAGAGGAGACTAGAAAAAAAAAGTAGTAAAGATATCTTGTTTCTGCCTGAAGATGATTGCCTACATGCAGGGAGCAAGTCTGCTGCATAAGCTGATGTCACTTTCTTGTAGTCATATCTGATTTGAAACATTTCCACAAGCAGCACAAAGCAGAGTTCAACAACCCAAAATATTTACCTCTAATTGTAAGGCATCAATTTTCTCTTCCTGACACATATCTCCCTCGCACTCATACTGAACTATCTTCCCATCAGTTTTACTTGCAACCAGTCGGTGGACGTAGTTATCTGAAAAGAGAAAATTCAACCAAAGGGAGTTTTTGCTTAAGAACACCCAGGTTGACACCAGTGGAAACACTTTATGCAGCACAATTAACTATGCAGACTGCTGCAACAGCATATTAGCAAGGCAGAAAGCCAACAACAGATGTATTTGTTATTTAACAGACTTTGCATAGGCACCTTACGGGATATTTATTACAACAGCCTGCTCTCATACCTCCGGGCAAACTGATGGAAAGGGAATAACAAACACATTCCACAGGGGATACAGGACCCCTCCAATTCATCATGGAACCTCTCATATGCTACAGACCCACAAAAACTACGATTGGAGAGGAGATGGATGTTCCCAAGAGATAAGGTTTGGGGATAGATGCAAACTGCAAGCAAACCATCACAAATACTCTTAACTACAGGGTCCCAAAAGCTGTTCTACAAACAAGGCGGGGAAGACAGAGTGCTTACCTCCAGCATAATCCCAGACTCTGTGGTTGGTCAACTGCATTGCGTAGGTGTGCTGGGTCTCCTCAAAGTGCTTGTAGGCATGGCGGCTCACATACCGGCCACAGCCTATGTGCCCACATATCAAACAGATCCAGAGATTCTGTCAAAAGAAAGAGAAAGCTCTGTCCATGCAAAAGTGTCAAACAGCAGTATCAGTGCTTGAGAAAACACCATCTGAAACCAACGGGCTCCAGACGCTGCACACGTCCAGTCGCTTCCTTACAGAGTGAGCTGCATTCTCCTCCTCTTTGGAAGCTTTGCTCAGCTGGAATAGTAAAGAGAAGGAAGCACTTGCTCATCCTTGCCAATTATGAGCTTGCAGATGCCAGGCACCTTGACAGACTACCACAAGCATAGATGGAAGAAGGGCTTTGATTAATGAACATGGCAATTTGACAGGAGCACCAACGCATGTGCCAAAGAGAGCAGACCAGAAGGCAGCATCGTGTTACTTCAGCCTCCTGCTACCACATGCACTGATCAGCTGATGCACTGATGCTTTCTAAGAACTGGAAACATTTGTCAGGGCAGGAAACCTGGCAGGTAACATCCCTTCCAAGAACCAATTCCAACTCAAAAGGAAAGCAGATACACCACTGACTGGTAAAAACAACCTGAGAGCAGCCACAGAATTAACCTCAAAAGCAACTAGAGCAGCTATGCAGTCAGATCTAGTCTAGATCTCACTCACCATCCACCCACCTACTTACTTCTTGAACTCCACACTCAAAACATTTGTTCTCTTCCACTGGCTCTGGCGTTTGGCAGTATCTGCAGACAGGACACCTAGAGGGCAATAAGCATCAAGATTAGACACACAGAGCTCCATCTTAAGATCAGGGTAATTAAAAACCGAGCCAAAGAGCTCAAAGTGAATGCCTTATGCTGTGGGATGCTCCCTGTGTGCACGTATCTTACAGCTCCATGTACCCCTCCTGAACTTGCTTCCATTCCCCATAAGGCTACTGTTGTTCAGCCAGTAAGTAACAGAAGAAATAATAGATCTTCCAGAGCTATTTCAATAGCCTCAGTTTTATCTGGTTTTGCTGCAGTCCAGGTGTAGAGAACATCTGCAACCAGAAGCGTCAGCACGGCTGGCAGTGACCTCAGCTTCTGCCAGTAAGCAGAAGAGTCACAGCTGAGTTCAAAAAACACCCCTCAGCCATAAACACTGCAAAAAGCACTTTGTGCAAACACTGCTCCTCCAGACTACTGCCAATTGACAACATTTTCAGTTGAGAGCCCTGATCATAACAAGCACCTTAGTCTCCAAAAACAGCAGATAAGACAAGAACAGGGTCGGTGCTCTATGGGGTGGTATGCACAGAGCAACATCCAAGCCTTAGCAGGGTTCTTTCACAGCCTTCTCATTAAAGGAAGGCAGTTCAATCATACAAGAAACAAACTTGACTTCCTGTTGTCACTTGATTTCCTGGATATTCTCCATTATCTGCAGCTTTATACAGCAGCTGCACGCCATTGTGGAAGGTAACTACAGACAGAGGTGCTTACACTTCACAACACTGCTTAGTATTGAAACATTCCTAAGGAGGTGAACACTCGTGCTTCAATTTCACCATAACCCAATGCATTCAGGCTTGCCTTTCTGGGAGGGATGCCCCATAACTCTACCCAAAAGAATCTATAACAAGCACCCTATCATTTCTTTTGAAACAATACCACCGTGCTGCAAGAAACAACACTGAACACCAGAAAGAGCCTTTGCTGATTTTCTAGTGCCTGGGACCTGGACAAGGGAGCAGTAATCCAGACTCTGGATCCTATTGCCAGGGCTCTTTGTATTTTTCATTAGCCACTGGAAAAGCTACAGAAATATTCTAGGGAGAAGATAACTGAATTGCAGTAAGCTTTCCATACAAATTCAGGCACTTACAGTCTCCATGGCACCTAAGCAAAGTGGACAAGGATTTCCTTCTACCATTTTCATAGGCTGGGACCATACTTAAATTGTGTATCAGATCTTTAAGTGCTATTTTGGATTTTGCTCCTATGTTGGCTGAGCTCCATTGCTTCAAATTCAAACTGGTTTCCATTTATGGAGTAAATAGCAAATAAACATGAACAGCTACAAATCTGATTAATCCCACTGAAGTTCTGTTATTTTAGCTCAGGGCTAAAATTTTCCTCACTCTCTATCAATGAATCAGGCACCAGAAACAGAGGAAAACAGCCCTCTGCTGCAGAAGCTACGACTGCCTGATGCGCAGTAAAGCAGCAAACAGCATCCAGAGAAATGTTAGCTGTGTACAATTGATAGCAGCGCCTGGGTGCCAGTCAGGAGCTCAGACATGCTGAAATCTCATCTATGGGGATGCAAAGGATGGAATCAGGACCAGTCCTTTTAGCCTACAATACTTGGAAATGATTTGCATTACTGTGCAGCTGCCCTGTTGTCTTAGCAGAGAGGCCCGTGGGAAACAGCGTTCAATTACTTTTGGCTAGATTTCTCCCTGCAAGTCTCTTAATAGGAAAGAAAAAGTATTAAGACTTGCAGTAATTCCTGCCCCCACACTGTGATGAGCAAAACCGGTCCTGTCAGCATATAGCCACCACACTCAGACAGAGTTTTTGATGTGGAAATAAAGAAAAGCCTCTTACGTGGTGTCCTCCCACCGCTGCAGACACTGGCTATGAAAGCTGTGGTTACACAGGGTGGTAAGAATCCCGTTCACAGACTCATCCATCCTCTCGAGGCACACCGTGCACTTTGGGAGCTCTGTCAGATCCATCACAGGCAGGCTGGCCCCCTTCAAAAGAACAAGCAGAGACAAATTGCTCAGCACCTTCCAATCACCATAAATTAAGCGCCTGCATAGGAAGTCAAACTTCTCTCTCATTACCACCAGCACTAGGGTACAGTACAAAGTAACCCTGTGAATCTATGTAGTGGTTACAAATTTACCAAGGTAAAAAGCAATCCACAGCCTTCAACAGAGCACAGCTCCATCAGAGCACAGGGTGAGGTGGCTGCTGCGGCTGCCACAGCCCCATGACATTTTTTGGATCACTGCTACTGGTAGGTTTGGGTCAGAGATGCTGCAACAATGAGGCCTGAAGCCTATAGAAGTCACCAAACAAACCTTTCCATGTAGAAACAACACTGGAACAGGAAACAGATTTCAAACAGATACAGTTAAACACTTCTTGCAGTGCTCTGCTCAGAAGAAGTAATCGTGTTACAACTCTATGAAGTCGAGAAGAAAGGAAAACAAAATAAAAACTTACATCTTCCGATTTGAAGACTTCAGCCCTTTCCACGTACACGAGCTGGCAAACATCCTCCTCTATGGAGTTGAACTGCCGACCATTGCATGCCATGTAAAAGCTATCTGCATCAGCCTGTGCACAAAACAAGGGAAGGCTGTTGAAAGAAAAAGCCCACAGCTGACACAGACAGGGAAGAGGAGACATCTGCTGTATCCCTGCTTCTTCTCTCCACCAGGTCCCATAATAACAGAGGAGAAATTTCAGAGAACCAGCAGGCATCGCATCCTGGCACTGGGTTTAGTGCTACCACTTGAAGATGAGAAGCAAAGCTGACAGCAGTGACGGTTACTCTGATATCAGAGTATTCAGCAGGAATTCCCCTTCAGCATCTGTTTTGCTTCTTGTCAGTGATTTCAGCACATTTGCAAAGCAAATGTTTGGATTCTTTGCAAAAACTTCAGAGGGTCATATTACAGGACACTGATATTTGTGTCAGGGAAAAGAACAATTCAACTGTGGGAAAGGATCCACTGCATCAGGAACAATTCAGAACCAAAATCAAATCTAACAGATATCACCCATTTTCACTCAGCGACCTCCCTTTCACCTGGCACAGGATCACACCAGGTTGACAAAAAACGAGCTGAGCACCACATTCCCCTACTCCTAATCACTCGAGCCAGGTACACAAAGGCACACAAGATTTGTTTTTGCTGCATATAGAGACAGCCATTAGGGGTCACTGGGGAACAGAGCTTCAGGAAGTTTCTGAAGTAACTGCAATTTCAGGGTGAACTGGCTACAGCTTTATGTTTTGATGCAAGGCTGCTCAGCACTAGGTATTTGTCCACCACGTTTTGTACAACAGTATGCAAAACACATCTCTGCAACTGCTGCAAGTAGCACAGGTTGCATTCAAATACTGCATCTACACAACAAGGTATGGAAAATGTCTCATGCAGCACTCACAGCTAGGGAAAGGGCAGACCAAAACTCCTCTCAAATCCCCATAAAGGAAAATACAGGAGAGAGTCCACATAGAACATAATGGGGGAAGCAGGTGTAAGCAGCACCCTGTGTTATCCAGTGATCCATATCCATTCACTCCCACGCTGCCCATTTTGGGGCAGGCTGTCCTTTTCACACTGTACTGGCAGTGGCTAAGCCACCATCTCACTCCTCAGAAAAGTTTATTAAAATATAAAGTGCCACTGGCTGCATTCTTTCTGCTCAGCAAAGCACACCACCACTCTGTCTGCAAACACACTCTGAGGTAGCAGAGGTGGTTTGTTTTTATGTGCTTAATAGTTTTAAATGTCCTATCAACAAGAAATAGGGGATACAGAACATGACACACACTTGTCTGCAGGACAAGGCATGAGATAAATCTCAGTCAGTAGCCCCAGGAAAGTGCTGGGCAACAAGAAAGGACTGCCCTCCTACACAGCAGCTGTAAGGCACTGCAGTTCCCTCTGTGGCAAAGGGACTTCCAGGTCTTACCTGGGAGCTAAACTTTATCAGCACCATGTACTGGTTGGGAGTGGAGTCTCGGATGATTTTCATGTGCTCAATAACTTCATAGAAGGAAGCCACAAACTTCATCAGGTCGTGACTGGTCATCGTGGCAGGGACTGTGAGGATACACAGCATGGCACTGCGCCTCACGTCTTCTTTTAGAGAGGTCATCTTGCTGTAAGACAACAGTTACACAGCATCACATCATTCCAGAGAAGTCAAAGCTGGGTACACCACACTTCCAACTTCTGCAGTTACTAGGATAACTTCATTGCCAATCCAAACCCTCTTTTGCACATTTGTAAATGCTAAGAAGGAAAAGGCTGAGGTAGGAGCCTAAAATGCCCACGTGAAACTGTTACTCCTCAGCAAAGTGTTAAAATGGGCAGCTTCAATCAACAACGGCTTTGTCATGTCTTCTTCTCTAAAAAACAGCTGAACCTGGCAAGTCACAGATGCTCAGAACTATTCCTTTAACAAATGAACAGCCCTTGCTACAATTTCAAATGCTCTTTTTGTGTCCGATAACTTTCAGGATGACCCAAAGCGAAATTTCTCATGCAATTAGAAAGGAAGAGCATAGAACTGTAATCCCTGAAATACAGAATGAAAGCTCCCACTTCAGAGAAGTCACTCAGGCATGCAGCCAAGACCCTGGAGATAACAGTTTAACTCTGAGATCCCTCAAGAAGCTGCACTGCTAGGAACCCACGCTCACCTCATGTTCTTACAGCTCCTTGGCACGCACACTACCTGTAGAAGTCCTGCCCACAGCCAGAAGACCCAAGCCCCAGCTTTCCCCAAGGCTGGTGGCAGTGTGGGTGTAAGACACCCTTCCTGTTTGTCCCTGCGCAGCCAGCTCAGGAGCCACAGCCCCAGGGTGAGCAGCTCACCCTTCCGGATGACCTCATTACTCACGAGTGCCATTCCCACTACAGCTACAATTAGTCAAGCATTCTTACTTTGTTTTGTACAGATGCATAATGCCATGAACGATTTCAACCGATGGATTCCCGCTGAAGAAGGAAATCTGGTCAGGGAGCTGTTTTGAAGGCGAGTCTGGAGCAGCCTCACGCTCTTTGTTCTGATCATCCTGTTTAGTTTTGTCCTCAGACGATGCAGCCTCTAAAGATTTTCTCGCTTCCATGGCAGCTTTTGCTTCATCTTTCCAAACAAAAGCTTTGATTACGAACCACACACGAGAAATATCTACAGCTCTCTAAGCACAGCCTGACACAACACTGCAGACTCCCAGAACTCTGCCGTGCCAGACGAGATCCAATTCGTACCGCCATCAGCCAGGACAGCTTCCACACAACGAAATAACCCCAGGGGTTACAAGGGATCTCTCCAACCCCCACCCTTCCCAGCTCCTCCGACGGCAACAAGCGTTGGCACATCCGCGTTCCTGCCTTCGATCTCCCCACCCACGGGGACTTACGGCCCGCCCGGTGCCGGTACCTGCCCGCGGCTGGATGGTCTCGATGATGATGTCGGTCATCTCCCTGCGGCCCAGGTGCTGGTGCAGGATGGCCGCCCTCTCGCCGGGGCCCTTCCCCTCCAAGCAGGCCGGGATCGCCCCGCTGCTCTCCGCGGCCATCTCCGGAGCTGCGCGGGAGGAGAAAGCGTCGAGGCGGGGATCGGCGGGAGCGCGGCGCCGGCCACCGCCCCCGCCCCACCGAGGCGCTCCCGGCCCCGGGGCACCGACTCACCGGCCGCGCTGTAGGCGAAGCCGGCGGGCAGCGGGGAGAGCTCGGCCAGCTCCAGGCGGATCACGACCAGCGACACGCTCATGGGCCCGGCACCGCGGGACCCGCCGCGCCGCGCTCCCGGCCCGACGGAGACTGAGCGCCGCTTCCGCCTCGCGCACCTCTGCCCTCTCACCCCGCCGGGGTCACGCCGCCGACGCGATGACGTAAGGGGGCGGCGGAGGGAGCCGGACGGAGCCGGAAGGAGCCGAAGGAGGGGGCTCGGAGTGGGCTCGGCACCGTTGCTCCTCGCGAGACTTAGCCGTGAGTTCTCGCGAGACTTGGCGTCGCGCTGCGTGACGAGCACGGGCTGCTAACGGTGCTGCGGGCCGAGCACCGTCCGACGCTCCGTGCTGCCGGGCCTCGTGCCCGCAGAGGGGCGGGAGGTGACACCCCGTCACGGCCGGCTGTGGCGCAGCTGCGGGCCCTGTCAGCACAGCGGCTCGCTGCACGGAGGGGCGGGCCCCGTTCCCTTCTGCGCAACGCCGCCAAAGCATTTTCTTCCCCATTGCTTCCGTATCTCAGCGCTCGGGGCCCGCCGTGCCGGTTTCCCGTTCCCCAGAGGGCAGCACTGGCGATTCCCAGCGGGTCTCACGCCGTTCTCCTTCAGGCCCAGCATGTCCCTGAGCAGCGCTGCCTGCGCCCCTTTCCTGCGCCGGGCCGGGATCCTGCTGTCCCCGGGGCTGCGGCTGCGGTCAGGCTGGAGCCCGTATGGAGCTGTGATCTTCGATGTGAGCGGGGTGCTGCTCCCGGCCCCCCAACACACAGCCGCAGGTGTGTATGCTCACATCTCCTTTGGTCTGGGCTCCTGCACACGTGCACAAAATGCATTTCACGCCTCCATCGGACACCTCCATGCAGTGGTGTGGTGGTGCCGCTGCCCAGTGTTCCCAGTTGCACCATTAGAAGTGCTGGCACTGATGGCTGCATTAACAGCTGCAGCTCAGGGCCCAACCACACTCCACAGAACTGGCTGTTTTCACCCCGAGGGCACTACACCAGAAGTAAAGATGAGGCCCATCACATCAGTTCTCATGAGTGCTGGTCTTACACATCAAATCTCAGAGCTGTAGAGGAACTTCAAGCTTGTTTCCCAGTTCTGATGGTGCCATATGTGCTCTCTCCTGGCTTTCTTACTTTTCTCTATATAGACTGGGAGGCCCAGAATTGTATTCCAGCCGGCACCATCCAACAAGCTCTGCACTCTGGAGGGGAAAACAGTCTCTCTCTCAAGTACACAAGAGGAGAGCTGACAACTGTGGAGTTTTTGCAGGAATTGGGACAGCAGTGCTTTGAGATTGTAAGCCACATCCCCACCCCTCTCTTTGTGCTTCCTGACTACAGGGAAAAGGGACCCTGCAACATAGGAAGCTGGTGGTTTGGTGAGGATTGTAATTTTAAAGGAAATCCTTCAATGGAAGCTTCTGGAAAGAAGCATCACTGTTCAATAGGGCTGGCAGCTCATTGCTGCTATCATTCTGCTGCCAAGGCAGGATGGTGAGCAGAATATACATTCACTTCCACCAGCTTCCTCTTCTGTATTTCATAATTTCTGATACCAAGGAGCACAAATCAGAGAGCAGCTGAAAGGCTTTTGCTTCTAGCTGGTGCACAAACATACTCAATGGATGAGTAGAGATTTCTTAAGACCGGTAGAAGCTCCTCCACCATAGTTTTTGTTTGCCAGCTCCAGGAGCATCATGTCAGAATCCTCTTTTTAATGCAGTCTTTTTGAATCAGCTGATTCAAAAATGCAGATTCCTTTCCTGCCTGTTAAGTGGTACTCCAGTGTTTACCTCCAACCTGCCTTGATTCCATGACAGGCACAGTTCTAGCACATTTCTTGTTCCCAAAATCAGCCCCTTATTAGCTTTGCTGCTTCTGTAGAGTCAGTAATCTGAGAATGCCCGTTTCTTTGGGCTGAGCAATTTAGGTGGGAGATTGACTGTCTGCCTCCTGCTGCCCAGGAAAGTAGGACAGCAAGATAAGACGATCAGGCAGCCTATCTACCCAGTCACTCCTGTTTTCTTCCCTACTTAAAGACTGTGTATGGCTAATTACCATTCTTGGGGGGGGCTTTCTGTTTCTCAGGCAAATATCTGTGTTCCAGTGAACTCTTTCCTCACCAACTTAATCAGAAGTGAGATGATAAAACAGCTCCCCATAATGGCAGAAGCAATACAGTGTATCCGTGCAGAAGGTCTTAAGATAGCTCTTCTAAGCAACAGCTTCCAGCTGCCAAATGGAGAGAGCTTTCTGCCCCTGGACCAAAAACATTTTGATGTGGTAAGCCTGGATGGATTGTAAAATATATTTCTGAAGCGAGGTCTATAGTAAAGAACAACTGGAATTCTTTACTTATGGATACCAAAAGAAGGGCCATCCACAAACGTTAGTAGATATAAATGTGGCAGTCTGTAAGACGCATAGTTTGCTGTAGCATAGATTGTCTATCAGTGTGGGGGGAAGTACTGCTTGAATTTGTTTTGGCTGTGATACCCATGTATTTGGATCAGAAGATCTCATGTCAGTCACCAAGTTTGGACAGATGGTTTTGGCCAATGCCTCTTCTGCTGTAAATATCGCTTTAGCATGGTTAATAGGTGCAGCAGTCAGAACTTGTCCCTTCAGCTTAGATGGCAATGGTTAAAACAATCAGAAAGATCAACACAACAGAATTGTGATACAAGATGTATAACAACAAAGGGACAAACACCATAGAAAAATATCATAAGAAGAAAAAAAGACAGCTCACCCATCTCTGAAGATCTAGGCTCACAGATGAAAACTCCACAAAGGAGGAATCTCCAGAAAGAAATCCTTCCCTGGTGGCAGTCAGCCCTTAAATGAGGTCTAAGAGAGGTGCAATCAGGCTCCATCCCTTCTGGTCACACAGCTGAATTGCCTTCATGTGTGCTCCCAGGGCTGACCATCTTTTCCCCAGGTGCTCAATCAGTGGTTCAGGCCAGGACTCAATAGTTCCCAGAGAGTGGTGCACTCCAAAACTTTCTCAGACAGCACTGAGTAATTGGTTCAGCACATGTGGGACATCTACTGAGTCTTCTACATCATGATACTGTGATATTGTTTCATTGGATATCTTCTGTCCAAAGACTGGCTGGTCCTGTTTAGCTTATTTGAGCTGATGGAGCCAAGGCAGTTGGCACTCACGCAGCCACTTGAATCATATCCTATCCAGCTCTGTCAGCCCTCTGTTCCCTGTGTCCTTTATTTCACAAATTACTGTGCCTGTCAGTAATTTAAAAAATAACTCCCACCCTGCTACCCTCCATTTCCAGAACTGCACAGATGTTTGTGGTCACAGCAGGCTCATGCATAACCCATTGGTTGTCACCACAGATAGTTGAAGCTTATCAGGAAGGAAAGTGCAAGCCAGATCCTCGCATCTACAAGCTGTGCTTGGAACGCTTGGATGTTCAGCCTCAGGAATCCATCTTCCTCGACAACAGCAGCCAGAGCCTGAAAGCAGCAGCCCAGCTTGGTATTAAAACAGTGAAGGTACAAAACAGTGCAAGCAGGCCAAGGGTATGGTTTCTCAGTCCAAAGCTTCCAAAGGAAGCTCTAAGCCTTCATGTATCTGTCATCAGGGGAATGGTTAGCTCTCAAGATTTGGAGATAGTGAGTTCAGGCATTTTACTTTGGTGAGGAGACCACTGGGGAAAGGATAAATCAGAGATGGGTGGGAACTCTGCTCCCCAGGATGGCACACAGGGAATGCCAGCTCTTACCCCAGCCCAAACTGGCACTCTTGGGGACAACAATCAAGGTGAGAGGCTGTGAGTATTGGTAATGGCACCGTGTGTTGGCCAGTGAATTCCTGTGTGTCCAAGTGTATCAGTGCCATTAGACTCATAGATAAATGCACCACAACTGTGTGGAGCTCTTTCTTTCCTAGGCAATTTTATCTTCTATCATTCTGTGTCTCTCCCTCCCTTCTCCTTTCAGGTTGATGATCTTGAAGTAGCATTCAAAGAGCTGGAAACCTATCTGGGTTTTCCTTTAAAAGGATTTGTTCCATATACTCGTTCAGTAAGACCTACCATGGAAGTTCCAAAAGACAGTCTGCAAGAGTACCTTGAAAACGTTTTCAGTGACCAGGCAACAGGTATTGCAGCACCTTTTGCTCTTCAGTCTGAAAGCTCACATGTCTTAGAGTTACTGCTCCTTTCCATTTTATAAAAAAAAATGGATTGAAAAACAATATTAATGAAAGTCTCCTAATCTCCAAGCAAACATTGCAGTCGTACAGGCTTCAGTGGCACACCACTGTTGGACCAAAAAGCAACATTTTAAGACTTCATTATTTGTGAGGCATTGAGAAAAGCTGCAGAAGAAATACCAGGAGTATTCCTGACCTGTAAGGCACAGTCACAGGAATGGAAAGTAAAACTTGGAGAAGTGGTGAGAAATAATCCCACCTTATGCTTTGTCTGCTGACCTTCTGCTCTCAACTCTTCAGGTCCACTGACGCTGCGGCAGTTCGGCTGTGGACAGTCTGCCCAGACCTATTTTGTCAAGTTTGGAGATCGTTCTCTGGTGCTGAAGAAGGAAGTCCCTGACAGCCTGCTTCCTTCAGATCCTGCTGTTGGAAGGGAATACAGGTGAGAAGGCAGCGTGCAGGTAGGACCCTCTGCCTTTGAAACGCATCCTCTGCATTCCTACTCTGCAGATTCCTCCAAGCCACAAAGCACACCACAGCTCTCACAGCATGTCAGGGGAAGTAGGATCTTGCTATGGCAGCTGGAACCTTGAGTGGGAGAGAGGTTGCAGCTCAACAACACTGAAATTGAGCAGCAAGGAGCCTAGCTGAGGGCAAGCCCTTGCTGGTGGAGTCATGCTGCAAACCAGCTTGCTGTGCCAGAGATCTCTCCCTCAGCAGCAGAACAGCATGACACTTGTGGGAGGCTGTTGTGTTTACCAGAGTGTATTGGATAGGTCTCAGGGCTCTGGGCCATACAAAGATTTTGGTGTGCTTCTTCCCCATATCTCAAGCCATCTCATTTTAATGTATTTAAAACTGAACACTTGATTCTTTTAGATATTGTGCATCTGCCTAACAACAACACAGTTCTAGTATCGATTCTGTAATGCCTTTCTGTGCTGAAACAGCTCTCTGACTTACCCTGGCAGGGTACTGAAGGCACTCTCTGAGGCTGGTGTTCCTGTTCCCACTGTACTTGCTCTGTGTGAGGACAGAAGGTAATCATACCCCTCAGCTTTCATTTTTGGCTTTATAGCTTCAGCCACATTCCCCCAGGAAGAAGAGAGGAGTGCTTATGCCAGGGTGGATCAGATGTGAGACCTCAGGCAGCAAACAGGTGTTTTTGTGGACGTGTACCACGAAGACACAGTGACTCCAGGGATGCAAAGGCAGCTGCAAGCCTGGCAGGACCCCTGGCCTGGCTGCATGTGCAGACAGCAGGGAGGAACACTGTTTTATAAAGAGGAGAGTATTTGTTCCTGTGCTAATTATGCAGCAGTGCTGTATTCTGTGGGTTTTAAACATGAGATCTTGCTGGTTTGCAACTCCTAGCAAAGTCCTGGTTTGTGGAGGTGAGATGTTTACAGTTATTCTCTCTCTCTTCTGCTTTCCCTTGGCTGTGGTAGTGTTTGCTGTACTCAGCTGTGGTTTAGTATCACTCAGTGCTCATGGGATCTGCCGCAGGAGTTGCTGTGTCTCCTGACTCAGTCTCCTAAGTCAGTACACTTATGAAGTATACTGATCTAATTAGTATTTGCCCAGCCTTGGGCTAAACGAGTGCTCAGAGAGCAGTGCTCTTGAGACTGCTCCTCACCTTGCTGTGCAGGTAAGGTCTGGGAAGCACATTCAAGGTGCAGCTGAGTGGTAGGAAACAGAATTAAACTCAGACACACCAGTTCTACCTTGCTTCCCCAGCATCCTTGGCACACCGTTCTACCTGATGGAGCACTGTGCTGGCCATGTCTACAGGGATGCCTCCCTGCCAACACTGCTGCCTAACCAGCGGCGGGCTATTTATGCTGCCATGAGTGAAGTTCTCTCCAAGATCCACAGCACAGACCTCAGAGCAGCCAAGTTGCAGGACTCTGGGGACCACGGTGAGAGAAGGCTATGTATCCTTTGTCCCTGTTTTCTTGTCTTGTGTCCAAGCATTTCAAGGGATAGGACTTGGGCTAAACTTAGGGGCGGTTGGGAAAGCAAAGATGTGCAGCACTCCAAGGCTTCTTGGGAGGGTGTAGAAAGCTCCTTTGGATTCTCCAGGTCGGTGTTCTGTGCCATTAGATACAGCTGTACTGCACGTGCAGAAGTAACTTGCTGCCATCTCTGACCAAACTTACTTAGCTCCTCCAGTGTCTCTGCAGGGCCATCTCTGCTTCTTGGAGCTGGTGTATGTAAAATCCACCAAAAAAGTATGAAAAGTCCAGGATTTTTGTCCAGGATTTGATTATTTTCACCAGAATATCAAATCCAATGCCCAATTCGGAATGTATGGGACCCCTGCAAATGACAAGCTCTTATAGCTTATCTCAGGGAACTGGACTGAGGCCTGCTTGGCTCTTTGACAGTTTCAGCATGTGCCTTTTTTGTATCTTTTATGAAACCTCTTTGTGCCTGTTCTTTTCCCTGAAAGCCTCCATTCCCTTGTTACAGGTAATTACATCCAGCAGCAAGTTGATACCTGGACAAAGCAGTATCGAGCTACGGAAACTCACATTATTCCAGCCATGGAGAGACTCATTGAGTGGCTGCCTTTGCATTTTCCTGAATCTCAGAAGACAACAGTTGTGCATGGCAATTTCAGGTACTGCCCTCTCGGTTTCCTTGTCAGTAGGCTGCTGCCCTCTCCTGGGAGTCAGTCTGTTAGAAGGCTGTACTACATATAATCTACAAAACATGACAGTGGAGGGCCTCGTGTTACTTAAAATGATCAAATGATCCCCCTGCACAGTGACATGCCTGCTTCTTCTCTTTTTGGCTAGCCTGTCCTTTAACATGTTAATGATCTGAGGACCCAAATCACTTTGTTTCATTCTTCAAAGCACAGTTATGTTCATTATTAACCAGGGAGTTCACTATTGAGTAATTTCAGTCCTCTCTGACCTATGCATGGAGAAATTAATGTTTCACTTGTGCAGCCTCCCAGAGAACTCAGCCATTTTTGCACAGTGCATACTGCTTCTGAGTGCTGGGATTTTCTCCCTCGAGATCTTTCTGATTTCTTTTTTTCCCTCTGATACAGGCTGGACAACCTAATCTTTCACCCAAAAAGGCCAAAAGTCCTTGCAGTCCTTGGCTGGAAGTTTTCAATTCTAGGAGATCCCATCTCTGATTTGGCAAATAACTGTATGGCTTATTTCCTGCCGCCTCAGTTCGACCCAATGAAAGGTACAGAAAGGGGCAAAGTCACATCTGACACAGAGAGAATGAGAATTCAGAAACAGATTAACTCGGGCTCTTAGAGAGCTCAGCTGACAGTTGGCTCATTGCAGTTGGGAAGGATTACGGGTCATGTACTTTATTCCCTGTTCTGCCCTTTCTCTGAAGAACCCTCCATCCCTCCATGGCAGAAGCACTGCATGTGCAATGATCGCTGTGCCATGATCACTCCATCCCATGTCTGGTTTGGTGAGGAAGTGGTATGAACCCCACTGTGAGCTCACTGTCCTGGATGGGGTGGCAGCCTGTCTGTCACTGTTTTCACAGTCTCACCCCATTGAAGAAAACTCTTGCATATGTATTTCACCTAAATGAATTGGTGCCAAATTGGTTCTATGTATGGAAACAGCACAGCACAGCATTACGTGGCTGCAGGTGTCTCCACTGCTCCACAGCTTGCAGGGCTCTGCTAGAAAGCACTGAGCTTCACAGAGTCTGCTGACTCATTGTTGCCCTTTGTGTCTTCCAGGCTTGGCAAAATATGATTTGAGGCACCTGGGAGTCCCTACAGCAGAGGAGTATTGCCAGAAGTACTGTGGCCACATGGGAATGGAGCTCCCTGAGAACTGGAATTTCTACATGGCCTTTGTTTTCTTCAGACTGGCTGCAATGCTGCAGAGACTCCACAAACAATCTCTGACAGGTGAGGTGAGGAGCCCAACCACACTGGCCCTGCTTTACAGAGGTCCTCAGCCAGCAGCACAGACACACAAGTACTTCATGGAGAGCTCTCACATTGAACTAGGGAAAGTAAGACCACCAGAACATGCATCTGCAGGGTTTGGGCACTCCTGGCTTTGCATGCTGATACCTCTGAAATTTCAGGCAGTAGAGCAAAATGAGGCACTCCTGAGAGTTAGCTGGATCAGCAGGAGAGCAAAGCGGTTTTGTGTTTTCACTGTAGTACATTTTGTGGTCAAGTTGTGTCTTGCAAACAGAAAAAAAAGGCCAAAGGGGAACACACACACACAGCATTTCTCCAGCTGCTGCTCTTTCCTGGACGCAAAGTCTGAACTGGGCTTGTTTTCTGTGCTGATTGGAGGTTGTTGTGTGCTCACTTCTTTATTGGGAGGGCTGAGCAGAGGCCAGAGTTCAGAGTTCCTACAGGTGGAGCTCTCAGACTTTTGAACTAAGCCTCAGAGGAATTTGGAAGCAGGGAGGTGGTGTGTACTCTCATTGCTGATTGCCTGCATACATCAGGCCTGGCCTGGGAGTTTTTATCAGAGAAAAACAAGATGTTATTTTGGAATTCCTTACAAAAGAGTGTCCCTGAGTCCTGCTGTGCTGGCCTGGACAAGAACACAGGGCACTGTTTGAGATGTGTACTTCACACAGCTTCTCTGAAGCTAAAGCATCTTACTCTTGTCACCAGGGAGGCCAGCCCGAGGTAGAAGCTGTCTAGAGCATGCAGAGTTTGTGGCTGATCTGGCTTGGGATTTTGCCATAAAAGAAGGATTCCGTGTGTTTGACAGCCTCTCCATTGCAAAGCCTTTTGCACAACATTACAGTACCTGGGCCAGGCAAGGGCCATTCCTCAGCAGGAGCTACAGTACCTGGACACGTCCTGGGACTGTCCCTGTGCCTGAAGTCCCCCTGATCACTTCCTTCAGCAGCCTCTTGGGGGTGGCCCAAGGTCTTTACTGCAAGCTGGCAAGGATCTTGGATGTCCAGTGGAGTTTTCTGATTTCCCAGCCCAGATGCACTCCACGTCCTGTTCTAGAAAAGAAGGTGAGACCTCTTCCTTCCTAACATAGCTTTATGTTGCTGTACCAATGCCAGGGTGGAGGACTGTGCTATGCCTCTAAGTGTCCTTGCATTCTTAATCACATCAGACTCTTAGCATTCATAAGGTCCTATGGCTTGGAGAAATGGGGTCAGTTTCCTTTTGCTTGGTACATTCAGATAACAAGAGTTCATATTCTAGAAAATGGCAATTTCAGAAGCTGGCACTCCCTTCCAAGATAAGCAGATTATCACCAGGCTAGCTGTAACTGCAGGTGCTGTTCCCTCAAGCTGCTATCACCAACACTGATGGACTCTCCAGAGGCTGACTAGACTGGAGCCTTTCTGCCTAGCGCTGTCAGTCCAATGCTTGCTCACTCCTTTCTCCCAGCAGGGCTGTCCCTGCAGACTCTCCTGTTGGTAAACAGTTGCCAGTGATAAGCTTATGATCCTGCCCTCGGCAGTTCAGGCTCTGGGATGACACCTGGACTTTAGCCCTGCCACTTTCTTGGCCTCTCCTGCACAGAGCAGGTGCTGCTGCAGCCTTGAACCCTTAAAATGGAGAGACATTGATTGGTTTTGGTATGGTGGTGAGGAGGCAGAAAGCAGCTACCAAAATGACTTTCCCACAGTCACGTGGAGGGTCATGTGCAGAGAAGAGACTAGCATCAAGTCTTGAGTGGTAGAACTTTAATTTCACATATTTCTTCCGCCAGTGTGAGGCATTTAGGGCCAATATGTGGATGATATGAGGACACTTGGTCTCCTGCTCAGGCTCTTCAAACTGATTTCTCTCTGCTTACACTCCCCAGTGCTACTGATGGTGTGGCTCAGTGTGCATGTGACTCTGGGCTGACTGATTTGCTGGGAGTGGTATCATAAGTAATCATTCACAGTGTGTCACAAAAGCAAACAACGCTATTCTTGAACTGCTACTGGGATTATACTCTTAACCTACTCTAGTGGCATTGTCAAATACTAGTGGGTTACTTAACTACCTTTTTACTGCCAAAAAAACCCACCCATCTGTTGTTCAGCCTTTCAGAGACATTTCCTCATGCTATGCAAAAATCAGCAAAAAACAGCATTTCAGAACGCTCAGCAACTGATCCCCCCAGGAAGATGGAAAAGCAGGAAGAGCAGTGGCTCTAGGCAATTTAGAAATGCTGAGATGAGCATATTTTTTTGCCTGTTTCCCAGACACTCATTTTCAGACCTAGCAGAGTCAACAAGTCTCCAAAATCAGGGCTGCAGCCTGGCCATGGGGAGAACTGGCAGAGCAGACAGACCCCTCATCCTCGCCTTCCGTCCATTTCACTGCTTTTCCCAGTGTTATTGTGCTTCAACTGTCAACCTTTGCTATGGAAGCACGTTGTAAAGGGCAGGGGAGGAGTCCAGAGTGGAGTCCTGCTGCCTGCAGGGGAGAGATAATGCAGCAGAGTATTAAACAGCTGAGCTGAGAGCTGTCACAGCACTGAGAAGCTGGGCAAGGGCTAAGAGAAGGGCCAGCTGGCACTGCAGAGGCAGGCTTTGTCCCTGTGATTGGGATGATGTGCATTTGCTGAGACTTGGAAGCCCTGGGCTGATCCTGTCATGTCCTGCATGGGAACCTGCAAACTTTGGTCCCAAAGATTGCCCATCCCCACATCCTCTCCATGGAGAGAGCAATGTGTCTCATCCTCTTCCACCAGCACCAAAGTAATGTCTCTGATGATGACTGTGCAGGCCATGGATCAGGCTAGACAGGTGAGCAGATACATACACCTAACTTCTGATCCTTCTGTGGCCCAAATGAAGCAGCAAAAGGACACCACAGGGTCAGTGACCCTAAGGAGTGGTTTGTCCTGTCTGTTGTTGCAGATCCAGGGGAGGAGCTGAGGCATTTGATACTATGCTTCCTTAGTCCTGCAGTCCTTTACTTGCCCTTCATGGTATTAATCTTATTCTCACACAGGTCTGTGGAGCAGAACATCTCAGCAGTGCATCTCCAACCCGGCACTTCACTCAGACCTGAGCCCCACATCTGGCTGAAGGTCCCACATGGTTCACAGGACAACGTTCTCCAAACTGGAGCTGAGCCACTGCACTGGGGAGTCTTGGAACATGTGACTAAAAGAGCCCCTCTGGCATGGGGAAAGTTGTACTATCTGCAGCCTGGAAGCTTGAGAATTTCAGTGGTATTTACTGTTATCTGGGCTCAGTGCCTTTATTGCCAGGTTCAATAGGTACAGGGCAAAATCCCTCTCTGGATCATGAGGCTGCAGACAGTCAACAGCCTTGCAGTGGGGAGCACTGATTAGGAACAGCCAGGCTGAGGTTGCAAGTCTTGGTTTTGGGAGTATGGGAAACAGAGTGGAACATCTCTCCTTAGCACAAAACCTCCAGCAACCTGAGGGTGCCAGGACTCCAGTGGTGAGAGGAAATGAATCACTGGCTTCAGACCAGATCATGGAGCTGAGGCCCATGGAACTGGGAGGACTCCCTGGCCCTATGACTGCAGTGGATTTCTCTGGGTTTCTTTGGGGATCTGGGATGATGTAAACCAGATTAGTGGAGGCTTTCAGTGCTTCACAAAGATCAGCAGCAGGGAAAAGACTGTGGGCTTGATTGTGGTAATTCCTGAGCTTTTTATGTGTACACTGGTATTAATTTAATATTAAAGTGATGGATATATTTCTTCGAATTCACATGATTAACAAGTTCAACTCTTTAGTATTCCTTTGCTCCTGTTGGAAACGCCATGCTGGGGACAGTGGGATGCATACCTGCAGCTTTGGCCACAGCTGAGGCTGACCTGGTAGGATCCTTGCACTGACTCATATCGCAGTGCCCAGTGCTGGCTCCTCCAGTGCACAGCCTTATAGCCCAGTTCCACAAAGCCACATTATGCTTCAGCCCAGAGTGGTCACCACGTCCTTGCTGCCAGGGGCAGGAGAAGTGCTGCAGAGAAGCCCCGGGATTGCTGTGCTGTTGGCTATAGGAGGCTTTGTAACCTGAGCTTTGGTTTCTCCTGGGCTGAGAGTGAAATTCAACCTCTCCCAGTGGCATCTGGCTCTGCTATGGAAGGGGGAGGGAGTCTCTGAGCCTCTACCTGCCCAGCGCAAACATACTGGGTGATTTCTGAGCAGGCATCTGGCCTTTGTACCTCCTAACATCTCATCTTGCAGCAGGTAGAATCCTCGCCAGCCACTGCAGGGCTGAAGGTTTGAGGCTGCCTTCAGCCTCATGCATGCATTTCTTCCATTGCATGGGATTTTAGCATTGCTAGGTTTGTCTGCTAAGCCCCAGGGAAAGAAAGGGATGTGCTCAAGTTGAGCAAAAATAAAAGTATTAAGCACCACAGATGTCACTTAAGCCCCATGTCATTGGTTGTCCATCCAGGTGTCAGCAGAAGTCATGCACAGGACAGCTGAGAGCACAGTGAGAGCTTAGCCCTGTGCAAGTGTCTTTTGGAGGTTAAATACTCCTTTCTTACTGATGTTGATGGTAACTTCAGAATATTTCTGTGACATGTTAATTTTTCTGGACCTAAGTATGATGAAATCAAATGAGACATCTCAAGCAAAACAGCAGAAAAGATCTTTAACCATTGTTAGGAGCAATTTTTGCCGAGCATTCATTTGCATGCACTGAGCAACCATCCTGCTGTGAGAGTGCTACACTGGCATTGATTCATTTGCCCTTTATGCAATAGGTTATTTTTTGAAGATTCCTGTATGCCACTAAGGACAGGCTGTCCAGGTAAGCAGAAGTCCCCGTGCCAGACGCTGATGAGATGTGCATCTGCAGTGCATGCGTGCCTTGGCTGTGCTGTCCCATCTGTGCCATGGGTCCAGCTGTGGGCTTTGCCGGCCAGAACCAAAGTGAAGCAAAACGAACTGAGTTGTGCCCAATTGAGCCACGTGGGTCCAAAATCAACTGAACCAACGTGGGCCACCCCAAACTGCGCCGAACCAAATGAAGTTGGGCCGAGGTCCTGAATGGAACCGAGGTCCGCCGAGCCGACCGACGCAGACGGGCAGACCCGAAGCCGGGCCGAGCCGCGCCGACACGGAATGGAACCGAGGGGGGGAGGCGTGGCGGGGCGGAGCGGGACCGGGCAGCGCCGGGGGCGGGCGGAGCGGCGCGTCGGAGCGGAGCGGAGCGGGGCTGGGAGCAGCGCAGCGATGTTGCGGGTGGCGGGGTTCGCTTCTCGGCTCTGCCGCGGCCCGGCCCGGCAGCTCTCGGCCGCCGCCGCTTCCCCCATCCCCGCACCCAACCCGAGCCCGGAGATCGCCTACAACAAGGTACGGCCGGGCCGCGAGCTGCGGGCTCCGCGGGGCGGCGTAGAGCTCCGAGGCCCGGGAGCGGCGCGGGGCCCGGCGCGGACGGCCCGGCTTCGGCCCGCTTGGCGAAGCGCGGCTTCGGGGCGGAACGGCCGGACACGGGGCGGGATGGCCGAGCGCCGCGGGGAGGAGGCCCGGATCGGCGCTGCTGTGCGTGGGAAGCGAGCCCGTGTCCGTGGGGAGGAGCTGCTGCTCGGCGCCTGCTGTGTCTGAGAACTGAGTTCTCTGCTACGCGAGGTGCCTGAAACGGGCCGATCGGGGCAGCGCTGCACAGTTCTAGCGCTGCGTACAAAATGGGGTGGGTGTATGATCGCTGCCCGAAGCCTTGTCCCGCTGTTCCGAGGCTCCCCGTCTCCCCGCTCAGCTCCAGCCGGGCCAACAGGCTCTGAGAGGATCCAGCAGGGCAGGAACCGCTGCCAATCCACGAGCCGTTTGCTGGGATTCGGGTTCTTTTTGCCAACTCGAAGCTTCTTTTATTGCGCACTTCTAGGCTGACGTATCTCCTCCCTATCAGTGCCATTTTGGAGTCCGCACAAACCATGTCCCTTTAATTAAACAGCCTGTTAATATGCCATCTAAGAAATAAATTTCATACTGATTACTCCGAGGTTTGGATCTAAAGTTTTAACACCGATTTGCTCACTTCATTCCAGATCTTCATAAATAACGAGTGGCATGATGCAGTCAGTAAGAAAACCTTCCCTACTATCAATCCAGCAACAGGAGAAGTTATCTGCCAGGTTGCTGAGGGCGATAAGGTAAATAAATGTTCTGTTGATGAGATCCATTCAGTTGCTAACTGAGCTCCCCCCTACAGCTCTGCCACATGCCATGTATGCAGTAATAAATGTTGGATCTACACAAATATCATATTATGCTGCTTGTGCCCTTCCTTGACTACAGCTTCCATAAAGATCCTCTGGGTTTGCCTCAGTCCAGTGGCTGGGAGGTCTGGGAGCAGTTGTGGGTGGATGTTGCTGTGGGTGCTATGGCAGAGATGTGATCCAGTCACACAGCAAGGGAGGAGACAAAAGGTTTGTATTCACCTGGACTGCTCTCTTGTGCTGTATGTGTGTAGTGGGAGACCATCCCCAGCCCAAGGAAACTTAAGAGAGAGTGATATAACTGTTCCATGAGTTAGGTGAGGCCCTCCTACGAGTCTGTGGCAGAGCAAAGATTCTGCTTCCCAGCAATGGAAGCTGGGAATAGGGGCTCATCCTACAGCCTGGATGCTTGTCTGTATTCCCCAAGGGGGAGGTGAGCAAAGGAAGCCCTGTTGTTTGCTTATCCATGGTGGAGCAGCTCGTCTTTCAGCAAGCCAGAACAGAAAACCAACTAGGAACAAATGACAGTCCTGACAGGACAGAATGATGAATTTGAGGTATATGATCAAGGAAAACATACTCGTGAAATCTAATTCTAATCTAATAAAAAGTGTCAAAAGCAGACTTCTAGAGCTTTTTCCTTGCCCTATGCTAGGATGTAAATATCAACCTGGCAGATGACGTTGTGGAAATAACTTGACAATATTTGCACTCCACGTAGCTGAAATAACAGAGAGCATAAGCACAGGTGGTGGGTGTGCAGCTGCTGCACCCATCTGTTCAGCTCCCCCATCCCCAGGGATGCAGGCAGCAGGAAAGTTGTGTGCAGAGGCTGCATGGCACTGCCTGGGCTGATGCTTGGGATGAGTGGTCCTGGGGCCGCAGCCTGTGAGCTCCACAGCACCAGGATTAATGTGTGTTGCAATGATTCATTCAGCTGTCGAGGCAGGAAGTCCTTGTCCCAGAAAGGCGGTCAGTAGCAGCCACTGGTGCCATGTTTTCTCCAGGAATCCAGGAAGGGCTTTAGTTGTATTTTGGGAAGGAAGGTGGGAGCCATTTACCCTTTCCTCATGCTCTTGTCTGGACTCCTCTGCAGGCAGACGTGGACAAGGCTGTTAAGGCAGCCAGAGCAGCTTTCCAGCTGGGCTCACCTTGGAGGAGAATGGATGCTTCGCACCGGGGGAAGCTGCTGAATCGTCTTGCTGACCTGATTGAGAGAGACCGGGCGTATCTGGCGGTGTGTACTGCAACCTGGGGCAAAGGGAGGCACAGATGGGTGGTTTGTATCCATAAGGTGTGGTGAAGATTTTAGCCATAGCAAAACTGAGAGAGCTAGAAAGGACAGGAAGGGAAATAGTTTGGGGAACCTGAAAGCTAATAGGCCAACATGCAAAACTGATCCAAATAGCAAACTGAGAACCAAATCTGAATCTATATCTGTGATTTTCCCCATCTCATTGTATTTGTAGGCACTTGAAACTCTGGATAATGGCAAACCTTACTCTATTGCCTACTTGGTGGATCTGGACATGGTTGTCAAATGCCTCAGGTAGGTGTGGAGGCTACAGTGACAGCACAGTAATCTTCCAGCACCCCATTCCTGCTCAGCTGGCCTGTGGTGGTTGAACCTCTGCACACAGAGAGCAGATTTACTGACTGAGGCACTGTGGCTGACAAGGCTGGCACTGAGCCTTTCAGTCTGTTTCTGTTTTCCTTCCCTTTTTTTTTTTGTAAGAAAGAATGAAACTGTAATTCTTGTAACTTCCCAAAGGGCTTTTGTTTTATGTATATACAGGATTTGCATGGATAAAGGGATCTGTAATGCAGTACACAAATGACAAAATATACACCGTGCAAACACGCGAGAGACAAATGTTTGTATTTATTGTCCATCTTTATAATCACTTTCCTGAGAAATCCTTGTGTTAGAATGTGCTTTATGAAGTGACTGAAGACAGGAGGAAACCAAATCGCTGCAAGAACATTTCTTGTTTTCTAGTGACCAGAGACTCATTTTAAATTCACTGACCAAAACTTTATTTTTGCCAGGTATTTCGCAGGCTGGTCTGATAAATTCCATGGTAAAACCATCCCTTTAGATGGAGACTTCTTCTGTTACACCAGACATGAGCCAGTGGGAGTTTGTGGACAGATAATCCCGGTGAGTGAAATGTATCAGTAGGTCCTGTGGTAATTCAGGAATTTGGTGTTACGATGAGGAGTTGTCTTAAAATGCAGGTTAGTATCTGTTGTACTAAACTCAGCTTCCTTCTGACACTAAAAACAAAGTTACACTTGCACCAGCTGGGAGGGCTGTTACTTTGAAAGCACAGACCTACTCCTTGATTTCATGGGCTATGTGTAACATTTACTTTGTATTTCCTGCAGCTGCAAATGAAAAAAGAACACAAACTTCTTTATAGGAGTTGTCCAGCTCAGAGGCACTGTTCAGACTTTGATTCCAGTGCTAGGAAGTAGTTTGTGTGATGAGGAAATAGAGCTAGCGTGTGTAATTCCGTTTTATATAACGTATCTTTTTTCTGTAACTGGTAGCAAGCACAGCGAGGTGGTTTGTCAGCAACAAGGCCAAATGGATGCCAGGTGCACAGACAGTGATATCTGCTTACAGGAGTAGCCAGACTAACTGCTGCATGCTTTTTGTATTTGCATTGTGCAAGAGCTGAACATGAACATCTCACAGGTCTGCAAGCCCTGCTCTGTCATTTCAAAGGCTTTCTTTCAAAACACCTCAAAAGAGAAATGTAAAGGCTAAACAGACCATAAAGATTAATTACAAGAGTTGTGGTTTTGCAGTAGCACTGAGAGGCTTCGCAGTTCAGAGTACAGTTTTCCTGGACAAGCAGAAGGCAGTGCCTGAAAAGGAGCCAAACGCAGCTGAGCAGCTTGGGGAGGATCAGGGAGTGCTTCCATAGGTGTTGCACCTGCAGATCTGAATGATGCTCACTGGTTACTTACTCATTAATTAGCAACTTTCAGACTCAGACCAGACAATATTTCTGTTTTCCAGTGGAACTTCCCGCTGTTGATGCAAGCATGGAAACTTGGGCCTGCCCTGGCTACCGGGAATGTGGTTGTGATGAAAGTGGCAGAGCAAACCCCCCTGAGTGCCCTCTATGTAGCTAATCTGATCAAAGAGGTGAGAGAAGAGGCTGGGTTCTTTCGGCTGTGTCACTGTCACTGCTGGAGTTCAGGGTAATGAGCCCAACTGATGAGCTACAGAGGACATATGACAGGGACAGAGAAGCGTTGTCTGATCTGAAGGAAGAATGAATTGTCTCAGATATCCTAGCATTTGCTTTAGCAAAAACCAAATAACCAAACACCCTCATCTCCATACATGTGTGTGCAGAGGGCATCCTTGATTCAGGGAAGGACTCTGAAGTTAAAGTAAGTAACAACTGTTGGGTGATTAGGAAGCAAAAATACATTTCCAAGCTACGTCTGAGATGCAGGGTGGGTAGAGAAATTGTCCTGGTTCTCACAAACTGAACACTGAAACTGAAGACCTGGGAAATGAAAGTGAGATAGGAAATGCTGTTCTCTGTGGGAGGCATATTGGAGCTAACAGATGAGTGTATGTGTTATCTTTAATCCTGCAGGCTGGATTCCCACCAGGTGTGGTGAACATCATCCCTGGCTATGGGCCCACTGCAGGAGCTGCTATCTCTGCCCACATGGATGTAGATAAAGTGGCCTTCACTGGCTCCACAGAGGTAAAGGAAGACAAATCTTTAAGCTCTTGGGGCATAAAGAGCATTTCATTGCTGTAAAACATCTTTTGGACAAAATACTGGAGGGGCATTGCCTTCTACTTCCTTTGAAAAGTACAGCTGATTTCAGGGTGTGAAGTCTTAATTTTACTTTACATAAGACTCCTTTTAGGTGCTTTCTTTAGAATATTTACTATTGTTTTGCTTCTACTGGAGGTGAAATTCTGGGCAGATCTCAGTTGTTCCCCCAAAGCCCTAACAATGAAGGGATTACTATTAAACTGCTGATGGAAATCTAAAACCAGCTGCCCTACCAGGTGCTGCTGTATGCTGGAGCTAATCCCTAATACCTCTTCTTCTTATGATGCAGGTTGGGCACCTGATTAAGAAAGCTGCAGCAGAGAGTAACCTAAAAAGAGTGACCCTGGAGCTCGGAGGAAAGAGTCCGAATATAATCATGTCTGATGCTGACAGTAAGCACCTGCTAACATTAATACTTGATCTGTACCTTGCACATTGGCTTGCTGCAAGCAGAACTAGAGGAAAAGAAACCCTTCCTATGTTGTGTGATACTCCAGCTCTGACACCACCTGGCTGTGCACAATAATTATTCAAACAAGTCACTTGGGTTGGTTTTATTTATTTACTTTTTTCTCTCCTCTCCTCAATTCCAGTGGACTGGGCTGTGGATCAAGCCCACTTTGCCCTCTTCTTCAACCAAGGGCAGTGCTGCTGTGCAGGATCCCGAACTTATGTCCAAGAGGATATATATAATGAGTTTGTGGAGAGGAGTGTTGAGAAGGCCAAGTCCAGGGTGGTTGGAAACCCATTTGACTTTAAAACTGAGCAGGGACCTCAGGTGAGAGCAAGAAATGTCTTGAGCCATTATCTCATGAAATAACCCAATCTTAAGTAACTCTGCATCACTCGGTTAGAATGAAAAATATCCTCCAGTCTCCTCATTAATCTCCTTTAAACTGTGTCCATTATCTCCTTGTGCAGGAAGGAGAAGTTAATTAACCGTTCTGATTATTCCAACCCTCCCACTTGAAAGAAGCATTTAAAAATTATCATCTCTCTTTGAAGCCAGCCTGGCAGTCTGTTGAAATGAGGAACTGATAGAGCACAGCTGCATGCAGAGCAGGTTGCAGTTACATCCCTTTTTTTACCCCCGACCAAACTGATCTGCCTGTCCTGACGGCTCTTAGGTGGATGAAGAGCAGTTTAAGAAGATCCTTGGTTACATCAGTACTGGGAAGCGTGAAGGAGCCAAACTGCTGTGTGGTGGCAACCCTGCTGCAGATCGTGGCTATTTCGTCCAGCCAACCGTCTTTGGTGACGTGCAGGACAACATGACAATTGCCAGAGAGGAGGTGAGGCCTGCAGCACCTGTCAGTTTCTCTCTGCTTTGTCCTTCTGCACCCTCTGGTGCAAAATGATCCAAGTCTACAAGCACCAGACACTCATTAACTGAGAACAGAAATGGAAATGTGGCACTTAGGAAGTTACCACAGCGAACTTCCTTCTGCATTATGACATGCTGGGTGCTTTGTAATATGGGAAGTGGCCACACAGATACTTTGAATTTAGCATCCTGTGTAACTTCTAACGTACACGTGTAACTCCAGTGTCAACAACAGAGCCTCTCCTGAGATCAATTTACAGATTTCTGTCATGTGATCTGTTTGGATTATGCAGATATTTGGGCCTGTCATGCAGATTATGAAGTTCAAAACAATTGAGGAAATAATTGAGAGAGCAAATAACTCCAAGTATGGTCTAGCAGCAGCAGTCTTTACAAAGGATATTGACAAGGCAAACTACGTATCTCAAGCCCTGCGAGCTGGAACAGTCTGGTAAGCTGTATCACTTTCTTCTCCTTAAACTGCTGGAAGCTTTCTTGTGCTCTCATTTCCCATCAAGCTTGCTGTTTGATAGCCTTCATCTGCTTTGGATCCTCACAGAATGTAATGTCAAACCTTCAGCTGCAACGCTGATTTTTGGTAAAATTTAGCTATGTTAAGCTTCTGTTCTCTCACTGTGAATTAGCAAATAAGGCGGGGGGAAAAGAAGTTCAGTGCTGCAGCTGAAATGTCAGCAGCTGCTACAGGGCTCTGGTGCCAGGAGTGATCAGACCATGGAGCACATCTATACAACCTGGGCTGTGCCACTAATACTATTCTGTATTCTGAGGCCATGCTGAAGATTATGCCAAAGTCAGTACTTTGCCACAGTTTGCTGCTTTAGCACAGGGGATTTTGGAGACCCAGCATCTCACTATCTCATTTATTTAAGTATATCGAGCAAACCTTGTATCATTTTTTTTTTTTAAATCACACCTCCTTCAGAGTTTTGGGTAGCAACCCAGACACTTGGTTATGTGATGCAAGATGTGAGCTAATTTCATGGTGTTCTGTTTCCTGGTCAACGAAGATAAGGTTCCAGAACTGAGTAACTATGTTGACTAAGTGTCAACGGTTTACGGGCTGGTTCGGCCCAGTTCCGTGACTAGCGGGTGTTCCCTTTTTCCGGAGGCGCGGATCTGCAGATCCCTCCGCCCCGCTAGTCACGGAACTGGGCCGAACCAGCCCGTAAACCGTTGACACTAAGATAACTAACAAATATGGAAATTGTGCCCAGAAATTCAGCCATCCCTCTGCTGTAAACAGACATTTGCTGTGAAAGAGCTCTTGCATTACCCCACAGAGGCAAACAAGAGGTTTTTAACTCTTGGTTTCCTTTTCAGGGTAAACTGCTATAATGTGTTTGGTGCACAAGCTCCATTTGGTGGCTACAAAGCATCTGGGAATGGGAGAGAGCTGGGAGAATATGGTCTGGAGGCATACCTGGAGGTGAAAAATGTGAGTATTCCTGTATCTTTGTACCTCCCAACCTTCTCTGTAACTCCAAATTGTCTTTGTATATATTGGTATAGTCTGGCCAGAGAGCTGCAGTTCTTTTCAGTACTTCAAACAAACTTGGAGCTGCATGTGTGAAATAATCACAAACAAAACTCTGTGTAACTGTATTTAAAACAGAAAGCCAGTTCTGTTTTATACAGCTGAAAAAAACAAGGATGTGTGACCTGACTGATAGGTTACCAGTTGCCTGCACCACTTGGCACAATCTAGCTGTCTCTCCCTGTAAATAATGCAGGTGTGTTGGCTTTCCTGCAAGCTTACTTTGTGGAGACCAGAGAGAGCCTGTGCTGGGGATGCATGTCAGTTTACGTGGGTACAAACTTGCAGTTGTACTCATCACTTGAGAGGGGGAATTTGAGCAGTGAACATCAACCCTTAATGCCAGTATTCCGAGTTGACACACCCTTAGTTCCCCAAAACTGGGGAAGCATTCGAAGCACTGGGCAATCCTGTTGGTGCAGAATGAACAACTTCCCATAAGGCAAGGCAGAAGGGCTGTCCCATTGCCTGCCTGCAGCTGCAAAGTCTCAATTGTGACAAGGCTCTTGGCAGATGGCAAGCATGCTGCTCACCAAAGCGTGTAACAGTTCAGGGTTTCCAGCATGTGACTGGCAGGGAGCTCACGTGCTGTAGGAACTCCAGGTGACAACAAACAAGCGTGCCCATTCACACCCTTCCAATGAGTCAGAGAGACCCCAAAACTGAGGTGCTCCCAGGCAGCAACACACCAACTCTGGTTCACTCCAGGGAGATGCTGCTGCCTCCCAGCCCTCAAGTGAAAATAACCAAACACACTCTGCAAGAAAGTAGCATGTGACTTTTGTGTTTTCTAGGTGACAATCAAAATTCCACAGAAGAACTCCTAAAGGACAGCAGCCTCCACGTGCTTGGAAAGACCTATGCAGCTTCATGAGATACAAAGCAAGAAAACCTCTTCCTCTAACACACAAAACTTAAACAGAAAACACATAGCTCTGCATTAAGAAATTATTCTTTACAAGGTGCCTGAAGGAGCTTTTCTTAAAACTCTTACTGAGCTTTATCTTTCTAAAATACCAAATACAATTACTTGAGCACTAACGTGGTACACGGGCGTACTCCTGTTGCATCTGTAGCTGATGAACGCGTTCCCAGTCCCCCCCTCCCCCCCAAATCATTTAGCTGGGGCTCGTAACAGTTCTGTGTAAGCCAACGGCTGCTGTCGGTGCGCTGCTGTGCGTTACCCCGCCAGACGAGGAGCGGAGCTGCGCAGCGCGGCCTGAGGGGACGTGAGGTGAACGGCTGAGGCGCGGGCTGCCTCTCAGCTGCTCGCCCCGCTGTCGTTTTGTACCTGCTCGCAATAAATACTTTTGTCTCAGTAACGCTGACCCTACCTTCTCTCGGAGCGCTTTGTAGTAGCAGTGTAAGCGGAGACTCGAGCACACGGACGATTTCGCGCCGCCGTTCCTTTCCTTCGTCCTTCGGTCCGCCCGCGCTGCTCACGCCTCGCCTCAGCAGGAGGCGCCAACAACGCGCGCTCGTCATCTCGCGAGACTTCAGTCCGCCCCTGAGCTGCGCTCTTCAGACGTCACCAGGAGGCGCCCAAGCCTTGGAAGGCCCCTCGGGGGCTTTCATGGATCTGTCGCGCTCGTAGGGCTGTCCACCGCCCGCCTGTAAATCGCTGCGCCGCCTCGGCGGAGGATCCTAAAATTCTCCGGTGGGATCCAGGAGCAAGCGGGGGGCTCGGAGCAGCCTCTCGCATCGAGTGCGGCGGCAACGAGAGCTCCGCGGCGGGCTGCGCGGCCCGGCGGGGCTGCCCGGCTCGGAGTGCCGGCGATGTCTGGCTCCCGGGCGGCGGCGGCGGCGGCTCTCGGACGGCGGCGGCGGCGGCTCCGGGGCTGAGCGGCGGCGTTGGGCCCGGCCGCGGCCTTCCTGCGGCGCTCCCCCGGCCCCCTCCGGTCCGGCCGGCCGGGGATGAGGCGCTGCGGCTCGGCCACAAAGGCTCCCCCGGGGCTGCCCGGCGCTTAGCGCGGCCCCGCGCCCGCTGCTCCTCGGGTCCTCGGCCCTTGGGCCCGCGGTGAGGACGGGCCGGCGGTTCTCGGAGCCCCGCGGGAGGATGTCGGGGGATCCCGAAATGGATAAAGCGATCAAGGTAAGGAGCGGCTCTCGGCATCCCCGCGGTGGACGCCGGTGGCCGCTTCTCGGTGGCCGCTTCTCGGTGCCCGCGGGGCTTCGGCTGCTGTAGTCTCCCTCGGTCACCTGGGAAGGACCGCTGACAGCCGGGAGAGCAGCGCTGAGGGTTCCCCTGAGCCGATCTTCGGGGTTGGGCAGGAGACATAGGGAGGGAACAGTGGGAAAAGTTTGAAATAGGGCACTTTAAAAGTTGTGATTTTCCCACTCAAGGCGATTAAGAGGATGCAGGGGGTTATTTGGACAATGCTATGTATTCAGTGAGTGATGTGCACACTGTCGGTGCAGCTTCTGCTGCAGTCACCACCTCAAAACACAGAACTTACACCAGCAAGGAGAAGTTCAATCAAACCTGAATTATAACCTAGTATCTGTGTAGCAGAGAGCTCAGCAAAATGGTTTGAATTGGAAGAGACCTTTATGTCCCCCAGCCCCACCCCTGCCATGTGCTGGCTGCCCCCCAGCTCAGGCTGCCCAGGGCCCATCCATGGCCTCAGGCACCTCCACGGATGGGGCACCACAGCTCTGGGCTCTCTTTGCTCTCTGAGTGAAGAATTTCCTCCTGACATCTGACCTAAATCTCCCCTCTTTTAGTTTAAACCCATTGCCCCTTGTCCTGTCACTATCTGCCTGTGTAAAAAATTGGTACTCCTGCTTATAAGTTTTCCTCAAGTCCTGGAAGGTCCCAGTGAGGTCTCCCTGGAGCCTTCTCTTCTCCAAGATGGGACTGACATAAGTTCTGCATTCAGACGGGTGCTTCTAACCCAACGTACTTTCCTGATTCTGTTCTTGATCTGAACCCCTCTGAGCTGAGAGGGGCAGGAGCAGACACAGCAGCTCTGATAAAGGTCTTTATATGAAATACTTAAAAACTCTCTGTTTTGAAAGTCTCCTGGATAGCTGCTTCAGCTGCGCTGTGCTAAGGCTGAGGACAAAGCAGGGAACCAGCATATCAGCCTGGTGCTGGATGTCATGGTTAGGTTGCAGCCTGAGCTGTCTGAACTCAGGGCTCAGAATTCTTCCCTCTTTGAGCTTGTTTTGTTCAAAATGCAAAACCCATATCTTTTAAATCAGTCTGGACCTCAGCAGTGAAGAACTGTGTTGAACTTCTCTTGCTGATAATTTTATTTATATTTTTTTATAGAATGAATCACAGAATCACAGAATGGCCTGGGTTGGAAAGGACCTTAAAGATCACCTAGTTCCATCCCCCTGCTCTGGGCTGGTTGCTACCCACAATATCAGCTTGCCCAGGACCCGGTCCACCCTGGCCTTGGGCACTTAGAGGAATGGGGCATCCACAGCTTCTCTATGCCAGATCCTCACTGCCCTCATGCTGAAGAATTTCTTCCTAATGTCAAAGCTAAATCTCTCTTTTGTCAGTTTAAATCTATAACTCCATCTCCTATCACTATCAGAGCTCAGTGAGCTTTGTAAAGATATATCCTGCAGTGGCAAGTAACAGAGAAGATTGCAAATGCCAATACAGGGGGTGTTTTTAGGTAGATCTTTTGGAATTCATTTACTGAAGGAAGCCTTTATGAAGCCATCCAGGCTTTGTGACAGATGACACTTTGCACAGAGACTGCAGAGAGTCCTCAGCATGTTGTATTACCATCACTTGATCTCAGCCTGGATCCCTCAATTCCTTCAGGTGATTGCTGGGCCAGGTCACCCAGGCAGCCCTGGGGCAGCGCTGCTGAAATAGATGTTGGTATTGTCAGAGGGCAGATTTTTATCAGGGTGATTCAAATATTTCACTCTGATTGAATGGTATGAGTCAGTGTTGATTTACAGCTTTGTACAGTCTCGCTGCTGGGTTTGGAGCTTTTGTTTCTGAACTGGGAGATGGAAGCAATGTTGTACATTAAGGAGCAGTGAAGTTCTCGAGTACTGTTTTATATCAGTAGGAAATGGTGAAGAGTGTTTCTTCATTACTGGATTATTCTTCCTAACTTGTGAAGCTACCTTTGAATGAAGATTTGAATCTAAATAAAAAGGCAGGGAAAAAAAGTTGGGTTTTTATTTAGAACAATGGTGAACAGTTTAGAACAATGCCCAGAACATGCAAAAGGAAATACATTTTTTCTTCATGAAAAATTGACTGAGCTGCAGTCACTGAGTTTGTTCTTCAGGAACTGAGAACTACCAGATCTTATTCTCACTTCATCTGATTCCCATTCCCAATTCCCATTCCTCCACCTTGTTCTCCCGACTCAGCTGAAATGGGCTTTCACTCAGTAATGTTCTTCTGAAATTTGTGCTTTCGCTCGGGTTATGATGCCTGTGGTTCTCTGTGTCTGAGCAGCAGGAAACTGAAGTCGGCTTTTCCCTTATGTGCTTCTCACGAGGTAGTGAAATTTGTGTTAATTTAATTGATAGAAGCACAAAGAAGCGTTGTCTGCTTTGAAAACAATAAAGCACTGTGATCCCATGTTCCTGGGGTTTTACTTTTTCCCTCTCTTTATTTTAAAACTCCACCAAAAATCTCCACTTAAAAACTACCTATTGCTTTTTCCTTTCATGCTATCATCTATGATCTATGCAATGTCCACTCCAGGTTATTTTTTCCCTTTATATCTATGTTTTACACTCTCTAACCCCTTCAGCTCTTGCCTTAAAGATCAGCTTTCCTCTGGCTTTGTTTCCAACGCACGTGGTTTGAAGTTTGGCTGCATTGTGGTCAGTGGGGCCACAACCTGTGGGTCTGTCCATGCCTTCAGCAGCTCAGCCTCCATTTGTACCACAAACGGATGCTGAAGTGCTGCAATTTTGAATGAAAATTAATGTAGGCAGAAAATCTGACCCCAAAAAAGTTGCTTTATGTGTGGTTGACTCTTCTAAGCATTTAATTGCTTCTTTAAGCATCTCTGGAACCAGCTTTTGCTACCACCTCCTTTGCTTGGAGTTGATCAGAAAGCAGAGCTTTTTGGAAGCTGATTCTGAGCACGTGTGTGATTTGTGACCCCCAGTGTGCGCACACCATTCTGCATTCAGTCTGCATTTTTCAGTGCTCCATTTGCACCCCACAAATGTTAGGACATGTTTAAACACAGCCACACCCAGGCTGTGTCATAACAAACCCCTGCCCTGGTTGTATGGATTTGGACAAAAGGATTATAAACATGAGCTTGGTTCACTCTCAGACAAGCTAAAACGAGTCATGCAGCAGTTAATTTGCAGTATAATGATTCCAAAGGTTTGCTAACCTGAAGAAAACAGAAAAATGATTTTCCATTACACTGTATGACCAAGAAGGATGTGATAATGCTGTAACTGGACCTTTGCACTTGATCATTTGTAGGAAGAAGGCTGGATTTAAGGGCTGGGGGGGAGAAATACCCTTTATACGCTTACTGTGTTAGAGCAGCAAGATCCCATTTGCTGTTCTCAATAATCCTGCTTCAAAATGCCGGGGGGAGCAGCCTCAGCAGCACAGAAATCACTTTCTGCTGAGCTATATTCTGTGAGCATTTGCTCTTAGGTCTAATTTTCCTAGGTGAAGCAGAACTGCAGAACAAGCTCCGTCTGCACTCTGCTATCTGCAGATCAGCTGCTGAGCTGGGTGTTTGGGAAGGGCTGTAGTAATTTTGGTGGTTTTTTTTGTTTTTCTTTTTTTCCCTCTTTCCCCTCCCCCTGCTCCTTCTTGAATAGGAAACCTCCATTTTAGAGGAGTACAACATTAACTGGACTCAGAAGCTGGGAGCTGGGATCAGTGGCCCTGTTAGGTAAGGCAGTGTACCTGTGGATCTGTACGTAATCCCAGCTGTGCAGAAGTGAGTATATCTTTTAAGTGTGCAAAGAGCAGAAGGCATGGCGGTGTTGAAGGCTCTACAAGCGAATAAATATCTCAGGACTCACAGCTGATGTGTGAGCAGGGAATTGTCTGTTGCTGGGTGTGCTGGAAGTAAAAATTCTGCTTACTGCCACCGTATTCCTGAAACCAAGCAGCCCCAGGGATCGGCTGTGACCCGGTGGCACTGGGAAGTGCAGCTCAGGCACTGATGTCCTCCTGCTGCCCCATCTCGCTGCTCCCATCCCAGTGTCAGTGCTGGGACCATCAGCACCGTGTGCTGCTTTACCAGCTGCTTTTTCAGCTCCTCACACGAGGCCCAGCAGAGTGTGCACCCAGCACCAGGCTTCCTGTGGCTTTGTGACCACTGCAGGAGCTGGAAACAAAGCGTCTTCCCCTTTGGGAGCAGGAATTTGTTTCCAGCGCCTGTGCACAAATGCGTGGGAGCCTGGTGGGCTGTTGTCCCCTGCCACCATTTATCTTTCTGTTCAAGCAATTGACTTCTCATCCATTTTCTGTCACAGCCTCCGATCTTTATTAAAATATCCCTTTGTTCTCAATGCTTTTTGCTGCCTGTTCATAGGGCCCTGCCCTCTGACGTAGTTCAATTGTTAATATTAAATGGGGGGAAGAGAGAAAAAGCGTGTGCAGCACGGCTGGTGGCCCTTCAAAATCAGGATATCCCTGCAGAAACACTTGATTTATTGCAGACACAATCCTCTATGGGAGATGCTCAGGCTGCCTCTGTGTGCTCTGGGTTTTTTCATCACAAATGGCTCTTGGGGATGAATAGAAGGAGCACTTTCAGCTGTTACCACGGCTCTGAAGCACTCCTCCTCCATTGCTGAAAGCAGAGCTTTGTGTCAGGTGGTTCTGCAGAAGGTGTTTGGTTGATGTGGAAGGCCAAAAGCTGAGGCTTTCAGCTGGGATACGATGATGGTGCACTGTGTATCCCATGTTATGGGCACTCCTTGTAACTACACATCAATTTGCTTGAAGCATCTCTTTAACATTCTTGCTGACCAAATAATTTTCTTGCTGTAATACCAGAGTCTGCGTGAAAAAATCCTCTCAAGAACGCTTTGCACTGAAAATCCTTCTTGATCGTCCAAAAGCTAGAAATGAGGTACAGTTTTTATTTGTTCTCTGCCATCTGACGCTCCACAAAGGCTTTCCCTTTTAAGGAACTGCTGCAGCAGTTTAATATCTGTGTTCTGCAGGTCTTGCTGTGCAGGATTCCTTGCATTTAGTCCTCCAGGCTTGTTCCTGGAGCATGGGGGTGGGGACACGGGTCTTCCCAGCCCTGGATGTTCTACGTTAGCTGTATGTGCAAGAGGACTTTTCAGAGCTCTGCCTCTGTCCCATGCAGTGTAACACGAATAGCTGAGGTGTCGTTCTGTGTCCACACATCTCACTCTTGGATGTCGCTGCTGTAAGAGCTGCCAAGAACGCCTCAAGTTGCACATGAAATTGTTTGGGTTTGTCTGTATAGGAGAAACTAAAGAAGCTCACCCGTACCGTCTGTGACTTGCTGAGGGTGATGAGTGTGCCAATGCACCAAACCATCAGCCTCTTTAAAATAATGAACAGCTGTTCAAGCTTTCATGAAAGTGGGGGGAAAAAAGTGCTAATTGTCCTCAAGGTTCAGGCAATTTCCATTTGTGGACTAAATTCTCCCTTAAAGTTCCCAGAGGAAGAAGGTTTGTATATGAAGAGCATCAAGCCTTGCAGTTCAGATCACTTTAAATCAGGTGGCATTCCTTAGGTTCCTGTTTCAGAAAGTCTGAGCAGATGAGTTTCCTTCTATGTGTCGTGAGTGCTACACTCATGCTCTTGGACATAAGAGGAGTAGAATTATGAAATTTGACATTTTATTATTGAATTTCAAGATATGTGTCAGCTTAAGTCTAATCTTCTTTACTAATTTAAAGCTAGTTCTACTGCTAAATTTCTTAAAATAAAAAAGTCTTAGCAATTAAAAACAAAGAGCAGCAACAAAGCAGCCCTAAAGATTGGGCTTTTTCAGGAACTGCTGGATTTCATTCTGTGGTCTGTAACAAATGGATTCGCAAAGCACAAACTTTTTGTCTCACTCTCAGTGTGTAATGGCTGCTGGTTACTTATGTGGATATTTAGGTGTTTTCGATATTTCTAGCTTTTTGAATAATTGGAGGAGAATTTTACATTGTGTGTGAGCAGTGCTGAGCAGCAGTTGAGGGGGAGAAGGGATCAGAGCAGCTGGGATACACGTCATTATGTACAGTAATGTTTCTTCCCTTCTCTTTAAGGTACGTCTGCACATGATGTGTGCAACACATCCAAATATTGTTCAAATAATTGAAGTTTATGCTAACAGTGTGCAGTTCCCACATGAATCCAGCCCAAGGTAAGACTGCACAGCATGTTTCATTCCCACAGCTTGCTTTCCATATTTAGGCCAAGGTATAGTGGAGTTTGCTTGCTTTTTTTCCCCTTCCAATCAGTGTGGCCAAAATGAACACTTATTGAGGGTTCCAAACATGATTTCTGTACGTCAGGCTAAGTAACGTTTACTTTTTCCTGTTCTTGACACCCAGGCCTTTACATATTTAAAAAAAACTTGAATCCTTCAGTACTGGTTTTGAGCACATCTTCATTTCTGAGGTTTTGCACTGATCCATTCTGTGACAGCTGCACTGGCTGACAGGATAAAATACAGGAGAACTAGAAGTCAATTTATTGAGGCTCTGCCAGTCCTCATCTCCTTGATTTCTATACTTTGTCCTTTGCAATTACGGCAGTAAAACTGTAAATTAAAATCAGGAGGTACAGCAGAGCAGATGAGTAGCATTAAAGATGACCCTCGACCTCCTGCTTCTCCCGTGCCACAAGCATCTCCAGCATGCAGTCATGTAGCTAGGCAAGGATGGAGGCAAACAGGTGCTCCAAGTCAGCTCAGTTTCATGCACTCTGCCTGCATTATTACTTTTTGGAGGTGGAGTTGCACATTAGTGCGTCTCAAGGGCTACCAGACCCAAGCTGGTGGAAGATGTGGGTGCAGCATGTGTGCATCTGTCTGAATGCACCCGTGCCCATGTCCATGGGATTTGTTCCAGCTGGAGGTGGGTTCTCAGCATGAAGAGCAAACTGTGGGCTCCTGGCTGGCAATCAGAGTCAGTGTGGTGGGAGCCAACAGATCTGCAGGTTATGTACAAAGTCACTGAAACAATGGCTTAGAACAACTGTAGAAGAAGCGAGTATGTCTCTTTTTTTTTGGCCTGCATCTGTACATATGAAGTATTCTCTACTAGCTTAGCAATTCTGTTCTTCTTTTGGTTAATTTTAATGTAACAAAATGAAATGCTTTTGAACAGGGCTCGGCTCCTAATTGTAATGGAGATGATGGAAGGGGGAGAGCTATTTCACAGAATCAGCCAGCACCGGCACTTTACTGAGAAGCAAGCAAGCCAAGTAACAAAGCAGGCAAGTTAACACCCATGTATAAGCAAATCCATGAATGCTAATGGCTAAAGTATTTGACAATTTCTTGGGGCTGGGGGGAGGTGGGAAAAAAGGAAGCTAAAATAATCCTCAGTTCTGATCAAATGATCATTGCCTGCTTTGTTATAATCTGACAATGCTTAAGTTTCAATAGAAGGAAAGAATTTGAAGGTGTGGGCTAGTTCTGCTGTGTTGGGACCCTATTGTCTGCTGTCCTTAGCAGTGGTTTTCCTAACATGGTTTACAGAACTTCACTAACAAGAACTCTTTCCTGCACAATCCTTGTCTGTATGTCTCACTATTGTCCTGAAAGCATTCCATCCACCACAGGCTCTCACCGGACAATGCTTGCTCCTGAGCTCCAGTTTGAGAATCATTCTTGGCTGTGACATAGACTTAGAGTTTCTGCTCTTAAATGGGGTAGCAGACAATAACCCGTGTCCTGCATCAGTGGTTTTCCATCTGAGTTCTGTATCTAGTTTTGTAGAAGAACCCAAGAGGACTGTCCAACTATAACTCGTGTTTTCTGTGCTGTTCTGATTTCGTCCTTCCCTCTCCGTTTCTCTAGGCAGCTCATTCTTGAATGTTGTGATTTTAGAGGCTCAGTGTTTATTACTAAACATTTTAGTGTCCATGGGCTATTTGTGGCTTAGCAGTGCATCTGCTGTGACTAACTCATCCAGCTGCAGTAGGCAGGATGACAAAGCAGAAGGGTCACTGTGAGATTCAGTGTGGGGAGCCCTAGTGTCAGTTCTCAGTTCTGGGTGGGTTTGTTCCTTTAAGCCCAAGCTATTGGATGACTTGTGGCACCAAGCCAGAAAGCTTTATTCCATGTAGGGGATAAAGGAAAGAGAACATGAGATGAGATTATACAGCATTTGGTATAAACTGACACCATTGTTTATGAATATATCCAGTTCCTGATCACCCCCTTTCTCCTCTGTTGGGCAGATGATGTTTTTGGTACTGAGGCCAAAAAAAAAAAAAAAGAGGGCTGAATAATTTCATCTTAATATTCTGTCTTGTGCTTTGAGTTATTTCTAATGAAATGCTAATAATGCTGCTACCTTTTTGGCTTCATCCAGCAAAGAGATTAGGTGTAAATACAGAATTATTCTTGGCACATTATTGTCATGTCCTTTGAGTGGATTGATTCTGGCAGTGCAAGCCAGTTAACATGTTGGAAAATTCTTTTAAAACTATACCTTTACATTGAACACAGACTTGATACACACTTGGGTTATTCATGCTCCAGGTAACTCTTTGTGTTAATGTTTATAAGCAGTGCTTATAAGCAGTGCTTATAAATGTACCTTGGAAGCAACATTAAAGCCTTATTCTTTAACCTAGTGATTCTCATCAATGTCTTGAACTGATCTTGGTTCCTTGTACCCAGTAATAGCTAAAACCTTGTCACAAGGTTCCCTCACTGCATCTGAGAATACTCATTATATTTGTTTCTGAGCTAAATTCTTCTGTCACAGTAATCTGCAGTTGTTTAAGGACTCAGCACTTCACCCAGAGTGCTGCTTATGGGTATGATCCTACAGGAGGAACACTTGCAAATGAGGATCATGTGCCTTTGCCTTACTTTGGTTTCTGGAATGCTGTTTAAGTATTTGTGGTTTGTTTTCCTTTAAACAGGTTGCAGTTTTAGATGTGTACAGTCTGTAGAGCTTTCATGACAAGGTTACAGCTTTCTAAACCACGGCAGCGTAAGAAGTTGCCTTTGAAAGAATCGAGTAATGCATTTCTGTGTAATACTATGTGAAATGAATAGGCTGCAGGCAGTACCTTCAAGAACTAAAGAATAAAGCTGCCTGCGTAGTAACTGTTAAGTTTGTTAAAATGCAGTAAAATATTTTGCTGAAGTACTGAGGCAAGAACTCATGTTTGACTTACATAATCACTGGAGCACATGCTAGCAAGTTCAGTCACCCCCAAGGGCTGGAACAGCATATAAAAGGACACTGTCATGACCCATTTCACTTCTGGCAGGTGTAATAATGCCTGGAGTTAGTCAAACAAAAAGGGGTGGGAAGCCCGCTACATCTTAGCTTTTATTTTCTGTTTGCTTTGAGTGTAATGCAAACTGAAGAGCCTTGTTGGTTTCATCTCCCTGTCTTCACTGCACTGCACTGTTGCTCTGTACAGCCAGGGCTGTCTTCCCTCAGAGTTGTATACAAGCAGAATTAAAAAGGTTGGGGCCTAGGCTATGTTGGCAATGTCTTTTTTAAAGCTACAGTAACTCTCCAGGCTGAAGGAAGAGTTCTATAACTGCAGCTGATTTGTTGTGCCCTTTTTCAGATAGCTTTGGCTTTGCAGCATTGCCACTCACTAAACATTGCACACAGAGACCTCAAGCCCGAGAATCTCCTCTTCAAGGATAACTCTTTGGTAAGACTAAAACTTGGCATTGTTTTTTGCTGCTGAATTCTATAAAAATGGCTCAGTGGTGATTTTCAGAATAGTTTAAAAACGTAAACTGATATTAATGCAATATTTTGGTGACAAAAAGGTATGACTTTTGGCTTTGTGCATTTCCATACTCCTGTGTGGTCATGGGGAAAATCCTCTCCATCCCTCATGTCATTAGGATGTTTTATACATGTGATGTAGCTGCTTTGACTGAAGTGTGCATACCATGCCACATGTTTCTTCCTTCTCTTGCCCATAACCTGCACATGCAGTGACCTCCCTACAGTGCATTTGGCTCTTTCCAAAGCAGAGAAAGCAACTGCTTTGACCCAGAGTGCCCAAGAGAACAAAGATGGTTGTTGCAAAGATTGGTTTACTATCTTTTATCTGCTTTGTGGGGTGATAGGTGTAGAAATACAAAACAGGAATACATGGGGTAAAGGTAAGATGAGTAGGAAGCATTAAGGATGTAGTAGAAAAGCTGATTTTGTAATGCAACATCTCATTTTAGGATGCACCTGTTAAACTGTGTGACTTTGGTTTTGCCAAAGTAGACCAAGGTGACTTGATGACACCACAGTTCACTCCATATTACGTAGCACCTCAGGTAACAAACTATTACGGCTTTAAGTTATAGGGGGATAATGACCTTTTGCTTGTGCCTTCAAAATAATCTAATATTAAAAGCCCTCGCTGTCTTATTAAAAGCTTCTGCATGCAGGAGTCCTGAGTAGATGTTTAGGGGGGGCAAGATTGAGTGCTGCAGTGGTACACTGATCAGAATAGGAGATTGCAATGCAGATTTCCCAGATTGTGTGGTTGGTTTGAAAAAGTCCCTGCTTCACAAATCCTTGCAGCTCAGGCTCATACAAGATTACATTCCAAATGAAAGTGCTGAAACAATAAAGTTCTATAAAGGCAATTGCTTAGGAGGAGAGCAGTGTCAGAGCTTACCAATTGACTTTGACTTGGCTCCCTTGTCATTATGCACTGAGACATAATTTATAGTTGCAGGCAGGCTGGTTTTTGTAGCACTACTTTACCTGCTTAGCTGACTCTTTCCCCTGTTTCAAAACATTTAGTCTTAGGAAGAACAGGCTGAGCCTGGCAGAGTGTTCAAGAGCTGTAATAAGGTTACTAGTGGAAAAGAATCCAACATCTTTGGCATGGGCATCTTGTTTCTGGTGTCTGTAAGTTGTGTGCTTTTTGCAATCTTCTCCTCTTATGACAACAGGTATTGGAGGCACAAAGGCGGCATCAGAAAGAAAAATCTGGTATTATCCCCACCTCTCCAACACCTTACACATACAACAAGGTAAGCTATGAGACAGTCTGCATGTCAGTGTCTTCAAAGCATTTTGCTGGTTTTTTTTCCCTCCACAGATTTAGATGCTGTACACATAGTCTATAAGTGCAGTTTATCACCTAAGACAATAAACTTTACCGTCCTCAAATTTCACACACAGCCAGGAGCAATAAAGTTGTTCAGGTCTCTGTGACAGCCATACATCTAACTAGATAGACATGTGGCAGGGAGGTTGGAGATTCATGATCCTTGAGGTCCCTTCCAACCCGGGCCATTCTGTGATCTCACACTGAGCTAAAAGCAGGATCTACATGGAACTGGAGGGAAACATCATGTTGCTTGCTTTCTGGTATATGTATGTATCTTCAGCTATAATATCTTTGGGGCTGTACTTCTCAAATGTGTGGCTTATTCAACTGTTCTGAATGAAGGAATAGAGTGTTCACATCTACATTGGTATTTCTCCCCTTAAATGTGCTAGGGCCAGCCCAGGTTTCATTCAGTTGACTGGGAGAACTGGTACAAATAATGATCTGTGCAGGTAGCTGTCTTTCTCAGTCAGGTTAGAAGTGACATGTTAAAGCGAGCAGGGGAGTGGATCTGTGTTTTTTCTGATGGAGTGAATAATGGAATTTGAATGAATTTGGTCCCAGCCTAATTAATGATCCTCCAATTAAAGGGAAGATATGCACTCATTGTTAACAGGATCACTAAATGTTTATGACATTTTTGAGAGACCAGGTGGGAAGTTCTTTAACCTCCATTCAAGTGAATCCTCTTCTCTGCTGCCAGCTGCAGTTTCTGGATGTGCAAAGCACTGTTTAGGCTATGTTGGTCAGACAGTCGTGGTGGTGTCTTATCTGCATCAGGGCTCTTCTGACAGATAACTGATAGCACATTGAGTTGTCTGAAGCAGGAGACCGTGGGCAATGACAACTGCTGCTGGAGTCTTGGCAGAGTTCTGACAGAATGTGCGCTGAAAGATTGAACTTTTTCTTGGTCATTGCAAAACATCTTTCTCCATATCAGCATCGCTCACTTCACAAGGCAGAATCAAGTATTGCACTATTGTGGATTGAAGCAGGCTGAATCTCAGATAATAGCCCTTTCCAAGGGACCTCTCTTTCATTGTAAAAGAGTAGGTGCAGTTCAGAGTCACTTGGAATTGATTGCTTACTGTTCATATTAGTAAGTTTGACAGCTGTTTTCTTCCTTAATGAGCCAAATAACCTTGTCCAGGGCAACTAAAGCAAAATATGGGCCATGCTCTTGTACAAAATAGAAAAGTTTTGAAAATAGGTATCAATTAGAGTTTACATACATGCTAATAAGTGCCTCGATCACCTGGGTTTTACAGTGTGATGAGTGAATTTGTTTGCATGTGTTTCATTTAAAAAGTACTACTTGGTCACTCTGAACTGCTTTCAGTCATGGTGGCACTGACTGGAAATGAACAGCCTCATCCTTACCTTGCCAAGTGTGACTCACTGCAAAAGCAACTTTTGGCATATGCCTGGTTTCCCCAAATAGACTGTGCTAAACTCTCAGGTACCCCATCCTTCCACAGCAAGTCAGAGCCTGGCAGAAAGGCCTGTGATTCACCTTCATGATCAGCAGCTCCATCCCACAGATGTAAATTGGAGGAAAAAACACATCTGTGATTTCCTGAGTATTTTTGTTAAGCTGTGTGTGCATTGGATCAGATGTGTGTGTTTGTCATAGTAGAGGAGGCTGACTCTTGAAAAATAAAATCTCAGAACCATATCCAGAAAGAATTTAGATTTGGACACCTGTTTCCAACTTGCACATCTAAAATCCTATTGGTGCCATTAGAAATTATCTCTAGTCACTGGAAAAACAGTAAAAATCACATGGCTAAATAGAAATTAAGACTTCTAGATCCATCTGACTGACACAGATACCTATGTGGAGTGACTCTGTGGCCAGCAGTGAAGGTTGTGTTTTAATGTTCAGTAAGAGCTGATCCAGGTATGCTCCCTCTGGAAGGAAACAGTCACACCTTTGAAAGCCCTTTTCTAGGTCAGTGCTGATCCAGTCAGAAACCAGCCTTGGGAGCTGGGGGTTCTGTTTGCCAAGTTCGTCTGTGTGGCTTCACAACCAGAAGTGCAGAATTCGTCCCCAGGGACAATATGGTGCAGCTGCACAGGCTTCTGGCTTTGGAACTGATTGCGGATCCTCTCCAGCCCCTCAGCTCCCCAACTGTAAAAAAGTAGTTTTCTACAGCCACTGCGCCTAGCTGGAGCTCAGGATTCTCCTGTCTGCATATTCCTGACCATCCTTGCATTGCTATAAGCCATTGGAATTCTGCTGGAGGACAGATAGGACTGAAAACCAACCAGTAAAAAAAAAAAAAAATCCCTGCACAAATGCAGGAAAGAAATATTGCAGGTGGGTGACCGATGCAGAGCCAGTCCTTCCAGCCCCAGCCTGCAGCAAGCGATACCAGAGCTGCATCTCTAAGGATGTGCTCCCATTAAAGTCTGGGCAGTTACGATCCTCTTCTTCAGAGTGGTTGTGAACACATGGATATCCAGATTCTCTTTTTTTTTTTTCCCCTCTAGTATCACATTCTTAAAAAACAACTGAATGATACTCTGATTTCTGTTCTGACATTCAGAGCCAAGGGTTCAGCTATCCTGAGAGGTAATGAATACGCAGCTCGTTCCGGCCTCTGACGCACTGTAGTTTCCATGCAGGTTTCCATTGCCCAGCAGTCATAGGAGCACGTTCTGTAAACAAGATGGCTCAAGTGCTGGAAGAGTTCAGCTTGGCAGCATATTTGCCAGAAAAATAATTTCAAATGTACTTTTAAACCAAATGAGCAGGGAGAAATAGTGAGCAGGTATTATCCTCTTGAAGGAAAGAACACAACATCCAGCAGCTAAAAGGGAGAAAAATACTTAGGAAATGTTTCTGATGGAATTATGACCTTATAAGAGAGGAAGAACAAATCCATGAGGATGCTCAGATGTTCTTTTTTTTGGAGCTGTGCTCCTGTGTCCATAGGGAATCATGTAGAACATTTAACACAGGTGCATTGCTGCAAATCGCGCCCCAAAGTGATCATTTCCTTGCTTTCAGAGCTGTGACTTGTGGTCCCTGGGTGTCATTATTTACGTGATGCTGTGTGGATACCCTCCGTTTTACTCCAAACACCACAGTCGGACAATTCCAAAGGACATGCGGAAAAAGATCATGACAGGAAGTTTTGAATTTCCAGAGGAAGAGTGGAGCCAGATCTCAGAGATGGCGAAAGACATTGTGCGAAAGTGAGTCAGCTGAGGAGAATGTCGTGTTGCTCTGTGCTTATATTAAGAAATTGGAAAATCATTTGATAGTGCCTTATCACAAAGGGATTGTTCCTCCAGCGGTGGGGTGAATTGTCTGCAGTACACACAGCTGAAAAAATTCCTGTGTTCAGCACAAAAGAAGTTTGGTAAATACTTTCCCCTCTCCCCCCTTTTCTTTTCTCTCTGTGTACAATTTCTGATGACCCCAAATTTGCTGGAGTGCATTGTGCTTTTATTCTGTAACCGACTGCACACCTGTGGGCACTCTCCAGGTGTACAGCTCCTGTGGCAATGTCCAAAGTCCTGTAAAACCAAAGGGCAGTTGGGTGGCTCATAGAAAATGACCATCATCATGGTCCATCAATAGCTCTCCCCCTCAGAACCCTGTGTGCTAATATGCAGTTTCAAAGGAGTCTGAAGGGAGGTTAAGGTCTGTCACAAGGTGTCAAACTATGAGATGAGGTTTTCTGTGGGTATTTTGTTTTAAATGCTGCTTGGGAGCTGGTTTTCCTGAAGCACACATCTCTTGTTTGAAGTATTTCAAACGTTGTGATCCAGTGGTCCTATCTGAAAGCATGAATGTAACACTGATTATGTGCTGACTTCACTTAGTTTTTTTGAAAGCAAGAGGAACTTATTGCCTTTGTATCACCGGAGGAACTGGAAGGATAAAAGCAATGGAAATAGGAAAAAAAATATATATATGTTATACAATTTTAAACTGTTGCTGTCTTTTGTGATGTATTTAAAACCTCCACATCTTAACATGTTTGGAAAGAGTGCTGAGTCCTGTTCATAGCAGCACAGGAGGGCCCAAATCTTTCACCAGATAAATTGCGGATTATGTTGCACTGAAAATTCTGTTTAAACTGAGGTCAGCAGTCAGAAGGTTTCACTGTGTTTTAAAACGGCCATGAAACTCATGGAGTGCTGTCACTTGGATTCAGTTCATTTCACTCAATTCTCTGAGTAATGATATCAGGACTCGCTTTCCTGTCTGTCTTTTTCAGCCAAAGAGTCTGAATTTGAGCTTACAGTGCAGGAGTACATTTAGAATGTATATAATTTTGGAGGAGCTTACATTTTATTTATGTGTATGCTATTCACGTGAAGGTTTGCTTCTGGAGAGCCTATTTTGCATTCAGGAGGCCATTTCCCTTCAAGCGTGTCAAATTGATTTCTGACCCCAAGCTTTACAAGCAGGACTGCTTGAGTATAGATGAGAACATTGAAAACTGATGAAAAAGGAAGGCATGTGTCTTGGATTAACACCGAACTGACAGCCTATTTGGCAGCATGGCCCTGCAAATGAAATGTTATGAGCCAGCCTGTGGTCTCGCTGACGTTTTGTAAAAGTGATTTCCACTTTCTTGGTACATTAAACAGTTCTGCTCTGCAGCCAGGAAGCTGATTTGGAGTATTGTCTGAGAAAGTGTGACAAACTGATCAACTCGTTCTGTTCCTAATTTAAACATTTGGAATACTTGTCAGCGCTCTGTGTGAAATGTTATTTTTCTATTAAACAGTAGTGATTATCATGGGAACATGAGTTTATCTGCATAATCTCTTTCCAGGGTGTCTTTCCAGTAACGTTTAATTCAGAGGGCTTTTCAGAGATTTCAGAATAATGTTCCTTTTCATTCTGAGTCACTGTAGCTTGCCAAAGCATCCATTATTTGAGGCTTTTACAGAGGGGAAAAAAAGCAAAGGGGTTGCCCAGTGAAAGCAGTTAATTCAGAAAACAGGTTTTGAGCTCTGAAGCTTTGCCTTACTTTACCATGCCCAGAGTCCTTGGTCTGCGTATAGACTGTCATGCAGATGAGCTTTAGACACGCGTTTCTATGGTGTGTTGGCTTGGATCATTTCCAGCTTGTCTGGAAGATAATTTCCCATGAGGGAGGATGTGAACATAGAGTTCAGCTGAATGCAGGTATTACCAAAATGGCCTTCGGTGCCTTTCTTTACACTGAATTGCTGATTATGACCGAGTGAGCTGTGACTGTGTTAAAATATCACCGCAGCAAGGCTCAGGGAGGCTGATGGAAAGTCGGGCTGCCTTGAGGTCAGCTGAAGGTTTTGGTTTATTAGGAGCGGTTTCTTTTTTTGGTCTCTTTAGTGTTTAGAGATTGCTAAGTGCTCTGATCACACGGAGCCGCGCATTGTACATCCCCAAAGACCTCCTTATGGACTGATGGATTCCTCTCCCAGGTTGCTGAAGGTCAAACCGGAGGAGCGGCTGACCATCGAAGGTGTGCTGGATCATCCCTGGCTCAACTCCACTGAGGCACTGGATAACATCCTACCCTCTGCCCAGCTGATGATGGACAAGGTTTAAACAACGTTTTGTTTTATCAAGAATGTTGCACAGAGGAGCTGGATAGCCTCTGGGCGGTTTGAGGGCTGTCTGTCACATCACGGCCATAGCTAACATTGTCCATTAATTCACAAAGCATAATTCTTTTCATTCCAGGCAATGGTTGCAGGGATACAACAGGCTCATGCAGAACAGCTTGCAAACATGAGAATCCAAGACCTCAAAGTCAGTCTCAAACCCCTTCACTCCGTCAACAACCCTATCCTGCGCAAAAGGAAATTACTGGGGTAACTCTCTAAAGCTGTTTTTGAAAGATCAGAGTGTAGGCAGCTGTGATGCTTGGAGAGTGACTTTAAACATGTTACAGGTTCATTCGATTGTAACTGTGCTCCTGAATTTCTGATTTGGTTGCCACACTCTTCATGCAGAAGCGGGTGGTTGGAGCAAGTCATACTTGCATGATATGGTGCCTCTTCCAAGATAGGGCAGTGAGGAAGGAGATGGAATAGGTATTATATGATAGCAGAACAGATCCATTATGAGAAGATGAGTCAGATGTTGAGAAGGCAACATGGGAGAAAGAATTGCAATTTTTTTTTTCAGATCTTAACATTTGTTTACAAAAAAAAAAAAAAAAAAGTCAGGTAACTTCTCTTTGTTCAGAAAGAAAACCAGAATGATCAATTTTAGGATTACCTTTCAATTAATTTGAATTAACATTTATTTTTTCTTCATTTTCTTCATTTAAAATGGTCTCGTAATGCAGCATGTTGTAATAATTAATGCTAAATTTGGCTCCCTTTCACAGCTTTCCAGACAGTGAAAGAGAGTGCTCTGCTGGTACAGTTATGCAACGAGTAACAGACATGAGTTGCATTCAAATTGTAATTGTTCCTTCCTTGTTCTTTTGCAGCACTAAGCCAAAGGATGGTGTTTACATCCACGACCCGGAGAATGGAAGTAATGACTCCAATGTGGCTCTGGAAAAGCTCAGAGATGTGATTGCTCAGTGCATTCTACCACAGGCTGGTAAAGGTTGCCACTTTTAAGAAAGTTCCATCCCTAAATACACCAGGCACTGATTTCTTTTCCTGTGCCTCAGGATCAGTGCGTCAATACTGACAGTCTGTCTTGAGAGGATGTTTTCTGTGGACTGTAGTTTTGGTGCATGCATAACAGTGTCAACAGCAACATGTGGAGCTGTTAAAATTAACTTCCAAATAGGATGTTTGCCTTCAGGCCAGTTTCCCAGTTTGTGTGAGGCAAGGGGGAATAACTGAACATAATGTTTAGTAAGTGCTGGATGTTGCTGAAAGGCAGAATGACAAAGCTCCTGTTTATCTTTGTTCTCCTGAACAGGAGAAAATGAGGATGAGAAGCTGAATGAAGTGATGCAGGAGGCGTGGAAGTATAATCGGGAGTGTAAGTTGCTGCGAGACACTCTTCAGAGCTTCAGCTGGAATGGTGAGGAACGCCTCTTCTCTGGAGATTGGTGCTAATGCTGGTGAATGGGTGGGAGCAGGGACCTTATTACATGGAAATGAAATAAACTGGAGTTTGTGCCAGGCTGATGTAGGTTACAGCCTTTCTCCAGCATGAATGTTTTAGAAATTGAGGCTTGAAGTTCTGCTTTAAAATTCTTGTTTGAGGTTCAGGGTAGAGCTTTCAAAGGCACCAGGTTGTCTACAAACTTAGCACAGATAGATCTTTACATTAGAAACTGCTTCAGCTGGTTTCCTTCCAGCTGCTTATTAGCCTCGTTCTGTTGGAGGCTGCTGCCCTTATCTCTGTCAGCACAACATTTCTTCTGCTCAATTCAGGGAGGAAATGGAATTAAACTAGGCCAGCTGCTTTTGGGATTGTTCAGATGGCTCCTTGACATAACAGAGCATAGTGTCAGCCAGGTTCACAAAGCTTGGCCATGTCTCTTCCTTAATTTTTTGTTTGTTTGTTTTAAGCAGAGCCAGAGATCTTAACTCATTTTGCTGGCCCTGCAAATGCTGTCCTAAGCGTGCTTTGTCTCCAACCAGTGTACGATGCCAGCAGTAATGACTTTCCTCCTTGTGCCCAACACCTGCTGACTACCTGTTCTTTTCCTTTCAGGCAGAGGATTTACTGATAAAGTGGATCGACTAAAACTGGCAGAAATAGTAAAACAAGTTATTGAAGAGCAGACAAACTCCCATGACTCTCAATAGCTGGAGCTTCTTAATCTTATATTTTTTTTTTACCATTTAAGATTTATTCTTTAACTGTAAAAAGTATTTTTATGTAAATTAATAAATCATAATTATTTCATTAAATTTCCATACTGCTTGAAAATGCTGTATAGTTGTAGATACAAAAAAAATCATTGGTACTGTAATATTTTTTTAAAACTCAGTTCCTTGAGGTATATATGATCACTTACGTACTGTTAATTGTAAGTCCCCCAAATGGGGCAAATTATATTGTTAAAAACCATTCTTTTTCTTAATAACCAGTTGCAGAAGCTGCCTTCCATCTGCTATACATACAGCCAGCTGCAGTGACTATATATATGAAAAAGACAGCCAGTTTCTCAACACCCTGCTCAGTAAGTACTTGAAGCAAGTGCTGTGAAATACAGACTTCATAGCTACCCTTTGCACCTAAATTCTGAGTATGTAGAGGCAACAAAATAGCCTTCTGTTCTGCTAGATGACCCCAGAGCCACGCTTGGCCTTGCCAAGGGCACCTGAGTCCATATGCTAGCTGTGTTTTTCAGTTCTGATCAGTAGCTGCCTTTCTTTCCCTTGGAACCCATCTTCCTCAGAACTTCCTAATGGCCGTTCAGCATAAGGCTCCTCTTTGTATCATACTCTTCAACAGCAGAATCAAAGAATGTTCTAGTTACTTACGTACAAGCTGTTTTTATTTTCCTGATGGGATCTTCTACAGACAACAGTAAGTATGGGGTCCATTTGTTTCGTCTCCAGATCAGAAGCTGTGTGTGTTGCACCCTATTCTTTCCTCTCTAGAAGATCCAACACTTTGTTTCAGACTTATCCTCTTGTTTGAAAGAGATCATTGTGGCAAGGTTCCTAGTACTGCTGTGTGAATCCACAGTGATCCTTCTCTTGTGTCACCCTCTGGAGTCCAAGCTCCCCATCTCTTTGAGGCCTTCGAGCTCCTCCTGGTGGAGCCACAGATGCAGGGCTGCTCCTTGACACGTCCTTACGCTGCCTGGACCACGAGGGCAGATTCTTACACTAGTTTGGAACATTGGCTCCAAAAGCTGCTTTTTTATTTTAAACGAAACAGACAAATGAAAAGATTCTGTACATATTTCTAGTTTTCTACCTTCTGACACTTTTCTTTCTTTGAGACTGGTCGAAGGCTTTTTATAAGAGATATTTTGGTACCAAACGTGCAGACGTTGAATGAGTTTGGTCTGCAGACTGAAGTGCCAATTCAGGGCTATTAGTATTGACTCTTGATCATTATTGTTATATTTCATAGCTCGTTAATTTTGGGTTTACATTTACCAACTTGAGCCATGAATCTCCCAATTTCCTCTTATGGCAGTCCAGCCTCCTTTTTTGTCTCTTTTCTATAACAGACTTCCTTGTAACCTTTAGCTTGGATGGCAAACCACTGTCTGACTCTTTCTATACAATTTTGTAAGCGGTAACTCAGTTTTTCTACATGAAGGAGATATTTCATTTCCCATTCTTCATCAGCACCTTATCAGCTTTCTTTTAATCCTGTTGACAGTTTTCCAATGCCTGATTTACTGCAGATTGAGAACCACAGTCCCTAGCTAACCATCACTTTTTCTGATGGAAATGGGGAGTTTTGGCATAAGCCAGAATTGTACTTCTGACACTACATGGAATATCTGTGTACTGACATGCATCAATGACAACTGTAGGGAATTGGCAGGAGATGAGTATTTGTCATTTCTTGATCTTGCATCAGCAAGTTTGTAGGCCATATATGCATTTCTGTCCTTGTCCTAAATACCAGACCACATCAACATCCGCACAATCTTGAAATGTATAGATATTTCCTTTATAACTTGAAATTTGTCTTTTTTGGGGGGAGATATCTCATTGTGTGGGAACTTCTAAGTATGGCAAATAAATAAACAAGGAAATCACCAGAGTTTGAATAGGAGCCAGAAAATTCCCCACAAAAGCACTTTGCAACCCTGCCCTCTGAGGAGGAAAACATTCTGGCACTTTGTTGGGAACCAGAACTTGCAAGCCAGAAACATGGATCAGTTTGTAGCTATGCCATGCCACAGCCTGATCGGCTCCAAGCAGCTCGGAAGCATGTATGGGAGTATAACATTAGGACAGGATTGTTCTTTGACAGATTGATCAGGTGCTAAAGACAGCAAGGCTTGTGCACTGATGCTTGCAGAGATTGCTTCAGCCTGTTTTGTACTACCAAGAGCAGTTACCAACAGGGGAGTGGATGCACCTGTGATTGTGTTTTGGTGTCTGAAGGGAAGTCACATTTCTAAGGGCTTTGGTGATGAGGAACTGCTTTTTTATGGGTTTGCTATTGATTTTAGTATCTGTGAGAACTGAGAGTGGTCTGATCTAAAATGGAGGCAGGGAGGGACAGATTAGGAAAATTCAAGGTCAAATAGTTTTACTTCTGGAAAAATTGATTCTTTAGCTCTTGAAAAAGTTACGTTTTAGATTTCAAAATCAAATACACTTGAATTGATCTCATTTGCATATTTTAAAGTGATATTTTATTTTCTCTTTTGTGTTTCTGTTCAGTTGACGTGAATGCAGGATACCTTATCTTGATTGTGTAGCCTTTTAGTGGTAACAATCTACTGATGCTTTACAGCAGACTGTGAATATTGTAAATATCTTGAGATGGAAGGGTTGTGTGGGAACAAAGACGACATTCTTTGTAAAAACACTAAAAGGAAATGGGGAAGCTGTGTTATTGGGTTGGTTGGTTTGTTTGTTTTCCTAGAATTTTATTTAAGAGAAAAGTCTCAAATCATTTGAATTTTTCAAAACTTTATGTATATCTGACTTCTCCTGTGACTTGATTATTTAAGGTATATATATTAAAAGGTTAGAAGAACTTGACTAGAGAAAGATTGGAAATAGCAACATGTCAAAGTTTTGCTGTCACACTTTCACATTTTTCTTTTAGAAACCTGAATCTGTCCTCATCTGCCACATTCAACTCCTGTGTACGAAAACATTTGCATTTCTCCTTTTCAGTGTTACCTGTAACATGTTAGTTTATTTCTGATCAGTATTATATTGTAAATATTACGCATCAGTGTATATAAATGATTTTACTAAACTTATTAGTGGCCTCTTTTGTTTGGTCCCCAAGTCCCTTTGGCACTGAAGGGAAGAGGATTGGGGGGAGGGATCACCTGCTCCTGGTGCCACCCTGAGCTTCCCACGTCCCCTCTGCCCTAACAGCAGTGCTGTGCAGCTTTGGTTTTGTATCACTGAGATGAAAGAATGAGAAGATAGGGTTTTACCCAGCCTATGAATTCATGTCTTCTGAAAAGCTTTAATCACTGCCTGCCATCAGGTGGCAGCAGGACATCCGCCGTGCTGCGGGTTAACCCCGTTGGGGGAACGGGTTTTTTTCTGGGAAGGGAGGGATGAATTATTCTGTGCTGCTGCAGTAGCACTTGGTGCTTCTTGACATTTCCCCCCTGTTGAAGTCTAACAGCTGCATTCTGACAAAAGCATTCCCTGGGGCAGGAGCAATGCACTGCCTTACTGCAGGTGAAGCAGTGCAGGCACATCTGGCAGGGCTGGTAGCTGATGGGAACCCAGGAGGGGAGAAACTGGTGGACCTTGGTTCAGGCTGGTGGGAGGGGAGCAAGAGAACAATTCCCAAATATTCCAGGAATATTTAAAGCAGCCAAACCAGCTGCAAGAGTTTTGTGAAAGTGAGACTGTCTTCTACATGTAGAAGAGTACATGACCCAAAGTATGCCTCTCCCTTTCCAGCAAAAAAACCTGCCTTTGAACAATTAAAACATTTAGTGATGTGCCCTGCAAAGATATCTGTCAGCATGCACCACAGGCTCTCACCCTGCAGCTGAACCCATTAGCAACCAAATCCTCATTGTTTTCCTGGTAATCTGCTATTCCTTTCCACTGATGAATGCTTAATCCCCTTTTAAACAAATTGCCACAGCAGCACTGGCTCATCGCACTCTCAGCAAACAGGGTCAGCCCCAGCAGGATGCAGTATTTGGGGTGTATCTAATGGGGTGCTGCTCCTACCTGTGCCGTTGCCTGTACTCCCCATGGAATGTTTGCATTCAAATAGGAGCCAGACAAACGGACACTCCCTGGGCCCTTCATTCCAGTTGACAACCATGGCTTCAAACTGGACACAACCAGGGCTTGTGCCAAGGTGTGTCCCAATGGGCAGTGGGGTTCTTATTGTACTGGGCTTCTCCTTCCTGCTTGTGGGACTCCTGCTGCTGTGTGCAGACTGCAGCCCCCAGCCCACCTGGGGCTATACAGCCTATGAGATAATAACTCCAAAGAAAGCTGGCTCTAAGGCAGGCAGAGCCAGCCAGGGCAGTATGTCCTACCTCATCAGCATTCAGGGGGTGAATTACACCATTCACCTCAGGCGGAAGAAAGACTTTGTAATAAAAAACCTCCCTATACTCACTCGTGACTCCGAAGGGCAGGTGATGATTGAGCAGCCTCGTGTGCTGGTAGATTGCTATTACCACGGCTATGTGGAAGAAATCCTGGACTCCATGGTGACTCTGACCACCTGCTCTGGGCTCAGAGGACTGCTGCAGATTGGAAACTTGAGCTACAGCATAGAGCCCCTGGCAGCTTCCTCCACATTTGAGCACCTTCTGCTGCAGAGGGAGGCAGCGGTTCCTGGGACAGTGATCTACAAAACACTCCAAGGAGGCAGGCGATTTCCAGGTCATGGGACAGCACCCAGGCAGTTCCAGCCCTGGGGACGGACACGGTACTTGGAACTCATGGTAGTGGTGGACAAGGAAGGGTTTGACTCCTTTGGCACAAGTATAACAGATGTGACACTAGAGGTTATTGAAATAATCAATCTGGTGGATGGACTGTTTTCTTCTGTCCGCCTTCGCGTGTTATTAACAGTACTGGAGATCTGGACAGAGAAGAACCCTATCAGTATCACCAAAAACATAACTCAGGTCCTTCACAGCTTCAATCGCTGGCGGATTCAGCATAGCCCTGCACACATCATGCATGATGTGGGGTGTCTGTTTGCCTCGCTGGACTTCAGTCACAGTACAAGAGCATTGCACATGGGTGGTGAATCAAACTTTGCCAGTGCATGCGATAGACAACGCTCCTCTGCTGTTGTATCATTTGCAAAACAGACTTACATTGACACTGCAGTCCATGTCGCTCATGAGTTAGGATACGTCCTTGGCATGGAGCACGATGACGAACACTGCAGGTGTGGAAATGCCTCTAAATGCATCATGAGCCCGAAGAGCACAGTGAGCTATGGATTCAGCAACTGCAGCACAAAGTACTATTTTAATTTTATAACATCAGGGCAAGGAAAATGTCTGAATAACGTCCCATCATCTATAGTGAGATTTGTACCGCAGCGCTGCGGGAATGGTATCCTGGAGAACAGGGAGGAGTGTGACTGTGGCTCAGAAGAGCAGTGTAAGTCAGACCCTTGTTGTGACAATACCTGTCGAAAGAAGGAAGGAGCCATCTGCACTTCTGGACAGTGCTGCAAGGATTGCAAGCTTCTTCCAGAAGGAGAAGTGTGTAGGAAGAGCATCAATCCATGCGATCTGCCCGAGTACTGCAACGGGACATCTGAGCATTGCCCAGAGGATGTGGCCAAGCAGGACGGAACCACGTGTGCTGCAGATGGATACTGCTATTCAGGCAAATGCAGATCTCACACATTACAGTGTCAGGACATCTTTGGTGAGAAAGCACAACCTGCTCCACTACAATGTTTCAAGGAGCTGAACACAAAAGGGGATCGGTTTGGCAACTGCTGGGGAGATGGCACAGATACCGAATTTCAGAAATGTAAGTTAGAAAATGTCCTTTGTGGGAGGGTGCAGTGCACTAATGTTAGACATCTGCCTCAGGCAGAAGATCACTCAACCATCATCCAAACCCCAGTGGGAGATACCTGGTGCTGGGGCACAGAGCACCACGCGGGCCTGGACACCTCGGATGCTGGAGTCATTGAGGATGGCACACAGTGTGGCAAGAATAAGATCTGCATCAATCGGACGTGCGTCCCTGAGGAGAAGTACCTGGCATCCCACTGCTCTGCCAACACAACCTGCAGAGGAAAAGGCATTTGCAACACTAAAGGAAACTGTCACTGTGACAATGGCTGGGCACCTCCCTTCTGCCAGTATGCTGGCTTCGGAGGAAGCATTGACAGTGGGCCTACACCAGTCACAAGAAAAGGGCTTTTTAAGTCCATTGTCAGGATTACCATACTAACTGGCACTGTTCTGATACTTGCAGCACTTGCCATTGAATACATCAGAAAGTTTATAGGAACCCGACTGTTGAGCAGACCTGCTGGACGGGGTCAGTTCAGGGAGGAGAGTCCTGAGAAGGAAGAAAGTGAATCCAAATCAGCTGAGAGTCAGAACTCCTCTGTATAGGACTTGATCAGCAGCAGCTGGGCTCAGTCACCAACTCCTGACACAGCTGCAGTGGACTCATTTAAAACTGATTCTATATAAGTGTGCAGTTTGGAAAGCTCAGTTTCTTTTCTGTAGGATAGCAAAATGAAGTTGTTTTGATAGACCTAAATAAGAAAAAACAAAAAGATTACTAAAATGACAGAGGGGCTCAGGTTCATTTGAAATCCTGATGGTTTGCACAGGCAGTCATTGCTGCGAGTGACACATGGAGCAGTGAGGAGCCCAGGGTGGCTGAGGCAGAATCTTTTGCTTGTACCAGTGTGTAACAACCAGAAAGATCAACGCAATGGAAAGGTGATACAAGATGTGTAATGACAGAGGGACAAACACAATAGAAAGGTCTTATAAGGGAAGGAAAAAAGGACTGCTTACCCATCTTCAAAGACATAGGCTCATAGGGAAGAGATGTCCAGAAAGAGATCCTTCCCCAGTGGCAGTCAGTCCTTAAATGAGGTTTAAGAGAGGTGCAATCAGGCTCACCCATTCAGGTCACACACCTGAATTGCCTCCACCTGTGCTCCCAGGGCTGACCAGGTCCTTTCCCCAGGTGCTCAATCAGTGCTTCAGGCCAGGACTCAGCAGTTCCCATACACCTGTGTATGAAAAGCACAGGCTGGTTGTGCAGGGGTAACCCCAACCTGTGCCCTGAGGGTGCTGTTTGCAGCACAGGTCTCCAACGCGGGGTGTTTTAGAAGTACAGCAGAGCAAGCACACAATTTACAAATAAATAAATACGCGTATGTTGGGAAGGAACTCTCAGGAAACCTATACCGCTAGGGCTGTGTGATAAAGAGGGCTGGAGACCATAGGTTCACAGACTGGCAAAGGAGCCGAGGCAATGAATCGGGCACAGAACGGCTCAGGTTGGAGGGGCCATTAGAGAGCAGTGCTGTGGGAGCAGGCTGCCACATCACAACATGGCAGCCGAGAGCGATGCGGCCTTTCCGGAACCTTCTTAAGGGAGCAGCCGGGCGCCATCTCTGAGAGCCTTAAGGGTGAGGAGATGGAGATGCTGGTGCCAGGGGTGGCCTTTGCGAGGTGCTCCACCTCCATTCTGAAGGTGGTGAGATGGCTCCAGGCCCCCGGGACAGCACTGCTCTTCAGGCTGTGGGTCTGGGTGGTGCTGGGGGCTCTTCTCCTCCCTGAGGCGGGCGGCCATCACCCGCCGCCCGGTTACGCCGTCCATGAGATCATCCGGCCGAGGAAACTGGTCCTGGCAGCAGGCAGGTCAGCACAGGGAGAGGTGTCCTACGTCATCAGGGTAGAGGGTGAAAATCGCATCGTCCGCCTCATGCAGACGCGAGGGCTGGTGGTGAACAACCTCCCGCTCATCACCTACAGCCCCCGCGGGATGAGGGTAGTGGAGCAGCCCCGCGTCCCTGAGGGCTGCCACCACCTGGGCTACGTGGAGGGCAGCCCCGGCTCCATGGCAGCGCTGAGCACCTGCGCGGGGCTGAGGGGACAGCTGAGGATCGGGAACCTGAGCTACGGCATCGAGCCTGTGCCGGGCTCTCTGACCTTCCAGCACCTCCTCTATCGACGAGAGAAGAGCTGGGACAAGTCCTCAGTGTGCGGCTTGACTGACATAGCGATGCGAAAGCAACCAAGCTGGATGGGGGCAAAAAAACCCTTAGGGAAGCAAGGCTTGGATCAGAGGCTGCAGCACACCAGGTACGTGGAGATATTTGTTGTGGTGGACCACCAGCTGTTTTCCTTCCAAGGGAGCAATGAAACCTCTGTGATGTTTCTGGTTATAGATACGATCAATTTATCAGAAATACATTATTATCCTCTGAAGATCCGCATCTGCCTAATTGGGCTGGAGATCTGGACGAGCGGTAACTTCATCAGGTACAGCCCAGATATAGAAGAAGTTCTTACCAATTTTAATGATTGGGGAAATAGGTATCTTTCCCGTAGGATAAAATACGACATTGCACATCTATTCACTTACACAGACTTTGGACTCACCGTTGGGCTGGCGTACGTAGGCAGCATCTGCTACCCCGGCTACCAGTCGGGTCTTGTATCTCACATACGAGAAGATTTTGTGATCTTTGCAACTATTTTTACACATGAGCTGGGTCACAACCTGGGGATGGAGCACGACACAAAGGAGTGCAGGTGTGGAGATGCCAAGTGCTACATGACGGGAGGTTCAATCGACGGTGCCACAGCTTTCAGCAACTGCAGCATTCAAAGCTATTTAGACCTGCTGAACAGAGGGGACGGCAACTGCTTAAACAACATCCCCGAGCCCAACAGATTGTTCTACTTCAAGACCTGTGGCAACAAGGTGATAGACGAGGGAGAGCAGTGTGACTGTGGGGGCCTGCAGCAGTGCCAAGGCAATCCCTGCTGCTTCCATAATTGCAGGTTCAAGCCGGGGGCTGTCTGCTCTGTTGGGCAGTGCTGTCAGAAGTGCCACTTTCACCCTTCAGGGCATAAGTGCAGGTCAGAGATAGATGAGTGTGACTTGCCTGAGTATTGCAATGGGACTTCCGAGTGGTGTCCAGAGGATTTGCACATGCAGGATGGGACACCCTGCAGTGACAATGGTTACTGCTACCGTGGGAAATGTGCGTCCCATGACAAACTATGCAGAAAAGTCTTTGGGGATGAAGCTCGGGGTGCTCCAGAAAGTTGCTTCAAAGAGCAGAACATGAAAGGGGATCGATTTGGCAACTGTGGTGGCGATGGGAATGAAGTTGCTTTTGTGGAATGTAAGCCCCAAAATGCTCTGTGTGGAAGGCTGCAGTGTGTGAATGTAAAGAAGACAGCCTTTCTGGAGAAGTCTGAAACCATCATTCAGACTCCAGGGCCTGAGGATTGGTGCTGGGGCACAGCCCACCATGCTAGCATAGATACACCTGATATCGGAGGAGGAACTGACGGCACCAAATGCGGTCCAAAGAAGATCTGTATTAACAAGACATGCACAGATGCCACCATCAGAACCAAGTGTGATGCAAAGGTTTTGTGCAAGGGGAATGGGGTTTGCAACAACCTTGAACACTGCCACTGCAAAGCTGGCTGGGCCCCACCTGACTGCCAGTTCCATGGCCTCGGGGGCAGCATGGACAGCGGCCCCCCACCGGCTCTCACGATCTCCATTGCAGAGGCTGTCCAAGATAAAGCTTTTGGGACTGCAATAGGAATCACTATTCTCGTTGCCCTCGTTCTAATTGCTCTCCTCATTGCTGCAATCAAATACATCAATGCAATCATCAATGCAATTATTACACTTTTCAGTACAAATTCATCCATAGAGACACCTGAGACTCCTGAAAATGAGGAGCAGAATATGGAAGAAGATGATGAAGAAGAAGAAGAAGTTTAAAAAACCTGAAAGCACTGGGAAACTCATCAGCTGAGCTTTGGGAAGGACTGAGGGGCTCTGTGGGTACATCCCTGAAGCCAGACTGACAGTCCCAGAATTGTACAAAGTGATTTATGTAATGTAACTGTGTAAACCGTATAAAAGTTAATTACACAAAACTTGAGTATTTCCTCTTCTTGTATAACCAACTATGTAAATAAATTTGGGTTGGGCCTTAAAAATGAAACTATGAGAAATTAAAGAGCATGAAAAATATAGGGTTGTTTTCCTCTCAGTGCAGCTAAAGATACATTTATGGGACCTCAGTAATTCACTTGAGCATTTAGAGGAGCACACACAGATTCACATGCAGTCCTGCTCTCCAGATTCATAAGAGGTGCACCGCTGGGTTGAAGAACCTTAATTTTCTGAGTGTTGTGGCCAAGCAGGAGTTGGCATGCAGGGAGATGTGAGAAAAGTCAAAGCATGGAAGTGTGTGCTGATGATTGAGTCACCAAGGTTGGAAAATGCCTCTAAGATCATCCAGTCCAACTCTGCAGTCTTGCTCCATGCAGCTGGTTAGGAGGGTGCAAGCTCTAGTTTTTATACTGAATTGAAAGATGGATTTAAAAATATTCATCTTTGCTTTAATGTTAACTTGCAATGGCAAATACCTGACAAACACTTAGAAAAGTAAAACATCCTTTGACCACATGACCTCTAAGGAGCTGTACTAGTCTTGGAGTTGTTACATATAATTTGTTGTATTTCTAGAAATATTTCCATAAGGAGAAAGCCTGTGCTAAAAATTTACCAGGTTTAAAGAATCCCTTTCAAGTCCATAGAAATCTGTAAAATAAATAACTATCTTCACTAAAAGTGCTTTTCTGACAGATCTGCTTGGGCTCTCGTGGCACTTCAGTTAACTGTGCTGATGACAAAACAGTTCACACCAAGACAGCCCAACTGCTGTGCTGGCTGACATTGCTAAAATACGACGAGGCCCATTGGGATGCTGCCTACTCTCATTTTTGCTGCAGGAACTCATCAGAGCAGGGTAGATGTGGGCACCTCAGTGTCCGGAGGGCTGGCAGGGAGTGTGCTGGCATAGAATTTCTTCTGAGAGCGCAGGAGAGGAGTCTGAGTGTCAACGTCGCGGCAGATGTTGCGTTTGAGGGAGAGGAAGACGTGCTGTGTCCATCCATACACAATGCAGTTCAGAAGTCCCTGGGAAGCTGCTGTCAGTGCCTGGGAGAGATGGCAAGGGAGATCAGGGCTGCTTTGTCAGTTGGCACTGCACAGCATTCAGCAGCTCTCTGCCAGGCTGTCAAAACTGGCACATTACTCCAGGCCTCCCACTTCCAGCATGATTTTATCTATCTGCAACCCCCATGCGCTATAGAAATCTTACAGTTATTTTAATAATCCCTGCTAAATTCTGCCTCCGGCACATCAGACAGCTGGACAAGTGCTGGGGAGGAATTACAATCAGAGACTTTCAGAGAAAATAAAAAATGAAACTGAATTCTGAGGATCTCTTCTAGTCCTTTTTAACGAGATCTCCATGACAGTGTGATTTTGATTACTGAGACCATGTCAAGTCTGTAAAAAACATAGCAACCAAGAAGTGGTTCTTTGCCAACAAAAAGCAAAAGTTCAACTCAAGCATTTACATTAATAGCTAGAAAAGCTCTGTTTTGTCGAGCAGAAATTAGAAATAGACTAAAACTATTTCATCTGTTCAAGCAGAGAAAGCAAATCATCAGAGGGTGCAGACTTGTACCTGCAGAATGAGAAGAGCCATGTAGATTTTGCTGCTTGTTGAAGCTGTCAGCTTCAGTATTCCAAGGAGGACAGCTGTGAGAAAGGATTGACAAATGGGTGTTGCTGTAACCTCACCTCCTTCAACTTTCATTGCCAGGCACTGTGTCTCAGGAGAATATTATGAGTGTAACTCAGCTCACTGCTAACCTGGGGCCCAGCAGCAGAAGAATGCGACGGGGTAAAAAACCACTCGTTGTTCCACCATCTTAATCATTGCCCACTGCTGATCTCCCAGGAATCCCGTGGAGTTTACAAACCTTTTGTACAAACCTCGGGCTTGAATGAGTACAACCTGAAAAGAATAAGCACAAATTCTTGCTTGCATTTTGAACACATGCTCAGATCTTGCTTGCCCCTCTGCAGAACAGAGTATCTTATGTTTTTTGGTGAAATCCTTACGTCAGTCTATTAAACCTCTTCACACTGTGCAATATTGTGCTTCCGAGGAGAAAGCAGATGCTTTGCATGTGATCTTCTCTGAACTGAGGACTCTTCATTGATTGGTCTCTTGCACTGAGCTGGTATGTGATCTCTGCTGCCATTCTCTAAGCCTTCTCTACCTACTGAGTCCTGTTTGAGATGGGCTGCTCCAGATGGATTTATATTTTCTCTTATCCCCCAACCATTCCAAAAGGAAAGCAGCACTGCACAATTCTCCCCACACTGTCTGGCTGACAACACCATCCAAGCAAACTTGGCAGACTGGGAAACATCTCACATGGAAAGCAATTTGTGACTCATGTAATGATGAAATGGGGTAGAACTTCTCACGCTATCCAGCTTGTGCAATGGCTAGCATGCAAGGATTATGTTTCTTACCAGAATGGCTATGAAGCTGAGTAGAAAGGAAACAAGAAAGACCCCAATGCCATAGAAATGCATTGCTCGGCAAACAGAGCCGCTCAGCGTTAGCGGCTCGTTGGTGGGCTCAGCCATTTCTGTGTGCATCAAGAGACACCTGTGGGGAGAAAGGGAGCAGCCTAAGCTATTGACATGACTCAGAAGTGGTGAGGCTGTTTCAGAGAGAAGCACGAGGCTTACCCATGCTTTTGACTGAAGTTCTGGTAGCAGTTACTGCTGTTGCCCAGGCAAAACACAGGCACCATTAGAAGAAAAGGGATCAGGCTAGGAGGAGAGAGGACAACAGCACAGTTACTGCATTGCAATGCACTGCTGCCAGCCAAACACTCCTCATTCTTTCTTCTGTTACTGTAGAGGACTTAGAAATTCTTTTTATTGACATTGCTCTAGAGGATTATTTTACCAACTTTGCTAATTTGCACACTTCATTCATACAGGCAATTGGCAAAGGTAGCACACTCTGAAAAAAGACTACATATAGTTAATACAGCTATAACTAACTGGGATGGAAGAAGGCCTTTACATCCAAAGACTCTTGCTCTGAACATTCAGTGAAGCTCACAACAGAGTAAGTACAAAGCAGGGATCAGTGCATTATAATTTACCAAACTCACGTCATTTTGCCAGAGGGAAATGAATCTTACCTGGACAAAATTGTTGCTACTCGGCCAATGCAACTCGCATAATCTACAGCCTGCAAAGTCCAAATAGTTTAGTTAAATGATTGTACAGCCAGTGGCTCCCAGCAACCAGCTCCTAGGGAGCGCTCCAGCAGCTCCAGGTTCTAAAATGCTGATAAATCCCCAGACCAAATACAAATGTTTGTTTCCACTTCGCATTGAATCAATACTGCAGGGTTCACTGTATGCTGACGTGTGATAGACACAAGCTACACTTCCACAAGCCTACTGACATGTCCTTCTTCAAAATGTGGGAATTGGAGAGGGGAACTTTGAACCAGACAAGTAGCAGACACTGTACGAGCTCCTTGGTGTAAATAGTCATTCTTTGTACTCTTTATTCATCCAACCTGGCCCTGTTCCTCAGAAACTTCATGTTCTGATGAAGAAATGTAGGAAATTCGGATGTCCCGGTCTCAGCTCACCAGGAAATGTACTTTGCCAGCTGGCATCCAAGCACCAACTGTGAGAATACAATGTGGGCACGGTTGTAGTGCTAGGGAACTTACTGTAGGTGCTGCATTTTGAATGGGAGTTCATCAAGAAGGAAACCAATCCTACAAGCAGATCCAAACCCTACACACAAGACCCTTTGAAATACAGACTGATCTATCCCACCTGCTGCTCCTGCACAGACAGATGGAGTACCTGAGACTCAAAGTTTGCTGTGTACAGCAGATATCTGGGGAAGAGGAAGGGTATAGGCAAGGCTGGGGCTGATGTGTTCAATGGGAAGAGCTGCATAAAGAGTCTGTTGTCCTGCAGCAGTATAACAGAAAGAATTTCAGTTACAGAGCAACTGTTTAGCCAGGTGTGAGGAATGAAACAACTGCAAGTAGAGATTTTGATCACATGGTGTGTGAAGTGTTTGTTTAGCCTGTAACTCAAAGAGCATTTTTGAGTACTATGTCCTTGTTCCTCAGTTCCCAGTGATTACACCAGCTCCAAAATGGGCTTTTATAAAGGTCAGTGATGATGAAGTCAGGACCGCCCATTCTTCATGGAGCCAACTCACTCCTTTATCAGTAGCTCCCTTCTGTCACACCTACCTCAAACTCTCACAATACACTACTGACATTCTTGAATTCCATATGACATCTGGGGAGGACAGAAATTGCAGTTCTCTGTTCCAAACTGTTCAGGTTCCTGCTGCTCTCCTTCCCTCTAGAGAATCATTCCTCTGCCATGTGTTGGCAGAAGGCAGCGAAAGCAATAAACCGTTTATTCAACTGGTGCAAACTGCTGTTCTGTGGAAGAACTCCACCAATACACAGTCCTGAGCTTCCTCTTCTCTGTGACATGCATTGACAATTGCTTTTGCCCATTTCAGTCTTGCAAGTTTAATCTCTCACTGAGATCCCATAGCAGACTGAGCTGTATCTCTGCTGACCTAAGTGGTCCACCAAGATACAGTTCATACAATCACAGGGCAAAAGGACCTTCAAAGTCCTTCTGACAAGATAAATTGTCATATATGCACCTCATAAACCCCACACAGTTATACCCCAGTACCCAACAGCTGTTGTGTTTCTGTCCTACTCACTGTGGGGGGCATCCTGTTAAGATTCTGATTGTATTTCATCTTCAGGTCCATGTACAGATGCCAGGTGTAATTGGCAGTGTATAGAAAAGAGGCCACGTAGAATACCTGAAAAATAGAAACGACCAGTATTTTAGCTCTATAATAATAGTTCCTGTAGCAGCATTAGTTCCTCAGCAATGAAGCATGGACCAAAGGCAGGATATTAAGCAGTGTGGTAGACTGCCAAAGGTGAGGTTCCCAACCAGCACTGGTGTGGGACAAGTGTGCAGGGGGTCTCACCCTGCACAAAAGCAACTTCCCTTTGGCCCTAAATCAGGGACATGAGAGCTGATGACCCAAGGACTATCTTGTAAATACATATCTTTGTGACTTGGCTCAGTTTTGGCTCAAATTCTGATATAAAAGGGGTTAAGGCACTTTGATCTTCTTTATTCTACATCCATTAGGAAATACAACACAGATGTGGCACTTAGATTTTGTAACTCACATAATAAGCTCACCATACAGTGAATTCACAGAAATAGAAAACAATAGTATTTTTAAAGAGGAAAGAGGGGGCAGAGAATACAATGCTTTCACAGTGAGCGAACACTCACACGCTAAGAGCCCTTTTCCCTCCATGGGAGAAAGAAGGAAAGAAAAGATATAAAAAACTGTTTCCCCACAGTGAGTTTCCCGGCCCTTGACTGAAGCTTGAGATGAAACCAAATACCTGAAATTTTCTGTAAAAAGAAAAAATCTTTCTTGCACTTTTTCTGAATCCCCAGCCATGGTTTCTCCAGACAGTCAAGTGCAAACAGTGCTGCCTGACCTCGAGATATATATACGTGTGTGTTGTTTGTTACAGGAAACACATGCTTCAGTGACAAAGGCAAAGAGGAAGGGCTGGGCTATTGAATTTTCCTGTGGATTTTCTACCCTTTGCCAAAGAAGCATGAAGCACAGGTTTGTCAACCTGGTATCATCTAAGTCCAGGAATGCAGTCACTAAATAAACCTGGTCTCCTTCACTGAGGTTGCAAACACTCTTGTTTGATTCTCAAGAGGCTCAGTCCAAGGGGCTGTTACACTGCAGCAGGAATATTACAGTGACTTTCCAGCTCATTAGAGGAGATTTAATGAGGGTTCATTGCCATTCTTCAATTACTTCCAGGGAAAGTCATCAAAACAGTCCACAAAGATAATTCTCTTGCGCTTCAAAATGTTTTGGAGAGCTCAAAATGTCAGCACCGCATTCTTTTTTGGAAGAAGGAACTTGTGAAGTCTCCAGAAGGAAGAGAAGGGAGTTCTCCTCCCCTGAGCTCTACCTTGGGCTGGGGATATTCCTGCAGGAGGAGATAGAGCAGGCGCTGGGAGACATGGAAGTCCCTCATTATAACATTTCTGTGGCTCCCCATTGTGCTCAGCAATATAAGTGGAGCTTGCCAGGACATTATTAGGCCACTGGAACTGAACTGGAAGAATGTGGGAGAATTGTGCAATTATAACCACAATCTCTGCTCTGGACTTTACTATTGTAATGCAAAGGCAAAGTAAGGAGGAGAAAAGAAGTCAAGGCATAGCAGAAGGGAACACTATTTACATTTAATATCATGAGTTTAACCAAGAGTCTGGAGCCAAAAAAAAAAATCTTTGAAATAAAGCCATATCCTCCTTTACAAGATGGTAGAGATGCTAAGGGAATTCCATCAGCAGGAACTTCAGTCCTTGGTAATAAACTGAAGGTCAACAGCTTGCATAAGCCAGAATACTGTCCTGTTACTAAGGAAATGCTTCCAGACAACCAAATCGTATGCAGGATGGTGTGATTCTCTGTAAACATGAGTGCTAAGCTCCCCCGTGGCTCACTGCATTTTACAGATTTTAGGTGTCCGTGTGCAAACAAGCCACATGTATATATGAGACACCCAGGAATGCAACTCTTAGAAGACGTCTCCTCTCCACACAGGCAGGACAGAACCAGGAGACATTTATTCATATTTCATTTAGTTACAGATCACTTATACTCTGTAGAAGGCACTGGTCAAACCTGTTGCTGGCTCCTATATACGCACAAGATGTTCCCACCACACAGGAGCATTGCTGGGGTGTTGAGCAAGGAGGTGTCCTCTACTGTGTCACATGCACCATGCGGGTGCTGTTGCTATGGCAAGTGCTCCATTTGTTTTAATTTCTCACAGAGCAAACAGCAGTAAGAGCTCCTGCCAGACGCACGCTATCTCAGCTATCCTGCTGCTGAGGACCAGTAACCCTGTGGCTGAACTTGGGATGGGGCAGGCACCCCACACACCCCAGCACTGCATCCTGACAAGACCTGCAAAGACTCAGTGGGAGTAAAGCTCCCTCCCTTCACTAGTGTCCCTGAAAAGCTTGGTCACAGGCTGGAAAAATAAGGGTAAAAAAGAGCCAGAAAGGCAAGAGAGCATAGCATGCTGTGTCACCACTGAGAAATGATGCTACATTTTGTGCAGCCAACCTGCTTCTCCTCCAGCACTGAAATGTCTTCTCCAGGCTGTAAGAAGATCACTCTAGAACTGAACCTCAAGAACTGTTCCCCAGGCAAAGCTACAACGGAAACATCTCTGCAGTGCCTCTTTCACATCTCCGCAGGCTCTTTCTACCTTCAGGCTCTGAAAAGCCTTCTTGAACTATTCTCACCTTCCCCTCTACCATCATCTGAAAGACATCTTTGATAATGCTCTGCTTCATTCCCAAATGGCCAATTGCACCGTTGCTTCTCTTAGAATGAACATATTACACTGCTTTCACAGCAGCACAAGGGAGCTTGAGAAAGCAGAGATGAGCCAGAAGAGGAACAGCTGCTCACTGAGCACAGCACTCATCACGAGTAACACGATTTCACCCAAAGGCACAGCTGTTGAAAATATCCCAGGGCAGCAAACACCCATCCCCAAACACAGAGCAGTGTGATTGTTCTCACACCATACAATTCCCTCTCTTCCCTTTATGTACACAGAGAGCCTTGCTAGCTTTGGATGCTACAACACAGCAGAGACAGTTCCTATCTGTGCATATCACCCTGCTCCAAGAAGCTGGACCAGCCCTCACAACACACACAGAGGCTCCCAACAGCCACTTGCTCTTCCTAGACATGTTTTTGTAGGTACTTTGAAAGGAAACCATTAAGACCAGAGACCATCCCTTGCAAACCAATGCTGTGGCCCACGCTCAGCTGTGCCCAGAAGAATTTTTCAAGAGCAATGATATGCAGCACCTAATGTTGTAATGGGAACTTGGAGAGATGAAAGCAAACTATCAGGAAAATGGCATTTCGCTCATTCCACTCCAATTAGGCTCAGACATCAGCTTGAACTGGAAATGAATCGCTGGGGCATGGTGCTGAGGTTGAATGAACACAGCAGTCCCTGAGCACCCACAGGACCAAGTCAGTGAGACCAGGAAGGTCACAGCTCTTTGACTAACATGTTAAGCTTTAGCCTCTGTTCCTGCCCAGAATGGGAGAAGCACGAAGAGGAATTGAAAAGCTGCAGTATGGGAAGCACACAGATAATCTTTGGCATTGGGCCAGTAGGAAATAGATAAAGACCCATCCACTCACTTTACAGAAGCAACCCAAACACTGTAACCACAACATCCCATGCTCTCCTTGCCTTTCTTACTGCCTCTCACAAGTCCTTTGTACTCACACCCTAGCACTATTTTATCTGTTGTACAAATGAAGAGGTCTGCTAAGCCAAGTTCACAGGGGAATCCTGTGCCAAAGCCTGTCTCAAAACAGTCCCCAGTGGCCATGCTGTGATCACTGGGGGACTAATTACAGCAATGAACGCAACACAGCACGAACTGTGATGCCAAGGCTACTTACTTGTCCCATTGCCTGCAGGTTGTAGCAGATGAGATCCTGCTTGGAGGTTGGTGTGCTATAGAGCAGTGCTCCAGCGATCCAGCACATGCCCAGAAACAGGTCAGAGAGACTCAGGTAGAAAAGAGGGCGAACCTGAAAGAAGTTAAATTGGTCAGCAGGTTTGGACAATGGTCATAGCAGCCCCATGGCCACCAACAACATCTACATGTGTTTTCACCACCAGTTCTGTAGGCAGGGCAGATAAAAACCCTCTGATTCTTGCCTTGAGGAGCTGCTTCTGCGCAGATGCCCTGTTCTAAACACCTTCTTTGCCCCAGGATCCAAGAGCACCAACAAACCTTAACAGAAAACATTTCAAAGGCCCCTAGTGCTACACTAGGACAGAATGAGAGAGGTTTGCAGGGAGAAGTGACATTGTTTATGAAATCAACTAAAAGAGCAATCAAACATCAGGTAAAGCAAACTCTTCTTCAGATGCGAAATTACTCAAAACAGACATTTTTCCTATGTTTTCATGGCATTTCAGTTGATGACTAAGACTGAATGTTGTCACACATTGCTCGCATGTGCTGCTGCATCTGCCTGGAACAGAGTCACATCTCCTCTACGGGCAGTTTCCACCCTACTTCCAGTTTCCACTCACTGGCCAAAAAGGCTGTAAACACTGCAGGAAAATATTTGTGCAAAGTTCTGGCCAACACTGACATTGTTAGTGGTAGAGCACACACTCTGGAAAATCAGCCTAATTATCTAGATTCTTAATTGTAGTCTTTGGTACCTAATTTTCAGCAACCTGGAGAGAAAATGATAGCTTCTTTTCTTCCCTATAGGAAATTATAATACTTAACACAGCAAGGAAACATTTCAGCAGGGCTTGATTTTGAGATTTTTTTCATGGAACTGAGCCTTTGGGTGAAATTTGCCTCAGTGTTGCCCTTTACATAAATGCTTGCCACCCATTGTGTTATGTTATACTCCTCACTGTGAGTAAAAAGAAAGAGCTCAGTAAGGCTGAAAAGGACCAAGGCACAGCTGATTGAACCAGAGCTGTCCTGGCAGTTTCAGGGGCAAACTGCTTGGTACTTTCTGGGCTCCCCATTATACTCAGCAGCACAGCAGTCCTCTGCTTTCTGCAGGACGTGTTTCCTCAAACAGCCTTGCCTCTCTGAATTCATACTACTCAACACAGTAAATATAGCTCTGGAGCTAGCTTCTACATCACTACATTTACAAATGTCTTTTTTAATCAGTGGTAAATCTAGACTTTCCCTTGCTGGTGCAGAATTGAAGCACTGGCAGGCAGAGGATGGGCAGGTTGGGAAGCTTTAAGGTTGTGAGCACTGCAGGTTAGAGCCAAGCAGCTCTGAAATAAGAAAAGCAGCAGCATTTGCATCCATACAGGTGAGCCCTTTCTCTAGCAACATGCATCCTTGGTGAGAAGCACCACAGATGGCTGAGGAGCTACCTTGGCAGAGACCTAAACAAAGGAGTAGGTGGCACAGTAGGCAGAAAGCAACATGGTTCTTATTTGCAAAAGAGAAAAGAAAAAGAAAAAAAAAACCAAACAAATGGTATTTATAAAATAGAGGAAGGGAATGTAAAGACGTAATGATTCAAGGGAGCTGCCAAGCTGGAGCATATGTGTTGATCTTGCTATGCCTGGCCGCTGCCCAGAGGCATCTGCCTGCAGAGAACCTGTTGACTTGACAGAGGAAATTCCACGTTCATTGCCTGCCATCATTTCTTCAGAATGATTTAGCTCACGCTGAAGTTTTATTAACTTCACAGACACACACACACACAAAAAAAAAAAGTTTCAAGAATGCAATATTTGATTTCCTCAGCTGGGGGTTGGAGGGGGAAGTGTTTATAATATTTTTCTCCTCCCAGCCTCCAGAGCTGTTTATATTCTATTCTGGAGTCTCATGACTCAGGGAATATTCAGTTTGTGGCAAGCTTTGATATGGATTTCTTCCAGCCCCTTTGTTTGCAAATTTGCCCATAAAACCAGAAGTGTAGGGACAAGAGGATGGGGAAGTTAGTGAAGAGTTTGCTGCTTTTGAAACACCAGCAGTGAATCCCCCAGCAGCAGAAGAGCTTGGAAGCCTGATGTAAAAGGGGTCATTCTGGCTGATATCCACCCTATCCAGATTTGCAAAAATAATCTGAGCAGAAACATCTGGACTCTCTTGAGCAGCAACAGTTCATCTGTGAGTTGGAGCCATGTGTAATTCACAAGCAGTGAGAGCCACAGCCACATCATATGACCAATAAATAGCACGAGAGCTCCTGAGTAATGCGGACTGGAAGTCAATGGGCTGGGGCTGCTGAGTCACTCTGGGACCCTCACCCAGCTCCACACCACACCAGAGGGGAGAATCTCAAGAGCCCCATCCAGCGCTCTCCAGGTGCAGGCAATGTGTCAGCAGCTCTTAACTCAAGGAGCTTTTGATAGGCACTAAGTGCAGCATAAAGTCAGGAAGCAACTGTCCTAGCACCAAGGCAGAGATCCAGCTCTCCTTCCTCAATGGGAGTACACTGAGATCTCTGCAGCTCGTTCTGGATGTGCTGGGCACACTGTTTCTGTGAGGCTCTGGCTACCTAGGAGCAATCTGCCATGGACATACATTCTCCTCCCTACCCTGTTTCATCCAGTGGCATGTCATTTGTTGCCTGTCTGCATGCCTTCCTTCACGGAAGATAATTTACTGCATTCCCTGAAGGTCCTCGACCGTGGGCTGATGATCAAACCCATGCTGAACACAAGGGGAGTATAAAGGCAGCTCTGTTACAACGCAGCTGCCAGCTGTACCATTCTACTGCTCTTAGCAGTAACCTGTTATCTGTACGGTCCACAGACCAGGCTGCAAATCCCTGACAAAGAACCACAGCTTCACACAGCTCTGTGCACTGCCTCAGGTCCTGGATGGACAGAGGGGGATTCACATGGACAGAAAAGTCTGGCAGGCTTGGGATGGAGTCTGTGGTGTATCCCGGATATGCAGAATCCCCAAATGTGATGCACTTGGGATGTGACAGGTGCTGTTCTGGCATTAGAAATGCTAACTGTTCCTGTACATGGCCAAGGTGAAACCTTTCAAAGCCACACTGCGTGGCTCAGCACAACAAACTGCTGTTCAGCCCAGTCTGGTTTAGTCTGAACTCTGCAGCACCTCCGAGCTGTGCCAGCTTCAGCAGCACACCCGCCTGTGAAAACAACTCAGAAAAACCCACAGACAGAACCCTATCCCTGCATCTCCCACAGAGGGTTTGCCAATTTACACCCCAGCAGCTCTGTGCACAGCTCCTCAACCCTCCACGAGTTCTGCCCTGTAGAGGAGGGCGCACCAACAAAACCTCATTCCCAAGAGAGGACTCGCTCGGTGTTAAGGAACCCAATTCTCCCTGCACAGCACAGCTCAAGGTTAATCTCAAACCTGCACCACAGACACAGGGTCACACTCTGCAGCAGCCCTTTGCCTCCCAGCTGCCGTAAACAAGGTTTAGCCAGAAAAAAACCATGATGTGCAAGGTGCCAACAGCTCAGCGTGGAGAGAATAAGGGCTGCAGTCAGGAGTTGGATTCAATGATCCTTATAGGACTCTTTCTACTGTGATTTATAGCCCTTACCTCGGGGGATCGCACCACGTTTTGAAAGATGGCGTAAGTGATGATGGAGCTGGAACCTATAACACTGACAGAACAAAGCACAGGTTGGGACGGGAACACGTTCACGGCCGGGATACACCGTCTCCCTTCTTGCTGGGGCCCGTCCGTTGTACCTGAGCATGGCCATGGTGAAATGGATCCACTGGAGAGCCGAGTAGACCTGGGGGAGAAGCAGAGAATGAGCCGCAAGGGAATCGCAGCGCCCACACGGCACCCCGGCCCCGCTCTGAGGGCGCCGTCCGAGCTCCAGCCGCTCGGGAGGAGCCCGTCCCGTGCCCCCCGCCCCCGTGAAGAACCTTTTCCTAACGGAGAGCCGCACAGAGCCCAGCAGCCCCTGCAGAGCTCTCACGCAGCCCACGACAGCTGAGGAGAAGGCCGTCCAGGCGCGCTCACCTCCTGCCAGCCCCCCTCCAGCCGGGACGCGGCCGCCTCCGGGGTGGCCATGGGCACCGCCGCCGATCCCCGCGCAGCTCTCGGGGCTCCGAGCACCGCCCGCGCTCCGCCCCGGGACCACACCGCGCCCCGCCCGGCCCCGGCCCGGCCCACGCGTTCGGGGCCGCTTAAGAGCTGTGCAGAAGTCCGGGGATAGCGGCGCGGGGAGCTGTGCCGCGGAGCGGGGCTCGCAGGGATCCCTAACTCTTGCCGTCTCCCCTCCGGTAGCCGACCGGGGGCGACCCTGCTTAGCTTCGCCACACCGCCCCCCCTCGGAGCACATGGGCGCCGCGCGCCCCATCGCTGCCCGGCTGCGCTGATGGCGTCACGAGAGGCCGTGGGCGGGAACGCGCTCGCGAGCTGCGCGCGGGCGGCGGGAGCTGAGGGGGCGCGCGGCGACCGTTGGCGGGAGCGCTGAGGGGGCGCGCGGGCTCCGTCGCCTCACAGGTCCTCGAGCTGAGGCAGCAGCGCCTCCACAGGAGCCGCATCCAGCTTTCACCTTCCCACCAACACCAGAAACCAGCAGCCGTTCCTTTAGAAAAAAAAAGGCAGTTTAAGCAGCAGCTGTTTGTTGGAACCAGTTTTTATTATTATCATCATCAGAGCAATATTAATACATTTCGTCTTGCAGCTCTTCATCCCCACCCCAGGATTCAAAAGGCAGCAAAGCTCCCACAGAAATCAATTTGCTTAGCAGAAAGCACAGTCTCAAGGTGAAACGTGGAGGTGTTTGACTGTGATCCTGACAGAGCTTTTAAGGAAAAGCTTTTAGAGGAATTAATGCTTTTTCTTCCTGTCGCAAGACCTCGTTTTTAAATAGTTTTAACTCTGCCAAGGGCTGCTGAAGCTTTAGTTTCACAGTGTCATTCTGAAGATCAGGCTGGAGAAAGTCTTTTCTTCGTGTTAGCGACCACTTGGAACCATTTAATGTCCCTTTCTGTCTCCTGTTCTAATTCACGAGGTGAAGTTTGGACAGGAAGAACAGTCAAAAAAGCATCGGATGCCTTCAACCATGGGAAAACTCACCTGAATTTAATCTGCCACTGAAAAAAAACCTCATGTTTGCACAAATGGGTGAGCACAAGTGTAACCGCAGCTGGAGGAAACCTCAGTGCTCAGACCTGGCTCTGTCAGGTACCACAAAGGGGTTCTGCTGCAGCAGGACAAGCTATGATGTGCAGATTGAACCCCCAGCCCAGCAGCCTCTGGAAAAGGCAGAAGGAAACGGCAGCTCTCAGTCAGCAGCAGGTAAGGACAGGACTCAGAGAAAACCCTACTGGGGACAAAGAGGGAGGGATGAGGGCTGAACAGAACAAAACACTAAAAGCAGGGACAGGTGGGCATGGCAGGGGCACCGCCTCTGTACCTTTGGAAACATGGAATGTGAAACTGAATTTTGTCATTGGTTTGCCACGAAACAGCTGTAAAAACCACCGAGAATGTGCTCCAGGCCAATATAGTGATTTTTTTTTTGGTCTGCTGTAACACTGTTATTTAATAGTATTTCACAATACTGGCAGCTTGCTTTAAGGTGTTTTTCCCAACACGTAGAATACTGTTTTTGAGGCATTGCTTCCTCTTGATCTCGTAACTGAGGATACAAGGACGTCTGCTGTTCTCTTGAAGTCAGCGGGAAGTTTGCTTGCACTGGGAGAACTGGATAGGACTTGACAGTGTTTCACAGCTTGTACAAAGTTCCCCAACATATCAGAGCTCATCTTTTTCATTATTCTTCTTTAGGAAAGAAGCGAGGATGTTGAGGCTTTTCTGGAGCTCCTCCTTTTTTCCATCACTCATTTTGTTCTTCTCGATCAGTTTTGTGATTCGGACAACTTCGTTAGCAGCAAACTCTTCTCCCTGCTCCAGTATCTTGCTCATAATTTTCAAGTATTGCTCAGCTGACTTCTTCTCAGTTTCCTTTGCTTTCTCTAAGCTCTGCTGCCCCTTCTTCAGGAGGGACTGGCGTTCTGACTTGTCAGTGACACTCATAAACTTGCTGGCCAGCACGTCATACTCCTTCAGACAGCCCGGCATCCCCAGGTAGATGCCATTACTCTTCAGCCAGCGCTGAATAGCTCCGGCTTTAATGTGGCCAGAGTAAGGTAAGGGATTGTCAAAGTCACCGTCCTGGAACAAATAAAAGATAGGGAACTTCTCCTTGTCCAGCTTGTACTTTTCTCCCAGCTCAGTGTTCAGTTTATCACCATAATCTGTCATGAGAGAACAAAACACAGAAAAGCACAATATATTCAAAATCAAAAGAAAAAAAATAGTTTTCTCTTGTACACAAACTGGTATTTATCTCCTAAGAACCTCTTTGCCATGAAATGCCACATGATACAACAAAAATACTCCGGGCAATGCATCCTTAGGCTTTTCAAATGAAAATCCAAAATCCTAACGATGCTCTGCTGTGGCTGTGAAAGCACACGTCATCACCAGCATCTCTATGTACAAACCCACTTCTCATTATGGGAAATTTTGATTTTTTTTTTTTGTTCTTGTTTTGTTCCATCCATTGATTTCATTTGATTTTACAGTTACACAGTTTTGTTTTTCCTGTCCTATGTAGAGAGCATGCCAAGCAACAAGATGTTTTCTGTTCTTACATAAATCACATTTATTCTTCAAGTTATGTTAATGAAGGGATTTCAGTCATGCTACGTAGGTAAATCCATCTGTGCTTACAGAAGTCAGCATGGGGGAAATTTAGGCTCAAATTCTCAATTCTACCCACAAAGCAAAAGCAAGTGAGGTGACTGACCCACTCCTCAGTGCTTTTCTCTTGAAGCCAATTGCAAGCTGATCAAACTGCCCCAGCTCTAAGTGCATTGACCGCTTTCTGTGCTTCGTCAGCAGAACATGGAAGGTTTGCTACAACACACTGCAGCATGTTTTATTTTCCACACCCAAGCACAGTGTGGCAATCTGCTCAGAGCTCCTCACCTGATATACCCACTTCAGCCACCAGAAGATCTTCACTGGAGCCTGAGCTCTCTGCCAGCTTTTTGAACTCATCCTGTTTCTCGCCATAAGGGTACTGTGTATCAAACTTCACAAGGACAAACTTATGCTTGGGGATCACCTAAAACAAGAAAACAGAAAATCAAAATTCAATCATTTCAGGTTTAAGCAATCCACAAGTAGCTGAAGGTTGCTTTAGCATGTTCTTATCTTCCTATGCAATGAGTAGGTGCAGAGGGAGGATGGAAATTTCATAATTATGGCCTTTGGTAAATGACTCACTGCAGCATGAAGGAAAAATGCATGTCTATATTCCTACTGCAGATGATAAAGACGGTACGTGATAGGTTTGGAGGATCTGCTAACAGCTTTATTTATACACGATCTGCTCACTGTAAATCTGATTAGCATCTTGGAAGAAAGTCAATGAAACAACTTTCAGTGGGACATTAAGAGGATAGAGGCCAAATCTAACGTCGTTCTGCATGCCCCAGCATGACAACCACAGCTCTTTGCTAACAGAGGAGCAGGCAGGAGTGGAAATGCTGTGTCGGTTCACTAAACACAGAATTACTGTTTTGACTGATTCCCCTTCCCTTGAGCCATTGCTTTTGGATTTTGCTCAGGTTATTCCTTTTTCGAATGAGTTTAGACAGAGCAAGTAAATGGCAAAGGTTTGGAAGAGACCCCCTGTCCAACCTCCCCCCACAGCAGCTTCCCTACGGCAGGATGCACAGGAAAGTGCTCAGGCAGGTTTGAACATCTCCAGACGAGGAGAATCCTCCACCTCCCTGGGCAGCTTGTGCCAGGGCTCTCAGCCTTTCCCCATCACGAGATGCTCCAGGCCCCGATCACCTCTGCAGCCCTCTGCTGGTCTCTCCAGCAGTTCCCTGTGTGCCTTGAGCTGGGCTCCAGCTGCGGCCTGCCCGGGGCAGAGCAGGAGGAGGATCAGGATCACCTCCCTCGCCCGCTGCCCACGCAGGGTGGTAGAAGGGTTGTAGAACGCGGTATCCTTGCAACACCCAAAAAGGTCTGTCACAGCACAAAAGCAAGCAGGGGGCCGCCCCGTGGCAAGAACAATTTTCAGCTTGTTTAGAGCAATACTTTCCTGACTGCTGTCCCTTCAGTCCCCGCGCTGCACTACGAGGCTTTTCAACAGGCGTGCCCATGGCGGGGCCCGGCTTCGTGCAGCGGTGCCCAGGGCCGGGCAGGCCCCCGCGGCACGGCTCCACTTGGACCGCGCGGATTGGCTGCGCGCTGCGGCTGCCGCTCTCCCATTGGCTGCGCCGCGGCCGGTCCGGCGCCTCGGCCATTCCGCGAGCCCTGCGCTCTCGTCGCGGCGCAGCCCCGTGCCCGCCGCGCAGACCCCCGACTCTCGCGGCCCGCTCTGCGAGGTGCGGACAGCCGTGGTACTGCACGTGGCGGCGGCGCAGCGTTCCCGACGCGGCCGCACCCCCCCTTCCCGAGCGCCCCGTTGAGCCCGGCAGCACCCGCCGGGTGGGCGGTACCTTGTAGAAGGTGATGGTGTCGAGGGGTACGGAGCCCTTGGTGTGCAGCGCGCTGCCAGGCAGCGCCAGGCCGAACAAGCAGAGAAGCACCGAGCCGACAGCAGCCGCCGCAGCCATGGCGGAGCGCGGAGGGAGTGGGGCTGTGGGTCACGTGAGCGCCGGCCGCCGCCACCGGGGCTCGGCCCGCCCCCCTCCCGCCCCCTGCGCGGGGTTCAGGTGCGGCCCCGGGCGTACAGCGGGGCGAGTAGCTTTGGAAGCAGCTGTCTAGTCCCGGAGAGCGCGAGTAGAGCGTTCCACGAGCACGTGGAGATTTTCGTGTTGGTACTTGTGGGCTTTCCTTACCCTGACAGCCCCGGTGAAGTGCGAACGAGCAACGCACAAAGCCTCAGCAGCAAAGGGAGAGAGGATAACATTAACGGACGTAACCAAACCCCCTCCCTACACAAGCATCCACACGGGGCAAATAATGAGCACACTCCGCGCACTTTATCTTCCCTCGCTGTAGTTGACTTGTTTTTCCATTGCCATATACCAGGATACCCGGGTTGACCAAAGTTACATGAGGAGCACCTGTTACCTCATGACCATTCAGAAAGAAAAATGAAGGAGGCAGTAAAACTGATTTGTAACGAAACTGACTTTTATATAAATTATAAACCCATCCAGTTTAAAGCAGATCTTTTGCAGTTCTGTCACTTATGTCTGTAGAAGGCTGAGGCATACATATCTTCTACAGTCATAAATTACAATGAATATCAAGGAAGAAAAAGTTCAGATAAGGCTGCAGAGACAAGAAGAAATCCCATTTAAGATTACTAACGGTTAAAATAAAGTCATGATTATCAATGATTGCAACATATAAATGCAATTCTTGAACAGTTAGAAGTGGTAAAAAGTACAAAAAAAGTACAAAATGATGGGGAACACAAACAGGCATTGTACATTTTCTTCTGGATGTAGACAAAGCAGGGTAAGAGACTTCTGGCCTTTATCTACATCAGACACCAATTTAAAGCAAAGAGAAAAGTTGAGGAAATCTGTAAAAGGATCGTGGCTCATGATCCCAGTAGTACAAAAGCAGTATTTTGTCAGTCTGTAAACAGTAGACTTGGTAGGGTTTTTTTTCCCCAAGTATCCTTTTCAAATCGTTACCAAAAACAAAAATCCACCCGAGTGGAAATGGGTGAACAGCAGCAATGGGTTATAGCTTGAACTTCTTACCAAGTGCCAGTGGGACATATGCTGGAGGGGAAACACTCTTTTGTAAGAAATATATATTTAACTGTACACAATTTGTAAGAGAATTTTTCCCTCAACTAAGCCCCCAGACAATCAGTACACAATCATTTTTGTATCCCACCATCTCCTCCCGGAGAGGATTTACAGCTTGTAAAGAGATGGCATCTGGTTTATAAAACACTGAGTAATCAAAAAATTGTATTCGACAAGTTTATCATTCACCAGTGGCCAGACCTGGAAATGGGACAGCAGGCAACTCTGAAACATAGCCAGCATTCCCCGTGCAGACTTGCAGATGGTTTGAGACCAGCCACCAGCAGACCTGAGCCATGCCAAGTGCTGACAGGAAGCGAGCCATGCTTCTATCTCCTCTCAGACTGCTTCATATGACACGTCTCCCCCAGCAGTTTCAATTCTGCTTTTAAGGGAACGGATGGAGAAAACTTTTTTTTAAAGCAAGTTCTGCTTTCTGGCACACGGGATTATAAAAGCTTGATTTTATTAACATTACTTCACTTACAATGTCAGTGTTGTTTATTGAAATGACTGGTTGAGTTCAACTTGTTGCAGCAGCAGTGCAAGAAAACTCCAGCACAAGCCAGCCCTTGGCCTGTGCCCTCTGGATGAAGATGCCATGTCAACTCTGCATTCAACACTGGTGTTGCATGAAGCCCTATCTACATTTGCACTGCCGTGGGAAAGGGATGGGGCAGGCAAGTATCAGCCATTGCTGATATTCCTCCCAGTGCAGATTTCTGGCTCAGTGCTTCTCCATTGATTGCATAATCTCTGCACATACCCTACATGTTTCAAAGCATCAACATCAGTTATCAGTCTTGCTTTAATTTAAGGAACACACCCTTCTTCCCAAAATGGTATTTCTATACAACGTATAAGACAGTTCAGTTTGCTCAGGAAAAGTATTACTATAAAACAGACTTAACACATTTTGGTATTCCTCCAGCCCAGAGCACTTACCAGACATCACAGTTAAACCATTAGGATCTCCAAATTTAGACAACCTGCAGACAGCCTTCTTTCCCTTGCAGGATGGGGCAAAGCAAAACTAAATCCAGCAAGAGCAGCAATGTGGAATTTTTACACAGGGGATTTATTTTAAAAAAATACTCTCATCAACATTCTAGCATTTCTAACAAAACATATTAGAAGAGGTGACAAAGGATTGTCAGCTCTCTTAAAACTTTAAATATAGACTTCAGATACTAGCTGCTTTAAATCAGAACGAATCTGTAAAGTCTGACCTGTCCCTTGGATTGTAGGTGCAACACATACTTTTTTTGCCTACAACTTTTAGGCTGCATTACTCATTTAAAATGAAAACAAAAACAGCAGAAATGCAGATTCAGTGGGAGCAGATGATGTGATTGCACTACGAGAATGCCTAATGAGCTCTAGTACTTGAATAATCAAAGATCAACAGCAAAAAGCAAGCATACAGTTATAAAAAGTATTCTCAGCCTCATACTACAGCGGAAGCAAAAGTTACCTCTGCCAACTTAAAACCAAAGCCAATAGGATTTAATTTCTATGAAAATATTTAAGTCTTAAAGTCTCAGTAATCTAAATACACTTCTTTAGAAGTCATGATGATTGCTGTTTTACATTAAACTGTCATGAAATTAGAACGCAGTGTCAGACATCACTGCAGCTATTATATACACGGTCTCTACTTCTGTCTTTTGCCAAAACGCTGACTCCCATCTCTCTAAAGCTTAATGGCCAAGTTTGCTCCTCATCAGGCTAGAAGTTTCTCTGAACATGAAAGCAACCTGTGTGTATGCTGATACTACCTCCTTCCTCCAGCAGCTCTCTCCATGTTCAGCCCTTAGAGGAACCTGCCTCACCACTAGGCTCTACTGGAAAGCTGCACACAGAGGGTGTTCTGTCAGCACAGCCTCCCGCCTCCCTGCTGGGCCAACACGCTGAACTCAGTTGGACCAGGTGGCTTGTGGACAACATAGGCAGCTCCAGAACTGGCTCATTTCATTGGAGGTGGCTGAATGCGGGCATCTACAGCTTCTGCATTCCAAGGCAAGGACCATACAAAAATTATAAACACCGTATAGTGATGAAAATACAACTCCTTTGAGATCTATGCTTTACACTGGATTTCTATTGCTGCTAACAACCATCTCCAGTTGTTTCTAGAGATCAGAAGGGAAGAAAGTTATTTTCTCCTGTTGTAATATGCTTATGAACATGTATAAAAAGTGGTCAAAACCCCGATAAGGGTCCCTGCTTCTTGTTTATGTACAATAATTTAAGTAAGCTGAATACATCTGTAATACCTAAAAAAATCGTTTTATGATTTTAAGTCCTTCATGCATTATGAGGAAGTTCTGGATTGAAGTGATGGTATATTGGATGTTGCTTCTGTCTGGGACTCTGGTATCATTCTCCTGTGGAGTCTGTCAATGATTTCTCAAATCTTTAGTTTTTTAATAGTATCAAGTCTCTTTTTCAGCAGTTCTCCAATTTCCTGAACCGAGTGTTGGTAACTGCTCTGGACCTTCCCTTGCACAGTCTTTGTAAACTTTTTTTCTTCCTGCAAAATGCAAAAGAGAAACCATTCACTCAGTAGCAGTTGTTCAAGTTCTCCCATGAAACTTCCCCCACCACCTCACCTCAGCAGTAAGCTTTGGCTGGCTCATCAGCAGTAATACCCCATTCCTGAATCACATCAGAATTTTCACTAACACTTGAACACGAGAACTTCTTTTAAAAGCACTTTTTAGTTCTGAATGCACAGGGCTGCAAACACAGCTCTGGCTCCGAGCAGAGCTGTGCAGATGGTCTATTTCTGGATTTACTGCAAGCATATCAAATAACAAATGGAATCACAAACATCACAACTAAACACAGAAAAAGTCAAAGATTCCCAGAGGTGTTTCTGCTCAAATCCATGTGAATGTGATGCACGGTTTTTGCAGGTCTACCTTGTGTAGCTATTTGATGTCTTTCATAAGACAGGAATATGGAGGAATCTCCTGACTCAAAGAACCAGAGCAATCACAAACATCAATAATTATCTGAAAATACCTGATGTTGAAGCTTCTTTCATATTAGGAAAACGTACTTTAACTTTTACTCAAAATCACATACATTAAGGTCTAAGATTTCCTTCCTTGATTTGTTTTTAGTGGTTTTGTGTTTTGTTTTGTTTTTAAAAAGATATTTGTACATCAGCTTCATACAACTACAAGCGAAGGGAAATTTTAAAGTAGTGTGCTATGAAACAGAGGACAAACTAACTGAAAAAATACAAGCTGGCTAACAACAGATAGGTGGATACAGTTCTGAAACAGGCGAATGCAGCATTTAAACTCTCCCCAGTTAAAAACACCTTAGGATCTTCCCAGACAAACCTGTATGCCAGTGCCCTCCTGTAGGTCAGACTCCCTACTTCAGGACAAATGCATCAGAAATCTCTTTTTGTCCTAAGTGACAGCTCATAAGACAAGACAAAGTCACTGTACCAGGTGAAAAACTACAAAAATACCCCAACTCACCATTTCAAAATTCAGTGTCATCCCTAATATTTGGTTAATAGCGATTAAATCATCCTTAACAGGTTATCTGTCACACAAGCACACTGATCAGTCATATAGCAATGGAAGTTCCTACCTGTAAAAGCAGAGTGTCCTTGAGGGACAACTCTTCAAGTTTTAGTGCAGTCAGAATTATTTCAAGCCCTTTGATGTGATCTATTACATTGGAAGTTAACGTCTGTAGTTCAGTAACATAATCCAGAAAGTGTGTAAATACAGGTGGCTAAAAAAAATAAAGACATGCTTTTAATTTATAAACACATACTAATGTCTCTTCAGTGACAATTTTATATGACAACTCAATTCATAATACTTATTCTATTCCACACCCACATACCCCAATACTTAAGCTTAAATCTATCTATCCAGATAAAAACTACCAGTTAACTAGTGTACTGCAATGCATTCACAGCAGGGAGATCTGTGATAGTCTAACTGTATTTCCTGTTATAACGTTGTCACACAATGTCAGAGATATGGTAGAAGGCAGAAAAGGAGTTAAAAAAAAAAAAAAGGTTGTAAAGTAAGCTCTAACAACACCAGATTCTACAAGGCAGAGATCACGCAAAATAGTTTGTTAGCATGCCATCAATCCTGATTTTTCTTTCCATACAAATAGCGGGATTGAGGGATGGAAGTGGAGGAGAAAAAGATATATTATCTACCATAGCTACATTGGTTTCTTTTTTTTTCTTCTTCTTTTTTTGCAGGTTGGATTTAAAAGGTCGAAGGACACCATCACAGTAACTTGATACCCACTGAGTGATGGAGATAGTCTGGAAAGAAAGGTACAGTTATGTTACAAGCTGCATTTACGGGAGGCTTCTAAACTCATTTTAGTGTACGTACTGGAAAGACTCAGAATATGCAAGAGCTGTTTTCATGACTGATTGAGCATGCAGCTCACTGCTTTTTAGTCTCAGCATTTCCACTCTATAGTGTTTCACAACTTTCATTTTCCAGCAAAAAAAAAAAATACCTCAACAAAGAAGACTAAGTTTTCTAGCAGGTTTGGCTGAGTTTTCAAGGTGCCATCTCTGACTTCAATCAAGTCACCTTTACATTTATTGAACAAATCTGAAAAGAAAAAAAGGAAAGCCTTATTCAGAACACGCAGATCAACCAACCCAAATGTTCATTTTTTGCCCAGCATGTATCTTCGTGTAGCTCTGACTGCTTTGCAGATTAGGCTGTTATTGATAAATTTAGCTAAAGATACTCAAGGAAGTCCAGCTCCAAAGTTCCCCTCTAACTTTTATTTCATTACAAATAGTATCTCCATACAACACTTGGACCAACTATCAGGAAACAACAATTGCTAAGATTAGGCTGCAAGGTTGCATTATGTGGATGCAACAACTTTGTGATCAGACAAGCTAGGGGCACTCTCAGCCTTGCTCTCAAGCATCTTTCAAAAGGGTCTGCAGATACATTAATGCACTTTCCCATATGTGCAGCACACTTGGGAGCTTATAACACAAAGCACTTAATTACCAGTGTTTTTTCTTGAGTTACTACTTACCTGTTAGCCGTTCTATTAAAGACTTGAAACTATTCCCTATCCTCTCCTGGACTTCTGCTGAATCTTCTGAAAGAAAAAAAAGAAGGCAGCTATAAACTATAGACTCTGTATCTCCTGCTCCCAGAAAACTGGCAGGCATTTAAATGTAATTTAGTGCTAGCAGTGGAAAGCTAACGCAACTGCTTTCAGAGAGGATGCTGTATTACATCAACATACATCACAAAAATGAAGACATGGATAAAGCATTGCAGTGCTGTCTCCCAGGTAAGTGTCATTCAAAAAATAAAACAAGTCATAGTTTGGTCCACATCACCCAATGTCTAGCAGTTTTCAAATTAAACGGAAACATACCGTATTCCCTCCCACCTCATAACCATCTGGTTAAGCCCCTGCCCCTCAAGCACTTACCTAAGCCATTGGTATCTAGTTCATAAATATCACTAACAAGATAAAACAAGCTAGTCTGGCATTGACAGCTGCCATTACTGAAGAAGCCAGCCATTCGGGTAGGAGGAGGGCCAAGGACAGGATACTAGGCAAGAAGCAAAGAAAAAGATAAAGGTGTTGCAGCTTTTCCTTATCCAGAACACAGTGTTTGTCTCTGGCACATCTCTCAGTCAGATTCATACACTACAAACTCAGGGTCAGTTAAGTGCATTCTGCAGCCTGCTGGACGTTACAAGATGCATTCAGTTTCTCTGCTTGCATTCACGTTCATTTAATATTTGAGGATAGCTTTTTCCTTAATGGGTACCTGAATTTTTTGTTCTAGAAACTTCTTCCCTGAATCCACTGCCGCTTCCAGCTGCTGAAGCAGAGATCGAATTGTATCAATCTTGGATGAGACGCCATTCTCTGCAGTCTTTTCAGAGTTCTTTGGTTGAATACTGTGACTAAGAGTTGGGAGTCCGCTTACTAGCCTTAAAGTTAAAGACCGGATTCGCAACCACAGGGTTTCTTCCTCCAGTGAGAGTTTCCTATGTTCTTCAGAAATGTCCCTAGAGAAAGGCACCAAATGTTTTCAGAAAAATGCTTAAGTTTTGCAAAGTTGCAAGCTTCACTCAGGTACAAAAGCCTACCTGAAGTTATCAAATAATGTATTAGGAGGAAAGAATGGTCAGAAATTCAGAAAACCATTAATATGTAAAAAGGCAGCACTGCTAGAAGTGATGAACGAATGTTAAGTTTGCAGTCAGCCAGTCTAGAGAACATTTCAGTTACCCTCAAAGGATTTTCTTCACCATATACTGTAGAAAAAGGTGCAAAACTACAGTTAAGGACATTTCTACTCACCTGTCTTTTGGATCCCAATTAAACAAGACTGTCAGGTCTCTGTTGTCACGCAAATCTTTCCATGGAATGTCATCCTCTTCTGGGCTCAAACTCATGGACTTTATGCTTTCTTCTAAACTAGAAGATCTGTATATAAGATTAAATATTATTAAATCAAACATTTGATCACTGGAAACAAACACTTAAACTGCATTCTCTCCACTGTTCAATTCCTCACACGTCACCAGTGTTACACTAAGTACAAAGAAGGATGCTGAAGGAAAGAGCAACCGAGAACAACTTTCAGGCTTTTGTCAAAGTGCTGCTTGGTCAGTATTCTGTGTATGCATAAATCTTAATTTTTGTCACATGAAAGGATTGCATTTGCTGCTGCTGTACTTACATATTTGCTTCAAGTAAAAGGTCTAACAACATCCGTTCTGTGCGAACTTGTGCAAAGTGAAGGGAAGAGTTCAGCCTATTTCTAAATGCAATGAATTCTGGAATCTTCTCAAATGCACCATATTTGTAGGCTTGAATGATGTATTCTGAGGTCTACAAGAAAGCACACACCAGCTTTGTATTAGTTACTTCCATAAATCCGGAATAACCAAGAGTTTAACATGGTCAATACCCAGAAATTGCTTTTCTGTGGCTTTCACTAACCCAGAGGTACAGAATCTGGCAAATACTCAAACTGTGGGAGAATCTTGCAGTTTTGCTTATCTAAGTCATCCAAGTAGTTTTGTTCCTGAAATTAATAATGCCTAGAGGATCTACCAGGCAGTGCTGTTAAGTAACCAAGCCAACACTGAACAAAATCAGGTTGCTGTCAACACAGACTGAAAAATACTTATAGGTTGGGAGAAATGATTTTGGAAGTTTATACTTTATTTTTGTTTTTCAGATGGATTATTCAATTTGTTGTCTCATTATGAGAAGTACTTTCAGGCAAAACAGACACATGCCAGATTTTCTGGAACTGACTTGGATGTGCATCACATATCATAACATAGATAAAGAAAATTACTCACACAATTTTTTGTTTCTCTTTATTAGTTTTTTTTTTTTTAATACAGTATCACAAGATAATATCATGCACACATACATGTGTTACAGTACAATCTAACCACCAAAGAAAGCTGTCAGTGTCCATAGGATAGTTTACTTTCCCTCTGATGAAGCGCAGCAATACAAGCCACATAACTAATATTTCTCATCTGTCCAAGCAATTTCCAGAAGATTTCTGTGATGAAGAAGTCCCAAACAAGCAGAATTTTTTCACTGAAATATACAGTAACTGGAATGACAGAGTGAACAACTTATGATCCCTGTCAATACAGACGGCTGTATTCTTAAATCAGTTTCTCTGCAATGGAGAAATTCTGGCAGATCAAGTATTTTCTTCATAGCATGACTACAGAATGCACTGAAGATTAGAGGCACCAGAAAGTCAGGGCAACTGAAATCTGTACATCTGTACTGTACTGACCAAGACAATCTGCCTGGAAGGGTTTGAGAGAAGAGGAGCTATCACTCACAGTTAAAAGCCCCTGTTTTATTTTCTTTCCTCCCTCCAAAATAAGAAATGCCTTCTAGGTAGTTCTACCTTTTTCCTATGCAATTTGGTTATTTACACTGTATGAAAAAAATATGCCAAATATTTAGCAACATACCCTCTGATATACAGCCTTGCAGAGGTCATTGTCAGGCTACGGGGCTGCACTATGGGTGCTAATTCAACTGCATCGACGTAGTTTTAAAATCCCCTTGGTGTTCTGTTTGCCCGTGGATCTGGAGAAATTAAAGACGGACGGACACAAGAAAATTAGAGAGATTACTTGTGATTCTGCATTTTTAAAGGAGGACTATCTTGAGAAGAATGAAGTTGCCTTTTTAGTATCAGTCAAATATAGCAATACTGCCTTTTCTCTTCTCCCTGTTATTGGCATCCTCTCCCAGAGCAGAAGTATTATGTCAAGACTGCACAGTATCCTGGAGGGCTGTTACTTATGAAATTCACTCTTAAAGAGGATTCACTTTAGATTGTTAAATTCAGCAAGTCAGGAGGACAACATCCAAAGTGGTCACCTTGAGGTAGTAGCTAAACATGTTTTTTGTTTGTTTTTAATACTAGATCACTTTCTCATACTCCACACTTCCTGCTCTAGGCAGAGTCCCACACACAGCAGAGCGCACTTGCAGGACATGTTCCTTACACTGTAGCAAACATTCCAGCTAAAAAAATTAATCTACAGAGAAGCAGGCAGTTGCTGAAATCAGGTAAAAAGGTAAGCTTGATAGGATAGTCCTCATTTAATACTGCAGTTAGATACTGTAATGGGACCTGAAAGGAAAGCTCATATCAGGATTCTGATCACAAAAGGGAAACGCCTGCAGAACCACTGCAGCATAGAAACTGGTGGCATATTCTGACCTTGTGATATTGGAGACATCTTATAGTTAAGAAACATCTTTTTCCCCCCCACTCTGTTCTTGTCACATCCTTAGATGAACAGCACGCTGAATTGAGCCTTCTCCTGCTTCAGTCTGCAATTATGGTTGTTTTTGCAGACTAATGTAGCTTGTGATGGGTTTCTTACTAAAACAATCTGAAGACAATAACCACTGGAACATCCAGAACCCATGAGATTTGGCTACTACTCAAGAACAACACTGGCTCACAGTTCTTTGGCTGCAGTACTCCAAGAGACATGACATGAGCAGGATTCCAAGACACATCTTTGTCTTGTAGTGTGAAGCACGTACTACTGATTGCATTGTTTTCACCCCTCTGTGGCAATTTCAGCTTTAAGGTGTGGTAGTAGGCAAGTTGAACAATTCAGGCACCATTCTTCCAGTATTTCTCGATGATAAGTTGAGTAGCATTTTCCTGGCAACAGCACTTGGAACATGATTCAGTTCACAGCCTTTACCAGTGTGTGTACACTGAGTTACTGGAGACAGTCACCTTGTGCTCTGCAAGCACCTTTATCATTCTTGACAAAGAGAATGACCATCTTCCTACTTCAGTCAGAATGCTTTCCAGGGAACGATGCTTTCTTGCTGCTTTATAATACAGTGTTCCCAAGCAGATAAATCACATCCAGTAGTTTCTTTCAGTTCACTTTTTTTCACCTGGCACACTGCAGTGGAACATTTTGTTTAAAGAGTCGGTTCCAGGCATTGGTTCCAGGTATGCTCGTCACTGAAGTCATTCAGTACGTGTTAAAGACTGAACAAGTTACTCAAAAAATAAAAAAAACCGAAAACTGCCACTGCCAAAACAGACATGTAGGAGAAAGCTGTTTGGCTCCAGAGCTTTACTCTAGCACAAAACATTGTACTCAGTGTACTCAAAACGAAGATTCTTAGCAAGTAGTATCAGTGCTTAAACAATAAGCAAGCGAGGGAAGCAGAGGAGAGTTTCCACCACATGACCCACATAGGTCTCTGTGCATCCCCCTCCCGACAGAGAAATATCCACGTCAGGCACGGGTCACAGTAACTCAGCATCTACCTTCTAGACACAGCTAAATGGCAACTTGTACCTTGCACGCAGGAATAATCTGCTGCCAACAGCACAAGGATACTCATCTGAGGAATTACTGTCTGAGCAACTTCAGAATCTTTACTACCCAGTACAGATAATTCTTGTGTTTTTACCTACTGCTGGGATGGTGGAAAAAAAATTGTATATCTGCAGAACCCCTGCAGCCAGTTTAACCAGTAACTGGAAGGGTTAAAACTGGATTGCAACTTTCTTTCTTAAGTGTCAAGTGAAAATAATTTTCTTCCCCCACCTCTTAGCAATGAACAAACTGTAAAATATAAGAATAGAGAACATACTCCAAACTCCTCAGAATGGGACAGTCTTGCAAATCTTAAGGAGATTTTAATATTATGCATATAGTTTCCTACTACTGTTCTGGACTATATTCCCCCTCACCCCCCAATTTGCCTAATGCATTTCTACCACGATTACAAGAGTTGTTTACCATTCTCCCACTCAATCCATTTTTCATGCTTCCATGGGAAATGTGAAATGAAACTTATGTTTTCCCTATAAATGTACCTTACAGTGCTTTCCAATCAGGACTAATTTAGACAAGTATTGTTACTAATCAACAAGCTACAAGTATGATAGATGCCTAGGTCACAGCATGCACTTAGGAAGGTCCCTATGTCTTGGAAGAATTTAACTACTCTCTCCATTCCATTCTCAAGGTTCTCATTCAAGACAACTTTCTTTTAATTCTTTTAATTCACACCATTTCATAGGGGTGAACTGAATAAAGAAGGTAGCTCCCATTAGCAGAAGACCAGACTTAGCAATTTGATCCTATCACCTGAAAGTAATGGAGGAATAATGTCTTAGTCATGACTTCAAGAGTTAACTTTTCCCCTCTGAAATTCTCCCACATTGCTCTTTGTACTTTCATTTTCTGATGAGCATTCCCCACCACACGTGTCATCATTAAACCACAATGCCTCAGATGGGCGCAATACAAAGCTTGTACAAGTGTCATCAATACCTTGACCCACCATCCCTGGCTGCTGTGTGACTTTTCAAAGTGCCAAAAGTCAGATGACACCAGGACTTACTTGCTACATTACGTCACACTTATTCTCATAAAACATCATTCATTCATTTATAACTAATCATGGCGAATTTGAGTATTCAAATTGGCTTGTATAATAATAAATAAAAAGCTACAGCAAAACTCCATCTAACAAGTTACAAACCTCTGTAGTGAGAAATACAGACTGAAGCAATCTTTGCTTAAACACAAAGCTGCACGTATAATTCCTCTGTGTGATTACCTACTACAGTTCTGTAAGTTCTTATGTATGGCACAGAATTCAGTTTGGCATTATCAACATAACTGCCCTGCTACAAGGATGCAGAGGTTTCTTTCAACTTACATCTTTCTGGTTGGAGTGGAAAAACCTGAGTGCAAAATTGCAGGATTGGGATGCAGCAGCGTAATGGCCCAGTGACTCTGCATAGCGTGTCAGAAGATAGCTGCAACACAACACAGCACAAGTCAAACATCAGCACACCTGCTGGGGAATTCTGAATTTCAAACGCAGCTCTGAATAGAGAGCTACAGCCCAATTCAGCTCAACATTCATATTAAGATTTAAGCTTTAAACAGTAAAGGATCTACATGTGGAAGCTCAGAGTTCTCCCTCATTTAATGAGGTAGAGGAACTTTACTTTGACACTCACAAACACACTAATTGAGGCAAGGCCACTTGGTTGTGTTTGCTTTAACCACTGCTCCCAAACTTTGCTCAGCAATGACCCAGGCTGGAACACCTAGCTACAACTGGCACCAAGATATATATTTCACAGATTTCATATTCTGTTTAATTAATATTCCTTAGGTCCAGAAATGATTAAAATCACACAGGAAAGATATCCTACTAGAAGCAGAGTACACTAGTAGATACATTTTAAATTTCCAGAACACAGTGAAAAATCTGACAATCTGCTATCTTTCAGTAGCAATGACAACTGAAGATCTCAGTTACCAGAGGGTCACCACAAGCAATTATTCTCAGTATATACTACCCACCCGATGGTGTCGTGCTGTATGTGTTTTGCATCAAGGCTGGAGTACAGCTCTGCAACCGGTTCAAATGCACCAAGCCTGCAGTAGATTCGAATGAGCAGCAATTTAAACTGAGCATTAGAAGGACTATGAGATAATCCTTCTTCTAAAAAGGTTAGGCACTGCCACACAGCCATCTCTTCACCTGGTGACAAAGATAAAAACACAGGTGTGAACAGGGAGGGGCGTTCCACACTGACAGCACAATTCACATCAAAGCTCCCTTTCTCATTTTGCACTTTGCTCAGCACATTCCCACACCAGCACTACAGCTGGTGGAAGAATAATTCTTTACAGGGAATATCCAGCTCACATCTGCATAGAGCACAATCCTCACTTACTGGAGAGACATTTCTGAGATTATGAGACTAATAAAGCAAAGCAGATGAGAAGTACAGAATTACTAAAACCAGAGCAAAGAGTCTCAACAGAAGTCTAGAAGCTAGGAATCCAGGAGACAAAGTATATCAAGGAGAAAAAGGAATATTTTTCAAAACACCTCTGGTATCAGAAGGGAGTCATCAGCATTGCTTGTGCAAAGGGAGAGAAAAATATCTACATGGTGAACTTGGAACAAGCTTCTAGGGATAGACAACACTGAGCTGCATGGATCAGCAGAACTCCACCAGGAGTTACACGGATTATATAAAAAAATTAAATCCCTTTAGAGGTTAGCGAGATTGAGAGGTTCCAGAAATACCACACAGCAAGAAGAAACTGAAAGCTATGAGACTAAGGAGCAATGCCAGATGTACAGTGGCCACACAGGCACAATATGCCTACCCACAACCATCCCAGGTGGTATTAAGCAAATACAGAGACATACCTTCCTCTAGCCACAGGTCAAGCAGCAGGTGAACTGCAAGGAGGCAGTAATAATCTGAAAACTGCAATTCAGTTTTCAAACAAGTTTTCCCTAAAAAGAAAGACAAAATTACCCTGAATTGGAGAGTTAAAAGAACTACTATGCTGTCAGCTGTTTCTCACATTGCCAGCACTATCAAGTGGCACAGACACCTGGCAGATGATAACCACTGCTTAATTTATAAGTCTTAGAAGTTTTCTTTAAAACTAAAACAACTGTACTCATGCTCTATATTTTCAGGTTTTTTCCCCTCAATTCTTTGTGCTTGAATTGCTAAAGCAATACATTTTGTCTAACATTATGCTTCCTTGGCTCTTCTGTTCTTGGATTCAAACTCCAGATAGAAGCACTGAAAACAAAGCAATAGTTTTTGCACAAATACAGCTTTTTTTTTTTTCTTTCTGATAACAAATGAATTCCCATTCATGATTTTGAAAAAAAAGTCTGGCCACTTCATATGTTAATATCTGCTAGAAGACAGAACTTTATAACTGTAAGATTTAAATACTGGTAATAATGCCTATGTTTTTGTCCCGTACACACCATTTATAAAGCCTGCCTTGCTCAAAGGCACAGGCAAGCATAAAAATGTACCAGCTGAGCTACTCAGGAATGTCTCATTTACTTCAAAGATACAAAATTGAAAAGAAAAAAAATAAGGAAACACAATTCAGGTGCCCAAGGATGTAATAATAAAGAAGAAAACACAGTGCTATCTAGCTGCACAATGGATTTTACACATCAGTAGTGATACAGGCCATCAGTTTGTGCTGTCACACTCCCCTGGAAAAAAAAAAAAAACAAACTCTGAAGCTCAAAAAAAGCTACAACACCGGTTTCAAAGTTTGTCCTCACCAAACTCCAATCCATGGTGGTATCTTAACATTAACTCCCGGACCACAGTCAGCTTTTGCTTTTTATCCATGGCATGATAGATACCAAGCAATCTGGAGAGCTGCACCACACACAAGTGTTGTTGAAGAGCTTTGATATCAGCTGGCAGTGCTATTTCACTCTCTGTTGTTGATGATAGAGGGATTACTTCCAGCAATTGACTGATGAACTGGAAGAGAAACAGTTGTTAAATTTTGCAGGGCAGCTGGGACTACATAAACAGAAGACATCATTTCCTCTCTCAAATCAAGAAAGGCAAATGAGGTGGAAGTGTCAGTGTAAACCTTGACATTGCACTGAAATCAGTGGTTAGAGAGTTTGTTTTTTAATTTTTAATTTGGTGAGCACAAATTATGGCTTTGCTTAACAGCTTAGTTCATCAAACAGACAGAAAAAAAAACACACAGGAAAGTTTCCAATACATTGACAAACAAGGGATTTCAATCACTTGTTAACACTAAAAGTAATAACAGACGCAATTCAAATAATTAGTTACTGAAAGTCTACAGCACACTTAATGGGAAATTGTGGTTTTGTGCTAGTTATTACATTTTCTTTCAACTCCAAAGCAAAGCAGCATACCTAGTGACATCATCATCTGATTAATTTCTTTTAACTTGTAAGAAGAGCAGTGTCTCACTGTTTACAGTTTTATTTAATGGGAGAGAGCAGATTTCTTACAATACAATCAGGATTGGACAGAGTTTTTTTGTTGCTGCCTTAAAATTCAACAGTGTTTACAAACTTAAAAATGAGTTTAAGTTAATGAATTCAGCTTTACTACATTTGGTCTTGAAATAAAATAACTACAAATGCAAGGGGAAAAAACACAGAACAAATCCATACCAGGAATAACAGCTAGAAAAGAAGAACACAGCACCACGCACAAGAATTCTAGTTCTCCTGTGGATTTTGATGAAGATCTGACAAATATTCGCAGTTTGAAATTTTACTGACTTGGGCAAGAGCAACCAAATTGCTATACTGCATATATTTCAATTCCTGCCTTTAGAAATTCAAGACTGATGTTAAGATAACAGTTATTTCCTGAGTATCTACATGTTTTCAGTGGCCAAGCAACATCACTATGATTTTTTTTCTTTCTTGTCCCTGAGAATTGAGATTAAGTCTGTCCAGCAATTCCAGAGTTACCTTGCAATGGGATTCCAACTTCCAAAATGAGCTAAATGTGTTACTACAGCTGCTGCCAGTGGGTAAGAATATACTTTTCACTTAATATATATCAGCAGCAACCAACACACACTAAGGCCACCATTCTGCTCATTAGAAAGGCTGTAGGCTTACATTAATAAAGTTTATAAGTCAAGAAAATATTTTAATAAATTAAGAAAACAACAATACTATCTATACTTTGTTAACAAATATTTTAATGAAAAGCCTCTGGCTGATCCAGGATTCTCCATTTGGCCTACCAAGCACTAAATTGGACACAATGGCTTTGAGAAACAATGAGATGAGTGACAGGATTCCCAACTGCTGAAGTCATTCAACAAGCTCCTCATGACTCTGCACAAACAGACTTAAATTGAAAAGAGCTCATTTCAAAACGATTCTGGAAAAGTTGCCATAGTTCTGTTAGTCACCGCTTGATCAGTATCAACATGTCCATTCTTCAACGTTGCAGCAGAGTATAACATGCAACAACCTACCTGGATCCATCTTTCCAACTAAACACATAAATTTAATGAGGAAATATAAGGGATGGGTAAGGTAGGAAAGGAGAAAGATGTTTTGTATAACAAAAGCTGCAGTACACAGCAAATGCATATTCCCTGTCTGCTATTCTAAATAGATCAAGCTCCAGCTTTTTCCATCTCTTAATAGGACACAGAGGTACCTTAACAGAGAAGTACAAGAGTGCAAAGGAACACTCTAGTTCGTGCCAGCATCTCAGACTTTCCTCACCTTTGTGTATTGGCTGGATGGGAGGAGATCCACAAATACTTTGAGATCAGTGAAACAACAGGGTTTGTCCCCAAATTTTTTGAAGTACTGGAACATTAGTTCTTCTGGATCACCTAGGAAAAAGGGCCAGTTCATCTTTTTCATATGCTCCATTAAAAGCTGAAACTATAAGATCACTTTGAGAAACATTTGATAATTCATTTTTAATTTGGGATTATGCAGAGATTTACAGCCCTATTAGCTGCACTGCTGCAGACTTTAACCAATGCTCACTGTCTTTAGTAACCAAGGACACACCTTAAGAGCTTCAATCAAGCTACTTTGGCAGATAAGAGCTCAGTATAATAGGCATGCATGCATAGCCCCTGCTTATCTAACTCATTTAGGAACTGGTAATCACAGATATTACTGTAATCGCATTCTCTCCTTCACTGACTCTCTGACTGCAGTTTTTAAATGCAAGTTGTCAAAAAGCAAATCCTGGTATTATTGACAAAAAAAAAACAAAAACAAAAAAACATCAAAGCAAAACAACAAAACATCCAGAGATTACAGCTAACCAGAAGGACTCTACAAATGCAGCGCATCAGGAATGCACTTTTCATCACAGTGACACTGCTCCCAAATGCAATAGATCCTTTAACCTGCTTATTTTTACAAGCCTTGCAGCAGTCTGGAACAACTTCCCTTTTTTCAAGGCTCATCTTCTAATGCTTTCAAAATTCTTTACATTACTGAAACCAGCAGATACAATGTCATAACATACTGCTGAATTAAGTATGTGCTGAATTAAATACAAAGAGATTGTTTTGTGTTCTCTCTCCAAAGTTCATGGCTCTTACCTAGTTTATATTCATCGTTACAGCCTCTGCAACGCAGTCGTCTGATCAGCTCCAGTTTAGCTAAATATGGGCCTCGAAGTGGCCGAGTGCTCTTAGATTCTTCTGTTATTCTCTCTTCTATAAATTTCACAGCTTGCTCTATAGAATAGTGTACCTCTCCTTCCAAAGAGCTGTACAATTAAAGAGAAAAAAGATTTTTATTTTTCCCCGTTCCTAGGTCATTAACAACATGTGTTCAACATACTCCCAGGACGCTCTTAAGGAAATCTGGCATGATGGATTCTCTAATTCAATAACAAAAAATATGAACTGGAAGAGCTCTATGCAGTACAAACCACTATTTATACAGCTGTTTCCAACAGACTTGCCAGCCTCCAAAACAAAGTAGGGAAGACATCATCTGGAGCCTGATGTCAGAAGTCAACCAATGACAGAGACAGCACTGAAGGCAAAAAGTTCTCTCCACTAGAGGAAAAATTCACAGCAAAACTGTTGACTTACTGTTCTTCTTCCAGAGGAGGTGTCCAGGATTCATCTATGAGTTGAAATACTGAATCAAAGTAGGTTATATAGAACTGCCAATCATCTGAGCTGAAACGACACAGAACAACGTTTAGGGAACAGCCAAACCAGTAACTCACTTCTAAAACTGCAAAAACTGAATTTAAGGAATAGCAAAGATTTATATTACAAAAAAATACAAGTGTACTAGGAATTGTTTCTCCTTTAATAGATCTTGCAACTACAGTTCTGACAAAGCCTCTTCCCTGTGACCCCCCCCCCCGCACATCCTCCAGAATCCTATTTTGTTGCTTCTTCCTCAACCACTGGAGTGTAAATATTTGAAAATACTCTCAGAACCTCTGATATTCTTCTTCTTTAACCACCATTTACAAGAATTACTGAAGAAGGCAATTCACAACCAGAGATTTTTCTTCAGTCCTCAATAAGATTGCAGAAATGTCTCACTTTTTCAGCAGCAGCCTTCTTGACAGCGCATTGCACTCTGGCCACCTACACAGCTTCTTGTACATTGCCATACACTTGTTCTCACGGCTTTGGAGCTCGCTTGTCAACTTCTCTAAATTAAAAAAAGAAGGGCAAATTTATTTAATCAATGCATTTCCTTCTGTTATTATAAACCATCAAAGCGTGTTATTATAGTCAAGAATGCAAAGCAGTAAGACAACAGAAGACTCTCAAAGACTGGAAAGGCCAAATTTCCTATGCAAATCCTCACATCTTAATTCCTTAAAACTGCAAGAGCATTTTAATCACCAAAGAGAAACAGTTCATGAACATCACAGCTATAGGAGAAGTATACTCTCGTAAAATTAATTGATGATGATTAACTACTGTAAGTATTTGGGTAAAATCAGTTTGTTTCAATGTTTGAAACTGGTGCTAAGAAGCAAGTTTGCTTACAGCTGTGTTCCCCCTCCCTGTAGCTAGTGGACCATCTGAAGCAAAAGAGCTATTGTTCCATCACATCTGTGATCATTAATTGACAGAATAAGTTACCTCCTAGTTTTCCTCTCACAACATCTAAGGCTTCCTGATATTTCTCCAAACGTTCCAGAATCATGTAGTAAAGTTCAACCTTAGAAAAAAGATTAGACTGCAATTAAACTTGCTAGTAAAACAACATACAGGTATGCCAAGAAATAAAGTGATTTGTGTTACTGTCATTAGAAGAAGGCGACAGCAAGGACTGTAAAGTTATCTTTAGCATCCCAAGGGCGGAGCACTCAGAATGTAGGTCTTTTTTCCATTATCAGTCCTAAAATGTCTCTCAGGGCCTCTCACGGAGCAAAAACAAGTACTTCATCAAGTCAAAATCAAATGCCAAAGAATTTCCTTGGCCACACTCTTTCACATCCCTCCCCACCCTCTGTTTCGTCTCCTTTTGTACCACCATATTCACATTTCAATCCGGAACACTAATGATTATTATCTTCGCAAACTTAAAATAATTAACTTTCTTTAACACTGCACTCCTTGTCTCAAAAACGTTGAAATCAAGCTGAAAAAATATCCGCAACTCTTACTTCAGCCTCAGCTTCGATCTTATCCTCTTTTACCATTTTTTCCACCATTCTCTCAGCTAGTGGCAAAAACATCGTCTTCGAGAGGTTTTCATCCTGTGCTGAAATAGACTAGAGAAAGGAAGAACTACTGTAACACATCATCAGCTTTTTTTTGTCCCACACACTGCTTTCCTCTGCGTTCCATGAGAAGAGAGCAAAATTGGATGCTTTAACCCCTCCTCCCCATATTCAGAAATAGCATCCATACACGCAGAGAGCAGCCACACTGTTAAACAGGCAGCAAACAAACTAGTGAGCTGAAACACTCTCTGAACTGCACTGCCTAGAAAATCATGCATCTAGGCACATAATAGCCATGGCAAAGAACATGTAGCAAGAACACACTTGGATTTTCCATGGCACAGTATTTTGGAGAATGTAATTAACAAGTCCATGCTTATTTGCTTGGTCAACACTTTGTCAGGTTGTTTAACTACTGCTTGAATCTGCTACCTCAACTAACACAGCACAGCTTATCTGCTGTCTATCATTGCAGATTTTCTGCAATCTGAAAGACAAGCTAAGTCCAGCACTCCTAGAGCCTTTGTAGTCTAGGTACAAAGAGGCACAGTTTTGCCTAAGAGACTACAGACAGTACCCGTCTAACTTAAGAGCCAGCAGGGTAATAGCCAAAACAGGAGAAGTTGTAAAACTGTAAGATAGATCAGTTAAGCAGCATTTAAAAAAAAAATACAGCTTTTTTGAGCCATGTCAGTAATGCGGTTTCAGGAAGGTCCCACCTTCCCAGCATCATACAGAAATGGCTCTGACATTTTACTTAAGACATCTCTAATACTTCCACTCAACATATTTCTATGTTTGCAGTACACCTGCAGTAAAAGTCAGACTAATTTTCAACACTGTACAGACCTGCATAATCAGGCTCATCACAGACCAAAAATAGTAAGGATTTTTGGGTACGATCTTATAAAGTGCCATTCCAGCCTGAAAAATAAGACAGATTAATTATTCCTAAAACATCTGTTTATGAAGTCTCATGACAGACAATGCAAGTTAAGCAGCAATGATGGCAACAAGCAACTTGAAAACAGTAACTAGGTGGAAGAGCTTTTAATCAACCCGTAAATCCTTCCTGTACATAACACACTGCTGAAGAAGAAAGAGGGTGAAAGTTTCAAGGATGAAGTACTTTGAGCAAGTTTGACAAGGAACAGCAATGAGCATGTGCATGTATGACTGCCTGAACAGATGACAGCTTTAATTAGAAATAACTGCATCAGGAAGCAGATTTATTCGCTAAGAGCAAAGCCAGATATTTCCAGCACTGATTTTTTTTTTTTCAGGCTGCAAAAATTAACTTGGACTTATTGGATATTCAGTGACCCAATGTAGCAAGCAAGAAGAACAAGCTTTTAGTCTTTGTTTTGTATTGACACAAACACACACACACCTTTTTAGCAATGATCCTTTAACTTGCTGTTACATAATCATCAGTGGAATACCACACCCTAACAGAGGCAAGATTCAGACCTGAACACCACAGTCATGCCTTCTTATCAGGTAACTTGAATATAAGTAACACCAAAAAGCAGATCTCTATTAATCAAGATTCAGGTGTAAGGCCAGATACACAGTAATGCTATATTTTTAATCTTAATATGCTTACGTAAAGTTTGCCACCTTGGTAAATGTCACGTACATCAATAGCTTTGCCCCCATCTACAACTTGAACTCAAACAGCTTACAAGCTGGGCTAGAATGGAAAATAACACTACAGTTTAATATTTTCCTTCATTTTTTTAAACCACGCATATAAAAATTCAAGTCACCTTAATGCAGCAGAAGCAAGGAGTTTAAGAGTCATTTACTTGGCTCCTTTTTTTTTTTTTTTTAAATACAGAAGAGTGAACACACATGTTTAGAAAAGAATCTTCTCCATTTATAGGCATTCTCCAGGCACCTAATTTGGAAGTGATGAAAACAAAACTAACCAGCATGACAATGCTCTGCCAACTGAGAAGATGAACTTGAAGTACTTTTAGTTTGCCTTCACTGAATCGCAACATGTTCAAGCCTAATTGTATGTTAGATTTCAAAGGTAGGAGCATGGGCAAAATTGCTTTTCCTAAAGACGACAGTAAATTAAGGAATAAATCAAGACTGAAAGCATGGAACAGAAGATCTTGCTAGACCTTCTTGTATCCATTCCCAAATTGCTTTATAATACACTGTAACTACCACAGTGTTCAAGACAGAAAAGACAAAAAATCTCCTGTTCCAAAACGGCCCATCAGGGCAGATATGCACACATCCTACTCCTTTGAAGGAAAGTGAAACATCAGTCGTCATATAACCCATCCCCTAAAATAATGGTGTTTTCAGCCCTTCTGCAAAAACAGAGCATAACTTCTGCATCAGCTCAGTCTACCTTTCTGGATGATTACACGCACCTTGGACAGGCATTAACAGTTTTTTAAACAAACAAACAAAAGGCTTGCGACACCTCAACACGCCCAGAACGTGAACCATTGATCATACCTGTTGCATCTTCTTGTATTCTCCAACCCTGGCATAGGCCATGAAGAGGTGAGAGTGATACTCTTCACTGTTGGGGACTTTCTTTACAGCTGCCTCATAAAGTTTAGTTACAAGTTCCGCTAAACCAAAACCAGATGCTTGAGTTAAGACACATTTGGGACTAAATTTAAAGTACAGCCTCCTAAAGATAGCAACAGTGATACTCTGAAGAGTAACCTAATTACACTCATTAACTACAGAAAAGATACTCCTCTAAGACCCCAAGTACTACAAACAGTAGTCCACGGAGGAAACTGCTTAAAAAAAAAAAAAAAAAAAGAACAAAACAAACCAAGAATAGTTTAACAGCAACAACTGGACTGCTCAGAAATGTTTTTAAGTACTTTCCTTGAGCAAATTTATCTGCTTTGGACTATTAAACTGAATCAAAACCTTCTGGACCTGGCAGAATGACTCCACGTGAATTGCGCATCAAAACATAAAACATTTTCAGAGTCTGATATCAAGTTAGTTACTCTTATTGAAGGTTTGCCCAAGTGAGTTCTCATTCTTTTCTCAGTTGCACTCAGGAAGTGAAATACTTCACACTGTATTTCTTAGTAATAGGTCTATCATGACAAAATAATTAGGACACTATGGCAGGCAAAATTTCTCATCCTTCCAACATTTTTCTTCTTTAAACATGCAATCCTACCTCTACTAAAAATCCTAAATACTAAAATCTGACCTCTACTAAAAAATACTAAAAGCGACGTGATGTGGCTTTCACATAGTTTACACATCACTAATATCTGTTTCTGCAAATATTGTTTCACATCATTATCATCTGCTCCTGCAATTCAACAGGAAATGTTATCGCCACCAAGAAACACAAGCTGACAGAAAAACTGTAGAGCTGTAGACAGCAGCACGTGAGGTCTGGATTCTTTCACACAAGGGCATGCAATTTTACTCAGTCAATCATTCAATTTCAAATTTTATAATACTGTATTGCTACAAGGATCTGATTTCACAAAGGTAAAATCAAATGGGAGGCCAGGATTTCCCTTCTGTTTGTTACACAGCTTATCAAGGCCTGAACCCCTTGACTACAGTCTAACAGCATAACAGATTCGTCATCTCTGTTACATACAACAACAAATCCTCTCATTTAAACAACAAAATCAGTAAACTCATGCTGATCATGATGGACAGTTATGACATGCCATTCTTTTATAGGAACTGTGCACACAATAATGTTAACAAGAGAAGCCTATGTAAGGTTCTTTGCTTTACGGCGATCAGTAGAGCCTCAGAGATATTTATAACATGTCATTCAAATTCCCCAGCCTCTTAATAACATGCTTGAACACATTTGAACTCTGGACTTCATACACTTCCCATGAAACTGTTGGTCTCGTATACTTTTGACAGAACATAACCATGATTTTTAAAAGAAGCAAAGGAAAGAACTTACGTCTATGCATTTCCCGGTAAAGAATAGTTAGTGCTTGCAAGGAATTATCATCTGTGGGTTCAAGTGCTGCTACTTCTTGTGCCAGAGCATACGCTTCATCTTGCTTGCCAGTTCTCTGCAAGCCAATTGCCTTTAGAACCTATTGATATAACACAGAGGCAACTGTTAAAAACAAAGTTGGCAGTTACCAGTGAAAATCTTCTCATTCCTCAAGAGGAGAAGGTTTGCCCAAGCACCTAATTACTTCTAGAGAACTTAAGTTTTTAATGAAGCTTCTAACCCATATGGCTGTAGTGGAAAATTTCCAAATCCAACTGCATCAAATAGCATGGCTTTGTATTTCTTAATACACATGCAGGCCACTAAGGCATCATCTGCAATTGTTTTTCCTACCTGCAGGCTCAAAACTGACCAGTCCTGCCAATTTTCATTTTTTCTTTTAACAAGCGGCCAGAGAAAAGTGACATAAGTGAGATTCAGGTCAATGACACTTGCTTCAGCCTGGGAAGCTCCCAAAACGTAGAAGTAATATGAACTATAGAGGAAAATCCATACGGAAAAACAGAAAGATACTCAAGTGTTCAGAAAACTGAGGAACAAAACTCTTTTCCCTTCAGCAGGGGCATAGCAAGAAGGACAGTGAATGAGAAGCAGAAGAGCAATGCCTCAAAAAACACCTTATTATGTTTCACTAAAATGAAACCTCCCAAATAAACTACTACACATAGGTACCTCAACTTAAGGTCTCAAAGAGGCATTTTTAAAGGCACAGCTCATCTGCCCTGGTTGCTCACAGTGGCTCTGATAGGGATCTAGACAATTAGCAAGGTGCAGCCACTTACACCAGTCAGCAGAGGCACCTCCCTTGGAGGATCTGCAGGATTTTTCAGGCAAACAAAGAATTGCATGAATTAGAGTAGTCAGATGTTCCAGAGTGTTCAGAATACACTGCAGTTTCTGGAAGCTCAGACCATGAAAAAGCACAGCAGAGCACTGCAAGTCGCAAACTAGACTCAACCACGAGGTCAGTGAACAACCACACTTACCTTTGCACAGTGAAGATCCTTGTGTTTTTTGAGCAGTTTATCTGCTTGCTGGATTGCCATTTTATTATTGCCATTATCAAGGTAATCTGCATAAGAAGAACACACACAGTATTAAAACAGAACACAAAACCATTTAGAAGACTACCTCTAATTTTACCAAGGGCTACGTGTTGTTAGGGCAGCAGTGCAAAATGCATTTTCCCTGTACAATTATTCCTAAACCAAACAGACAGAAAATGTGTCACTTCGTAGACTGAGAGATCATCTTGCTGTACTAGTTCTGATCATCCAAACAAACAAGCTTCTGTAATTACTCCACGCAGGTCATCACAAAAGAGCTGTATGACAGAGCAGGTTCTGCAGCAATAGCCCTTCACTAGAACTGAGATTTCACTCTTCACTTCAGGAAAAGAAAGAATTAAGTGGGTGTGCTGCTGGGAGATTTTCAATGACTTTTAATGGGCAGTAAGTCAGAAACAACACGCTTGCAATCTATCAAAGTATTAAGTGAGATGAATTGTCCACATGCTCTGTATTTGAGGCAGAGCAAGACTGTCCCCTAACAGAATACCACTGTGTCTTAACCAAAGCAGTTCTAAAGACAAAGAAGTGAAGTGGAGATATCCTGCTATCCAGTTGCACAACACTTCAGCTGTAAAAAAACAAAAAAACAAAAAAAAAAACAAACTGCCTTGAGACCACTTTCTCCTTCTTTCAGCTTTGTATTTTAAATTTCAACTTCCCCTACACCACATTATCATATTTCAGACAACTACAAACAAGTAACTTTAGGTTAGAGCACGAGCCCAACACTCTTCCCCTCCCTCAAAAATTAATCCTTATTAACCTAAACCTAGCAGTAAAACCAAGCTGCAGCTGACAAGCCAACAAGGGAAGGATCTGGCCTCTCCCCTAACAAATTATGAGCAGATCTAATGCTGAAATATTGAAATTACATTATACATCCTTTTCTCTTCAAGATCGCAGCTCTCATTATGAGATAGAACTCTTAATGAGTCAAGAGGTGACCTTTAGTAATTCCTCGGTACATTGTACAAAATGTGCATCTATACTAATGAGATTTATATTCTGCAGCTTTAACATTTGCTTCCACGGCCAAGTGGTGCAGATTTAAAGTAGAGCTAATTGGACTCCTGAGACCATACAGACAAAACCTCAAATGAGACTGCCTGCCCGCACCAACCAAAACAAAATGTTGCTGTATCAGATATTCAGACCACTTGAAACTGTAACACAGTGCCTGGCAACCTAAGGAAACCTGTGCATCACCTTTAACCTTAAAGCTTCAGCAGAGACTTCTCAGTGAAGAGGTTTTAAATATTCCGCAACACAATATCCCAGCAATCTCTCCACACACAGGCAGAGATTTCTTGATTCAAGGATCCATGTTATAAAGTTCCACTTGCACACAAATTACCCGCCAGCCTGCACTGGAGTTGTTTAACAGCTAGCGGCACCGATAGCATCTCTGCTTTAGGCCTTCTAAAGTAAATCAAATAAACCACAAGCCTCTCTAAGCTGCACAATAAAAGGATCCTATTTTGCAACAAGGAATAAGTTTGTTGGAAGCCAAAGCAGTTGGCAACTCCTAAAGAAATTCCAACTACAGGAAAAAAATGTTTAAGTCTATGCTAGCTACAAGTCCGCAGGTGGTTACGTTCAATGGCTGCAAATACAACATGTGAACCTACAGGTGAAGGCAGACAAAAAAAGACCGATGGTAAACTCATCTGTCAACGAGCCCCAATTAATCAAGGAACAAGTGCAAAATGAAAAGCACTTTTTTAAAGTAAAAGACCAAACTCTAACCTCATTCTGCACATCTCCTGCCTACAGCCTCTGTGAAGTTGTGCTTCTGCCTGTGTAAGGAGCAGCACAAAAAGGAATTCTGACCTCACAGAGCAGAAGTAGCAGAAAGATTTTTAGATCTCTCTCATCAACAGCTGTACTCCAAAACCAGTGCAAGGGAATGCCTATCATCTGCGTTAACATCAGTTGTATTGGTTTAAGAACAGACATTACATAATATAGAGCAAAAATAACTGCATGTTAATAAATATGGCAATCACAGTACATACAAAAAATGTATGGCTGCAACCAGTGATGCAACAAACATTAAAACACAGCTTGGCTCAATAAGAAAAGCAATCACAGATCTCCCCTTGGTTTCTCCAGAACTCAACAGATGCAAACCTGAACCCAGCTGTTCTCCCTGCAAGAGCAGCGCCCAGGCAAAGGGCAGCCCAAGGCAGCAGCAGCTCCCCATGGCCCTGCAGGGAGAGGTACTGAAAGGAAACGTGAGCGTGTTCTGGAACTGCAATCCGTTTTGCTGTTTCAGAGCAGGAATGACACTGTAGCCCGGGGAAGCAGATTTTTCTCTTTCTCTGTATTTGCATACACACAGAAACTTGCTAACAATTTCTTAAGCAATCTCAACTGTACGCAACATCCCTGGAAACGTTTTGGGGCAGCTCACCCGAGAGCTTTCCCAACACTACCACTCCTCCTAACTTCGCTCATCTTCAAATTAATTTCCCTAACAAAGTCAGTAGTCTGTGCCACTCAGCACGCAACTTTAAAGCATCCGTGACCGCTCGATTGTTTTCGTTACACGAACGAACCAACCCGTAACCCCAACTCCCCGCGCACAGCGATGCGCAAGGACCAAGCAGCTCCGCTAAGAAATCAAACGGACAGCAAAAGACGGAGGCGCGGGGAGCTCCGAGAACCGCACGGAACGCGGTGGGACGGAGCCCCGAGCCCGGCACACAGCCGGGAGCCCCGGCACCGCGGGGCGGGAGGCCGCAGCGCCGGGCGGAAGGGGCGGCCTGGCGGCACACACGGGGCCCGCTCGCCGCCCGCTCCCCCGCCGCGACCCCACGGGTCCGGTCAGCTCCGCGGGGCGGCGGCGCGGCACGCCGGGCCCGGCAGGGAAGGGACCGCGCGCTCCGTACCGTAGATGGGCCGCAGGCGCCGGTCGTTGGGGTCCTGCACATGGCCCCGCGCCGCCATGATGAGAGCGCAGAACCGCAGTGCGCAGCCGCCGGGCCGGGCCGCGCCGGGGGCGGGGGTAAAAGGGACGGGCACGCTGCGCTCCGCCCGCCCCGCTGCGTTGTGACATGGCTGCGGGGGCATGGAGCGGGGTAGGGGGTGTGTGCGGCGGCAGTGATGGCTTTGGTGCGGTGCTTGTATTCACATGGCTCGCAGCTGTGCCGAAAGGTGTTAGGTCTGAAGCTGCTGTGCCGCTTTAGTTGCTTTATGCTAAGTTAGGCTTTTATATCGCTAGAAGCACTTGCTCCGTCATCTCTGCGTGAGGGTCCTTGGGCTGGTGCGTTGATGTGGCCGTTGGTTGCTCGGTACCGCCTGGTGACGTGTGAATGTTAACCGAGACAGCACCAGTATGTAATCCTGATGGGTCAGACTGATTTTATTTCGTTCATAGAATCACAGAATGGTTTGAGTTGGAAAGGGCTCTTAAAGGCCGTCTGTTCCCACTGCCTGCAGTGCACAGGGACACCCACAGCTCCATCAGTGCTCACAGCCCCGTCCCCTGAGCGTGGCTGTGTGCAGGGATGGGGCAGCACCACCTCTCCGGGCACCCTGTGCGGTGCCTCACCACCCCCCATTGTAAACAACTTCTTATATCCAATCTAAATCTTCCTTCATTTAGTCTGAAACCATTTCCCCTTCATAACAGACAGTGCTGAAGAGTCCATCCCTTTCTTATAACCCTACCCTGGCTGGTTCTGCTTCAGTCCCACAGCTGAGGGCTTTCTGCAGCTTATGGCTTTGAGTTTCCCCCTGCCAGGCCAAGTGTGGGTGGGACAAGCCGAGCACAAGCACACGTGTGTCCTCTGTGAGCAGCTTCTGGGCTGTGCTGTAAGAGGATTGCAGCCTGGTCTTGGCAAGAGGTCAGGAGCCGTGGTTACCTTTGTGCCAGTGCCCCTTTGTTTGCTTTTGGCTTTAGAAGAGTCAAGGTGAGGCGTTACTTAGGAAGCGGTGCCTGAGCCCAGGGCCCTTACTGTGATGGCCTTGCATCTGCACATCAGTGCTGACCTTGCACTGCACCATCTGCAGCTGCACACCGTTCAGTCCCAGCAGCTCTGTGCGATGGCTGCTTCCAGGCGTGTCCTGAGACCGCAGTAAATACGTGGGACCTTTTCCTGCATAAATAGGAGATCATGTTTTTGCAATCAGACGGGACAAAGTGACACGGTTTCAAACTGAAAGGGGGAGATTTAGACTGGGTAGAAGAAAAATGTTGTTTGCACTGAGGGCGGCGAGGCATTGCACAGGGCGAGGTGGTGGTGCCCCATCCCTGGGGACACCCAATGCTCCGAGCACCGATGGAGCTGTGGTCTGGCCCAGGTAAGGGCACTTCAGGAAGCAGCTGTTTTCCTCGGAGAAGGAAATACAAACAAACAACAGACGGAACCCCGCGCTCACAGCCCCATCCCAGGCCGCGCCGCCCCGCTGCCCGGTGACGTCTGCGTCAGCCAATCGGTGCCGAGCGGGGCAGAGGGCCGTTTGACCGGTGAACGGCAACCGCCTCGCCCAATCGGCTCGCGGCACGGCTCGCTGCTGGCGAATAGGAAGAGGGGGGCGGGCGCGAAGAGGCCGGTAGGAAGCGCGGGGACGGGCCCGGTGTCGGCGGATCGAGGTGCACGGTGAGCGGGGCCGTTTGGGCGTTAACTCCTGCCGGGCCGCTTCCTTCGCTGCTTTTTTCTTCTCCCTGCTCCGTTGCGGTGAGCGGGGCTCTCCTTGCCGTCCCCGTGAGGCGCCGACTGTCCCGGTCCGGAGCTGAAAGAAGCAGTCGTTGGTCGCTGCCGAGACGCGGTGCCCCAGGACGGATCGCTGAGGGCAAAGTGCCGTACCGGGCAGGGCTCCGGGGCGGCTGCTGGGAGCGCAGCCATTGGGGGCGGCTCCGCAGCGAGCAGAAGTGAAACTGCCCGTGTTGTTGTCGCTTTCGATTCCCGGACGGAGCGCGGCCATGGCTGCAGTCACGGAGGTGCAGACCCAGCTGTGTGGCAACTGGTAAGGGCCGGGACCTGGCGGCGGGGTGGGTGATAACATCGCCTTGGGGTGCTATGAAATGTTAGAAGCTATGAATCAACGAACAACTCTCTCTAGAAACGGTTGGGTTTTTCTTCCCCTCCCCCCTCTTCTCCAAGTATTAATGGGTTATAAAGCAGTTTCCCCGACCATTACTTGAGTTCCTGAATTACCAGGCAGCTATCACAGCAGTCCAGTACAAATAAAAGCTTGATTTGCTGTGAGGTAGACACGGAGGATGTGATTCAAAGGTTTTCTTGACACATGTTTTTAGGAGGCAGGGATGTAAAAATAGTCAGTATGCACATGTTGATGTGGCAGTTGTGTCTCTTTGATAAGCTAGCTCTCTTTAGGAGCTCCAGCATTGGTCATATGTTTACTGATAATGGTGTAGTTTTCAGAAGTTGCGTATTAAATACAAGCAGCTGAACAAACATGCATTTTTTTCAAAGTGAGACATTGAAATCTGAACAGTTTCTTGCAGTGTTAGTCCAGGTTGTTTGCCAGAAGTACGTGCAGTTCACACACTGCTGCTGGACCACACTGCTTTGCCGGGCTGATCACTTATTGGTGTCTGACAAAGGAGAAAAATGCACACCTGCAATGTTTTTCCTTTGTGATAGGGAAGGGTGCAAAGCAGTAGGCAGTGAAGGTAAAGATCTGTTTTAGCAGAGTTGGTTAATTAATTTTTCCAAGCAGAGCAGTGCTGGACATCTTAGATCCAAGTTGCTTTTGGGAGGAAACTTATTTTTTCAGATAAGTCTGTTGAAGTTGGTGATAACTTGTATATGCTGTTATATTTTTCTTTCACACGAATGGATCAACCTTGAACTTTCATGCTGCCTTAAGATAAATTGTGACCTCTGCACAATATATACATTGCGTTGTAACATAGGAACACTGGTTGGGCTTGTCTTTCTCTTTAGTTTCTTGGCTTTCTAAACAGGAAAATCATAGAAAGCTTTCCTAGGGTTTTTTCTTTGTAAATAAGTACTTTAAATTGTTGTCAGGTTGCTTTCTGAGAAATTATCTCTGTGATTTTCTCACAGCAAAAAGGATATTCCTGCTGCTAACTTCACCATTCATGAAATCCACTGTAGCAGAAATCTTGAAGTTTGCCATTACTGCAATGAATCAGTCCCAAAGGCTGAGATGAAGAACCACATTGATTCTGAACATGTGCAGGTGATGGCAACACTTCTCCCCTAAAGTTGCTGATTTCTGTGACATCTGATCTGATGAGGTCTGTTTATTGTAGGTTACCTGCAAGTGCAGTATGAAGGTTGAAAAAAGCCTCTTGGAGGATCATGAGGTTGGTATTTACACACACTTGGGAGATTCTGCATGGTATTTCCAAGTGCTGTTCCTAGGGTCCTTCTGTCAGCCAAAACCTGGATTCTAGCCTGCATCCCTTTTATTTAATGCTTTCTAAATTCAAGTTCTCTGAAAGAAGATGTGGGAAACTGCTTTCCCAAGCCTTTCTATCAAAGGATTATCTATGATAATTAGTAATTTGATCCTTATTAGTGATCAAGATGAAAAATGGCAAAGGACCTCAGAAGAATACAATTATTAACTTAAAAAAATATATATATATATATATATCCATTCATGTTATTCATTTCTGTATCTGCTGCTATTGTAATGAATTTTAATAACTTGTGTCCAAACAGACATTTGTAAAAAGCCTTGTGAAATAAACTACCCTGGAGCACAGTGGGATTTTTTGAGTTACTGAAGGCAGTTCTCTGCTGCCACAGCCAACATTGTTATAAGTTCCTTTATTTATTTTCCTTTGGGCTCAGTGAAAGACAGCTCTGGAAGTGCCATGCAGATCTGCTTATTGGTGAGGAAATAAAACAGTTTTTTTCTCTGAAGATACATCCAGTTCAAAACACTGCAAGTAGTTTACACTGGAAGTTTGTGAAATACTTTTGTTTACAAAGTGGTGATGTGTTACTGCAGCATCTTCAATTGTGACACGTATTTAATATATGTTTAACTTCAGTGTAGGGTAAAGAGTGAGTGGAAAATGTGTTGCAAGTCTGCTCCCTGGTATAACACACAATAATATATCTTTTAAATGTGGTTGTGAAGAATGTTTCTTAAAAACTAACTTTCAAAAGCACTATGTGAATCAGCTGTTAAAGCATTACAGATGTAAAAGGAATGCTTTGGATACTGGTAGTGCTTCAGTTGACAGCTTTCTGACTACGCAGGTTATACAATGGTATCATTCTTATGTTTCTTGTATAGTATTTTATTTCAGGCTGCTCTTCAGTGTAGCTTTGTATCTAGCTAAAGAAACAATAGCAAGCTCGACTTAAGTAAAGTGAGAACCTCCATCTACCTTTGCCTCCGTCTTCCATGTGTGAAGAATAATCCCTTCTTCTTTTTTTAGACATTGGCGTGCCCTTTGCGTCCTGCAGTCTGCCAGCATTGTGACATCCAGCTTACTTTCAATAAGCTTCAGGATCATGAAAATTACTGTGGAGCTAGGACTGAGATGTGTAGTGATTGTGGCCTTAACGTAATGGTAAAAGATCTAAAAGAGCATCCCCAAGTCTGTGGGAAAGAGGTGAAACGAGTAAGCAAAACAGTGCCTCGCTTTGAGGGGGAGGATGCAGGTCTGCATTCCCTTCGAGACATTAGAAACCAGCTAAGATCGGATAACTGTGCTGGGCCTTTGTGGAGAATGCCCAGGGCACTAGAAAGGCAGATCTATAGCAACTGTGCAGGAGACAGAACACTTAAGGATATTAGCAGAAGAAATGTTTCAAGAACACAAAGAAATCAAAATCAAGGTAAGGTATAGATGAAAGTAATAACTCATTTTTAATCTGATGTTTGCCGAGTGATCCAAGTAAAAGATTTATGTGAAACTAAGTAAGAAAAGCTAAGAGACAGTGAGTGTGGCACTATGTGGAACAGAGCTGCAAAAGTATGAACCTAAATGGAGGACTTCTGAGGTAGCTGGTGTGATGAAAGCCCAGTATATTGCCTGTGCTGTCACCTCAAGAAGTATCTACCTTAAAAATGGCACTGGAATTGTTTGCTCACTTCAAATTCTTTTGATTTTTATTTAGCAACTCCGCTCTTCCTTTAAGTAGAAGGCTAGGTAAGATCTGTATGTGGTTCACATATGTAGTGCTGAGCATTTCTGCAGTAACAGCCTGTCTGGACATAGCTGAGACTATTATAAATGCCCCTGTTTGCTCATAAGCCTCTAATCTCCCACGTCCATGTGCAGAGGGTCGTGTCACATTTAAGACATGCCCTTTCCATGAGATCTCTGCTGAACGTGTGCTCTGCTTTCTGTTGGGGGCCACTCGGAGGATTTAACACTGCAAAGTACTACATTCCAGTCTTTGCCATAAAAGACTGTCTGGCTTGCAGAAATAACTTCTGGGGTTAGTTAATGAAGCTAAATGCTTGGAGAACTGTAACTTGTCCACTTGTACTGAATTCTAAAGAATGTTCATAATAAGATTTTCATACACGTGTAAGCTTTCTTTAATATTCTCATGTAATTGAGATGAATGAAATGCTGGAGATATTTAAAATATGTCAGCATGGGGAGGAGCTTAGCCTTCCTCTAAACATCATCAGTTCAGTCTTGGGCCCTATTTTGAAACTGTGTTTTTTGTTGTTGCTGTTGTTGCTTGCTTGTTTTTTATGTATAACTCTACTACCAGGAAACATTTCATCATTTTCTTCTGTATGTGTATAATCCCCATTTGTCAAATGTAGCATCATTAAAAGGAATTAGTTTTCCCATTCATATATTAAAGAGACAAGGTTGAAATATTCCCGCCTTCAGGAAGGAGTAGATGACAGTATTAGAAGTGAACCTTGTTCACAAGGTAGGATACAGAACTTCTCTCTTTAAACTTGATAATGCTTGTAAGAGGAACAACTTTTTCTTTTCTTTTTCTCCTCTTCTTGGTTGTTACAAACAAAATAGGATGAATGTTTTCCTTCTTCCCAGTTTGATACAGGGAATGTCCTAGGCTTTGAAATACTGAACTCCATGAGTGTCCACATGTGAAAGACTCTTGGTTGAACTAGAATAATGTGCTTAAGTAATCGTTGCAGGTTTAACATTACCTAAAATTTATATTCGTCTTTTGAAGAGTATGGACTGGAGCAGCTGGAGAGAAATAAAAACACTAACTCACTTTATGAAGAGCAGAATGCCAATTTAGACCACATGTTGGCTCTTAGCCTTCAGAACAAGAATAATCCTCGCAATAATACTGCAGCAAAGGTTCACAGGGACGTCTGGGAAAACCACTATGCCAAAGAGTTTGTGCCATCTTCCTGTCCCAGTGAAACAGACAACTCAAATACCTTTCCTTATGACTCTTTACTGTCTTTGAACACTTCAAACCGCATGAAATGTAAGTATAAATACTGTCTTTTTAAGTTTGAGAGAGAAAGAGGATTCTTGGATTCAGAGTGTCAAAGATCATCTAAATAGATCAAAGTGAAGCTCTTTGAGACTCCCTCTAAATAATTGTTAAATAATTAATAGTAGCTTAGGCATGCCATTTCTTCCTTAAAATTTGTCTTCTGTTCCCTCAAAAAAAAAAAAACAAAAAAACCCCAAAAATCAACAACAACAAAAAAAACCAGTAATACCTCTTTGAACAGAAGTAAAGCAAGACAGCAGGGGAGGAAGGATTAAAAGGTGTAGTGGAGCTTTAACCTTGATATGTTCATCCGGAAGTTCTTTTCAACTTATAACAGTTTAGAACAATACAAAGATAAGTACTGATATTATTCCAGGGATGAAAAAATGCCTTCAATTCTAAATGAAAACACTGGTGTACCTTTAGAAACAAAATAAGTGCCTGTGCCCATCAGTGGTTAGGGATTCATAACAACAAACTTCCTTGCTGCCTTCCCATCATGTTTATTCAACATCTGCAAGAGACCTGAAGTGCCAATTTAATTTGAAAGGGAAAATGGTACGGAGGGATTTATCTGAGACTTTAATAGACTTCTGTACCAAACCGTTGACCCCAAAACATTGATCTCTCTCTGAGTGATACGGATTTACTCGCAAAACTCAATGAGTGGGACTACAGTAACTATTACCTTAGCATTTGCTTTGGGTGCTGTTCTGTGCTACAGAACAGGAGTTGATTGCTTAGGAATTTTGAATCTAAGTTGATCCAAATGCAGCCAGGCTCTTTATGGTAGAGGATATAACCATTATTGCTTTGCAGGTGATGAGATCATGTTGCCGTGTGAGTTTTGTGAGGAGCTCTACCCTGCTGAAGATCTGATTCTTCATCAGGTTTAGTACTTCTTTGTATTGTATCTAGGAGCTTTCAGTTAAGACTTGTTTGTTACTGTGACTGAACAAAGGTGCAGTGTTTGCTCAGTGATACAGTTAAAGTCTAGTAATTTTATCTTTGCTCAGCATTAATTTTAAAACCCCTGTGTGCTAAATGAGATAGCTAACTTTTCTATGTCGCTTGCTTAACAGACAGGTTGTAACCCAGCAAGTGCCTTTGCCTCCTTCAGTAAAAGAAGTTCTCTGGATTCACAAAAACATGACGATCTGCATAATATTGGGTACAACAGCTGTAGATCTGATTATTCATCCTGGTACCCAGCTGTCCAGGAAGAAGCAAACATTATCATTCCCTGTGAATTTTGTGGCATTCAACTAGAAGAGGAGATACTTTTTCATCATCAGGTAATAAACAGACATCTGTGCTGTCACATCTAGTTCAAGAAATTTGCCAAGTTCTGTGTCCTTTTGGAGTGGAATATTTTGGGAATCCATAACTGTCCCCTCTGTCAGACCTTCTTAAATAAAGCCTATTGGTAACAGCTAAGCTGTTGTGGTATGCTGGGGCCTCTAGTGGGGAAAAAAAAACAATTGCTTTGAAAGTTCTTGTGAAAACTAAAGAAAGGGCCATGAGATTACACAATATGAATATTTGATTTACATGTGGAAGTTACACTGAAACCAAACTGTATGAATCACAGCTGAGATGGGAGTGGAGCACTAACTTGTGTAGGTAGAGGGAAGAGGTAGGCAATGCAGACTGCTGTCAGGGTGATACTGGGAACCTGATCAGACTTACAGTGACGGTAGTTCAGGGCTGCTTGCCACATGCTTGGGACTTGCTTTGCAGTCATCTCTCAGTGTGAGGTAGAACACTGAGGAAAAGTGCTTGTTGGTTGGCTGGCAGCAATACCCGAGGTGCAGGGTGGCTGTGTTTGGCAGCTCTGGCTGGTGATGGCAGTTCCATTTTTTTTCCTTAGGGCCTGTGATAACAAGTAACTGTTCCTAGGTTATGTATGTAAGAGAAGTGTGGGTGTCAGCAAACCAGTATCTGCCTCTTCTAAAAAACAAATCCCTAATAATCTTCTTGAAGGGCAATGCTCTGCAATGTTTTCACAAGAATAAATTTGAATGACCTGTCATTTAAATACTCAAATTAATGATTTGCTTTAGGATCAATGTGACTTGCGCCCAGCCACAGCCAACCCAGCAGACAACTTTCCATCACAGCAGCCACCATCTCCTCGAGACAACAGAGAGAGAAGAGAATCACCAGAGCTGGCTCGGAGGCGAATCAGGCATCAAGGTGTGGGCAAAACAGACGTGGATGTGTTGCTTTCCTTTTCGCTTGCAGGGACATTGTGTTCCAAGCTGAATACACATTCTTAGCCTTTTCTGTCTCCAAAATGTAAGCATTCTACCTTCTACCATTGTTCTAGTTCTGTGCAAGAAAGATTAAATTCTGAAACACAGTATCCTGAGAAATCTTTTTTTGAAATCCTATACTGCTTGAATGGAAGTTAGGTGTAGTTCTGCTATCTGAATGGATGTTGCATTTACTGTTCCTATTAAGTTCCCCTTTGTTTTTTTCCTCAGGAGATGTTTCTCCTCGGTGCATAGAAGGCTTCAGGCAGCAGAGACTCAATTGTCCTGCTCGAGGGAACAGGGCACTGAGTAATGCAGCAAATGCCAGGAATGCACCACTGACCTCTTCTGGTACCATGAGAACTGGTGATGCCCTAAACTCGAGAGGGAAGCCGAGGAAGGTGGCTGGTAATGAGGGAAGGCTGAAGAACAGAGATGCAGGTGAACCTGCCGGTGGGGCAACACCACGTGTGAGACCTACTCAGAACCTTCATTCAGAAACCTTCACATCCAGCTTGTCCAGAACTTCTCCAGTCCAACCAAGGTAATATCTTGCTTGCTGAGGTGTTGTCTTAAGTTTCAGCTAAAGAGCAGCTGCTCTAGGCCTGCCCTAAACAGCAAGGGAACTGTGGTGCTGCAAGGGCAGAAATCATTGTGCCTTTATGGCTCAACGCTTACTTTCTTTGCTGTTTAATCTGCCTTGAATTATCACTAGGCTGAATTAGATGTGGTCTTTTTTTAAAATCTACTGTACACTTATGTTACTGAAATGCTTAAGGGCAATTGAATAGAGAGGTCGGTTCTTCGCTACAAAAATAACTGCCTTAAGATTCAGAAGAATGCAGGGCTTCTTCCTTGAGCTTCTAACTTCCCGGGTGGAGGGACTGCTTATGCAGCAGTGACAGGGCTGAACTCAGTTGACTTGCTTCATGTGAAAGCATCCCTGCTTTTCTTCTACAGCATCAGAAATGAAGGAGGAAGGAATCCGGGGATGTCAGATGTTCCAGTTGGCTTCAGGAACAGGAAGGCAAAGGTAAGGCAGCCAGAACCTGATAGGAGGCTGGTGCTTTGCTCTATGTCCTGCACTGTTTCAGAGTACAACAGCTAGCTCTTCAGTCTTTTCAGTATACAAATGTTACAAAGTGTTTCGGTGCTCCTGACTTGTTTGCTGCTTGCTTGGCTCATTCTGCTGAATGGGACTGCTTAGGAAGAGCAAATGTTCCCTAGCAGTTAGCCCTCAAGTCCGTGCCTAGATGAGATGGATACTTTTGCCTCATTTTGTGATGAGTGTTGCTGGGATGATGAGCTACTTGCAGTCCTTCCTGCTTCAGCAAGGTTTTTATCAGTAGTTTTTTAGCTAATACCTTTTGAAAGCAGCCTTTTTTTTTTTTATCCCCCCTCCCTTTTAGGCAAAGCCCCAGAGCCCTGAGTCTGGCTATCCAGAGGAAGAGTGATCCACATATGAAAAACTTATCTAGCACTCTACGCACTCCACTATGCACTATAGTACTTATTTATCTGAACGCAAGTAATTGCTATATTGCCATGTCATTGAAAACTTTATATGAATTCAAATTTTTATGGGCAGTGATCATTTTATATATGTATTTTTTAATTTGTGAGTGTATACTACAGGTTTTTACTTCTGTGATCAACACTAGCAACTTCCTAAGATACATATTTGCTAATACGCTTCTACTGAGGGAACCATATCACTCCTGTTTCCATACTAGTTTTTTGCAGCATCCACTGAAGAGAACTACTTTTGTCATACGCATCTCTAGGCATGTTTCCTGCTTGCTCAGTGCTAGTTATTCTGAAGGCAGTAGTGCTATGAAGAAAAGCAAAGCAAGCTCTCAGCCAGGACTAGGTTGGGGACAAGGGGGAAGCAGTATCTTGCCAGAGCCCTCTATGCAATGCTCTGTGCTGGCATATGGGGGAACACCCAGTGCTGTGAGGGGATCTGGTCTGTGGGCACGTTGAATCTAGCTGTTTGGAGTAGTGAGCAGCTGAAAAGAGGGGAACAGGGTGCTACTGCTACCTTGCAGCTTCCTGTTGTACCTCTGGATTGACCCCACAGCACAGAAGGCAGCTGCACATATTCCAGTTTATTACCTGAAGGGCTGAGGGCATGGGGGATCATGACTTCTTTAGTGGATGAGCTCTAATCCCAGGATTGTGTGGTAAAATGCTTTTTAATGCTGTATTAGTCAATGCTTTTTAAAACTCCTTGTAATAAATTTATCTAATGTTATAATGAAACATTGTGCACTGAAAATCTTAATTTAAGTGGTATTACACCCTCACAGAGCATTTGCAAACCCTTCTGCAATAAGTTTTATCACCACAGGCTTAATGATGCCAATTCATCAATTTAAGTTCTATGACTATTACCTGCAGGTCTTTGTCAATTTGCTTTATGAGAGCTGTTAGCATCCCTTCTGTTCGGCACAGCATAAGGGAATTGGTGATGCGCAGCCTGCAGTAGGCAGGCCTTAGATAATAGCTTTAGACTGATGCCCACAGTCATTAACCGTGCACAGCAGTTGGTATTAGCAGCAATAATTAGTTAGGTGCTGTTGTAGGGCATGGCAGCAGGAGCATGCAAGGGAGAGGACTAAAGGTGGCTGAAGTGGTCTCAATTCTAAAACAAAGACACGTTAGGAATGCTTCCACCCCATGTAAGCATTCATTTATACAAGAGAATAAAGGTATTGAAAAACAGGTGGTAACCAACCTTGCACTGGCATTTCTGAGGAGAACTGCTAAGATAAGGGCAGCTTGTCTGGCTCTTCTGTTGTGTGAGAAAGGTTGTAGGCTGCCTTGGTTCAAACAGCATGAAAAAGAAAAAAGTATAGAGCTGACACCATGGTGTCATGCTTGAGAAATAATGCAAACTAGCTCAACTAAGAGAAGTATTAGCAATCATTTTACTTTACCTTTTGTAAAAATACTTTCACCAAATTAACACATTACAGTGAATTAACCTATAAAAGTGGACTTCAAAGCAGAAAGCCTGCAACTTCATTTTTAGTAGTTATAATCCTCTTCATCAAGGCAGCATCATCATTAAAGTAATCCTCCAATTTCCAGCCCCAAATAAGGACACAATACAGCTAGAGGGATGTTAAGAATCTCCTTTATGCAAGTGTACACTGTATGGCCAAGAGCACTTAACAGGTTAATGCTGTGTACGGTACCAAGATGGACACACACCAAGCTAGAACTAATACCCAGCTTCAGAGTTTTTCCATTGTTTAGTATAACTTTACATTCTGAGTATATATAAAAAAATCACAAACCAATCTTTGTCTTGACAAACAAGCCTATTACAGACAATCTCAAGTTCATTTAAAGCACAAGAAAGTAATGATGATTAGAAAAGCTTTAATTAAAAGGCCATTTGTGCTACAGTCAAACCACTGCAACACTTCCCCTCCTTGTAACTTAAAAACAAACAACTTGTCCTCTTGAAGGGATTACACCATTCTTCAGAAAAAAAAACAAAGTCAGTGAAGGTTATTTATTCATGTGACAATTTTCCTGTATAAGAAGCTTCATTTACACAGCAAGGTGTAAACAGCATTGACTAAGTTTGTTATTTGTATTCATAAATAATTAATTGTAATAAATATGTATCAAGTAACTTTACAGCAGACTTTTCAGGGCCAAGATGCAGATATGTTCCTTTCAAATGTGCTCTTTGGAAGGAGAAGACAGACAATAGCAGCAGTTATCTTACAGCTGTAATCAGAGCCTTGGACCATTGGCATACTGAGTTCTCAAACACCTGCACGTGAGGTATTTGCAAGTCCACTTGAAGTACTGAGGGCCTGAAATGGGAGATTTAAAACCAACACAGAAATTGCAATTCAATCATCAGAAAGAAACCCCAAACATCTCATTGTCAGCAACAACAGTTCTCTCATGAAAGTCAGATGATGTCTTCACAATTCCTTGTGGCACCTGTCTGAAATACACATCTGAAATGGGAACAAAATGGCTCCAGCCATTTGTTCTGCTCAGTTTTCCCCTTGATCACTGCAAGCTCAGTGTGTGCGTTTGCCTTTATTCTGAATAATTTCTCAGCTACGTGTATGCTTCTACCAGGAAATGGACAAGATTCAGGAGTAAATATTCTTACATGTAACTGTTCCTTTGAAAAGGGACGTACGCCATAGAAGGGAACACAGCTTTCCTAACCACAGGAGTTGGAGACTCTGTATGCCAACAACTATCTCTACAACTGTTGCACACACATTTTTCCATTCGCTCACAGAAGAACAAGAATGTACACACTTGTTCAGGCTTTTTCTCTCTTACTCACACATTATCTTCCAACTATCACACACTCATCATTCCCAATATTCACAGTAATATACAATAAATACAGCTTTTTCAATTCCCATTACCACTGACAAGCCAAATTAGTGTATGCTGTCTTCTAAAGAGACAAAAAATACCCACCTTGAAGCACAGTTACACACACACCATCATAGACCTTTCATGTGGTTGATGTGCACAAAGCACATCGGAAGAAAAATAAATAACTTGTAGCTCAGTACTGGCACTTAACTTACATATAGCACCGAGCCGAGTAGCACAGCAGTAATTTCAGTGCGTTCTCTTCAGTTCTTCAGCACGCAGGTAATTCTCACTTGGGTCTGGCTCGAAGTGATTAACAAAGCAATGCCTTAATTTTAAGTGCACCCACTACAGTGCAACACTGTTTTTACATGAGCAAAGGTAGATGTGCACGTTGATGGGCTGTTTTGAAACCACTGCAGAACATACCTTGTGACACACTGAAGCTTTGAGAACCGTTCTCTCTCTGTAACCTACCGAGATTTGTGAATATACGATAGAAGCTCTACCTTCCAAACAAGCAACTTTGTGCCTTGCCCCTCACCTCATACTCCTTTCAAGTGTCATATTTCTAGGACAACTTGCTCTCAGAGATCAACCATTTTTGAGTACAAATGAGTTAAGAGTTTCACCCAGTGCTCGTCAGGCCACCCTGCAGTACTGTGCCCAGTTCTGGTCTCCATAGTCACAAAAGTCAAGGACAGACTGGAAAGGGTGCAAAGTTGGTCCACAAAGACCAGAGGGCTGAAGATCCTGCCTTAGAGGAGAGCCTGAAGGAGTCAGGTCTTCTCACCCCAGAGGAGACTCAGGCAGGACCTCACCACTATTCCAGTACTGAAAGGGTGCCTGTAGAGAGGTGGAGGCTCTCTCCTCAGAAGGAGCCACATGGAGAGGGCTGGGACAACAGGTACAAGCCGCACTGGGAGAGGTTTCATCTTAATATAAGAAAAGAATATTTTACAGAGAGAACAATCACTCAGGTACAACTTCCCCAAAGGCACGGCAGCATCCTCGTCAGTGGATGGCCAGGGCACGGGACATCTCAGCCAGGCTCCCCATCCCCACAGCAGGGCAGGAGGTCCCTCCAATCTGGGCTGCTCCGAGTCTGACTGTGATTCTCCGATTATTCTGAAAGCTTATTTGGAAAGAGGATAAAGTCACAGATTATAAGCTCATATCTTAAGCCATACAGAGAGAAGCCATTTTGTTTCTGCTAATATTTTAATTACAATGATGAAATTATTTGTTACTAAGCAAAGCAGACATTCAAGAACATCTAGGGCAAGAACGCCACTGAGTTATGTTCCTTTTCATGGTTCTTTCACTTACAAACTTTCCTAATCAGAAGAGTCAAGCTGAAACCCCACGTGAATTGTGGCAGCTACCTGTGTGCTTGCTTAAAGTTAAAAAGTTACAAGAAAATGGTGGAAATGTAAACATGCATTTTGGCAGCGTGTTTTCTGCTCTAAAACCCAAGAAGTGCAAGAAGCCCTGCGTGTCCTGCAGCTGGGAGAGAGGCAGTGCTGTGCCCAGCTCTGGCTGGCAACCAGCAGCTATCTGCTCCCATGCTAGATTCCTTCCACTCTGTACTCAGAAATGCTTCACAGGAGAGAGATCTATGAGCCTTTACCTCAGAATTCTCTCAGCCTCAGAACATCCTCACTTTAGTTGTGTTCGCGTGGGTAATATCATTCTGAATTAGAAAATTAGAAATGTACATGTTTAAAGGTTTTTCAAAATTAAATTATACACAAACTGGTCTTTACTAAACTATCCTACAAATATTCCACAAACAAGGAAGCAAAATAACCAGTCCACCACAAAATCTACAAATACAAAATGTAAGTCTTCCAGTAATTATTGTAACGGGAACAAAAGTTCACAAAATAAATTAACCTCCAGCTATCACACAGTGTTACAGGAGGTGTCTTTATGCGAATGGAAGGGTTTCCAACATTAGCAGTCATGAAAGAATCCAGGGCCACCTGAAGGCATCCCCTGTCCTGCTCAGCCACTGAGAGGATCCTCCCGGTAGTGGATGGCGTAACGGAGCTTCTCCAGCATGATGTCCAGTGATGAGTACTGAGGAAGTTTGATCATGAACATGCATGTTTCCACACGGATGTACCGAGAGTCCGGAGAACCTGAGGGGAAAGAAGTGCCAGGAGTCTGAATGCACCCGCTGCTTTTTGCCTTGTTCCCCAAAAGCATCCCTCCCTATGCTTGATACTAACAAATATCAAAAGAACAAAATTCTCCTTAATGGATCCTCTGGAACTTTAAGGAGTACTGTAACTCTGCACAGCTCTGAGGCTGATTTTCTGACAGTTCTATCGCTTTAAAGGCATACAAGACAAATATCTGCCTTCTAGAGACTAAAGACGTGCAAAGCAGTTCTAATTTTCATCATAACTTCTGCAGAATTACATGTTTTAAAAACAGGTTATCTTTTCTTACAGCCACAATTATATGCGTCTTGCAGCAATTATTTGCACTTTAGATCATTTTTTAATTAAAAAAGGAGGAATTGAGAACTATGATCATGATGTAAGCAGAACCGATGTTGCTGTAAGAGACAGCAGACAAACCCACCTGCAGCTCCATCGGGGGGAGCTATTTTCATGGGGTAAGGCGGGACGTGGGCAGTATCGGGACCCCCATCCTTGCAAGGGCACGTGAAGGGGATTCGCTCCTGGTTGCAGGCAAACTTTATGAACTTGCAGAGCTCCTCCTGAGTGAACATCTCCAGTGCGCTCCAGAAAAACTCAATGTGCTGATCAGTTTCCATCAGTCCCACCTGGTACATGGTGTGCGCCTAGCAGAGAAAAAGCATGATGTCCACTGCTGCTTTCTTCTCCCTCAATAAATCCTCCCCACCTACACTAAGACAACAAAAGGTGATGCTGTCTACACCTCCCTCCCCAGGGTCTTCAGCCTTTTCAAAATTATTACAAAATCCAACCATGGCAGACCATTAATATAAGCTATTTCATATTTTTTCAACCCATCAGCTTTTCTAACAGGCTTATCCTAGTCTGGTGATGTACATCGCTCCTGTTTCACAAGCAGGACTGGTGCAGTTCATTGCTGCTGCTATGTGAGGAGAATAGCAAACACTGCTAATACTCTTGACTGAGAATATGTCACACTGTGGGTGTGAACTTTATATTTATTGAGAGTTTCACACCTTGAGAAACTCCAGGTTGATATATGGAAGCCCACATGTCCTCAGCTCCATCTCAAGAGGGGTCAGTGTGGTCAGAAGCTGCAGGGGAATGATGGACCCAAGCCCAGCACGCACTGCAGTCATGCACTCCGGAGTCTGCAGCTCACGCATTCTCAAGTTCCTGATTGCAGCAGCATACACATCCTTGTTCTCCCATCTGAAAGGGCAGATTCAAGAGAAGAGTGCTTAAGAAACCCTGTTGTACAACCCTCAATCTGTATGTGCATACAGGAGGGTTTTAAGGACGTTGTTTTTGAATAATTGAATTTCATCATTAACCTATTTGTGTTCTGATGCTTCCCAAGTTATGTCTCTTCTCCTGTGCTCATGTCAGCCACTTCTCACAAGCCTTATATCTGGGTGTTCACTTAAGCCAGCAAGCAGTTCATAAGCACTGCTCCTCAGCCATTTATTTCATTTCAAAAAGCAATGAACAGTGCCAGAGATTCCAAGTTTCTTTCAACCAATGTAAAGTGTTCCCAGACTGTTCCAGCCTTCAGTTGTTTACAAAAGCTTCCTAGGAGAGCTTGGCTTTTGGAAAATTATTCCAGAGATGCTTCTTCCACATGTAACCCACCACAACAGCCTGCCAAGAAAGCTGGTACTCACCCCACTGGGACATGCCTGCCCCTGGGACAAAGCTCCACCTCTTCCCCTGTCATGGTCAGGTAGGTGAATTTGCAGCATGGCTTATTAGGACAGTCAGGGCTCTCTGTTGCTAGATGCTGAGAAGCAATTTCTGCACACAGAGCTTCCAGTTCAGTTTCATCATTTATCTGTCACAAAGCACAGATACAGTACCCAATGACCAACATGTCATAGTATCTTATCCTTGCAACTCACTCCATCTTAAGTTTTGTACACCATAGTGTACAAAGCACACTGATATACTGGCTAGAGACACCATGGATGCCAGCAGGCAGAAACTGCTTTGGTTCATAATCATTTTGTTTGGCGCTGCGGAGATTCAGCCAGCACTTTACAAACTGTTACACTGTGCCTGGCAGCACATGAGTTCTAGCAGCTCTTCCAGTCATCAGGATGTAACATCCTGCACCTATAAGCTGAGACACTTCATGATCCTGCCCAACTGACAAACACCTACTAGCAACCAAGTCAACCCCTACCAGTCAGAAAATGTCTCTGTTATCAGAACAATGTACTTATGGGGAAATTGTGGAAAAAAGAAGTAGTAAGAGAAAAAAAATGCTTACATTTTCAAACTTTTTAATGTAGTTGTAGGTGAGGATATCAGCTTCCTGGAGATCAACATCGGGATCCAGCGGTTCTCCTACCAGGGTTTTCCAGAATGAGGGCAGGAGGTCGAGCGGCAGGGGAACATCTGCTCGAATTGCAATACCCAGAAGCTGCCCAAAGAAATGGAAGAGCTGCTCCTCTGCATAGGTTATGGGGCTAGGTGTCAAAATGTACTTTCCCTTCAAAGAAACAGAACAGAGTACACAAACCAGTATTTAGCAACAGATTTGTACAGAGTGAGTCCACAAATTAACACTATTCTGAAAACATTCTGAAAACACCTATTTGAACAAGATGAATATTACTGAAGTGGCCACAAAAAGTTTTGCTCAAGCATGGCATAGAGGCTATATATTATGCAGTGACATTTCACATTCCTATAACTTAATGATCAAAAGCAGCAACATAAAAGTTGGTTTCCTTTTACAAGCTTGGTTAATCAGCATTCACACAACTTTTCAGTATCTGCGTTAGCAGTTTGACAGTGAGTCTTTCGGCTGTGGGAAGTGTCTGAAGTACAGCCTGGATACAAAAAGCCAATTGTATTCTGTATTGCTAATCAAATTTGTTCTATTCCTATTCAAACGCATGCAACTTCATTTTTTGCATGGACATATCCCACCTTGTTCTTGTTAACCGCAGAGCTTGGACACAACAGGAGAAGGGAGAGCGAGGAGCTCTGCAGCTCCTTACAAACTTGCCAGAGGAAGTGACGGAAAGATCCACCTGCAGGAGAGAGGGACAAGAAAACAAAGGGCCTTGTTATTATTGCCATTTAATCCAGAATTTGCTGCTCTGCTTGAAATCATGTTTCAAGCCTTAAGTTATGTGCTTAACCTCCCCAGCTGCACAGACACAACCTAACAGTGGTGGGTAAATGCCAGCCCTGGCACTCATGCTCACGTCTACAATTTAATTGTGTACTTGTATGCGAAGATATTCACTGAATTGCCTCCTGCTGAATTCCTAACTGCTGCTCTGTCTTCCAGCACCCTGCACAAGACTAGCACAAACACTTGCTACACACCAGTCGATCTGCAAATGGAATTCCTAACATGATTAGAAGATGACCAACAGGGCATTATGCTGCATGCAGTGCATTTCCACACCTATAAGCAGTGAGGCAATGTACCAGAAATCATTAAAGACACTGAGCTGTGGAAACAACATCTCTTTAGAGATACTGTCAATAACAATGAAGGAGCTTAACAAGGAAAGCAGGCATCAGGCAGTCCTTTGTTCAGTAATAGGTACGCACTCCCAAGAATCTTTGTTTACACAGTCTTACAGATGACACCAGCTAGCAATATGAAAAGTGCATTTTGGGCTTTTCTTCTCCTCTAATGTCACATCCCCCATGAATCTCCAAAAGGGACCTATTAAAATCAGTACATGGGGCCTGAATCAACCCAGATAGCAGTGATCAGTTTTCTTCTGACAATTGGGTAGTATTTGCCTCGATATCCTATGATTTATTCAACACATGTGCAAAGCAAGATTTTTGTGGCTCTTGAACAATTTAAGCCTGTTCCTGGACTATACACAACTCATGTAGCATCCAAGGGAGCTAACACCCCAAAAAGAAGTCAGCATGCAAACAGGTCCACGTAAAGGAGAATTTATAAAAAGAAACCCCATTGATTAAAATAGAGTGAACAGATGAGAAGGCAAAATAATCTTACATAATACCATAAGATTAACATTTAACACTTTTTGACAAAGAGTAGTACCACTATGCCTCAAGGAGTCTGTCTCCCTTCCAACTAGGTGAAGCATGTCTATTCCTTTTTAGATTCATTCCTTTAACTAGTCACGTAAAAATTGTTAAGACGATGACAAGAAATGCTGTTCATTTCCTTGCAAAAATCAGTAGGATGCAGTTTGAATACCACTTACCGCAAAACCAAGGACAGATTTTAAAGCAGCAAAACCTCCTGCAGTTTCCTATCACAGTCACCACCCGTTCAGCTCAGGACAAGTTCATACATATCTCTCAGCACAGCCTGAGTTTGCAATGGCTAAGCATCAACCAACCTGAAGAAAACGTTCTTATGCAATGCTCTTCCAATGTTTCAAACACTTCCTATCTCTAATCAGCAAAATTATATGCCCAGATGCTTCCTGCTCTGTTAGCTAAAAGATGTCTGGCTTGCTTAATTCCTGAACGCTTTTTTCCCCTCCCATGTGCATGACAAGTAAATGCTGCTCCTTAAAGTTAACAAGCCACAACCTGGTAGAAACTTGGATTCCACCTGGAGTAAGTTCTTAAAACTGCACCTGATGCGACCCACACTGGTAACCCCAGTCCAAACTTACTTGTTCCATGGACCTCCTCCCCTGTGAAGCGGATGTTGAACGCATACGTAGGATCCCCACCACTGGCAAGTTTGACACAGAGCTGTGAGGATGGCACACAGGCGAGCTGCCTTGCTGCCTGGCAAAAGTAGGAATTTTCTGAAGAACGGATCTCCCCTATTTAGAAACAAACAGAAAGAAAACAATCTCCATATTTATGTATTCTGAATATTTTGCATTAATAAGCATCTGAGCTTCAGTAAGACAGGTCTGATGCCTTACAATGGATTACAACGAATTTTGAAGAGGATAAACGTTTCCCTTACCTCCAACTATTTCCAAAGGATCCAAGGTGATTTCTGGGGCTGCATGATCAGCAGTCCTTTGGACAGTGGCATTCAGCACTCTGTTCATTACGGTTATTTTTGTGTCATAGAAGATTAAACCTAAATAAAAAAACACAAGTTTTGGTGCAGTTAATCTGCCCTTCTTATTTTCTGAAATTCTTTGATGGACAGTGGTCAAGCAATAATTGCATCTTCTTTAGGTAGCTAAGAGATGGATGGCTAATCCACATCTTCAATTATTAAGTATTTGCTGCCGATACATGCTAGGATAAGAGCACTGGATTAGGATATGGCTGACCACAATTCTAACATTGTATAAATAGATCCTAGCAACTCCACCAGTAACCACATAAATCAGGAACGCTTTGCCAAATTACTTTCAGAAATTACTTTCAGAAATTACTTTCAGAAATTACTTTCAGATGTTTTTACAGTAACGCTGTACATAGAAGAAAAATAATTCCCCTTCAGGCAACACTCATGCTCCCTGAGAAGCTGACCTTTGGCCTCCTGCAGCAGGGCAGCAATACTGTTACTGTACATCTCAGTCTGCCGCAGCTCCACCAGCGGTAAGAAGAACGTCTCCAACGTCGTATTGAGAGACTGAAGCAGTGCAAACCGTAGGCGGAGACTTTCAACAGGAACATCTGAGGAAGAAAAGTTCAGCCAGAGTTGAAGATACTCTCTACTTGCTGTGAAGTCCATCCTCCCAGTGGAGCCAGTCCAGGAGCCACAGGAACTCTTGTTTATACAGACTCTCAAGACCCTTGCACACCACTATGAGAGCAGATAATGGTAGCACAGCAGTGAACCATGACATCCCTTCCTGGATGCTTTATTTCTGGTAACTGAATCCCCTGTCTTTCACCATTAGTGAACTTGCATTCATCTGGAGACATTCTCAAAAGGAACTCAGTGCTTTGAACAGGATTTAGGTGAGCGAAGTCTCCTGGGGTAAGGAATTGAAATTCAACCTTTTTTTTTTTTTTAAACCTCTTTCAAGCTAAACTCACCAGATAAGTTCCCATTCCAGCCTGATCTAGAAGGTACACTTGGAGAGCACACAATGCTTGCAATACATTTTAGCAGTGCTGCCAAAGGCACTGTGGTGCCAAAGAACAGCCAAGGCTTGGAGGACCTGGACTCAGTGCTCCCCCAGCCTGCAGAGGCTCCAGTCAGTATCTCCAAAGGAACATCCCAGCTGCTTCAGGACAGCCAGGGCACCACCTAGATCTGCTGTTGAGAAAAACCTCAATACAAACATGGATGCAGGACAGTATGGTAGAAAGCACAGAAAAGAGGCAGGAGACCCAGAGAGCTTAGTGATTTCAGCATTACCTTTTAAATCACTGTATTACTTTTCCTTACTTCTCCTGAGCTGAAGCAAAAAAGAGGAAGCTGCACTGAAGTTCTACTATAGACAATATCAGTACTGACTGTAGGGAACAGTGCCCTGAATAAATGGAGCTAATTAAAGTCCTCCAATAAGCACCAATGCAAAGAGAGTATCTCTGTGTTCAGTCACTTCAAGCTTGGAGCAGTTCTCTGCTCAGTAAATGGACCTGAGAAAACCAATCTTGTGTGAAACCAGGAGCCTGGATATCCCTGAAAACCTCTCCCCAGAAGATTCAGCAGTTCCAGCAGGTGCCTTTTCTGACATAACACACAAACAGTATGGAAGTAAGAACAAAAAACAAGAACACCACAAAGCATATTCAGTTCTGAACACTACAAAGCATACATACTCAACAGACAGGAGATTCTAGGATCTGCTGCGTCAGCTGGATCCAAATATACTTCATGTGGATGGAGTCGTGCTGGTGTAATGGCGAGGTGACGGCAAAGCCTGTTAATGTACTGAACAAGAGCCACGTCCATTTCCAGTGTCCATTTTCGAGATGCTTTCTGTGCATGCCTCGCATCAATGCAGGCACATCTGAAATACAAACGGCATTACATCTGCTGCAACATACATGCTGCATGGAGTAGGAACACTTGTTCAAAGTGAGCACATTCAGTAGTGTCATCATCTTTTAGAAGAGATTTCTAGAACTTACCTTTCAAAGTGCAGATCATATCCACAGGATAGAATAGCTCTCCACACACTACGGATATCCTGCTTAGATCGGTCAACGACAAATCTGTGAAATCCATCCAGTGTCAAATACTTCTCCTCAGGAACTGAGGGTAGAGACAGAACCATCAAATAGTTAGCAAAGAAACCTACATTAGCCTACTTAAAAACAAAGACAATCCAAACCGATCATGACATTGTTTAAGTATGGCAATCCAAAAATATATCTGCTTTCTAAGCTGCTAACACTGAAGAAGAGTCCTATAGAGTTACTTACCTTCTTGTTTCTTTGTGGGAGACTTTTCAGGGTCCTTCTCCTCAGGTTTGCTCTTCTCAGGAGACTTTGGCTTTACAGTAGGTTTCTTCTCACTCAAAGCAGTTCGACTAAGGGATGAAATGAATGTTAAAGTTTTCTTATGTCTGTTCAAAAAAGCCAAAACATCGCTTAAATGTCTTGAATGTTTTCAAAATCCCTTTTTCCTCTTCCAATCAGTACAAGGAAACACAGAGGACAAAACAATCTGGATCCTAAAGAGAAATCAAATGTTTCCTAACTGCCAAGAGGCTGAAGACACTAACCTGACGCTGTTGAGCATGGACTTTTCTTTTGTGGGTGGTTTTGTAACCGGGCGCTTGGTGCTCACAACCTTCACTGGATGCTGTTCTTTGCCTGCTTTGTTATATTTGCTCTTGTCAAATTTCGGCTTGGGCACACCGTATTTCCTTAGGATCTTCCAACACAGAACATGAATAATTAACCAATGCTTTTGAGTTACACAAAAAAATCCCAAAAAGAGTTTTCAAAGCACTACCTGAGTAAGCTGGTCCTCCAGCACCTTCTTTGGAGGGCGGACATTTGTGAAGAACACATGAAGAAGGTTTCCAGGAGTCTGAGAATTTATCTGCTCTTTACTAAGATAGATATCAGCAACCTTAATTGGTTTTGTTGGAGTCAGGCTCAGCATTTGCTCAGAATGGACACAGCTTTTAAATATTTCTGTAAGGACCTCCCGAGCACCGGGGACCAATTTCTCACCTAAGACAAAAAAAGAAGAAAACGCCATAGGGAATAAAATGCCATGATAAGCCTTCAGAGTTTGAAACGTGTAATAAACTCTGCATTCAGATAAAATATTTTATCACGCACCAGTTGCACCAATAGAAAGTAGCCAAGAAAAGTTCTACTAGCAGATCTGGCTCCTCTGAACTCTAATACCCTATTTTCAACAGAGAATCGAACACCATCTTTTTTTTTTTGGCTTAACAATAATTATTATTTGGATAATCATAGAATCTGATTCCCTGTATGTCACAATACAAGTGAGATATTTGCCAGTATGAAAAGCACATACCTTTTATTGACTTATCACTGAAGTAGTCTTCTAGCGCCGGGCTCCCTTGTGTGTCAAATAAACTCTGATTTACAGTAGAAACAGTTAAAATCTCTTCAGTTGACATTTCCATCAGTTCATCTTCACCATCCAGACTTGACAAACCAATAAGATCACTACTGTTAAACAGGCTGGCTCGGATTTTCTCTATTTTAGCTCTTGACCGTATCTGTAGAAATAATGAAATCAGATTAACTTGGATACTAAGCTTTCTCTCCTCCCCATATGGATAATCAGTACTGCATCTCTCTTACCATTCTTCTACATTAATCATTTGACAACATAATTCAGGCTCCACCTAGAAATCAACCCTTTTATGAAAATCTGGCAACTCCAACCATCACGCTGTGAGTTCATCATGCACAGCTCTGAAACAGCTGTTCCTTTTCTTAGCCTGGAAACAGCCCTTAGAAATATCAGAGAGAAAGCTGGAAGTTTCACATGAGTAACCTGTCATTATTTGCAACTCTGTTGTCTTTGCTTCAATTCTCCATTTAGAGAAATAAGTACAATAGCACAAGCCCTGGAGTCTCAGCGACACAGAATTGGGAACAGGAACAATTGTTTCCTTCAATCTCAACAATAACTGTCATGCATCATTATCAGTGCAGCTACAGACTTGGAGTTGGTGAATATGCTGACAGATTTCCATACACTCTTGATGGTTTATTTCAGCACTGGTGTCTTCTTGTCAGTTAATAACTTAAGAATAGCAATTGAAGGTTTTCCCTTTGAATAAGATGATTTTCTTCTAAAAGCTATAACCCCAGACTATTTAAAAACATCACTCTCAATTCACAAGCTATCAAAACTGTAGCACTTTGGCAAAGCTTCTGGTAAACCTGCAGCTGGCAGTTAGTGTAACAGAGAAAGCTCTTGTGCAGAGCTGAAAACCTGGAAACATCTGGCATCAATGACAGATACCTATAATGTTTTAAAATTAATTTTGAATCAGACATCAGCAAACGTCTGTCATCTCTTCTAAAGCAACTTATACAGATACATAGATGGTTTAATACATGAAAATGTAGCCATTAAACATTAAAGAATTGCCTTAATCTCAAAATTAATCACCAGCAGTAGCTGGTAGTAAGTCTCTGAAGAAAGTTACATGAAAGAGGATATGAACAGATCTTTGCCTTTACATATTCTCTCCAGAAACTGGTGGTTTAAAGGTTCCCTAAGATGAAGGCTGCAGACCACTATGCTTAATATTTGATTAATTAAAAAGAAACAAAAACCCTGACTAAATAAGTGCCCCCTCCTGACTGAAAGCTATTACCTCCACAACAGCAAAACCTTTGATTGGCCGTGACAGAAGCTGCTGGTTGTCCAGAGATGTGACTGTGTACATCGACCCGACATCAGACACTGATGCTGTTTCTACATTGTCGAGCGGCTCCCCAAGGCTGCCAAGGCTGCCCAGGCTCCCAGTACTGCAGTGCGACAGATCCAAGCTCTCTTGGCTGGAAACATGTGGCTCTAGCAGTCCTGGTGGGATAGCCAGTTCCAGCCCAGCCTGGTACTGATCAACTGAGATGTCACTAACAGTGCGAGAGATACCCTGTGAGCTGCACAGGGAAGCCTGGCTCGTTGACGCTGATGCACTAACGCTCATAGCAGGTGTGACACTGCTAGAGCTGCTGATATCCAGACTGTCTGCACTACTTGAAACAGTCGGCTTTTCCAGCTCAGTTCTGCATTCTCCTCCTTCTGCTTTGTCCTTGATTTTTTTGGGATCTTCTTCCTGCAGAGGGATGTAGATTTCATCCTTGAAGACTCCACCGTGCGCGTTACACGCCTTCCTGATTGCATTTCTGACTGTACTCTCCTCCAAGTGAGTTGGTATTCCAGAAATGACAAGCAAACGGCTGTGAGCTGTGGGTCCTACTAGTGCCTGACATGCATCTGCTACAGCATCATTTGTCACACCCAACCCTTGCGGATCCTTTTTTGTCAGGTGTCTGAGAATGATAAGCAAAGTCAGAGCTCTGTGAAACCATAACATATCCTCAGGCTTGCTTCCTCCTATATTGAGGATTGCAGCATCTGTTTCAGCTGCTCTGGATGAAGATCTTTTGCCTGAAGATGATGTCTTTTCTCGCTTCATTTTGACTTTTTTCCTCTTTGACAGTAAGCTTGGACTCTGGGGTGTCTGTCCTGGAGAAGATGAAGATGAGGAAGAAGAGTCACTAAGATTTGGTGCACTCGTTGAGGATATCACATTAGCTGTTACGCTCATATTGATAGGTAGAGTTACTTCTGCTACAGCAAGGCAAACTTCCATCAGAGCATGAAAGTATGTTGAAAATCTTCCTTGGTCAGCTGCTCCGACACCAGAACCACCGCATGCATTTCCAGACACCCAGTTTTGTGTTTCTTCATCATACAGCTTGTGGAGTTCTGACTGCAGGGCCATAAGCATAGCTAGACAGGGATTAAGCTGAAGGGCAATAGAAGATGACAATCCTGCAGGATTTTTTTTCTGTTCCAGATTGTGAATTTTGCGAAGCAATTCAGCCAAGAGATGAAATATCAATTCCTTCACAGATGCTGCCATGTCAGTTGTCCACAGAAAGTTCCCTGTGTGTGAAAGACAAGCACTGGGGTCAGCACTGTGTCATTACTAGTAAGCTTTACTACGAGAGTTGCAACAGTAACACTGAAAAAGCAAACAACTACATGTTATTCCAAAGGACGTATGTCACCAGAGAGAGAACCAGGAAGACTGCTTCAAGACATGCATGTAAGTAGGTTTTCTTTCTGTGAGTATAACGAAAATTTTAATATAATGAAAAAGCTCAGAAATTTCATCATTCTTCTTTTATTTCTTCTCTTTCAAACCCTCAAGCTGAACCAGCACGCTGTTTCAGCTCATCGCTAAGTAAAAACACTGCGTTCTCACCTAAAAATTCCACTACTTGCAACAGAACTGAAGGAGGAATAGTATCCAGTTCATCTTCTGATTTCCCATCCACATCTTCCAGTTTCCAAGTTAACAGCTGTTCTGTGAATGCCATTGCCAGGGGGAACTCAAGTGGAAGAGAATGCAAGACCAGCACAGCTCCAGGAGGAGGAGACACTCCTAAGCAAAAAGGTCAGAGAAAACATGCATCACGACTACATACCACTTCTGATAGTACAGTCAAAAGATGTTTAAATTTTATTGCTTTTTACCTAGTTTGATGTGCACTTTGTCTGTAGGAGTGATCACTGAAGGGTACTGATTGGTTGTTGGGGGAGGCGTTAGGCCTGTGTTGGTTGGAGAGGCATCTCGAGGGTAACACACTGCCTCAATCAGGTTTAACTGGCCATTCCTCTTAACTTTGTGCCCCAGCCCATACACAAGCACCCGAGCCCAAGGAGCTTTATACAGAGAAGAACTAAGAAAAGAGAAAGAACAATGTGGCTTCAGTATAATTAGCTACCAAAAATCTCAAGCCAGTGACAGCAAGATTAAACTCCTTGCAATATTTACCCCCCAACACTCAGAAAATGAGTCTCTGAGAAGAGAAAAATCTGCAAAACGAGCACCTGCATGTTCAGGATTCACAGAGACTCAAGCAGCACAGGCAGCAACGTCTTTCATCTTTGCCATTCTCAGACCCTCAACAACTGACTTACTCTTTGCGGAATCCAGACTGGCTTTCTTTACAGGACACAATTACAAACGCAGCTCCAGGAAAATTAACATCCATGTTGACTTTGGATTCCGAAATTGGGAATTCCTCAGCAGGAAACTGTTCTGGTGCAGTCTGTAATGCAACATTTCATAATGAAAGCCCCCAGGCAGCAGCAACAAACCACCTTCCTCCTCTTTTTCAAGTAAAATATATCACTACAAGTAATGATGTAGCGTGAGGCTTCTTCATTTGAATATGATCTGCTGTACTGCTACTGCTTATGCTTTCTGCATCCCCAGTACAACCAAAATAGTTGTACAATCCAGCTAGAGAAACAATTCAGTGTGACAGACACTATTAAGAAAGTTGTGATTCTGCGATTACAAAAGTTAGATCACATACAAACCAGGGGTTTCTTACACAGAAGGCAGGCCTAGAGAACAACACTGCTCTCAAGAAACTACTAAATATTTTACCTGCAAAAAGGAGCAGATCTGTTTAGTGAGATCTAATAGGCTCTCTTCTCCTTGGTGCAGTGTCCGAGTGATGGCAACTGTAAGCCACTCTCTGATGGCTTGTGAATTGCCCTGGTAGAAGAGGTCTGTGGCAGCACAGTTTTGGGAATGGATGCAGTGTTGCAGTGACTGGGCCAAAAGAATGGAACTTGAACTGATTGTTCCATCTGTAATAAGTAAAATAGAACAAATTTGGAGATCAAATTTTTATGCACTCTGTGAAATAGGCAACAGAAAGTTCTTAAATACTTGGACATTACAAGCTGTTACTTTCATTCCTGAGCAAGTGCAATCCTCTTTCCAAGTGTCAGCAGTAGAAACAATCCTTCCAAGACCAAACTTACTTCCTAACATAGTTGGTTCCAGATGGGCTAGCCCTCTAAATGCCAGCTGTATTCTGCATCTGCCTTAAAGCCACCCTTAGGGAGGCCTGTCAGACATATGCTGAGCTGTAAGAGTTCACAGCTGCTTTGTTTTGTTCCACATGTGAAAACAGACATCTTCATTTATTACATAAATACAGCGAAGACAAATGATCAGCTTTCTTCTATATTCATTCTAGATGAGGCGAAGGCAGCTTTATCTTTCCTCAAGCTGTCCCTATATACAGACAAGACAGCTTTTGAGTGGCTTTGAGCAGTACCAAGCCAACATCTCATGGTTGTCACTCCAGAGTTAATAAAAAAATCAAAATGTAGTGCACAAAGGAGTGGGCAATTCACCAAAGTCCCAATCTGGAAATTGTATATATTAGCAGAATCTGGATTAGACTACTTTTAAACTAAAAAAAAAAGGAAAAAGAAAAGCTTGTATAATTATTCTCAAAGCCATGCAAAGTAATGCTGTACTCTGCAAAAGGTTGTTACAATGCAGCATCTGTTAGAAGTAGCCAAGTTTCAAAAGTCATTGAAGGAGTTAAGTCCACTCTCTCCAATGGCAGCTATTTGCTTTCAATTATTAACAGCCTATGTTTAGCATTTCCTCTTTCCTCCTTATGTCTCAGCCACATTATGCATCTCTTTGCATGCAGAATAGCTTTGTCACAATAATTGCCTTTATTAACACTCACTTGAATTAGCCCAAGATCCTTTTCCATGATTCAGCACATACATTCTCTAATCAGATCTGTGATTCCAGTAGGAAAAGGACAAACCACTTTGTGAAATGAAGAATAGTTGAGTTTTGAAAACTGAGACCCAACTGGCATTTAGTTTCCTTACAGGCATCCCATACGGATACTTCCCTCACCCCCACCCCACTCCCCTCAACAGAACGCCAATGGCAACAAAGGAACAGGAGCACTCTGAATGGAATCTCAGGAGAGTCTCTGAACTTCGAGCACACAAATTCAATCATTAGCAAGAATTTAACTTCAGTATCATATCATTAAGGTAATAACATCAAAGAGCCCATTGAAACAATTAACAATTAATTAGTGTCAAACTTCAGATTTCTTTTGGCCACAGAAAACTACCGTATCAAAGAAATTGCTGTGATAAAAATCAATGTTTACCAGGAAGAGGTGGTGCAAGAAGTTGGTTGGATAGCAACTGCAGGTGCTCCAGAGTGATATCACGGATAGCGGGGATATGAAACAGACGGGTAAACATATGTGGAGATTTGGGGGCAAAAATATTGAGGAGAGCCATGCGACAGTACAACTTGGCCAGCGCAGCTTCACTTCTCAAAAGCTCTCTAGAGAACACAAATATCAAAACATTTGCTTCAACACGCTTAACACACAATCCAGTAAGCTACTTTTGAATCCAAGCATAGTTTATTCCCATTAATAGTTCAAGTAAATCCAAGTCTTTTTTAGTCAGCCCACCTAATTCCGGTACAAAATTAAGGCTTTTGAATTAGACGTTTCACAAAGTGAGTCCAGAATTCTTGAGCCCTCACAGATCAATCGACTGATGGGACAAAAAATAAAAGCTTCAAAGAAAATACCTGTTAGACAGATACATATAAAAACACTTTCACGTGGTTAAGTCTTACTCAGCATTTAAGAAAACATGCCTGTCCTCTCCTCTCTGACGTCATTCCAGCTTTTTTGTAAATTTAAGCCCCAGGAATTGCTCAGGTTGTGTAAAACCAACTGCATGTTAGTGATGCTTAAAAACAAACAAACAAGGTCTTTTACTGCTTCATGTCTTTAAAATCTTAGGGAGAAAAATACTCATTTAAAAAACAAACAACTATTTTAGTAAGAGATAAGATTTTCATACAAATCAGATAATATGCTCTTGTGAGTTTAAGTGCATCTTCCCTACAAAAAATCCACATATAATAACATGGTAGATTGAGTCAGATAAAAGTTCTCCAATTCTGTTTCTTTTCTTTACCTGTGAATTTGGATATTGGTATTGTCCAGGGTAACCAATCCATTTGTTGCAGTCCTCCTATAACCAGCAGGTGGCCTTTCTAACATGTCAATAGGATACCAGTATCTTACCAGAACTCCTTCACTTCTGAGATAGGTCTCTACTTGTACCAATTCATTCACCTGCAACACCAAAAATAACACTGTAAAACACAGAAACTGTTTTTTTTTTCCCTTCAGAAAAGAGCACCAAATCAGTATTGTAAGCACTTCAGTACACTTAATCATGACTGCACATAAATGTGTAAATGCTGACACGTTAAATGCCCTTCCCATGCATCTTTACTCACTGAATCAACATCCAGGACAACACCATGAAGACCAAATGTCTTCAGCATTCCCCGAATAGCAAACTTGGGTAAAGCTGTTCCAACAGCACTGCTGGTAACGTTGTTACTGTCAGGAGAGCGAGTCACAACAGTGAGACCTGGGCAGAAAATAACACAAGACTCAGCATCTTCCTCAGACTAACAAATTACAAAGGACATCCCAGGCACCAGAACTCCCTGGCTTCTTACTGCTTAATATACTCTTCTGCTGAGTTTACCTTTTCGTACTTTATCGATTGTAAACTTATTTGCTTCATCTTTGATATCCTCAATAGTAGGAAGGTAGAGGTCTCTTGGGATGCCTCCGTTTTCCTCATACAGGAATTCTACAGTTTGTCGTGCTATATCAACCATTCCTGGCAGACAGAAAGGAATGCTAGTTAATCTTCCCCCCTCTACTTGAAATAAATACTCTTGATGGGCTAAAAATTACTCTTCTCATTAATGTCATAAGCAGATGAGATATCTAATTCCTTAGAAAATTCTTTCAGTACATATGATAGATAGGGAGCAGAGCTTTCCTGACAGAGACTTATCATCAGAGCTCCAGCTTCTTGCTTCTCACTCGGCTCTTACTGTGGCTTTCCCACAGATGTGGGATATTGGCAGATGTGGCATACTGGCATATTGTATTCGCTTACAAATTCTTTTACTAAAGCTCCTCAAAAGTTTCATGTGTAGATAATTCCTTCCTAAACCGTTATTCCAAAGTATTTCTGGATCCATATATAATTTCAGGGCAGTACAACAGATTCTTCCACAATTTCTAAAACCATTTTCCTTGTTTAAAATAATCAATGCAAGTAAGAAGGTTAAGCAGGTTAAAATCATGACCTCAAAACAAATTCTAAGTTCTTGGCAAGAACAGCAAGTGAAAAAATGTATTTTCCAGTCCTGAATACAGTAAGACAAAACATAGATGCTACGATGTGCAGTAATGGCAAAGATAAAACAACTGCATGAAATGAAACACAGCCATACCTAACTGTAAGGCTCCTTTAATTTGATCCAGCCCAGATTTCCTTTCAGCCTCGTTACGGAATCTTCTTCTAATTGTAGGGAAAACTTTAGTTTCCCAGGCTTTAACCAGCAGGGCATAGTGGTCCTCCTGTGGAGAGGAAAAACATTTAGAGTAACAAAAAGTAAGAAGAGTTATTAATTACAACTCTACTTTCCTTAAAATAGCATTGTAGCACGAAAGTTAAAAACTTGAATTACAAAGATCCATATTTAGACTACAAGGGATAGCAAGCAGTGCTTGCCACACTGCTCACCCTGGGAATATCATCATCATCGTCATCATCGCTTTCATCATCTGCAATAGGAGGGGGGTGAGGATCAGGCCCTGATGTGATGAAGTTCTCATAGCTTAGTTCCATTTTATAGTGACAAGACGTGTCACTGTCGTATTCTGCAAAATACATACAAAAATCTTGAGGCCACAACGCGCTAGCAGGCATGCAGAACTATTTAGTGAGATTTTTGAGATATGTTGCATCTGTGGAAAGGAAGATCAACTAAGATTATTATTTTTAATTGCTTTGTCTTAAACAAAATAAGCACATATTTGCCAATAAGTACTGTACTGCTTTACCTAAACAGGCAGTATCTACAAACACAGTCAGAATGTGCTTCAACCCTATTTAACTGATTGTAATTTTTCTCTCAGAGCTTTTTAAAAACATGTTAACCATCACTTTACGTTGTTGAGCCGTAGCAACAGCAGCAATTCTACAGGGAGGTCCGTGAGTCCCAGGATCAGAAGCTATGCTGGTGCCAGCATCATTATCGCTATCAGAAGCCATAGCAAATGGCAACGCCTCAAAGTTGGCACTGATTTCTTCAGCTAGGTCAATACACAGATCAGCAGCATTCCTGTGAGCTTGGCCTTCAGCATAGGCAAATTGGCGAGATCCAAAATTAGCACGGACTTTTGTGTTCTGGAACAAAGTACAGATAAAGAATTTAGATGACCCGTGGGTTTCTGAGGTACTCCTCTTTGCCATACAGCTTTCCCAGCATTACTGGCTATAAAACTGGATGCAGCTGAGAAAGTATTAAGCTGTCAACCACAAACTTTGAACTTCCTTTTTCTTCTCCCCTAGCTTCAAGTCACAGCATATTTAGCCAGTACACTTTGTGGCAAGGTCACCGCTGGGAAAGAATAATAATAACAGAAGGGCTACTAGCACAGAACAATGCAGTGTCATCAAGCTAGCTGCATGTTTAGTGTTCTGTAGGGGAGGAAGTTCCAAACAGTAACAATACAAATATGCACAGTGGGAAGAAAATGAGCGCTGAATAACGCAATAAAGATAAAAACCACCACTCTACTGTTTTATAGCTAGAAATGTTACATAGAATGGATCGAGCTGGCTTTATCTAATACCTGTGAAAGAGTATTATGTGTTCAGTATGACATTTTGAGCCTTATCTCAACTCGATTACCAAAATGATACATATATCAAAAAAGGTATTTATGTTAAGAACTTGCCTTTTTCTGTATGTGAACAATTGGCCACATTCCACCAGAGACATCTTCTAGGTATGGCCCAAGTCGCTGCCCACAATAAGTAAAATAAACTCTGCCTTTAGCAGGCTGCCCTGGTGGGGGAGGAGTTCCTTCTGTTCTTTCCCATCCAATTCCAGCTACATCACCTATCAAAATATATCATCAAAAGAACAGCATGGATTTACCTCATCTCATCTACAGTTCCCCTTACATTTAAGGAATGTTTTTGACATATCAGTTAAGCTAATTAGCTGTCCTCTTACATACCAGGGGAAAGAGTGACATCCAATCGAACGCTCTTCCACTGCAGCAAGCTAGAGCCATTGTAATGCACTGCTCGCCCATTGCTAAGAATTGATACAAGAAGAAGAAAATTAACAAGAGCTCTGAAATGATGACAACTCAATAGCAACTGAAGTCTACACAACTACAGCACAGGCAAAATTTTAAATGTACCTGCTGCCTGCCACAACGAGCTTATAATATTCTCTCTAAGGAGCATATAAGTGTACTGAACAAGACTGATTTTTGATGTGCATCTCCAACATACTTATGAAAAAGACAGGTGCCCACTGGGTTTGTCCAAGCCCCATCCCGTTTTTCTGCCTCTGTAGCAAATCCAAATGAAACTATTGGACCAGTGTCATCATCTGTATCTCCATAGGAAACTATTTCAATTTCCCAGTAGAACGATGGTGCCTAGAAATAGAAAAAAGTTATTTACAAGCTATAGGTAAAATAGAAAAGTTTTATTTCTCACGCATTACTAAATATTAAGTGAAAGAAGCTGTTGTATGGTTGTCAATTCTTACCTGCACAGGAACTGGAGAAGTGGCATAAATGAACGTGCCCCGAGGAAGTCCCCCACCCGCACTTGGATCAGCCAGAAAAGTCACAGCAGCAAGATGTGATGAAAACATGCATGCTCGTACTGGGGGAAACACTCTTGATGGGCTCCAAGTGATTTCTTTGGGCTGTAAACAGGAACAGATCACCCTGGTTACTGTAGAAGTCATAGAATCATAGAATCACCAAGGTTGGAAAAGACCTAAAAGATTATCCAGTCAAACCGTCCAAGTCATCTCATAAAATCCATTAATACATTCTTTTATGAAAGGTACATAAATACAGCACAAACTACTATAACTACAATCACAAGACATCACATCCCAGTACACGAACTCATATGAAATGAAACACTTCTAAAAATTCAACCAGCCTGGCTCTAACACTACAGGCAGACGTCCTGCCCTCAGGGGCTCACTCATTTGTGAGGGGCACTACGTTCATCTTTGCTTCTGTGCTCACCTGTCTTCTGTCTGCCTGGAGTGGAGGAGGTGGGGGTCGAGCACAGTCACGATACAACATCCTTAACCTTTCACACTGCATTTCTACAACAGTGAGCCTCTCTCCTGTAACAAGAAACCAAACCAAGTCACGAGGTTCCAAGCAAATCTAGTTACTCTGAATCCAACAATTCCACTTTTATAGCTGTAGTAGAAACAAATGCACCATTTACATTTTAAGATATGTAATCAAATAGCGTCTCATCTAATTATCAAAGAACAGTAAGGACAGAATCCAATTTATACAAGCAATAGTCTTCCTCACGTTTATTTTCTATTTGGTTAGCAAAGACATTATTATGCTAGTTAAGACAAAGGTCATTTACTGAGCAAACTTACAGCCCAAAAAAAGCAGGAAGTCAAATTAATTTATGCTTACTGTCAAAAATCAGTATGTTCCCTTTCACACCAGAGATCATCTGCTTGGCTCCTACCCTAACATCCTCTGCCTCAACCATTTCTCCTCTACTGAGAGGCTCTGACACGTTCCTAAACTTGCCCTTGAACTAGGACTTCTGCTGGGCTCACTGCTTACCCTTAAACAAAAAGGAAATCAAGAGCTAAACAAGGAACATAGGTAACCACTGTAAAAAGCAGAAAGGAGATCATAAATAGAAAACACAATGATAATATCAAAGAATACAGAGCAGCTTACAACAGAAGCAAGTGCAGGGAAGTCTTTGGGTGTACCGGAGTGCTAGTCATAGGACTTGCGTCTTCTGTGACACAGTGTAATCGTATTCTGGCCTAAACTTTATACCTAACGTTTAAATGGTTTAGTCTGATTATTAGCTCTTACATTACTTCCACAACAGCTCTACAACTATGACAAGACATACAGTGATGTGGTAGCTTTCATAAACCAACCAGCTAGAGGACAAAAAATTGAAATGATTTCAAAAGTTGTTAAGTCTCTGAACATGACAACAAAGCTGCAATAATGTGCTGTATACCTACCAGGGCTGCATTCCTGTGCTACCAAATTAAGAACCTCTACAGCAGCTGGGCACTGTTGAATGAATTCTTCACAGAATGAACTGTCTTCTAACAGCTGAGCCATCACCAGGCATGCTCTTAATAGAAAAACAGTATGTTTGATGCATTACAAAAGCATACACTGAATTCATCGCTGTATTTACCTCTATTTAACTCTGGACTATTTTTAAAGACAATGTTTACTGTATTTCTTTGCCTTTTTTAGCTATCCATTGGAACTTCTACAGTGTCAGCATTCCCTCCCCTCCTAGCCTCCACCTGCATGAAGGTATCTGCTCAGTGCACTGCCAGTATTACAAGGGGCACTTCATTTCTGGTACTCTCAACAATGTCCAGGCACAACATATAATTAAGGAAGCATACAGGAATTTCTGTGCTGTCCCTGTCATGTCAATACCAACAGAAGAAATACAAGAACCCATGCAATTTGCTTGAACTTCTTTTGTATGGCATCAAAACAGACTGGAGTGCAGCACAGAAACAACAACTCACCTGGTTCTTATTTCAGCAAGGAGCCGGACCACTGCCATTACTGGAGTTGAGCCATCTCCTGTTGCAGGAAGTGAGGTGTGAATAGATAGACTTCCCTCCTGAGGAAGCAACATGGACTGGACTGCCTGTACTACCTTCTCAGTAATGGACAGTTTATGAAGAGGCAATGCCTGATGGTGGGGGGGCACGGTAAAAAGTTAAATTCAAGTAGTTAGTTTCTACGAAATGAGGGCGTTTTATTACCTGGAGTTAATTCTCATTTTGTACTATCACAAAACCAGCACCAAACCCCAGACAAAGAAGGAAAAGAAACCCCACCACAGTATGCAAAGGAACATCTTTATGCACCAAAAGATGAATATTCGTATTACTTCAATGAGAACTTAAATACAGATATTGTTAAGAGATGTTTAAAATGAGGCAAACTTCAGCAAAACAGCTTTGATTAAAGATGAAACAGACTTTTCACATGCTTCAGATTAACTGCCAGTAGAATTTTTCTGTAAAGAAAAACACCAGAACTGATTTTATACATAATACTATACTTAATAAGCTACCGTACCTCAGATCTTGGAACACAGAGCCTAGATAACGGAATAGTTAAAGTGTCTGATGCTTGTGAGGTCTTTCTACTGTCTATAGTGGTAGGCGGAAATTTGACCGTTGCTATACCTTCTTGTTCATTAATAGATGCCACAACTCCAATGCTTCCTGCTATTCCTTTACCTAAAACCTACAACCAAAGAAGGTACACAAATTTCAGGATTCACAAACAAAATGCTGAGTGTTTAACACCTCGCAGACTCAACACACAACTGCAGTCTCCACAAGCGTTACTGAAACTGCTTCACATTTGCAGGCAACCTGCACACTGCTTTGCAGCTGTGCCAAAGCAGGCAAAACACGGTCAAAAGAATCAACTGTCATCTAAAAGTACAAGATGTGAAAGGTGGCAGATTACCTGAACTTCAGAACCGATTTTAATTGTCTCCTTAAAGCCACCTAGAGCACAAAGAGCAGCTACTGCCTGTCGAGCAATTCTTTGAAGTTTAGCAAGCTTCCTTCCACTGCTACTTCCATTCTCCAGAATACTCTCTGCATATTTCCCAAGTTGTGGAATGTACATCAGAGCCCGAGACAGAACCTGAAGACAGAAGCAGAAATACCAGATAATGACTTCAAAGCGGAATTCAAACAAAGCCCAACACCCCAAGCCTCCAGCCCACACAGTCTCAGATGAATTATTTTTGTTCTCAAAGTGAATTATGTAACTCCAAACATTCTAAGCCCTCTGAAGTGAGAATACCATCAAAGCCAGCTTTATTCCCTAATAAGTTTTAGAATCAGAGATATACATACAAATTTAGCAAAAGTTTTCCTAGAGGATTCAGCCTAAGCAGCAGATTAGGTGTTACTGCTTTTAGAGGAACACAAAAGCAATGTTTTGTATACTTTCTAGCCAACACTTGAGACCTTCAGAGGTCACAGCTGAAAGGACCCAAGGAAAGGTAGAGTAACTACCCAGCAAAAGCAAGGTAACCAGACCTATGCAAACACATTCATTATCAGAGTTACAGTTGTTGACAAGTAACAACATATTCTTTGCTACTGGATAATTTCTTACTATGTGTCTGGCATCTTTGGTGGGATAGATACAGACGACTAGAAAGGGAAGCTGCCATGCGATTACACATCTTTGTTAAAAGCATTACAAACAGCAAATTGGAAAGGAGTAGCTCCTGCAAAACACTAATTATTAAATCCTCTTGATTACTAAATATGTTTGATTACAATTTGATAACTGATCTTCTGTTTACTTACTTTTTCAGCAGTTGTTGTCCATATTTGAGCTGCATTTGATTCTGGTGCCATCAACAAGCTATGTAGCAAAGCAATCACTTCTGCTGCCATGCTGTTTGCAACGTGACCACTGATGAATGGTCTTACAGGGTCAGTCCTACACACAGCAAAGGGAACAACACACAAAGCAAGAGAAGGAAAGAACCTTTAGCTGCCAGAACAATATATGGGACAAAAACAGGAAGTTCATGAATCTCCAAGCTATTTTCTGAGGCACCATAAGTACCAGTGTATAAAAATGTAGAATGTCTGCTAAGTACAGAATTGCAGTGACCTACCTGGCAAGCTCAGAATTTCTCTCTCTGCAGATAGATGTCTGTGCAGTCTTCTTTTTGTCTCCAGTGGACATCCCACTGGTTGCTTCTGGATTGACAGTTTCTATGGGTGGCCCAACACTAACTATCAGACCAGACTGAGCCCACTTAGTTGCCTTGCGAAGAGCTGCAGCAGCTTCTTCTGTGATAACTTCACAGCAGCCACTCTGAAAATACAGTTGTGAGAAGAGAAATATTAATGTTAGCTCTATTTAGCTACACTATGTTGGCATTTAACTCTCCTCCCTCTGCGTATAAGTACTGTGAACACATCAAAACGTCCTTCTGTATATATATTACCAGTTGAGAATTTTTCTAATTGATCTACAAAGATTAGAGACCAATATGAATTGAGTGTTTTTAGAAATTCTAGTCTTAGCTCAACAGCACATTCCTCTTTTCTGACCAAAAATGCAAAACCAAAATGAGTAAGATCTTCTGAATATTTCTATACAAGCATTCAAAAGCATATCTGAAAATATATGCAAAAATTGAGTTTAAATAGGTGATTTAAAATTCACACCAAGAATGCACACTGAACGCTTATGGAAAATGAATATTAAAGCAGCTTAAACATGACATACAGCAGCTGGAGAAAATATTAATTGAAATTTTATTTTTGCATCTGCCACTATTTACATCAACAACTACCTACTGCTAACATGACATACAGAGCTGTCCTTCTAATGTGCTTTGCAAAATAAAAGAAAAACAGAAAACAATACACAATGAGGGATTTAATATCAGTTGAAACAAAGTACTCCAACTGGTCATCAGTTCAATAATTGTTTCTTTTCTTACTTTAGTCATATCACGATCCATTTTCACCACCTTCTCCATGTTGGCTCCAGTTCCTAGTCGGAATGGGCGACCTTCTGAGCTACTGTTAGAGTGAAAACAGAACACATTAGCTTTACTTGCATTGGTGGAAGAAAGTGTCTGAACTGTACAGACTAATTTAACCTATTATCTTCAAATGATTTTAAATCAAATTCCGCAACAGAACTGATCAACAGTAAGAGAAGTACTTAATAATTAAGGATGTACCCAAGCACACTGTAATTTGTAAAAGGAATTATTATTGAATTTAGCTATTTGCTAACAATTTAGGTGCTGAGTTAATCTTCCATCTAAGAACACTTAAAAATGCACTTTTTAGCATCATTTTAAGGCATGAATTCAAAACTGCCTCAGAGTGGGAAGAGACGTGACAAACACTGCAAAACACAGGAGGTAATAAGGTTGACAGCTTAACATTCAGAAATCTTAATATGAAGTCATATCTGCCTGGATTTAAGAACATTGAAGAAGCTATAATAGCAAGTTATTAGCCAGTGTATGCATTAAAAACACAGCTTTAAAGCCATTTTGTTTCAACAGTTCTGTAAATTCTACGTAGTCTGCAGTATCAATTATGACAACACATTCACTTTTTCTGATGCAACACTATTTAAGTAGCTAACTTTTCATGTGCTTTTTTCAGACATATCAAAACGTTCACATGTTCTAAGCCAAAAAGAAAAACGTCACACTCCATCACAGCTTCCTTCTTTTATACATTTATGTACAGTCTCTTTCAGCTTTGCTGCTCTGATCAGTATTGAAAACAAAAGAGAGAAGTTCAAGAAACATTTAGATCCCATCTGCTACTACCTCACCAAAGATTCAGTATAGCAGTATATATTTTTATCCATGTAGGATTATGCTGAGCATATGAACAGTTCTTGTACTGCCTTATTGTTTACCAGGAAACACAACATACTGGGAAGACATCTTGCTTTCCCACTTTGAACTATGCCTACAACACATTCTTCTACAGCTGTAGTGTTTAAGAACTTAAAAAAGGAATTGGTTGTTAATTCCAAATGAATGAATGCAGATACCTCAGTAATGGCTGAAGCACTTCATGGGATGACTGGTCTTCCCGTTTATGGATGAAAATAGAAAGTTTGCCATCCACTGCCTCACTTTCTTCTCCAGGGTCTTTATCACCTTTTATAGAACTCTTAGGGCTGCTTTTTGCTAAAGCAGTATCTGGTTCAGAAGCAGTTGGAGAAAGAACTGTCTGGCATCCTTGAAGTGAAAAGGAATGAACAAATAAATAGAGACAGACAGTATGAGAGTTATCAACAAACTTTCTTGGCCTCAAAACTAACGCTGAAAACCCTTAAGATGCATCTAAAATGTCACTGCAATACAAGAGAGTGTGACAGAAATACCATGATCTTTGAACACTGACATATCGTGTACCTTTTCCTACTCAAGCCTTCTGCCAGACTTGCTGAGCAATTTCTCAAATTAGCACAACACCAAAAGATGGTGGTACCTGGTACTACATAGTCTGCCAGCTTTGCTAAGAGCAGAGATGCAATCTTGGAGGCTGGGTCGCTGGGATCATCTTGTTCGCTGTTCAGGGAGGGCACAGAGTAACTCCAGGGAGGCAGTTCTACATTTCCACAGTCTTCAACACTCATGAGAGGTAGAGCAGCACGACACAACTGAAGGATTATCAGAACCAACTTTGGAGAGGGACGCTGATCCAAGAGAAGTGACAGAAGTTTGGACACACAGGCTGGCTGGCTCAGGATTGCTTTACCAATGTGACTCCTGAAAGTGGAGGAAAAAAAGAACTGCTGTTAAAAAAAAAGGAATACTTGATTGCAAACTTGAAATAAAACAAATTTATTATTTAAAAGACAATTTAAAAATCCAACTGAAAAGACTACAATCACAACACTTGATAGCACCACTTAGAAACCAAGTCCAAATAAGACTCAGTTCATACAATGATTTGAAAGTTACCTTAGTTTTGTTAAGTCAAAAATAACTGAAGAAAAAGAACACCCACCTGCTTTCATACATAGAAAAAAAAAATTCACAAACAAAGGCCTAGTACCTTGACAGGTCATTAAGAAGACTGAGAACATCTTGAAGCGCATCATTTCCTGCAGCTTGATTACCACAACACTCTGTAGCTCGTGCAAGGTGATTGGTAAGAAGGCTGGAGACCTGACGAGCCAGACCAGAGTGAACAGCTTCTGTTGAACCACCTTTAACAGTAATTTAAGAGCACAAAGTTACAAATAACAAAAACAAATGTATAGAACTGCAAGTTCCTTTCCCAGACACTAAATATAGTAATGTTTCTTGTCTAAATGTGCTGCGGCCAAACAAAAATACATCACAACTTAAAGTAAAAATAAAGCCTAATACAACAAATACAACATTTGCATCCAATGAGGAAATAGCCATATGTCTATCATGGGTGTGAATCCCAAAACAGGAGAAATACACAAACGATTGTGCAAGGTCTCTGGGCTCTGTCACACCCAGGCAGAGCCAAGTGGCAGACATGAAATTACCCACAGCACATACACACTCCTACGAGCATGGTTAAAACGCAGCTCTCTTTATGCAGGAAAAATGGATGCACCACATAAGAAGTTTTTCTTCATGACTGAAGCAGAAACAATTACCCAAAGAAATGAGAACACAAAAGAACCCTCGGACTACAGAAGAATTAACAACAAAAAACAACACAAAACCCCAGAGAACACCAACAAGAATGCCTACTTATTTTTGTATCCATTTATATAAGAAACAATAAAGCCATTAAGTTAGCAGTAAGAGAACACTATTTTAAATCCACATTTACACCACTTCTCACACTTGCACAATAAAGCACACTAACATAAGTCCAGCTGGCAGCATTCCTACCTTCTTCTTTCTCCCATTCAACACAGCGATTGGCCAGCACCTGAAAGGCAGCCCAAGCCATGGTGGCCACCTTCTGCTTCTTGGTCTGTTTTTCATTTGAACTGGATTCTGTCTGGCTGCTTAAGCTGCAGAGCCTGTCCATGAGCTGTACCAGCCCACTACGTACCAAACACTTCTCTTCACTCCTGCATGAGGAGAGAAATTTAGATTTCACCAAAGCAACTTTCCAGTTAATAACAATAGATCCAAAAAGAACCAACACCTTGCTCTTAACTCAGCAATTAATTACTTTGCAGAACTAGATGGTTTTATTTCTTCCTTCCCCTCACCACATAAAATTCTATTCTCCGAGAAAATTGAACAGAACGTTCTCAGATTATTTTTATAACGACTACTATGTTTATACTATATAACATTTCCCCTTAAGGTAAAAATCTAATAAGGACAAGTGCAGATCCTTCCCTTCCTATGTGAAATATTTCATACCTTGTGTAAGGTATAGTGCATAAGAGGCCAATGCTGTTTGCACAAGCAATGGGGTAGCGAGCACACAGCGAGACCACGGATGTCATAGTCTCCCCAAAAGCTTCCTGGACTTGTTCCACCATCCCACCACACGTCAGCTCTTCAATTCTGTTGGTGGTAAGACATTTGAAATAACGGTTTTCTGAGTTAAATAAAGCAAACTTCCAAGCATAGCTTTACAAAAGTTATGATATATTATGAACTACTGAAAGAATATTTAGAAATAAACTGCAAATCTTTTTTTTTTTTTAAATATGAGATATATGTAAACAAGATAGTATGGGAGTTTTACCTAAAACATGACTAAAGACAGATAACAAAATACTTGCAAAACATTTACCAAATATAGATGATAGAATATTAGTACTGGCTGCATTTACTAATAGCATCTAATTAAAGTGAATTTAGTGACAGTCAAGATAATATCCTATACCTGTAGGCATCATCTCAGCATGAAATAAGAAATCTACTGCCAAATAAACACAATTAGGAAGTTTTTCATCCTACAAAGCCCAACACAAGTGGGCATTACAAGCTTAGTTCTGCAAACCTGATCTCTCAACCTTCGAGACACTTCTCACAGTCTGTCTCATGCAATGCAATTTGCCATTTTCTACAGAGACCAAAATATTATTTTAAGAGCTACAAACAAACCTTGGTCCTCCTTGAAGTACCATGGTCACAGGGCCCACGAGGTGTGTCACCCCACCAACCCGCACAGCCGCAGTCAGCAGCTCTCTCATATGCACTAAGGCTTGCTTCCTCGTGTTCCCTCGCCGCCACCTTGTCTGAGCAGCGAGCAGAAAACTGCTGCTGGATACCTATGACATTGGTTTGTTAATGAGACACAAGGAAAACACCTCTCCTCAGCAAACAGGAGTTTGAATTCAAGAATATGGCTGCTTAGCAGATTTAGAAGGGCATACCGCTTGGTCAGGGTTAGTTCCAATGAAAGCAAAGAGCTGCCCCAGTAAGACACTGTATGTAGGTTTATCTCTGCTATCCTCAATGGCCAGTGATTGCAGAAGAGTGAAAGAGCTGCTTCTGTGGCTGGTAACGTGGCGCCGCCTACAAGCATACACAATATTAGATATGAGAACAGAGAGTCAACACCATTAAAAAAAGTGATATGCTTGCAAAGTTTATAATGTTTTTACCAACACAAGCCACGTTATTGTGAAGCAGCTTAGTTGAATAAAGCCTTGTATACCTTTGACTTGATCGAGCAAACTCAATGTCTTCATTACCAATCATTTCTAAGTCAGATGGTGCTGACATACTGCGAAGGAAGACGGGCTGGCGCACTGCATGAGATATCACTTTTGTTTCAGATGCAGACTTACAGGCTGCAATATTACATAACATTACATTACATATGAAAGCACATTACTCCCGGTGTAGTAGGTTATTTACAAACTGCATTTGAAAATCATTATAGCAACAATGAAGAAAACAAAAGTTCAACTTAATTTACTGTAGAAGAGCTTATTTAATTTGAAAAAGTAAATACAGTTCAATTTTGAGGGAAAAGAAGAGGAATAAATTATATCTTTTAGACAGAGGAAAATAAGAAAAAAGTACAATACTAGTAGTGAAATATTTACCTGGAGTCTCTGCAGGGGTTCCAGATATACTTCTTGTGATACCAGACTGGGCTGCAATAGTGACATGCAGCAACAGCTCTGCCCTGTTCATCAAGCTTTTAACTAATGCTTTTGTTTTTGCTAGGGGGTGATAAGTCCTCTGTATCAGTGAATTCACCTCTTGAAAGAACTTCTCCCTGAGATTGTGATAAAGGAAAACAGAATTACATTGTAAATGTAATTAAAAATACAATTACATTGTAACGCCTTCTGAAATACTACAAGAAAAAATATTTTAAAGACAGCGTCACAATATTATTTATGCCTACAAATCAGGAAAAAGGTAATAACTAGACAATTTGTTACATCAGTATTCATAGCTGTAGATACTAATATTAATATATTTAGGCAGGAAAATTAAAGTATTTGCATTTGTATATGGAAGTTCATTTGAATGTTTTCGTTTCCAAAGATTGCTTTTTCCCTTTAAGCCTCCAAGCCTTTCAATGAATTTAGTAATTGTTTTGAAAACATTTAACAATGGTGTGAAAAAGCAGCTGATAAGTGTCAGAGGGCACACTGAGATTTAAAGGCCAACTTCATTAAGCATTTTATGCACAAATGCAACTTCAACCCCGCACACTTCATTACAGAACTCACAGAAACTTTGCAACTACTTAAAATACAGTGTGCTCAGCATCCAGCTACCAACCTTAATGCCAGGACCACATTCTCAAGATCGCTTCCATCAAAAGAAACTTCCTTCATAGAACACAGAAGTTCCAGTTCTTTCATCTTGCTCTAATCAAAGTGAAGGAAAAGGATGAATGCGCATTGAGAGAGCAGTAAGAAGCATGAGCACACACAGCAGCCACAATGCTTTACCTCATTGAAGTGATAATCATAGAAGAAGGGAACATTGTTCTCCAGCTTCCCATGCATGGCATCATCGACCTCACTCTGCCATTTCTGTTCCAGCTCAGCCACACTCTAAAGAAATAAATAACACTGCAGATGCCTATTCTTAAGGAATACAAGGGCTCTATAAAGAAAAAAGTACTTTCCGCGTTTTTAGATTTCTAAAATGCTCCTAATACATCTTTATTCTCAAACAAACTAAAAAACCCTTTTTTTTGTACAGTTTTGTACCTGCAATTGTCTCTCCATGGCATTTAGCTTCTTAAAAGTCTCTCCCATAATTTTACAGAGTAAATCATATTCTTCAGCATGTTCTTCCTGATACTGGAAGTTGATCAGGGACTGGAGTGCATCAACCAAATTCAAATGTTTAATCACACATGAAACTACCATCTCCTCCATTACTTCGGGCTGAATCACTTCCCTAGGGTAGAGGTAAAGCAAGCCATGATTGATTAAGCAAGAACAACAGACAAACTTGGACAACTCATGTTTACAGCTTGCTAGACACTGCAATCACAGACAGTACTTACAGCATTTCAGATGCACACCACCAAGCTGACAGGCAGGCAGTTTTTTTTTTTTTTTAAATAAATACTTTGGTAGCAAACATCTCAAACAAAAACCAAGTTAGAAAAATAAAGCAGTGACTACTTACTTTATGCTAGGTCTAAATTGAGGCCGAGCACGTCCAGAAATTTCCCTGAGTTTTATCATGATTCCTGGAGGCAGCCTAATCCTAGGCAGATCAAAATAGTGTCCAATGGGAGGCACTAGCACATCAGAAGGATAAGTAAATTCTCTGTCCTCATCTATAGTAAGAGGCAGTGGAGAAGGACTTGGTGTAAGGGCTGGAGATATTACACCATTAGCTTCCACTTGCCACTGGCACCTGAAAACATAAGCAAACAAGAAAAGGATGTGGATTCTGTTTTTTTTTTCCCCCCCCTCAAAGTCTCCCTCCTCATTCAGAAAGAAGTGTTAGAGAAAAAAACATTACAAAGACTTATACACAGCTTTATTTCATAACACTGTAAGTTTGATAAAAGCCACACGTCCCAGTTCTCCTCCCCTTACACTAAAGGAAACCTCTATTCTACAGAATATTTCCTCCATTTTGAGCAACACAGAACCACTGAACAAACTCTGCATCACACCTTAAACATGGGACTTGAGCACAGCTACACAGTCTCCCTTCAGGAAATGCAACATCAGATAAAATTTTTGCTTGTTTACCTTTGTAATAGTTTAGATCTTAGAAGCTCTTGACAGGTTTCTTCATCTTTGGTAATTTCTGGTCCATTGTATAAAATCCGAAGCATAGAACAAGCTAACACAGAAAGGCCAAGTGCCAGGTCAACTAAGAAGGGCAGGCCTCCTGACACGTCCTCTGAAGACTCCTGCAGTAGGAAAGCGATGAGTTGCACCAAACCACAAAGTCCTTCCTCGCATATTTCAAAATAGTATATCTTATGGAGAGATACACTGAAAAAATGCTTTATTGATTAAAAGCAATATATTAAGAATAACTCAAAACAATAAATAAAAAAAAAACAGCGAAGTTGGTTTTGGTTCAGTCAGTCCTTGGCCTGACTATCTCATCACACAGACCTAGTCCTAACTCCTCAGTAGCAGGATTCAAGTTCCCCCCACTCTTCTTTATAGCCTGATATCATTATAACCATTTCTGTAGAGAAATTCTCATCCATAAACAGCAATGGATGTTAATGTGACTTCATCCAAGCCAGTGCCAATGACACAAGATACATAAATTTGGCAATAACTGTCTTTATAAAACATTAAGCATGCTACATGCCAAAGGGCGCCTCTAGTTAAGGAAGCTAAAACTTAGATCCTATACACTTAAACATATGTCCAAAATAAGCTATTACTCTTCTAAATTTTAAAATTCAACCTCAGTTTATAAGTACATTTCTGTTTGATCTCAAGTACGTAACAGAAGATAGATTTAAGCTGAACCTGTCATGTTTGAGTACCTGTGCTCGAACAGTGCAAGCAAAGCCCCACATAGCTTTGTCTGGAGTGTTGTGCTCACGACCACTCCTCATTTCAAAGGAGAAGGTGACTGTATCTCCTTCCACCTTAAAATTTTGATGGGGAGGAGGAAGGAAAAAAAAAGAACAAACAAGAGATTTAATTAAGAATTGAGGCAAACAAACAAGATTTTCATAAAAGTGGCTTATTTTATGTATTAATGTTTTTAATGAACATTATTTAGGTATTTCTTTTATCTCCAATTTCATACTCTGATTTAAAAATATATATTTCCTTTCTGTAAGAGCATCTTTTAGTGGATAATGTGATTTTAATTTTGCTGCTGGCTAAGCATAGTAAAGCAACAAAGAAAAGTTGTTGGAATCACAAGAAGAATTTATTGGGTCAGCTCGCATTACACAGCCTCGTTTTTCATCAAAATGCTTTCTTCATTTGTCTGCAAAAATCATGCAAGGTGGGAAGACAGCCAAGCTCTTCAAGGAGGAGAATGTCAAAACATTAGAAGATTTTGCTAAAAGAGTATCACAAAGAACCAAAGCTGAAAATTCACCAAAATCCCATTATTATGAACAACTGTCTGGGACTGCCTTCCAGATCATTACTTCTTGTTCTTCTTCTGCCAATTCTATTTTGTTACGTATATAAGCTCAGTTCTCACATGGGACAACACAGGAGCACAAATGTGTGAGAAAAGAACCAACACATGGCATACAGTATGAGGGAATGTATTACAGAACTCTTGAAGTACTGAAGTTTTGACAAGCATGACGCATTTTTTTTTTACTGTAACTTTTACTGCAAAAAGTATCTGATGTAATCTTAAAACCCAACACAAATGGTTGGAAAGTTGTTATGTTTGCCACTTGTTAAAGGTGACCCAAAATCTAAAAAACAAAAACTGAAAAAATAGCAATCCAAAGAAAACATGCACTGCCTCAGACCGGGCCAGAATTTAACCTACGACGACGTACGTATGAGAACAGCAGTGTCATCAGAGGTTGCAGGACTGGAAGACACCTCTAATGAATTCCAGTAAGATGCAGTAAGTAAAACAGATAAGCTCAAAGAGAAGCAACACACGCAAGAGATGGATAGTTTACAGATATGTCCTTGGAAATAGCAGCCCAATTAAGAAGAGCTCTGATCATGGAAAATCATAACACTTAAAAGCTTGAACTTTATTGCTAGAAGGGTTAAAACAGAGTTGACATGATTTCCAGAGAGGATTTTTTTATGTGGAATATTGTGGGATCATAATACTGTACCTTCACTAAGTCTTTCGGCCAACCAGTTCCTAAGACACTACGGCTGCCATATCCCAGTGTATTGCCTCCATACTCAGCAACCTTCCTACTGTTTGTGTTAGGACCAGCATAGATCACCAACTTCAAAACATAAAATACACTGTTAGACTGTAAGAGAAAAACAAGAAAATCTAATAATAATAATAATACTTAGCACTTACACCGCGCTTCATATTTTCAAAGCGCTTTATCTACATTAACAAATCCTCACAACAACCTTGTGAGGGGAGTTGGCAAGTATTATTATCCCCATTTTACAGATGGGGAAACTGAGGCAGAGAGGAAGTTCAGTGACTTGTCCCCAAGGTCACACTGCAAGTCAGCAGCACAACCAGGAAAAATCCTAACTTCCAGCCCTCATACTGAGCCAACTAGAACATAGTGCCTCTCTTAAAACAAAGGGATTGATCCTGTTCCCATCGAAGTTGGGTTGTTTTTTTTTTTGTTTGTTTGTTTTTTTTTTTAAATCAGCCACTTCACTGGGAACATGATGAGGCTCAAAGTTTTCTGGAGGAACTTAACCAGTCATGAGCGACAGTGATGACTGTCAGTATTGCAGTGTTGATCTACAATACTGAGGAAGGCAGGGCAACAATTAGAAAGCTGCACAAGTATCTCTGATCACTTAATGAAAAAAATGAAGTGCTACCAATTCCTTTCTTGAAATTGAAGACATTAATTCATGTAAACAAGCCATTTATACAAAAAAAAGTAACTATTCCAGTTCTGCCCAGTTTAAGTAACCTGTACTGATCTACAAAGTAGGCAGCTAGTTTAAATTTTAATAAGGAAACTGAACAACAGGAATAAGAAGGCACCCTGAGAATCTAAGCCATCATGAAATGCATTTAAAAAAATCTGGAAGAGTTGGTTATGAAAGGAAAAAAAAAGCCTGTACTTCTGGAGTGAGTACATCCTTCAGTATCTAATTACTACCATTTCTGACATCTGTGGTGAACATTTGTCATAAACAGAGTCTAACTCCTAAAAGAAAATTCTCACTGCTAATCAACAACCATTGGTTACTGTGTTCTGAACCAATACCAGAGGAATCAGGCACATACTTTTGTTTCTACAAGAATAATAAAAATGAAATAGGAATCATTTATCTTCCATCTCAGTACCTCTTCACGTTAATGTTTTTACATTACATAACACTTAAATCTAGTCTTTGCTGTGCTAAGATGAAACTCAAGAACTCCTTTGAAAAGTTGCTCACATTTGTGCAATATAGGAAATAGCCCCTCAGCATCCCTGAACTCCAGAACATAAAAGCAAGCAGACTGCAACATTACAGTGTACGTTAGTCTTCTGTCAATAAAAACCTCCTTCACTATCCTGACCACTGGCAGTAAAACACCCAGAAAGCCAAGGGGCAGAAAAGATGAAAAAGAAGTGCTGCTGACAGGAACAGACACAAAAAGAATTTGAGTTGGCATGGGCTTACCTTATCGTAATCATATTGTGAAGAACATCTGTTGTCAAATCTAAGATACAAACAGCGGGCTCCTGGTATGTGCACCGTTTCCTTAAATTTATAGTTATCCCTGACTGGATGAACTGTTTCTACAGTCTTCCCAGCAGCCCAAGGAGCAGGGATCTTCAAGCCTGTAAGAAAACCTGGCTCTTCTTTCTCCTCCAGCATTCTGAAATAACAGTGAGAAATTAGTCCTAGAATTCACACGTGGGTTTGTGCTATATATTCAAACTTCAAATTACACAGTGTTTGAAAACAGCTCTCTGTATTGACACAGAGAACATGCTCAATTTAAACAGAGTGAACTCTATATTAGAAATAACTTTGCTAACTCCAACTCATCACATCTGAACTTTTCCCTCTGGTATACTTAATTTGGATATTGGAAAGCATAAACAAACAATAAGTAAACAAAACTATATAGAGATTCTAACATATGATTGTCAATACTACAAAAAAATCCCTCTGGACCAGCAAAGTTGTTTATACTGTTACAAAATACACTTTGTATTTCACTGAAGGTTGGAATTTGGGGGAAGGGAAAAAAAACTTTGGAATTTTCATGTAGAATATTGTACATTCTGTAATACTGTAAATAGATATGATAAGCATATTTTATTCAATTTAGCTGAATCTTTGTCCTAAGCAAAAATAGTACAGATTTGAGTTCAGACAAGAATTTAATGCAGAAATTAAAACTGTTATATTTCTCACTATAAATTAAACCACTTCATTCCTAAGCTGCACTTCATGGGCTATCTTCTCATGATGGTCATCCTTTAACCTAATCTATTCTAGGAGCAGCATTTAGAATCAACTCCAAATGCTTGAGAAAAAAAACCAAACATCGTGCAAACATCCTGAAGAGATCAACCATTGAATTCTATATGCAAGGCAATTTTAGAACAAACCACTTTTGTTTTATAAAGGCTTTTATATTTTCCAGTCTGTCTTACTGGCAGAACTGACTGACTTGTATTTACTTTTAGATCACCATTTTAATATTTATTCCATAGCAGTCGAATGAGCACTACAGTTAATGGGTTATCCCATGAAAAAGACTCAAATGCGAAATCACCTCTCATCATGTAACAATTTCCCTTTCTGTTCTGACACACCACTGGGAGAACTGTTCAGTTCTGAGAAAACTGGAGACTGAGTTTTCAGCAGCAGTGCAGTCTGCAGGACAAAACATACGATGTTAGAAACATGCAAATAGCAACAAGATCTTAGTGATTAAGAATTATATCGTATGCTCTTAATGGCAATTAATGATTACTAGGTACACCAGCTTTTGGAGTTGCGGAGCAGTTTTTCAACTGTAATCTATGCATCACTTCCTGCAGAAAGTTGACAAAAATCTACAGTGTCTTAGAGCATGCATGCAACATCTTTCGTACCATGTAGACAACTGCTGATAGAAAGGCCATACCTGACTTGTATAGAGAACCAGCTGCACCAGCTGAGGCATCAAGGCATCAGCCATGGTTAGGGTTTGCAAATTTGGATGCATCAGAGATGTCAGAAGGACAGGAAGCAGATGACCAAGCATAGTAGCTTTTGTAATTTGTTCCAGGCCTTTTAATCTGAAATAATCAAGATTACATAGTAACAACTACTTTATAACATATAGAATCACTACTATTCCAAGTAATTTGTTAACTTTTAACAGACAGCAAATGACTGAGAAATCAGAAAGCATTTACATTGTACTTAAACAACCAAACTCTATTGGAACCTTGATGACATTACAATTTCTCCAAAACGTTAGCAACCCAATTTTGATGTCAACTATCAAACAACAAAGCAGAAGACAGTAAATCAAGAGTTTAATAATTACTCAGAAAATGATAAGCTCCCATTTGGATGGGATGAAAGTCCCCATCAACACAAATATGTTTGTTCAGTATGTATACCAGTTTCTAGCACACATAGCTTATGAGGATGTTGTCAGCTGAGAAATTAGTTTGTTTTCAGTTATCCCACTCACAAATACCACTGCTATTGACTGAAAACTGATCAATTTGAATAGTTTTCATGATTATGTTGATTATTAGTGCTAGTAGTTCTGTCATGGAGAGCCTGATTCTAAATTCTTTAAACAATAAGTGCTAAGCAAATGCTATATTAACAAACAGTTCCTACACATTCAAAGCTCAAATTTGAAGTTATAGCATACAGAGTAAGTAGTGCTAATTGTGCTTGCACTATGAGCTGCACGAAGCAACTATTCACTGTTTTCACATTTACTTGCCTTACCTTTGTTCTCTGTCAGCAATATCACTGTTTATTAGTGCTGTAGTGACTTGCTGCAGCATTTCTAAGACTTCATCACATCCCGTCAGAATTTGCGTAGCAAGAGACAAAATGCTGGTCTTCAGCTCCTGGGTACAAAAAGAGTTAAGATACTTAAATTCTTAGAGAACAGAAAAAAGCAACAGCTCAATAAAATGATGGATTTCCAAATTAAAATAATGATAATGTGACCTGGCAGGCCCGCAGCAGTAGATTCATCCAAGACTTAAATTTGATTAATGCTAAGCCCCAAAGTGCTGGGAGAAACTAGGTGCATGTTACAGGATGCACATCCAGTTTCTAGAGGAAAGGAATCCCCAAGTCCAGCACAGGAGAGAGCTGTTAGCCAGCCAAGGTACAGCACTGGTGACAGAATGTCCTAGCAGGTATGAGGATCACTGCAGAGAGAGAAACTGAACAATGAAAACATGGGTGAATAGCGAGACAGGAGATGTACTACAGTATTTAGCATTTACTCAATGAGCCTGAACAAATAACTTTCAACTGCTGTGGATTACAAGCACACAAAGTCTCAAAGAGAAGCAGACAAAGCCAGCTTAACAATCAGCATCAGAAGCTCAGAAGTCAATGCTATTATAGAGGAAATATTGCTGTTATAGAAACTGTAATAAGGCAGCCTGCACACTAGGACAAACACAGCTACTGTGAGTTCATTCAAGACTATTCCAGCAGTAACATGACATAACATTTTAATAAACCTTGTTCTAATGCTATTCATATGATTTCACATGATGGATGATGGTTTACATGGAGACAAAGATGGTCACACATATGCTTTATAGTTAAAACTATAAAAATCCAGAAGCTCGGTAAAGTAAATGAGAAAATTCCTTTCTATGTAAATCTGAAAAGTACTTTTTTTGGTACCATCTAGATGATAGGGAGAAAAGAGGGTGGAGGGTAATACATTCAGAAACGATTTCCAGCCACTGAGTTCTCTGACTAGCATATGTCTATTAAAATACATTTTTATCCTCATGACATATAGTGAGAGCAAATACTTCCCTAAATAACATTACAAGACTAAAGTTGAGACACTTTAGCTGAAGAACAGGGAAAAGAAGAGTCCATAGTGATGTAACCATACTGAGAGGAAAAGAACTTTCAAAACAGCTTAAAGAGAGTGCACTGCAGAAACAAGAGGAGTCAGAGGAACACTGACTGTAGAGAGCCATGCTGGAATAAAACTTGGTGTTTACCTGTACCTTCAATGTCTCTCCCTGTAAGGAGCTGTCACTGTCATCATTTTCATCAGGTTTAATCAAAATAGTGTTACTGAGGAGGTGGTTCTGCACAGCCATCAGATACCGCAAGCATGAAGATGCAGCCTTTAACATAAATAAGTACACTTCACATTATCTAAACACTTAAATCAAACTTGATTCAGGCAATCCTTTTACTTACAAGTATAAAAGAAAAAAGAACAGGAGAAGGACAAGCAAAAAGGAGTTCATTTTCATGTTGTCATGAAGTTCTAAAGATAGACAAACTTCTTTTAAACTGAGACATCTATCAAAGCAATGGGAAAATATATCCATTTATAAACTTATTTTAGCTTTTAGCATACACTGTTTGATTTACTTTCTCATAAGAAATTGTTAATGCATAGCATAAAAGACTTTCTTTTCCTGTATTTGCTAAGATACATTACCATGAAAGTCACACCTCTATATACTCAGTAAAGATGATGGATTTAAGGAGAAAAAGAAGCCAAGGGCAATTTTATCAGAATACATTTTACTTACAGGCACAGTTGAAAGAAGCCTTTGAAAATCATCTTTAGATACAGTTTGGCACTTGGTGATTAAGACACAAGATTCTCGGACAACAATCTTGAGAATGTAGTGCAACAGCTCATCATTTAGTCTTTAAAATGCAGGAAAGATGCAAAAAAAGTTAATAATCTAATTAGTGTATATTTTGTACAACCCATATCAAGTGTCTCTCAAAGCTCTCTCATAAATCACGTGAGGCCAAAACAAGAATCTGTTCCATTTGAGATTCACAGACAAAGCAAACCAAGGCCAGAACATTTAACAACAACAGACTCTTCCCAACTTTGAACAGGTAGTTTTACTGCTGAAAAGTAACCTAACAGTGATACAGAGAGCAATGCCACAGTACTGTAATAGAGAACTATCACCTACAGTTACCATATGCATGGTAAACATCAAGGAATCCAAACTCAAGTTCACACATGGAATTCTCTGAAGTTCCCCCTAAAACCCCAAAATCACCCTCTCTCTGGTTCTAATGACATCCTAACCACTAACCACACAAGGATATATTTCAAGTCCCACTGCCACTAGAAATAACAAGTAACTAGCAGAATTTTATCCAAGCTTACCAAGAGCAAATAACAGAAACGTACAACACGATAAACCAGGAGAACGGAAGCACATTGTTTTACTTTACCTATAATGATCATCATCTTCACTCCCAAATCTGTTGTTCTGAAGCTGCTCTGCTAGATTTGTCAGGATGACGTCACGAAGTTGAGAGAGACCACTATTTCTCTCTCCTAAAACAGAATACAAAAATATTTTGCAAAAATAAACTCCATAAAACGTTGGTTTATCTCCTCAGGTATGTTACTTCTCAGAAACAGTTACATTTACATTGCAACCCAATCGGCTGTTAATATTATTAACCTAAAACTCAGTGTGCACACAGCACTGTTCTAAATTCCAATGACTGTAACACCTGAACACGCTGCTATGAAGTAACAAATTACCATGCATCAGCTGCTTGTGGTACAGGCTTCCATTTTGTGTTCAAGGTAGAAAGATTAATATCTTTTCTAATGAGGACTAAAACTACTTTTGGTCATTGTGTAACTGCCAAGTAACAAACTTCTAAATGTTTCTAAACTATCAGCTAGGCCAGAAAAAAAATCATTAACACTGGCAGACAACAGATTTAGATCTTTCAAACTTCAAGCAGCTGCTTGAGTGAGACAAATTTTCTTTTGCACCCAAAACACACACAGCCATTCAGAGGGCAGCTTCAGAAACTCAAGCATTCTGTAATTTCCTAGAACAGCCTGGGTTCAAAACACACCAGTACTCCATATTCTGAACTGGTCTCCCCCAAAAGGTTGATAAGTGTTTTCATATTTTATTTTCCATTAGAAATACAAACTCTCACACATCAATTAAAAATTCTCACCTTCAGTTAAGACCAATTTCAATAAATTATTGATTTCTGCTTCTCCAGGATACAGGATATTTAAACCAGAGCTAAAGAAAAAAAAAAGTATTACTCAACATACGTAAGAATGAACAAAGTCTCAATGGACTGGTGAAAAAGCAGCACAGATTTCTGGCTTAGTTCCTGATACACCATTTACAATTACCAGGCAATAGCTTCTTCCAACATAGAAAGAAATGAAGATCACAGTAACTACAGTATTTTGAGACTGTCTGAACTGTTGAAAATATAACACAGAATTCTTTCTTTCCAGAACATCCCCAACCTCCACTTCCCTTACTAATTATTTCTCTAGTGTAACGCTATAATGGTTCAGTAATAGCAGGGTGGCAAAGTATTTGGCTACAGCAAATGAAAGTGAGCCCAAATGCAGCATCCAGGAACACAGAAATGAAAAAAAAAAAAGGAGCTGCTTATCTTTGGAGGGCCTCAGGTGTGCAGAAATCTCAACAAGAGATGTCATCAATTCCACTGCCAACCCTTAAATAAGGGCTGGGAACAGGTGGATCCTGGCTCCACCCCTTCTGGTCACTCAGGTACACTGCATTCACCTGAGCTCTCCTGGGTTGGCCCTGCCTTCCCACCAGGTGCTCAATCACCACTTCAGTCTGTGACTTAGCATTTCCACTACATCTGGTATGTCATTAAACTGGTATGTTCTTTATACTGAGGGAAAAGATTACTGTGGCCTTCCTAGCCTTCCTACCTCTGGCTCATGTTGATGATGTGATTCAAACACCAGGAAAAGTTACCATACATTGCAAACTAGGTTTGAGGTTCTATTGATATCTGAATCCCAGTCAGAGACAGGAGGGAAAAAAAAGATATTACCTCCTGCCCTCCATCTCTGATTTTATACAAGTCATTGGAAGATAGCACACACACCAAGAGAAAGAAAAAACACAGGTTGATCATCAGAAGACATTGTTCTCCTCAACCTTTGGAACACTTCCCACTTGAAAGCAGATTACAGTTGTGCTTAAGGCATTTGAGACAGCATTCCTTGTCCTTGAAATTTATGTTCTCTCATTTTCATAATATACAATCACACTTCTCACTACCTTTCCTACACTTAGTCATTCTATTATTTTTGACAAGTCATAGAAAGGAAATTACACAGCATGAGGCTCAAGAGATGCAGCAGCTAACATGAAGCTAAAGCAGCCATCCTGTTTAAGTGTCTGAAGTGCCAGCCCCAAACATAATGCCATATTTCTTCCAAAACAGATTCCCATTTTCTAAGCATAAATCTGTCTCTTTGGACAGTCTTACCACTCCACCCATGTTTTAACCTGGACCTTCAATCTTACAGCATTCCTCAAGTATTACTCACTCTGCTTCCCTTAGCATTCCCTCTGCGTGGGAGAATTCCAGTGCTTTCATTTGAAATACTGATCTAAAGCTAACAGCACTGGCATTACCTTCTCCAGAGCACCAGTGAACTATATAAACTAAACATTGAAGACATTTCACTCACCCCTGAAATGGAGAAAACCTTGATGGAATTAAGCAGCTATATTATAAAAAGCACTAAAGAAATAACTCCAAAAGCTATTCAATAAAAAGCAACAAATGAAGTATGGCAAGAAAAGGATTACTACCTGTTATTACACTATGATCATTTCAAACACAATTTATTTGCTTTTCTCCACAAATATAAATTAAAGTAATTATCATCACATGAAGTTGCTCTACATTTTCTTGTATTAAAATATAATTACTGAATACATCTTGAATATTCAGCTACTGTAACGTTATAAAAGTATCTAAAAAGCATTTGATGAGACAGATGTTTACCTTATAGCCAGGCAAACTTCCTTCTGAATTTCTGCACAGATCTGGTCCCTTGGTGCCATCAACAACTGCCAAAGCAATAGGCCCGACCTTCTCACAATGTCTCTGTTTCTTTCGGTTTGTGGGCTGAAGAAAAATTTAAAAACCACCTAAGAAAAAAAATTAAACAACAACAACAATAAAACACAACGTAAACTACATCCATGTCACTTTATTTTTTGTAGTCAGCTTCACAAAACATTTGTCTAGGTCGCTAAGAAGTATCAGCCAAAAATGGAATTTGAATTTCCAAACTTTAGCACTCTGGCAGACCAACAAACCATTTTTCTATTTCTATCCCCTGGCAGAAGAAAAAAAAATGAAGTAAACAAGAAACTTCTCAGTATTTCACCTTAATCTGTAAAGGTGGCAGTTACATTTCAATTAGCATGCTCAAGCTACGAGGAAAGATATCCTTGTACCTGGAAGACAACAAGGATGCAGCGTATTATACAAGTATCTCCGTTCACCATAGCTTTCTCCATAATGTCACAGATACTGCTGAGATGATGCGCTTCGATTGGATGCTGCTTCCCCAAGAAATTTGTTATGGGAAGATTATTGCTGGCTGCAAGCAGATTGAGTTGGTGGATACACATGGCACCAACATGGTGCAGTAACTGGTTAATAACCTCATTTGTGGTTGTTGCATCCCCTAGGAGAAGAAAATCAGTTTAAACACTGTCTAAAGGAGACTACTGGGCTAGAATTTTCTTCTAAAATGCATTCTATTATCATCATTATCTCTAACATCAGGGCTCCCACCCACATAATAAACAAGAGAGTTATCTGCGCTAATGTGATAAAGGTAGCAATATTCTGGAAGCTTTCAAGTTTGTCTCTACTTGGTTTTCACTTTCTTAAACCAAAGACCAGGCAACTCACACAAGGAACTTTTTCCAAGGCTTAACTCATGTTTTTAATAGAAAGTTTCAGAAGGCAGTTTCTATGCATTTATTCTATGATATTTGTACATTTCACTCTTACTTTGTATGAAATGCCCATCTGTAGGTTTAGCTCACCTTTGGGCTCTGTAATGACGTGGCTCACTCCCAGCCTCTGGCAGACACAGTGGAATGCCTGGTTCCCAGGATTACACCACTGGTCAATGTAATCATTAGAGCACGTCCATATCATGTTGTTCATAGTATCATAACAGGCACCTGAGGAAAACATTTTGCACACCAAATTTTAGACTAAGAAGAACACACAAAAAACAGACTAAAATACTTTTACAGTAGATATAAATCTAATTTATTTGCTTTTCAAAATCCTGTCACATGACACAGCAATTTAATAATTGTACCTTGGTTAATTGGTAATAGTTTTAACCAAAACTGATAGTTTGCATGACGCAAGTTGTTGAAAGTGCAAAACCTAGAAACCCATCTCCTAATTGTGTAGGGCTTACAAACACAAGCAGGTCTGTGAGTAAATTTAAAGGGATAAATGGGGTATAAACATGAAAGGTTCTATGACAGCATATTCTAAACGTTGTTAAAAGTAACATGTGTGTAGATGTTTCAAATAATTAAGTCTCCAGTAGCAGTAACTAACATGACATTTCCTCAGGAAATTATGAACTTCCAAAAACGTAAACTTGACAAAATTTCACAACAGATACAAAACCTCACTGTCTGCAGAACCCATCACTGTGAATTTAAGTCCAACTAGTTTAAGGATGGGGTATGTTTAATTTTTGAAAACAGATCTACCTACCAAGGCCTGGTACTAGAGCACCACGTCCAAGTGAACTCCCTGCAGCATCAATGAGATCTGCTCGGCTTGTGAACTGCCCATCCGAAATATTGAACACCAAGCTTGAAGCAAGAACTGCACAGAACAAAGTTGCCAATTAATTTCTGACAAGCTGATTGCTTATCACGAAGGACTTAACCTGCCAGAAATGTATCTGACTTACTTTTTAAAGATGACAAAGCACTTGTTCCTCCAAAGAGCGAGCGTGTTGCAGAACTGCCTGACCCACCTGGGGGTGGGACCAACATCACCAGGTATGTTCCACATGTGTATATTGGAGTCTTCCTTAACATTTTCAGTGGCAGCCCACAGCTTGTGTTAGCAGCTGAAATATTCAACAGGAATCAAATCAGCATGTGTGCCTCCATAACATTAAAACCTTAACAACAGCAGCAAACAAGAAAGAATGCTATTTGGGACTTTAAATAAATTGATACAGAAATTTATATAAGCTATATTTTGCAGCGTTTAGAAGCTGTGTGTAGGGGCAGCTTCGTAGTCCTACACATTCAGTGTTAATTCCCAGAACAAAATAATTTCATAGGTTATTTAGTTAAAGAGAATGACTTAAAAATTAATAAAGGTAGCAATTTCTGGTTCCAGCCTGAAAAATTATGAGGCTAAAATACAAGCACAAACAGAATTGTTTTAAGAATCATATGGTACTATGCACATTGAAGGCAGTTTTAGAGACTTCAAGAAAACATAAAAAGACCATTTGAGATTCACTAGGCATTTACTATTTTAAGTCCTCCTGCTCCACATGAAATGTATACAGTCATAACGATCTAACTCCTGCCAGAGCTGATCAACACTTTCCTGAGCACTGACTAAAGAACTGGACAAGAATAACTGCTTATTCTTCTTTAGCACTTTATTTGTAAGCTGGCAAAATACAGCATTTAAAATAGCTCTTCAAGCTAAATCTTTGCCAATTTCCCTGTAAGAATATTTATGTCCTCTATAATTTGTTTTTATGAAAATACCTCTGGTTGTTGAACATTTCAGAAAGCAAGCTCATTTAGTTTCAGATGTATGCATGAAAGAAGAGAAGCAATTGACAAATTGGATAAAATCCTAAGATTCTCTAACTTGGTCATTTCAGCAAATCCATAAGAAAATACCCCAAAATTACTTTGCAAACTACCTCAAAAAAGCAAAATTACTTCAAAATTTATAACATTCAACTTGCTTAGGAAGCAAGAATTTCATCTTCTAAACTGCAGTCCATTTTTACATAACAATTCAAAGCCCTGTTAAACTAGCAGCATAGAAATATACTTTTCCATTCCATCACAGATGGCATAAATCCAGTCCTATAACCACATACATAACCAAAAAGGGCACCATGTATACCAGTATTCCTCCAGTTTCTTTCTTCTTAAACATTTTCCACAATCAATGACTAACTGAGCAAAGGAACTTGTAATTCAAACAAGAAACAAACACTGCACATCTCTCTCAAAGACTTTTCATGGAAAAAATGCACACAGTTTTTGACACCTGCTAAGAAATCAGTGATTACTCAAACTGATATTATGCATTAAGAAATAAAACACGAAAAATTCCTCAGTCAATAAAATCTCCTCTGACCTGCTTGGTCCTCTTTTAGAGTATTAGAGATGGTAGAGCCAGTGAGAGCAGCCAGTGTTGCTGATGGGGAGGCTCTGTACCTCGACAGCCTGCTCAGAAGCATCTCATTAATACTCTTTGCAGATTCACCTTCCTTTCGCATTAATATAATTCGTTCCTGTAGAGGATTTGCTATACATACACCATTTTCTACCTATTAAAAATGGAGAAAAGAAAAAATACTTTTAGATATTAAGTTCATAGGATACAAATAACCTAAAATGAATAATAAGATATATCAGGTAGGGATACAGATTTAAACCTTGGTGCTAAATTTCTTAGGGAAAAAATGTATAGTTGCAGTTGTCAATATCAGACGCCTACCAACTGCTCCATGCTTTCCTATTTAAGTCTTTAGACTGTCAAATTAAAATACACACACAAATGTATGCATGTAAGTGTGCATACACATATATGTATATATCTATGCATATATATATATATATATATATATATATATATATATATATATATATATATATATATATATATATATATCCATATATGAAAACAAAGGCCACTGAGAGAAAAAGGTGATTCTCCAGATTCATTTTGAAATGCATTTGGTTTTACACTAAAACCAATGCTTGCCACAAATGTAAAAACATTTCAGGTTATAAAATGCAGAGCAGATAAAACAACGTATCTGTAACTTGTGGGAACAGATTGGCTTTTAACACAATGAAGCAGATCCATTGTATGTAATGCTTTAAATCTTAGTACACTGTCTTAGCATAAAACTTAATTGCTAGCTATAATAAAGTATGTTTTACATTATAAGACAATTCCTACTGTGAGGATGATAGTTGTATGCCCTCTGAAGACAGAACTGAACAATACACCTTCTGTTTTGTTATTCTACAAACGCATTAAGACGACCTATTCAAATTACATCTATCAATATTATAATCCAATATTCTGTATTTGAGAACGTTGGTACTTAATTGAACAGCAGTCATGCTACCAACTCACAGAAGACACCTAAATTTGCTTACTATAAGTTCAAAAACGTCCATAAAGACAGAGTGGCCTTTTGGTGTTTTCTCATTCAGGCTTGCAGGAGACCAAATCCAGTAGAAATATGTACCATCTGAAGAAAGATGCACGGTGGTCATAGTACTGCCAACTGGGAAGTGATTTACTGGCATTGGGATTATTTGACACACCTACAAGACAGCGACAGCATCTTAATAGTTTTTACATATCAGCAGCTTCTTCATAAGATCAAACTAAGTCAGACCATAAAAAGCTTCTTGATGGACATAATATGATGTGCATTTGTTTTGAAGAGCAGTTGTGCAATATTTGCCAAATGGGACTACAGCATACAAACCCTTGCAGATCTAAACAGTTAACACACCTAAAAATGAAAGCATCTCTTTAATGAAAGCATACCCACATTATCAATAGGAAAATACACACGCTAAAAAATTTCACTTTCTGCAATTTCTCTGAAACACGACCGAAGCTTTGGAAGAAAAGGAGAATTCAAACATTGTTTCAAGAAACACACACAGGATGTGAACATGTGTATCCATCCTTAAAACCACAATGCAAAAAACAACAACATAAAAACCAAACCACAAAGTAAACAAAGTACTCGTTTTACAAAGGATGACTAAAGAATACAATTAAATCAGAAACAATACCTGAATAACGAGTGTTCAGGAAGCATATGCTTTGAGTTAAAGCCAAAGTCCATTTTTGCAACTGTTTGATTGTTTTACGTGACCATACCACATTCTGTCTCTTACTCTACTACCATGAAGTAATACTTTATATGTCCGTAGACATAGATGCATGTGTTCATATAACATACACAACAAGAAAGAGTAAAACAGAGTAAGAGTATAATAACTTACAAGTTTCCTACAGTGCAATTTTGTAGACTGGGGTTTCACAAAGGCAGCCTCACAAAGCAAGAAGCAAAGCTTCACCACCACACTAATTAGAGTTAGGAGTGACTGCTATAGCTTCATGTTTCCTTGCACTAACTCTGCAATGCACATACTAGCTGTTCCTTTTACCTGAAGGGTATGCTGATCCACAACCTGGAAAAGGGAGTGAGGCTTATTATCAAAAGAGACAGGCCGATGAAGAAGTTTGCTGTTGCCAAAAGCAACCCACCCAGCCTCCAGCTCCTCATTTCGGCAGTAGACAAAACCTCTGGCAAAAGGAGGAAAAAAAAAATAGCAGCACATTATAATTCTTTAAAATTCTGCACTTCTTGTTTGTTCTTCTAAGAACTCACAACCACATTCTAGAACTTTGTCCTTAAATTCAAGTCATTTTAAGTCATCAATTTCCACTGTAAAGGTTTTAACCATAAGAAACCTCATGACTTCTAAGCAATAAAGAAGTAAGGCAGTACTGTTAGTTACAGCTGCACTAATCATATATACAATGAATAGCATAATTAGAAAACAAATACTTACAAACCCACTAATTGTACAGCTTTACATAAAAACTAGTCTCTGCTACATCCCTCTCAGTAAAGAAAAATCAACTATGTATATACATATATACACACACACGTCTGAAACATCAGCTACTCTGCTACTACACCTCTTTGCAGAGGAGGCTGAGCTGCTTGGTCTCCAAAGGTCCCTTACTACCAAGTTATCCTATAATTGCAGAGAAAACACTCTCAAGAGCTACAGATACCAAAATAACAACTTCTTTTTTCCCAAATGGATCTGCAGAATAGCAAATACTCATCTATGCTGTCACTTACCGCAAGGTACCGTGTAACCCAGATCCTAATTTGCTTATTCCTTTTCCCACTGAATTTGTTGTATAAAGGTAGAGGCCATCTGCTGCAAGACAACGTCCTAAGTCTGCATCTGAACCAAAAAGAAAGAACAGAGCATGGATTTTCTATGTAACAAACAACACTAGAAATTCTCCATGGTTCCTGTTCTGCTGAAGCTACAACAGTAACTGAAAGCCAACAGATGCTCACAACAGGCCACAGTTGACAAGTCAGAATTACTTTTTTAATACTGAATTTACTACTCAGTGTTCTAAGAGATACTGTAACAGTTAAACTTCAGTTCTTCTTGCTGCAACTTCTTTACCTTTCTTTCGTCCCTTAAAGAGGCATTTGGATTACACAAAACTCACGCAAACAATACAAGGTTAATTTCTTAGAGATACCAAATAAACCCAACAGGAATTAGGGGCTGCTCAGCCAGCTTCTTCTTTTAGACAATAACTGACATCGGTACGGTTCTGAACACGATTCAAGTGGCCATCATCTATTTCTGGTGAACTTCCATTTCCTGCATTGTGTTCTCACATCAGCGTTAAGACCACCTGTCTTCTGGTATTACTGAAATAATTTTAATATTATTAGTACTACTTTAAGCAGAAGCTTGTGCCATAGGTTTAAACTGGCTTTCCTGCACTCTATTCAAAACCATAAGTACAGTAGGAGCCAGTACCCAACATCATGCTTAGGAATACAGGATTAAGCAACAAAATTCATTTCAAGTGGAACATTCCCTTAAATACAAACCAACTTGGACATCTGCTATTAAACACTTTCAGAATGACCCAAAGGAGCAGAATATAATTCTCCTTTTGCAACAGGTAATATTCAGCACCCAGGACTGGAAGCAAGATTAACGTGCAAGTTAACATACAAGTACAAGCAAGATTAATGCCTATATAAGCCTTCCCTGCTCAGGACAAGTGCCATTACCATAACATACTGCTTGTGGGAAAGGAGCAGTATAATTTTGAGCCTTGATCTAATTCCTGGTACAATACCACACGTCTCTTCCAGGCAGCAAATTGCCCCTTCCACCTCTGAACTTTGCTAAAATTAAGACAAAGTGTATTTCTGCCACAGCTCTGTCACTCAGAAAGCAGTAATTACTAACCATCAAGAAGGGACACACAGGACAAAGCCTTGTAACAGAGATGTCAATAAACCGTTTCAGTCAACCTATTTAAATTCACATAATCACCACAGTCATCCAGGGAAACAAAAAAAGGCATTGAACCTGTACTTTTAAAAATAAACATGTTCTGCCAGTGATAGCTACTGAATACAGGGATACTGCACTTGACAAATAAATTACACTCACTGAAAGATTAATGAGGGGATAATGACCAAAAATCAGTTTGACCTCCCTGAAAAATTCCCACTGAAATCAGGCAGGGTCACCATAGCTACAGCTTTTGATGGTTTGCTTCACCTAGATCATGAGACCAGTTAAAAAGGCACCTGTGCTGCAGCAAGCACAAAGTAACTCTTCAGACACCTATTAGCTCGTATTTTAAAAGCTACACTAAGTCTAATGCAACCTCTTTATTTTAATTCAAAACAAGATAATTTTTCTTATCTGATTCCCAAACCAATTTATAAAAAGTCATTTACATATTCTGGTTAGATTGGCTTGGTAAGAGTTGAGATGACAAGCTAAACAGCACACACTATTTAATTCTTCTATATAATTGGGTCAATGTTTTTTAAAACTTCAGCTTTGAATGTACAGACTCTGACAACAAAGTGCCCAGGCAGCTGCTGCCCTCCCACTCCCTACCTATCAGGCTTCTCTCCATTCTAAACCCCTCAGCTTTCAGTTACCTGACCTGTACTGAAGCTGCTTTTACACGACGTCCAGCAGAAAAGATGAAATCCTTTTCAACTCTACAGCCCTACATCATTTGATTTTTTAAATAATTATTACCACAAAAAGCACTTTTATTCTCCTCTGTTAATATTGACAGACACGAAATAATTCACCTTTATTTTCACCGCTGGAGCTACTGTTGGCATCAGGTGCAGGTAACATGTCTTCAAAGCCCCAGGACACGATATGCTTCCCTCCAAGCAAACAAGAAGGTGAGCCAGGACCTCCCTCCAAAAGCAACAACCTTTAAGCACAAAACAAGGTAAGATGCATAGAGAACAGCCATAACAAAAGCTACCTTCATCAAAAGTTTAGATGGAGTTTTATTTATTTTAAAGCATTTTTTCTTCTGTCACAGAACAGAAACTACTTAGAGAAATCACTAGTATGTTACCAAAGAAATTACTGGATCCTTTTAGATTTGACTTTCTAATGTCTTCCTTCTTTAATTGAAGAAATTTCAATCTTTGCTACAGCTTTCAAAAACCCTAAAGCATTTTCATTACATTTAAAGACATTTATCATTTATCAGAGCCAAGATAAAACTGCTACGATTAGAAAAGTCACTACAGACCTGTATAACACATCAGCCACAGGCAAGGTTCCTAGATCTGTCTGTTTCTGTAATAGATGCACTGTATGAACAAAGGTTTTCAGCGACCCTCTAAAAGGATAAAAAAAACATGAATTAAAGATGTCTATTGAAAGAAGACTCAAAGCACACAGACAACAGCGTCTACGTAAAATATAATATCCAGGACCATAAAGAGAGAGTAGCAAAGATATTTCATCAAGATTCTTTTCTAATTTGCATTTCTTTTCTGGTTGATTTTCATTCTTTTGTGGAGGAAGAGAAAAGAGGAAGAGAGGGTAACAGAAAGGAAGAAGGATGCTGGCTAACTGCCACTCTAAGTCACACTGTCTTTTTGGAAGAGGACGAAGCACCATGCAGGTAGGGAGATCAGCAACTGTGTGACAAACAACACGTTCAGTAAAAGCTATACAGGCACATAATAAAACACCTCAGGTTTACATCTTTTATAGGCAGCTACTTTCAATATTTCTTGTTGCTGACTGAGCACTTTCAGATCTTCAAATACAATATGCGGGTCTTCCTGGGACTGAGGCACAGCATTATTAAGAGCTGCTGCAGACATAACCCAGAGATGGCTTTCTCGTGTTAAACAGAAAAGAGTAAAGTAAAGGAATGAGTTTATTATCATGAGTTCAATCACTTTACTTCTGAACACAAAGATGGAAGCTCCTTCCCTTCTGAAGTGATGGATCAAAATGTATACAAGAACCAGAGAGCTGCTAGAGCAAAATTAAAGCCAAGTAAAAATTATTTCTTATCCTGCATAGAAATACATCGCTTTAAAACTTCACCATGGTATTTATAAGCAGATGGAGTTCATAATTCTAATTATAGCTCTTGTTCATTTGCCTGTTGAATTGTTTTCTTTAGAGAACTCGTGAAATCTGTGTTCCAACAAAGAGGAAAACTGTTTGTTGTGTTTTGTTTTGTTTTTCCCTGGCAGGAATAGAGGTGTTTAAAATATATCTGACTTACAGTTTCTGTTTTAAAGGTCAGGGTATCAGAAGAAAAGCCATCTTCTGAAAGATGTGCTGGCTTGATTTCCAGGCACAACAGCCCAGCTAAAAACAAGAATCTTGACAGTGCCTTAGCTATGACAATAGCTGCTTACAAATCGATTTCTTCAGAAGCATGACTGCTGAACTGAAGAGATCCCTACCAAGCACTCTGCTGAAAGCAGCCTTCTGCTTTCTGTCACACATGGGCAGTCATGGGTCCTTAACTCTAACAGCCGCCATCTCCTCATCCACCTCCAAAACCACGTTCTCCCCACTGCCATTTTCAGCTGCATGCTCTCACAGACAAACCTCAGCTTGAAGAAAATTGACGCTGAATACTTCAAAGCACCTCAATTAATTATTTAAATCCATATTCACCCTGCTGTTTTATTCTTAGCAACTCAAAACACAAAGATTGCAACCAGGAATCTCAATAATCATCTCATTTTGAAGACTTTCTCTTTATAACGGGTACCCAATGCACAACATACATATTTAAAGGAAAAATGCAGGGCTTCCACAGGTAAACAAAGCACGTCAGACGTTGCATCTCCACAAGCAGTGCAAGAGAGATTTGCAAAGGAAATCCAAAATCAACTTCCTTTTCAAAAGCACTATTGGAAATTTATCTTTTACACATTCAACCAAAAACGAACATGCAATAATTCCTGAAAATGGACATCTGGGGGAAAAAATATATACATACATACATATTTGTATATATTTATACATATATTTATATATATGTATTATATATATGTATAATATATGTACACTCTTTACGAAATCCAAATCCAACTTACTAAGTATTTTTCCAAGCACGTTGCTTTTAGATAAGGTAGTTGACAGTGCAAAATAATTTGCCACATGAAGTAAATTTCTTCATTACAACAAGTACACCAGAAATAAAGTGTTTTCCATTTGAAGAAACACTTTTTTTTTTTTAAAGCAAGCTGTGACAGCTCCTGAGAACTTCAACATCTTAAATCAGAGTTAAACTTGACAGACAAGGCTGCAATCTCAGAAACATTGAACATGAAGGCCCAGATTGCTGTGCAAGAGCTCAATGCTGTAGTCCTGTCCCCCTCCTCAAGTCCAAACCAATAAAAAAGGGAATCTGTATTAAAAGCAGTGATGACCATTTTGTCACCCAGTGCTGTGCTAAACACACACAGGACATGTGATAATCCAAACTATACTCATCGAATTCTTCAGAGGCAACCAAATGAAAAAACACCTCCAGATGTTTCACAAGGCAACAGTGAAATCTGGAATGAGTTGTCCTGAATCTTATCAGCAATGATTTTTTACAGCCAAAAGAAAAACGATTCATAAGCTATAGGACTAACAAGGCAGTACAAAGGGCAAAGGGACACAACTTTCCTCCATGACAAAAACATTTGGAACTATTCCTAGAACAGATCGTTGCAGCAGAAGCAGCACTATGCACATTTCTAACCTAGATCCTTCTGCTTTACGTATGTTGAACACACAAAAAAATAAATACTTAGTTTGCCAGTTTCACCCTTCCCATACCAGTACTTAAGTGTTAGGAAAAGACTAAAGCAAGCAGCAAATGAATGTCAACAGCATGAGCACATCATTTTTGATTCTTACGTTTAAGTATAAATGCTATCAATATCATCTCGATCCAGTTTCCTTACCTTGCACAAGCCAAGGCAACTAGGGCAGCAGCAGCATTTTCCTTTTGCTTATATGGAATCTGATGACCTGAAGCAGAAGTCTCTTCCAACCACGAGCACAGCAAAGACTCTATCCCATTGAGACAGTCAGCTGGCTCCTTAGTCAAGCTCAAAGGCTGGCAGTCTCGAAGGCAATTCAATAGCACCTCAGCGGTTATGTTACAGAGAGAAGGGTCTGTTCTACTTTGAGACTGAATGAGGGGAAAAACCAGCAGAAGCCCCATTCGTGAAGTAAAGGGCGCCTGCTCAGGCTGCTGTAACAAGCCTTGACGTTTGAGTAAGGCCAGTGCTTCTTCATCCCCCGAGCTCTCCCGGTCGTGCTGCTCCTCCAGTGCCAGCTGCCGCTGGGCATTCCAGAGTCCTCGCAAGGCGTTCAGGCGGTACTCCAGCAGCCGAGCATAAGCATTGCTCTGGTTCCCACACACAGACCGCAAGCGCTCAGCTAGCTCCGTCGGGTTCTTGGTCTCAAACGTAAGGATCTGAAAGGAAGAGAAGTGGTATTTATACAGGTTTTCTTTTTCTTAAAGACAAACAAGGCGTGCCTGCAGAGGACAGCTGATCTGGATAGCACACTATGATGGACTGTGATTTTGGGGGTGTATGAATAAAGTTAAACTGGAGGCCAAAGAGCAGGGAAGTGGCATGCAGTCTGTTACTGCTGACTCAGCACTGCCACTGAAGCCCAGGATTCAATCATGATGCTAAAACAATACAGATTTTAAACAAAAACATGTATGAAATATCTTAGAGCTCCACTGCGATAGAATTATTATGATTTTTTTTTTTAATTGAGGCAATTCTGCTAAGAAATTCAGGACTGAGTGATGATGATGCTTAAAGCTCCTCTATGAAGAACAGCCACCAATACTGTTACAATACTCTGTAATAAGGATCCGCACATTTTAGTTCCTGGACTTTCCAAATCAAAACGCCATCAGTTCTCTAGAACATATTAACAGTTTTGTTGTGTGCTCTCCCCACCTTGTTTTCCTCCCTCCTCAGTTTTATCAGATTGCAATGAGCTATCTTTTTCAAAACGTTTCCAGTTGCTGCCATGGCTTAAAACCTGAAAGCCTGCTCTCCTCATCATTTCAGACAGAAGAAAGAGGCCCTCTTGGCAAAACAGGAGACAAAGCTTCAACACAAAACAAGTAAACCATGACAGAAAGAAACATATTTATGGGTTAGTACCTAGCCTGGTACTTGAGCTCACAATTCAAGGTAATTTACAGATGACTTCTCCCTTTACAACAGCTGAGATCAGCAAAGCCACTTAAGCTCTGGCAACCTCAAGGAAAGCAATGAGCTCCACATTCCTGATACTTTGGATTCAAGGTCCAAAGGGCTTCTGCCTGCACACCTCACTGCTCTCATCCACGCTTCTCAGCCCGTTTTCAAGCTCCATCCTACCCCCATCCTACTCTCTTTAAAAAAAAAAAAAAAAAATGTTAAGAGATGCAATGAACAATTCCATGCAGGTTCTTTGTTTAACATTATTACTATTTTATTGTAGACAGAAGCTGTATGGACTATGAAACATATTTATGACTAACTGTAGAATTTTGAACAGCTTGATAGAACACTTCAGGACAAATCACATCTGCCATTTCTACCAGCATCCCCTACTACAGTCAATGAAGAAGCTTCTCACTACAACCCAAACACTCCCCACTCCAGACAAGAAAGGTTCACTTTAAAGTGCAATTCACATAATAATTACACTTCAGTAGATGTTAGGACTAAGCTTCTTAAAACCCAAGAATCTCTTTTTATTAATTTCTTCAAAGAGATTAAGAATATTAATTCCTAAATCACATACATTTAAAATAACTACCTCCCATTAATTTGTGTGTTCTATTGTCTCAAAATTAAGCTTAATTACTTTCTATTATAGATGCAATCACACTCTAAAGCAGTTTGCTTCTGACTTCCTTGAACTGTACTACGTAGGTGATGGATCCCCAACTAAGCAATAATAAACTACAGCAGTGGAGGAAAAAGGAATCAACATCTTCAGCTAGAAGAAATGCTGACAAGGTCTGTGTCTCCAGCTTTACTAGCAGCAGAGACACCACAAAAGAAAAGTTGCTATGCCTAGCTGGCTTTCCCTTTAGATTATCCTTTTAGATTGCAATAAGCACTATGGCTACGAATTAGCAGAGTCTGCCTTTGTCTTCCCCCCCCTTTCCACAGACACAGAGGAACCCCACAATCCAAGCCAGGTTGCATTTCTTAGCTTAGGCACAACATTTGAAGCCATTTTAACCCACCGTACTGGCCAGAGGTGAGTGCTTAAAGCCACCTGCAAAAAGAGCTTTAAGACTAAGTTTTCACATTGACAGGCAGCAACAAACAAAGTGAAAACTTCCAGGGTTCAGATGTACTCCTTAAGATCTTGGTACACACCACAGAACCAGCCCAGTTCTCACTGGTTACCCAAACACCCCTCCTGACCTGATACTGACAGGGCTTCATCCGGTCGGTGCTGCACACACGGCTTCCCTTTGCAGTCTGAAGGCTTCACAACAGACTCTCAACCTTTGCTGAGGTTTCCTCGGCCCACTGACTACTTTTCTCACATCTCCAGACAAAGCTTGTTATCCCAAAGTCTATTTGAAGTCAAAGCAGATTAAAGCAAAATGCAAGTAAACAAATAAATGTTCATGAATTCCAAAGCAGACAACAACTACGACTGCTTAGAAAAGAAACAGAAAATCTGTTCTAAAATAATTCACAGGAAGAGTAAGAACAGAAAAGTCTCTCCCATCCTTTTCCCAGCTGACTTACTGCAGACCTCACTGGCATGTGGTTGCCATTCCAAACACCTTTAGCCCCAGGCTGTACCCACTGGAGGGTTTCTCCTGGCTATAAAAGCTGGTGTACTCTGCCAAACCTCCCTTTTTAACCCCTCCAGCAAAACTTAATCCTTCTGCCCCAAATTAGCTTATTTTCTTCCTATCGGAGCTGAACTTTGTTAAAACAAGCACAGTCATTCTCCTACAGACAAACATCTGTTACACCTTGGACCTACATTTGCCTATACAACACTTGGGAAGACCTCAGAAGCAAACAGACCCCAAAAACTGACACAGCACAAGCAGTCACCTGGACCTGCAGATCAAAGAATATGAAAATCAGGGAACAAATCACTGCTTTGCCATAGAGCAAGTTATCCAAGTACCTACTTACACCTAAAAGATGGCCTCTAACAGAAACGGAAGCTCAACAGTAACACCATCACAATGGTATCAAAAACAAATGAAAGATATGTACGTATGTGTAAGGGAAGATCACAAAATAAAATCTGAACGTACAGTTTGTGATCAGAACAAGTCAAAGAAAACTTAAATAGCCACACTACAGAATAAGACATGTTAATACACTGAGAAAATAAGGGCACAGGAGGTGAAGATGCTGTAAGTTAATAATACCACTGTCATTGTAAGAAGACAAACAGAGAATTGAAGAAAAAAAAGTCTTAAGAACACTGGTAGAGCTAAAGTAGTTCATAGTTCAATTTCTGCTTTTAGATAAGACAATTCACATTTTGTTTAGCAACAATCAATAGCATTACACAAACAAAAGAATCAACCCCGTAATAGAAATGGAAAGATAAAGAATAGCTCCCAAGGAACAACAGTAAGCAAAGCTGCAGCTTTGCAAGCTACTTTGAAAGCATTCCATAATCAAGACGCTAGAATTAGGGGAAGAAATAAAACTGCATCAATTTTTAAGCTCCCTGTCTAAACATGATTCTGTAAGTAGGGTAAACATCACGTTGGAACCTTTTGCAAATAAGAATTCTGCTCTTCAGTCATTTTGAAAATACAGTTCCTGCACTGTGACTGTAATCATTACCTATTTAGCAACTTTAAGTCAGCTTTCAGTCAGCAAAACTGCCTTGAAAAGTTTGTCTGATTTTCAAAGGCTGAGGTTTAATGGCCTGAAGTCACCTATCAGCACTGCGTTACTACAAACTTAATTCTAGCTCCTTTAATTCCGCACTAATCTTGTTCTCGTCGATTACTAAAATTGATATAAAATATCAAATAATAAATATTTTAAGAAGAAAATGGTCGATCCAGAACTTCCACAGTCAGTTCATTGATATCTTCTTCAACACCAAGAGACACAGAAGGACCCACTTCAGAGGCACAGCGATGGGAAGGACAGCCCCATTCCCACTGCACCTAATTTCTGCCCCATCTCATCCAGGACAGAACTTCCCCAGAGACTTCTGCCCATTCTGCACTACTTTTGCTTGGAATTCACTACTGCCAGAGTAAAGTGCTTCTCCACCAACTGCAAACATGAGACATCCTACAATTAAGACATGTTAATCTACATGAAGAGCTTTAGCCTGAGGTTTTATGACCCCATTAAGTAAGTTTAGAAGTGAGCTGCTGCTAAAAAGCAGCTTTTTTCTCCAGCTAAGATCCTGGTCTCCTTATGCTGTCCCTGGTGCTGGCAGCAGTGCTTGTGCTCTCACAGCCCCCAGCCCCTACTTTTTGGGTGGTTCTGAAGCTCTTTGGCTTAGACCAGATCCAGGGGGTTTCCAACAGGCAAAACAGAAAGGAGCAGAATGGAAAAGAAAAAAATGCACAGCCTACGACAACTGTGAACAAGGACTTCTTCCAGCAGTTCTACCAGCACTTCTTACACCGAGTCTCAGGCTGAGCTGCTGCTTTCATTCTGCTATGCATGGAACTGATGAGCAATGAAGCCGCACGCACCGAGGTGTCCTTTTCTCCTGAAGTCTCCTGTCACTTACAATATATACATCCAAAACAGCATTTAATTATTTCTCTGCATAATTTAACTAGCTGAATTTTGCTCTCAAAGAGAGCAACTCTTTGAAGACAGAAGTATGTTTGCTGTATCAATTACACACGTAATATCCCCTGAGCATTAAATAAGCATCACCCCCATCTCATGGAAGGAACAAACATCAAAAAAGGCAGAAACAATGTGGAAATCATAAGATACGTTCAAAAGAGGCATGAATAAAAGTTAACTGCATTACTTTCACTGCTGTATTACAGCTATAAGGTCATTTCTCACGTGCCACAGCATTAACATAGGAAGCACTGCTTGTTTACTTGGTTCTTTTGACTCCAGAAATACAAATAAAAATCATATAGGAAAGAGAGAATTCCAAGATTCATAGATTACAAGAGAAATACCACAATTAGCAGTTAAGATACTCAAAGAAATTGAAATACGTACCACAAATCAAACTGCTCCCATAAACACCACTGGATACAAACTCCAGGCCTCCACTCTGTCACTCTGCTGCTAACAGCACTTCTGCTGACAGCAGTTTCTGCAGACACACAGTAGGAAGCCATCCCCATGCCTTCATTTCTTTTAAAACATTTTTCCAAGCCTTCTCTAGGCTTTTTTTTTTTTTTTGATACGCCGAATGTTCAGAAGATATTAATATATGTAAAAACATTTTCAGCCTGGTGTTTTAGATACTGAAATGTAGTTTCTCAGGTGCTACCCCGTACTTACATCATGCAGTTGGAAACTACACCACAAAGATGCACCTTCCATTTAAAAAAAAGAAGTTTCAAGCCTGTTCCAATTATTTTTATCTTTTGCTGCAAGAAACGTTAACTGCATCACCTTGCTCAAGGATTCTATCGATCCTCATCTTGCATATGGCAGCACAGCTCTTTCACTCAGCTAAAAGCACAAACTATTCTCCTCTGTGAAAGCACTGGAAGCCTAACTGTGCTCTGAAACAAGCGCTAAGGAAACCCATCTCTTACCACATACACAACAATGCACAGAACCATCTTTTTGTTCCTCGGAATCAGAGCACAGGCAGACCATAAACAAACCCTGTAAAATAAAGCAATGTTTCTTTATTTGTTCATTAAAACACTTAATGTCTCTTATTTAATTAGATTAAAGTGTCAGATAAAGAAAAATCTTCGTCATCTAAGCATCCGAGAGCACAGACCACCAAAATACTCAGCTACAATTGGTAAGAAGCACTAAATTTGAGGAAATATGTTTGCAGAATTTTCTTTCAGAGGATATTTTCTAATATTTCTCTACCAGGAAAAATAAAGCAACTCGAACAAACAACCAAAAAGGCAGAGTGGTCTATATTGTAGGAAGTTTGAATAAGTTCACGCAGGTCATAATAACTGATAACAAAACCAGCAACTCTGCCAGAGATTAAATCACACAAAATTGGTGGTTTATACAACTATAATCTGATGAAAGTGAACTTGGAAGGAAAGTGAGCAACATTTCAGAGTCCTCTCAGGCAGTAAGCAAGAGATATACAGCAATTCCTACAAGAAAATGATTCACTCCTCCACAAAAGCAACAGCCAAGGCTCACATCTGCAGGGCTATCTGCCCTTGCAGAGCGAACTCCAAGCCCCAGCCATTGCTATCACACTGAAAGCTATGAATGCTCTCAGAGGATCACCGAAGCATTTGAAGGGGTGGCTGCCAGAGGCAGGGCTGGGAGCACAGCAGCTCCCCAGCAAGAGACCATAACCCCAGGAAGGGTCACCCCTTCATACAAAGGCAATTGTTGATGCTGACACTGGAGGTTTTTAGCTTGTCAGAAGGAAAGCTTGTAGATGCAAGTAGGGTCACAACCAGAAAGATTTGGGAAGCACTGACCTAGATAATTACGAGCATTACAGAGAATTACCCTCTCCTTCAGAAGTCAGAAGTGAAAACGTTTCTGCCAGCCCATGAGCAAAGTGGGCGAAAGTTCCAAGATTAGCAGATACCTCCAAGTTATCACTGTCACATCCTGTTCGAATACTGCAGGACTTGTCCCTGCACAGCTAGCCCAGACAGAAGAAGGAACACCATCTTTATTTTCACACTTACACGTAATTAACGATATGTATGAGCAGCGCAGGGACAACCACCCAGTGGCATCTCACATTCTGTCCTACAATAATGGAGTTGACAGGAACCAAACTATGTGATGAGGACAGAAACACACGACCCAGACAGCTACAGACACTGGAAGTGCTGCTCCTACCTCAGGTAGAACAAAGGAACAGAAACCAGAGAGCCAAACGACTACTATTTATATTAGGCTGGTAAGTAAAATGGAGGATACAGTCACAGAAGCGGAGTGGCACCTTAAGGTATTCCACTTTATAGTGTGACTATGTATTAAAGATTCATCTTTCTTCCCACCTATTTCTTCGCAGAAAAAATAACTGAAGCTATCACCAGTTAAGCTGAAAAATCATCGATGCTGTGCATTTAAAACTAATGGAAACACCAGACAGAAATCTGAAGATCAGGAACAAGTCTTCTTTAAATGGCAGGATGACAACGGTAATGTTTGTCAACCCAGTGAAACTGCCTAAAAACAAGTGAACGCTGTTTACTATTTTGTTATAATCTGTGCCTTCAATGGCATTCTTATTATATTGCCAAGGGTTACAACAGCAATTTGTATTGCTGGCTTTCTCATAAGATGTAGCACATTGACTCTTGGCACAACAGCAGACTAAGCTACGTGGCTGGAAGGACCAGTGCCTTCAGACAGCCCATGCTGGGGTTACTGGTTCTGTGAAAGACATTGATTAGCAAGATTCCTGAAGTGCTGTAGTTTCCATTGCAGCATAAGAAGGAACAGCTCACCTTCCATTAAGCTGTCCCTCCTGAGCAGGGAGAGATGGGGCAAAGTGTCCTGGCAACCTCTCAGCTGTTAGTCAAGTAAGGCTGTCTCCAAGAAGCAGATCTCATGCACTTTGAAAGTAATTCCTCAGTACAAAGGGCACAAAGGCCTGCATAACTGGTAACTAATTTAGCTCTCTTCCTGACTAGATCTGATTGGAAAACCCATACCAGAAGCAGCTCTTATATGCACATCATTATAATCTATTGATATTTAAAATACGTGTGTATATATATATATAAAAATATTAAAAATATACTTATCCCTTTTAGTTTTGGTACTCTATCATCTTCGCAAATATGCTGATAATCTAAAAATACAGTATATTCCATTTATACTACATAAAAATTAAAAATAAGAAATTAATGACCAAAACTGAATGGTATCCCTAGAACAAGTTACTTTCATGTTGAGGAAAAGGTTGACACTCTTGGAAAATATGTATACATACATACAAATAGATACATGCATGCACAGGTACACAGGTATTAAGAAAAATATCATGTGGAAGTTAGAACAACAGGTCTAAACGTTCATAAAGCTTTTTTGGTAGAACACCAGCGCTGTAACAAGACCTTAGAACTGAAGGACAAAGGAAACCTGTGCAAATACACTGACATTATTCACCAATATGCTCTTAGAGGGATTTTTAAGCAAAAAACAGACCATAATGTGACTTTCAAAATAAAAAAAAAAAGTGTTGATTTACATGTTGAATATTTTTTTTAATTAACCACTTCATATGGATGTGTCAATCAGGGTTCTCAGTGTCACTGACAAAGCACAAAGAATGCATTAAAGAAGTTTAGTAACCAAAGCAGCAGCTGCAGCATCTCCCACCCTCATCCCATCACATATCCCCAGAGACTTCCAGTCACTTCATTTTCAAATATATTTATTACAAAGCAACCAGGAGTAGAAACAGTGCAAATGTGCCATTCAGTGTATCAGCTGACCGTACGACCACGTTTCTTCAACAAGATGCATGCACCTATTTCCACAAAATGGCTCCTCAAAGCCATTCCAATTTACCAAGGTAGCCCTTTATTTAAAAGGCTCACACACACACACAAAGTTATGAGCAAATTAATTTACATGACTTGAAATTTCAAATCTTTTTTTAATCACCCCACCCACCCACACCACCAAAAACCTACAACCATTTCACAAACAAGAACTGAAAATTAAGTCTCTTGTGGTCAGCTATCCTTTCAGTGAAAGGAAATAAAATGCTTAAGGCTATATATTAAAATGAAGACCACAGCAAAAAGGGATGTTTATTTTAAAGTTTCACGCTGCAAACATGGTTAACAAAACAATCAGAAATAGAAGAGATGGTGTGAATCATCGGCACTGGATTGCTGGAAGACTCACAGAAGTGTCTGAAGGACAGGATAGTCTTTTCCTCACCTGAACAAAAAACTGCCTGGTCCAAAGCGTTTGTCCAGTTCCATGGAAGAACACATTTCCAGCTTGTTAGCTCTTACAAAACTGTTTGTTTTTAATGTGTATCCTCCTTCATCACCACATGGCACTAAGAATGCTGTGAGCGCGTGTTTTCTCTCACACATTTATTGGACTTGATGGTGTTTCTAGAAATATGTAACGGAACCAAAATGCATTCCTGAATTCAAGCTGCACTGAATGCCAGAGCGGACAAGGGAGAACCATTTCACATTTATGCTCAGAGCTGTCATCCACCTTAAAAATCCAACCTTGCACCGTTCATGTGATATTTGCCAACATCCATTTCACGGGAGCAGCTCCTGCTCCCACCCCCATCTCCACATCACGCAGAGCACAAAACGCTCTCTCAGCAGGAAATCTCCCCCCCTCGATAAGGCAGTAGGAAGTTTTCATAAAGGCCTTAAAGACTCCACGTCACGGCTCCAACAATGACGCTGCCGGGACCGAACCCTCCAGCCCGGTTTTGGGCTTCCTGGGAAGCAACCAAAGGGCTTGGAGGCCTCAAGTCAACCCAGCACAGCACAGAGACAGAGCTGCTGTCGAACCATCCCCTCCTGGCTCCTCTGACAAAGACCCTGTGTCATTGCGAGCCACAGTGCTGGAGAGGAGGGCGGGGTGAAAGGAGAGAAGGGAGGCACACAGGGAGCAAATGCAGCCTGCAGAAGAGATGCAGCCTACAATCCGTGACATTCAGCCCTCCGCTGTCTCCTCGGGAGATAAAACTGCCGTATAATTCGCCACCGCCAAGGCGGAAAGCCGGGAGGAAAACGCCAGCTGCTCTCCTGCATCTCGAACAGCGATCGCTGGCAGCAGCCTAAACGCAGCCCCAGGACATCCCAGCACCATACTATTGTAAAACAGGTTAATTGCAACAGCAGAAAGACACAAAACCATCAATAAAAACCACGGAGCCAAAGGCCGCCTACAAAAACACGCGAGCACGGTTCAAACGATTTCCCCACCCAGGAGACGCTTCACCCTCCATCTTCACCGCCGCCGTCCTCCTGCCCAGCTCCGTTCCACCGCCGTTCGCGATAAACCCCACAGGCCTCGGCGCCGGGCGGCTGCCAGCCCCGCAGCACGGCACGCACCCGGCGCCCCGCCACCCCGCCCGGCCGGGAGCCCCCCCTCACCTCCAGCTCGGTGTCCCCGGGCTCCGCCACCCCGACGATCTCGCTGGGCAGCTCGGCCAGGTCGGTGACCCGGATCAGCCCGTCGTGCAGGAAGATGGTCTCCTCCTTCACCGACAGCCACTGCGCCGAGTCGCCGGCCGCCGTCGCCGCCGCCGAAGCGGCCGCCGGTGAGCCCATGGCGCGGGCGGCGCTGGGGCTCCGCAGGGCTGAGGGGAGGCGGCCGCCGCTACCCCCCCATGGCGGGGGCAGGGCGGGGGCAGGGGGATCCCCGGCGGACAGCCGGAGCGCGGTGGGGAGCAGCGAGGCGCGGCGCGTTGCCACCGCGGCGCCAGCGGGCCGGGAAGCGCCGGGAGCCGCCGTGCCCGCCCGCCGCCGCCGCGTCCCGCTCCCTCCTCACACACACAGGTGACAGCGCGACGCCATGTTGGGGGCTGAGGCGGGCCCGGCATGCACCGCGCGGGGAACAATACACCCAACCCCCCTCACCCAGCCCCGACGGGGTCCGCCCTCGGCGCCCCTCGGTGCCGCCCCGGCGCCCCGCACCCCGCCCCCGGGGGCGGCTCCCCACAGAGCCCGTCCCCGCCGCCGCCCCGGCGGCTCCGCTCAGCGCCGCGCCCCGCCCCGCCCTCAGGGCAGCGCCCCTCAGCGTCCCGTCCCGCGCCCCGCCCTCAGGGACGGCGCCTCCCCCCGTGCGCCGGTCGCCTCAGTCGCTGTGAGGGCGGTCGCCCCTCAGCCCCGCGCGTTGTGAGCGCTCTTCTCGCTGATTGCTGCCCCTCTCAGCGCTGTCCGCTCAGAATTCCGCCCCTCAGAGTTTCCCTCGCTGCCCAAAGCCCCCCGAGCCCGGGGGAGCAGCCCTCCGACCCGTTTATCTGTGTGGTGAACGTGGCAGTGGGTGCCAAGGAAACGCCGCCGTGCATTTGGAGGATAGGAGACGCGAAGAAAAATGGACCTTTTCTTCCCTCATTTGGGCACCGTTGTGTGACCTGCCCTATTTCCATCGCTCTGATTTCATACCCTTGGGCTCAGACCCTCAGCCCAAGACAAAATGGCGCCTGGAAGTGTGTGTGAAGCAAAGGTGTGGAACTGAGTTCCTCCATGTGGAAAAAATGGTGCCCGCTGATATTCATCGACGTTTATGGCGACCCAGCAGTAGGTGTGAGCACAGTGAGGGGTGAGTGGTGCTTTTATGGGTCACCTCTGCTGGTGCAGATTTGTATGAGCGCGACGTTGTTCATCGTTGCCAAAAATGCACAGCTAATGGTGGTGACTATGTTGAAAAATCACTATTACACTGTTTTGTAGCTGAGAATGTGCTCTACCGGTGTTATTCTGCTCTTAATTATTTCCAGAGAAATAATTAAGAGGCATTACTTTTGGAGCAACCTACGTCGCTTTGCACTGGAGAGTCTCATTTTTGAACAGGGAGTTTTGGTATCAAAGGCTTTTGTAAGAGAAAGGGACTGTGGTGGGCATCTGTGCTTTTCAGTCAAGGCATGACACAGAGAACCACGGCTGCAGATGGATGTACCCACAGACATGAAATCCTCCCCCAGGAGCCCTCCCAGTACTTAGAATGCTGAGGTCTGAAGATCTGATGGCAGGTGGGACGTGGCAGCTGAGTGCTGGCTGGTGAGATAAGCTGTGCTCGCAAGGTCTCCTCAGAGGAATGGGAAAGCTGCTGAGCTCAGATTAGTCACAATATTTCACCACGAGATAGTGACTGGTGGTGTTGTTTTGTTACCAGAGTAGGAGTTTTATATTGTTTTCATTCATTCGTATGAGACAAGAATAGAGAAAGAAAAAGTGTATATACATGTAACTGGTACAGTGGAAAAAATTCTCTTTAAATTTTCTAATACTATAATGGTACCACTTGGTACATCTACTGCAAAATCAATACAGACAGCAGAGCTGGGAGAAAAATAAGATGTTCACAGGCAACACTCACACCAGAGAGGCTTGTCAACAGGAAGGATTTGCCATGTTTTCTAGAGGTAGACAGGTTTTGGGTGCATCTGTTGTTCTGGGTAACCTCAGACTGAAAATTCTTTGTCTCCAGCTCTCACATGCTCCTTCCAGGGCTTTATGGACTGCTTTACCCTGGAGGAATAGGGTTGTCACAGCAGCTCCCAGATGGAGAAGCAGGGTTTGATATAGCTGTCGATTCAATCCACTAATTGCTTTGAAATACAAACCAAGGTCTTGTTTTTGAATAAAGAGCTGACTCAGAGCTACAAGAGAGGTATGGGTAACTCTGGATGCACTCATGCTGGGCTAAGTGCAGAGAGAGGTGCGTGGCTGAATTATACACCAGCCAGAGGCTGTGCTTCGTCATTGGTCTGGGGCTTGGCAAACCTCTTTGGCACTGAGGATCCTGCTCCATGTGTTTGTGTGTCAGGTCAGTAACCTGAGCTGCTCCAGGGAGACAAGCAGGCTGCTTCACTGAGAGCTGGAGATGATGTTTGCATTCCAGAAATCTCTTTTCATATTCTTTTTTTTTATGGGAAGACATTCCAAAGTGAACTTCTGTTCGCTGTTTCATAGATCTTTGAGGGTTTGTTTGTTTGTTTTTTCTTCCTGAATTTTCAAGTATTTGATCTGACAATTTGAAGTGAAATACCAGTTACTGAATTTATCTAGTGCCAGGTCTTGGGGAGGCCTGAGAGCTGCCTTTCAGTACCTGAAGGGGGTTATAAGAAAGAAGGAGACAGACTCTTTAGCAGGGTCTGTGTGAAAGGACAAGGGGAAATGGTTTCAAACTAAAAGAAGGGAAATTTAGATTGGATATAAGGAAGAAGTTTTTACAGTAAGGGTGGTGAGGCACTGGCATGCTCTATGATAATGTTGAGAATTGTGTCCTACCCTGCCTCAGCATGGTTTAGTGAAGTAATCACTGGTAAATGTAAGATTTACATGCCCACCACTGTATGATGTATGAGCTTACATAGCAAGGAGTGCTGACATAGCTTTATAGATGAAATGTTCAGTACTAAGGCCGTGGTTGTGTAATGAATTCTGTGAATCTAATACTGTTTGCCTGGCATCTGGTGCAGAAAATCTTGTATAATCTAGTGAAAAGAAATATTATTTTTGTTCTGCGTGTCACCAGAAAATGTCAGCCACTGTAACTTCGATGTGGCATTCAGAGGCGTACTGCAATGACTACAAAGAAGACTTGTACTACATTACAGGAGATGATATGACTTAGAAAAAGACAAGAATAGCTTTGTGACATAAATCCTTGAGGTGAAGAAATGAAATCCTTGACTTGTAAATAGGTTTGTACAGAAAAGCAGTTGTTTGCTTTAATTATTTTTCAAGCAGATGGGTCAGCAGGCTGCAGCTGGGTCTGGTTGGAGGAGCACTGCCAGGGCACTCATTTTGGTACATTAGCAATGATCACTGAAGGAGACTGACTGGTGGTAAAGTAGGATTGACGAGGGAAATACAAATAGCAATATAAGTGAGGACAATTTTAATGTATGAAAAATGACTATGACTTACCTAGCTCACAAACAGCCTGGACATGAAACAATTAGAAATTATAGAATCATAATTGTGATGCTAGAAGGTTTTCTTAGAAATCATGTAATCCAGTGCTATGACCTAAGCTGTGATTACATGATTTGTGACACATTCTTGTCCCAGCCAAAGTCAAGAGTCCGACTGCAGTCTCTTCTACTGTTCAACTGTAATTACTTTTAGAGAATTTCCTGATGCTTAATTGAATTTCTGCTACTGTAATTGAAGCCTTTTTGTTTTGTTCCAGCAGCTGAAGACAGGGAGAATATTTTATTTCTGATTTTAACATCAGTAGTGCCTTATGGAGGGAAGCATTTAAATGCTGCCCATCACTGAGGAAGAGTGGCTGAGAGATGAACAGATCCCTTCGCGGTTGTCCTGAATTTCTGAATCTGTAATGTCTCAGAAGACTCATTATTAATACCCCAAAATAGGTAGGTTTTAAATACAGCTATTCGGTACTGCTTTAAAATTCAACCTCCCTCAAAACTGGTGCAAAAAAATGAGGAAAAAAGTAAGTGAAAAAAAGTCTGCCACAATATTCTGTTTAACGCTGTAAAAATACAAATGTGACAAGGTGGATTTATGTAATTCATACAAATTATTACAAGGGCCACTTTCTAAAGCATTTTTCAGTGCATGTGATGTTAAACTGTCCAAATCCTGAAGAGTTTGACTGAGATCTGGGGATTTTAACATCAGTTTTATGAATCAATTACAAAAATGCCATTTTTTTGGACCAATGCAGGTTTCAGGAGCTGTGGTGTTTTCTTCCTTTTGCAGAAGAGAGGACGACCATTATGCTGTCATAATGCTGGAAGTGGTCTGCAGAGAGGAAGGGCTGATACTTAGACACAAAGCCAAAATGCATCTTTCACTGGAATATCTAGCTTAGTATTTACTGCTTATTCTACATCAAGTTTTATATAAAACTCTTGGAACAAAAAGTGTTTCAGTTCTGAAGGAATAGAGTTTCTACATTTGTATTTCAGTCATTTAATTTTCCATGCAAATTGCTTGAAATATTAATTCTTCAAATCTCCATGTATGAGAATTATTCACTGACAACAAGAAAGAATTCCATTTACTGATGCAGCAACAGCTTTTATTACAAGGAGCATTTCCTCGTTACTCAAAGCTGTCCTTTGTCCCATGGCAGACATCTAAAATGTCTAATATTTTTTTGTGTGTTCAAAGACATCAGTTTTAATTTTTGCAAAATGAGTATAAGTTCCACTTGCAGTCACAGGCTGATACTGTAATTTTGAATCTTTGATAGTCAACAAATAAGAATGGAACAGTTAAAGAGAGAGCTTTAAGGTATTTAAATTCAGTATCTTTTCCTTCTCCACATTAAGCAGCATGAACATAAACTGTTTTACTTCACATTGTATTTTCAGGGAACTTAAAATGTAAAGACATCCTGACTGCACTATGCAGAAAAAGAGTGCATTAACCTCTGCTCTGGATCATGCTGCTGTCACAGCACTGTGCCCCTGCTCACAAACAGGATGTCACCTCCCTGTCACTGAGTCCTGCAGGAGATGGGTGCGGCCATCTGCCAAGGTTTGTGTCTGATTCATTAGATTCCCTGAAATGTTCACTCAGCACTGATTGAAGCATGTTGTCAAACTTGCCATCAGACTTCCTGGGGGAGGAGAAGGATATTCACATGACTAAAGTCTGATGGAAACCTGAAGCACGGGGATAGCAGCTGCATCATGAGGTGTGGAAGCACCATAGGTTGTACTTGCAGGTGCTAAGGGCGGCTCTCACTTCCTGTAGCCAGACACCCACATGCTGCCCTGGGAAGTCTCCCTCACTTGTGCTAGTGCCTCAGCAAGCTTATTGTAAAAACTTCTTCCTTATATCCAATCTAAACCTCCCGTCTTCTAGTTTGAAGCCATTTCCCCTTGTCCTATCCCAACAGATCTTGCTAAAGAGTCTGTCCCGTTCTTTCTTACAGCCCTCTTTAGACACTGAAAGGCATTTCTTGTTCATAACCATCTTCTCCTTCCTACAGGAAGTACCTTGGGAGTAAAATAAATTGTCAGTTTTCTTTCCTTTTTGGTATTCCAGAAAGTCAAACTATCTAGGAAAACATAAATATTAGGCTAGCTTAATTTCATTCATTTATCTCAATCTAAATTCATCATACAGTGAGGTCAGGAATATTTTGACACTGAGAATTTAACACAGATATAATAAATAGAGCAAAATGAAATGTATGAATTGTAAGTGGGTGGAAAGCTGAGATTACTATTACTAGCAAGAATTTTATATGTAATACTTGTATCTGTACTTTTGTAGCAGCTGTAAGCTTCAAAACCAAAATCTTACTGAAATGTTTTATAGGTGCAGAACAGAACCACTTAAGAACTGACCATGGAGAATTGTCTGGATGGCTGAATTTGGAATCAACCTCTGCTTTTCAAGAGGTCTGTGAATGGACTGGAGAAAGCCTTGATGAGAGCAATCACACAACTTGAAAATACAGCCTGTGAGGAAGGCTTGAAAGGATTTGGTATGTTTAACCTGGATAAGAGAAGGCAGAGAGGAGACATTGCAATAAATATGTGGAAGACTGAAGCAAAGAGAGAAGAAATAAATTGCTGGACAGAATAGAACGTTGTGAGCTTACACTCCAGCTGAGGAGATATGAGGAAGCCTTTCTCACTGGTGTGTTCATCATGGGACTGGATCTCCTCCTGATGTGGGATCTCTGCTAGCAGAGGGTTTAGCAATGCACTAAACAAGCCAATCCTGTTGCAAAATCTATTCATCTGCCCATGACTAGACAGCTCTGTTGAGAATAACATTCACAACTCATTACATTTCATTCTTCTAAAAGTAAGTTGCCTTCCATGAGCACACCTGCAAATAAGGTACAACTTGCAAGGATGTTAGAAAATAGTGACTAGAGAGTCTACAACAACAGGGCACAAAAGAAAGAGCCAAAACAGGATTTTAAATGAGGAGTTTAAATGAGATGATTTTTGTACATTTGTCTTCTATTTGAATTCACAGATCAGTTCCAAAATCCTGTGAAGTCTTAATTAGCAGGTTTTTACAGACACTGCAGCTCTAACTACCCTTTTTCCTAAGAATAGGAACCCAGGTCAGTGAATCCCTGGCCTGAGAAAATGCTGTTCACTGTACTAATTTTCTCTTCAATGGTGACAGGCATTCAAAACAAACTAAAATTGAAAGCCACTAATTGAGAACTGAATCCACACAGTGCAAATTGGAATGCCTTCTCTGGGGAGAGCAATTTTGCTCTCTGCGTGGTGTTGTTTTGCAGCTGTAAGTGCCCAGAACTCCAAAGATGCTCTTCCTTTGGTGTCTGCCTCCCCTTCCTTTCTTTCTGTTATTTTCGGTATCTCTTTCCTATATTTTCCAGCCAATAATCTACTTTTAAAAGAAGAGTAAGAACTGTTACGCAACAAAGTCACAGCAGTGAGCAACTTGATGGGATATAAATGAGGGAGACGATCAAAAAAAGGTATAGATTTCTACTGTGTTTTTTTCTTTTCTTTTTTTTTAGTGAGGGGATATTGCTGATTTCTGAGAGGTGCAAGGCTTGCTCTGCTCGCTATGACTCACCTGTTTTTCCCTCTGTTCCTTACAGCCAGATGGCATAAGCCAGTAAAGGCCAAATAATTCATCATTCCACAGACTTGCAATGGACTGGCCCCCAGATGAGGCCTGGAATGTTGGAAATCTTTTCATGCTGCTACAGGCAAGACAGTTTCTCTGTATTATTGTAGAGCTGAGTTTATAAATGCTGCAGTGGAACATCAAGCACTACTAAAATCCTGATTTTGATGGGTAATATCAGTCTTTTCTGGAATGCCTTTATGAAATCCTTGACTTTAACAACATAGCTGTATTTCTTTAAAAAGAACATCACAAGTGGCCTGCAGATTAACAGTGAAGAATGGTTAATTGCCCTTCAAGTAAAATAACTCTATGAGCAGTCAATGGAAGAATTGAGAGCAGCACTACCTGTCAGTCATCAAAGCCAACCAACTATTTGGAGGGCTATACAGCATCACTGCCTTCATCAGATTATTGGTTCACAGACGGACAACATCAGCCCAACCTTTTGTATCCAAAACAGTGACCATGTAATATGTGTATTGTGCTCAGTGCTCCATTCTTCCAGACTGTTACCAAATGACTATGGATTGTGCATGACACACACAAAGAAGCAATTCCTTGGGCTTGATTATCTAGTCTAGCCAGGCATAGAGTGCTAGCCAGTGGAATGGCATGAAAAGTTGCAGCTCAAGATGACAGGATGGAAAGAACGATAGAAATTGTAATGGTTGTTCTTATAAATCCCCAGGAGACAGCCTGCCTCATGCTGAGACACCCTATGCAGGCACTTGTGAAATCAGGTGTCATTTCAGGTAAGCCCAACTACATCATTTTTGACGTTGTTTGTATTATTTCTATTTTTGGATACAAGCTGTTAACCAGTTTGGAGATTAGTAGGTTGCATGTGTTAGAAGACAATTACATGATGATGCGAGGCATTGCCTCAATGAAGTTTACTTACAAAGTATGGAAAAATATTCTTTCCAAAAGTATTGGATTAAATGAACCACAGATTTTTGTGCACAGTACTTAGACCAAAGCCAGTATTTTCACAAAAAAGCTTTCTCAAATGCAGTTTTCGTTTTTCACCCTTTGTGTCCCTACTGTATGTTTGCTTCTTTTCTCTCAGACAAATGCAAAGCTCTCCATTTCAAATGCCCTTTTTGCACTTTCTGCATTAGTCCAGAGGGAAACCATGTGGATAATGTGCAATGTACAGAAGTTTTGCCGTGTGTCTGTCATTTGAGTTGCTGTTGTTTCAGCTCTCTGATTCCAGAGGGGTGTTTATTTTTCATGCTTATTTTAAGGAGAACAGTCACGATTACCCACCAGCTTCTACAAAATTCCATGAAGCAGATCTTCATGTCAGCTTAGCAGGACATTTACACCAGTAATTTGAATATTGGTTTTAACAAAATATGTGTCATGAAATACATGCATTCTTTTTAGAGCCTTCATATTAGTTTGTTCTGAAAAATAATCATCCTTCCTTGCATATAAAAGACATAGACTTATTCTTTAGGACTATTTTTGTACATTTCATCTTTGTATTTCATTTCCTCATATGAAAATGAGCCTTTTGAACAATAGGATACCATGTACAGCCCTTGGTGATATCTGAAAGCCTTGATTTTAAAAACAATTGCATCCCAAGTGCATCTGTCAAGTAAGTGAAAAACCTCTAGATCACAGAGGACTGACAAAATGGATGAAGATGTAATTGCTTCTGGTTTAGTCAGCAAGGAAATGGAGTCTCAACACCTGGCCAAAAGACTGCAGACAGCAGTCCTGTAAAAGCACTCCAGCCACAGCAGCATATCTTAAGGTTGAAAACAAGCATGTCAAACCTGAAATACCAAAAGGTAACATTCTTCACAAACCTTCCACTTGAAAGTACTTTACCTTGCAATTAAGCTTCAGTTTACACCAACTTCCAGAAGTGAAGCTTTTTAGACTGCCAGCCAGCACAGCAGCAGGAAGACTCTGTGGATTGGACTTAATCCACCAGGCCATTTCACTGCCATTAGAGGCAGCTAACAGGTAAAAACAGGTGCTCACAGATTGTAAGGCATCACAACGTATTACCAATTCTCTGAGAAACCCAATATCCCTCTCTCTTTCCTCTCATAAGGATGCTTTATTATAATTACATATCACTTTATTAGGCAGCTGAAGCAAAGAGCACATTTGATGCTAATGAAGTGCTGCTGTGGTTGAGTCTGTCACTATTTTTGGACCTGCACATCTCCAGCACTTTTGATTGGGTGACTGAGGCTTTGGATGTCTCTAGCTTCTTCTGTGGCAGATGCTCAGTGAAAAGCAATGACTCAGCTAGCCAGGAACGCAGAACTGTTTACATGCTCAGAATGAGAAAAGCTGTGGGACAGCAAGAATGCACACAAAAGCTCTTTATTTGGTGGATGTACTTTTCAGGTAGCAGATGATATTATCTAGATTCAAAAAAATCCTTCTAATACTGACATTGCTTCTCACTTGGATATCTATACAGTTGTCATTAATTCCTCTTTTCCATCCCCCACCTTAAATCACTTCAAAAAAATGGCTGATTTCACAGAATTCAGGGAAAATATTTTGGAGGTTAAGAGCAAAACAAATCACAGCTATTCACTGGCTATTTTTCCTTATGAAAGATGAGGGTTTTGATGTTCCCCTTTTTCTGATTTGAAGCCTGAGTTGCTTGGCACAGTAAGAGCATGATTTGGTATTAACAGCTAGTGCCTCTGCTCCCCCACCCCTTTGTGCTAGTTTATATCCCCAAAGAAAATACTCATTCCCTCATTCCTCCCTCTCCCCCCCCCACCTTACAAAACTCTTAGAGGCTTGTTTAGCTCCTGGTTCACCCCCCAGACAAGTGAGAATACTGGGACAAAGGAGGCAGGAATACCTGAGACCATTTCTCTGTACGAAAGAAGACAATTACATTACCAACTCACATCCTGACAGTAGACTGAGAATCAAGAGCCTCCCTACTCAATAAACAAGATTAATGGGTCTAATAGCAATTTCATGTTGATTGATACACATGCGAGGAATGTGTCAAAGTAAATCATAATTATATTAAAGACTATTGAATCTAAATGATTTGTTTCCTTAGACTAACCCACATAGCTATTTCCTTACTACAGCTTCCCCATTCCAAAAGGGGCATGACTGAAGCAGGAACACCTCTTAACTTCTTCCTTAGAGTGCAACTGTATGTTGGTTTGCAGACTTTGCAACATCACATGGAGCTACGGACTATATTGATCAAGGTCTGCTTTGTTTTTACCCTTTTCCCATTTAAGTACCCCTGTGTACAATCTTTCTTTAAGCAAGATTTGTAAGCATATTGCTTTGCTTCCTTCAGTAGTACCAGCTAACTTACTTTAGCACTAGCAGTGAGATACATGCAACACTGGCATGTCTTTCTAGTTGATTTATACTAACAGGGCCAGCCCCATCACTGCTGTAAAATCTCACATCAATTCAAAAGCCTCTAACTATGACCATCATCCACCAAACCACATACAACAGAAGATGCAACTCATCACAAACATTGCTTTGATGACAGTGAAAAATAAAGACCATCTTCCAGGAGCAGCACAGGGCAGAACCTGGCACAGATAATCAGGAAACAGCCAGCCAGCAGCACAAGAGTGCTTGCTGCATTTGGACAAAGCTTGCTCATTGGCTCCCTCTGCTGAAGCACACTGAAATTAAATTTAATTAAAGAGGAAGATGGTGGAAGGACGATCAGTGCCTCTGTATTCTAACACCAGCCAGCATTCGCTATAGAAAGAATTAGTCTCTGATCTGTGAGAATCCAGAGACAGGTATTGTCCACGAATCTAGACCCTGTTCTTCCCCTCAATGCATTTGAGACTACTATGTGACATGCTGCAGCCTTGCACCTCAGTGAAGGCTGTCTCACTCCCTTTTCTAGCCTCTTTTCATGAGCTTGTATGAATTTGATGAAATCTTGACTCCCTGTCAAGTTTGACCCCACTGGCTACTTTCCTCTAGGAATTAATAGGAAAACAGATGGCGCAGTTATATAAGCCTCATTTCCTGCAAAAGTCTGGCTAAGAAAGATCTCAAGCATGCCAGATTTGTTAATATGTACATCCTCAGTTTTTGTAAGAACAGACCTATTACTATCTAAGCATTTTTTTCCAGGTATGTGGTAACTGACCTCAACAGAGAAAGCAGGCAGGATGAGCTTTCTCTAGCTGCTTTCTGCCAGTTGCTAAGATTGGGAAGTTCACTGAAACTTTAAGCTGTCCAGGAGAGAAACACACTTGCCTTTCACTGAAGCTTTTTAACTTATTTCTGAGATTACAGAATTAAAAAACATACTTTTACTCCCTGATCTAAGCAGGTATGCAGTGGCAAGGATTCCTGCTTCACAACTAAGGATGTTAGAGCCTACAAATAAAGAACAAGTAAGCACTGGGTAATTAAACCCTACAAAACTCACTTTAGAATACTCTGGTGTTCCTACTTAAGAAAAGCAAGGCGTAGCTCCAGAAAGGCCTCTATGAAGTTGCTATATTTGCCAGGGTTTATGGAGTGATTGATGGATCAAAGCAGCTCATCAGAAATGCCATTTGAACAAAGCTGCATCCAAACTTTAAAATGCTAATAAGTTACCAAGCAATGGGGTGCTGCTACAACCTGGTTCTTCACAGACTCAGAAAATTTCAGCAATTAAGACACAGAACTACACCAGCAGAGACATTGAGCTGGATGTTTATTTTCAAATGTGTCCTGAAGGGTTAAGTAAACCCAGCATTTATATTGTTTCCCAAAACTTTTTCCCCCCTGCAACTCATTTATGGTTAAAACTATTTGAAATTCAAGTGCTTGTTCCCTTCTGTTAATACCAATAGTGTGTTTATTTAAACATCTCCATCCCCAAAAAACCCTTACCAAAAGAAACCCCACAAAATAAAGCACCACAAAGCCCCAGACATATGCACTTGTTCAATTCTAGACATCTGCACGTAGTCTCTCAATTTCCTACCACAAGCTGTACTCCAATCCTTTAAATAATTTGTACTGCAAGATTAATGCAACACATCCAATTATGGAATGCAATGAAGACACCAGAAATCCTTGCTATTTTCCTCTCAAATTTAATGTGGTGCTTTCAGAACACTTAGAACACCAATTTGTGAGGATAGACTCCATTTGAGAGAGAGAATGTGGAGCGCAGGTACCCACGGAGCTGAGGCACCTTCTTGATTCGTGCAAGGATCTGGGAATCCACTGCCTTCTGGTCTGTCTTACGTTGCTCCGTTATCTCATATTTCTAGAAAGTACAAAGAATAGCATTAAAATCCTACAGAGTAACTTCAGACTCTTCTAGAGAAGATTCAGGGCAAACCCTGAGTTCTGGCATTTTCAGGAAATCTTTCCTCAACTTGTTCTAAATATGGGACAGGCAGTAGGAGACCGGAGGTGGCAGAGAGAACTGAAGCCACTGTTTGGCTTATGTTGCAGATAGCTGGAGCCAGCAGCATGCTGTTGGCAGTATCAAAACAGCAAAGGTGTTTCTTGGTCAAAAAGGCATTCAACTAGAATAATCATTGCTGTTGTCCAGCTAAGGGAGAAGTAGAAAACAATCCCCAAGTTTAAAAGGAGCTTATTTCAATGCTACTGCATGTGCTCATTTTAATTGGGTAGCTCATTTTAATTCTCTTTCTCTATTATGGACCACTGTCAATTTGTTTCATGGGATTTCCCCTTCCAGCCTGGCTTTAAATAACAAGGACATTCACAGAGAATAAGCAGTCATGTTCCTTACTTCTTTTTCAGTATCAAAGATCTCGCCTTCCTGGTGCTTGGGCTTACGCAGCTTCTTCTTCTTAAAGTATGCATCAGTGAGATGTTTGGGAATTTTCACTCCGGAGATATCAACCTTTGTAGATGTAGCAATAACAAATTTCTGGTGGGCCCTACGCAGAGGAACACGGTTGACAACCAGAGGTCCTAAAGGCAGAGGAAAGACAGGCAACAGTTACCATTTTTTAGTGGCATTTTTGAGGTCTATGCGTGCTTACAGCTGAAGATCAGAACAACCAACAAAACCTTTCCCCACTGCCTCTTCATAAGTAAAAAAATACTTCCTGATCTCTTGCAGGTATGCAGATATTGAAGCTTAATTAACTCCCACTCACCTCCCTGAAAAATCTCAAAACATAATTAAACACAGTTACACAAACACATAGCATGCTAAATCATCCTAATACAGGACAGTACAACTAATTCCAGAGACAAATTCAGACTAAAAAATAAATATTTTTGTTTTCTTACCTGTAACAAGCAGCAGGCCAGTACCAAGCTGCTTCAGAAAGACAACACGCTGAAAAGAGATAGATGTGACATTAGTCCTCAGGTTTCAGCATTACACCTCATCTGACATTTGAGAAACACTGCAGCCAAACTGGGACCATGTCTACATTCAGTCTGTGCTGTTGGTACGTACATGAAGAAGCAGGTAAGCATGGATGCAGCTGTGCTACATAAGAAACAAACACCACAGGAGCAGAGCTACCAACATTTGTCAGAGTATAGCTTTGACAGAGCTACCACAGAATGAAACTGATGAATTCAAGAAAATGCATAATTCTTTCTCTGTAATAGCAAGCCAAAGTTCTGGCCTTGTTGCAAGAGTAATACAGGCACCAGCCCTGCTATTCTGCAGTGCAAAATTGACGTGACAAGCACCAGTAGTTTTTTTGAGTTGCAGCAAGTCTCCTTTAGCATTGTATAATCAGCTGGATTAGCCTGTTTTAACTTCCAGCTCTGTACAGAAGACTTTCCTTTAAAGACAGGATGAAAAAATCATCTAGAAAGATTGCAGTTGCACTTGCAGATCTGCATCCAGTGGCTGAGCAGCATCCCATGAAATCAGCTACAAATTCAAGATAATCCTACACAGTCAAAACATTTCCTGCACAGAAGTGCTGCAAAGTCGCTATGTAAAGTCAAGGTGGACAAGAGCACCAGACCAGTTACCTTGCCTCTGTGACGACCAGTCAGGAGGATCAGAACAGTTCCTGGAGTAATAGAAGCCCGCAGCCTCCTCTTGTGTTGAGAAAATGGCTTTTTGCCATGACTCAAAAGCTTGCGAGGAACATCCTCAGTTGGATAGTAGCGAGGCTAGAAAGAAGAGGAACAAAGTGTACTGCCCTGTAATCCACGAGATAAAATGTTTTCACTACAGACTCCTCCTTTTCTAAGAGATAACTTGTTCCTTAAAGATGATCTCTCTAGAAAGAAGCTTCGGCAGCAACCAGTACTTCAGGAAAACACTGAAACACTGTTTTCTAAACAACTCATTACCCTGCTAAGAAACACAGCGTCACACATTACATGCTACAGCTTTACACTGTGAGCATTTCAACTCTTTTTCTTACCATTTTGCGGACTTTAACCACACGGCTGCCTCCATTCTTGTCTCCACCAACTGGTTTGATGACAGTTGCACGTGGCTTCTCTTTCTTTTTCTTTTCTATCTGTAAGCAAAGGAAAGGAAAAATAAATGAAATTTCAAACCAGTCACCACAATTTGTGGTCAAACAGCACAATTACATAAACTTGGTATTTATCATCCATACCTTTGTTTCTGGAGCAGTGTATTTGCGTTTGTACAATGCTTTTCTGGCATACATGGCTGACCTGGAGTATTTCCCAATACCCCGGGCCAGGACTGGGTTGCGGCTGGCATGATACTTTTTAGGCTTCTTTATCTTCTCACGCGCTTTCTTCTGGCTTGCTTTCTTCTCAACTGGCTTTTTGTCAGCAGGTTTCTTCTCTCCTACCTTCTTCTGGGCCGGCTTCTTCTCGCCTGCCTTCTTTTCGCCTGCCTTCTTCTCACCCGCCATCTGCAGACATAAACAAACCAGAAACTGCAGAAAAATGATTACAAAGTGTGCAAAGGAGCACCTGAGATACCAAACCCAAACAGAAAAACATAAGATTATCCTTTATACCATTCTGAGAGCTCTTAGCACCTTTAGTAGTTATTGGAAAAGGAGACACCACAGAGCTAAAAGCCACGCAGAGCACTACAGTGTGAAAATCATTGCCATTTTAGTTGCCCTCTAGTGCTGTTATTAAGTTCAACGACTGCACTCAACCCCCTAGCAGGCAGCCTATGGTGCAAACATACAGGAAGGCCGCAGTCACCCTCCTGTCTCTGAGAGCCACGTTATACTCTGCTCCCTCAGCTCCTCCAGCGCCGCACAGCAGCCCGACCCCGGCTACAGCTCTACGCAAGGCCCCGGCTGCGGCCCAGCCCAGACTCAGCGCTCCGCCACGGCTCATCAGGAGGCACCCAACCCTCCCCAACAGCCGCCCTGCCCGACCTACAGGCACCAGGCCGAGACCGCGAGCCCAGCGCAGCTCCCCAGGAGCGGATGGAGGCGGATAGCAGCCACCCGAGCCACAGCCCTGCGCTCCATGGCTCCGCCATTCTTACCTTCCGGGGAGGGAAAGAGACCTACATCCGGCCACCCGCGGCCTAAAGAGAGCGTGGCGCCTGACGTCATCGCACCAGTCGCGGGGCACGCTGGGAATTAAAGTCCGGGAGTGCAAGGATCCCTTCTGTAAGGCGCTGTGGCGCGCAGTGATGACGTAAGCGCTGACGTAGGGCGGGTCGCGCCGCGCTCCGTGCGCTCCGGAGCTCTGAGGCCGTAGTTGTTCGCGCTCCTCTCAGGGCGCCTGTAGGCCGCGAGCACCGCGCCGCGCTGCGCTGAGGAGGGCTGGGGGCCACATGTGAAACGGCGGCCGGCTGCGGGGCGGTGGGGGGCACCGCGACCCGCCGGGCAAAATGACATCGCGGAGGTGAGGCGGCTGTGAGCCCGGCGTTGGGGTTTGTGGGGAGGGGGAGGGGTGAAGGGAGGCTTAATTTTCTTCATGCTGCTCTCAGTATGCGGTGTTTGTCTGCTTTCTGCTGTCCTCTCTGGGTTAAGGTAAACGTGGCTCTTAAAGAGAATTGTAATAATGCGAATGTTGTGCTCCTTTTTATTGTCTAACCTGCCTGCTCTTAAAGTTGATGCCTCTCTTCAAGTAGAGGAGCTGCAATGGAGCGAGGCTGCTGTGAGCTTGTAAGGCCACACCTGGAGTGCTGTGCCTAGGCCTGGGGCCCCCAGCACAGCAGTGATGTGGAGCTGTTGGAGTGGGTCTAGAGGAGGGCTGTGAGGTGCTTGGAGGGCTGGAGCACCTCATCTACAAAGGAAGGCTGAGGGTTGTTCCGTCTAGAATAGAGAAGGTGCTAGGGAGATCTCGTTGCAGCTTTCTAGTGCTTGAGGGGTGTTATAAGCAGGGGGAGTGGATTTTTACACTGTATAATAGAGATAGGACAAAAGGGAATCGGTTTAAACTGAATGGTTTAGGGAAGAAATTCTCTATGGGGTGGTGAGGCTGTGGCAGTGCTGCCCAGAGTGTGGGTGCCCCATTCCTGAAGGTGCCTAAGGCCACAGATGGGCCTTGGGCAGCCTCAGCTGGGGGGGGGGGGCATGCAGCCTGTGGCAGGGGCTGCAACTTGATTGACTTTAAAGTCCCCTCCAACCTAAGCCATTCTCTGTTTTCATTAAGTTTTTCAACACCAAGTTATCCTCTCTCTTGTTCTCTTTACCTTGATGCAGTGAGGTTGGTTGATTCTCAGTTGGGCTGTAGCTGAACCCAGCTTTTGTATCTCAGGTGTGTGTGGGATCTGCAGAGCATGTTGGGTTTTGTGCCTGCTCCCACCTACACATTGGGACTGGTGTGCAATGCCTTTCAGAAACACTTGTCGGCCTTCCTGCTGTCAGGGAAGTTTGTATTTTAATTTGAGACTGAAAAATATAAGCTGATGGGCCTATAAATAGGAATAACTAAGCTCCCAGTCACCACCTCCACAGATGCTGAGACCCAAAGCTGATTTTTATCTCTCATGCACTTGAAAAGATGATTGGAAAAGCTCAGTCACTGCATGGAAAAACGTATTGATTTTTTTCTTTCCTCTGTCTCTTCAATTTGATAAAAGTCTGCTGGCACTGTTGGACTTGTGAAGCACAGATTCTGCTGACTTTTTTCTTCACTGTGCAAAATGCAACTGTATGCTTATTTAAAAAATGATAAAATAGCAGTGCTGTGTTTTCTGCCGTGTCACAGTTTTCAGCAAAAGGTTTCTTGCTTAGCTAATATCCCTCACTTTTGTAAATGAGACTCTAACTGTTCTACTGGCTGCTTTTCTGCTGATGTTTTTGCCTTTCTGTAAGCTGACAAGTGACTTGAGTCTGCTGCTGATCCCCCAAAGTGGAATTGCTGTATGGAGTATTCTGTGCATAGTGGCACAGTTGGTTTAATTAGAGTGTGGGTTTACATGTACGTGTGTTGGTTTTCTTGGTTGTACTTCTTGGCCGTGATGCCCTTCACTTGGGATAGCCTCTGCACCTGCTCATAATAGAGATTGGAAAAGGAAAGAAGAAAATAAGTCTAAAATGCATTCCATCCCTATAAAAGGAAGCATAGGAGAAAGTCCTCCATGGGGGTTATGTTACTGATAGCTGTGCCTGCAGCCCCCTTTGCTCTCTCCCCCAGTTTTGGAAGAGATGCAGCCACAGGGTTCAAAAGCACACATGTGATGGCAGCACTTCAAATGAAGAGATCTCAATCACCGGTCCGGAACCGTTTAACCGAGATCACTAACACCCCCATTTTTCTATTTGGGGTGGCTGACAAATGCATCTTCCTACACAAAGCCAAAAATACAAGGAGAGAGCAGGAGAAGGAATTACTGCTAGAACAAAAGTTACATAAAGTGCAATGAAGCCTCGGTCTCCCAGATGTAGCTTTTCTTCTGCTATACTTTGTAACTTTTTGCCATCTTGAGTATGAGTGTACCTGTGCTTATTTCATAATTTGAACAGCTTGTATACAGTTACTTCCAGGTTTAGGATGAGATACAGAAGGTATTACATTAATTGAACTTCATGAAATGACAAAGTATAATAAATCTGTAGGTTTGGTCCCAATATTTTCTCCTTTTTTATGTTTATAGGCATAAATTTAGAGACAAACAAAGTATCTTTTGAATCCCACATGTATTGAAATTGCTTATTAGCTGTTCACAATGTTGCTATGCTATTGCTGTTGCTTTCCCCCTAATGGAAGTAACAATGTTGAGGGTGGAAGTGTGGTAAATATATTGCCATCTCCTTTAGTTGTTATTTAGTGATCAATTAATCCCAGGTACTGATGCTTGTGCAACATTTCTTGTGATAACCGCATTGAAAGAGAACTGTTCTTGACCTTCAGTTGGCTGTTAGATAAGTGCAGGATTTATTGATTCTTATCCATTTGCTGTAATAGCTTGGAAGTATTTTTTAATGTGTTCTTTTCAAGCCCCGTGGTGCATAGGTTTGATTTCCTTTATCTCCACTTAGAGATACAGCAGTGTTCACTAGGTTTTCTTGGTGCAAGCAGGATATTCTTAATTAGTTAAAAAGCAAGATTAACAAGAGGAATCATTTACTTCTGAAATGGAGTTGAGCACAGGTAGTCCTGATTCCCATTTGGATATTCTGGAATCTCTAAAACTCCCAGAATGTTTGCATGAGATGTTGTGTCTGAACGGAACAGGCTGGGTAAGGGCTTGGTAGGAATGTTGTCTGCTTTTCATGATAGAAGGAATTGCTGAACCAATCAAAGCAATGAAGTTATAGCCCTAAAATTAGATAAATGCTCTATTTGCTGTTAGAGCAATTTACTGTGAAATTTTGAATATCAGAAGTGCTATGTAATTTTTTTAGACATAGCATTTTTACAGCTGCAGTGAGACTGGTTGCAGGCTTCTTGCCCTACTGCTTTGCTTTGGAGCAGCTGAGAACCCTCTGTGCAGAGGGGCAGCTCCGTGTTCTTCCTGCAGATGTGGATGTGCCTTTTTGCTGTGCCCTGCCTAGTGCCTGATTCACAGCAGAGCTGCAGAGTGAAGAAGATCATTGAATCACTAAACAAAAGTCCAACCAAACCACTGAAGCAGTTCTGAGTTGCTGTGTTTGCATCTCTGTCCCTGGCCCATGTGGTGTTTTTTAAAGTTATTGTTGTTCTACAGTTTGTTGCATGAAATCATGCCTTGCTCCGCAACCATTCCATGGCAGGGGGTTGGAAGTAGATGATCTTTCAAGTTTCTTCCAACCTAAGCCATTCTATCATTCTCATCAAGAAGTCCTCTCATCTACAACAGAGGTGTAGCTTGCAGTTTATTGCACTCTTACAGTTCTGTAGGAGAGCAGTAAAATCCCTCAATTACAGATAAGAGGAATCGCAGCAGCATTAACTGAATTGCTAAGAATAAGTCAATGCCATAGGTGGGGACACTGAGCTTCTTAGATGTAGACCATATACAGCTTTCCTTTGGCAGGCACTATATTAGTCACTCATTAGGCCACTTGTGGGTGGTGAATATCAATATGGGGTTCCTTGATGTTTGTATTTAAGCGTGGTACGTTTGAGTGAGAAATTGCCAATGGTATTCAGAAGGCAGAGTGGCAATCTGGTGTCTGGCAGCAGTCAGCATCCTGTGCCCTTGGGGGTGGAAGGAGCCTGGGTAGCTGAGCAGGTTGTCCTCAAGTGGAGACCCTTCTTGGCTGGTGGTCAACCTGTGTCCTAAAGGATGAGGTTCAGTTTAAATTTCAACCTTTAAAATGTTGTCTGATATCACTTTGGATGGTTTGTTTTAAGTATTTTTTCTTGATTGTCTTTCAGTGTCTTTGTCTTGTCTTCTAGTGTATGGAAAATGCACGATTCCATCTGTGTTTCTGGTGTGTACCTTTCTTTGATAGCACTGTAATGTACACAGTCTGAATATGTATGGGTATAACTCTTTGACTTGCAAAGAATCTCTTACCAATATAGAAAATAGCAATGCAATATAAAAAGAGTAACTTATACATTTCACTTAGATAGAAATTCTTATTGATTTTAGAGCAAAATTCAGCACTGCTTTTGAAGCAGCTGTGTAGTTCTGTTTAGTTTTGTCACATAGATTAACTTTGAAAATGAGACTCTTCTATTTACTTGTTTGTTCTCTTTATTTTTAACCTCATGTAGATGGTTTCATCCAAATATTACTGGGGTGGAGGCAGAAAATCTGCTGTTAACAAGAGGAGTTGATGGCAGCTTTCTGGCACGGCCCAGCAAAAGTAACCCAGGAGACTTCACGCTCTCTGTTAGGTATGTTTAAATGTTCTGTCTTTCTTCCCAAGGTGCTTGTTTGGTGCTGTTCTTTGGAGAAAGAGTCATAAATGAACTATTTGTAAGAGATGAAATAATGCACGGATCTCTTCCCTTCCCTCTGTTTCCCCTGAAGTTCTCAAGTATATTTACCCAACTTGGGGAATCTGCAGTTTGGAGATATTGTAGAGATGGAAAAGTTATGGAGAAGCAGAAGTAAATTAATAATTGTATTACTGTATGCCCTTTAAAAATCTATTTGATAACCATTTGAAAGTAGCAGAGATTATCTGAATTGCTGATCAAACACCTGCAAGGAAATGCTATCCTGTCTTTTTTTCTTTTAGGAAAAGTCAGCAAGTCTTTAAGGTCAGCTGTGGTGTTGTTCCAAACCAGACCTTTTGTAACACTTATCCCACTGTTGGTGTGTGTAGTGGTAGGGACAAGGAAAGGAGAGCAAGAGGAAGTAGATAAAGGAAAAAGGAAAAGTGGGTTTGGTGATAAGAATGGTACAACTGGGATACCTTTGAGATAATGGGCCCTGTTTAACAGATGGGGCCTCTTTCAGGGAGCTATACTTTGTTAATACAAGAAACTCCAGGTCTAAATGGTTTACATTTTATTAAAAGAGAGATCCTGGAAATTAGTGTGAAAGTCTAGCAAAAAGCAGCAAACAAGCTCTGATGGGTGTCCTGTGAAAGCTGACTTCTTTCCTCACCCTTCCACCCCTTGTGCTTGTGAGTGCAATTCTGGGAGGTCCAGGGAATTTCTATTGCAGACTTCAGGACCCTGGGGCTTACTCTGGCTTAGGGAATCCCTTTGCCACAGAATTATTGTTATTTTTTTCTTATTCTTTCTAACTGTTGGGCAGCTCCTTCCCCTTCTTGCAAGCCACCAAGATGTGGCTGAAATATATTTCAGAAATAGGCACTAGATCAACTGTTCTGCTATATTTCATTTGGAAAGTGATGCAAAAGTAAGTCTGGATTTCTCCAAATGTGAAAACAGAACTCTGAGTATAAGAGTGGCTTATTGGAAGTCAGCTGACTTACATGGCTTCTTCCTTTGTTTCAAACATTAGGCGAACTGGAGCTGTCACCCACATCAAGATCCAGAACACAGGAGATTACTATGACCTCTATGGAGGAGAGAAGTTTGCTACATTGGCTGAGTTAGTCCAGTATTACATGGAACATCATGGGCAGCTCAAAGAAAAGAATGGAGATGTGATAGAGTTGAAATATCCACTGAACTGTGCTGATCCTACTTCAGAAAGGTCAGAAATGGTGGTAAAAACCTCAGTATCCACGTGCTTTTTAATAAGTGCATGCTGTCCCCATAGGATCTGTTTCTATTTGGTGGTAGGGTAGTCACTGGTATACTAAAGTTAATCCTCCTGAATTCAGTGAGATTACTTGCAAAGTTGACTAAATAATTATGATTAAAGGTAAAATAATTTGTGCTGAACAAAATAGATGTTGAAGCTTTCTTCCTGGCATGATAAAATACTGGAAAAGAGGGCAGAGTTCCCTTGATTTTTACTGGGAGAAAGATTTATAGAATTTCTTAGTGTTCTCTGAAGCTGTTGTGCCTTGGAATTCCTGGCAGTAATATTTCTGTGCATAACTTTATACATGTTTTTTCTCCACAATGGACATATATTTAAGAAAGTAAATGGCATGCAAATCCTTAAATTGCTCAAACTGATGGTTTTATGAGCATGGCTAATAAGGAGCATCTGAAACTTTTGCCATGCTGAGGATGTCTGTGCATGGCAGAAATGAACGTCTGTGGCCAGTAGATGTCAGTTTATTTTCAGAATATGGGGGAGAGAGAAAAAAAAAAAAAAAGATATTAAACAAGCTCTCATGCCTCAGTATGGCTTGTATTTAATGGCTGTGGGGAGAATTATTGCATTTGTGATTTATCCTGCTCGGTTCCTAATGTGATGGAAGAGTAGGATCTTACAGGTACTAAGTTCCCAGAGCACTATTTGGAAACCCTCATGAAGCTAACAGACCAAGAGTAAATGCCTCTGCTGAGGAGAAAGTTGCTGTATGAACTTGTATTTATTGGACTTCAGGGAATTCATTTGTACTGCAGGATCCAAATGAAAGCTTTGTTTGAAGCTTGCATAAAATGCAAATTTCAGGGCTTGTGGAAGTGCCTGCTTTGAAGTGTTCCTGCAATTGCTCGTGTTTACATACACGTACACTTCCAACAGTTTATTATAAACTATGAACCTTTCTATAGTCTGGGACTCATTCAGTGTCCAGTTTAGTGTTTACTTTGTAATAACTTTTTATACTAAGCAGATTCAACCATGGCTGGAATGACTATTAGAGTGCTGTCTTCATTTAAAGGTGGTTTCATGGGCATCTTTCTGGAAGAGAAGCTGAAAAACTATTAACAGAAAAAGGAAAACATGGAAGCTTTCTTGTGCGTGAGAGTCAGAGCCACCCTGGGGACTTTGTTCTTTCTGTCCGGACAGGAGATGATAAAGGAGAGAGTAATGATGGGAAATCTAAAGTGACACATGTCATGATTCACTGCCAGGTATGATGGAGCAGGAGCTTCTTTAACAGTACTGCTTCTGTGGGCAGAGGACTTATTCTAACAAGAGGGCCTTTCTGCACTTCACTAAAGACATGAATGTATTTCCACTTTTTCCTGTGGTAATGTATGTGTGATATATATCTGGTTGATCAAATGGGCTCATTTGATAGCTTTAAAATTCTGTTAGTGTTTTTTTTTGACTGCTTGTCTGACTGAGTCTGACTGACATCCTATACCGTGCTGTCGAGTGCCTTTTAATAGATTTGCTTCTGATTGCATCAGAAGTCTGTCTTAAAGCCTTTTGCTGATGGAGCTTTTAATGTTTGTGAACCTTAAGTGAGATGCTGTCTCCTGTATAGATGATATCAAGACAGGAGTAATTGGACAAATAGAGATCTATCCACATATGCTTATTGCTGCTGTTATTTCATAAAGTCTCACCTGAGAGTGATCAACAGAGTGTAAACAAGCCTGAGTATTTAATCCAAAGGACACTTTAAATATTAATATAGAGTGGTCCATCATTTCAATATTTATGTACTTAAGTTATAGTCTTAAATATTTTTGTGCATAACAATGGCTTGCTCAATACTCAAATCTGTTAAGTATTCAAATACTTGTTAAATACTCAAATCTGTGACTTTTGTTTTAATTATGTAAAATTGTAATTGCTACAGTTGTCTAAAAATTAAAATGCAGTAAGAGAAACAGTTTAGAGATAGAAAAGAGGATTTTGTCCTCCATAATGTGTTTCTTGTTGTCTATCATCTACTAGCAGAAGAGTTTTACTGGATTTTTCTACATGTAGTATGAAAGAATTTCTCTTATGTTATATAGCCTAAATATCAGTGCAGACTTGATGAAGTTTGTTTTGATGACTGACAATCTGTTTTTAAGGATCTAAAATATGATGTTGGTGGAGGGGAGAAGTTTGACTCTCTGACAGATCTAGTGGAGCATTATAAGAAGAACCCTATGGTAGAAACTTTGGGCACGGTATTGCAGCTCAAGCAGGTGAGTGAATGGAGAAAACACCACTAAATTTTATTAATTTCAATGTGTATTGTTGGGGAAGAGTGGGCTTTTCCTTATGTTCTGTGTGACATCATAACTTTCCTTTTGAAATGTGAAAATGAAGGAGTCTTCATGAAACTGATTGATAAAGTCAAGTAAGTTTAAACTGGGATAATTTTGTGCTGCTGGTAAAGAATAGACTTTGTAATGCATGTAGAATTTCTTGCAACTTCATTATGATCCATAGGGATTGCAAGACTAGTTCACAAATGAAAGAAGTTATTAAGAACAACTGTGAAACTGTGAATCCAAAAGCATTCATTCCTTGTTCCCTCCCTTTCTTCCCTCATTGCCCCTAGAATGTATAAATGGTGAAGTCCTGGATCTTAGAATTGCCTATGTAATGTATACTTAGTGTAGGGAATTTGTGTTTTTAATTGTCTTTTTAGTTGTCACCTTTATTTTGTTTTTCCTAGCCTCTGAATACCACCCGTATTAATGCTGCAGAGATTGAAAGCAGAGTGCGAGAGCTAAGCAAGCTAGCAGAAACCACAGATAAAGTCAAGCAGGGCTTCTGGGAAGAATTTGAGGTACCTCATTATATTTCCAATGTTATGTTATAGTATTGAATCTCTGTAGTACTTCTAATAGGTTTGTTACTGCCTTCCTGACAATAGCTTGACTCTACTTCCATCACTTCAGATCCCAGCTTTTCTCCCTTCTCCTGTGTCAGGTACATAATGTGTTAAAACAGTTCCATTCCTGTGTCTGTTAATAAAATGATTCAAATATTTGTCATTTTTCCTAACTGAGAGGGTAAATACATTCTTTGATGTTGTTCATTCTGACCTAAGTGCATTTCCTCCTGTTATCCTTCCCATCATGAGGGAGCCTTCCTACAACTGGCGCCATATCTGCCCCACCAGGACAATCAGTTGGACTCAGTCCTGGGTCCCTTTTCTACATGAGTGCAGGTGGAGGTCTGTAGGCTGGATTTTTATTTCTGGAGGCAAAGGCCTGATCTCTAGCTTCTGCTGACTATTGACTATTTGTAACCTGTGGTGACTGGGAAGCAGTGCAGTAGCAGTATCTGATGCAGTTGGAACATGTAACTGTGCTTTGCATATGAAGGGAATTAGGCCATGCTTCTGTTGCTTCACCCAATGCAGTGGGATGTTCTGAGTTGTACTCTGTTGTGATTAGGAGGCTGGGTACCATTGCTGCAAGGAAGCTTCAGTGGGATTTCTCAGTCAATATGTGCTATTTCTCTTGAGTTTGCAGCTCCTTTGGTAGCCACTTCTGGGGGATTTTAAACTATCGTGAAGAGACAGTCCTCAGACTAGTTGAGTCTAGTGTAGTAGAAATGCAAGTCATGGCTTGAACTGGTGATTGAGCACCTGGTGGGAAGGCAGGGCAAACCCAGGAGAGCTCAGGTGTATGCAGTGCACCTGAGTGACCAGAAGGAGTGAAGCCAGGATCCACTCCTGCCCAGACCTTATTTAAGGGCTGGCAGTGGAGACAAGGGGATCTTGCTGGAGATCCCTGCATGTTTGAGGCCTTCCAAGGGTAAGCAGATTCTTTTCTTTGTTTCTGTCTCTATGACTATTGCATCCTAATATTTTTCTGACAATTGGATTGACTTAAACTGCATGCATGTGATGATCATAACCAAAAGTTTTGGTCATTACTTTATTATAATGAAGAAACTTGTATCACTCCATAGTGAATTGTAGAACTTTACCAGCAGATGGCAACAGGAAACTGGAAAGTCTTGTGATCCCAGATCTTTGACAAAGAGGCTGATTTTGGCTGTGTGATGCTATTTTGAGGAACTTCTTGAAAAGTGATGGATTTGCAAAGCACCATTCTTGAAGAAACTCATTTATGGTCAGACATGCTCATTAGCTCTGCAGTCTGCTCTGAGACTTTTAGTGGGAGTTGAAAAATAAAACCATGAAAAGTCATTGAGTTTTACAAAGATGTAACAAATCTCTGTTTGAATTTGGTAGAATGTAGGATAGTGAGATCACAGCTGGTAGGGGTGGTAATCGTAAACAGAGTATTAAGCTTCCTCTTCTTTCTCACCTTATTATCTGGCCTTGACCAAGGACTGCAGAGTTGTTCTTAGCCTGAACACTGCAGTTTTAATGCCATGTTTTCTCATTCGTCTCAGGTAAGCTACGGCTGCCAGTCCTGGTGGGAGGAGGCAGGGGGCAATCTCCAGTCTGTCTGTGGAGCTCTTCATGCCCTGTTGTGCTTTGGCAGTCCAGATGGTAGCTGTAAATTACTTGTCTTTAGGCATATTGAAGAATGCCTCTTGTCCTGTTAAGTGTCAGACAGAAATGTTGACAGTCTTTGTAACACTTCTGCTTCTGGAAAGTGACTGGGGAGCTTTGTCTTTGAATGGTTCAGAGAAATTGAGGACTCTGTACCTGATTTATTGTTGCATCGTGTACCTCTTGTAATGAGCTTGTTAGAAGTCTTTGCTACTCGTGAATCTTTCCTCAGAGATGCTCAAAGCAGTAACCATTAACTGTGTGAAGTAAAGATGTCTGAAGTTAGTTTCAACACAATTATTTCCATTTTTTTCAACCTGCTAGCAAAGTTTAACTTTTGATTCTCTGCTTGGCATTTCACTTTGCAGAGACTCAAAAGTGTTAATATTATACAGAAGTGCACTGTGATAATGGCAAAAGTCAAAAGACTTTTGCATTATGACAAGAGTTGAGCTTACTGCAAACAAATGCTTTATGGGTGTATGCTTTCTGTGCACTGTGTATGTGAAACCTCACAGTTCTGTGCTGCTTTTGTTCTTTGGATTCCCTGTCTTTAGGATGAGCTTAACTGTCCAAGGTCACTAAGTGAGGTGGTAATGATAACACAGACTGAAATAGAAGAGAGCAAATGTGTCTGACATGCCTGAGCTTTAAAGTAAAAGTAATCTGTGAAGGAATATTAAGGTGGTGTTAGTGAAGAGAGCAGCTTACAAAGCCAGAGTGTTTCTTTTAGACTAATACTGCTTTTGAGATTAAAACTTGGAGCAAAACCATTGAGATTCTGCTCCCCTTGGCTTCATTGCAAGTACGTGGTTTTGCTACTAAGCATTGCTGCTATGAGGTATGGAATTACTGTTGTTCCTGTCATTATTAATTGGGAACCAGACACTGAGAAATTAGGGCCATGCCAACGGGAGAAATCCCCATGCAGATTTATTGCTTCTGCACTAGGATGATTTATGGATAACTATGTAGGTAGTTACCTAACACCTCCCCAATCCACCAGCATGGTAATGTGAGAAATCTAAGCAAAATGTGTTTGGGTGTACTGGTTTAGTGAAATGGCCTTGTGTCAACAGGAGAAAGGGAGTCATGTTTTGCTCCCAGGTGTACTGGTCTATCCTTATTCATCAGCCAGCTTCTTAGCAGCTGTGTCTGTGAAAAGGATTCACTTAGAGGGTTAGTTACCTTTTCTATGAAGAGTAAAGCACAAATTACAAAGTACTGTTGTTGCACTCAGTGCTAATTGGCTTTCTAGCTTTCTAATGCCATCTGTGTGTTTCGAATATTCTCATCCTATTGTGGTTTTAAGGGAATAGAAAAGAATATCTTAATATTGTGCTTCTAACAGCTGAAGGACTTCTCACTTTCCTTGAAACTGAGACAGCTGCTTGTGTTGGTGTGCTTTGGTGGGTTTTCTGTAAGCTCCTTTCTCCCCTTTGACTGCCTAGAGATGATCTGGCTGCAGCCTGCAAGGATTTCAGGGATGTGGTTTTGGGGCTTTCCAGCAGCACTGCTATGGATTTGTAATAGCTGAAGGAGGGGAATAAAACTAGTAATACCTAGAGGAATCCAGTACAGCTCAGGTAGAGAATCGTGTCACTTGTGTTCCTGTGTTTGTGTCAGTGCCTTTTCATACCTTGAAAGCAATGCTGTATTGTAGTCTGAGTGGAGCGACCCAGGAACTCTCTCTGACTGCTGATTAGTATTATCATCAAGTGTCACTACTTTAATGAGGGAAGGATCACGATAATGATGATGAAACAGTCTCTTTTTTGTGCTCTTACTGACACCAGTTATTTGTGCTGTTTTTGTGCAGACTTTACAGCAGCAAGAATGCAAACTTCTCTATAGCCGTAAAGAAGGTCAGCGTCAAGAAAACAAAAACAAAAATAGATACAAAAACATTTTACCCTGTAAGTACTGATTTCTTATGTAAGCCCATTACTTTTCTGTGCTTTATTATTTTAGCTGGTAAAGACAGGGTTAATTAAACAGCAGTATGCTTTTTCTTCTCTTTAGTGGTAAGTCCTTCTTTTATGTTGTCAATATTAGTCCATACAGCTTCCAGTCTGTTCAAACATTTACCCACTATAGATGCAGATATTTTGATTCTGTAATATTTATCTTCAGCTTTCACTTAACAGTTTAGGGATATGATGCTTTTATTTGGCAAACTAAAATGCTTACACTTTAAGAGGATTAATTTGTGGTACAAAACTGCATAGTGCAAATCCAGCAGTGTTTGAGACCATTTGTGTTGATTTAGATAAACACTTGCTTTGTGATCTGTGTTTTGAATTGGAAACTTGTTTTAAGAAACAGAAACAGAAAGGGTTGAGTGTTCTAGCAGTGATTTGCAGAGTTTCACAATGTAGCAGTAAGAATGTACCTGTTGGTTGAATATTTAAAAATAGCTGTATGCTTACAATTGTAGCATGCAACAGCTTAACATATAAATATATTCTTCCAGTTGATCATACCAGGGTTGTTCTGCATGATGGTGATCCAAATGAACCTGTTTCAGACTATATCAATGCTAATATTATTATGGTAAGTATACCCAACCTAAATGAGTCTTGTAGGCACAAGCTTTTGCCTACTTTTTAACTTTTAAATCTAAGGCAGTCTTCTTAAAATGAGTATTTGTCACCACTTCTTAAATTGTTTTTGTCTCTAGCCTGAGTTTGAAACCAAGTGCAACAACTCAAAGCCAAAAAAAAGCTACATTGCTACTCAAGGTTGCCTGCAGAATACAGTGAATGATTTTTGGAGGATGGTATTCCAGGAGAATTCTCGAGTTATTGTTATGACAACAAAAGAAGTTGAAAGAGGAAAGGTAAAAATAAACTTAAGTTGGTCTCTGGAGAAGTCATGACATTTGTGTGTGTGTATGGTCTGACTTGGTTATATTGACTCCCATGCTGAAATGCTTTGTGTCATCACGGTCTTAGGAAACTTGCTGCTTAGTTCTGTAAGGTGCTGAATGTTCTTTCTTAATTGATGCCTGTGGGAATTGAGGATGCACTCCTATTGTATCACAAGGCCTCCCTTTTGTAAGGATTGTCTGATTAAATTCTAGCTACTGAATGTGAATCATTGCATTATGAGAATACCCAGGGAATGAGACACTGGAAAGCTAGCCAAATATTCTGCCTACTTGAAGGGGTAAATTCCCTGTTCATGAAGCAACAGTATAGCCATTTTATTTTAGTTTACCGAGTTTGTGTGGACTTCATAAAAAAAAAAAAATTATGGGATTTTATTAGTATGAGAATGAATTCAGAGGATATTGCTTCTTAAGTAAAAACTGCAAGTCTATATGAATATGTCCACATGGAAACCTGTTTTCCAGTGACCTTTCTCTTAGATCTTTTTTTCTTGGAACTGACAGAAATTATAGAGTTCCTTTGGAAGAGTTGAATACTTCTTTTGGTGTGTGCTCTGGCTATGTAGAATGTTTTAGTATCTGATAACTTAATCAGTGATAAGGAAAGAAGGGCAAAAGTAACTGCAGCAAAACATCTCATACTGAATCTTTTGTTGGCAGAAGAAACTTCCCTTGTTCCTGTATTTTCTTGTAAATCTGCACTAGGCACTGCAAATCAGAAATATTTTTCTACAGTATTTGGTGTTTGGTCTGTTTGCTATTGCTGGAAGCTACATCTATCTACCCATTACATTTCTCATCTGATCCTGTGTGGACTTGCATTCACAAGGCTAACAGGAGCTGCTGTTGCAGGAACCAAATGAAAGTAGTAATAGGTTAACCCATCCTTCAGTGCATACAATCTATCCCTGGACAAAGATAAACTTGAGAGAGAAGCAGCATGCTGAAAGCTCTAAATATCAAAGCCTGCAGACACATCAGGCCCCTGTCACAGGGTGCAGTTCTGTGTTGCTTTGGTGGTTGAGTTAGAGCTATGTTAGCCCTTTCTTCTCTGATTCTAAGCAATGAAAAAACAAATGTCCAAGGTGCATTCCTGTTAAAAGTGACTTATATTTTTGACTTGCATTTGTTTTGCAACCCATTAGGTATTGATTGTACAACAGCACATAAAGCTGAAGCATTCTCCTGAAAATTCTTCATATTTTGAAACAGTAGTTGGGTGGAGATATAGGTAACTGCATTTTAATTCCAGGGCTTTGAAACTATTGAGGCAAAACTGGTATGAAAATCCTATAAGCTGCTGAAAGGAGAGTTTGCATATACCTCTTTTTCTGAAATAATTCTCCATTTGATATAGGGAAAATAAACTTTCCCTTCACAGGTACTTGAATGTGTCATTTGATGCTGTCCAGTTGGTGCTGGTAGTTGTCTTCAGTGTACTCAGAAATGAAAACTTCAGGAAAGTGTTCACCAGTTCACGAAGCAGCCTTCTTGTGGATTACTCTTTAAAATCTTGTTTGTTTGTTTCGAATCTTGCAGAGTAAGTGTGTCAAGTACTGGCCTGATGAATATTCCCTAAAGGAGTATGGCGTTATGCGTGTGAGGAATGTTAAGGAGAGTGCAGCACATGACTACACGCTAAGAGAACTTAAGCTTTCTAAAGTTGGGCAAGTAAGTATGTTAGTAACTCTGTCCTTTTAATCTAGGTTGCAAATAAAAAAAAAGCAGAAAGGCTCTTTCTGAAGAATCAATAAGAGCACTAAGAGATTAATAAATTGAGCCTTGACTCTTTCTTTGAAGTTCCAGCTTTAGCTCCATACATTTTTCTGTTTGTCCTTGGGCTAATTGAGGATTCTTATACCTGAGCGCTTTTTTGGCAGAAGATGCATGACTACAGAGCTTTGAGGAAGTTTGGAAGGAAGCATGAAAGTGCTTTTAAGTAATCATACTTTAGTCTAGCTAAGCATTTATCTGCCTTTTCATGGAGGTGGTTGTACTAGAAGGAACTGGTTGTATGGGAGTCCAGAATCTAGAAAGAGCTCTTAAGTGATGACATGTAAGATGAGGATGGAAGCAGTGAATTAGTGTGGGAACAGCACTTTGTTGTTAAGAAACAAAGCTTCTCCCTAGCTTCTAAAGGTGAAGATGGAAATACTGGAAACAGCTAAATGAGAAAGAGGGAACAGTGGGAGCAGGTAGTGTGATTGACTTGTCAGGCCAAGAAGAACTCTTTCCTTCTTTAAATGAGTTGTAGTGCCGTGGGTACTGAGCAGAAGATTGGATATGCTGCTTTCTGAACTGATTCAACTTTGCTGAAGTAATGCTCTTAAGTGGATTTTGATCAGAAGCATTTTTCTCATGTGTTGATATCTTCCTTCTAGGGGAACACAGAGAGAACAGTTTGGCAATATCATTTCAGAACTTGGCCTGATCATGGAGTTCCAAGTGACCCTGGAGGTGTACTGGACTTTCTCGAGGAGGTGCACCATAAGCAAGAAAGCATTTCTGACGCAGGACCAGTTGTGGTCCACTGCAGGTACAGCAATGCACTATGTCTCTGCTTCTGTGCAATTCTGTTGGATTCTTCTTTTTACATCTATTGATGATGTATTGTGTGGGATCATGCTTGGATCATTGCTTGGAATCACTAGTCTACCATCCCACCTCCTGTGAATGAGATATCATTCCTTTTAATGTATGGATTTTTGTTTTTGTTTTGAATAAGGCCAGGAAGCATTTGATCTTTTAGTTGTCTGATCCAAGGTTGTTAATAAACACTAAGAAGCAGAAAATACTGTTAAAACTTCTTCTGTCTCTGAAAATTTAGGCCTCTGTTTTCTGTTGTCTGTGTAGTTCAGTTTGTCTTTAGCTGTTGTCTGGAAATCTAATGTTGCTTAGTGTTGGACTCTTAACTTGGTGATCTAATGCCTACTCAGAGCAAAATGATTATTTTTCTTTTCACAGTGCTGGGATTGGACGAACAGGAACTTTCATTGTGATTGATATTCTTATTGACATAATCAGAGAAAAAGGTAGGTTTCTTCAACCTTTGTTTTCTGCTGGGACGTTGACATAGGTCATAGGAGCATCACAGTAGAAACAATAGTAATGTTGACAGGGGATTCTAGCATTGTTTCAGAGTGAGTACTTGTTTGGTATAAGAGGGACTCAGTCATTCCTCTTGACTTAGTTAGAATCAAAGTGCTGAAATCCTGCTCTGGATCAGGACTTTCAGCTGAGGATTAGCCAGGAATCTGATTGCGTTATATTTATTAATATTTGTATTTAATTATTTGTTTAAATCTTTCATGAATTTGTGGCTGTCAGTCTGCTCATTGTACGTTGAAGAGACAAATCTCTCCAATAGCATAGATTACTTTATTGTTTCCAATCTCAAGGTGTTTTTTTTATTTTATAGGTGTGGACTGTGATATTGATGTTCCAAAGACCATTCAGATGGTGAGATCACAGCGGTCAGGAATGGTTCAAACAGAAGCACAGTACAGATTTATTTACATGGCAGTACAGCACTACATTGAAACGCTACAGCGCAGAATTGAAGAGGAACAGGTATATTCAGCTGAAGTATAAATTATGTAGGAACGTGTCATCACTGGAGCAGGGAGCAGAGTTGCTCATTTGCTGCTTGTTACTTGGAGACTTGGCTGCAAGTATGGTAATCAAATTTGAGTGTTAGATACTCTGTTTTGGATTCTTAAATTATGTGGAACAAGGTATATTGATCTGAAGGATTGTAAAGCATTTAGTGATCCTACAGAGCATCATCCAACAAAAACCACCTAGAGGAGTGATTTATGTGATGAGAAAACTTTTGGAACATGGGGACAATCACAAGACACCCCCCCCACACCTCATTCTTTCTGTTCAGATACTCCCTTGCACTCAAATTCTGCAGTCTTTCACAAAAGTTGCATGGTTTTGTGATAAGAGCTAACTTTCTGTCCACTATTGCTTTCATTCTCTGCCCTAACTTCTGGTCATCTGGGACTTATCTTTTTTCAGAATTTCAGTATCTTCTGCTGCCTTGCTGCTCAGGAGATAAACCCACACAGTTCATCACACAGATGTGGGGAGCCATATGTTCATGGTTAGTTCAGTGCCTGGTGTGAGATGTAAGCCCTGTTTTAGAGGTAGGGTGTGCCAGCTCAGCCTTGGCACTCTTGTGTGGCTTCTGGCTTCTTTAGAGTGTGACAGAACTTGTTTTATATTTGCCAGCATAATGTGGATGCACTGTTCAATAGAGGATAGAGTCTTTATTCTTTTCCCCAGGATGGCTGTTGTGTGCTCTGATGCTGATTAGACACAAAGTGAAGAACATGAAATCCCTCAGGTGTACTTTTTTTTCCTGGCTTTGTTGTTTCACTTCACTTTAGAGCTCCCTCACATCTGTGTGATTGCACAAACCTCGTATCCTCAGCTTTTGAATATGGTCTCTTTCTGCTGCCACCATTTATAAAGTAGATCTGTAATTTCTTGAATGCTGTAATGTGGTTTTGAATGGTATTTTGATATTCAGTAGAGCAGTGCATTTCTCTTACAGTGATCAGTTGTTTCATCCTCTATTGTATTACTAGCTCAGGAGGCATGAGAATAGAAGTTTCCTAAACTGGAAATAGAGCATTGCTTTACATCGTGAAGTCTTGACCTATAAGGGCTAGTGGCAGACACAGGAATAAAGCAGAATAATACTTTTCAGATAAAAGCTTTGTGTTGAGTATAGGAAGTAACATTCTGGAGAAAAAAAAATAAAGATGTGATGTCATGCAACACTTACAGCTGTGCTGAAGCAGTGGGTATGTATACATAGCTGCATCCATTTGCAAGGGATGAGTTCTTTTTAATCAGAAAAAAAAATTTCCTGGCTTCTCTGCTAACATTTCCTTCTGCATTGCAGTGCTGAGAACTTCAAGAGTTCCTAGACTTAAATGTTGTGTTGGATATTGCCTGTCATCCTACAAGTGTGGGAAAAGGAAAATTAGATTTGTTTTGCTTTGTCTTTCCTGCAGAGATGTGTATGGTCTTTTACATCTAAGAAACAAGTTGTTTCTGCTGCATTTCTATTATTATGAATTAGAGAGGATAATTACAGTGCATTAAACTGAAAGAAGAGAAGCCAGGAAGGTACTTAATCTTGGCTTTTCTATTCCAATCAGCTTAAGTATTAGAAGAACTGATTGATTCCTTTTAATTTTACTGTATAGAGTATCTGCACCTCAAACTGCTATTCATTATGCAATTAAAAAAAATCAAAAATAATTTAAAAAAACCCTCTCATTTGGTGCTTCAGAATATTATTGGCAGGAGAGGGGTTTGTACTCATAATGCTGTTAAATGCACTGGTCAGAACCTTTGCATTTTGTTTAAATCTTTTTAGCTTCAGCCTTCCAGGTAGTGGATCTGGACTTGTGGTTGAAGGGGTTTGTAAGGAATAGGTGGGAGGCTGAGAGAGGAAGAAGTTTTGCAGAAGAATAGGAAAAGTTGTGGTCTCAGAAGACCGCTTTGAAAAACTGCAACTTAAAATGCAGTGCAGAGCTTTGTTAATGGAAACTCAGCAGCCAGATCTCCTCAGGGATTCTGCCAATCTCTGCTGTGAGATTGACTCAGGTCTCTTATATAGTACTTGTTGGAGCGTTTAAAAAACAAAATGAAACAAGAACCCTATGTTCTGTAAAATTTTTTAAAGTGAAGCTTTCATTTAAATGTAGGTTGCAGTGTGTGTGTGTATTGTGAATGTTTGTCCTGGAAACAAAGAAAAGCCATATCTCTCTTTCCTAGTGTAGCTTTGTTTGCTGGAGCCTTCAGTATCTTTAGATGAATGCCAGCAAAATTGGCTGCAGCTTGTAACATATGTTGCAGAATACAAATGACAGCTTGGGTTCTTTTTATATCAAATCGAGTGGCCTAAGATGATATTTTATTAGAGATCTTGCAAACAGGATTGTTACTCATTTGGCCACATCTCTGAGATGGAAATAAGGTCAGTGGGAGGCGCACTGGCTGCTGCTGTCTGTTAAAGAATGAAGTCTGGTTTCTTCTGCCAAGTAAGACGAAGGTTGTGTATGAGTGCTGGTTCTTTAGGTTGGTGGTGGTGGGAAGGGGAGCACTGAAAAAAGAGGCTTTTCGGGTCTCGGAACAAATAAAGCCAAGCTTTAGGTCCTATCCATATTGTGTGTTATCTATGGAATTGAGTTCTTTGGTGTTCATAGCTAAACCCTTCTAAACACTAATCTGGTTAGCTGTGTAATTTCCATATTCCTTCAATGATTTTTTCCTATTTGTTGCTCAAACCTAGCTTTTCCCTGTGTTTTGCTTCACAGAAAAGTAAGAGGAAAGGTCATGAATACACAAACATTAAATATTCTTTATCGGACCAGACAAGTGGGGATCAGAGCCCTCTTCCACCCTGTACCCCAACCCCAACGTGTCCAGAGTAAGTTGGTTTCTGTTGCTGGTGTGCAGGTTTTGAATGGTGCTAATCTTCAGTGATCTTGAATGAGTTACCACAGAGCTTGTGCTCAGACTTTTGCCACATACTTTGCTCTTAAACTATTAAGTGTACAAACTTGGTTTTCTCAGACTTGCAAATACTTGCTTCATTTCAGAATGAGAGAAGATAGTGCTAGAGTATATGAAAATGTGGGGCTGATGCAACAGCAGAAGAGTTTCAGATGAGATGATGTACAGACTTCAGTGCAAAGGCAGGTATGTATTTTGTGACTGTGCATATGCAGCCTGGAGTTCTGGGGTTTGAATAAAATAGAATAAAACCAGACTATAACAACATCTTCTAATGCTTGAAATGCACGTAATCCATCCACCCTTAAGGAATTTAAATTTCAGAAGCTAATTTTGATTGAGTTACATCTATATTTACCCTCTCAAAACAATATAGAATACTAGCTTGGTGGTGGTAGTTTGTTCTCTTCTGACTCAGCAGTGGCATAGGTTGGAGGGCTTTATTATTCAGGAAACTGGTGTTCTATATGATGAGTGGGAGCTGCAGCCTGAACTCCATGTCTTTAAGTGATCTTTGCTCCTGGTGCATGCTAAGGATTTGTGTTCATCTAAAGAGATTAAAAGAGCACTTAATCTAATGCTCAGCCTCAGTAAAGATATATTGAGCAAGATTACTGCTGTGCCTGTATGGTGTGAGCAGATACTGGAAGAAAACAGTGAAACTGATCTAATATGATAGCCTTTTACTAAAGATTTTGAACTATTGTCAGACAGAAATAAAGTCTTCAAAGTTAGTGTCCTATTGTGTTCATATTAGTAAAATTAAATCCTTGCTTTTGCTGAAAGAGAAAACTATGATTCTCTTTATATTTTAAATAGCCATTATGGTTTGATTTATGCAGTCAATTGAGTAGATATTGGTTATTGGCTGATAAGTTTATTAACTATGGTTAATGGGCTGTGAATGCAGCAAAAGAATAGCTTCAAATTTAAGGTGTCCTTTCTTTAGTCATTTACTTCTCCTGGATTCTAGCCTAAAGCCTTTCATCACCTTTTGCCCCTGTGCTTTTAATGACCTCAGGCATCCTATTTTCCCCTTCCCTCTTAGTAGCTGTATGTATGCTTCATCCATTCAGTCCACAATCTTATCTTCTATGTACATAGGCATATCCCACTTAGTCCACAATCTCAAATACATGTTCTCATCTTCTAATGCCAAAGTACCATGCAGCTATAATCAAGATTTGTGATTTTCAGTTGAGTTTATGTCTTTCTTGAGTCATTATACGCTTCTATATAATGTCAGAACAAGAACAAACTGTCAGCTTATTTTTGTGTTGTTTTATTTTGTACTAAATAGCTTTTATCTCTTTTCCAGAAATGAATATGGTTTTTAAAAAGGTCAAGAAAGAGATGGAAGAAGCTTCACATGAATGGTGAACTCTGAAGGCTTGGTACCTTTTTAATTTACGGTTTTAATCCTTCAACAGTAGGCAAAACTTAAGACCATCTAAAGATTGTTTATATCTCTTCTCTCCAATGCCTGATTTACAATTGCTCATTTTCCAAATAAAAGGAAATCCTATCTACAATGTAGACAACTACTTTGTAGAGTCAGTTTTGAATCCAGCAAACTGTTGGACTGTCATCCATGTGTTTTTTTTAAATAGTATTTTTGTTTCATAATATGGCTATTAGTCGGTTTTGGTGTTTTGTGGATTTTTTTTTCATTTGAGCCATTGTGGGGGTTTTTTGTCATGGGTGGTGGGAGAACAATGACATGGATATGAATCTGTTAGACTAATGTAAAATAATGATGGGAACAATACTTGATTGAAAACTGTGGATCACCGGTGTGAGTAGAATCAGCTACATGGTAAAATTAGTCCTAATACATTTCAAACTCAGACTGAGTTCCGTAAGGGTGAGCAGTATATGAAGGTGCTTTTTGTGGTAACTGATAGCTTTGATTACTACTTAGCTGAGTGGCTGACTGAGCTATTTTTGAATAATTATGTAAGATAGCCTTTATCAAAGGAAATTTCTTTTACATGTTCTCTACCCAAAATAGAAATTTACTGTATCTCTCCAAAGGCATGGTGGCCTAATGTCTTGTGAGGATACTATCTCTGTTCATTTGTCTGTGTTCATCTATTAAGCAAGAGATTGAATGTGCTGAGTTCGAGTAATTTTAAAATTTGCATGCTGACACCTTAACAGCATACTGAAAACAGAGTGAAACAAGTAACCCACTATGCAGGCTCTTAACTCACTATAAGGTAAGCCTCTTCTCCCTTCCCCTGGGGAGATGGAAGCTGCTGGGCCTTCTAGTTTTTAGTAAGACCTTATGACAGTATAAGTGGCTAAATTAAAGTTTTGTGGGGGAAAGCAGCGCATGGAAGCTGGTTATCCACTGAAATTGCCTTGGTTGAAAAGGACAGAATGGACAGCAAGGCCAGCAGGCTCGTTCTGGTTTGTTTCATCAGACAGGAGTTTATTACCATTCCACCTGAAGTGCCTTTCAGAGCTGCGTTGAAATTGCTGTTCCTATTAGATTAAAAATCATGTTCATCTGAAACCACTTCTGATTGTTGTCAATGAAATGGAGCCCTCTGCTAGAGAGAGACTACAGAACGACGAGCTGCTGTTGAGCTGCCAGGTAACTGGGTTCCTTCACTTAGTTTGCTCTGTCCTGTTTCCTGGACCAGAAGCTCCCCTTAAAGCTGTGTGCACTAGTGACAAAACCAGTCCCTAGCAGTAGGTACTGGTGGTGTCTTACCAACATCTTCCCCTGTGTTCCTGGGGAAGTTCTGTGACTTCATGGTTAAGGATTTATTGCCATTTCTGTACAGTGCATACAGATGGTGAGCACTGCATCAACTTGCTGTAGGCATGGTGCAGGGCCAATGAAATTGCATTACTGGCCTTACTAGTGAAATTATGCTAAAGCTTGGAATGTAATTAATGCAGCTTTGTGAAAGGTTAAGTGGGAGATTACATTACCTTTTCCTGAGAGTGCTTAGCAAAATCAAATATTTGAACACTTTGTTTGAACTGAATGAAGGTGCTTCTTTAATGTTAAGCAGAATTTTGTTACTTTGCCTATTGTCCTTTTTGTCTTCTGAGGCTTTGGGTTTTCTTTTCTCTTTTTTTTTTTTTTTTTTTGGAACTCCTGTCACCAGCATACCATAATGCATTTTAATGTCATAGCCTTATAGTCTAATCATAATATTTACTCCCCTTCTCCATCTGAAATTTTGTCGTGATGAGGGAGAAATCTATTCCTTTGGTAGTGAGATCTGTTCTGCATTGCCTGCCTCCTTCCCTGTCCCTGCATACAGCTTCATCCTGCTGAACAGAGATCAGCTCGAGGTGTTGGTATTTGCATAGAGCAATTGACAGCAATCTCAATATTTATTTAAAACTTGGTGTGGAGTTAGATAAATTCTACACTTCATATATTAGAGCAAGGTGGAATGCATGTTCTGTACCAAACCGAAGTCATGGTGAAAGTCAAGAGAAACCAGAGAAGGATCCTGAATGATTCTGAACTCTGTTTTGAACTCTGTTAATGTGATGTCTTAAAAGATTGACCTCTATAAGCAGCAATCAGTTATGTGGCCAACATAAGGTTGCCTCTTTTAACCTCATTTTAGCTGTTTAGAAGCTGCCACTGTAGGATTTCTTTTTTCCTTGGAGCCAAGGAATTCTTACTCCAAAATGTGCATTAATCCTGAGGAGTAAATGGTGGAAGAACGTTGATGAGAAGAAACAGAATCTAAAAGGTTGTGAATAAATACTGTGCTTCTAACTGGAGTGTTGGACCATGCTGGATGCCAAAGGGGAAACCTTGCAAGAGAAAACCTGCCTGCCCTTCCTGCAAGAGCAAGAGAGGGATCATTCTTGGAGCATTAAAAAAATTGTTTTACATAATGTGTGGATTTTTATTACGGATGAAGCAAGAAAGAGAGATGTCCTTTGGTTTAGGGGAGATAAGTGAGTCTGTGGGTTTCATGTATTTCTAGTGAGTTTTTTTAGAGAAATCTTGTGCATTGATCTACAAGCTGTGGCTGAATCAGTGGAACGGAAAAGGGATGCAGTTCTGAAGCATTCTGTTAGGGAAGACTTCATACCACAAGGGAAACTTTAACCCAATCCTAAGGCACAACGATTTATGCCAGCATGAATTTGCTGCAGACTTCATTTTACTGAATGTTTCATAGCGTACACTTTAATTTCAGCTAGCTGTTGTTAGGACTGATTGGTTCTCCTATTAATCCTGACCAAATCGTTACTTTTTCCTCTTAAGATACGTGTCTGAAACACAATTAACCAGGATACAGCTAATGAAATTCTAAAACCCATTTCCTTTTTCATTGTAACGGTGGGGAAAATCACAGCTGGTACTAGGATGTGTTGTCAGGGTTTGGTTTGTCATTATTTCAAATTTTTTTAATTTTTCCCTTTTAAATAGTGAAACATGTAATTAATAATTTCAAGCCTGTTTATTTATGACATTATTGTGATTTTTTTATTACAGTACTAAAAACTAATGAAAAAGGATCTTATTAGGTGGAGTAGACCTTGCATTTTTTTTTCCTGCAGTGTATGAAGTATTGTACCAGAGTATTAAATGAAATTGTAATATTTTATTGAAAAAATCTCTATCCTTTAAAAGGAATACATTTAGGATGTCATCAATTTGATGTGAATCATGTAAATGTTGATAATGCGCTGTTTATCATACATTTAGTGTTTTGAAATTCTTGCTTCTTGCCTTTTGCCCACGTACATTCTGTAGACCATTTACAATTGTCAAAATGTGACATTAAAATAATAGTTCATGTATAGAAATATTGGTGGTTGTCCATTGTTTTCTGTGCTGGTATTTATGGGTCTTAGTTCAGCTGCTCTGCTGTTGCATTGTGATTTTTATTGCTGCGAAGCTATATTATCAGAAATAAAAGCATATCTGTAAACAACAGAACTTAAAAGAAAAAGGGAAAAAAAAAAAAAGAAATAAACATAATTTTCTTAAGATGACTTGTCAGTTACTCTGTTCTCCAGCTCCCAGGCAATATTGATGGTGTGTAGGCACTCATCTTCAAGCTTAGATGATTGTTTGCGAGTTGTGGTCATGAGATCTGTTGAAGAAAGCAGCTGTCCTTCCTGAGAGCCAGCGGAGCACAGCTTCTAGTGAGCATGATGTATGTGAGTATGTGTCCTCATGCTCCTAGCATTGGCCAGAGGTCCATGTGCTGCCTATGTTGCTACCTCTGGCTCTGTGCATAGACTTGGGCAGGGCTTGTCTGTTCTGCTCCAGCCTGCTTTCCCATCTAGAAAGCTGCCCCTTGTTATTTTGTGGCTGATTTTTGAAGTTGATGTGGAACACTCACAGAGCTGAGGTGGAAATCAGCCTTTCTTTTTTTGCTGAATATTAGTGCTAATCAGTCAGGTTGATTTGCAGGAAAGGAATGACAATCCTGCTCTCTCTTGGCTACAAGCTATTCTGCCAGGGATGAGGGGGAAGGAAGCTGTTGCTCTCCTGCTGCTCCTTCTATCCCAGTCTTTCGTGTCGAGCACATTTGTCTTTGGGGCTCTGCTGTTTGCTGAGATCCTTGTATGCCAGCACCATGCAGTGACTTAAAAGAGGGACTGGTGCTTTGCAGAGGAGCTGTGCTGTGCCTCAGGCTCCTTGCTGCCAGCTGCTGCTCCCATACTTCACAAGCTGTCAATGTTTCTGATCCTGTAACACTTGGAGCTAGACGCTTCCAAAAATGTAATGTTCTACCTGTTCTCTGGTCAGGAGCAGAGGAATGTACATGTGCCCCTAAGTTATTGTGTTTTATGTCTAATTTTAGGTCCAGTAATACTGCTTTTTCTTCCTTAAAGCTATTGGAAACGTTCCCACTAGGCATGTCACCGCTGTTACTGATTCCCAGAAACCAAACAGCCTGAGCAGTCAGTCAGCTCTGCTCAGATATGAGGGGTTTTGATTCAGTGAAATTTCCACTGAGCATTAGTGCTCCCCTTGATCCTACTTACAAGGGCTGAGTGGTAAAAAGGCAGATAAGCCATTCTGCAACTTTTTAGGAAATAAATGCTGTGTTGTAACAGGGACAACGTGGGCAATGCTGGTTGAACACAGAGCAAATATCAGCTGAATTTGTAGTGAAACAAGCTTAATCTCAAGGCGATGGCAAAGCAAAGAGATAATCTACTGAAATGCCAAGAAGGAGGCAAAGCCCTGTGGTCAAGGCCTCTGCAGCATCAAATACAAACAGAATTCAAATGAGGCCAGTAGCTATGTAGAGCAGCTTGGCTTTAAGGCGATTATCTTGCAGAGTGAGACTTTTTTATGAATGTGTCTAACAGTTTGCATCCATCTCTGAATATAGCAATGGTTTTATAATCTCTTTCAGAGGGGGAACTTTGACAAATACCAAAAGTGATAGTGATGTGGTGAAATGTAGCACCTCCTGCTTCCTTCCAGGCTGCTGCCATGCATTTTCGCTCTCCCATTGCAGGTAAGTGTCAGCGGAGATGGTTATGGAGTACTTAAGGTTCACATCCCTCCTGAACTGGATGTTGTCCTGTTTGCAGGTTGTTCTCTGGTTACCCACTGGTAGTGTGTGCTGCCCAGATGTGCTGGCACTGGTGCAGTTATGTAGAGCAAAGGCTGACAAAAACAGTTGTAAGGTTATCACGGTGCTGGAAGCGTGTCCTGACATTGCTGTTGTTTACAGGTGGCTCTCAGCACATTCAAGCCTTGATGGCTGGCTATTGTTCAAGGACAAGTTTATCTCTGTAAAACCTTGAAATGTTGGCTGACTTTTTCAGGATAAATTCCAGTGCAGCTAGTGGTTGGTTTAGGCGAATCTGAAACATGCCTGCTGTTGTAAAGGGCGATTCATCATGCTGTTCTCCTCATCCTGTAGCAAGAAGAGCTGAGCGGGTCATGAAATTCTGCCACAGAGGAAAAATGAAGGTGTCCTTCAATCAACCTATGGGCTGTTTCCAAAGCAAATGTTTTTTTTTTCAGTGCATCTCTGACACAGTCGATGCAAGTCAGAGCTCCGTTTTCAGGGTGGCAGTTCTCCTTTCATGTCCCTGTGCAGCTTTTTGTTTTAGACCCTTCACTTGAAATCACCTCTGTGCCCATTGCACAGCATTTGTGCTTCAAGTCTGAAATCTGCCTTTGCCCTGAATTGTTGTCAGAGGATCAAATGTGGATCTTTCCTTTTTTTCTTCCTTTTTCTTTTGTGATGCTTAGGAAAGATACCTTCAAAGGATTCTTAATATGCTGATTGCTTCCTGTTTTCCCCTTGGAGAAAGACTTGGAATAACAATTCACAGATCAAAACGCTTGATTTGAAAAGCGCCCAGATCTCCCAATGAGTGCCTCGAAGTACTGGAGGGGCTGCTGTATTTTTAGTGTGCATCATCTTGACAGCTTGCTGTCCTTCTTGACTATGTGCATGTTTGCTACTAATGGAGGAAGCAGCCTTGGATTCTTATGCTGGTGCTTTTCTCAGTTTCCTTATTTGTGTCATCGTGTGTGAAACAGGAGGGGGAGGAACACTCCAGTCTCTCTTCTGCAGGAAATCAGGCTGGAAGATTGCTGCAATTCCTTCTGGCCTTTTTATTTAATAGTGCTGTGTCTGAGCTTAGTTTATGGTTGTTTATTCTGGCTGTAATCTTCAATTTTATAGATCTGTGGAAGTTCCATGTGTGTTTACGGTCATGAATGATAGCTTTAGGGATATGAAGTGCCATATAGCAAACAGCAGAGAGAAATAGCATGTAAGTGGTGGCTTTTTCAAACTGCTTGATCTCATTTCATCTTCTGTGATTAAGATTTCATAGCTGTAGAGTGGGTGAGTGGCCTTTCAAAAAGGGAATGGCTCTGTCCTCCCAGGTGGTTTGGCATGCAGAGCAGGTCTAGGGCTTGCACATAGATCTTGAGGTTGAAATTCCACCATAGGCAGGGCCTTTCCTTGCCTCTGCTGCTCTTCAAAAGCCTGTTTGTTTCAGTGACAGCAAATGAGGGAAGATTTGTGCTACCACGAGAGAAGCATCAAGCTCTCCTGTATGGCTGGCCTGCATGCACGTGTCCATTCTGGCTTTCTCCATGGGAAATCTCTTGGGAGTCTGCAGTGGATCCAGCCCTGCACATGGCCACATCTTCCCATTGCTTTCATATTCTTCTAGACCCCTTTGGCAGCAATTGTCCTAATTCCACATAGCAGAAAACTGCTTTAATTGGAATGTTCTTCCTGTAGACTTTTGTGCAAACAGCAAACTGGGACTTTTGCCTGCACTTTGCACACTTTTTCCCCAACAAGCCCTGAGTTTCCACCTTCACCCATCTCCATGCAGCACTTGGTGTGTTGGCTAAGACTGTGATCTGCTTATGTGCCTCCAGTCTCCTGGAGTCCTCTTGTTAATCACAAATGCTTGCAGCGACTGCTGGTATTGTAATTAACAGCCTTTCTGCACGTTGCAGTCAGTCTGTGTTTCTCATGGCTCATGAGCTTGGGAAAATGCAGTACCTCCAGAGCACCTCTGCTCAATTGCTGTGTGCTGTTGTTCCAGGTGTCCTGCACTGACCTTCTGTTCCCCATGCGGCCTTCAGCCATCTCTCATGTGTGATGCTGAGATGACTGTTGGTCTGCAATAAAGAGATTTGTCTGGATATTGTATGAAATTGGAGATCAATCTCTAAGGGCTCTCCCACAAGGACCTGCCTGAGTGTGTTAACCTTTTGATTCATAGCAGTTTGTAACTATACAGACCATCAGTGCTGGTACTGAGTTTCTATTAACTTTATTCCATTTCCCAGGCCAAGATCTGCATAGTAATGTCAGTAATTTGAGCAATCTACTCCCCAGTCCAATTGAATTGATCACAAGGCTTTGAGGGGTGACTTTCATTGCTATGATGCATTTCTGCAGAATGCAGTTGTTCAGGGGAAAAGCAATATATTCTGATACACAAATTGCCCTTCTCAGGCATGGGTCACTGGGTGGACTCAGACTGTGATGCTTTCATGAGGGCTGTAAGAAAAACTCAAAGCTTCTTTCCCAAATAGTGCCAGCTGTGGATGAGAACCAGAAGGAAGAACCCAGTGTATTGTCATCAGCCTACAAACAAGTGTCCTCTGCGCTTAGGTGTGACAGTGTGCTCTTTTCCCAAGGGATCCCATTCCCTGCGGCTGCCTCCTGCCCTTGAAGCGTGAAGGTCTTCTGGTTGAAAGGTCTGAAAATTGAATGTTGAGGAAAGGAAGACTGGTGTTTGGAGCTTTTTTGCTTGTTTCACGATGCAGGAAGAATGGACATGCTGGTGGTGGGCTTCCATCTGCAAGGCTTGCTGTCATTTCCTTGCCCCTTTGCTCAGTGTTTTGGACACTCAGCATGCTCAGTGCCCTGGCATTGCCTCGGAAACACCAGGCAAAGGCTTTGTTCCCCTCTGTGCTGCAAGGGGCTGAGTGCTGATGCGTGAGCTCCTGCCTGGGAGCTCAGCAGTGGCTCCCCTGTGCTTAACACACTCAGCTCCGCAGCGCTTGGGGCTGAGTTAAATGTGTTCCCCAGCAGGCTGCAGCCCCACTGTGCTCAACTCTTGGAGACACAGAGAATAATAGACAGTACTGCTTTGTCAGGTAGGTTGTGAAATTAAACACCGCAGAGATCTCCAGCTTCTCAAATATTACCCCAGCGGGCACCATAAGGGCCTAGCATGGGACATTTATGCACGGTTCACCTGGCTGCACGGCCAGCATTGCTCCTGAAAGCCCCACGGCTGCAGAGCTGCATGTATCTGTGCTTTCCATCACTCGGCCTCACTGCTGGAAACCGTGGTTTATTTGCCTCATCCTCTGCAATTGCTGTGGTGAGCGGGCACTGAGCAGCTCGCAGAGCTCCGGACCGGGGCTGCTTCATCACTATTAATAGTTATTTCCTCACTGAGGGGTTTTTATGGCTGCATGCTTAGGGGAAGGGTTGCTTTCAGCTTCTTTTCCTATCACTCAGATAAATGGTGTGTCAGCTCCGGGATAAATAGGAGAGATGGGGAAGGTGTTGCCATGGTAACACAGGGATTTCAGTGATTGGTATCCATGGAGATTGTTGCTAAATTCTGAGCGATTTAAAAGTGCTTTATTTAAAACATAATGAGTGTGCCACTGCCTCTAGTGTGGTGGGAATTGTGTGTGTATACACACGTGCACGCACGGGTGCTTTCAGCTGGCAGCCCTGCGGTGCATCAGAAAGGAAGAGAAGTTATTCTGGGCCATTCAGATGCTGTGAGAAATGGCAGTGGGACACCGTGAGCCCTCCTGCCCAAAGCTGCCTCCTTAAAGCACCCTGATGGGTGACAGCTGCCCTGCAGTGGGTGGGCACTGCTTTGCAGCCCCTTCTCAGCACTTTGCTGCTGCACCCCCTGTCCTAATGGGGTAAGAGCTCATCAAACACCTCTCTGAAATGGTCCTGTGCCAGTCAGGAATTATCTTTTATTGTATCATTAGAGGGGATGGAAAGCACTGGAAACCTCTGTTTTGGGCAACCTTAACGATTCTATGGTTCTGTGAGTGAACGTGGTGATGTGTTGGAGTTGGAGTGGATGATCTTAGAGGTCCTTTCCAACACTAATGATTCTCTGGTGTGGCTGGTGGCAGCTTGGTTTTTCCTTCTTTACTCTCCAGGATGCAGACCTCAGACCTGTCCAGTTGGAGAAGTTCTGTGTGACGCTGCTTCCCTGTGCAGGAGGTACTAAGGACACTTTGCTCATTTTTAGTGAAAATAATTGTTATTTCGTGCACAGAACTGGTGAGATTGCTGAGCACTAGCAGCTGTTTTGGTTTAATAGCTGGAATTTTTCATTGCCTTGGAGTCCTGTTAGCCCTGCGTGCTGCACTATGCATGGCAAGCCTAAGTACTTGGAGACGTCTCACGTTGCAGCCTGACCTGGGTGCTTTTTGCTGATGCCTGGTGAGACAACAGCAGTAAACATCATGCATAAACAGAAACATTCAGCTACATTAGCTCTGCTTCCTCCGCTGCTGTGGCTCTGCCGCTGAACCACAGCACCTGCTGTAATCTGGGGGGCAGTCACCACCAAGGGCAATGTTTTGTACCTAGAGATATTAAATTATTTCAGAGTTCTGATGGAAATGCAACCCTTTCACGTCCCAGTGCCCAAAGCGAGCGGTGCTGAAGCATGGCAGCTTGGGAAGGAAAAGATGCACAGCACTTTGGGATGAGAGCCTGCATGCTGCCTGTGCTCTGGGGCATGGGATAATGCACCCACCCTGGCAGAGATGCTTTTTTGGGAATGTCTCAATGCTGGCACATTCTGGGGTTTCTTTCTTTCGTATTTAGTGCTGAAAAATGAAGTGCATGTGGGCAATCATTACAGCATCTGAGTTTGTTAAAGGATCTTTTTATTCGCCAATTTGCACAGCTCCCTTTCCAGGCTGCTGGGCATGATAAAATACAGCCATTCGGCCTGTCAGGGAGATAATTGGTTGGCATTATGAATCATAAAAGTATGTTCCCCCCTGGAATTTTATCCTGACACTTGATTTAATTTTTCTTGACATCACATCCATTATATTGCATCGTCTCGCTCTCGATAGTTAAATTTGCAGGCTCGCAGTAAGGACCAACAGGTTACTTAAGGAACAAAGCTGCTGTTAGTGAGAGGGTTGGCTCTGTGCTGAGGAAGCCCTTTTTCCTCTTTTGAGGAAAATCATCACCAAAAAAACCCATTACAGAAGTGCCGGTGGGAAGGTAGGATCCCCAATTCTGCCAGTGCCCCACAGGCTGCATTGCTTGGGGATGGGTGGTGGGAAGGGCTGCACTGACCTTCATTACAACATCACTTTTGGGGGTAACAGATCATCATAGAATGGCTTGGGTTGGAAGGGACCTCAAAGATAATCCATTTCCAACCCTCCTGCTGTGGGGCAGGGCTGTCAACCACTGCATCAGGCATGAGGTCAAGCTGCCCAGGGCTCCATCCAACCAGGCTTTGAACACCTCTGGGGTGGGGCATCCCAGGAGCTCCATTGGAAGGATAAAGGAAAGGGTAGGTTTTTGTTTTACCCAGCCTTCACATTGCTGTGCTCTCAGCACTCCAAGCACAAGGTGACAGTGGGTGTTCTCCCAAGAAATGGGACAGCAGCATTGTCCTTTGTGCAGAGTGCACCCCAGGGCCCTCCTTGTTCGTGTGAGACCCTTCCCATGGCCATGGTTCAACCCTAAAGGTGCAGGGGTGGGATGAGGAGCTGGGATCGACTGTGTCCCCAGGGCCCCCCCACAGCTCCCTCCCTCCTGGCACATCCGCCCCTCACGCAGCCTGCTAATTAGTGCGAGTGTAGCATCCTATTAATTGCAGCGATTGTGATGTTTAGATTTCTGGGTTAATTGGTAATATCTGGCGTAGCATTTTTTCCCTCCGGGTATTTCTGATCGCAGTAATTAACCTCCCCCACTCGACAGAGCAGGCTTTCAGCGCTGAGCTCTCCAGCTGCCTGCAGTGAGGATGCTGGGGGGACTTTTCTGGGGGGACTATGCTATGGGATGTGGTTTTTAATCCTAGAATCATAGAATGACTTGGGTTGGATAATCCTCCAGTACAACTCGTTCTGATGTCTCACAGAGGGTCTGTGTGCTGCGAGCATCTCCTCACCCAGGGGCTGCAGAGAGAGGGCTCCTATGGATGGCATCCCAACTGCATGGAACTGAGAGGCAGATGCATCCCCTTGGAGGTCCCAGCTTGCCTCTGGATGGCTGGGAAATGGGCACAGCATTAGTCCTGCAGAGAGCAAGGGGACTCGGTGAAATCTGTCCCCTCTGTGTGTTTATTTGGATTGTCCTCAGGAAGCACAGCAAAGCAGAGGCCATGCTGACTTGCCTTTATGCTTGCAACATTAAAGCTGCTGCCGTGCTGCGTGTCTTTAGGCAGAAGCTGGATCGTTACAGCTTTGCTTCCGTATCATTTCTGCAGTGACAAATGGGAGGTGGAGATGGGACAAGGAGTGCCAAGCTCGGCAGTGTAATTACAGCTCCCTTCCATTTTCCCATCCCCTCCTGCAGCCTGGTGGTAAATGATGATGGATGCTTTGCTCTGGCTACTGGCCGGGTCTGGAGGTTGGGAGATGGGATGGAAGCAGATCTGTAAAGGTCAGCGTGTTGTTTTCACTCTGCTTTCCTTCTACCCTATGGCTCCAGCCATAAGGGGGATCTGTAAAATCCTTGCCCTTTGTGTGCTGCTGGGATCCTGATTGCTTTTTCATTGATTGCACAAGCAGCATCTGGGGGTGGCAGTTGGGTTGCAATGGGGCAGCCTCTGTGCTGGGTATCTTTGTACCATTCCAAAAAGGCAAGAGGGACAAAAAAACAGGGCCCAGCCTGTGTTCAACCAACAGATATTCCAAAAATTCCTTAATATTCCAAGTTGATATTCCCCAATTTTTTAGGAATTTCCCACCCTTTAAAGCTGCCCTCCTTCCAGCTGTGAGATCTTCAGCCAACAGGTCTACCTGCAGCATTCTTTTTGCTGCCAATAAGTGTTTGATATTTAAGATACGTTTCCTGCTGAGCATAAGCTGTGAGCTGCACCCTGAGGGGGAGGGGGGGGAGGAGGGGGTGATTGACAAGCCTGGAGCTGTAGGGTAAAAGCCTCTGTCTGTGGTCCTTGTGCTTGCAGCAAAACCCCAGACAAAAGGCTGGGATTTCAAAGGCACTGAGCAGAGACTGCTGCAGAGCTTTAGAGGCATTGCTCTTGATTTCCACCAGCCTGAGGAACCATCCTTTGAAAATGCCAGCTTAGTCCAAGCCACACCACAGCTTGCTTTATTTTTTAATTGGCGTTTTATTCATTTTCTATTTTAAATTGCAGGAAAAGTGGAGACATGAGGCGCAGAAGGGCTGCTGGCCCTGTGTGTTCCAAGGCAAGCTGAGGACAGAACGCTTTCTCTCAACCTGGAGAAAACCCTCAGCTTGCTTTCGGCAGGATAAGTGATTATGAAGTGAGTGGAAGTAATTCTCGACTGTCTCAGAGTTATTGACTTTGCAATGATCCTGTGATTATTATTATTTTCTAGTCAGAGCAGAGAGGTGTGCACTGAGCTGACTGCAGATGTCTGTCTTAGGGCTGGCACATCAAGCTGCCTTCCGTCGTCCCCATCGTTATCTCTCCTCTTACTTTTCTATTTTTATTTTATTTTACAGGATATTTGCCTCCCCCCCCCTCCAACTGAGCTAAAGCAGTGTTTCAGGAGACCTGGTTGTTGGGCATGGTGGTGATGGGTTGGCCTTGGCCTTGGTGATCTTAGAGGTCTTTTCCAGTCTTAATGACTATAATTCAAACTGAATTAGCAAAAGTGTAGTTAATGGCACAGCTTAATGCAGTGGGTGGAGGAAGCTTTGTGCGTGGAGGACAAGTGGGAAGTTTGCACTGTTGGTGACAGTTTGTTGTTGGGTTGATGAACCTCTCATATCCCCCCAAGGCTCAGAGCCAGCCACTGCTGTAGGCTTTGCCCTCATGCTGTGGAGCTGGGGTGTCTGTGAGCATCTGGCCAGTGACTAACACAGTGAATGTGTCCTTTGTGTTCTTTCCTCCTGCCTCTGCCTAGAGGAGGATGACAGGAGAAGTGTGGGAGGACAGGATGGCCGCAGCCCTGAGGACAGCATCAGAGCCTGAGCTTGGGGCTGCTGGTGGATGAGCAGCATATATATGTCCTGGCTGTGTTTGGCCCTGTCCTGCTGGTTTTCATAGAATCATAAAGGTTGGAAAAGACCACTAAGACCAACTCCAACTGCTGTAGGCTGTGCTGGCCCTGTAGGTCTTCAGTTGTTGCGTCTCCAGAGGTGGTGATGTGCCTGCAGCCCTCCGTGGTGTTCATCTGGCTTTCAGTGTGCAGCCGAATTTCCAGTGCTTTCCTCTTCTGACTGTGCTAATTTCTGGTTGCCTGTTGCAGAGTTTGCTACTGATTTCCCTGGAGGGGAATAAAAACTCAGGCAGAAATACGGCGTGGAAAATAACTGTCACTGAGCACATGCATTGCAGAGGCTGGAGCCCCACTGGAACACAGCAGTGTGTGCGTGCCTCCAGGTACAGCGAGGAGAGAGAACCCCTAAATTACTTCCACTAGACATCTCCTCTTTCCCCAACCCTCCATACTGATAGATTTTGAGGCCAGAAGGGATCTTTTTATCTGAGTCCTGATATTACCCCGCAATAAATCACAGCCCCAATTGGAGCAGATCAGCGAGAGGAAAAAGGTATCGAACGTGGCTTTGAGGAATTGGCTTCTTATTTAACTATTAGGAAGAAATTCTTTACTCAGAGGGTGCTGAGGCCCTGGCATTGCTGTCCAGAGCGGTGGGTACCCAAGGCCATGGATGGGCCATGGACAGCCTGAGCTGGGGGGGGCAGCCAGCCCACGATAGGGGGATGGAATTGGGGATCTTTAAGGTCCCCTCCAACCTCAGCCATTCTATGATTCTATGAACCATTCCCAGGGCAGGTGAATGCACCCCAGTGCTCACAGGCTGCCTGCTGAGGCTCTTAGGGATGCTCCTGCACTCCTCACCACCCCCTGCAAATTAATGGCTGCACAGTGGCTGCCCTGTTGGTGGGCTCTGCTTCCCTCTCTGACATTTGGGCAGCTGTGTAGAAGCCTATCAGGGTCAGTTCTGAGTTTTATATTGTTCCAGCTTCTTCATCACAATGTCATCTGCAGCTGCATGCAACGCCTGGTTGTGTTGGTAAACTAATTTTGGTGTCTCATAAAAGGATCAGGTTGGTTTAATGAAATCTGCTTTTCATAAACCCGTGATGATTGGCACTAATTAAATTTCACCTCTTCATTAAGTGGGGCCTGTTTCAGCTATGCTGTTGTTTTGCCTGGCTTCAATGTCAGACCAACAGGTTGGAAGATGACATGGGGTTGTTTCAACACTGGAAAATCATTCATTTGTCACAGAGGTGGTGGTGCCCCATCCCTGCAGACACCCAAGGTCAGGGGACGGGGCTGTGAGCACTGATGGAGCTGTGGGTGTCCCTGTGCACTGCAGGCAGTGGGAACAGATGGCCTTTGGGGATCCCTTCAACTCAGCAGTTGCTGCTCCTGGTTCCTTTCTTTTTATTTTTTCTTCCCTGGGTTTAAATCTGCTTTATGGTCCCCTCTGTCTGTACCTGGCTGCAGGGAGAAACCCAAATCCCTGCTTCTGAAATGAAAGGGAAGGGGAAAAGAGAAAGAGGGAGGAAAATAAGGGAAGCGGAAAGAAAAGGGCTAAAGAAAAAAGGAGACCTGTAGGCAGGGGCTGAATCGGGGATTTGGGGGAAGTGCAGGCAGAATTAAGAAGAGAGAATAGCACGGAAATCTGAACTTATGCCATAGACTCATGTCCAGATGCTTCAGGGAGGCACGTACAGCCCCAGCATGGTGCAGGGGGTCGGGATGCGGAGCGCTGTGTGAGCGCATGCAGGCACAGCAGGGGACTTGTTGACAAAAGCATCCTACAGAATCTGCCTCTGGCAAGCTTTTTTATGCCTTTGGATTATGTTCCTGTGGTGCATTTGGGAAGCAGTTAGTGGATCGTTTTATGGGGAGGGGGGGGGAACCCATCTCCTCTGAGAGGATGTGTTATGTTTCTTAAACTGCGCTGCAAGAGTTGTGAGTGCTTTCAAAGTGATGTGCTCTGAATTACTGCATTGGGTTTGTTCCCCTCTGCAGCCTGGGGCAGAGAGATGAGAGGACAAGGGCTTGGAAATGGCTTTTCCTGCAGGAAATGTGCACCCAATGGCTCAGCTGAGAGGAGGTGCTGCTCAGCAGGGCTGGGAGGTTGGAGCATCGCCTTCTGCTGCTGCCTTGTGATATGGAGCCGAGCTCTGGGGAAGGCATTGCAACATCCCTGCTGCACCAGGCCCAGAATGCCCATGTTCAATCCCTTTGGATGTACTATCCCATCTTTTTTAGCTTTTGGTTTATTTAGCAGTTTATCCTGGATCGTGTTTTTGGACTCACGGGGGAAAGGAAAGAAAAGAGCATCTCTCCTCCCATTGCATGCTCTAACCAAACCCAGGGCAGCCCTTTGGGTGCACCTGCTATTGCCCAACGATCTCAAAGCCAATGCAGAGCAGAATGAACCAGGAGCATTTGGTTGCAATAAAGCATCTGAATAGATGAATGATAAAAGCAATAGGAAGAAAACAGCACTGGGATTTATTTCCAAAAGTTCCTTTTAAACCTGAAAGCATAGTCTTCCACTACTTTCCATTCCCTGCCATGATGCTGGGGATGAGCTGTCTGGCAGCACCCTTTGGAAGCTCAGATGATGCTCTGACCTCCCCTGCATCCCTGCTTCTAACCCAGGGCAGCACCAGCTGCTGCCCCTGGCCCTATTTTGGAACCTGCAGTGGTGGGGCAGCCTGGGGTCCCCCTGCTCCTTGGGATGGCTCCTGGTGCCAGCTGGAGCCCTGGAGGGATTGCTGTGTCACCACATCCTGAGTGACACAGCTCTGCTCCCCTGCACTGCGGAGCAGATGGAAACGTGCTGTCCTTCTGTCTCCGGCTCTTGTACAATTCCACCAACAAGCTTTATTCTTGTTTTAAATCCTTCTGAGTGGGGAAGCTTCAATGAATTTTAAATAAGCTCTCGGAGCTGTGCATTAAAACCTAATGAGGCAGAGTACCAGTGATGCACCTGAGGTGTAACTATGGGAATGTAAAGGATGGCTTTGGGATGAGGCTGGTGGTGCAAACCCATCCCTGCTGGGCTCCTTGCTTTGTCCTCCCTGCCCTGGGGCCAGCATGCTTTTACTTTCCCTTTTCTAACTACTCGATGGCGTGCCGTACCAAGCTGTCACCTGGGCAGATGTCCTCCCAGTGTGCAGTTCTTCTCCTGGGTGCCCAATTTGGCTGTCTCAGGGTTGGAGTTTGACTTCATGATGCAACACCGAGGAGCATGGAGAATCCCTTCTGTTGATTGAGATCTGCTGCTCAGTGTTGTCAGGTTGGTGGTGCGTCTCATCACGGTTATCCACTCCTTGGCACAAGAGTTGGGTGGCTATAGTACTGTAGAATCACAGAATCATTAAGGTGGAAAAAGAACTCTAAGATCTCCAGCCCCAACTCAGCACTCCATGTTGCCAAGTCCCTCATCTCCTCATTTCTTGAACATCTCAAAGGATGGTGACCCCACCGCTTCCCTGAGCAGCCCCTTCCAATGCCTTGTAATCTGTTGGGATGTGGGGAAAATGTGTGTCCTGTGATTTGAAACATCAGCACCTGTGGGCATAGCAATGGGATGCCCAAACATTTTGATCCACAGAGCATCTCTTCCCAGCCTGCCTGCTTTCCCCCTCCCCCCAAAAAAACCAGCTCTGCATGGCTGCTCTGCCACCTTGTTGAAGCATCAACAAGGGTTTCAAAGGTAATTAAAGCTCCTCGAGCAGTGATGCAAGCACGTGCCAGCTGCAGCTGGAAGGAGAGAAAGGCAAAGTGTGAATTTGGAGAAAAAAATGAAGCTGAGTTGCTGCAAGGATTGCATTGAGGTGGGGGAGTGTGATGGTGGGTGGGAGGGGGTCGGTGCTCCTCTACAATTGCTGTTTCCACCATGTCCCCAACTTTTGTGTTGTTAATTTAGTGGCCGACTCTGCAGCAGATAAATCCAGGGCAGGTTTGTAAATGCTGCATTGCTGGCAGCCAAAACACAAATATGCCCTGAACTGCTGCCAAGCAGCCAAAAAAAAAAAAAAAAGGCAGAAAAGCTCAGTGGCGGGATTTACAGCCTTGGAAAAGAGCAGGCTGCAGTGGGCTCTTGGGCATTGCTCTTAGAGCATGGGGAGGAAGAACCCAGAGCTGTCCCAGCACCAGGGGATCCTCAGAGGGAAACCCCAGCCCCCATCCTGTATTATTGTAGGGTCTTTTTCCTTCCCAGAGGAGAGGCCTGGCAGCGGGCTCAGGCTTGCAACTTTGCTGCCTGAGCTCCTCCTGTGACCACAGAAAAGAGAAAAGAGGTGGCCACATCCATCCATGGCCATGGAGCACGAGCAAATATGGCACAGAAAGATTCCCATGCAGCTGCTCTCCCCCAGCCCGTGGTGCTGAGTCCCAGGGCACGATGCTCAGCCACAATGAAACCGCTGCTTGATGGAGGTGTGTTGGTCCCAATGGGGATGGGGAGCTGGCAGCTGCTCGCCCTTTGTGCTGAGATTTTAGATTAATTTTTTTAAAAGCTCTGATTTTTAGCAACATGTTAATTCTTGTTTTAGCTTCAGCCATCCAAGCTCCTGCTTGTCATTCCTTCCAGCACCGCTCCGGTGCCATCAGGGGAACTTCCCCATAGGGCCCCTTGTGGGTTTTAACCATGATTGCTTCTTCCCTCTGGAAGCAAGGCACTTTCTGCCTGGCTTGACGCAGGAAGGAAAGAGCTGAGCAATACAGCATAAAAAGAGAAGATGACTTTAAAAAGGCAGAAAAAGGCTTAGGAGCCCTCCCCAAGCCCAAAGAGAAATAAGAGAGAAGCTCAGGAGGGCAAAACCCCTAGGATGGGACCAGCTTTGGGTCAGAGGGCCCCTTGGTGTGCCCATGCGCTCCAGGATCCCATCATTTCGGAGTGCAGCATCACTCTGCCAAGCCCACAGCACACATTGCTGGGATCAGAGTGGATCTGGTTGGCAGCCCATCACCCTGCACCCCTTTTCCCTTGGCTGGCGGCTGCAGCAGCCGTAGCATCACAACCCACGGCCGCGGGGAACAGGCAAGGGAGAGGCTCTATTTTAATGCACCGCTGTGGGTTGGTGACCTAGAAAAGCAGCTCGCAGAGCAAGAGTGTGAAGTCCAACCTCCCCCGCTGCCAGCGTTGCTGCTGAGCGTGGGGTGACCTATATAAAGCAGTGCAGGAGGCATCGAGGGGTCCTGGGCACTATGGAGAGAATGGGAGATGGCTAAGATGCACAATAACACACAACAGCCCTGCGTTGGCTGGGATGCATCTCCGTCGCGGCGTATCGCGGCAACGCGTCATATCGGAAACATCTTGGCACTGCTGTAGGAAATGCCACCAGTTCATGGATTGGAGGGGAGATGGAGCTCCTTTTCTTCCTCTGCTCAACGAACCCCATCAGAAATGAGATCAATGTTACAAAGCTCACAGTCGTGTGCGCTCTGCAGCCCCTAAAAGAGAACGAAGCGCGATTATTCCCATAGCAGTCAGTTTCTGAGCTGCTGCACCCAGCCGAGCGGAAGATACGCCAATTAATTAAATCAGTAAATAAGTTATACTAATCCCATTAACAAAAGAGGAGTTGGAGATTAAATCTTTTATGGTACTGACTGAAAAAATTAATGTCGCCCATCTTTTAGGAAATATATTCTTTCCCTCACCTCGCCAAGGATAATTGTGCTGTTATATAGGACAGAACGTTATCTGGAATGAAAAATGAATGTAAAACTAGCACATCTCTTATTAAAAGATTGTAATGGAGTGGTTGTGATGATGTGGGGCTGGCTGAGCCTGAGGCTGTGCAGTGCTGCCAGGGAGCGTATCAGGGCTGCCTGCAGGATTTGGAGTCTTTATGGGTGTCACTGTGCCATGGTGCTGGGGTGAAAAATGTTTGCAAAGCCTCCGCTCCTCCTCTCCCTGCTGCAATAGTTGACTTTTGGCTTTTGCACACACATCCATCTCCTGGGTGCCCCAAACTGGGGTCTGATTTATGCTTATGGACATGGTTGTGGGTATGGTGGTGGACGTGGTCTTAGTGGTCTTTTCCAACCTTCATCATTCAGTGGTGCCATGGGACTCCCAGTGGTGCCAAAGACTCCAGGTCATGCCATAGGACGCCCAATGGTGCCATACGACTCCCAGTGATTCCATGGGGCACCTAGTGGTGCCATGGAACTCTCAATTGTGCCATGGGGCACCCAGTGGTGCCAAAGGACTTCTGATCATGCCATAGGACACACAGTGGTGCCATGAGACTCCCAGGGGTGCCAAAGAACTCCTGATCATCCATAGGACACACAGTGGTGCCGTAGGACTCCATGGGATGCCATGGGATGGAGACAGCCTCCCTCCATGCAGTGATGGCTGAGCCAGTCCCATGGCATGTGCCACGCGCTCACTGTGGGATATAACGAACCCGTGACAATTAGAGGTCCCACAGCCACGAAAACAAACCTGAGAGGAAATAAACCCCTACCACTGCCTGGCTTTGATCTGCTGCATGAGACACCAGACTGCCAAAATGTATTTATAATTCAACAAAATCCAAGGTGGCTCCTTTATTTTTAGAGCAGGGGCTGTCTCGGCTGCACGGGGAATGGAAGTGCCAGGCTCTCAGAACAGATAATTGCAGGTGCTCCTCTCTGCCTTGCTGGAGAGCACGTTTTAGAGCTGCTTTTCACATTTCTGCAGACGCTTTTTCTTTTCTGACTCCCCGAGGAGGTGTCAGGGCACATCAGCTTTACAGCACTGTGCTCGTCTCTCGCGTTGCTTTGCATAAGCACCATAAATAAAAATCCATGGGTGTGTGGGAGCAGAAGGAGATGTCCGTCAAGCATCAGTGAGAATGCCAATCAAAACCCAACCCTGAGTGGAGGAACCCTTCCCATGATGAAGGCAGGAGTGTGCTCTGTCCTTCTGCTGTTCTCTATCTTCCAGGATTCCTTTTTTTCTTTTTCTTTTTCTTTTTCTTTTTTTTTTTTGGTGAAAAAAACCCAGAATTTTCTTGAAAGATTTGCAGCAGATTTTTGCAGAAAGATCCCCGTGTTCTGGGATTTGCAGGAGGTGTGAACTCATGCATGGGGCTTAAGTTGCTCCAGGAGAGTGCTCTCAGCTTGTGCTGCTTAAACCTCAATGCACTGAGCTGAGACCTGATGGGATGCAGCTGGGTTGGGGACAATGGAAGTGGTGTGCAGGGGAAGTCCCTGTGTGTGTGTGGGGGGGGAGGTTCTGATGGGGCAGCTTGGGGCTGAGTGTGGCCTGTGGGGTAGAAAGATGCTGGAACAACCCTAGGGATGGGATGGGATGCGATGGGAGTGGGGTGCGGTGAGAGATGAAGATGGGGATGGAAAATAGGAATAACGTGAGAGATGAGAATGGGAACGGGGATGGAAGAAGGGAATAATGTGGTAGATGGGGATGGGATGAGGACAGGAGGTAGGGAAGGGGTGGGAGAAGGGAAGGCTGGGAGCTGCTGGCTCTGCCCCGGGGCGGGCAGCGTTGCGGGGCCGCCCCGGCCGTGTCCCCTCCCCGCGCCGCCTTCGCGCTGCTCCGCAGTGCTGCCGGGGAGCCGCGCTGCGCGGAGCCGGGACGGACCAGGTAAGGGGCTGAACGTTGGACCAGCCGGGGTCTGCGTTGCCCTGCTCGGGGCTGAGGGTCTGAGGCATCTGCGGGGCGGGGGGTCCCGGCTGTCCCCGAGCATCGATGTTCCAAGACGGGCAGAAGTGCTGCCGACGGGGTTAAAGGAGGCAGTCTGCGAGCGAGGAACGCTTTTTATTTTACCGCTCCGAGTGGCTCGGTCCGTGCCACGTCGCTCCCGGGATATGACACAGCGTGGGGGGTCGGGGTGGTCCCCTCCGGGGGGAACGCGATGGGAAAGGATGAACGAAAGGATCAGAACGCAGGGAGCTGCCTGCGGGGATGCAAAGCTGATAACAGATGAACCATTTGCTTTAATTACTGGTATCAAAAGCCCAGGCTGCAGCTTAGCCTGAAAATAAATATTGTTAATGTCGTGATACCGGGGTTTATTTGATGATGCATTGTTCATCTGGCGGGGATTTAGCGAGCTGCTCTCTTTGAGTGTAGGGGAGATCGGTGCTCAGCCTTTCCTCGGGGAGCGGCGGGGCTGCGGGGAGGGATTCTAGCAAAGCTCCCCCAGCCCCATTGGGAACGAGCATCCACGCATCCCTGCTGTGCAAAGCCTCCTTCAGCCCTTCCTCCTCCTCCTCCTCCTTTGCGCCGTGAAGGAAAGCGGAGCGCTGGGTGATTTGTGGGGTGCACCCAGCGTTTGGTGCCCGAGTATTGGGCTACTGTGGGATCCGAGAGGAGGGGACGTAGCTCGTGGTGGTGGTGGTGGCACCGTCCTCCTGCCGCAGACCGGGAGGCAGTGTCACCGCAGTGGCTGCCAATTAGTGGTGGCAGCTGATGAACCACTCAGGGCACGGGCAGCTGGTTAATTGCTCATTCCCGTTAAGCTGGGTGGGGTGTGGTTGGGGCCGGTGCCCTTGGTGGGCTGTGGGGGCTGCTGTGTTGGAAGCTGTTTTAATTGATACCCACGTGTTGGAGCTGCACCACTTCCCTCCTGCTCTCTGGGTGCGTCTGGGCTCTGCTGGATGGGATGAGGGCACAGTGATGTTAATGAAGTGTGGGGCCTGCAACCTGCATGCATGGTCTTGCAGCTGTGAGCATCCCATGATGGGACATGCATCCACCCCAGTCCTTCCTCCTGTTTAGGAGTTGCAGTGCAGACCCGGTGCTCAGCCCCTGCAGGGCAGCTTTTGGGTCTGTTCCTGATTTCCCAACAGCAAGCAGGACCTGCCATCTCTGAGCACTCTTTGCACTGCTGCATTTGCAGGCAGTTCTTGGAGCTTTTGCTGAACTTCTTTGGTTACCTCCACCAGTGCATGGGGCGTCCCTGTGCTGGGATCTGTTCTGATCAAAATGGTGGGCACTGCCTGGGTGGGAGCTTGGGATAATTGTACAGAACCAAAAAGCTGTTTTCCCCTTGATGTGCTTCCCTGCCATTAATCAGGGGGAGTAATCCTGGTGACAGCTCCATGACGGCTTTGGGTTCACAGGGGAGCAATGTGAACAGATGTCATTTTGCTGCCTAACCCCATCCCTGGAGGTGCCCTGCAGCAGGGCCCTGGGCAGCCTAATCTGGTGGGAGGCAGCCAGCCCATGTCACGGGGTTGGAAAAGGGTGATTTTTGAGGTCCCCTTCAACATAAGCCATTCTATGATTCTCTGATTAACCCAAATTGACTGCATGCTGCTGGGATGGATCTCTGCCTGGAGAATAGCAGGAAGCTGGGAACTGGGGCTGGAGGGATGCCATGGGGCTGGGAAGGTGGGCTTGGTGTGTGCCACGTGCTTGGTGGCCAGGACACACAGTGCTTTGCATTCACTGTGTACCCATCATCTGAGCATTGCTGCACCTGCAGACTGCAGGCACCGCCACCATTCATTCACCTGCTGGCCACGTTTAGCCTTAATTAACCAAATGGTGCCAAGCTGCAGGATGAGCTTCCCTCTTCCCTGCCATGCCTGGCAGGGGCCGGAGGATGGCATGGCCCCAGGGTCAGGGCTTGCTGCTTCTGGCTCTTTCTCCAAAGCTGAATTTCAAGGGCTCCTGGGCCATTGCTCGTGCTGCAATGCGACCGGAGGACTTTGCACTGGATCCCAGCTCTCTGCCTTGTGTTGTCTCACACCAGAGCTGCAGTTATAGCATTTATGAGTGCTCATGGTGCAGGTCCCTGCAGGAACAGCTTTGCGTGCTCAGTGCTGTTGGGAGCAGATGGGTGCAAGATGTGCCACTCCAGGAGCTGGTGCAGGAACCCTGTCCCCAGGTGGGACTGAGCAGTATCTGCCCATGCACGGTTCAGGATGCATGCACACAGGGAGCTCTGCTCCTTCTGGTCCTGTTTTCATCCTCCCATCCCTCCATCCACCCATTCACCCATCTCTCTTTCCAACCATCATCCCATCCATCCCTCCTTCCACCTATGCACCCTTTCTGCCTGTTACTGGTGCCCGGTGCTGCCAGGTCAGTTACCACTTCTACACAATTCTGCCTGCTGAGATCTGCATCTCATTTTTCTTTCCGTTGAAGGAAAGTCCTTAACATAGGCAGTTTCCCAAAGTGTGAGCCGTGAAGCTTGCTTGGCTTTACCCAAAAATTCTGCAATGATTAGTGCCTGGGATGAGCCAAAATACAAGTTCTCATTGCCCTGTAGGTGAAGTTTGGAGTTTGCCCCATCCCTGGAGGTGCACGAGGCCATGGACGGTGCTCTGGGCAGCCTGAGCTGATGGCTGGCAACCAGCCCACAGCACGGTTTGAAACTGGGTGGGCTTTAAGGTCCCCTCCAACCTAAATCAGTATTTGGAGCAGAGTGGTGAGCTCGGTGCCTGCACCATATTTGTGCTCTGGGTCCCCCATGGTGCACTCAGCTCTGCTGGGGCACAGAGGCTGTAGGATCCCATGGAAGCAGCTGCTATCAGGGAACAATTCAGCAGTGAAGGTGTTTTGGGGATGCACGCGTGTGCGCTGAAAAACTGAGGTGCTCCAGGTTCTGCAGCGCAGCACCCGCATCTGCTCTTCTCATTGCTCAGACGATGGTCAGTGTGTCATCATTCCCTAAATTCCCACCCATTGTCCCATGGCCATGGCACTGGGGAGCCCGTTGGGCCACCAACCACTCATTTTCCCAGCTGGGTGTGAATCACAAAAGCCCTGAAGGACAGTGCCTGGCTCCACTCGAGCTCAGCCCAGCTTGGCACTGCTGCCCCTGGAGCGCACAGCCTTGGCACCGCGTTGGCTTTTCGCTCGGGGTCTGGCTGCTGGTGGGGAACCTGGAGCTGCACCTTTCACCGGGTGAACGGACAGCCCTGAAATCCTCCTCTTTCAAACCAGATTAATCGCATTAGGGCTTTGTCAATGCAAAAATTACCTCATCATTGGCACTGGCAGGTGGTGTAGAGCGGCAGACTTATTCAATATTTAAGAAAGCTGCATTGCAGAGCTGAGAAGGCTGGAGAAATAGGTTGCCTGTGTCAGTGTCTTTGCTGGTGGAAACATCTCTGCAGGCACCGTGAAGTGAGAAATGTTGAGCTCACCGTAACAGCCTGATTATTGCACTGAGAGTCTTTAAAATACTGATTTTTTTGTTTTCTACAGCAGATATCCGTAGGGCTTTGGGTCACCCATACCGTGGGGACTCTCTCTGCAGCTGGCAGATTAATGGTGGTGACTCCAGGTCCCTCGTGCCACCCCCATGGCTGAAGTGATGTGGGGCGGGGTGGGCTCATGCTATGGGTCTCACTGTGGGGCTGCCCATGCTGCGTGCTCTGCTGCCTTGTGGGCGCCATGCAGAGCAATGCTGGGAAGTGGTTCCATCCCTTCTCATTTAGGCACGGCCAAACGCATGGGCTCCATCATACAGAAGTAGTGGAGCACCATGCAGCTCTTCCTCAAGGCCAGGAATTAAAACCCCGCTGCTGTTCCTGGCAGTGCTGGGGTGCACCAGGAGCGTGGGACCGAATGGTGCTGGGGATGCTCCAAGGTTGGGTTTTGGCTTGGTTTAAAGGGTCTGGCAGGGCCATGGTTTCTGCTCTGTCTGTGGTGTCTGCATGTGATGTTAACAGGGGTCACGTTGCTTTGGATGGCCCTGGGTCTGGGTACCTTAGGGTGGAAAATTTCCATTTCGTTAATGTCACCCAGCTCACGGCTCGGACTGCCACAGCCTCTTGCTTCTTGCAGAGATCTGGGGCAGGGAAAGCCACGGCCAGCTGATTTTGTTCTTTGCCGTGTGCTAAAAACGCACAACCAAGCATTAGGGCCAAGCAAGAGTAGTTGCTGGAAGTAATGCAAAGTAGAGCTTCCAAATCTATTATTCATAGGCAAAGGGAAGGGCTCCTGCACTCCTCCATCTCCGGGCTCCTCTCCATCCTCACTGTGGTCTCTCTGCTGTTTGAAATCTCCAGTGGGGGAAGTTTTCCTCCCGGCATCTCTCTGCCTTTTGCTGGGAAAACCCATGGATGTTCCTCAGTTCCTGCTAAGGCTCTGCTGGGAACATCCCAACCAACCTTGGACACATCCCGGAACATGACAGGACAAGCAACACAGGGGAGAAATCAGAGTCATAGAATGGCTTGGGTTGGAATGGGCCTTAAAGATCATTGGGTTCCAACTCCCTGCTTTGGGCAGCGATGCCAACCACAGGATCAGAGGTGTGGGGTTGAGTTCCCAGTGTTGGCCGTAAATTGTGCTGGGAGCTTTGCTGCTGCAGTGCAGGTGCTGGTGGTGGCTGCGGGATGGAAATGAGCAATTTGCTTATTGAACCGACCTTGTCAATCAGCCTCCTGTTTTGGCAAAAAGCAAAGGCACCGCACGAAGCCAGCAGAGCACTAATTACTCCATGGAATTCTCATAGATATCATCACGAGGTTTTTGGGGAAACAGAGGTGATCCTCCACCCTCTGCCAACCCTATAGGGACAGATGCAAAACCCCTGCAACATTGCAGGGCAGGAAGCAGAGCATAGGGATATTTTTTCCCCTTTCTGGGCACAGCGCACACTTTCTCATTGCTCAGAATTTGGGATTTCAGCTCCCAGCCTTCCCACGGCCCCAACATGAGATTGGCCTCCTACCTTACCAAGGTCCTGTGCTTGTGCTTGGGTTGTTCTCTGGACCTGCCTTCATCCCTGGTGCTACCATCCTCCTCCTCCTCCCCAACACGACGGGTTTGGCCCTGTGACAAGGTTCAGCCTCACCTGCATGGAGCTGCCCAAGGGAAACATCACCAAACTGCTTTCCCCGCTCAGCTTGGGATGTGGAAATGGCACCAGAAATAGCACCTCTTTATTTATTGATTCAGCCTAACCCGGTGTCCTCACGCTGGGAGGTAAAACCAGGACCAGCTATTGTGATCCAGGGTTGGTGGCTGCTGAAATCAGTAAGGAGGTCTGAAATCAATGAAATCCATTTTTTGGGGGTCAATATCTCCATTTTTCTGGGACTTGTTTGCAAACAGGCATCAGCATTCCCCCATCTGCTGGAACCAATGGGGCTGGGATTTGCTGGTGTTTTCTGCACCAAGGGAAAACTCTGCAGCCCTGTCACCACGGGCCGGGCTCTGCAGAGGGGTTTGGGATTTATTGTTATTTTTTTCCCCAGCAGTGCTGCAGGTAGGAAGGAGCAATTCAAATGCAAGTGTTGCAAGCAATGCAGGCAATGCTGCGTTGCCCCTCACCCTGCAATGGAGAGGTGGGGGAGACCCATGGGTTTATGTGGACAGACACATGGATATATGGATGGACCCATGGGCACCCACCTATGGGGCTGGCATCGGGCTGGGCTTTGCCATTCCGGAGCCTCCTCCAGCACTGCGCGATGTTGCGTTTTGCAGAGACTTCAAGATGCCAAAATACCTAAGAGGGAGTTTTGTTCCCCAGGAGAGGAGATGTGCTGGGTTTTGGGGGAAAGTTTCCCAGTTTGTATACGTATCTTTTTCTCTTTGGAAAACTCCTCTTCCTTCCCAGCTCTGAAGCGTTGTAATTAATGCGAGGTCGGGCATCTCGTTAATTACATCCGCGCCGAGGGGAGGGCTGTGGGCTCCGTGCGCGGTGCCGGCAGTGATCGGCAGTTCCGTCCCCATCCCTGCAGCTCTCAGGCAGTGGGATCGGGGCCAGGCGGGGTTATCCAACCCCTGTGCCACCCCCTCGCCACCGGCAGCTGTCTGCACCGGCTGCCAGCAGGAGGGTGACAAAAAGCTCCGCTGTATCCCGGTGGGGAAAATGATGGATGCGTCTCGTTGTGCCAAAATCCAGCGAAGCGATTTGACTGCCCGACGCGATGAGTCAGCGCTCGCCGGATGCTAAATAGCGCTGCTCCATGCCCCGCGTCCCCAACCCGTCCGTGTCCCCGCAGGTCCCCTCGGCGATGACCGACGCGGTGGTGGGTGGCAGTGCTGACCGCTGGATGTGCCCCGGTGACAGAACCATGTCCCTCAGAGCCAGGTAAGGGGGGGTCTTCCATGAGGACAGCGGGCAGGGCGATGTCATCTTGCTGGGTGCTGGTGGGCATCACACAGCAGTTCTCTGTCCTGGTGGGATCGATGGGCATGGGCTGGGTTGGGGATGCCAGGGCTGGTTTGGGGATTTGGAGACTGGTTTGGGGACAGGGAGAGTGGTTTTGGACGTGGGGTCTGCTTTTGGGACACGGGATCTGCTTTTGGGATATGGGGTCTGGTTTTGGGATGTTTCAGGACATGGAGATTGGTTTTGGGTCATGGAGAATGATTTTGGGACATGGGATCTTGTGGATGGGAATTTGCAGTGGCCAAGCATGGGCTGAGCCACTTGCATCCCGTTCCTCCCCTCATCCTTGTCCCCTCTTTTTCCCTGTGCCTCCAGCAGCGAGAAGGAGCAGTGAGTATCCCACTTGTTTTTTTGTTTGTTTGTTTTTGCCCCATTGCACTTTAGTTGTGTTATAACATTCTGAACAAGACAGGGAGGACCTCACCTGGCTATAGATAAAGCAATAAACTTTAGGAAGCACTGCCTTAATGAATTTATGGTCTTTTTACCCCAACAAACTCTGTAGCTCCGGTGGGAACAGGGTGCCTGTGGAGATGCTCAGAGCAGCTCAGGGAGCACAAAAAGACCATTTTAACCCCGGAGGTGTCTCTCTCCAGCACTGCACATCTCTGCCATGATTCCTCCAAATCCTCACCATCCCCTCGCTTGCATTCCGAGTCCCCGTTGGTGTCCTCACTCTGCTGCCAGCTGTGCTGTGTGGGCATTGGGGTTATGCTACCTGGTACCCAGGTTGGGGCTGCTTTTCATGGGAACTTTTTGGGGAGGATGGTAACAGGGAAGCTCCCAGGTTTGGTTGTGGGGTATTCCTGCTGCAGGTACCCCATCGCCATGAACAGGGTAGCTGTGGGAAGAGCAACTGAATGCAGCCCTGGCTGAACATGGGGATAATGGCAGTGGTTTTGAGAAGGAAGTGTGTCTCTCCACTTGAAACAAGCCTCTTGTTTTGAGTTTTGATGTTTTCCTGAAGTTCCCCATAGCAAAGGGAGACAGCGATGCTTGGGGGTCTGCTGCTATAAGAGGTGTCCATAAAGCAGGGACATGGGATCCATGAATGTGCTCAGAACCAGGTCCCCAAGTCTCAGTTTTCCATGGAGCTGGTTTGGAAACACCACCAAAGGGGACAGAACCAGGAGTGCCACCTCCAGCATTTATCTCACACCTTTTGGGATCGTTAATGGATGGCAGCCAGATGGGCTTTAATTTGCAGCAGCAGTCTCAGCTACGGGTTAATTATAATTAGTGTCTCCGTGGGTTGCACGGAGTCCAGTGAGAGACTGTGCTGGGAATGGAGGCATTCAAGGACAGGTGTGGCCATGCCACGTGCACAGCCAACAGGACGTGGCCATGGGGAGCTGAGCACATGGGGTTGGGAATTAGGGTGAAAAAATGCATAGAGCACACACTGCAAAAATGGAAAATGGGAACATCAGCTTCCAGCCAGGTGGAAGTATGGACAATAGGGAGAGTTTGCACGATTTTTCCCCTTTTTGGGGAATGTGGTGCCTGGCTGCCCCCTGCTCTCTCCCTGCAGATGGGCAGCTCGGGGCGGGCAGCCCGAGAGGCAGCGCAAAGGAGAGGAGCTGACGGATGAGGAGAAGGAGATCATCAACCGTGTCATCGCCCGTGCTGAGAAGATGGAGGAGATGGAGCAGGAGCGCATCGGGTGAGCGGGCGCGGCGGCGGGACGCGGTTTGGGGGCAATGGGTGCCTTCAGTGTTCCACTCAGAATGATGCTGGAGAATTTCTGCGCTGAGAATGGATGGTCTTGCAGGTTTTTGGTCACCAAAAGACCTTGGCACGTGCTCTGTGCTGGTGAATGGCACCTAAACGTGTATATTCACAGTGCTCCGCTGTTGCAAACTGCCCTACCTGCAGGCTGCAGCCTGTTGCCTCTTGACAACACCAGGTTTGCTTTATTTCCCCAAATACTCACTTTGGAGCAGCTCTGAGTAGCTCCAGGACCCAAAGTTTGCTTACATCCAGCACAAAACGTGCCAAGCTTTCCTCTGCTGCTTGTAGAAACCAGCTCCAAGTGCCTATGAATGGAGAGAGAGCTCGCTGCTGATTCATTCTGCAAAAGAGCTTACGAGCAGCATTTCCCCAGCTTTGCACATTTCCAGCCTGCTAAGAATTACTCTCAGCAGTGATGCTTTTTTGGATTACGTTCCCAGGAATGTTAGAAGCGAGGGAGATATCTTTTTTTTCCCCTCACTGTGCATTGCAGCAGATGTTTGCAGACAGTGTGTGGGCTGGAGGGGGGGATATCCTACCCCCATCCCAAGGAAACGGGCAAGGGATGGTACCCTACACCCTATGGCCAGTTCTCCTTCCAAGCAGGCAGGAGGAGCCCTGCCAGCTGCTTCATGCTGTTGGCTCCAGCATGAGCTGGAGGATGTGCAGTGATGGAAATAGGGGATAGTGCCTATAGAGCATCACCCTGGAAGTTATCCAGGAGAGCTCTGTGTGTTGTGGAAGATGATGCCTGCGGGGATGCAGCTGTTGAGCTCTGCATCCTTTGGGAGATGCTCCCAGAAAACCAGATTGTATGGGATCACGATGGGTTTTACGTTCCCCAAGTGGAAAAGGGGCCTCTCATTAAAAATAATAATAAAAATAAGCAGGATTGGTAAATATAAAGAATAACGTACAGGCTGCAGGGGGGTTGTCTTGCTCCCAGAGCCCTCAGACCAAACCCCTTTCACCCAGCAGCGGGTCGATGCGTTCGTTGGGAGATGTCTGTGGGGTCACTCGTGTCAAACACAGCTGGGATTAATCCACAGCCAAAGCTTATTTTTAGCAGCAGGGCGGCCGGCGGGAGACGTGGGCTGGGTGCTGATTGGGGCTGTAGGACAGGGACACTTTGGTGTTGTTTTCTTATGGCTGGGTCATTGTCTCATGGCAGGGAGAGATCTGGAAGGAGAGCAGGAGCTGAATCACCTTCAGCAGCGATGCAGTGGGCTGATGGAGGGCTTGTTATAAGGGATATCTTTCCCTCAAATCCTCCTATGTGTGGCTCTGCCTCCATCCTGTCCCTGCTGTTCCTGCAGCTCCCCTATCCCTGCCCCACGCAGGGTTACCCACTGCACCAAATGCCCCTCCGTGTCACTGCCACCCCATTAAACACATCCTGTGCTATTCCTTCCTGCATGGCGGCAGGGAATCTTGCCAGTCCTGGACCACTGCTTGCTGCAGGTGCTCTCCCAAGGCATATTTATGGGGCCAGGCAGATGTTTTATTACCAGGGAAGTGTTTTACTGCTCTTATCTCAGGTGCATGTGAAGCATCCCAGATAGGCAGCATTGCTCGGCTCTGTCTTGCTGCCATCAGCCACGAGCACAGCCTTTTGGTGATGGATGGGATGCACTCCCTCCCTGCACGCTGCCTTCAGGAACCCCAACTGTGGGACTTAACTCAGTGCCACCACTTTCTTTTCTTCCTCTGCTTGTTTTATTTTATTTATTTATTCCCTGTTTTAACCATTTGTTATTAGTGTTATCCCCTGCTCTTTGACTCAGAGGGATGGGTGCTTTGAAGGGCACACGGTGATAAGGGAAACGTTGCTGTGGTCCTAGGGACACGCAGGGGGATGGGATGGGGATGTGATGATTGTTTGACACGTGCCATAAAAATTAGCGCTTCCAAGGGAAGCAATTCCAAGGGATGGAGAGGGAGGAAAAGTCCATGGGAAGGCAAAGATGAGTGGAAACAGCCAGAGCAGGAGCACCACAAGATGCAGTGGAGAAAACAAACCAAATTTGCTTTGAAATGCTGTAAATCCTGCTGCTGTTGGCAGCAGGAGAGCAGCTCATGCCTAGCACGAGAACACCTCTCTGTGCCCAGTGATCTCCTCCATCAGGTCCCAGCTTGCCTCCTTCTGCCAGCTTCGCCCCAGGACTTCGATTTTAATCTTTCATACCCTCCTCTCATGGCAGCATTTGAATCAGGAAAAAAGAAATGCCCAATTTCTCTGGCTTGAATGGATGTTTTAATTAGGCAAATGGGCTTCGTTTTAAATGAGTGCCACAGGTGTGTTTGCTGCCAGCTGAAGCACTTCCACTGGTTAAAAAACCTCTTAAGGAGCTTCTTCTGCTAAATGAGAGACAGGGAAAGATTTTGCAGCTAAATAATGAATCTCTTGAAATGTTAAGGCTTTTTTTTTTCTCTCTCTTTTTTTTTTCCTGCTTTGATTGTGCCATTTGTTCTAGTTTCTATAATAAGTTTGTTTGGGCTTGCAGATTTCCAACGGGAAGCTGCCTCTCTTTGGAGCTGAGCTGTTGCAGCACAGGGGAAAGAAATGCAGATAAATGTGCTTTGCTGCTGAGAAAATGAAGGGTTTTGCTTCAGAAATATTTTCCCTGGCCAAGTGGGGACAAAGTGCTCATGTTGCACATGGTCAGATATGGGGTAGAAAACCACCATGGCATTGACGTGCAGCAAAAAGCCATCCTGCCATGGGCTTAATTAAAGTAAGAAGTAGCTTGGGAACAATCAGTTTCTGGGTTTTAATGAGCATGATGCTTGTTTATGGGATAATCCAGCTCTGCTGAAGTCAAGGGGTGTAAAATGACCCTACGCCAATGGCTCTGGCACCCAACTGGTTGCGTAGGAGGGAATCACGTAGGATGATCTGCAGAGCATTAAACAGATGCTCAGAGGCAGGGACAGACATCACAGCTCTTGGAAATAAAGCTGTAACAAAGAACAGCCTGCTGCCACTGTGTGCAGGGAGATGATCCCACTGCATGGGAACCAGTGGGGAACCCATGAATAGGAAATCCACCATCAGGAGCCCATCAGTGGGAACCATTGGGAAACCACCAGTGTGAAATAACTGGTGGGAAACCAACCAGTGGGAAACCCACCAGTAGGGTTAAGCACATCGTCCACCCAAAAAAGCCATTGCAGCCACACCGAAGGGGCTGATAACCTCTGCTTCATCATGGAGCAATGAGTCCATGCTTTGGGTTTGGTTCAGTGGCTGATGAAGAGCTCCCAGAGGCTCCCGGTGATCCCAACCAGCTACTGATGAGGCATTTGATGAGTTGTAGTAAAACGCCTTGGAGCATGCAATCTGTTTTTCCCCTCTTGCTGCTTTTCCTCTCCAAGGACCCATCTAGAATGACATGAGTGCAAAGTGAGATGTGACATGCAGGATGCTGACCAGGGTTGGGACACTGATTGTGAGCAACTGCGAAGTGCTGGCAGCAGCAGAGCCATCATCAATCTGCAGGTGCCATCAGATGTGGAAAAACGTCTCTTAAATGCCTTATTTTTCAAATGCATGTTGCGTTAGCATCTTTGTCAGATTTGGGTCATGCTGTGATGGGAGTGGAGAGAGACCCTGCGGGTAAGGATTGTGCCGTTTGCTCTGGTGGACTCTGTTTTCCTCCCCTCTTCCTTTTTTTCTCCCTGAGTGCCATCAATGATGCATTCTTTTCCCCTTCCAGCACTATCTGTAGGTCTTGGATTCAGGGCTGGCACCTGCTCTCCTGTGGATGAGCTTTACAAATCCCCTTTGTGCTGCTGGGGGCAGCTGAGCTGTTGAGTTTTGAGTTTGAGCTGCTCAACTGTTGGGTTTTGTTGGTTTGTTTGTTGTACGTTTGCAGTTAACAGATGTGTTTTTGCAGGCTGTTCTCTGGTGGATTTTTGGCGTTTTACTCAAAGGGCTGCAAATTATGGTAAATTATATGCAATATTTTCAGTAGAAAATGAGAAAAACAATTAATTCATTCAACCATTCCGATATTCTTTTCAATAGCAGGATGGATTTTTTTTTTTTTTCCCCATTTGGGCAAAAGCTGCTTGGCTGACGTCAAACTGCTTTGCAAGAAGATGCTGACATTTGGCATTTTTCTGCACGTGTAGCAGTCGACATCAGCAGGAAAGTCAATAGGAGTGCAAATTATAGTCATTCCATGGGGGATTATAATATTGCAGCGTGCCCCTTGGGGTGTGTTCCCCACTGTTGCATTCCCCATGGCTACAACCTGCTGCTGAAAAGTAAAAGCTGCCCCAAGGCCCCCTGAGGCAAGGCTGCAATGTCCATGGTGACAATGTGCCTCCTCCAGGCGTCTGATGACCCGGCTGGAGGACATGCGCCGCAGTGTGCTGGGGGATGGCGTGAACCGCTGCATCCTCTGCGGGGAGCAGCTGGGGCCACGTGGCTCTGCCTGTGTTGTCTGCGAGGACTGCAAGAAGGTGAGGATCCTGTTACCCCTTCTCTTGTTTTTCCATCTCTCATTAGTCCATCTCCAGTTGTTCCATCTCCAGTTGTTCCATCTCCCGTTGTCCATCCCTCACTGTCCCATCCCTCGTTACCCCATCCTTTGTTGTCCGTCTCCCATTATCCCATCTTCCATTGGCCCATGCCTAACATCCCCACCTGACATCCTTCTGCCCCACGGCACTTTTCTCTCTCTGCAGAACGTCTGCACCAAGTGTGGCGTTGAGACAACCAACAGCCGTCCCCACCCCATCTGGCTGTGCAAGATCTGCAGTGAGCAGCGGGAGGTGAGCGCGACCACGTTCTTTAACTGGGAGCAGCACTGCTGTACCTTATCCATCTCCTTCAGCGTGGTTTTTATAGGATGCTCTGGGATAAAATGCCTTATTCTTCTCTTGCAAATAATCTCAGGGGCTTCCGGTTGTCACAGCAAGAACTGGATGAAAGAAATCAAAGAGTTGAATAAGAGGGGCTGTGAGGATGGGGATAAGGGCAGTGTGCTCTCAGCCCACCCCCTATCTTTTTCCCCTCAGGTGTGGAAGCGGTCTGGCGCTTGGTTTTTCAAGGGATTGCCCAAGCAGATGCTGCCCCAGCCAATGCCTGTCAGCAAGAACAAGGTGCCCCCAGCCCCCAGTGAGCCCAGTCCAGCTGAGCCACCAGCCCCGGACACAAAGCTGCCATCCCGCACACCTGGTCGGGGTAAGTGGCATTGCCCAGGGGTCCCCATCATGCTGAGCCCTAAAAATGAGTGTCCTGACAGTCGTGGAGGATGCTATGGGTATTTTTAAGGTTCCAGAAATTGCCCTGATATCCTCACTGTCTCTTGAAGGGTTTTTCTGGGGAGGGGGGTGGTTCTCTGGGTTTGTGGGATCCCTCACTGCTTCTCACTCTATTTGTGCTCCCAAGGCCAGGCAGATGAACAGGACCACTGTGGTAAGCACCATGTGTGCCCTGTGCCCTCTCCCAATGCCTTCCCCTGTGTAGATGCTGCCCAGTGGGGTTTCTCCTTCCTGCTGGTGCTGAGCTCCTTGGGACCTTCCCACACACTGCAACTGAATGTGCTGAGCAGAGCTGCTGTCTCCTTATAGATGGTGCTGCTCTCCTGCCATGCGGGGAGGATTTGTCCCAGCTGCTCCAGGCCCCAGCATGCTTGCACCCTGCCCCTCATTTTCCTAAAGCTCTGTTGGAAAATGACTCCTTGCCTCGCCGTTTCCTCACCCGCACCCCCTCTCCTCCCTCCGCAATCTGTTGCGTTTCACTTCTCCTTGCGCGCAGCCAAGGATAAACAGCCCATTTGTGTCACAGCAAAGATTTATACCCACGAGCCGGGTGAGTGCCGGGACCTTTTGCATCCCATCTGCGGGCTGCGATTCATCAAGGAGCAGCGGTGCGGGCACCCCGGTGTGCGCGGCGGTGATTTATCCGCTCGGATGGCTGCTGGGGGGCGCGCAAATGAGACACGGGCAGCTGTCGCTGACGTCTTGCTAATAAATAGCAGATGATTGGCAAAAAGAAAATATGATCTCCCTGTCCTGTAAGGTCATTAAGGGGTTGATGGGCACTGATGGATGTCATTGTTTTCTGCCTCCTGGTGTCCCTATGATGCGTTGTGTCCTTTGGATGTTTCCAAGCACTACGTGCAGACTGAGTGTGGCTCTTCCTTCTTCTCCTCTTCCTCCTGTTCCCCCAGGGATGGGTGGGATGAACCTCACCTCCCTGTTTCTCGCTCCTATAGGCAGTGAGGTGACGATGGCTGCCCGGGTCCGCAAGCCAGCTGAGGGCAGGATGGGGCCATGTGGCAGTGAGGACACGGAGAGCCGCAACCCCACCACCGAGAGCGGGGTCAGCAGGAGCCCTGGTGAGAGCCATGCATTGCACATGGGTGTGCTCGTGCACACTGGTGGCACCAATCCATTTCACTTTGCTGAGTGGTGCGATAGGATGAGCCCACTTGTCACTCCAGGGCTGAGCTTGCAGAGGTTGATAAGGCTGGGAACGTGTGTGCTGGGTGCTGCTTTGAGGACAGATGCTTACCTGTTCCTTACAGACAGCAGGGGTGAGGACATGCCCCACAAGACCTGTAGTTCCTGCCTGGCGTGAGGGTGGAGTGATGCTCAGTGTTGTTTAGATTCAAAAGCAGAAAAGGAAAAATAGTGATCTATTGGTGAACTGTAAGGAGGCAAAAAGGAGCAGGGATTCTCTGTGAGGCTGGAGGCTGTCAGCCCCACATCAGGGCAATGCTCGGCTCCCAGCCAAAATTGCATTGCTCCATCCCAATGCCAATGCTGATCCTGCTTCCACCTGCAGGTGTGAAGAGAGCCAACTCCATGCAAACCAACTCCACGCCACCCCCACGGCCACCCGCTGCCACTGTCGGGCCAGCAGCACCTGCAGGTAAGGTGCTGTGGGGCTGGGGTGGACACCCCAATGTTGGACTGGGAAGGGCATCACCATGGTCATTCCATTAACCATGTATCTACCCCCAGTGGCAAGACCAGGTCCTGCAGCAGCTGGCCGCGTGCTGGAAACACAAGGTAAAAGGTTGGGTTCCTGCTGAGGGCTTGGGGACAGCACAGCCTGGGAGCTAATGGGGTCTCTCCTGCAGCAAGCCCACCGCCGGGACCCCCAGAACCAGCCCGTGCAGCCCCCAAGGAGGAGCGGGCCGGGGGCTACGCTGCACCCCCAGCTCGGGATGAGAGGCCAGCCCGGCCCCCTGGAGCCCCACAGCCCCCAGCCCCATTGCGACAGCCACCCCCAGAGGAGGAGGAAGAGGACGCCAACAGTTATGACTCTGATGAAGGCAGTGCGTACCCAGGGGTTGGGGGACGTGTGGGTTTCTGTGGGAAAGCCAACTGGAAAGTGAAAAGTACTCTCCAAAACTTCAGCCTGTGATGCTTTGGGTACTTCCAAATGTAGGAAGGACCTCAGAGCCTTAGGGGTGTCTTTGTGCTTTGGTTTTAACTCTTGACATCTGGGTTGGGTGAGGGATGGAGGATGGAGCTGCAGCCGAGCCCACTCCCATCCTCACTTTTGCACCGGGTTACTCAGCTCTAATCTGTGCTATTGTCCGTGCTAATGTGACCTTCCCATTTCAAGATGCCCAAATTTGGCTGTTTGTCCATCCACCTGTAGGAAAGGCATGGTGGCTTTATACCTTAATGCCACGAGATCTCAGTGTTTGGCCATTTACTCCCCTAACAAGTGACTTTACTGCCTGAGGATGAGCATCCTTGGAGGGATGCAGCTTCACCTTCCCAGCCTGCTCCTACCAAGGAAGGGTTTCTGCATCTTCATCTCGTGCTGGGTGCTGATGTCCATAAGAAGCTTTTACATCTAAGCGGCAAATCTTTCTCATTATTGCTAATTGGGGTTGCTTAAGCAGAGGTATTGGCTGGGGTTCTTACGAGGTGCCATTCCCACGCAGCCACGCTGGGAGCGCTGGAGTTCAGCCTGCTGTACGACCAGGAGAACAGCGCCCTGCACTGCACACTCATCCGTGCCAAGGTGAGCCCTTCCCGGCCCCTGCCGCGACAGCATCCCATCACCTTGTGTGTGCGGTGCCACCGGATAGCATTTCTTTCTCTGCCTTTCTTTCACGGATGTGAATCTGTGCCCAACGCCCTGGTGCTGGGAGGGATGGAGTTGGATTTTTTTTTTCTGCTTCTGGGCATCCCAGATTTTCAGAGCTGCTCCCCTCTGTCCCCTTCCCTCTCTCCCGCCTTTTCCCCTTCCCTTTCCCCTTCCTCTTTTTTCCCTCTTTCCTTTTCCTTCCCTTCTCTTCTTGTTTCATGGATAGATTTCATCATTTCCCTACTCTGCTTAACAAGGATTCGTTCCCTGTGTCTCCTTCATTACATTTCAGGGCTTGAAACCGATGGACTCGAACGGCCTGGCAGATCCTTATGTAAAGCTGCACCTCTTGCCTGGGGCCAGCAAGGTATGTCTTATCCTGGGCTGGGTGTGCTGGCCATGGCCTGGGGAGTGAGTGGAAGTTTTTTAAGCCTCCCAGACCCCTGGCTTGCAGCAGACCTCCTCCCCTTGAAGTCTTGGTGTGGCTTCTCCCCGACACAAAACCTAATTACTACCAGAGTTTGAAAGTTTGGTTTGCTTTGCTTTGAAGTCATGGCATGTTCTAATTAGAGCTGTGAAGGAGGAACAATTAAGAGAGTGAACTCTAACTTCTTTTTCCTTCCCATTGCATCAAAGCAAGCTCTGGAAATCTTCCTCCCCAGCCCAGCTGGATCCGGCTCAGTGGGGAAATCATTTGGGAATGCAGGAGCACGGTTGGCTCGGGGCTGCTGGCATGGCTCCGTGCTCAGGGTGCAGAGCTCAGTCCTACAGCTGAGCTCTGCCCAGGGGAACTGTGAGCAAAATGAGGGAGAAACTGAGAGCAAAAGCCTTGAATTGGCATTTGCAGTTTAACTTTGTGCACAGAAATGTGCTGGCTGCCTTGTCTCACGCAGAGTAAATCCAAGTGTCATCATCAGGAAAGAGCTTAAGTCTTTGATGCCGCAGCCCAGTTGCCTCCCATAAGCTACAGGTGCCCAAAGCTCTGGCTCAGGTGCCGTGTTGTCTTTTGGTGCTGTAGTCAAATAAGCTGAGAACAAAGACCCTACGCAACACCCGCAACCCGGTGTGGAATGAGACCCTGGTGTATCACGGCATCACGGATGAGGACATGACACGGAAAACACTCAGGCAAGTAGAGGAGCTGGGGAATTGCTTGGTGCTTGGCAGGATGATGCTGGGAGAGGGTATGGGCAGAGCACCTGGAAGTGAAGAATTTGGGGTCCACATCTGGGCTTTGTACTCTTAATCTTACATAATACACGTCAACAAAATGAAGAAGTTCCTTAAAATGTTTGATGTTTCCTTTCTAAAGGAAACTTCTTCCTTTTGTCTTCTTGCCTCTGCACACTCAAACATCCCGACCGAAGAGAAGTTCTGTTTTCTGGCCATTTTGGCCAGAGGAAGGCAGATGTTTGCCTCTGCCCACCCTGGTCACCTTGCAGGAGGGTTTTCGTGTGGTTTTGTGCTCCAGGTGTTGCTGTAACCTGCCTGTCTGACGCTCACTTTGCCCTTCCCTTTCCTCCAGGATCTCCGTGTGCGATGAAGACAAATTTGGCCACAATGAGTTTATTGGAGAAACTAGAGTTTCCTTGAAAAAACTCAAGGCCAATCAGAAAAAGAACTTCAACATCTGCTTGGAGAGAGTAATACCAGTGAGCTTCTATGAAATTTCTGCTACTGTTACTTTTGAGGTTGTTAACAACCGCTGTGTGAGGGAGTTCATGGTCAACTCAAAAGTGTAGATACTGGATATCGTTGAGTCTTTAGGGGTGGGTTCCAAGCTACACCCAAAGCCTGGACTCCAGGGAACGTTTTAGCCTTTCCCATGTGTGGTCACTCATGGCAATCTCTTTTCTTCCCTTTCCCATCCCAGATGAAGCGTGCTGGAACAACAGGCTCATCTCGTGGGATGGCTCTGTACGAGGAGGAGGTAAGGACCCTCAGCACTTTTCACCCCATCTCTCTCACTGTAATCCTTTATTGAACCAACAAGGGGTTGGTGCATGGCTACAAGTCTCTTTCATGTCCGTTTTGTCTCTTCTTTGCCGCTGTCAGGCTTCTCCTCCCTGCTTGTGTCCTTATCTCCAGTTGCTTCCTCTCGCAGGTGGATCGTGGTGGGGACGTGGAGGAGCGTGGCAAGATCCTGGTGTCCCTCATGTACAGCACCCAGCAGGGAGGGCTGATTGTGGGCATCGTGCGCTGCGTGCACCTGGCAGCCATGGACGCCAATGGGTACTCAGACCCCTTCGTTAAACTGTAAGTGAGCACCCAGTGTCCATGACACACAGCCATGAGGTCACCGACTGCCCGTGACATGTGGCACTGACCCCATGACGTGGGGTCACCAGGAGAACACCCTCTGTTCTCCCTAAAAGCCACGCAACAGCACCTGTGTTGTGCATCTTGCACATCTTGAGTGGAACTAAGCGGTCTTCCTTCTCGATCTGTCTCTTTTCTCTGATATTTTCCATTTTCACAAACAGAAAATGATGGCTTTCCATTTTTAAACCAAATTCCAGCACAGATCTAACAAGGGCCAACCATGCAATTTAATTTGGGATCTGCAGCCCAACGTGGAGCGTGAGCTCCTGACAAATTCCACATTCTCTGGATGAAACCACCTTGGCTGAGAGTGCTGGTCTGCACTTTGTTAAACACTGAGGGCTATTTTTAGCTTTTTAAAATATAAATCTGGCCACCAATGTATGCGTTGACACATTCCTGGCCGCATTTTCCATCAGCAGTTTTCTTTGGGAAAAGAAGACTTGGGACCCATTGCATTTTTTTTGAGGGTCAGTGAGGGGCTGAGGGCACGGCCCCAGGTCAGCTTTCTGGTTTGAAAGTGGCACTGGTTGCTGTGAGCAAGGGAAACACTCCCTGCAGACAGGTTTCTGCTGAGCTCAGCTCCCTGCAAAACAGGGCTGTGTGGTTTCCCATGTGTAGTCTGGCAATACGAGGGGAAAAAAAAAAAAAAAAAAGAGTATTTAAGATTTTACTCATTTTACATTTATTTGAGATAATTTTAGAAGGTGGGAAGGGAGACTGGCTAAGCCATTTCATTGCCTTAAATATCTCTGGTTGCTTTCTTCGAGTCCAAAAATCACTTTTTTTTGGTAGCATATAAACTCACGCTCTTCTCTCACTTGAATTTTGTGCTATTTTCTGTTGCCCCCAGTTGGCTGAAACCTGACATGGGAAAAAAGGCCAAGCATAAGACCCAGATTAAAAAGAAAACATTGAATCCTGAGTTTAATGAGGTAAGGACGTATGTAATTTTCCTACTGTTAAACCAACCTTAATGGTAGTTGCAGACCATGGGCAACCTAGAATTGCTAAGGGTGGGATGGGCACCCTGACCCACTATGTTGATACATCTCTCTGGCTTTGGCCACCAACCCAATAGGGAATTCTTGCCAGGCTACTCCTGCATCTCCTAGGGAAGTGTTGTGGCTGGAGGTTTTGGGGTTTATGTGATGGGGAAAATGCAGAACACTCAGTTAGATGCAAGGAGTGAACCATACAGTTGGACTGGATGATCTCAGTGGTCTTTTCCAACCTTAATGATTCTGTGATTCAATGATTCTAACTTGGCTCGTGGACTGTGCTGCCATTCAGGGGGAAGAGCATCTGCTCTTCATTACTGCCCTTTAAATATCCTCTCCTTGTTTCTGAATTCAGGAATTCAGGATATTGTCAATTCCTTAAAGCAGTTTTCCAGGTACGTTTTCCTTGCAAACACGGGGTGATGTGGGTGTTCTCCCATTGCAGGAGTTTTTCTACGATATCAAACACAGCGACCTGGCCAAGAAGTCCCTGGACATTTCTGTCTGGGATTACGATATCGGCAAATCTAACGATTACATCGGTGAGTGGAGGAGGTCTCCGTGTGGTTGGGTGCCCCATACAGGGCTGGCTCTATGGGTGGATGGAAGTGGTTTGCAATGGAATATCAGCATCAACTCTGAACGTTCCCTCCTCCCCTTCCTGTAGGCGGCTGTCAGCTCGGCATTACGGCAAAGGGGGAGCGCTTGAAACACTGGTACGAGTGTCTGAAGAACAAGGACAAGAAGATTGAGCGCTGGCACACCCTCCAGAATGAGAACCACGTTGCCAGTGATTAAAGGCAGCCGCAGCTCAGTCCTGCACCCCTCCTGTAGGTCTGTCTGTCTTCCAGTGCAGCCATGCCTTGCTACGCGCCCTGGGCAGCACCGCTGCTCTGCCTCCTCCAAGCATCCCCTGTGCCCCAGTCTCACCTCTGTGTGAAAACGAACCCAGATCTTTTATATTCACTTCCTTTTCTTTTGGGTCATCGAATTATCCCGGTGTGCAGTTTTGTCGAGCAATAGTTACAGTGCCCATCCCTTTGCCTCTTTCTCAGTAGTCTCACGCGTGCTGCCGTAGTGTTGGTGTGTGTGACAGCATGTGTCCCATTGCCCCAGCTCACTGCTCCGTCCCAGTGCAGGATGCGTGGCCTCTGAATCCTCTGCACTTGGAGCACAAACGGGGCAACAATGGATTGTTCTGCTTGCTGGGTGCTGATACCAAAAAATTTGGCTTGATGTGGGTTGTAACCATCATTCAGTATCCAGAGCCTGTGTCACAGATGCCTGTGAGCACAGCTTGAGCTTTTGATTCGCTCCTCATGGGCAGTATTGCAGTGTGTCTTTCTGAATTTCTGCTGGGAAGATCCACCAGTTGTACAACACTGGTAGAAACGTACAGGGATCCATGCTGTGCTTGCAGGAAAGCACAGGCTGGGGCTGGTTAGAGTGAGCTGAGGGCAGCGTGGGGCTTTGCTGCTGTCCTGCTGTCCAATGCAGTCGGGCTGCCCCAACATTGGCTGCACCGTGCAGGAGGGAAGCCAAAGGAGAAGAAATTTCCCACCAACTAGCTGTTATGTTCATAGATTATTGCTTTAAAATACCACAAACACTGACAGTAGCTGCAACAGGTAGAGGTCTTCCAACTTTTTGGTTTTTGGATGTATATATTTTTTGGTTATAGTTTTTGCAAGTCTGCACAAGACCTGTTGTCTTCAAGATCTGTTGTCTACAAGCTGTGCTTTAACAACTGTCTGGAGGTGTTCTCTTTGCTGCCTCTAGCAGAGAGTCGCCGTGCTCTCAGACTGATGCCCTTCACTTCTGTTCCCATCCTGCTTCCCCTGCTGTCTCCAGACAACCTCAAGCATAGCAACATCACTGAGCAGTGCTGGGCTGTCCTTTTGGTCAACCATAACCCGCGCATGCTGTGCAAAACCCAGCTCCAGCCCCTCTGGCTGTGCTGCTACCCCATGCAACTCGCTGCTGTGTCCCGCTGTGCTCTAATCCAGCTGTACCGCAGAGCTTCCTTGTCACTGAGATGAATTATTTTCCTATTCTTGAGATATATATATATATATTTAAAATATTTTTATTTCCGTAACCCCCTAGGGATGGGGGAATGCTGGGGAAACATCTGAAGTTACCTTTAAAAAAGAACAAATGAAATCAAATCTAAGCAATTCCTTTATTCCAGCCATGCAGCAGCCCACCCTCCTTTGTGCGTGCAGAGCTATTAAATTAAGGTTGCTTTTACTGAGGTAGCTCCCTCCTGTGTCCTGTGTCAATGTGCCCCACTCCCCCTTCAGACAACCAGTGCTCAACTCATCTCTTGGCACCCATGAAAATAAATAAAGTGCAACTTGCTGGTCCCACTCTGGGTATTGTGCAAACCACAGTCCTTGTCTCCATTTGCCACCCTCCTCTGAGTTTTTCTGATGGTACTTTCTGCCCTGAATGACTTTCTTTTCGTTGTAAATAAAGCATGCACGTATGGATGGGGAATGGTACAACAACAACAAAAAAGAACAAAATGAAAGAAAAAGCCTCTTCTACTGCTGTTTGCATTCCAACTTGCATGCAGTGATTTTACAGCAAAATATCAGTTTACAAATATTAACAGAAAGAGAAAATGTTACACAGGAACTAGAAATACTCCAGTCTTCCGCTGCATGCAGCACAACATCCTCTCTTGGTGTGGTATCTAATAAAGTGAGACTATTGGAAAAGAAAAAAAAAAAACAACGGGTGGTTCTTGGCTTCTTTCATTCCCTATGAGAATAGGAACACACGTGGGAGGCATGGGTGGGATGGCCATGTTTGTACCCCATCCCTGCAGAACAAAGAGCTCCCTCCCAGTGCTGTGGAGCTTGGTTTTGCCCTCCTGTGCAATGGGCTTGGTGTGGATTTTGGTGAAAGAAGGGGATTCCTCGTGGGAAGGGCTCCCAAAGTGTCCATGGGCTCTCAGCATGCCTTGTCTCAGGAGGAACACAAATCTCACAGTGCATCTGGGGCAGCCACTGATTTGCTGTGACACTGCATCCCATTGTAGAGTAACCCAACCACTCAGAACTAACATCCCAGTGCCCTATGTCACGCTTGGGTTGGAGCTATCCCCATGCAGTGCAGCTGCCATCTGTTTCCACTGCCTGCAGTGCACAGGAACACCTACATCTCCATCAGTGCTCACAGCCCCATCCCCTGAGCGTGGCTGTGTGCAGGGATGGGGCAGCACCACCTCTCTGTGCACCCTATGCAATGCCTCACCACCCTCAGTGCAAACAACTTTTTGTCTTCTATCCAATCTAAATCTCTCAGTTTGAAACCATTTCCTCTTGCCCTCTCACAGCAGACCCTGCTAAAGAGTTTGTCCCCTGGGATGGTGCTCCATCCCTTGGATTATTTCTGTGGCCCTCCTCTGGACGCACTCCAACAGGTCCATATCTCCCTTGTGATGAGCACCCATAACCTCTGCCTGCATCCCCGAAGGACACCCAGGCCGTGCAGAACTGCTGGGTGCAATGCAGAGATGCAGCAGCAGAGGCCACTGCTGCTCCATTAATAACAAGGAATGCCAGGAGGGGGTGCAGGGCATTCCCCCCAGCACCACCTGGTTTAATTGCCACCAGGTTTAATTGCTGCCCCACATAATTACGGACAAGGTAGCTCAGCTGTGGTTGGGTGTGAGGTCCTGATTGGAAGGGCTTCTAAAGAGAGAGAGAGGGGATAAAAGAGGGTCATTAGACCCCAGCTGATACTTCTGCTCCTGTTTTCTTCTCAGCCTCTCTAATAGGAAGCCCTTGGACTGCAAACTTTGTTTGACCAGGACTGTTATTTGTACGTTCTGCTTTTGTAGGTGTTGTGTTTTATTATTTTTAATTACATCTCAGAGCATTTGAATTGTTCTGCTATTCCAACAAGTTTCCTTGAGTCCTAATTAGATTAAAACCTTCCGTGCAATCAATAGATTCTCATCTCGGTACTGACCAAGCCAGTCCCAAACAGTAATTTACAGCCCTGCTTGTTATGAAATCAATACAGATTTGCTTTTCAATGAGAGAACTGTAAAGCATGGGTCAGTGCAGTAAGCAGCTGGTGTGGAAGTGAATCTCTTGCTGGTGCTGCAGAGTGGCCAGAGAGCTTCAGAGAGGAGGAGAAGCTTTGGGAGCAGAGCTGCACCTCTTCACCTGCTGGGCTGAGGATGATGACCAAGTGCTGGGTTCCTGCCCTTCTTCTGAGCAAAAGGTGAGTGTTTGTCCCAGGGAAGAGGGCTCAGCAGCTTTGTTGGATCTGTGATGCCAACATGGTGAGCTTCCTGAGAATGGTGGAGCAGCAGATCCCTACAGGCACTGCTTGCCTCTCTGCTGTCTTCTCCCAAGATGTGCTTTCCTGTGAAGCTTGTGGCAGTGCCCAGGGGCACAGTGCATGTTATCATTCTTTCAGTATCTAAATGGAGGCTGTAAGAAAGTATGGGATGGACTCTGAAGCAGGGTCTGTTCTGGTAGGACGAGGAGAAATGCTTTTAAACTCAAAGAGAGGAGATTTAGACTGGATATAAGGAAGTTTTGACACTGAGGGCAGTGAGGCACTGCACAGGGTGCCCAGAGAGGTGGTGCTGCCCCATCCTGCACACAGTCACGCTCAGGGGACGGGGCTGTGAGCACTGATGGAGCTGTGGGTGTCCCTGTGCACTGCAGGCAGTGGGACCAGCTGGCTTTTGGGGGTCCCTTCTGACTCAAATGATTCCATGACCCTAGAGTGCCCACTGTTAACCTCTCTTCTTAGGGTGTAATTCATTAAAACGGACTTCTACAGAGCTGTCATCCTTCCTCTGCACCACAGAGAGCCTTTTTGTGCCTTAGCATTATTTTCTCAATAAGGAAGAAGTGGTGGGAGCTGTGCAAGGATGTAGGGTGCCTTCATGGCTGCTCTGGAGATGGGAGCAGTTCATGGAGAGACAACCTGGGGCTCCTCCCAAATCTGGCTCCAGGATAGCTGCTGCCATCCCAAAAAGCAGTGCTGCAGGTCACTTCTTATCCCATGTCTCCGGCCTTCCTACAGGAGACACTTCTGTCTTCTGGGATCAAAAATAAATAAATAAAGGATGGCAAATTTTCACTGTTAAATATTTCACTTAAAAAAATAGAGAAGCTCAAAGAAATAAATCTACTTTCAAGCGTGGCTTTTCAAAAAGCCTTCAGTTAGAAATCTCTTTATCTCATAGGGCACAGATAACGATGCAATTATGAGCTCAGATCAATGACTTTCATGCTAAAGCCTAAAAATAAACTGTTACTCAGATGTGTGGTGCTGGGTCCAGCATCTCCTCTGGGCTGCTGGCCCAATGTAGAACTATTTTGAATCGGCCATGGGGCTTCAGAAGATTTGGAGAGCCCAGGAAGCTGCTCTTTGCATGGGGATTGATGTTGATGGTTTCATTTGTTCTCATTGCCTAGGGTTGCACTGGATCCTGAGCCACCCCATGTCCTCCTGTAGGGCAGCACCTGTGGTGCTGAGTTACCTCATGGCAGCTGTGAGTGTTTTGAGTATTTTTGGGAAAGAAAACATCCCCAGAATAAATATCAGTCCTTTATGTTGCATGCTGCATAATGGGAGTGTAACTTATTGCCACTGGAGAGCGGAGTGTTTGGCAGCCACCATCAATCCTCGATTCCAATTGACTCTGCTCACGCTTAAACAAAAATAAAGGATGTGCAGGCAAACAGTGAGCATAATTGGAACAACAAGAGGAGTATTCTGATTAATCACAGTTTGAGTATTAACTGGGTGTAATGCAGGTTTTCTTGTACAGACAGAGGCCCCACAATGTGTGCCTGTCTCGCGTTTGCAGCAGCTGAATAACAGATGTGTGGAGCATCACGGTGTGTCTGCCAGCCTGCGGTGGGATTTTGGGTGGTGGTTTCCCCCCACGTGTTGGAGTGGTGCTACCAACATCAACAAAGTGGCACTGAGGGACGTGGTTTGGTGGGCATAGGGGTGATGGGTTGGTGGTTGGATTGGATGATTGTAGTGGTCTTCTGCAACCTTAACGATTCTGTGATTCTATAAATTGCTGGGACAAAGTGGCATCTAATTAGAAACATGCATGAATGTGGGTCTGGTCTTCCTGTTTGCATTGGAGAGGAAACATTGGAAAGGAAAATCAGGTATCAGCATTTGTTCTTGGTGACGCCTCCAAGGACACTTGGTCCATTTTCAGCTCCAAAATAAAAAACCTTTCAAACTTGGAGCCAGACCTGGATAAAAATGTCCAGCTGCAAGTGGGCTGGCTTGTCACAAAGGGAAAATTTGGACAGAGAAATCTTTGCGAAGGTGAAATTGAGCTGGGAACAGAGGCTGGTGCAAAGCTGCCTTTGTCTGCTTGCCCAAGGTGCAGGCATTGTGCAGAGGGCATCTCCTGGTGCTTTAGGAGATGAATGGAGGCTCTCAGTGGGGCTGACGTGCCTGATGGGAGCGATGCAAAGCCGTGGCAATGCATGGAGCATAAGCTGAGTGAGTTTTCTGGCTCCATTGGGGTTATGTGGATAAATGGTTCCTTGTTTTCTTCTGGCAGTGTTGTGACAAATCCCAGCAAGCAATCTCCTTCCAGAAACCGTCGAAGCAAAAAGGATGTCATCTTGATTACACTGAACCTAGAGAAAAAAGCTTGGGGCAGCGGAAAGCCAAAAGGAGGAATTGTTGTTGGGTCAAAGGGAAGCTCCACTGAGCAAAGCGCTCAGGTTTATGGGTGGGGAGGGCTGAAACTGAGAGCCTCAGCTTCAGAGGAGCCTCAGAAAATCGTGGGTGTCTCTGTTGCTCGCTTTGTCCCTGGGGTGAGGGTCAGAGTGATTAATTAACAGCAGGACTGAACAGCGGATCACTATCTGCCTGATAAGAGCCTGGCCATAGAAACCCTGATTGTTGCAGGAGAGGTCTCAATAGCCTCAGCTGTTTGTCCTGCAAGTAAGAGAGAGAATTTCCTTTTTAAAATCCAAATCAGAGATACTGAAAGGCTCCTGTGTGGCTACAGGAGGCAGGTAGGGCTTTGGGGACACAATGCCACTTGCAGGACCATGGGCTTGGCCCATAGATGGACTTGAAGCAGTTCTGCTACCTGGAGTCCTTACTGTTGCCCACCCTCAGTGCCCACCAGGATAATAATGAGTTCCTTGGGACCAAGCCAAGAAATAGCATGGGCTGCCCGGGGATGGTGATCCCTGAAGTTGTTCAAGGAATGTCAGGATGTGGCACTGATGGACACGGTCAGTGGGCACGAGGTGGGTGGGCTGGGGTTGGAAATGGTGTTCTTAGTAGGCTTTTCCAACCCTAATGATTCCATGAGTGGGTGTGGTGGTGATGGGTTGATGGCTGGACTTGATGGTCTTAGTGGTCTTTTTCAAGCTTAATGATTCCGTGATGCTTGAGGGCTGCTGCGAGACAGCATGCAGGACATGTCCTCATGTACATCCCTTGTGCTGTCCTCTGTGTGTCCTGCACAAGGGATACATGCCAGGGGAAGGAGCTCTGTTCCTGTCCTCTCCCTCCTCCTCTCCCCATCTGGCCACACAGCTCCAAGAAAGAAAACAACCACCCCAGTGCGTCAGATTGTTCTTTGGTGAATGGTTTAAGCCGAATCGTCTGGAACAACGTCTGGAAAAAAGGGAACGGCATTTCCCACAGCAGCAGCTTTTAAATATTAGTGAATATGGAGCCAAGTGTGAATAATTCATTCAAAGAGAGACATGAGCTCAGTTTTCTTATGCAACGGGCGAATGAAGAGTTGGATTTGATTCAGGGCAGTAAGAAATGACAACAGGGAGGTGACAGCACCCACATAGCAGTTCTTCCTCCTGCACCTTCCTGCTGGGTTATGTCAACCCCTGAGAACTGGTGCTGTCCCCATCATTTAGTGTTTTGGATTTGGGCTCCCTGGACCAAAGTGAAAGCAGAGGAAAAAGGAAAACAACACCCTATGAGACGGTCCCAATCCAGCGGTGCACAGCTGGATGCTGCTGGATATGGGCTGCTGCGCTTTTTCACTGCTCAGCACTGGAGCCTCTCTCTTATTGATTGCTTCCGTTTTCCAGCCCGCGTTGACATGATAATATTTGGCAGTAACATTAATGCTGAAATATGAGCCGCGCTTGGGCCTTTTTATTTTTAATCGCTTGAAAAATGACCCCGGGAAGGCACTTGTGCCCTCGCAATCTCTGTAATTGGCTGGTGGTGCTGCGAGGGGAATGATGCTTCGACCACCCTGTGACCCATCCCATAGCCGCAGGGTGACTCAGGGCACTGCGGAGCTTCCTGTGCCTGCAGCAGATGGGGACTGGAAGGCTGGCCAGCATCCTCCCTGGGGACAATGGGAGCGTGAAGGACAGGGCTTGAGTGCTCTTGGCACTGGGCTCATTTAATCTCCAAATGGCAGGGGAGAGGGATGCAGCAGTCACCTTGGCCGCCTGCCATATAGCTGTCCTTTGCACCCAGAGTGACCCAATTAAACCCATCCTCCTTGTACCCATCACCCTGTGCTGCCTCCTGCCCTGACAGCTCTCCTCACCAGCAGAGCAGCACTTTCCATCCACTTCGTGGGGGATGTCAATGGATGAGACCAGTCTTGGTGCAGCCTTCCTCCCCTTCCCATGTACTTCAGTGGCATCACCCTGCCTATCTTCAGCATCCATGCCTATATTGGAGCAACACATGGCCAGCACTTAGGCAATTTGGTCAATGAGTGACTCAGACTGGACCCTAGATGCTTGTCTAGATTGATTGCCAGCCCTTTTGTACCATCCATCATGACAGCATCCCAATAAAGGCTAGTGGATCCCTTCTGTCCCAACCATCATGGCAGCATCCCAGTAAATATGTAGCTGGGACCATAGGACTGGTGGTGTGGTACATGCTGAGATGCCACAAAGGCCACCTGATGGCTGCTACCTGTGATATCCCCATGGTGGTTTTTCTCCTCCACAGATCCTGCTGCAGGGCTGAGGCTCTTTGGTATGGGCTTTTTTTCCCAGCTTTTACCTTATTATTTTTTAGGCAGATGCCTATCAGGGTGAGGTGCAGCAGCTGCTGCCCTGGATTTGTCATTTCTGGAATTGGGACACAGCTCTGGGAGCTCCAAAAACCTTCAGTTCAGTCCTTCCTCTGGCTGTGCTCAGAGCCCTCGCTGGCTCCATCAGCTCCCAGCCCTGCTGCGGCTGAATAATTCAGTGTTCTGCAGCAGCTCTGGGCCTGCTGAGCCTGCAGCACTGCTGGAGAATGCCAACAAGCCGGGTGCTGCAGAGCAGCAGCAGCCAGCCACCGTTTGGGCTCAGAAAGCTGAAAATTGAATTCTTCCCCCTGTAGCCAAGCAATGGAGTGCGGTGCTGGCACAGCAAATCTGCTCTGGAGAGACATGGGGACACATGGTGATGTCAGGGCAAGGAGCATCCTGAGGGCTGGCAGGTCCCTGGCTACTGTTCGCTGCAGTTCAGTGTGTGCCACGATGCTGGAGGAGAACTGGAGGCATCCTGGGTGCTCCCTGCAGCATCCTTTGCCTCCCCTTGTGTTCTCCTGGGTGGTTGATTTGTCATCCCATCAGGACGAGGGAAAACTGGGGATGACCCTGAAGGTGGGATGGTTTTGGTAAGTTGCTTAGCTAGGGTGTGGGGCACCAGGACATCGTTCCAATGCTAGTTAAGGGGCCACTGAGGCCAGAAGGGAAATGAGGATGTGGCTTTGGGACTGAAAATTTAGGAGTGTGGAGAGGATTTACTGCCAAGGAACACACTGAGGCTGTTTTTGGCTGAACTTAGTTTTTCCCAGACAGGTTTTACCTTGTCCTGAGTGCAAGGCTTTCATGCAAACGGAATGGAAGAAAAGAGCTGAATCATCCCCAAAATGTATGCTGGGGCCCCCAGCCCTGGCCATGCCCCCAGGATCAGGGACACATCAGTGACAACAGCAGCATCCTTTCCCCAGAGTGCCCTCACCATCTTCCATCCTGGGAGCCAGCAGTCCCCAAATGGAGACCCAGGCTGAGGCAGCACCTTGGTCATCGTTTGACCATTGTCTGGGGCATCAATTAGTGATTGTCTTGACCATCACCTTGTCCATCACTGTGACCCACAGCTGTGACATTGACCCTGCTGCCTGCTTTCCACCACTGATACCTCCTCACTCCAATTATTGTCCAGGCTGCTTCTGATAGGGTGCAGATGCTCTCAGCTTGCTGCTTGCCTCCCCACCAAGCCCCCAGCCTGCTGCAGCCTCCTCACAAGGCTGCAGGAAGCGTGATGGTGCTGCAAGGAATTCAGAACACTTTGCTGTGCAAATCAACATCCAGCAGAAGTAAGGCTGGGGGAGAAGTATTCCCATTTATGTACAGAAATTGTGCTAACCAAGCAGGTTTTGACAAGGAGCTATGAACGTGAAGAGGAAAGAGAAATGCCGACAGCATTAATGTTTGTGTCTTTTTACAACTTTTATGTCTGACTTAGGATTAACTTTTGAGCTGGAGAAGCACTAACTTCTGATAATTAAGCCCAAAATACATTGGTCTCAACGTTAGGTGTCACCCACACACACATGTTCAGTCCCCAGCCCTATTATTTTAAATTGATGCAATTATTCATCTTGCAGAGTAATATATTTCTTGTTCTCTGGTGCCCAGTAGAGCTTAAAGCAGAACAAATGCTTTAATAAAATCGAGATGGTGCTTCCTGGAAGCCAGAGTGCTGGGTTATTAAGGACTGTAGTGAGAGGAGCAGGTTTGGGAATCTTTAATAACTTATTGCCTAATATTTCTTCCTTGCAACGTATTTATACGATTAGTAAACGTTTTCTGTTCACTGATTAACTTTGTTTATTTCTTAATTAGGTTTAGCACTGTCTGTCTTGTGGTTGCAAAATAATTGTTTGATTAATGTGCCTGAATTTACATTTTCATTAAGCCCCTGCATCGGTTCTGTACCAATTAGCTGTGCTGTAATATGCAGATCTGGGACATTAGAATTACAGTTTTAGCCCATTAGGTAATAACTGTTATATTGATTGGTGATAATGGAGCGCAGACAGTGAATACACAGCTGAGCTGTGGCTCAGGGTGGGGACATGGTGGTGGCAGGGAGAGGGAAGGTGCTGGGGGGTGGTCCCCATGTGCACAAGTGGCACGATGCTCCTCCAGCTCCCTTCTGGCAGCAGCTAGTGATTAAATGGCTTTAATTGCTTCTTTTAATTTGGGAGCTATGGTACACGTTTGGCTGCTATGGTACAGATTTGGTTCCAGCTGGGGTGGGCGATCCAGGTGAGATGTGCCAGAATGGGAACGCAGCCTTCCCATGGGGAGAGCCTCTGCTTCCAGTGATTTAGGACTTTTAATTAGTAATTAGTAATGTGATTGAAATTAATGCCTTTACTTTGACAGGAATGAGCTGCCTGAGATGGCAAGGTGACTTCTGCTGTGGTGGCTCCCACTGCTCTGCAGGGATGGGAATAGGATAAGGATGGGATAAGAGTGAGATGGGGAATAGGAAAGGGATGGAGATGGGAATGAGGATGGCAACGGAAATGGCATTAGATGAGGGTGCATATAGGATAGGAATGGGGTAAGGATGGGAATGGGAATGGAATAAGGTGAGGGTGGGGATGATATGGGGATAGTATGGGAGTGGTGATAAGGTGGGAGTGGGAATAGAATGGAAATGGGATAAAGATGAGATGGAGAATAAAGATAGGGTTGAGATGGGGATAGGAACAAGGACAGCAGAAGGATTGTGAGTGGGGACAAGGCCAAGGACAGACACAGGAGCAGAGATGAGGACAGGGACAGGATCTGCCAGGTGTCTCCTGGCGCTGGCAGGCGAATCAGCTGCTGACCCCGAGGGAGCTGATATGACCGTGTTGGACAGCTGGCAGTGCTGCTGGAGGTGATTTTCTATCAAGAAGGAGGGAGAGGTGGGGGACAAAGAGCCCCTTTTTCATTTTCCTTGGTGACCCTGGAAAGGCTTTCCAGCTAGTAACACTGGAAAAGCCAATGTGAGAGCAAGTTACTATATTTGCTCTCACCGCTAATGTGGCTTTTTTATGCTGGATTCTGCTCACAAAAACTAGGACACGGCCATTACACGTGTCTGCTCTAAAGCTGCAGTAATCTCCTGCTCTCAGCCCGGGGACAGCAGGGCTGGTCCATAGAGTCCAGCCTGTCCCATGCATTGCAGAGTCCCTGGAGCCATCAGGACTGCCAAAATACACTCTCCCTTTCTCTCAGTCCTCTTGTTTTTTATGAAACTGGTGATGAATTCCCTCTTGCCGGAGGGGGAAAAAGAGTCCAGATGATTGCGTGCTCTCAGCTCATCTGTAACACGCAAACAAGGAAATGGAAACAGCAGAAAGAAATAATAAAGGCAGATTATGCTGCAGTGGGGAACGCTGGCTTCCATGGCACTGAAATACAGTTGTCACTGCTGGATGACATTCTTAGGTGAGGGCTGCGGGCAGTGGACCTGTCCCTGGAGACTTCCCATCCCCTGTGGGAATGTCCTGCTGCTGGGAGATGTGCAGGACTAGGAATAGGACCAGGAGGAGGATCAGGACCAAGACCAGGAATAGATAAGGACCTGGGCCAGGATCAGAACCAAGACCAGGAATAGATAAGGACCTGGGCCAGGATCAGAACCAAGACCAGAGCCGAGTCCAGGACCAAGACTAAGATTAGGACCAGGACAAGAATAAGGTCCAAGGATAAGGACCACATCTGGGACAAGGATCAAGACCAGAACTAGAATCAAGACCAAGTCCTAGACCAGAACTAGATAGGACCAGAAGCAGAGCTGTGGCTGTGACAATTATGAGGCAGGCCCAAACAGTTTGCAACAGACAGCCCGGGGGCATTGCTGATTTGGAAAAAAGACAGCACCATCAGAGGCAGATGGTGGCTCTGTAAGCAGGCGGGGAGCCGGGGGCTGGAGCTGCTCTCCTTCAGGAGTTGGTTTTACAGCTTCCATTGAAAAACAGCTCCTTCATCTTTTTACCAGCCGGAATTTTACTGGCAGTTAATTTGTGATGTACCACCCCCGTTCATCACACCAGGGAATGGCTGAAAAAGCCATTCCTTCAGTACAGGAACGAGCAGACCCAGACTTTATGGGCTATATTCTCCCTTCAATATCTTAACATTATCAGGAATTAGCTGCAGCAATCTTCATGGCATCGTTTGGTGGAGGGCAGCTCTCAGCCAAGAGCAGGATAATAATAATAAAAAATACTGTACTCATCTCCAAGGTAAAGGGAATGGCTCCAGATGGCATTGGCCAGGCTGGATTCTTTTGCAGGAAATAAAGAGAGGAGGTCTCAACCCACAGGGGCAACATCTGCGGAGGTTATGTCACCCGTGAGCTGCCCCATGTGGTTCCCTTTACTCTGAGGCTTTATCCCTTGCTGTGGGTAGGGCTTTTGCACAACGCATTATGCACAACCCTGATCCATCCCCTCCTGCCCCAGCTGTCCCCTCCTGCTGTCCCATCCTTGCAGAGCTGTAATTTATCCATAGGGGAGATGACGTGTGTCCTCCTCCCCCGGGACCCTGACAAATGAGATGTTTTATTCCAGGACTTTATCCCAGGGAGGAAATAAATAAACAGAGAAACAGAAACCTCATGAATTTTTTAAAGCGCTTATCAAAATCTTTTCTTTCTTCCCCTTTTGTTTCCTAAGGCAGAGCAGGGAGCTCTCCCTTCCATCTACATCCTCTGCACTTCTTTTTCTTCCAATCCCTTAATCGTCTTCCTTCCAGCTTTAATCCACACGCTTCCCTCTTTCTTCTTGTTTGTTTGTTTTGTGTTTTAGTTCCCTGAGCTCCAAACAGTCACAAAAACAATGCCAACACGTGGGAGGCCACATCCTCCCCAAATGAGCCATGCATACACGTGCAAACCTATCTTATCATACATCCCTCCTCTTCCTCCTTCTTTCCTGAAATGCTTTTGATGTTCAGTCCCTGATTCCATTCCATGCTTGCAGAACTCTCCCCTGAGGCTTGCATCGCCATCGCTGCCATCCTAATGAGTTAATTAAGAAAAAGCAGAGTGGGAGAGGTGTGAGCTCCTGAGGATGGCACCTGGGAGGCACAGTCCCTGGGGGAGATGCTTGTTGCTGCTTCCATGGGCCAGGAACGCAGCGCTGGGGATGGTCCCTAATGGATGTGATGCAACAGTGCAAAATGGAAAAGAAGAGGATGGGCAACCACCTGCACTCTTGTGGAGGCTCATTGGTTTGCAGCACTTGTGTTTTTGCAGGCTCTCTCCTTTCTGGCTCCCGTCACTCTGTTGGCCAAAGTGGAGACAAGCACTGAGAACATGGGATCTGCTGGGTGTTGACTTTTCATCAGCTGCTCCCTGATAACGTATGTAGCCCTGCTGCCCCTGGAATTTTGACATAGACATCACAATGATGATTTTCCAACCCCCTGGCAAGGATATAAGCAATGAATGACCCATCTCCTCATCCCGTTGGTTTTCACTTAGCACAATGTCTGTGAGCTCTGGACTCATCCTCTAGTCGCAGAGCCATTAAGGTTGGAAAAGATCATTGAGCTCACCAAGTCCAACCCCAACCCTTCCCCTCCACTAAACCACATCCCTCAGTGCCACATCTCCACATTCCCTGAACACCTCTGGGGATGGTGACCCCACCACCTCCTTGGGAAGGCAGGAAAGCAGCTCCAGCCCCACCACCACCCATTTACAACATCCCAACCCCACTGCCTCCAGCACCCCCAGGCAGCGTGTGCTGCTCAAAAAGCTGACATTTCTGATCACAAAAGGACTCAGAGCGGTGGCTTCAAGAACAAACTTGTTTTTTTGCATCACGGCTCATTAGTGGCACAGAGCAAGAAAGCAACAGCGAGCCATTTAAATTGTAGATTCTGACCTTTATGCTTAAGATCTTTTCAGACATCCTGTTTACAGGTTTTTTTTTTGGTGTGTGTGTTCTGGCACTTCATAATCCTCAAAATGGGATTTTATTCTGTCTTCTTCTTTTTTTTTTTTTTTTTTTACTACTATAATGCACCACATCCTCCTACTTTTCCCCACTGAGGAGCCACCCAGAGACCCAGGGAATTAGAAATATCTGAGAGCCCATACGTCAGCACTGCCACCTCCCTTCAGTGCTGGCCCTCTGGACACAATCCCATATACATATATGTACCCAACAAAGCAGCTCCCAGTGCTGCTTCCCCTGATAAGGATGTTTAAAGAAACACTGACATTGGCTTTTGGCTCCGACCCCAACATCCTTAACATAGAGGGGTGGCACTGGCACTTGAGGACACTTCAGAACAATGTCAGATGTCCCCTGGCAACGGGTTAAGGATGGAAAATGCCACTCAGTGCCTATAGAACATGGCCAAACTGAGGCTCTGGAGTCCTTGATCCAGAATGATTTCCAGTTACGCCCATGGGGAAGGTCCATGGGAAGCATTTCCCCAGCCCAGCATCCCCCAATGGCTCCTAGATCTCTCTCCCCCCACCCCAAAACCCCACAACTCTCAGTTATTTTTTTGCAAATTCTAATTTTAGCCGTCGTCTCTCTGTTTTCTCACGCATACAGCCACACTCAGAGCTGGCTTAATTCTTCTGCAGGCTGCAAAACCCACACGTTTGCATCTCTCACAGACATTTCCTCACTGCTCTCCCAGCTGTGAGATGCAGAGAGAAACCAACGAGGTCTTTGCAAGCAGCAAACTTCCCTCTGGCTGATGCCCGTCCGGAGAACGCAGCGCATCCCAAGTAGGATTTGCAATTTGGGATTGCAATAACTCACCGGGGAGCTGCAGGGATGGCAGCCCGGGTGGGAGGGAGGGCAGAAGGGAGGGAGGCCACACCGAGAAACCCAACACGATAAAAATAGCGCCAAGCAGAGGCAGCACTCCCCATCTCGGTTTCCTATGGAAACGTCGCCGCCGTCCCTGCGTGCGTCCGCCCGGGGCAGCTTCGGATGCTCCGTCGCACATGGATGCTCCGGCAGCCAGCAAGGACGGCGCTGAGGCTGCAGTTTCCCTCTGCGGGAGCGTTCCCAGCCGCCGTCCTTCTCTCACAGCTCAAGGCCGACCAACGAGAGCCGGGAGGCTGCCCCGAACGCCGTGACCCTACTGCTTTGAGGCCATCAGGAGGACAAACCTCTCCCCCCCTCCCCCGTCCAGCCCCCGTACCCCCGCCTGAAACAAAGGCGCCGGGTGGGCTGCAGAAGGGGCCATGGCACGGAGGGTTCCTGCCTTCATCACACCAACACAGAGGTATTCCTCCAGATTTGATCATTCCGGGCGTGGAGAGGCTGTGGGGTGGCACTGGGTGGGCTCAGAGGGGCTGCCCTCCAAACTCTCCCCCCCTCCCTGCGCTAAAGTTGCTGAGAGAAGCACAGGTTCAACCTCTCTCTCACCATGTTTTACCATCCCAATTTTTGCTGCTCCAGGGGAAGTTTCTAATTGATTTTTTTTTTTTTTTAATTAATTGCTCTGGCTTCAGATAAAGGGGCAAACCTCATTTTTCATTCCCGGCTGGAAAATCCTGGGCTGAACCTGAGCAGGTGGGAGGTTTGCAGGGGTCGGAGTGTGGGTTTAGTGGGATCGGGTGGGTGCTGCATCCCGGCATTAGCCAGAAGGACCGTGCACCGAAGAAGACATATCTATAAAATAGAGAACCGAAGGGCACAAAGCAGCCGGTAGGGAAGGAGTTAAGCGCACGCAGCGCTGTAGGACCGAATCGCAGCAGCTCCGGGCTGCGCGCAGCTCTGCGACCGAACCGAGCGGAACCCAGCGGTGGGGGATGGCCTGGGGGGGTCGAACCACTGTCTGCTGCCCTCCAGCCCCGCTGCCCCCCCGGCTCCGAGGGGATGGAGCGGCGGCGGCGCAGGGACGGCGATATCGGAGAGCGCTGGGTGCAGGTAGGGGGGGTGATGGGGATGGGGGTTGTAAGCGAGAGGGTGGTTTGGGGAGGGTGGGGGTTGGAAAAAAAGAAAGAAAGAAAGATGTAACATCCCCCAAAAATGTGGCTATGGGGTTTTGCACTGCCTTCTTCTGCCAAAGCCATGGGTTTGGGTTCGGAGAGGCACAGAGACTCTCCTCTTTCCTGCAATTTGCAGGAGACTGGAGGATGGCAATCTCCTGCCATGAGCCTCCCCTGTTTATTTGATCCTTTCGGCATCTTAGTGGAAGATTTTAATATGAAGCTAAAAAAAATAAGGCACAAAGAAGCGGGAGGCAGAGGAGAAGTGTGTGAAGGTTACCTTGAGCTGAGCACCGCTCTCCATTCCTGGCACCAGGACAGGGTTAAATAAAGTTTCCCAGTAGTGTGGAGCTGGGGAGCACTCTCTGGTAATGGGGTTCAGCCCTGGGATGCCCCTACTCATCCCCTGCTCCTTGCCCCTCTGACTCTGCCATAACTCCTGTGCAGGTTGTGCCCAATTTCTCCTTCCCATGGGCACATTTCCTTTCCCTCTGTGTCTGGGACCTCAGCCATGCACAGGGCAATGGGAGCAGCAGGGCTCTAGCTATGGATGTGCAGTGACCCCATTGTGTCACCCCACACACAACCATCAGGCAGTGGGATGTGGTGGCCCTGGGGCTTTTCTGTCCCCCAGACATTTCGATTTGGGAAGCACAGCAGAATTGGACCGAATGGAGGAAGTCCCAGATGCAGTGCAACCTTTTGCCATTACATGTTGGGATCTGCTTCAAATTCTCTTGCTGATGTGGGGCTATAAGAGCACCAGGATACCATAGGGATGGGTATGGAGAATAAGAAAAAAATCAGCCCCTCTGGGAAGGAGCTCTAAAACAAGAGCTGCAAGAACAAATCTTTTGTACTGTATTCATTTAAATAGGCTGCAGAAGGCATTGTCTGCTGCTCCAAAAGCTCATTTTCCTAATTGCCCCTGTGCTGTGAGTAATCCCAGATTACTGAGGGTGGAGCAAAGCCCCCATAGCAGAGGGTGAAGTGTGGGCTATATGGGCAAATTATGTGAAATTTGGGGCAGTCTGGGGGGGTACAGCTGCCAGCCCTTGGCTGAGGCCCCATGGACCTCCCATGGGCTTTGTGGGGTTTATGCCAATATATGCAGCATGCGGTTGGTCCCGTTGGTTGTGCTTATCCCCTCTGGTGCACATCTTGGCTCACTAAGGCGTATTGAAACCCATAACTGGATTTTGAAGACTGGGCATAAAATACCTAGAACATAATATGTATTAAGACTCATTAGGTTAAGCCAATTCCCAGCTACACGGAGTCATTTGAATGGAGTTAAATCACCTTTTTCACAGAGCTTAAGTGTCGAAAGGGTGCCAGCATTGGGGAAGGCTCCTTCTGCAGCTCTGGGACTGAGGGAATGGGAGAGAGCCAGGAGCACTGAGTAACGTGGCTGAGATGGAGGCAGTGTGCCCAAACTGCTGCTGGATGACATAGGACCAGCCTGGTTCTATTTGCATCCAGATGTGCAGGAAAAGGTGTGCAAATTGGAGAGGCAAAATGGTTGGGAGGGGTACACCAGGAAGGGATGCTCCTTCCACCAACCCTCTCAGGTTGTGCTGGAGGATACCTGAGTGCTAAGGAGAAGACAACACTACTGCAAAGTGCCAGACCTGGGTGGTGTGGGATGACTGCATGCTGCTGTCACAGCGTGGGGTGGGTGCAGAGAGGACACCATGCATAGCAGTGGGGACATGGGAACACCCTGTAAATGAGCACTGTGCACTGACTCATGCACAACACGCAGTAGATTTTCCATGCTGTGCCATGGATCCTCTACACCATGGCCTGGATCCTGCATATGAAACACATAGGATCCTGTGCATCACGCATTCGATTTCCATGCTGTGCTTCAGATCCTGCACAGCACGAACAGGATCTTGCGTGCCTTGCACTGGCTCCTGCAAAAGCTGCGTTGCATTCTGTGGAACATGCATTCTATTTCACACACTGTGCACGTTTCCAAACCCAACAGTGCTGGTATGGTGCAGGACTGTGCTGGGGAGGGGGGTCCTTGCCCACATCGCACCACCCTGCCCTGCCCACCACCTCCAGCCCACCACTTGCTATTTTAAAGCCCTATTCTTTCCCTGTCTCTCCGATAAGAAATGCTAATGATGCGATGAAATTGGATAGTTCAATCGCCTTCTTCTCCTAATGGAACTCTTGTGTTCGTTAATTTGCTGTTTTTAATGGGCTGATTGTTCTCCTGCGCTGGGGGAACCACGTGAGCACTTCAGTGTGTTTTGCAGTGGTCAGATGTGAGGTGGTGCTTGAAGGCAGCTGAACCTTGTTGCTCACTAATTGTGGAGCAATTTGAAGGGGAGGCCCAGATGTATAAATTATCGGTGCTGCATTCCTTCAGATCATGAGCAACTGCTGAGTTCTGCTGGGACCTCTGCCCACCATCCCTGGGTGCTAAGGGGATGAACCTTGGGAATTAAGGAGGTAGGCAAGGATCTGACCCTAAAGATGGGGGTATTTTGGGTGCTTCTAGGGGTGAGCTCCAGGCTAGCATCCTAGAGAGCATTGCTGGGAGTATTTGAACACTGGGGATAACAAAGTGAGGAGGGCTGTGGAATAAAGGAATCACCATGGGGTGGTTTTATAACGGTGTTATTGTATGCTGTTGGTCCCAGTGATGCCCTGAGCTCCTGCTGGGTCAGGATGTGGCTCTGCTTGCTGTTTGTAATACTTAGCCAGTGAGAGAGCGGTAAGGCATTATCTCCTCCAGACAATTAGCAGAGGCATTAATGGAATATATGCAAATGTCAGTAATTGACCTGCAACTCTGCAGTTCATGATGGAGAAGGATGAGCTCCAGATGGCTTAATGAGAGTAATTGAAGCCCCTTCTTTATATGCAGCACTGCCTTGCTGTAGCCCAGTAGGAATGGGGCTGGGGGGAGGTGAATGGGGGCAGGAATATGGAAAGGGACAGCAGAGCTTGGAGGTGCCCACCGGTGCAGAAGCTCAAATAGCATGCAGTCTCCTTGTTTGGCTGCTACTCTGTCTTTACTCTGCCTTTATTCCACCTTTACTCGCTTGCTGGGACTGGGGAGAGGTCAGTGTGTGGGGACCACGGGTTGTGGATCCCAACAAATGGGTTCTTTGTGGGCTGTGCATAATTCATTCAAGAGGTGATTGAGTAGCTAGTCTGGGAACCCAAATTAAAATATTTATGTATAATTCATGCCATATGTTCCACCAATATTTCTTATTTAATCAACTGAAGACAGATGGCAGGAACATAGAGGCCATTAAACTAATGGCACTTTGTTTTTCCATTTATTTTCCTCTCCTTTCCTAAAATAAGATGAGCAAGTGACAGGCAGCAGAGCCATAGGTCATGGGAAAGTTGGGGCCCACAGTGCGTGTGACGTGTCCCACTAACAAATGTCTTCTCCTTGGCTTGCAGGTGGAACTTTCTCACCCTGAGACTGAAATGAATGGAGAACCTCAGGGCTGGTGATGCACCCAGGGACTTCTCACTGCTCTTCTGCAGGGTGCGCAGCCCTGATCACGATGGAGATGCCTGTGGGATCATCTGCTGCTGAGAGCTGCTGCACCCACTGATCTGCTCCAAAGCTCCATCCGTTCCCCATGGTCCTCCGTGCTGCTATGTCCCTCCGGGGGGCTCATCCAGGAGGGGAATAATGCAGAATCCCCCACAGAGGAGAGCATCTCCCTGGCTCTCCAGGAGGGATGAAGATGCTATGGCCAAGCTATGGGTAAAATTCCAGCGCTCCTTTCGCCGGAGACCTGTACGCTTCTTCACGCTTCTGGCTCTCTACTTGGCAGCTGGCAGCTTGGTTTTCCTGCATGCCGGCTTCACTGGGGAGCCCCGGGTGGCAGGGAGCCAGCGCAGCCCTGGGGCAGGCGATGGGCTGGGACTGCCTTACCTGGGGGGCACACGGCTGAGCCGAGGTTTCCCAGAGGTGGCAGTGGGCCGACGGCGTGGGCACTGGTTCAAGGGCATGGTCAAGGAACCAGCAGAGAGGAGCAGAGCGGGTGAATACGGCGCGGTGCGGAGCCGAGCACCCAAGGGCCGGGGCGGCCGTGAGAAAGAGGAGGACAGAGGTAAGGGCTGAGCGGGTACATCTGGGGTGGTCTTGTGCTGAAATCCAAGGAATTTTGGTCTTGCATCACGTTGGTGAAATGTTTCTGAGCACGTGGCACTAGTACATGGGTATTTATTGATGAGCTATGTGGATGGCATGATGAAATTGGGCTGTTTTCCTTCCCAGTGAGCTGTCGTGCACACCCTTGCTTTGGAAACTATTGGTCCAGAGGATGCTCTGGGAGGATTGTCTTCTTCATCCCTCCATTCCCAGATATCAATCATCCAGTGCACTTACTCCATTTTTACTCTTACTCTGTGCACTATTGAGCTCGAGGTTGCAGCTTGCAGTGAGGGGCACTTTAGGACTGCCTGATGGGAGGGATGCACGAGGACTGTGCTGACAGGTGGAAGCATGGAGATGTGGCTTTTGGGGATGTAGTTTAGTGGGGATGGATTGACAGCTGGACTCAATGATCTTGGAGGTCTTTTCTAACATTGATTCTATGGTGCGTTGATGGTTGGACTTGATGATCCTGGAGGTCTTTTCCAATCATCTGATGATTCTGTGACATCTCAGCCCCAAGAACTCCCGTCCTTTGAAAATTCAGGATCAATCTCATTGGCCCCAATGAACACTGAAGCCTGATGTGCGTGCTGGGCTTGGCCAGGAGCTCCCTGCCTGTGGTGTGGTGTTGAGCAGGAGCGTTATTAATGAACAAGCATAAGTGAATGCAGTAGTTCTCATTGATTTTTAAAATGTCATCTATTTATCCCGAAGGCAGCTAAAGGCAGAGTTCCATGCTTGCTGACACGCTCTGAGGCCACATGGTGATGTGAGACAGCACTGCACATCTGGTGCTGGCACCCAGTGCCTGCAAAACCCAAAGAAACACAGAGGAAAGCTTCCACTGTGACTCTGCCTTGGGGTTTGCCAGGCAAGCCCCCTCCCTGCTGGCTTTGCGACCCCTTGGCAAGACAGCAGCTCACCTTTTTTTGCTTCAGTGGGAGAGCTGTTAGGATTTGTTGTCAGTAATAAAGTGGGCTGGTGAGAAGCAGCAATACAGCTTGCCACAGTACAGTGCACCTGTGACAGCAGTGTAATGGATCACCATGGTATTTAGGGCAATTGCTGCAGTATTATCCATTACAGGAAGCACAGAATGAAGTCAGCAGCAGAGTGCTAACTACTGGAAAGGTGTTTGGGTGTTGTTGGGTTCTCTGCTGCCTTCTTGTGCCCCCTGAGCCCCATGGGAAGCATCATGGTTGCAGAACAGCATGAGAGCCAAGGATGTCCCCTTTGTCCCTGCCATTCTTTTGCAAGGTTGTTCCCATGCCCTGGTGCCAGGGGTGTCCCATTTGTATGAGCACCTGCAGGTTTCTGGCTGCCTGCAGATGGAGGCTGAGCGAGGCTGCTCCAAGTGATGGGGCTTTTAATGCGGAGGTAAAACTGCTTGTGGTGTTTAAGGCAATTTCTCATGTTAAAACGAGACTGAGAGAAGGCTCCCTATGGATGTCATGCCTGCCCTGATGCTTGCATCCCATCGTGTTCATGTGGTGCACAGTGGCCATGGAACACTCTGTGCTGTGTGCAGCCATGATGTCCTGTTAATGCCAACTGACACATCCAAGACCTTGCCAGATGGTTAGCGAGAAGGAGCTGTCAGTCACCATGAAAACCTGTTGTGTCTGTATGCATTGCAGCCTCCTACAATGAGCCTTTGCTGGGCTCCTCCAGCTGTGGTGCAAGAGCAAGCAGTGGCACAGAGAGGGGAAGCAGCCACGTGGGCACTCATCCAGAGATGTCCCCACACCTCCCCGTGCCAGAGGGGGGGTTGCAACATGGAGCACCAGGCTTGATTTGATGCATCCAGATAAAATCCTTGCCTGTTGCTGGAGGTTTCCTGGTGGTGGGCACCATCTGTGATAGTGCTGTGCACGGTGATTTTTGGGAAAGCATCTGCAGAGGAGCTTTGTGGGGCTGGGGAATGGCTCAGCCTTTGACCAACAAGCTGGAAAATCAGGGGCAGGTATTTGTTTCAAGCATCACTGCAGCACAGCCCTGAGAAAACACCTTGGTTCTGTATTTAGCTCGCTAAACAGCTTGAGCAGGGGAGAAAAGAGGGTGGACAGATGGACAGTGGTGCTGCCTAGCCTGGGGTCCACCCAGCAGCCAGCCCCTTGCTCCCCCATTGTCCTTTCATCTCCCTCATTATTCCAGTTGCCTTCCTAATAAGTTGCAGCGCACATATGTCAAGAGCGATGGATTGAACGTAATGCACATCAGTCACTGGTGCTGTGAAAATTGCCAGAGCAATCCTGTGCTGGTTAGATCTGTCATGAATTAAATTAGCTGACCTGCCGAAACCTGCTCAGCGCTGCAGAAATGCCAAGTTATGCTGAGAGCAATTGGGAGTAACGAACGATGACTGCGTGGTGGTTTATTAGGAATGTTGCTTTCTGCCTTCCTCCATCCCATGCCTGGGCTGGTTTGGATAACTGGATTGCAGCGTGGCTGGGGCTGTGCACAAGGGCATGGCAGCAATGGGGTGTGCAGGATGTGGTGCTGCTGCAGGACCCTCAGCAGATGCACAGTGCAGGCAGGAGGTGGGAAATGGTGACATTTTGGTTGAGAGGGGATGCTATGTTAAGGCATCTCACTGTTGGTTTGGTGTAGGGGTGGAGAGGCACAGCTGGGTGGGTGTTGTTCACAGTGGGCACAGCTGTGAGGAAGGAATGCAGTGAGGACATAAATGTTTGTTCTCAGATTATTGAAAAGGCTAGATTTATCAAATGAATGATTTCATTGTAACTATTTATTCAGCTCTATTCCCTGTCTGCCGGCATCCTCATTTGCTCTCAGCACAGCCATCACTCTTTACTTTGCCAACTGTTAGTGCTGGGCAAATATTGTCTGTGTCGATGTCTTGGGGGAAAAAATGAGTTCCTGGCTGAAAGAAATTTCGTTCACCCTGCATTTCTCCTTAATCCAATAGCTCTGTTCCCATCCATGTCCTCCTGAGGACCCTTTGGTTCCTCCCTGTCCTGAGTTGCCAGGGTGCCACAACACATCCCTATCAGAAATAATAATAATAACAAAAATCATCACCTGCAGGCTCTGACCCTCTCCTCTCCCTCCCCAGCAAGGTACATTGGTTGCTACGAGGACAACACTCGGAGCCGCACGCTGCGTGGTGTGTCCTTCTTTGACTACAAGAAGATGACAGTCTTCCGTTGCCAGGACAACTGTGCTGAACGGTAGGGTGGGGAGCAAGCACCACACCTTCATTAATTTCCGTGCATCCATCAGACTTCTCTGCTGCCGCTGCTCCCTGCCCCAGCTGCTCCTCTCCCCTTCTCCCCCCACCCTTCTTTATTTTCCTTTAGATGTGTGTCATTTTGATTTATATATATATATTTTTTTTTTGCTGGGAATGTGAGAAACTAGTTTTACTCCTCAAGAAAAGGATCAGGTGTTGATGGGCTCTGTTCAGTGCTATTTTTCTACGGGCAGGGGGCTGTAAGTGCCCAAAGCTAGTGGTGGCCTCGCCATCCATCCACCCCCTCCACCACCATCCCCAGACCCAAGGACTGCCCTTAGCACAGATCTTACCCCAGTGCCAACCCCTGTTCCATGCCCAGCACTTACCCCTCTCCCCCCCCCAGGGGCTACCTGTATGCAGGGCTGGAGTTCGGTGCTGAGTGCTACTGTGGCCATAAGGTTCAGGCACCCAATGCCAGCGAATCTGAGTGCAACATGGAGTGCAAGGGTGAACGGAGCAGCACCTGCGGCGGGGCCAACCGTCTCTCCATCTACCGCCTAGAACTGGCCCAGGAATCTGCCCGACGCTGTGAGTCCACACTCCCTGAAAACGGGGATCCCACTTGGGGGTCAAATCCTGGTGTCCCCACTGGTGGGCATGTTACTGGGGGCTGTAAGGCTCTATGAGCCAAATTAGCTAGGAAATGTATTGCATCAAAAGGGGATGAGAGTGGTTCAATAATGGGCTCACTCCACTCACTAAAGCTGGCTCCTTACAGCTGGCCAAGCTGCCTGATGGCACTAGGATTAACTCCATCTGGATTTGGGTTTTTTTGGGGTTCCATCACGTGCTGTAGCAGCCCATGGGCAAAGCACACCTCACTGCAGGGGCATTTTGGTTTTTCCCCATTGAAGGATGCATTCCTGGGTAGTTTTCCTTTCCAAACACCTCCCAGAGAGGAGCTAGCTAAAATCCAATTAGAAAAAAGTTAACAAACTCAACCTGATGGGTTTGCTCTCCCTGCAGATGGCAGTGCGATATTCCGGGGCTGCTTCCGCCAGCCAGACAACGTCACCATCGCTCTGCCTGCCAGCCAGCCCATGCCCAACATGTCTGTGGACAAGTGTGTGGACTTCTGCACTGAGAAGGTACTGAGGTTTGCACACAAAGCTGAGCCAGCAGATGCATCATGCTAGATAGATCTGCATCCCATTTAGTGTGATGCTGTTCTTTACGAATGGTGAAATTTGTTGTCCTGTGGCTCATCAAAGGGTGTCACCTTGGGGGAAGGAGATTTTCCTCCTGCCCAAATGCTTTGCCTGTGATCAGCAGCCCTGGCTCTGCCCGTGGGATTGCAGTAGGCCTCCAGCAAGATCTCATAGCATCATTAAGGTTAGAAAAGACTACTAACGATTGGATCATAAAGTGCAATGATCAACCTATCCCCACCATGCCTGCTCATAGAGTCATAGAGCTGTTGAGGTTGGACAAGACCTCCAAGATGATCAAGCCCAACTGCCGATCCATCACCACCATGCCCAATAACCCTTGGCCCTAAGTGCCACATAAATTACCTGAATGGGGCTCTGAGGGTGGCTCTGTCCATGTGCCCATCTCTGCAGGAGTTCCCGCTGTCGGTGCTGGCTGGCACTGTCTGCCGCTGTGGCTTCCCCACTACGCTTTTCCCCCTGCATGAGCGTGAGGATGAGCAGCTCTGTGCCCAACGCTGTGCTGGAGAGGAGTTTGAGAGCTGTGGCACCACCGAGTTCCTGCTTGTCTACCAGACCCAGGTGCAAGGTGGGCACGGGGTGGGGGCACTGGGTGGCCGCTGCTTCATCCATCCCACAGGCAGCTGCTCTGTAATAGCTATTTGCCATTCATTAGAAATCACGATTTATTTTAATTTCCCAGGAAATAAATCGTCCCCTGAACAAACACTTTTAATTACTGCTTAAATCAGATGCAGGAAATCGCAGTTTGCCATCTGCCTCCAACGAGATCCCTCCTTGCTTGGGTTTTTTCTCCTGTCACCGAGCTGTGGTGTGCAGCCAGCAGGTGAACCTACCAGTAACGGGGAAGGAACCCACCAGTATATTGGAAATAACATATTGGAAATAACAGGGAGGGGGGAGGAGGGAAGACTGGGAGCAAGCACAGAGCACCCAGAGCAGCTCCTACCCCGTACAGAAGAAAGGGATGGAAATAAAAGTGCAATATTGGCTGGAATGGAGGGAGATGCTGCATGCTGACCCCATTCTGCCCTCACAGACAATCGCTGCATGGACCGCCGGTTCCTGCCCACCCGCTCCAAGCAGCTTGTTGCCCTGGCCAGCTTTCCAGGGGCTGGGAACACGTGGGCACGGCACCTGATCGAGCTCGCCACTGGCTTCTACACTGGCAGCTACTACTTTGATGGGTCCCTCTACAACAAAGGTGAGTGGGGGGGGTGTAATGTGATGGAGCTGGGTACCCATGTATGAGCATGAGCTCTACCTGTCACCTCCCCGTGCTGTGTTTTAGTCTTTGCAAAGTACAACTTGGACACAGCCGATACATCTGCATTGCTTGAGTGCATTTCAACCCATAATGGGTGTTGGAACTTTGGGGTGGTGTTTCTGAGTTCACTGCAGCAGTGATGGGAGCTGGCCTCTTAAGGAAAGGCTCCAGGGAAGCTGCTGCATACAGAATTAAACAGCAAGGAGAAATTTTAAAAGAAAAAAATCTTGAGGCATGCACAAAGCATTTTCAGGCAGAAGCCAGCTCCTCTAATAACACAAGCTGTTGCAATGGAGGAGAAAACATCAATTCCCCCATTTTACAGCTATTTGCCACAGTTTTGTCTGAACTTCTTGCAGTGCCAGCATGCACGTGAAAAGCCACCACTATGTTTTGGGCTTTTTCCCCTCTTAGTTCATCGTGAGATCTTAGAAATGGCAGTGGCAGCAATGATAGCTATAGAACTGTTGTATGTACTCTGACAGGGTTCAAGGGTGAGCGGGACCACTGGCGGAGCGGGCGGACGATCTGCATCAAAACCCATGAGAGTGGCCAGAAGGAGATCGAAGCCTTTGATGCTGCCATCTTACTGATCCGCAACCCCTACAAGGCACTGATGGCAGAGTTCAACCGCAAATACGGGGGGCACATCGGCTTTGCTGCACACGCCCACTGGAGGGGCAAAGGTAGGAGTGTGCTGATCCATGTGTAGCCAACCCGTGGTGCCACCACGGGTCTCCTGGGGTGAGGAGCATCCTGTAGGCTTGCAACCAGTAGGGTTATTGTGCAATTGTATAATCATAAAGGTTGGAAAAGACCTCTAGGACCCTCGAGCCCCACCATCAACCCATCACCGCTATTTCCACTTGTAGAATCATTAAGATTTGAAGACCTCCAAGATCACCGAGCCCAACCTGCCCTCACCATGCCCACTATGTCTCCCAGTGCCAGATCTTCACAGTTCCAGGGGATGGTGAGCCTACCTCCCTGGGCAGGCTGATGAACTCTTTCTGAGAAGATATTTTTCCTAATTTCCAACCTGACTCTCCTCTGGCCACGCTTCAGTGCTTCAATGTCTTGTAGGGAGGAGGTTGGTTGGGAAGGAAGGAAAATATTCTGCCCCTCACAAGCAGCTCTACAAGGCAGTGAGCCTCAATGCAGGTGTCTTGGTGCACAGAGGAAGAAGAGATTAAAAACTAATGGCACTGGCGAAATATTTCCATGTGTCCCAGCCCTGTGGTGACAGTCAGTGCTGTGCTACCACCAGCATGAGGACACCCTCCTTGGGGTAGACTTCTGCAGGGTGAAAACAGCACCATAGCTGCTTATGGCAAATTCCATCCCCCTTCCCTTGGGCCATGCCAATGGGTTCAGCATGCCTGGCTGCTCGCGGAGAGCCACCTTCCCATGCACAGACAGCTTGCAGAGGCTTGTTAATTATAGCAATTTACAAATTGCTGTTGTGGAATTGACTTCATTGGAAAGAGTTAAAATATTTAGCTTGATTGAACATCTGCTACCCTTAATTCAGAGTTTATTTAAGGGGATCTTTTTCTGTTGTTGCAGTGATGTGCCTGGATTTCGTTATTACCATGTGCTTGATGCTGGCAAAGGCATTTTGGTTATGAACTGAGCCCTCCCCTAGCACCCACAGGGAAGCCCCCTGGGCTCCAGCCCCATGCAGCTGGGTACGGCATGTCCCATTGTCACTTCTCTCATTTGTACCCATGGCTGTGGGGTGCAAGAATTGCTCCTGGTTCATCCCCAACCCAAAGAGGATGCAAGTTTTAATGTGTCTTTACCTCCTGGGTCAGTTGTCAGGTTAGTTAAGTTTTGGCTCAGCTTGCTTAGAAAGGTGGAGGTTTGCCATCACTGGAGGTTTTTAGTTGAGTTGAGGTTTGCTGAGAAGCATAGGTCACCATGGTCCATGAGCCCAAGTTTCTCCTGCAGAAAGCCCTGATCTCCTCAACATCCCACTCTATTTCCTTCTCTGATTTTTGGGGAAATTCAATAGATGTTGGAAAATGCTGGATGTGGCCATGGGCAGCCAGGGTTTTCCTTCCCTTGGCTACAAGCAAGCAGAGGCTGGAGGCTCAGCAAAATCCCTATTTTGTTCCATGACATTAATTTTACGATGTCCCTGGAGCAGTTCCAAAGCAAAGTTTTATGTGATATGATTACACAAGGTGAATTGTCCTGTATCTGTTTAATGAAAGAGATACTGTGTTTAATGATTCTTTGGGGAATTAAATACAGTTCAGCTATTAATCAGGCATTGGTTTCTTGGGGAAGATAGGAAGAGGCAGATACCCAGAGCTTCATGCATCATGAGCCACGTGCAGAGTGCATTTCCAGGAGAGTTGTTGCTTGTTACCGATGTTTCATTATCCTTTTTATCCCAATTTTTATGCAAAGATCAATTAGCCAAGAAACTGGGGCTAAGTGAGACATGTCAGTGTCCCAGGAGATGTCTTGCCTTGTGAAGTCCCTATAGACCAAGCCACGAGAGCAGGGAGGTAGTGACACAAGGGATCCCAGGGCCATCTAATGCTCACCCTTACTGTTCCCGTGCTCTTTGCAGAGTGGCCCGAGTTCGTGGCCAACTACGCACCGTGGTGGGCGACCCACACGCTGGATTGGCTGCGCTTTGGCAGGAAGGTGCTGGTGGTGCACTTCGAGGACCTCAAGCAGGACCTCTTCAAGCAGCTGAAGCGCATGGTGGGGCTGCTGGGCATCGCCGCCTGCGAGGACCGCCTGCTTTGTGTCGAGGGGCAGAAGGATGGCAACTTCAAGCGCTCGGGCTTGAGGAAGCTGGAATATGACCCCTACACCCCTGAGATGAGGAAGATGATCAGTGGATACATCCGAACGGTGGATGCAGCACTGAAGCTCCGCAATCTATCAGGGGTGCCGGATGACTATTACCCGAGGTGATGGTCGGAGGATCTGCCCCTCCCTGGGGAGGAAAGGATTGATTTCCTCTGCCTGCTTCCACCCAGTGGGTGGCTTTCTTGTAATTCTCCATCTGCTGCTATGAGCTGTTAATCAACCCCCTGCATGAGAAGTGCTCGCTCCCCAGCCATTGCTCAGCTTGCTTGGTTGATACCTCCACAGAGCTGGGCGCCAAGGGGACGCATGGTGCCCTGCCACCGCTGCTGGTCCCCGTCCCCATCCTGCAGGTGGGCCTCTGCCCTGCTGGACATTGTGGGAGTAGGTAAATCGGGTGGTGTGGGGCTGAGCAGCTCCATCCCACTCCTGCATTGGCTGCTGCAGCATTCTTAGCAATGCAAGCAGCTATTTGCTTGCACGGATGCTGCAACGTAGGGACCCTGCCCCCCTGGGGCATGAGTTGGCTTTGGTGGCTGTCCCTATGCTTTGTGCACTCCCAGAACAGCTCCTCTGGGTCTTCAGTAGAGATGGAGATAATTCCAACAAGGAGGAACACAGTGTGGGGGGCAGCACTACAGGATGCACTGAGGTGAGGTGATTGTGATGCACTGGTTGGGTTGTCTCTGGGTGTGGTGATGGGAGCACTGACACTGGCTAGAGCAGCATGCAGCACCTGTGGGAGCATCCTTCCTCATTGCAACAGCTCCCAAGCCAGAAAAAAAAGCCTAGGAAGCTGTTTTGGGGAAGGGTGACGGGGTGGTGGTCTGGATGAGATGTAGACCAGCTCCAAGCCATGACTGTGACACTGAGGGCCTGGGCATGGAGCACAGCTCCTGCCCTTGGCCATGGGGAAGGAGGAAACCAAAGGAGCTCTGTGTCTGGAAAGCATCTGCAAAACTGGCTCTGTGCAGGGCTGCATGCTGCCCCAGACACCCCAACACAGCTGGGTCCCTACCCTCCCTCAGATGGATGGAGGTGCAAAAGCCATATCTTGTCTGCAGCCTTTTCTAGAGTTAGTTACTCAACAATTGGCTTTTAACTCTCGATGGTTATAGACATGTGTGCACAGATCCAAAATCTCCAGACAGCAGTTAACCTATACTCAAAGAAAAAGAAGAAAACTCCACTGGATAAGGAGATTTTCAATAAAATATATTTTTCTAACATGCGTGCGGAGCTGACAGCGCCTAAGGGACAGGATGGGGGGGGTTTCTGTGCACGGGGAGCCGCTCACCCATGAATGTATTTTGCAAAGAGTGTGCTGGTGTTCCCTGTCCTGCACTGCAGGCTGGTGGCTGCCTACCTCTGTCAGAACAAATCCTCAGGTCAACCCAGCTATTAAAGAGTTTTGTTGCTATCCTGCCTCCCCGTGTGTTTGTGAGGCTATGACCTCAAAGCTGGCTGGTGGCACTCGGTCCCAGCGTTAATTACATTAATGACATCCCTGTATTTGGAGCACTGATGAGGCAGCGTGGTCCTGGCAGCTTTATTACCCTGCTGGTGTCCTTAAAGGAAGGTTTATTTGGGTGCGTCGTGTGAGCAGAGAGATTTACTGCCAATTTTATTTCCATTGCCTCTTATCATGCCTCAGGCTCTATAAAAAGAATGGTTTTGGTGGAATTTATGCTGTTTCTCCTGGCCAGCTGCCCTCAGGGCTGCAGTTTCTGCAAGCACCCTTATTTTTGGTCATGTGCTGGCAGCAAGGAGACCATGTGTGGGGCATCATTGGCTCTGCCCAGCATCAGCTATGAGAGGCACAGCAATCCCAAGTATTAAAAATCTCTTTTCTGCAATGTCTGCTAGCTCTGTCGGCAGCTATAGGCTGGATGGGTTGCCCTGGTAACAGTGCCTGCACCAAAACTGCCTGCATTTCCCCCAATTCTGCGTGGGTTTGGTGCACAGCCAGCAGCAGTGGGAGGGGATAGGGATCTGATAGCATGGGACAAGGATGGGGATGGAGATGGGGATAGGAATCTGAAAGCATGAGGATGGGGATGGAACAAGGATGGGGATGAGAATGGGAAGGGATAGGCTAGGGAGTATCTCACTTCCCAGCCATGCCAACGACCTTTTCTTGGGATGAACTGAGCCCTCAAGCAGGGCTCCTCTTCCTCCTAAATTAAATTGCACACTAAGCTCATGCTGCTCCTTAAATAGGGGGGAAGAAACCATCTTAGCAGCATAACACAGAAGCTGCAACAGCACTTTTACAAAAGCTATAAAATGTATGGGAGATGAGGGTTATAAATCTGAGCAGCAGTAATATTCACCTCCTACAAAAGAAGCATGTTTATTTATCGCTTTTACTATTTTCTGTAAAATTTACAGTTGATGATCTGCCTGAATGCAGTGGGGGATAATTTAAACATGGCTCCGGCCTGCCTGAACTGGGGAAAGGGAGATGATAGCATGTTTATTCTTTTTTTTTTTTTTTTCCCTAAAATCCATTTCCAAATAAGGGGTGAGATTTATTGGAGAAGTAAAGCACAGCTTTATTTCGAGGCTGTGACAGCTAATTGAAAAAGAACAGTCATTAAAGGATGGTAATGTGTTCTACAGAAATGATTTTGGTATATTCTGGTGTAATTTCCCAAATGGTTGTGTGAAATGAAACCCAGCCCTGAAGTTGTGGGGAGATGGGAGGGAGCACCAGGGTCCTGGGGGTGGTGAGTGAAGGTCCCAGAGATGGGAACTGGCAACGCAGGGATGGAGATGGGTGTCCTCAGGATGGGGAACCCCAAGGGAGAGGGATTGTGGGTTCAATGGATGTATAGGGTGGTCCAGGAATGATGCTGAGAGTCCCAGGTCTGGGGTTTGGGGTCCCAGCTCCTAGATCTCTCCTGTCCAGCTGTATGCTGCTATAAAACCTTCACTCCTAAACGCACCCAGTGCGTGTGTGCCAGATCCCATTTCCAACACATAGAGCTGCAGTGGGAGTTGGGTGGGATGCTCAGCACTCCCAGTCCACTGCTGAGCCTGCTGCTGTAGTTAATGACTCCTATTTTAATCAGCAGAACAGAGCGTTCATCAGATTCCATCTGACAGAAAACACGTTGGGATGACACAAGGATGGGGGAGGACTCTGTCAGCTTTATCTTTTCCTTTCCTAAAGAGCCATTTGGGTCCTCTGTGACCAAATTAAAGAGGTAACAATGATAATGGGATGCTGCTGGAGCTGTCACAGCCCAAAGGCAGGAAGTGACTCCAGCCTGACCCCACTGCTTCCCTATCTCCCCCCATTCAGCACTGAGAATCATTAATGCGCTCTGGGAAGAAGCTGAAAAGCTTGTGCTCCTTCCCTGCTTCAACACATAGAGGGGTATTTGTATGTAAAACAGGTTTTCCATTAAATAGGCAAACACCTATGAAGATGAATGCAAATATTAGGTTTCCAAAGCTGTCTGTAATGATAATTTAACCCAAGGTTATGTACAGTTATGTACCAAGTCATCAAGGTTTGGGAAAGCTGTTTGCAGGGATAACAGATGGGCTTGCAAAACCCAGCCACCAAAACACATTCCCATTCCTGGTGGGGGCAGGAATGAGGATATAGCTGTTTCCCCCATCCTGTACCCAGTGCTTGCTCTTTTTTCATTTTTGTTTTTCATTAATATCTCAGTTTTTGTGCGTACCTGTGAGCAGAATAAGTGCTGGGATCCCCAGGGACACCCAACGTGTCACCCCGACCATGAGGACATGGCCCTTCCTCCTCCTCCTGGGAACTGCAGGCACTGTGGGTGACACGAAGAAATCAGCCCATAAATAAGGGCAACACCAGTGTCCACCTCCTTGTCTCCGCCAAGAAGCCCAACTCGTGAATTACCTCCCAAATTAACTGTGCATGAAATTGGATAGAGACACTGGTTCGACCGGCCATTACCAGAGCACTCTGCAAGGATCCTCCAGGACATATCTCTCTCTTTTTGCTGCCAGCTTTCCACTTGGTTGAGCCCATGAACCATCCCACATCCCCGTGGCACTGCTCTGCTGGGCAGAATGGGGGCACAGAAAGCAGCTCTGCAATGGCGCTGAGCCCTTGGGTGAGCATTGTGTTTATTGCAGTGTTCTCTGCTGGGTACACAGTGCTCACATCACAGTAAAAATATTGCTCTAGTACCAATACATGTCAGGATTTAAAATAAGTGGCTATATGCATACATAGGGCACAGTGTCATTGCCATGATGGGTGGCATTCACCCACCCGGAAAGCCACGGTGCCCCCTCAGACACATCCCATAATAAGAAATTCACCTGTTTTCCCTTATTGCTTTTTTGTTTGTCTTTATCACAAGACTGTCCAGCACATATTGTCCTCACAGTGCACCCCATAACCCAGCTCTTGTCACCTCCAGCTGGGACAGGGTGTCTATCCCTGGGCACCTCCAGGCAGCAGAGACTGATGCTTACATCTCCTCCAAGCTGCAGCTGTCTCTGGAAAATAAAGGAGTGCCCTGGCCAAGGAGCACAGGCCACACACCCAGAGGTCTCCATGCCTAGGCAGTGTGATCAGTCCAAGTATGCACTGTTTGCATGAGACCATGCCCATTCCACCATCATGGTGCTGGACATGGGTGGCCCCGGAGGACTGTGGCCATCCCGTGAGCATCCAGATTCAGAGGACGGTTGTCTCCTTTTCAGTCATTGAAGACATCTTGGAGAAGCTCCTGTGCACGATGCTGGAGTGGCCCGTCTCCTCACTGAGTGCATTCACCAACCTGGAAAGGATGGTCACCTTGAACTTCTTGAAGTCCTGGCCCATGAAGACGTAGAGGACGGGGTTCATGCAGCTGTTGGAGGCAGCGAGCGCCGTGGTGATGGGGATGCCAATCTCAAATACAGAGCGTGGGATCAGGTCAGGCTTTGTTTCCAGCATGTTCAACAGGTGGTAGGGGCTCCAGCACAGGAAGAAGGTGACAATGATGGTGACGATGATCTTGAAGGGCTTCCTGGACTTGGCAAGGCGGTTTCGACGCAGGTTGAAGGCAATGGAAGCGTAGCAGAAGGTGATGATGGTAATGGGCAGGAGGAACCCAGCAAAGAGCCTGGTGATGTTCACTGTTCGGTGTCTCACTAGTGCCAGTGCTTGGTAAGACCTATTTCTGGACAGGGAGAAATTGCTGAAACAAATGATAGAGTTGCGAGCTTGTGCTGTATCTCGGAAGACAAGAGAAGGGCAGCTCATGATGATACCGACCATCCAGATGATCAGGCAAACCATGTATGCCAGGTTGGTCGACCGATGGTTTTGAGACCAGACGGGAAAAACCACTGACACATAGCGATCAAAGCTGATGGTGGTGAGCAGAAGAACACTGGTGTACATGTTGAGGATGAGGAGGAAGGAGTTCAGCTTGCACATGACTGTCCCAAAGATCCAATTGTAGCGCATGGCTGTGTACGCAATGTTTATGGGTAGGAAGATGTTGAAGAGGAAGTCAGCGACAGCCAGGTTGAGGAACCATATGGCATTGACCGACTTCTTCATCTTCAGAATGATGATAGCTATGACAAGGCCATTCCCCAGGATGCCCAGCACGCAGGACACACTGTAGATGACAACGGAGAGGATCCTCGCAATGTCCTTCGGGTCATAGGATGGGTCTGTCCATACGCTGCCTGGCTCTTCATAAGTGTAATCCGAGTAGTCATAAATATCAGAGTCATCAGAGTAATCAGATAAATTGGAAAGTGCCATGGTTGGTGCACAAATCAGTGCCCAGTCAGTCTCAGCCTCTCCAGATGACAATGCCCTGCTAAGCAAACACAGTGTTAGATCAGAAGCATAGCTAGAATAGCCCTGGGGATGCTGGGGAATCCCTCGGGTCCAGCTCAGCTTCTGGGGCTTGTCTGGAACATTCATACCCTGATCAGAAGCAGCACCAGCTCTGGGAGCTGCTGAGCTCCTCTTGGTTGTGCTCACCAGGACATGGCTGCAGCCTTACTCGCAAAATTGCCTACTTAATTCCAAGGAAACAATTAGTATTAGGCTTACTAACAGCTTTGAGATTTTCCAAACTGCAAAGTACTACAGCTTTTCTCTTTCTTTCTCCCAAGCACTGAGCAAAATGCTAACCGTGAGCACTTTATTTGCCATTAGCCAAAGCTGGGCTCCGCCAGCCACTCTGAGCCCCCATTAAGCATGTTCCACTGCTCCCTGCTAATAGCTCTGGGGTTCTGCACCACCTCAAACCCATCCAGGCTGTGCAGTGCTGAACTGAGCATCATCCTCCTGCCAGCACCACTCCCAAGCCCCCGTCTGTTTACACAATAAGCTATTGTTTCTCCATGGGCTTTTCCTCAAGTTCCTTCCCAAGCAGCCCCACCACCCTCTGCCCTTTCCTGCCCTCAGTGACACTCCCATTGGGATGCAGAGATTTGAGGGTGAATAAATCCTCAAGCAAGCAGCTGGTGGGCATCCCATCCATGTCACAATCCATGGATTTCACAGCCAAAAGGGTGCTCAATGCATCCCCATACACAGTGCATCCTAGTCCCCCCATGGAGCCCCAGGACAACACGCCAATTACAGCCCTGAGCTGGCCCTGCCCCTGCACACCGTTAGCACATGGCTTCACCTCCCCAAAAGCAAAGCTGTGGGTTACAGAATACTGCTCCATCCCCATTTCCCACAGGGACCCCACTTCCCTACCCCTGGCATTCCCCCCTCCTCACGTTGTATCCACTCACCCATTTTCCATGGAATAATCTCTCCTGTACCATCACTTCCCAATGCGATGACATTCAGCTCAACATTTCAAAGCTGTGCTTTATGGACCGTTGATTGGAATTGCCTGCTTGTTTTGCTCTCCCTCCCCTTTCCCTCTCATCAGGTTTTTTAACACTGATGTGCAGGACATTCCCCAGTCCCCGCTGAGAGCAATGCTACAGGACATGCTCTGCATGGTTGTGCTGCAGCCATGAGCACCAGTGCCAGGACAGCAAGGGGCACCTGGCCCCATTCCTACCAGCCTGGGCTTGGAGAAACCCCAACTTCATTTCTCCTCCCTTTTGCAAATATCCCATAAAGTGTGTCTGAAAAAGCAAAACAGCAACAACAACAAAACCAAACCAACAAACTAAACCCACACATCATCACGTTTCAATGTTCCTTCTGGGCTGCAAATGCTTAGCATGAGCCAAAACCACGTTACGCGCTGTTCTCTATTCATCTCTGTCCTCCTACCTCCGCAAAAATGAGCTCAGGATCTGCCCCAAATAGTCCAAAAGCTGTGATTCACACAGCTGTGCTCAACCAGGGACCCCCATAGGGCTGAGCTCAGGGCGGCCCCGTATACGGCCAGGATGAGGTCAGGGCTGTTGTTCTTGGGACATTAACAGGAAGCAGAGAGAACAGCAGAAACCTTCAAATGCAGCTTTTCTGGGCAAAAAAAAAAAAAAAGGCTTCCGTGGCTGGGAGGACGGATGTGAGTGGGGAAACGGGGGAGTGCAGCCAGAAGAAAAAATAATATATGGGTCTGCCTTATCCTTGCATTTGGCCATAGGGATGCTTAGGAATCAGCATCTCCTTCCTTGCGTATCCACGTCCCCACTGAGCACAGGACATCCTCATACACTGCAGGAGCCAGACTCTCATGTTCACCCAAACTGTAAGGTGAAGCAGTGGTTCTATTTCTCCCTGTGGCTGCCCCACACCAAAGTCCTGAGTCCCAAGTTCCCTCCCAGCCCAGTTTGGGGTGTGGGAATGGAGGGGAAAGGGAAGGGAACATACGACAACCAGCTCCAGTTCTCACTCATTTCAGGTGGCAGCTGCCATGCAATGACATCCCAGCTTGATGTTCCCAGTCCTGAGTGCAAGTTGGGCACTATCAAAATGCCCATAACAAGAGCTCAGCCCTCACTGCTGCTAAATGCCCAGAGAAGTCTGCTGGGAACTGCACACCCAAGCCCTATTTTTAGATTACATGCATGCAGAAACACTTCCTGGCATCTCAGTAGGTCATCTTTGACCTCTCCAAGGTTGCCCCTCTTGGATGCATGGTGATGCCATGGGAGAGAACAGCTTGTGGGGAGTCCCACACTGCTGCCACCCCCTGCACCTCCCATCTCCCAGATCCAGACACCTGCAAATCCCCGGAAACAGCCCCACAATCTGCAGCCCTATTGGCAGAGGGAGGAGGCAAAGCCTGTTCCTAGAGGGGAAACTGAGGCACAGAGCCCTACCTGCATCCACAGTGCTTGGGTGCCGGGACCTTGAGAGAGGCTGCGTTGCACACAGGCAGATAAAAAAGGAATAACTGGAAAAGGCAGCCTTAAAAAGCCGGCTGTGCCCAGGGTGGGACAAAATAACAGCATGAGTCAGTGTTTTTCTAGGCAGCACTGCACACGTCTGGTTGGGACGGGACGGTCCATGGAAGCAGTGCAGGGACACAGCAGTGTGGGGTCACAGCTTGCACACTCTGCTCTGCCCAGAAACGGTGTTGGACCTCTAAACACAATGCTCATCACCAGGCTAAGCAAAAGGAAAAATCACCAGCCCCACGCAGCACCCGTCGTTGGGTGTAGGACAAGGGTTGAGTGCTGCAATGAGCACTATGTGATAAGCATCTCTCCTGGGGATGTATCCCAATTCCCTGCACGTCGCAGGGAGCCAGCTGCACGGCACGGTGCCAGCGAGCCAGCTGCATGGCATGGCTGGAAACACAACAGCTTCATGGTGGGAGCTATTCCTGCTGCAAACCAGGAGGATTTGCACCCCATCTGAGGGTGTCACCTGGGGTGCTCTGTGCATCACCGTGGCTGCTTGGGGACAAAGCCAGCATTTGGTTGGGGACACCATTGGGAGGTTCATGTGGCACATGCAGAGCCACTCTCAGCAGATCAGGGTTTAGAGGGTATAAAGAGGAAGGAAACCAAGAGAAGGAAATGGATCTGTCCCTGCTGCCAGACAGAGGGACACGATTGTGCTGGGGAATGGGGGGGGACACTGGGGTCAGGCAAAAGAAACTAAGCAAATGAGAGTGGTGATGACCTACAGAGCCCAAATGCATGGCCCCATAGGTCACCACCATCCCCAATCCAAACCCAAAACCCACTTTGTAATAACAGGGAGGAGAAAACCCTCAGCTGGCTGCATCCCCATGGGGAAAGCAAAGAATTCCTGTGGCTGCAGCCAACCCCTCCCTGAGCCCCAAATATCACTCCGCTCCCAACCCAGGTGCAACCCCATGGACACCAAAACCCAGAGGTATTTACCTCTCAGCTGGATAACTCCCTGCTCTTCCATGCACGTAGAGATTCCATCCCCACTGCTGTCACCCTGTTAGGATTGTGTTGGCCGCCGCAGGGTTTGGTCACTTCTCCACCAGTGGCCGTGGCTATTGCTGAGCTCTCTCATCCCGCAGAGGATGTGCACGCGTTGCCGATGGGAAGATGAGCAAAACCACAGCCTGTGGCACACACAAATACAAAGAAATGCAACCAGACATCAGCTTGGCCCATGCCTGGGAAGGAGGAAGCGATGTTGCGAGGCAGGATGTGGGGATGGGGACCTTGATTTTGAGGCTCTGCGCACAGAGGACAGCTCTTTGTGCCACGCATATCCCGTTGTGCTCATGCTCAGCCCCAAACCCTTTGAAGTTCAGCGTTCCACACTGGTGTAGGGCCAGGCACATGCTGTCCCCAGTGTTCCCAGGGTGCACAGTGGAAGGGAACACATTCCTGCCTCGTTACTCCCAGCTGTTGGTGCAGCTGTGACCCACGCACTAAGGTGGGGATGGATCCAGCAGTGCATCCCCATCCTGGATCACATGGGGACACAAGTGGAGGTGGTAGTCACTGTGCTTGAGAAAATTGGGTTTTGCCCAACCATAGCTGGGTTCCCCAATAGCATCACCGATGTGGGGGGCACATGGAACCATCCAGAAATGGCTGTGAAAGTACAAAACCACCACCACAAACCGCATCATGTGGCATCAGCAATGCCCAAGGAGAAGTGATCCCTCCAGGGACATGCAACGTCCTGCACAGGTGGTGACATTGGTCCCCCCCAGGAGCCGTGAAAGAGGAATCAGCCCCAGCTGTGATCCCTGCTTTGCACAGTGTTGGGTTACAAAACTGCTGTCCTGGGGCTGAATCAGGAGAAAAGTTGCTGATGCTCTCAGATTGGAGAAAGGAGAAGAGAGAAGAGTCCCCGGGAGGTTGCATGATCCCCCCCCACAACACCCACAGATGGGGATTTGCCAACAGCTCATGACCGTCACACTGCTGCACTGGGGGCAGGGGGGACCTGTGCATGGGGTGAGAGCAGTGACACACAGCAAAGCACAACCCTTTTGTCATCCTAATGCATTTGTGCAGTGCAGTTCCCATTGCAGCAGCTCCCAAAAGTATTTCAAAGAGCCCAAAGTATGTATTTTTTAAATGAAACACAGTCTTGCTGCAGTGCAGCCTGGTGCTGCCCCACTCCCCATTGCTCTGTCAGTGGGACCAATCCAAACCCCTCCCACAGCCCGACACCCCACTTCCCCCTCCTTGGGGAGTCCTCCAACACCACCTAGAGCTGATGCTCTCAGCTTAGTGGGACCTCTGCCATCACCCCTGCAGTGGGCAGCAGCTCTGCATGGGGTCCCTAGGAGTCAGCAGGGGAGGGGGCTCAGCGTGAATGCTCCTCTCTTCCCCCTCCATTCCCAGTACCCAATACCTGGAGTTCTGCCACAGCCCTCTCTGCTCTGGGATGAAGGCAGCGAGGAAGAGGAGCTGAGCCGGGTGAGGATGCTGCAGGCAGCGGCGTAGGGCACAGACGGCTTTTAAGGAGAAGGGGAGGGGGAAGGAACAGCAGCAGCATCCTCAGGGTGGTTTTGGCTCCGCGAGCAACAGCTGGGAGAGGGTGGGAAAGCTGGCGGGGATCCTGCAGTACATCGCTTCCCGTGGGGCCGCCTTTCCTGGCCCCCAGCCGGGCCCTATAGGACTGTGGGGCGATGCTGGGCAACACCAGGGGGACACCACAGAGCCAGGTGGCTGCCAGCTGCCCCCAGCCCACTCTGCACCCCCCCCCCCCCCCCCCCACCCTCCTGTCCTCCCCACCACCCCCAACTCCTTCCAAGACGTTGAGTCACTTCCCTTTGGTGAAATCTGGCTCCCAAACGCTGCTGCTGCATTTGGGTCTGGGTTCTCCCATGGTTTTTATTACCATCGGGGTTCAGCTGTTCCCAAGCAGCACCCCCAGGCTCAGCTATAACACCTCCAGCCTTGTGTGTCTTTCACAGGGGCTGCAAAGCAAACGGAAGGGGCTCCACCTGCTCGTGGTCAGCCCAGCCCAGCCCCAATCCCAGCCAGGCGGTTTTCCGGGACTGTCCCATCCTCAGTGAGGACTGAGCAGCTCCGCATCCGCCCCCACAGAACAGGAGGTTCCAATCACCCCGTGCTTGATGTGGCACCAAGCAAATCCCTCTTCCTGCCCTTCAGCCTCCACGGCACTCAACCCCTGGGTTGGGCTCCAATACACAGCACAGCCACGGGTGTGCAGCAGGTTTGGGGGAATGACCCTATTTTTCACACACACAATAATGACACCTTTTGGACAAACCAGCACCAGCACCCTGACCCTTCCCAGGGGGACACTGAGCACCAAAGGAGTGGATGCTCTCCTTGCACACTCATCTCTGAATTCACCAACAGCAGTTCCCCCATCAAGCAGTCACAATTCCCAAAAAAGCACCAGGCTTATCAGACCACACTGGGGACACACATCAGGAGCAGTGTGCCCACGGAAGATGATGGCCAGCCCATACCCCAGGGCACACCTTTATCCTACACACCTGAGCCATGCAGACTTTGGGGCAGGAGCACAGCGATGTGCCCTGCTGGGATCTGCCTACCCCCAAGTCCTTTCCAGGACATCTGTAGGGCAGGATGCAGGATGGGATCGTTCTCACAAGCTCTTATCCCTGTGCTCAGCAAGACGTGAAGGTAAAAACCACACTGACATGGGATAAAGCACACCCCAAGTGTCGGCTCTGCAGTTTGGGTTTTCCCTCCCAGGAACACTGTGATGCCACGGTCTCGGGAACCCCTCCTAGCCCTCAGCACCTCCCAGATGGTGGGAACCAGCCTGATTCACCCCAGCAGCTGTCACAGTAATAAGCAAAGAGAAGGCAGAGCAGACACCCCCCACCTCTCCCTGTGTTTCCCACGCGGGCTGCGTGTTGCTCATCGCTCCTTCCATGACCTGCTGTGACAACACGCCCTGCTCCGCATCCCATCCGAGTGGAAACGAAAGCTCACTGCAAAAATAAAGAAGCCCACATACAGGATGTCAAAGAGACAGCTCCGCTTTCCATGTTTCACTGATTCGGTACAATCACGGAAAAAACAGTCCCAGGCTTGTGCAACTCACAGCTTATAAATAGCAGCACGGAGCCCAGCAGGGCTGCTGGCAGGCATGGCTTTGCACACTGACTGCCCCGTGCTGCTGTGAGTTGAGCTGCAGGAGTCATCGTGCTCCATTCATTGCATCCCCCTGCAGCCCCATTCATTTCACCTTCCATTCACTGCGCCCCATTGCTGGGGTGAGGATGGCATCCTATACCCTTGTGAGCTGAGGAGGGACCCTTTTAACCCCAAAGCCACCCACCCCTTTCCCTTAGCACTGGCTAGGTGCAATTAGTTAATTACTCAATGGAGGTAATTGACCCAGCTCATGAAAAGAGGTGACAAAGGCACAAGCAGGGCCTTGCAAAGCTAAATCCTCGTGCATTTATCCACAGCCTAGTGATTTGGAAACCCTCCTTCAGACTACACCACACAGAAGATGGACCTTTACCATACCTGCACAGGGCCATGCAGCTCCTTTCACAGCTCAAGAATCCTGCTGGGCACGAGGGGTGCTCAGAATCACAAGCAGCAGATGCAGGAGAGCAATGCATGCTGCCAGAGGTCACCTTTTGGCATCCAAATCCCATTGATGCTGTGGGCTGTAGATGGTCTGTCATCACTGGGGAATCACATAGCAGCGATGGATGTGCCCACACTGAGCAATTCATTGGCAGCTCCATGTTTGTGTCAAGAGCCATGTACAGCTCCCAGCACAGAGATGAGGGATTACAGGGCATAGACAGTGCGTTCTTCTTTTTAAGCCCCAGCACAGGGCATCCTTTTCTACATTATCCTTGTTTCTCACCTTCAAATCCCTCCTGCGGGTGATAGACAGGACACCAACAGCAGGGATTTACAGGCAAAGACAGCTCCTTACACCAGATCCCCTCTGAGGACTTGAGTCCTGCAGAAGCAATACAGCCCCCACTCTCACCAAAAGAGCTTTTGAAGCACTAAAATCCACAGAAGAGAGAATGAGTGCCTCTGGAATCGAGGATGAGGAGCAGCACCAGGCTCCTGCACATAGCACTTCTTTTCCTGGGGCTCATTAAGCTTCAGCAAGAACTGCAGGGTGCTTCAACCAAGACAAGCAGCAAAGGATGAAACATCCTGAGCCCTGATTGCCCGTAGTCCTGACACACTGCTCCATACCATCCATCATCAGCTACTTTAGTAGGTCTTTCAGCCTGCCCACCCTGCTCCACTCTTGCCCCTTCTCTACCCAGGCTCACAGCTTTGCCACTCACCCACAGACATTAAATAGAGCCCCAAATCATCCTCCCTTTCAGCTTTGTTTCACAGAAGACATTCAGTAAGAATCTCCCCCACTTAACTTAGGCCAATCCCACTGGAGGGAGCGTGCTCTTCACTTAATGAGGTGTGGGGTTAATAAGCAACAGCTGGGACTTCCAAGGAGATCATTGACCCTGGGTACCCAATAGTTCCTCATCAGGCTGCAGCTGAGCAGAATTTGGCTTCAACCAGCCCTGCTTTAAATGATAGCTCAGAGTAAGCCTTCAGTAGAGGGGTGCCCTCCTGATACCTACAGGTGGTGACTGTCATCAGCCCATCATTAGCATCATCCCACAGGGAAGCATACAGTGCCTAGTTATACCCACCTTCAGGAGAAGATTTAGGGGTAGGATGAATTAAAAACATGAAAGTCTGTATGTGGGTTCCTTTAATTTCACTTCAAAGTTTCTATTTTACAGCCCAGGCAAAATCAAGAAAATGCGTGGTTAAAGCTGCTAGCAGCAGAAAGTGAGCATCTGTGCCAGCGACTGAGGTCAGTTCTGGTTGGATTTTGTTAATAAAGGAAAGCTGTTTGATGCCTTTCCCATCAAGGTGATGGAATACGATGGAGTAAATAGTGGCAGTTCTCTGGGGAGACACATTGAGACCGGTTTTAGGAAACCATTAGATGGTTTTGGAGTCATCTCATCCCGGCCTGTCGTATCCTATCCCACTCCATCTCATCCCCAACCCAATCCAACCCATTCCCATCCCACTCCCTACCACCAGTTGCTGGGAAGTGGTACAGCTGCTGTTTTACTTTGGGAAGTCCCAATGCAAGGTGATTTTTGGTCTCATTTCTGCCCTAAGTTCTGGGTGCAGATCTCAGCATGGTACGACCCTGAAGCCATGAGCCTGCTCCTGAAAATTATTTAAGAAATAATAAATGTCAGAATATTTAGAAAGGGATTAATTAGTGTTGTTGATGGAAGCCAGATCTAGAATTTGCCTTGGAAAGAAAACAAATCAGAGCCCAAAAGGGAGCACGGGGAGCAAAAGCTGTGCCAGAGAGCTGCACGCAAATGTTCCATGTCACATTATACAGAATTAATGCTTCGGATTGTCTGCGCAAATGAAAAGTCTTTAACCTAAAGAATCAATTAAGTTTCCTTGCAGACAGCCTAATCTAACCCATGGGGGACTTTGGAGGGAGTGCAGCCCCTCGCCTCTCCTGCAGGCAGCTGTAAATCTCTGCCTCATTACCCAGCAGTGAGAGCACCCCAGAGCGAGCTTGGCTATGGCATCACCACCTCATCCACTGACAGAGAGGTGGTGCTGCCCCATCCCTGCAGACACCCAAGGTCAGGGGACAGGGCTGTGAGCACTGATGGAGCTGTGGGTATCCCTGTGCACTGCAGGCAGTGGGAACAAACTGCCTTTGGGGGTCTCTTCCAACTCAAAACCATTCTATGGTTCTGTGATCACCGGTTTGGCACAAACAGGTGATCACAGAACTCCATGGCAGCATTGGCACCAGGAGTCAGTAGGGACCAATTCCTGGCAGCTGTGTGCCCAGCACAGGGGGGAATGTTTCCCATTTCCCCAGCTCTTGTTGAAGTGGGAGTGGGATCTGCTGGCAGGGGGCAAGGGAAGGGAGAAGGCCCCTTGCGCTGACCCCATCCCTGCAGCAGCACAGGACAAGGTGGGATAAACAAACCCAAGCCCCAGCTCCCATTCAATCCCTTCCCAACAGGAGCAGTGAGCCCAGCAGTGAGAAGCAGCCTTTGCTGCAGGGGCCGCCAATTCCATCCCCGTTAATTGAATCAGCTTTGCCTCTGCTTTATGTCCTGTGACAAGGAGACATAATGAAATTTTAAAATGCCATCATTTTACACCAAAAGATTATTAATAATCCAGCAACAACAACAACAAAACGCAATCAGGGGGAGCAGCCTGAGATCCAAGTGAATTTCAGAGATTCATGGTGCTGGCACAGAGATTTCATGCCCCGGTGGGTGCAGATGTGGGACAAAGGGGTTGGTGGCACCCCAGTTCCCCTCAGTGCCATAAGCCACTGTGCCCAGCCTGGAGCCATGACTGCATCATTCTTTCACCCCCAGCTCTCTTGGAAATCACCCGGCTGTGCTCATGCCATAAAAAGAGAAGGAAATGCAATCAGATTTCAGATTGCCTTCTCCTGCATCCAAATTGCTTCATAGATCACATCCACGATAACTGCCACACTTCCTATTTTGCTCCACTCTTTTCTTCATATGAGATACGTCCTCGTGCAAATGGACTCCAGGGTTTTATTTACTAAATGGTGCATGGGCAAAATTCATTGCTTGCACCTTCCTCAGCCCCAGGCAGGAGCAAAATGCAGGGGAAGCAAAGGAGCAAAATGCAGAGGGATGCGAAGAGGGAAACTTTCAGAACTATCTGCTCAAATGAGTCTCTTATCAACTGAATGTGCTACTTTGGCAGGCAAATTAGAACCCGTGCTCTAGCTTAACAGCTAGAATAGGACAGCTTTTTATTTGACATATTAGGGACAGCCTTGATGAGCTAATTTGTTAATTAATGGCAGCCTCGAGGCTTTTATCTCAGTAGACGTTGGCAAACCCTTTAATCTGAGGCTCATCCTTTGGGCCCCATCCCCAGCAGTGCCTCCTCCTTCCTGGGCAGCATCTGGGGCTCAGACCATGCCCCAAACAGCCCCACTGCTCCTCTCCTTGTCCTCACCCCCCAGCTGAGTCTCTGTTCAGCACCAGCTCAGTTCTCCTTCCCCTTTTTGCAGGAGGATTCACAGCTGTTGTTGAGGCAGAGCAGGAATTGTGCACAGCTGAGCTGCCTCTGCCCAGCAAAGTTCAGACCTAAAGGGAAAAAGAGAGAGGAAAAACAAAAAAGAGGAGCTACTGGCTCAGATCAGAGTGAGAATTTTACTTTTCTTTCCCTTTCCATTGATTAATGAGCTAATTTACTTTAATAAGCAGTTATTTTCCAGGGTCTGTGTGCTGACAGCAGGGCAAGCTATGCTCTCATGTGCAATAGGGCACCAACCCAATGTGGCAGTACCACTTCCCCCAGTTCTGTTTTATTCCTGGGTATGACGCTGTCGTGCCAGCCGTGGTCTTACTGAAGAAATATGCAGCAGGGAGACACCAGAGCCTCACTTACCTCTGCTGCATTGCTGTCAGGTGGGAAGAAAACCTGCAGGAATATTTGCAAGCTAATCAGGCAGAGGACTTGATTGGACCTCAGTGTAATACCAGGGGAAGGCATGGGGTGAGGAGATGCCTGCATGGATGGATGGATGGGTGGGAGGGAGCATGATGTGCAGACCCAGCGTTGCCCCATTAATACAGGCAAGCAGCTGGCCCCAAATTAAGTCAATCAGCACCAAATTAAGTTGGCACAAAACTAAGCTGGAATCAAATGAAGCCATCCTGAAGCACAGCTATCCTCTGGGTTGAGGGCAGGGCTGTTCCAGGAGGGACTGAGAATAAAAGTGGGTGCTGCAGTGGGGAAATCTGAGTCCCTGCCCACCATTAGCAGCCCCACTGGGACCACTCAGTTATTTCTAGTTCTGTAAAATGACTGCTGAGAGAGGAGGGGCGAAGAGCATCTTCTCTCCCTACCATAAAACCACCCCCAGGGTTTGAATTTCTGTGCCAGAGGATTAGAGAAAAATGAGAGCTATGCTCACGAGGAAGAACAATGGCCTCCTATTTATATTTAGCAGCACTCCTTGTAAGAGCCGTGGCCAAAATGCAATTTACAGGAACACAGCAAATTTCACAGTAATAAGGGACGCGCCAGGGCTCATCCACTCATCCACCCCCCCAGTTTCCATCAGCTCAATTCGGAGCCGCAGTCTGGTCCCTGGGGAGCCCAAGGGGAGGTGATGCTGCATGCGGAGTAGCTTCACAGAGCCTCCCAGCTTCAGGTTGGATTTATGCAAGAACCTGGACGAGAAGCACACTGCAGACAAATGGGAAGCAGGTAAAGAGGTTTGGTTTTGGAGAAGGGAAAGCACAGGACCAGCAGACAGAGGGATATACAACTCTCTGCTGCAGGCTTTCACCCCCATATTGAGCTCCCACCCAATGTATTTTAATTGAATTGATTTCTCTGGATTAGCCTGAGCCAAAAGACTTACTTATGTGGGATCTTTGGGATAAACACCATAAAGCAGAGGTGTGTATAAGCCCACCGGAGCCTTGGTGCAACTCCTGCTAAGACTTGCTCCTCTCCCCGAAACACGAGGGTCTATGGGGTCTTCAGTTCCCCACGCTTCTACCTCTTCACCCCTGCCTGGCTCCTCATCCAACCTCTAAATGGCTTGTCTGTTAATTAAAAGGCACTTCAAAGAACGAATAACAACAACAACAACTCCAATCCCAAATTCTATTCCAACCAGTCTGGAGGAAAACTCACATCCTTTGCCAAAGTGTGAGGGTTTTGCTTTCTTGGTCCTGGATTTCATGCTCAGAAAGGTCAGACCTCCCATACAGACTTGTTTCTCACTGCCGGATTCACAATGCTTATGATCCCACAGCCCTGCACAAAGCATCAGACCCGCTCCCACTCTCTTATCTCACGCAAGGACCATGCACGTGGAACGCAGAGCACTGGGGCTCGCTGTTGGGTTATTCCCACTTCTCCCCCAGGACTCTCACCATGGCCTCAGCCCTGGTGATCTTATAGAATCATTAAGGTTGGACAAGACCACTGAGTTCACCAAATCCAACAGCCAACCCATCCCCACCATACCACTAAGCACATCTCTCAAAGACTTCTAGATCCATAAAGTCATCTGAGTTGGAAGGGACTCCCAAAGGCTGTCTGTTCCCACTGCCTGCAGTGCACGGGGACACCCACAGATCCATCAGTGCTCACAGCCCCGTCCCCTGACTGTGGGTGTCTACAGGGACAGGAAAGATTGCAGAGATCCGCTCCATTGCTCTTCCTGGCAAGATCCAGAGAAAGACAACTTTTAGAAATCAAAGGGCAATGCATGAAGCAGATGTGGCATCAGTGATAAGGCAAAGCAAAGCTTTTAGCAACCAAATTTGCGCTTTGCACAGATTAGACATTAAAACAAACTCACTTAATTTCATGCCATATGCAAATCTTTACCAGCTGTCAGTTCTGTATTCACTGGAGACTAAATGTAATAGCTGAACAAGAGCACAAATGCAGCAAAGACTCCCGCAGAATCCCATCAGCAGTTCTGGGAAGCCAGGAGCTGCCTGGCCTCCTGCTCAGGCGCAGAACCCAAATGTCAGCAGGAGCCTCCATAAAACGTCTGCAAATGAAGTAACTAAAAAAGATGAGGCTATGACTTGCTCCTGGCACTGAAGCGTTCCCAGACGAGCTGCAATTACAGCTCTCTGCAGCATCCAGCGCTTGTTAATTTGGGCTGAGGAAGCAGCCAGACCTCCAGAGGAGAGACCAACCTCCAGTCATAGGCATGACATGCAAGAAAGAACCCGTGAATGATGCAGCACAAGGAGAAATGCCCAAAACGTTGCTCCCCACCCATTCAGGGAGCTCAATGTGAGCTGCAGGAAGTAGGCACGGTTGGGGCATGCCAGAGACAGGGATGGGCTGCAAGGCAAGAAGCAGAAATGAAGACAACATTTCAGAAGCCATAAAAGCACAGATTTACCATCCCGTCTGCCCCATAATTAAATGCAGCCGCATAAAGCGAAATGTTTCACAACTCCTGATTTCTGCAGAGTGCTGGAGGAACCTGATAAAGGTGCAGTCACGCTGCTGAGGATAACAGGGGCTGCACTGCTGCTGGCAGGGAGAGGGGAGCTTGGATTTTAATTTGGAAGAATTTCAGAGGACATTTTATTTAGCAGCATACAGGAAAATTAAGAGCATGACAAAAAACACGGACTACACTTGCTCCCTCCCTGTATTTCCAAGCTCAGCAGTGCCGAGGTCCAAGAACAGCACAGATTGCTTTGCAAATCCATTTATTCTGAGTTCTGCCTCGCTTGTTTCTGAGTACAGCTGCTGAGAAAAGTGGTGCACAGCTCCTGAAATCACAACGAGAACACCTGGAGACCCAACTGCTGCTGCTGGGAGAGCCCCACTGTCCCCAGGGCCAAGCTGTGCCCTGCGTCCTGGTGGCACAGCGGGGGACCCCAGCCCTCACCCAGGCACAAGGAGGGCATTGAGCAGCCCAGGAGCCTCTGCCAGCACAGTCACTGCCTCCCCAGCATCCCTGCAGCTGCTGCGGTTGCCACGGTAACCGAGCATCTCTCTCTCTCTCTCTCCAGGCACCTTTAAGGAAAAATGTCCCTGTTCTGCAGCCACCACTCCATGGCACACAGCTGTCCCTGGACCTTCCACTCTCGGTTTCTGCCTCTATGCTCCCCAAGGCTGTGGGGCTCAGGTCCTGGTTCCCCAGAACGAAGCAGGCAGGACAGGGATAGCTGGCTCTGTTGCTTCTTTCTGCTGCTGCCAAAAGGTTCCTCCAGCTGAAAAAAAAAACAAATAAACAAACAAACAACAACCAAAAGCAAGAGCAATGAGGCTCTAGTCATCTCTAGACCTAGGCAGTGTAGGTTTTGGCGGTTTGTTCTTAAAGCACTGTTTCCAGGCTGATGGCAAAAGCACCTTCAAGCTCAGCCAGCCACTGTCTCGCCACGCAGGGCCCCCTCCCCAAGCTCTGACAGCTGTCACAACCTTTGCAGAGGGTGAGCTGACAATCTCACAGAGGAAAGCAGCTCCTTTTGTAATCCACTCCTACAAACCACCTACCCTCCTGCCTGTTTTAGCCCTCCTTGTCCTAAATTACAAGCCCAGGAGACTGTGAGCATGCAGGAGTTGTAAGTATGGGATGATGTATCCTGCAGTCAAGTCCCCAGCCAGCAGCTCTGCAGGAACACAGCGCTCCTCCTTGCTCCCGCAGCAGCTGGGAAGGACCAGGAGGTGGCTTTTACCCCTATTAGGAAGCATCCATCCACGTGCCATGACCTAAGGTTTCCTTGCCCCCCAGTATTCTGAGATCAGTGAAGCTCTGCACAGTGTGCCAGAGTGATGGGCAGCTTAAGAAGCATCGCTCCCACGTATTTCTAGCTGAACAAGCCCTTCACTCAGCCAGGGAGCAGGAAAGTAAAAGCAAGAAATAAGCTGAACACGCCCCAGAAGCTCTCATAATTCCCGGAGGGCTTGGCTGCCTGCGGGAAGCAGCTGAATGGCCACAGAGCTGGGGGTACCTGGCACTGAAAGCTCAGAGAGGAGGCAGGGGGAGGCGATTTCCCTTCTGTTATTGACATGCAAATCACCCCCGCAGTAACTCCCAGGTTTAATATATTTCCAGATTGCCTGGTGTGGAGTCACATTAGTCAAGTCTATGTGGCAGTTAAGTCCAAAAGGACTCTGATTAGAGTCAGCATTTCCACAGCAGCTTGAAGGACAGGCTGGAAATAAGTGCATAGCACCAACCTTGTCCCTCTGCTGACCCCCTGCAGCAGGAAACCCATGGCCATAGCAGGAGAGTCCCTCATTGATAGAGAGGTCTGGGGGACTCAGGGGCATATCCAGCCAAAGGGAAATGCATGGCTGCACCCCAGTTCCTGCCTGGGGACAGGACCAGGAGCATTCCTGCTACATTTGGATAAAGATTTCTGTGCCCCAAAGCCTTCCTCACTTCCAGACCAGTGGTATTGCACAGCTGATTGGAAAGCGGCACTGACCACAAATGCAATAATGAAAAAGATTTTCCTCCGCACAGATGGGATTCCTTATTCCTTCCTCTCTCTGAATTACATCTCTCATTATACCCACACATTGCCCTGCTTGGGCCCTCCCTGTTCTGCACGGCTCCATCCCAGCTTTGCTAAAAATCCCACTGAGCTCAGCTGCCAGATCGCTTTGAAAGTTTTCCTTTTGTCCATTCATTCCCATTGCTGCAAACCAATCTGTCTGAGAAGCTCATTCCTTGTTATTCATTAGGAGCGCCAACAAAGCCCTCTGTTCCTGCACTCTCTCAGAGCTTTGTTTTCAGCTCTCCATTCAGCCTTGCGTTTGTGCTCCTTGGATGCTCGCACTAAAAGCTTAAATCACTCACAGCCCTGAGCCCTCTCGCTCAGTGTCTTTAGTTTGCAGCTAGAGTATTCTCGCTTTAGCTTTCTGCTCACCCTTCTATCTTCTCTTTAATTAAAAACCCCTTTGGTCTCTGCGCTGCTCGCTAGCACTTGAGCTGGGATGTGGTTTCTCTCTGCCATGCGAGCGGAGCAGCTGAGAATGTCACAACCGTTTTTCACAACAACCTTGCTTTGACCCGGGTTTGACAGCTTTACCACCAAGCATTTCATCTCTTACTTGCCCATCTGTTCATTGATTAAAATCCCACACTCCAATATGCAGCTCTGCCTCCACAGCCAGGAATTCCTCCCAACTCCACGGCTCTCAGACAATGCCCTTTCCCCAGCAAAAGAAGAAAAAAAAAGCCAGCAGGAAGCCATACTAACTGCCTGATGGAAACTGGGGGGATGCAGGATTGCTGCAAGGATCAGCCTTACAGCTAACTGTGCAAGCTCCAGAAATAGGAGAGATCTGCACTGCCAGCATCAGGAGCAGATCACCCCCACACCTCCTTCGTGCACACAGTGGCAATTTTATCCTGGGACACACAGTGCCAAAAGGAAGCAAGAGCCGCGCTCTGTCTTAGAACATGAATTTTAATGACTGCTGCCTCTAAACGCTGCAGGTGTCAGGGTTCAGGAAGAAGGCTGCAACGCTGGGAGGCTTCTGTTGAGCAGCGAAATGAGTCAGTGCCACCTACCGGCTACGGGGATCCCACCTCTCCCGCATTCACCCAATTCGGCCTCAAGTTTTGTTATAAAAACTATCTTGGGTGGCATTTCCCATCACACCATGGCAGCGCTTCCAGCATCCACCTGCAATGGGCACAACCAACGGCACCTCCTGGAGTGCCAATTCTTCCTGGAGGTTCTCGAGGTCCCCATCAGAGCCCCTCCAGCTCCTGATAGGGCTGTGCTCAACCATATCAAGAGCTTTGAGGATGTTCCGGTGGCCAAACCTTTGCTCCGGGGTTATGGCTTCATCATCTCTGTGTCCTTGCCCTTTCCTACAATCTTCTTTGGAATGTCCCTGTACGATCTCTGAAATAACCATAGACAATTGCAGTGCACTGTGTACACAGCAACCCAACAGCTCTAAGGCTGCCGAGAGGTGTCACAGCCTGGATGAGATGCCAGGCACTTCTGGCATGCAGCATCACTCTCTTCTACAGCATCAAGTTTAACTGGTCATCAGTTTCTAAACGCACTTCACAACCATTTGAAAAGGAAAATGCATCATCGCTTTGTAATTAATTCTGTAATTAGGCTCCGGTGCCCTGGCACTGAAGAAAACACACATTTCTGTCACACCTTTCTCCTGAAGGGCAGCTGTGTTTGCTCAGCCCGCAGATATTAATTATCCCCCACATTTATCCTCCAGCACTAACGGGCTGCAGCAGCCGGAGGACACGGCAGTTGTGCTGCAGGAATTGCCCCAGGCTCCATTTGCTGCTGAAGGTCTCAGAGCTGAGCTGCTGTTGGTCTCTTTGCAGGAATGCTGGCTGAAATAAAATCACCAAGCTGCTTCTGTCAGTCCTGCTAAAAAACAACGAGCTCTTCAAAGAGCACAAAAAGGGCGGATTCTGCCTTTCTGAAAGCAAGGGAAGGCAGAAAGGTTGCCTGTAGCTCCTGCTCTGAGCTGCTTGTCCTCACACACTGCTCTGCCCTAGGGTGGGCTGCAGCAGGCAGGCAGCCGGCATCGCCCAGCCCCACAGCCCTGGCATCCTCCCCAAAGCACCAGGAGCTTCGGAGGGCACCCGGAGCCTGAGGAAAGCAAGCACTGCGGCAGACCAAGGCCTGAAGAAGGCGATGGAGGCCGCAATCCAGTCAATCCGCAACCGTTGCCTAGCAACGCTAGAGCGGGCCACGCAGTTCTTAAATAGCAGGTGTCCCGCACCCTTGTCCGATGCCCGCTTTTCATTGGACAGCTCTCTTAAGATTGACGTGATCTCTATCCAATCGTCACCCTCCACGAGCCTCTCCCGGCCTGTAGGCGTGGCGCTACCCGGAAGACACCGCCGGAAGCGGTGCGCAGGAAGTGGGCGGAACGCGGTGGAGAAGGAAAGGCCGTCAGCACCAATGAGAAGCGAGAAATCGCGAGGCTCATCCAATGGCAAAGCGCGGAGGGCGGGGACGCGAGGAGGCGGGGCAACCTCGATGGAACCGGCAAGAGGAGGCTGAGGGAGGCGGCCAAGGTGGGCAGGGGGCTGAGGGAGGGGAGATGGGGCCTGGGAGAAAAGTAGAGCAGGCGGTTGCGGGGAGATGGGGCCTGAGGGAAAAGTGGGGTCTGCGGGGAGATGGGGCCTGGGAGAGGCTAAGGTTTCGTGGGGGTGAAGCCTGAGGGCAGACTTGGGGAGATAGAGGCCTGAGGGGAGGCTGAGGACTGGGGCTCATGGAGATGGGGCCTGAGGGGAGGCCAAAGCAATGGGGAGATGAGGAGATGCCTGCGCTGTGGGTTCTGGCTTCAGCTGTTCCTGTTTGCAGGCGGAGGCAGTACAAAAGGAGATGTCCCTCGCGTCCCCGCTGGAAGCAGGATGAATCTCATATCTATGGCGGCAGAGCCCGAGCTGAAATGGGTAGCCCTGTGGGTCCGCGTCAGGTGGGCAGCCGTGCTCGTGCTGCTGCTGGGCTCTCTGCTGCTGCTGCTGCTGCCGCTGCCTGCTGTGGAGGAGAAGTGCCACGCGGTGCTCAGGGGGCTCTCCTTCCTGAGGAGTAGGCTGGGCACCGGCTATACGGGCGTCACCAGGTACACGGGACAAAGTACCGGGCTGAGTGTCACCTCACAGGGGCTGGAGCTGCTGGTGCTGAAGGGCAAGGCGTCCCCAGGTGAGTGTGTGCCCCACTGCTGTGCGACTCTTGGACTCTGTGATCTCAGAGGTCCTGAATGATGCTGTGATTCTAACCCTCTGTGTCTGGGGGATGCGCATCCCCTGTCTGTATCTCCAGTGGTAGTGAACTCTCACTACCCCTCTCTGAACTGTAAATTACCAAGAGGTCACTGTTGCCATCGCCAGGCAGCAGCCAGACTGCATTCCATGACTGGGTGCTGTGCAGGTGTTTCTGTAGTGCTGTGTCATCTCAGCTTATCCAGGTGCTTTGTGTGGTGAGATGTGATGAGGTAACTGGAACACTAGCAACCAACAGGCTGCAGTCACTGGCTTTAGTGGACAGGACATTCAATTGGAAAATATTCAGAGGGGTCATTATGATTCCAACAAGGTATCATTCACATTACAGCTATTATCGCTGGGAAGATGAAAAACGTGTGCTATTAGCAGCTGTGGAGTCTGCTCTCAGCAAGGGAACTGGCATTACAGCCAACAGAACGTACTCACAACTCTGTGTCCTCCCACACACAGCAGCCTGGTAGCCAAAGCAAGCTTTGCTAGGATCAGAATCCTGCACCTGTGCCTTGCTGCTCGCAGGCCCTGCCTGGCCCGGTTCCTGTCAGGAGCAGTTCTGCTGCTGAATGCTCTGCCTGTGAGCGTGGCCTAAAGCCCTTGTGCTTGCGGCAGGAGTACAAGTTCTCTGCTGCAGGTCTTACAGAGAAGTTTTATTTAGTTACATATCAGAGAACGGTGATAAGTCTCCAGAAGCTGTCGGTAGAATCCTGTGATCTGACTGCTCTTATTGTTGCATTTCAGAAGTGAAGTTAGAAGCCAAAGCAGCTCTGAACCAAGCCCTTGAAATGAAGCGCCAAGGAAAGCGAGAAAAAGCGCACAAACTCTTTGTATACGCCCTCAAAATGGATCCTGATTATGTGGATGCCCTGAATGAATTTGGCATTTTTTCCGAAGAGGAAAAAGACATTCTTCAAGCAGACTATTTGTACTCCAAAGCACTAACCCTCTCTCCCTGCAATGAAAAGGCTTTGATCAATCGGGACCGGACGTTGCCTTTAGTTGAAGAAATTGATCAGAGGTATTTTAGCATTATTGACAGCAAGGTTAAAAAAGTGATGGCGATCCCCAAAGGCAATTCTGCTCTGCGCCGAGTGATGGAGGAGTCCTACTATCACCACATCTACCACACGGTTGCTATTGAAGGGAACACTCTGACACTGTCAGAAATACGACACATCATCGAGACCAGATACGCTGTTCCTGGAAAAAGTTTAGTGGAGCAGAATGAGGTGATTGGCATGCACGCAGCTTTGAAATATGTCAATACCACACTGGTATCACGAATAGGCTCCGTTACCATCACTGACATCCTGGAGATACACCGGAGAGTGCTGGGCTATGCTGACCCCGTGGAGGCGGGGCGGTTCAGGACTACGCAGGTGTTTGTAGGGCATCACATACCCCCCCACCCCCAGGAAGTTGGGAAACAGATGCAGGAGTTTGTGCAGTGGATTAACTCGGAAGATGCCATGAGTTTGCACCCTGTGGAATTTGCTGCGTTAGCCCACTACAAATTGGTTTACGTCCATCCTTTTACAGATGGCAACGGGAGGACCTCACGTTTGCTAATGAACCTCATCCTGATGCAGGCAGGCTACCCACCCATCACCATCCGCAAGGAGCAACGGGCAGAGTATTATCACGTCTTAGAAGTGGCCAACGAGGGTGATGTGAGGCCTTTCATACGCTTTATAGCTAAGTGCACTGAGACAACGCTGGACATGTTGCTCATTGCCACCACAGAGTACTCTGTGGGCTTACCTGAAGCTGATGGCAGCAGTTCTGGATGCAAACAAACCATCCCTGTCAAGACCTGAAGGTTGTGGGCGTTGAGAAGGCAGGGAATACATGGGTGAACAGGAAGCCATGCTGCTCAGTATTTCTGCTGGGAAGAGACTTGACAGGAGGTGTCACTCTTTAGCATTTCATTTATTTAAAGTCTGTTACATTTGATTAAATTAATATAATTTATTTACATATATTATGCCAAGCTAAATTGTTGATGTTGACTGTGTGCTGTAACTCGCCTGTGCTACAGTAAGAGGCGGGGAAAAACATCAGATGGGCTGAACGAACTGAAGTTCATTTTTCCATAAAATTAAGCATTGAGAAGCTGCTTCCATCACAGCCCTACACTAAGTCAGCAGCCTTGTCTTACCTTGTCATGGAGCTGCTAGGTGAGACAAAGCTTTAAAAGAGTTGTTGCTCTCATATTACCCCTTCATTCTTGTTCAGAACCCAAAGCCTTTGCAGTAACAGCATGCTCCCAGCTGCATTAAGCTGGCTTCCTCCTTCACTATGACACATTCAGCCTGAAAAGATGAGGAAGAAGGCTAGCTGCAGGGTGGCAGTCGCATTTCTCCCCTTCCGTTTCTGCTTTCATAGCACTCTGCATATTTACTTTCAAGTTGCCTTTCCTAGGGTAATGTATGTGAAACAAATGGGAAGTGTTTGGTTTATGATTGCAGTCCATGTGACGAACAAGACAAATGCTCTCTGACTTGCTTCATGGAATAGCAAGGTGCTCTTGCTATGTCTTCACCAGGACAATTTTGTGCTGCTTCAGATTGTCCCCCCAGAAGGCAGGTCCCCTGGGAAACTGCAGCTGTCTGCAGGTTTCTGTTCTGCAAAGAGCTTGTTTCTGCTAAGCTGCAGGCAGAAAAGGTCATTCTGCATAGCCACAAGACTGCCTCTTATCTGCTGGGCTGTTTTGGTAAGAATTCATATAGTGAGTTTGCCAGAAACTTAAGTTTCCTTCATGTACACAAGAGAACTTTTCGTAAGAGGTTTATTAACTACCAGGTCATGCTATTCCCGTGATAAATGCATAAAGAACCACCTAAGGCCTCTCCTTACTGCAGTCTGTTTGCACAGCACCTGGAAGCTGCCACCCAATTCAGAGTGTTTTTAAGGTAAAAGCAGTTGCAGTTAAACATTGAAAGGAGTTGCTCCCTACACCCTACCTGCCAGTTGTGTAAGTGCATAATTCCAGGTATCATAGATCCCAACATCTTCAAGCTCAGAAGACATGGAAGGAATGAATTCCTGTACTGTCCCAGGCCTATTTTTCTCCCCTCTAGCTCTTTTACCTGCAAGGTAGTTAGGATACATTTTATACAGCAAATAGACAACAAGACAAGACCAGGAATTACCTATACACTGTAGCACCAGCCTCTCCTCATGTATTGATTACTGCTGACAGGGAATGTGAACAAGTGTTCTATTTTTACAAAGCATGCTTATTTTTGTAGTGCAATGTGAGTATAAAAGTATTCTGCACTTTAGAGCTCTGGAAAAAAAGATGTTCATTTTAGTAACAGATTAATAAAGTATTTTAATATTAAGTCTGCAGTAAAATCAGAACTGCTCACAGCTCAGTTCCTGGAGTAGCAAGTTATTACAGCAAGTTCAATATTAGCAACCCAAGGAAACTCCATTAATCACTCCTGCTTTGTGCCTGCTTGACGTCAGGGTGAGGTAAGCATCTGGATACACCAGCCCCCCCCAAATTAAAGCTCCATATTAAATTGTTATTATATGCCACAAAGCAGATTGAGATCTCATGTTGCTGCTTCATACTGAGTGGTCAGCCCAAGCTCGTAGCACAGAAGCAGATGCACACTGTACTACAAATAAGATTCACAGGAGGATTCAGGCCCTTGCTCTGTTACCCCCACAACTGTTTTACACAGCAAAAAACCTACAAAGCAAACCAAGTAAAGCCAAGTCAAACGAGCACAGAAAGTAAGCACTGAAAATAGTGTTTATTTGCAGCAGTGCTTATGTTGTACAAGTGAACTCGGTGCTGCTCTCCCCCTCACATTCAAACCCCACACGTGCTGACTTCCAGTTAGCAGCATTTTTAGATAAGCAGTAATATTTCTATCCAAGATCACGTACCAGGTTATTTTCAAGTCTGAGGTGATTACTGAAGTGGTTTCAAGATACTCATACTAAATGGAATGAACTACTTAAAGGTATGCAAGTGACACTGTATCTCAGCGCACCTGAGAGGTGAGGTACATCAGTATTAACTAGCTGCCATAGGATAAGTGCAATTCCAACACCCACATTTCAACAAAAGCAACGGTATTTATAGAAAACCTTTGAGAACTTGAGTTTAATAAACTGTGAAACTTCAGCGTGCACTTCACATTTGTACAAAACCATACAGAAACCACCTGCAAAAGATAGATGAACTAGCTAGCAAAAAAAACTAACAAAAAAAATGGTCCTCAGCAAGAGCATGTACAGCTTTCATGGGGAAAAAATACCAGGTCAAAGTATTATCTCATGACACTTAAAAATAATCTGAATGTCTTTTACAAATACACAATATAAAAAACGGGTCAACTTGAACAGAACATTAACTGAATACATATGTATGTATATTGTGTATATACATATACACAGAAATGTATAGAAACTCTCCCAATACTAAAATAGGCCATTGTGGTGAAGTTACTAGCATTTGCCATCTAACTCTTAATGGAAGGAGATCAATGTGTGAACATGTTTCGGTGTAAAATGGGTCTGTCGTCAGAGAGAATGACTGCAATCACAATCTGAGCTTCTGACCAGTGGATCTCAACCAGGTTATGGCTAGGCCTTCACATTGCATCTCATTCGTTAATGAAAGAGAAATATCTGTAAAGTATTCAGAAAACTGTGGCATCCAACCTGTACAGGAAATGTTTCCCCTCTCATTACCCTCAATATGAGGAATCACATAACGCCATTTTACCAGAACATAGTATAACTCTTTGCTCTTAAAAAACAGAGGAAAATGGATTTGTTCCATCCTACACTGATCTTAATGAATGCAGTAGTCCAGAACAGTATTTACATGTGATTGTGACTGGCGTTCTCTCCTTGCTAGCATAAGGACACAACATGGCTTCCATAAAGGCATTTCACATTTTACCAGCTCAGCTGATTGCTGACCATTTGCTCACTTGTTCAGTAGCATCTTGGCAAAATCAGCATTGGACATCTTTTTAGGCTCCTCAGTGTGTTCAGATGAAGTTGCTGGTGAATTCTGGACCATCCCATTCTCAGCCTTAGCCACAGGATTACTCTGGCGCTGCAATGCTCGAGGCATCATTGAAAGCTGTGTCCTTCCCTTTCCTCGTCTGGAAAGCAAAAAATGGCACTTAAAAACATCTTAATGCTCTATGAACATACTGTTTTAGCCTAGGGAAACAGAAAGGGCTTTGTTTGCTACAGGGAACACTCCTTAAATATTATTCTTGCCATTTGTTTCAGTGGTAAGCAGTGCAAAGCTTACAGTGGATGCCCTTTGAAACAGCATTCCTAAGTACTGACAGAAAAAACTGCCCAGCAGTTTCCAGAAGCTGAAGTTCCATGTTTTATCTACAGGGCATATACAGTGCAACAGCAATTGCAAGCAGCAAGAGCACTTGGGAGGAAGAAAGAGCAGCCTCAGAACTCATTGTGAACAGTCAGCTCTCTGGAACAAGAGGCTGTGGAAGTTAAAAGGGCTCAGGTATAAACATCAGACCACAGGATGTCCAACTCTTGGTCACTACAGTCCTATTTCTATTGCTAATGTAAAGAAGAAAAATCTGCTTTTCCAACAATCAATTATTATTATTATTTAGTACCTTTTAGATGTTCCCTCACATTCTAGAGGGAACTCCTATGTTTTTGCCTACAAAGAAACCCAATGTTTGCTTTCTAAGCACCGCCAAGCTGTTTCCCTTGCCAGCACTCACGCTCCATAAATCTGCCGTGGTACTGCAAACTGGGAGGCTCTGCCTGCCTCAGCCTTGTCTGGCAGCTTTCGGAGAGGTGGGTTACTGATTGCCACCTTGATGACATGTTCCTTAATTGTCAGGCCATCCATTTTCAGCACGGCTTGCGAGGCCTGGGCTTCATTTTCAAATTCCACATAGGCCAGGCCCTAAATTAGGAAAAAGGTAACCCACGTTAGTTTGAGTGCTTCTTCCTCTGTGTGACAGCTGGAAAACACTGTACAGAAAGTGGAACTAAACACAGCCACAAATCCTAGTATTCTTTAAGACTAACTAAAGAGAAGTTCTTACCTATGCAAATCTATAACCTGCATTCTTTCTTCAAATACAATTTGTGGAAAAGGTATTTAAAAACAAGATCCCAATAAAATGTAATGAAGTACTGCCTCAGCAACAAGGCTTTTCTTCTAAATATACATTATACATATATCCAGGATAGATCTGATATTGGACAGATTTGCATTCACAGGGGGTGAAAACAACACACAAATCCATGCAACCAGAACAGAAAGATCCACAAAAACTCTTCTGTGATTTTCTACTACGCTACAGTTTGCATCTACAGAAGGAAGTCCACTAACATAGGCCCACCTTAGTTTCACGGGGAGTAAAACCCACTCCAAGCAGCAATACCAACACAAAGGCACTGCTTTTAAGAGACTGAAACTGCTGCCTCCAGAACGGAGACTGATGACAAAACCCTTCTTTGCAGGAAACGAATCTGTGTTGCTTTCACAAGGTAACAGCTGCTAACCACCTGCTGCTGGTACACCTTAAGTAATGGTGTCTTGTTTCCAGCAGAGCAAAGGAAAAGGCCTCCCTTTGGCATCTGCTGTGCCAGGCTGCTACCAGGGAGTGCACTATAGCTGGGAGGCATCACCTTCCAGTTCTCTTATTGCTATTCTGAAGTTTCACTCAAACCCATATGCTGTGTTTTTGGATTACCCAGCTTCACAGGACTGGAAATACACCAGGATTCATATGTATTCAATTCTACAGTATTTACTTGTGGTTTAAATAAAATGACAGCTCTCACAGCAGAGAACATGGACTACACAAGGCTTGGGATACCGAAAAAGAACTCTTTAGAAGATATGAACCAACAGGAACTGTCCTTCAAATATTAACAGAAGTTAAAAATCCAATTTAAAATGCATACACATCACCATCACCAGGATGGCACCTGTTGGAAGTGCCCGACATCCAGACAAGGCAGAGCTTTCAGGTGGAATTTTGGCAGAACAGCCACTGGTTTAGTTCTTAGTTAACAAACACCCATTTATTCCAGCATGGAAATAACACCTGTCAGAAAGGTGTCTCATTTCTCACTGGCAAATCTATTATTGCAGCAGGTGCTCTGAACAATCGCATCAAGAAACTGAAGATAGAGGAGGAAGGGAATCAGTTACAACAAGTGAACTCTATCCAGCCAATTACTTCAGAAACAAACATTCTTTGCAGGTTTACTAATGCCTCTTCTTTACTAAACTGAAAATGCTGTAGATAATTTTCCCCCCTCCCCATTTACATCACACACTTTTCTTAAGCAACTGAATAAGTATTTCAGAAAAAAAACCTCATTGTCCTCTTTTTCTTATCTGTTGGCATAAAACCACATTGCGTTGTATAAAGGTTGACAACAATAATTATTCAAGGCATTTGCATGAAGCTATAAGACCTACTTTTTGTATCCAGATCTTATGAAAAGTTTCTCTTTGAAGGATTTCATTGAAATTAAGAGTGCATTAATGATGCCCACCTTGGGTTTTCCAGCTCGGTTGGTGACCAGCCTAATGTCTTTCACATTCCCATGGGCTTTACATATATCTTCCAGCTCTTCCTTAGTGCAGGAAAATGGCAAACCAGATATAAACAGCTTGTGTTTCTCCAGTGTGGTACTATACCGAAACACCTGAAGAAATTAAAAGGCTGTTAGTCCTCAAATCAGTTAGAAACAAAGGGAATTTCAACCTATTATAAAATACTCAAGCATTTGAGGTTATATTTCTGTGATTAAAAATAACAACAACCCATTAAAGTCATGAGCAGCACCTTGACAGATTGACGGTGATGCTCACTTAGGAAGCTGGTACATGGTACGTCACACCATTAAGGTGCTCATATTATTCAAAGATTCACAGGAATCTGCTAACATCAATCCTAGTTAATGGCAAAATCACACAGTATACAAGAACTCCTAGAAAATGCTGAGACATTGCCATTCCCAATTAATACAAGGTGAATTCACTAGATGCAAGACGTCTGGAAGCAGAATGTTCTGCTAGCTTTCCAATGCAGTCCCACTGTTCAATTTATTCCGTATTCCAACATACTCAACACTGAAAGAATAAAAGTTTACCTTGAAGTCTGGATTCTTGTTCTTGTCAACACAAGGAGAAACAAACATGGGTCTTCCCTCCACAACTTTACGATCCAGCCCAAGAGCCTGGAGAGCAGACTTCTCATCCTTGAACTCTACATAGCAGTAGCCCCGGAAAGTCCCCTTGTTGCTGAAAACTGGACGGATTTGTGCTACCTCCCCACAGCTCTCAAAGAGCTCTTTTAGTTTTACTTCAGGATCTGTCATGTTGTAGGAAAGGTTGCTGACAAAGACAGTAATGTTATCCTTACTGCTGTCATGCAGAACTTTTGGGACGTCTTTTCGGCTGGTGGATGGCTTTTCCTTCTGGTTTGTGGAATGATCTGGTTTCTCAGGCCCACTTCTTCCAAACAGCCCAGTTTCTAACTCCATGTCTTCTTCAAGAAGCAAACCATCACCATCTCCCTTATGTCTCTTGCTGGGTTGCTCTGCAGATAAATGGAATTGAAAGACTAAATAGAAAAGTTAACACCATTTCACTTCCCGCTCAAATTAGTTTGTCCTCCATTACCAATGTGGAATCTGGAAATAGCAAATATGAATGAAATCAAGAACATAATGACAGATCCCACAGACAAAACAGAAACCTCCCTATGGTTCTTATTAATCGCTGATTACTTGATCAAGACAGCAAGGACTTGAGTGGAAGCACTTTTTCTATTTTTCCATCAGTTACAACGACTGACTCATGTTCTGTCTAAGAGGTTCTTTATTAAAAAAAATTAATTATCTTAAAATCTCATTACCACCTTCCAAAAGACTGCTATGCAGCCGAGCAACCCAATTTAGACTGATGACTCTGCGTCATTTGATGAGTCGAATCATTAAAAAAAAATAAAAATCAACACATTATTTATCTGAAATAATAAACATCTTTTAAAATCCGTAATAGTTTTTTTTTTTTAAACATTCACTTCTGGCCAAAAAAACATTTAGTCTTTCTTTCACTTCATGACATAATTAAGATTTCCTTGGAAAAAGAGCACCTGGAGAGACAGCATCTCTAAGGGCAGTGGTGACACCTCCCCCTCTGCCTTTAACTGCAGGCAGACACCTGGTAACACCTGTGACCAAAAGATTGAAACTCATTTTTTTTTCTTTTACCTTCTTCCTCTTCTTGTCCCCATTCACCCTCATCATCATCATCTGCTTTGCGCTTTTCTCCAACCCTATTTTTTTTAGCCTTTTTGGAAGCTTTCTTTTCCGCTCGAGATTGTTTTCGTTGCTCAGCTTTCTCCTCCTCCTGCCTCGCCAGAGCAGCTTCTTTCTCAGCAGCCTAAGAACATGCAAGATTTTTTTAGGTGATCGCAGATTGCAGAACATTCTCATATGCTATTTTTTTCTGTTTGTTTTTTTTCCTCACTCAACTTGGAAGGTTTTCTCCTAAGCTACATTACATAAACTAATAGGATCATCACTGAAAGCACATCTCAATTGTCTGCTCTTATAGCTTTCCTGGTGTGCTCACGTTATTCTTGTATTCATCCAAGTGCCAATAGGTGAAATATAAAAAAACAGCATCAAAATGAAAATCAATAGTTCTGAAGCTTTAAGACAATTTGGGCTTATCTACATGAACCAACGTTAGAAATCTGACATTCATGGTTGATCAGCAGGTATTTCCAATAAACTGCTTATGTAGTTCACAAAGTTCTCACCTTTGCTCTCTGTTCATTAACACGAGCTAATCTGTTTTCTGTTTTCTGAACAGCTGCATCCCAGTCTTCCAACGTTCCTAAAAGATTAAAAAAAAAAAGTCTTGTATTCAGCCTTCGGATAAATCGGAAACACAATTCTAGAAAAATATGAATCACTGAGTTCTGCTATTATTCTATTATTCATGACAATTCTAAATATAAATGAATAGCCTTCAAAGAAAACAAGATCTAAGCAGAGCAGAAACCTCCCATTTGTCATACAGCATTTCAGAAATGCATGGAAAAATCCAACCAATTTCAGCTGGCTCTCAATCAGTCTAGAGAAGGAAAAGAAGTTCTCTGCCTGTCTGTACACTGACTACACTGTAGAATGAAATGATGTGCAGTTTGTTACCTTCTATCCTTTCCAGTGTGAGCAGCACCTCGCAGACATGCTCTGGATAGTCACTTGTGCACTGCACTGCTCGATGCAAAGCCTTCCTGCAGTGCTGGGTGTCACCATGAGCTCTACAGCGTAAAAAACACAGCAGTAAGGAGCCAATCCTCTACACGGTGATTGCAAAGCAGGACTGTTAACTACATTCTATGTAAATCCTTCCCCTCCATAACCAGCTAGCTCACACTATGCTTTGTTGCTGCAATGTTTCTAAAGTATACTCCATAGACCTTCTCTGATAACCTGAAAAGCATATCATAAACCCTTACGAAGTACATCTTTGCTGAGCACACCAGACTTATCTCAAACAGATGAGCAAATTAACAAAAGGTTACACACACACACTCACAATTCCCTTCAGCCAAGCTCTCACCTTTCCAGATTATAATATTCCAGCCACATGTTAGCATATTTGGCATTCCCTTTAGTCATAATGTTGTCCCAGAGCTCTCTGGCCTTCTGCATGTTGTTACATAAGCGGGCCTGAAAAGCAGAACTCAACACATTCAGTGCAGTTTAGGATTATTTGTTCAACACCACATCCCTCCCTGCCATCCCCATCATCTCCTCACCAAGCAAACCAAAGAACCCCAAGAAACCCCCAAAACCCATAAGCATAAAAACTCAACCCACCTAACTAAGCACACAAACCCAGCAAATAGAATTAAACACCTAAGGCCATCCTATCACTGAGTAACACCTTCTGTGCCCACCTGCTGTATCAGTCTCAGTTTCTGAATCCCACATATAACTTCATTTTGGTCATTATAAAGCATTGGATATAATTGTTTCTGAACTTTTCCTTCTGTCTTTATTCACTATTGTACCTAATACAGCACACTGATACCAGTACTAGTTTGAAACTAGCTTGTTTAGGCAGCACTAAATTAGGGAGAATTCAAGGCAATTTTCAGAGTTAAGTATTCAGCTCCAAGTCACCATGGCTAGCCTGCTGACCAAGGTACTTGCATGTCTGTACTGCAGCACAGCCACAGCAGTAAAGACATTCTAAAAGCCCTGGTGACTTTCTCTAACAGACTGCTGTCCTCCCTGGGACGTCCTGCCTCAAACCAGAGGCTATATTATGTGCAGGAATGGCAGAAGAAAGATTTACTCACTGAAGTTACAGAGACAAAATGAAAAGTACAAGAAGATTGCCTGCAATAGCTGGAATGCTTAAAGAGAAATTCCCTCTGGTCTAGCAATTAAAATAGAACAGATAAAAGCATCACCTCAACCCTTGCCCAGTTCTGCATGATGGTACAGGATGGATCTCCACTTTCACTGAAGCCTGGAAAGAAAAATACTGTTTGTGAATGGCTCTTGAAAAAACTATTCTGAACAAAGCAGGTGATACATTGGATGACTGAACTTACGCTCTTCTACTTCTTGTTTCAAATACTCCACAGCACGTGCAAATGCAGATCTCAGCTCTTCAAGTTCTTTACTTGAGTCTTTAGAGAAGAGAAAGAAATGCCTTAATATTACTATTTTCATTTCTCACCCCCTAAAACCTCTTCACTAACACCCGTGTATGACTTTATCTTGGCAAGAAACAAAACAGGTACAAAACTCACTACTTCAGTAAAACTCACTACTTTCAAACTAAAAAAAAACAGCAACAGAAGTTAACACAAGCAACAAAGCCCATCAAGTAGCTAAAATATAAATCAGGGCATTTTTCTGACAGCACAATCTATTCTTTCAGCAAGGAACTGCTCTAAAATAGTTGATATTTTATAGACATTAACTGGGGGAGAAAGTAGTTTTTGTGAGAGATACAAAGCTTGTGTTTTTCTGTATGCTTGTTTTTAATAGAAGTTCTGTGCATCTGAAATAGTGGCAGTAAACAAATGTATATTCAAACATATTGTATATACCTTGGGTAAAATCCACCCTTCTTCTTAGGTAGTCAAGATACGCCTGCCAGATTTCTACATAGTCTGTTGCCTGAATAAAGCCTGCATTCAGAGCCTTTTCAAACATGTCTGAAAGAAAAGGAGGGAAAAAAACCCACACAAACATGTATTTCCTTTTCCATTGTATTTCAAAGTATAGGACAAAGAAAATACAAGAAGTCCTGCACACAGTGAATTAGTTAAGAAATTCAATGTAAAGCCAGTTTAATTCAGCAGTGTTCATGCAAAGTTAAAATGAAGCACTTGTTCAGAAGTGAAGCTACTCAACCAACACAGCTGTGCCTTAGAAGCACACTACTGTAAACTTCATCAGTTTTAAGACTGCTACTGAAGGGTTGCAACGAATTCCACAGGTCACACATCATTTAGAGCACAGCAAGCAGTTCAAATTTTGTTGACATCATCTTTCCTTACCAGAAATAATGCAGTGATCAACTCCATGCCTCTCCATTGCCAAAAGATACTGAATCCAGAGCCCAACCGTCCAAGGGCAGTTCCTGACAGCACGGTCATGAGCAGACAAAACCAATTCTTTCACTTTCAGCTGCCGGTCCTGAGATAATCAAACACCAAAGTTTTAAGCTCCTCTTAGCCAAAAAGCCCACCCAAGATAAATATCAGCTTAAAAAACTAACACTTAAAAAAAATATATTTTATATTTGAAATTCTGAAGACAGGATTGGTATTTTAGATTCTATACACATAAGAACTCAGTGAATGCCCTCAAAACAGAAAGGAGGAGCAGAACAAATAATAACTCTGTGCCATGTTAAGTCTGGGGAAGACATAAACAAAAACCCACAAGGAAAATAAACCTCAATTTTTTTTTTTCCTTCCTTACCAAATACTGATTGTAGCGTGCCCACAGGTCTGGTACAAGGCAGTTCTCAGCCAAAGCCCTCTCGTAGATCAACTGAATGCGAGCTGGATCACCAGCTTTCAGTTCAAAATCAATGTAAGCTTGGTATTCTGCTAGCTTCGGTGTTTCAGCACCTAGCTATAAGACATGAAAAATAAAAATCTTCTAAACAAAGCATGATTCAAACAGCTCAACTGACTCAGTAGGTCCTGCACAACATTTCAAACCTGAACTTGGCCTCTAAATATCAACAGCTCCATCAGTTTTAGTGCTGGGAACTATGCTCCAGCTTTTGATTTAATTCTTAATTTTAAAGGAACGTATAAGTAACAACGTTACCAGTGCCTCTTCATATGGTTTACACTTCTCCAATTGCTGTAGAGCTTTTTTGTAGTTCTTTATTGTTGTTTCTGGTATTGGATCTTCGGACCATTCCTCATACTCAGCATATGAAGCCTCCATATCTGTTAAAACAGACATGAAATCCCATCACTAATGCACTCAACAGACTGAATAATCACAATTCAACCTCTGCTTGATTCTAGTGTGCTCGTATTTCTGCTTAGTTTTATACCCTAACTGTCAGACTACCACATGATTAAAGGGTTCAGACACTTCAGCTTATAGGTGTAATATGAACAAAAACTCAGGACAAGTTGTTCAAAATCATTAGCTTTTATTTTACAAAACCAAAGCTGCAAGATTTTCCCAGGGCTTTAAAGAAACAAACCTAGATTCTTTCAATGGGCAAATAAAGAAGTTTAAGACTCACACCACCTTTCTCCTGTATGCAGACAAAGAAGCAAGAAAAGGGACTTGAGAGTTTCAAGTATGAAACTGATACTATCTATCCAGCTGTCAGCATGTATTATTTACAAATCAGCCAACATTCTTACACAGTGAGCTTCTCAGCTGAATTCCTAGTTCCTAAGGGTCATGCTTTGTGCTAATTACTTGTACTTTAAGCAGACTGAATGACCTCAAACTATGCACCACAGAAACAGATAAACGAACAAACAGGAAACGTGCATCATTCAGGGGGCCCCAAAGACAGGCAAATATAACTGATTCATGAATACCCAAATACCACAGCTGCAATTTGTGTGGCTCTACTAAAAGAATAATCACAATTAATACCTACTTTGCCATAATACAGTTTCTCCATGCCAACTCCCCAAGCAACAGGCTCTCACCTAACAGTGGGATTCCCAGCTGGCGCCTGAACAGCGTGTGGATCCTCTCAAGCTGGCTGCAGAGCATCTGCTGCTGCTCAGGCGATGGAACGCTGCCAGGAGCTGGCTGCAAACAAAAGGATTGAAATTGAATCAGCTCCCTCAAGCTTGAGCTGATGGACATGAGGGGGTATTGTTTATGGGTTGGGGATCTGGGCTCCAAATGACTACTACACAATCCTTGAAGAACATACATGGCCAACTTGCTGCTGTGAAAGCTAAAACTGAAAACTGCTAGAGTCAGAAGCTGATGAAAGTACAAAGCACTCCCCAGTGAAAGCAGACACACTGGGAAATGATAACCTGGAGAACAACAAACAGTGTGTGATCATGCCAATTCACAAACCTACAGATAGGTTTTCAATAAATCCCTGCTTGCAGAGATGATTTAAGACTCCAGATTCTTTTCTGTTTACAAGCAGAAGAGTATTCTGCCATTGCTCTTTTGCTTGGGCATTTTATTACTGATCAACTTCCATATCTTAGGTAGCAAGCTACAGGGAAATAGAAATATTCACATTCTGGTCATCTCACAAAGTCTGATGTTTCAAAAAAGAGTGAAACAGTGAATAAATTCAACACTGAGATGCAAGACAGCCTAGAAAAGCAAATATGATTGATTATGGGCAAAAGCATTCACTGGAAAGAATAATAATGCTTAATAATGAAGCTACTTATTCTTGTCAGTTCAAGCTGAAGAAGCAGAGTAGTTTTGCTTCTGGATATGAGATTTGATGAACATATTTTAACACACCTCCACTCTAACACCAAGTAAACACACAGAACATTTTTCCTAAACCAAACAGTCAGTCTCTACAGCCGAAAAGAAACAACTGAGTGACACCACAGCCTCTTTTCTCCAAGGAGACTGATGATGGAGCAGCATAAGACTTCAGAAGCTCCACCACAACTTCTTACTGACAGCAGCCCACCAGACCAGCCTTACCTGTGCTGTCTCCAGGATGGCATTCTCAAACTCACGGTATGCTTCCCACAGAGCTGTTCCTTTTGTCACATGCAGTCCAACTGCTGTCAATGCTCTCTCAAATATTGAGCGAACTTTCTCAATTCCTCCTTCCTGACCAATGCCACCGATTGAATACTGGGCATATTCCAGCCAAATTTCAGGACCTAAACAAAGTTATGAGAAACAGGTGAGCTAACGTCCTTGAAAATAAAAAGCCATCTCAAATACTTATTAAAGACATAATCGTTTTCTTTGCTATTCAGTGTAGCAGACCTTTAAATGGTTTTTAACTCCCATGCTTCAGAAAAAAAACATTCCATTCTAATATCCCTGTTACTGGGAGAAGAGACCAATTTTAATATTTCTGCATTGTGACATAATGAAAAAACTTTCCTCAAAAAAGAAAATCATAACCTGAAGGCAGCAAATTTTATAGCACATATTAACACATATTAAAAACTTACAGATGTAGTCTTTCACGGCTCTCTCAAACAGTTCATAAACTTTCTCTCGCTCTGAGATTTCAGAAGCCATTTTTATCTCATCCTTCAACCAATCCAGCCAAATTTCTGAAACCAAGAAGGTTACAAGTCACCAATGCTTGGAAAAAAAAACAAATAAATCAAAAAATCCCTCATTTTCAATTTTCTTTTTACATTTTTGGTTAGTTTTTAATAACAGGCTTAAAAATGGGGACAGAGACAGTGGGGAGAAAAGAGCAATTTTAAGTCCCCACATCTACACACAATTAATTTAAATGAAAAGTTTGGTACCAATCTCTGGTGATCCCCATCATCACACTGGTGATGCTTACTCAGTATCAGCTGCAAGGAGAAGCAGTTCTGTACCTTCAGTAAGTGGGAAGAGTTCACTCATCTTCTGCCGAGCTCTTCTGAGCTTCACCAGCTCTCCCTCCTGGCGGAGCAGCTTTATCAGATCCAAGTGGCAGTTGTAGTCAAAAGCATTGATGGAAAGCTTTAAAAAATAAATAAAGTTTTTTAAAGGCACGCAGAAGTCAGAAAATACTTAGCAGAGCAGAACTTCACACTCTGTTTTGTGGCATGCAAATCCCCTCAGCAGTTCATAGCATCACTAAGGCTGGAAAAGATCAGTATGACCACCAAACCCCATCCCAGCCCACCCCCACCACACTCACTAACCATATCTCCAAGTGTCACATCTCCATGGTTCCTGAACACCTCCAGGGACGGTGATCCCACCAGCTCCCTGGGCAGCCTGTCTCAATGCCTGACTGCTCTTTCAGAGAAGTAATCTTTCCTAATACTCAACCAGAACCTCCCCTGGCACAACTTAAGGCCTTCACCTCTTGTCCCATGACTGTTACTGGGAGAAGAGACCAACCCTCACCCTGCTACAATCTCTTTTCAGGGGGTTGTGAGAGCCGTCAGGTCTCCTCTGAGCATCCCCAGCTCCAGACTAAGCAATCCCAGCTCTTTCAGCCTCTCCCCAGAGAACTTGTACTCCAGATCCTTCACAGCTCTACTGCCATTCTCTAGACACACTCCAGGGCCTTTCTTGTACCAAGTGACCCAGAACCGAACACAGCACTTGAGGTGCTTGGCCCTCACCAGGGCCGAGTACAGAGGGACAATCACCTCCCTGCTCAGTTACACAGAATCACAGAACTGCAGGGATCAGAAAAGACCTCCAGGATCCCTCAGTGCAACCACCCCACAGCAGGTCACACAAGAAAGTGTCCTGGTGGATTTTGAGCATCTTTAGGGAAAGAAACTGCGCCACCTCCCTGGGCAGCTCATGTCAGGGCTCTGTCAACTTCACAGTGAAGTTCTTTCTCATGCTCAGATGGAACTTCCTGGGTTCCAGTTTGTGCCCACTGCCCCTCCTCCTGTCACTGGGCACGGCTGAGAAGAGCCTGGCCCCATCCTCCTGACTCCCACCCTGACAAGTGCTGCTCCCTCATCAGCCTTTCCTTCTGCAGGGCTCACCAGAGAGATGCTGCAGGCTCCAACCACCTCTGCAGCCCTCCCTACGAGATCCCTTTTACAAAAGCCGAGCTTTAAAGTTCTGCACAAAGCTGAACCCACAGCCTCAAGAGCCCCCGGGTGCAGACAGCGCTGAGCAACACCCACAGAGCCCTCCTCAGCAAACGCGTTGTAACTCCTTCAAAACCAAGAAAGAGACCACCATCGGAGTTTATTTTCAACGTGTAAGAGCTGCTCACTGAGGCTCTCTCGCCCTCAAGCGAGGAATAAAAAGCGAATTAAAAGGGACAGCTCGCACCGCCGGCGCCCAAAGGTGACCGCATCACCTCCGGAGGCGTTTCCAGGGCTTCACGACCAAAGCAGGGCACGGCCGGGCCCCACCTGCTCCTCCAGCCGTTGGATCTCCGCCTCGTTCTCCTTCTCCTCATCCTCGCCGTCGCCCGACGAATCCGAGTCGCCCTCGTCCTCCGAATCGCCCCCCGACTCGGGGTCGCCCTCTGCCATGCGCTTCTCCTCCTCCGCCGCCGCCGCCGCCTCGGCTCCCGCCGCCGCCATCTTGTTGCAGCTCGCCTCGCTGCAGGCCGCGCTCCGCCAGCCGTCGGGGTTGGCCACAGCGCGCCTGTCCCAATACTGCACACTCCCCACAGCCGAGAGCGGTGAGAAGAAGAAAGAGAAACTCTCTCTGCAAAGCTCCGCGCTTCTCCGCGCCTCGCAGCTACGAAGAGCCGAGTAGCTCCGCGCGCTGCCCTTTGTAGTCTCGGCTGCGGCGCAGGCGGCGCCGCGGACACCTCAGGGCCTTGGCCGCCAGGGGTCCTTCGGGAGGGTTGGGGGTGCGTACCGCTGCCAGGTGCGGGCAGACGCAAGATGGCGGCGCTGAGGGTGGCGGGGGCGGCGCTGCTGAGGCCCGGGCGGGGGGCGGCGGCGGGGGTGGGCTACCATAAGAAGGTGAGGGGCGGCGGGGAGGGCTGTGAGGAGCCGATAGTGGCCGTCGGGGACTCTTAGTGATGCGTTCATCTCGCAGGTGGTGGATCACTACGAGAACCCGCGCAACGTGGGCTCTCTCGATCGCAACGCAAAGAACGTGGGCACGGGCCTGGTGGGCGCCCCGGCCTGCGGCGACGTCATGAAGCTGCAGGTGAGGGGAGCCCGGGGTCCTGCTGCAAGGCCCCAACTCGCAGCTGTCTCCCATCCTATGGCTGTGACATAATTTCCCCGTCACGCCCCCTCGGACCATAAAGTCCCTCCCCAGGCCCTAAAATCCAAAGACCCCCAGCCCTAAAATCAGTCTCCTGGCCCTGTGTGGGTGGTTCCTGTGCTTTGTGGAGCTGAGCACCCCTCTGACATTCCCACAGGTGGAAGTGGATGAGAACGGCCGCATCGTTGATGCTCGCTTCAAAACCTTTGGCTGTGGCTCTGCCATCGCCTCCAGCTCACTGGCAACAGAGTGGGTGAAAGGGAAAACGGTAAGGGCTTGGCTTGAGGGGTATGGTGGGGAGCAGTTACATATTCATACCTAGCCCTGGGATCAGGGAATGAAATGGGTCTAGGGAGGTACACTCAAGTGTTACGCACGCATAGAAGCTCAGAATGCAGTTTCATCCTTCCTGGCCTAACTTCTGAAGCAGCATTTGCCTTTTCTTGGAACCTCCAGTAAGCTGTGGAGGTTTCTGTGCTACACAGCGATCAAAAATAGGTGATGAGCACTGATTCTGAAAGCACTTGTATAGTGGAATGTCTTTCGATGACCTCCATGTTTTTGGCATTTTAACAAGCAGAATGCTTCTGTATTACCTAGAACAATCAGTGACAGTAGTGTGCTTTGGTTTATTAATAACTACTGCACGCTGTGAGACACTCCTTATATTTCACAGAATCATAGAGGTCAAAAAGGACTTCTGAGTATCATCTAGTCCTCTGCTAAAGGATATTCCCTACAGTAGGTTGCAGATTTGTTGCTTGGCAGGAGCAAAATAAAACAGGTATTGTCAGAAGGCTTTTCTCATGCTAGAACGCTATCAGCATCCTTTACTGCCTTCTCAGAGTGTCAGTTTGGTTGGTTCCAGAGCTTTGAAGCACAGTGGTAGCAAATGCCTTTAGCGTATGTGTGTATGCAAAGTGACTGATGACTGTACCCTACCCATACATTTCAGGTTGATGAAGCATTGAAAATCAAGAACACAGATATTGCAAAAGAACTTTGCCTTCCTCCAGTCAAACTGCACTGCTCTAGTAAGTAAAGAATCAAATAAGTTTTTATTTGAGAGCACAGATGCTTTTGTGTGTTTTCCAAATAAAGTTTCTGCACACATAGCAGCTAAGGCTGACCTACAGTGGTGGGCATTGCTGGCTGCTTCTGCTTGTACTGCATTCTTTGTTCTAAGTGACTTGTCATTGTTCTTGAAATGTCTGTAAATGACTGGTCTTGTAAAAGACATTGTTTTGTGCTTTTTTTTCCCCTAGTGCTGGCTGAGGATGCAATCAAGGCTGCCTTGGCTGACTACAAGTTGAAACAGGATCCAAAGAAAGGAGAGTCAGAGCAGAAAGCAAACTAATTCCTAAATGGACTGTAGAGGTTGTCCTCATTCCAGTTAAATTTGCAGTGCAATTATTCTAGCTATTAATAGAATCCTGTGCACTACTCAAGAAGCTGTAAAATACGCACAACTCAACGCACAATGTGTCACTGCTCATGTGTGTAGAACCACCCTGGTAGTGCTTAAATGACTGGAATGTGGGTATTTCAGCAGCCTTTGTCCTGTTGGGACTCGTTTTGAAATATTAGGAGTGAAAGACTGCTCCACTGCAGGGCTCCCCAGTAGCTTCTCAAGAGAGAAAGAATCCTGCTGTTCCGGCATTGGAAGGGCTGCACTTTTTTCTTCTGGAAATGTATAGTTTTGCCTAATGTTTTACCGAGTTTGGTGGGAAACATTGCCTTGTTCTTTATGTAAGATCTGCAGGTCACTTTGTAAATCATTACAGTATATAAATTTCGGGTGGTTTGTCTGCAGCTGTGCTGGAGTTTGGTTTCACAATCTGTGACCTCTCACATGCTGTCTATCCCCTGCGTCATGCTGCTCTCTGGGAGGAGCTGGGATGCTTCAGCAGGCACTAGAGGGCACTGACTGTGTAACTGTGGGAGATGAGCAAATAGCAGCTGCGGTTGGGTGCCAGGAAGCACAGACCCAGCAGCGTTGGCAGGTCTTGTTTGTGCTCATGTCCTCCAATAGCAAGAGAGTTAACGTTGGAGCATTTTTTAAAAGCGTTCAACCCTTCAATTTGCCAAATATTGTTAGAAGAGATTAAACGCACGCTGAGGATTCAAACCCAGGATGCAAATAGCTTAACTGGGATGTAATACTGAGGGGAATCTCCCTGGAAGAGCAGGAGTCTGTATCCTCTGGAGGTGTCTTCTGAACTTCCCCCATCCCCTCCAAAACAGAGCTAGCAGTCAGTGTTCTTGTTACTAAGCCAGGGACAGAAGGGGATCCTTACCTGCTGCAGGAGCTGATTTTGGATGCTATTTCTGACAGCTTCTGTTGCCTTTAGTAGTTTTAGGGCTGGATTCTCTTCAGCTGTGAAAGGAAGTTCAGAAACACAGCCTGGCAGATGTCTCACCTGAGCATCTTTCTGTGCACAGCTAAAGCTGCTTAAACTGCTTTGCTGGAGGGGTGAGTTGTGGAGAGAGCAGGGGTAATGCTCACCAAGTGGAGGATTTGCACACCCACCACATGAACTGGGAGTGCGGGGCACAGCATCATTTCAAAACATGAGCATTTTATGGTCACACAGCACGGCTTACCCTCTGTTCTTCAGGCCACTGTGCTCCCCTGTGCCTCACAGTGACGGCTATTTTCCACGGGATATCACCACAGATCTTCAAATCAAAAGATAATACACTTGAAAAACATTCCCTGCTCTTACAGATTTTAAACATTCTCACCCCACACCCCGCCCTATCTTCCTTTCCAGTTCTCATACCTATGATGTTTCACAGCTGCATTAAAAACAATGTGTTTGAAAAATAAGTGGCTTGTTCTGGTTTCTGTCTGCAATGCAATGATTTTTTCAGTGCCCTAATTTGCCAAGCAGGACATGTGTTCTTGCTGCTGTGGTTTGTGGTCCCTCAGCTCAGCACCGCCCTGTGCCCATTGCCCATTCCTCCACATACTGCTGAGCTGCAGGCTGGATTCCAGCCCTCAGTGTTGCCCCTCCTGTAAGAAGGAATGTGCATCGTTCCCTGGGAGCAGCTGAGTGGTTTGCCAGTCTAAAAAAAAAAAAAAAAAAATTAAAAAAAAATCAGGGAAACTTCAGCCACCCACGTGCACTTTGGGACAGAATGGGCTCCTTGTGCTCATGAGAGCCCCTCGGGCAAAAAGCAGGAGGAAGATAAAAAGCCAGCACTCGCTTTGTGCTGGGAAAGCATCTGGATGGCCGCGTTCCCACTTGCCTCGTGGTTGTTGCAGGGATCTGGTGGGGCTCTGCTGACCTCTCCGCTGCCCCACAGAGCACTGAGGAATGAGGTGGGAATCTCAGCGGGTTGCTGTCACACCCCTGTTTGGGGGAATCCTTTTGTTTCCCTGCAAAATGCTGTCAGCTGGAGTCATGGGGATGCATAAGCATGGGGTTACATTGGTAGAAGGATGCAGGGATGCTGAGATGTGAATATAAAGACACACGGGGATGTAAGGTGTAAGGATAGGTGACAGCTTTAAACCCAAGAAAGACAGTGGTCATAATCCAGTAATAAAGAAAGAATTGCTTACCCCTTTCTAAGAATCAGGGCTCATCAAACATGACAAAGGAGGCAATCTCCAGATAGAGATGCTTTCCTTGTGGCTGCCAGCCCTTAAATGAGATTAGCCACGGGTGGACCCAGGGTTACACAGGTGAATTGCTTCCACCTGTGCTCCCAGGGCTGGCTACACCCTTTCACCAGGTGCTCAACCACTGTTTCAGCCCACGACCTAATGCTTCCCATACATGAGGATACAGGAATGTGCTGCCTTCCTGGTACAGCAGGCTCTTGCCTTCCATCAGCACTTCCTGCTGCAGGACAAAGCACATGGCTGAATTCTCAAAGCAAACCAGGGTGAGATCAGGAAACAAACCTGTGTACATCTCTCCAGAGAGGATCTCAGGCCAGAGCTCTGCACCCTGGCGAGGCAGCGCCCTCCCCACTCACACTGCTGTGTGACTCTAGATAACGGTTTCTGAGAATTGCACGCAGATTGTGCAAGTGATAACTGCGTCCCCTGGCTCTGAGGGTGTCACCAGCAGCAAGCACGCAACTGTAGGGAGCATAACTCTGGGAAGGATGCTGTTGTTATTTTCTAAACAAAATATTTTGCTGCCTGCTGCAGTGCAGAGCCTCCTCTGCCCATCCTGATGTCCCCAAGCACTGCCAGGGAAGGATGGCACTGAGCCCGTGGCTTGCCTATCCTGACAGCTCAAGAAACACACATGAGAGGAAGAAGTGTGCATAGTAGATGTCTTTATTCATAGCAAAGGGGGTTAAGAAAATAAGGCAAAACTCCAGCTCCTCTCTGAGCTCCGTTCACTGTGCTTTCCAACGGGTCTGTGACATTCAGGGCATACAAACAAAAGGACGGGGGCATTGTCACTGCATCCTCTTCCCTCCTGCTAAGGTTGGCTAAGGTTTTCCCTTCTTTTTCTCACCAAAACAAGTCCAAAATGCCTTCAGTCTCCACAAAGCGCTGCGGGGGAGGGGGGACGGGGGAGAGGAGGAAAGGGGGGGCGTTGGAAGAGTGGGATGGGAGCAGCAAATCCCCCTCCCTGACCCAAGAGGTCTGCAATGTTTCCAGGCCACCATAGAAGGTCTGAACTACCAGTAGGTCATGAAGTCATGGGTCGTGGCTCCTCCATGTCCCGTTGCCTGGGTGGGGGCCAGGATGCGATAATGAGCAAAAATAACATCTGCGAGAAAGCTGTGCAAGGACGGTGGGGAGACCCAGCCTGGGTTTTTCTCTTTATTTTTTGGGGAGATCCAAGGAAAGCACCCATGGAGAGTGCACAAGCGATGGGTTTAGCTGCACTGAGCTCCACAACAGCCCGAAGTGCAGCTCAAAAATGGCCTCCCATGGCTGCATGGGGTCAGGGGGAGGTAAAGGAAGGGGAGTGGGGCTTCATCGGGGCTTCCTCGAGCCTCCACGTTCGGGTGGGAGGTGAGCAGGGCCGCCAGGAGCCCGGCTCCTAGTCCATGGTTGGCACTAGGTGCTGGGAGAGCCATCTTGAGCCTCCTTGCCCTCTGCGCTCTTTGCCTCTGACCCCACTCCTTCAGCATCTTGATTCGGAGGATGGGGCTCAATGGGATGCTCGCTGCCTTCTTCCACCCCACCCTCGTGCTCTCCCCGGGCACCGGCCCCATTGGTCAACGGCACTTTATTGGGAGATTTGAGGTTCTGGGCTGCAGCCAAGATGTCAGCCTGCAGCTGTCGGCCACAGTCCAGGGGCTCCTCAGCGTCGGGGTCCGGAGCTTTCTCAGGCACCTCGCTGAAGTCCCGAGGCCCTCCGGTCTTATCCCGTTGGTCCACGTACTTCTTTTTGGGGAAGGAGGACGGGTAGTAGGCCGAGGCCTTGTGCTTCTGCCGCACGATGACGGCGGCGCAGATGATGAAGAGCAAGACGAAGGCCAACGAGCCCACCACCACCACCAGCAGCATGTACTCCTTGAAGAAATCCACCAACCCATCCAAGACATTGCCCGGCGCCGAGCTGTTGGTGATGGCTGTCCCCACTGCGTCCCCCACTGTGGGGCCGCTTCCCGGCGTCACGGGTTGGGCGGGGGGCACGGCAGAGGCTTCCTCTCCATCCCCACTGCCAACACTGGGCTCGTGGAACACAGCCACGTGCCGTGGGGCTGCCGAGTGCACTAGGGCCACCAGAAACACCAACAGAAGGCACGCGGGCAGCTGCACCGCCATCGCCCTGCAGAGAGCAGGGGGACAGCAAAATGTTAGGGCTTACTGGTGGAAAAACCCAAACCCCAAGCAAAGACTGCGTCACGTTGACCCCAACCCAAGCAGTGCATTGACCCCCAGCCACACGCAGCTAAAATTCTTCAAGAAAAGCAAAAATGGGCTTTGGTTTGCTCGCTGCAATGGTGGTGAGGATAAGCAAAGTTTGTGTTTGTTTTGCAAAGAGGCGCTGTAAAAATAGATGGAAAGCAGCCCAACGCGATTGCTCAAGTCATGGGGACGCTGCGTGCGCGACGAGGTGACCAGGGTGAGAGCCAAGAGCTGGCTGCAGGCTGCCTTCGTCTGGTTTGAAAATTCCTGAAAATTGAGGTTTCCAAGTGGAAACTCTGACACAGATGGAGCCGCCGCATTTCCCAACGCTCGTCCCAGCGCTGAACACTCCAAACGGTTCCCAGTCTGAGCTCAGCTATAAATAGGCTGGCAGGAGCTCAACTGGTACCGGACACAGCACATCCCCCCAGGCCCATCTCCGATCCTTACACCCCCAAATCCCAATCAGCTTGGGGTTTTCTCCCCCAGTCTCAGCATCCAGCCAGAGCTCTTGGCGCTCCAGCTCTCTCTGGCTGCAGAAAATCTGGTTTGCATTAAAGCAGCGCGTGCACGGGGTGGGAGGTGGCCCTGCAATCCCTGCTGGGAGTTTGGGGGATGCAGTTTCAGGATTGGGGCACGCTCCCATGTCCCAGGAATGTGACTTTGTTTGCAAAAGGAGCCAGCAGTTGTAGAGTCAATACACGAAACCCAAATGGGTGACCATTGCCATCCCATTGTCCCCATCCCCACCATGTGGCCCCATTCCTGGCTTTGCCACACCAACGCAGACACAACTCTGCTTTTCTGCAGCTCAAGAATTTGGAGATTTCGGTGCTGTGCAGACATGCTATCCTCCAAAGCATACAGACAGCTGCGGCCCCATCCTGCACCCCAAAAGCCATCAAGCCACCCAAAAATTGGAGTTTGAGCAGAAAAGAGAGCACAAAGCATTAGAAAGTGGGAGCTTTGGGGAGAGCAGACTCCATGCAACAGACTCAGGGTTCAGGGGGCTCACCTCACCGGCACTGCTGTCTGTCCCGCGCTCCTCTGCCTGTCTGCACCGAGCCCTGGTCCTGTTCCCTCCTCCTCCTCCTCCTTCTCTTCCTCCTCCTCCTTCACCCGCCGTAGCCCTGAGCTCACTGGCTGTGTGCGCAGCAGACCAGCTTGTTCTCATTAGGGCCGTGTTGGGGAGGGAGCAGGGGGAGGCTGGAAAGGGACAGGCGGCCCCCAGCCCACTATGGCTCCCTCCCAGTGGGGCGGCCCCGGGCTGGGGGCTGCTCAATGGAGGGGGTCACCTTCCTCGCACTCCTTTTTGGGATGCAAGTGGGGAAAGGGGGTGTGAGGAGGGGGTTGTAGCAAGGGATGGAGGTAACAGTGTGGTTCCCTCAGGGTTTCGTGCAGCCCCAAAATGTGAGCTTTGCCCCCACGCAGTTCCCTTTGGCTGCAACCCAACCTGGGGCTGGATCCCATCCCTGTAAATCTAAGCCTTGCCATGATGTGGGCTCAGGACACATGGTCCTGCAAAGCATGATCATGCATCTGCCCTGAGACAAAGGGGATCAAAACTATACACAGGGCTCTGCTCACGTGCCCCATCCATCCTATCCATCCTATCCATCCCATCAGTCCCATCCCATTCATCCACCCATCCCATCCACCTCATTCGCCCCCTCCATCACCTCCAGCCCATTCACCCATACACCCCATCCACCCTGTCTGCCACCAGGCACACCAAAGATGTCCTTTCTGCCACCCCCTTTCAGCTTTGGTCTTTCCCTGGAGGCCAGACTCACACAGCTTCCGTCATCCCATGGCAGAGAAATGTCCCCAGGGTAGGGAGAGCTGGGTGGTGTCACCCTGAGATCCATAGGGGTAAGGACGGGGATGGGGACCAAGACAGGGACAGGGATGGGGAGGGTTTGGGGCTTGATTCCCTGACACTTTTGGTGGCTCTCAGTGTGGCCTTTAGGTGCAGAAACAGCTCCAGAATGAGGGCATCACTCCATCCCACCCTCTCAGCCCTTCATCCCCTCTGTTGCAGCCCAAGGAACTCAAGCAGTGACCTCATCCCCTTGCTATTTGCATCCCGCCTCCCTGGGGACCCTGCCAGAATCCCCCTAAGAAGCCACTGCTTTGGGACCGCAGGGTGGGGGATGAGGGTGGGCGTCTCCGTTCCTGTCCCTGTCCCCATTTCCATCCCCGACGCAGTTCAGGTTTCACCCGGCGTCACCCCCCTGCTCCCAGAAATAACGCATCAATCCGTCTGCCTGCAGCCCGCCGGCTGCTCACAGCTGCTGCTTATTCCGACCTTAAATTATCTGAAAATCCTAAAAGGGAGCGGAGAGCCTGGGATGGAGCCAGGGCCCCGCTACGAGCCATGTGTCCCCATTCCTTGTCTCAAGGACCATGGGGCCGTGATGAGATTTGGAATAAAGCAGCACCGGGGAGCACTGAACCACTGTCCCTGTCTGCAAAGAACACAATTTGGGGTGGCCCCTCTGCCAGCATCCACCGACCATTACGATGCTGTTTTTGGGGACTGGGCAGGGCAGCACCGCCCGGGCTGTGCTGTGTAATTTGGGGCAGATGAAAGGTGGGGGCCCACAGGGCTCGGCTCAGCACAGCCCCGAGCCCAACCAGCAATTTGGGAAATTTCGGCCTTGCTCTGCTTGTAATTTGCTCCGTTGGGTTTGCTCTTTGCTGTGGCAGCAAAATAGCTGGGGGGGGAACCTCGTCCTGCAGGGCTGCACCACAGCGTGCGTGGCCGTGTGGGCAGCACAGCAGTGAGCCACATAGCAGCCTGCACAGCACAGCACTGTGTTCTGCCCAGCATTGTGCACAGCCACTGCATCCCAAGCACGGATCTGCCCTTAGAGCCAACCTGGCCACTGCCCTGTTTTGTGGCTCAAGGCATGGGGACATCCCATCCTACACCGTGTCCCTACCAAGGAGCGTGGCACCACATCCATCTGTTGGCAGACAGCTGTCATTATGGAAGAGCAGCTGTGGGGTGGCCCCACCACGCCATCCCTGCTGCACCGGCCCTGCAGCCTCATCGTAAACATTTACATTGAGTGAGGTGGAAAATATTCAAAGCAGAGCGTGAATGTAAACACACGGAGGCCAGGGCGGGAGTGGGATGGCCACTCCTCTGCTTTCGAGGCATGGATGCATTGGGGCACAGCACTTGGGGAGGGGCTTCGCTGCCCAAATGCAGCTGCAAACGGTGGTTTGAGCAGGGTGGTGGGGACATGGGGACACGGTGGGGGAAGAGGGCTGGGGATGGTGGGAGCAGGATGCTGAGCTGGGACAGGGATGGGGAGACTGGGGATGGAGACACTGGGGATGATGATGTTGAGACTGGAAGAGCAGGGATGGGGATGCTGTGCCCAAATGGCACATGGATGGGGACGCAAGGATGTGCCCATGGAGGACCAGGATGGTGACATAGGAGCACAGCCTTGTGGTGGGGCAGAGACGTAAGCTATTCCTGCTCCCTTGAGTGGCTCCTCCAAGGCAGAGCACAGAGAAGAAGTTGGGTTGGTGACTCTAGGGATGGCCGACACCTCCCCACTGGGAGAAGGTGGGACCAGCATGGTCCCAGAGTCTTCTTCTCCCCCTGGACAGAAGGCCAAGAGCCCACAGCCACCACCTGTGAGTGTGAGACATAGGCCAGCAGCACCCCACCAGCCCCACTGCCATCCCCTGGCCCCATTGCATTTGACCACAGGCAGGAACATGTTAAGCCACAAACACACCCACTGCAGCACCACCACCCTTTCCACCCTCAGCATGAGCTTGGGAACCCTGGGGTCACCATCTCCATACGCTCTGCACCCTGAGAAGGTTTCATTTCTGCTGCTGCCATCAGAGGAGGATGGAGAAGCGAAATTTCAGGATGGGGATGTGGGTAGGTACCAAGAGATCACCGCATCTGTGTAGCAGAGGCATTTTAATGGAGTGGATGAGTCTTTTCCATGCAGTTCCAAGGGGGACACTGGTGGCACCAGAGATGGACCCCACGCTGTTCCATCACCACGATGCTTCAGGAATGCTCCGGCAGAAAGCTGCTGAGAGTCAGGTTGTCACCATCAGCTTCAGAGCTGGCATCGACCAGCAGCCTGTGACGCACGGGGATGCCACGCCGAGGACCATTGTTGGCAGCACACTCACTGTCAGGCAGCAGGGAGGAAATACAAATCATCTCGGTGGGGCCGAGCTGCCGACGAGCCGTCCTCACCCGCCGCCAAAGCAAGGTGCCCAGCACTGCCGTGCACACCATGAAGAGCCCGGCCACCAGTGCCAGCAGCAGGATGGCCAGCAGGCACTTGTTCATCAGCGAGCTGCTGTCCCACAGGTCATCGGAAGTGTCCGATGCTGTGGTCCCCCGTGGTTTCATGGACAAAGGTGTTGTGTTCATCTCCCATGGAGGGTGAGAGCCAGACTTTTTGGAAAATGTGGTGGTGGGGAGAAGAGCTGAGCCTGGCTCCGTGGAGATGTCCATGTCACTAGTCACGGTCCCATCCGTGCCGTGCCCTGTGGATTCCATGAGCTGGTTGGGCACAACGGTGCTGCCAGTCTGGGGTGCTGTGCCGGGTGCTGTCTCAGGAGAGTCGGTCTCATCCAAAGGATCCACTGTGGTGACCACCAAGGCTTTGGCTTGGCTGGTGCTGTCGTTCACTTTTGGTGGCAGCTCCGTGCCCAACGGCACAGTGGCCTCAGAGGTGTTGGTCTCAGTCAATGGATTCGCTGTGGTGACCGGCGAGGCTTTGGCTTGCCTGGGGGTGTTGCCTGGCTGTGGTGGTGGCTTTGTGCTCAATAGCTGAGTCTGGGGAGAATCGGTCTTATCTAAGGAACTGACCGTGGTCAGCACCAAGGCCTGGCTGGAGGTGTTGTCCGCCTCCGTGTCCAGCAGTGCGCTAGGCTCAGGGGAATCATCCATTTGACCTGTTGTGGTGACCACCAAAGGTTTGGGCTGCCCAGTGGTGTTGCCTGGCTCCATGCTCGTCAGCATGTTATGCCCAGGGGATGCAGTCTCATTGCTAACAGGCGTCACAGTGGTGCTGTGGGGTCCAGCATCAGCTCTTCTTCTGCGGGAGGGCAGCGGGGGCTCAGCCGGGGTCTGCTCTGCTGCTCCCCAGACCCACTGCAGGCCCTGTTCCATGGGCCGGGGCCTGCAGTCCTGCAGGGTGCTGAGCAGCAGTGCCAGCAGCATGGTGTAGCCCAGTGCCATGGGACCTGGGGAGGACAGAGGGGGTGGGTGAAACGAGGCCCCTCCATCTGAGCAAAGAGAGTTTGCAAAGGGAAGTGGGGAGGCTGGAAATGGGAAACGAGCCGTGATGGAGACGGCCGTTGTGAGAAGAGTGGGTGCAGGAGGGCTGCCTGAGTGGAAATGAAAGCGTGGGGATGGTATGGGCTGCAGACTGAGAACCCCCCAGTGCCTTCCTTCCCCTCCATGCTGCCAACATAATGCCGGGGCCATCCACTCAGAGTAGGATTAAAGCCATCCAAACCCACCCAGCACTCAGCAGTCCCCAAACAGCTCACACATCCAGCCCCAAAACTGCCCCACATCCGCTCTCCTCACACCCCGGTGAGCAGCATGGGGAAGAGGTTGGCAGCCTCTGCAGACCCCAAGCATCCCCTGGGCACCCTGCTCCATTCCCATGGATTTTGAAGCTCACCTGTGCCGGGGGATGCTGCAGGACCCCGAGCTGCAGCACCGGTGGCTGTCGCTGCTGAGGTCCCAACCCCAGGGGCGTCGTGGGCTGCGCTCCGCCTGCAACTCCCCAGTGAGGCAGGCAGGAAATGTGGCTGCGGTTTTGGAGCCCTGCAAGAGGAGGACGTGACGCTGACACCGGAGGCCAGGGGGCTGCGTGCACCCAGAAATCAGCCTCCGGCTCCTCTACCAGGATGATGATCCTGCGGCTATTCCACTGCCCTGCATCTCCAAGCCTGCACGCTGGGGCTTGTGCTGAAAGCACAAGTGAAAGCAGAAGTGATGGGAAAGGCAGTCCTAAAGCTGGCAGCACCCATGGCACGGTGCAGGCACAGATCCCTGAGAGCTGACTTGATGGGATGACACAGGGGACCCCAGTGTGGAAAGGAGGAGGGCAGGGGCTTGGCTCTATGCATTCACAGAGCCCCCACACCTAAACGCTTCTCCTTGCACCCACCCAGGGCAGCACTCAGGCTCTCAGAGCACAGGGATGCTGAGGAGGAACCCGCCCTGACCGCAAGCACCGGCACAGCAGCGCGCAGGAGCTGCACCCGCAGGAAGGGTGCTGCAAGAGCACATCCGCAGCACACACCCTGCATCCATAAACAACCCCACCACAGCTCTCTGCCCCAACACAGGGTGCAGTGCTCAGCTGCATCCACACCAAAGCTTCTGGGGAACCCATGGGACAGGGGTAGAGCATCACTGGGACAAGGCCAGGGCATGCACAGGCTGCAAGGGAACATCTGCAGAGAGCATCCCCATCTTGCCTCTCAGCAGCCCGCAGCTGTGCTTGCAGGGGAACCACCATCCCTTGCGGCCAGAATGGGCAGAATGCAGAGTCCCAGAAGAGGGGTGGCTCAGCCCATCATTGGGTTTCCATTGCTGCGGTTACCCTGTGGTGCCATCATTCATCAGAACCCCAACCCTGCAGCCCCCACACCTGCCTGGGACCAGCTTCAAGAGCAGAACTGGGCACGGCTGATGACATTCCCCACCCCCACACCTTCCTGGGCGCCCAGGCCTAGCAAGAACACAGTCAAAGAACAAACCAAGAGAAGGAAGTTTGTAATCAATGACTTTTTATCTCTTGAAAATGGAAGCAAATATTTGGACAGATAACTATGGCCGCTCTATAAGAGCGCATCTTTCAGGACGTCGCTGGTTCTCTTCTGGGATATCGCGGCTACAAAAAGCTTCAGGCACTGAGACTCTGGCTGAGCCTGGCGAGGCATCATCAGTTCATTTAAATAAAGCACAAGCTATAAGCTCACAGCCACGGCGGCCATTCCTCAAACCTCCACCGCACACCAACCCCATCTGGGCACCTCCATCCAGCGGTTTGGAAACTTATTTCCCTCCAATTAGAAAAAGAAAAAGAAAACAAAAGTTCTCCCCAAGCACACAACCACCCTGAAGTCACACAAATCAACACAGAGATCACCGTTTCGGGGGGAGCGGAACGTTTGGTTTTGACTTCCCAAAAGTAAAGACACATCAGCTCAGCCATATACTGCGGCACAGAAACGTCACCAAACGGCCCCAGGAGGGCTGTGACACGGCCCCAGCGGTCACCAACACCCCCACCTAAAAACACTTTGAGGAAGCTTTCATGCTATGGGATCATAACACATTCTCTGCCTCTCGCATCCCATCCTTGTGCCTCTCTGCTATTTCTCCTAGCTGTCCCCATTCTCACCAACACAGACATCCCTCCAGCACAGAGAATCCTTAACAGGTAAGGAGTGAACATGCAAACACTGAAAAAGGAAAAACCCCAAAAACCAACCTCACGGGGGATTTGGGGCTTTCTTGCTAACCTAATGGAAAAAGGGATCAGCCTGGATGAAGGGACGCACCCTGCTGCTGCTCTGAGCACACACACAGGCACGCACGCACGCTGCAGCCGTGCTGGATGAAGGACTAGAGCACAGCTGGGAGGGGACTGGGGGCTCATCAGCTGCTGATTGCTTCCCAGATGTCACTCTGACCCCAACAGGTTTGCTCACGTTGGGTTTGATAAAGGATGCTGGGCACTGCATGTGGGCTGCACCAATACAGCAAAGCCTGAGGGCTGGCAGAGTTTGGCTGGGCAGCATCATCCTGGGCACACCTATGGGAATTCCTATGGCCAGATATAGAGCCAAGAATACTCCTATCCCGTGCCCAGGCATCCTGCTGGCAGTGCAGACCTCATGTGAGCAGCAGAAACCCAGCAAGGAGCTTGGCATGTCTTGCACCTTTCAGCTGAGGACCTCAAAGAGGAGGAAGGTTGCTGATCTCATCCAGGAAGAAACCATTTCCTGCAAAGTTTTAAGGCAGGGATGATAGAGGGGAGGAAAAAAGATCAACAACAGTCAGAGGCGTTTTGTTTCTGAGATCCATCATGAAAGTTGCCCGGCTGCTCCTAACACTGCTTTGGAAGCAGAGTCCAAATTTCTATCATCAGCACTACAGTTTGGGACAAAGAATTGCAAAGTCACAGCTTTTAAAGGCTTCTGAAAGCAATTAATGTGCAGGCATACATTTACAGCCATGCACACAGCACAGGAGCTGGCTGCACGTGTAGCCTGCAGGCTGCTGACACTGCACACCTTCAGCTTTGTGCCCCATCAACACAACACCACTGCCTGCACGGAGGTCACTTCTGCCTTAAAACAAAACCTGGCAATGAGCACACGTCCATTTGGACACAGCTGGGATGGTCCCAAACTCTTTTCCAAGGGCAGCACGACGCTGGTTCAGAAGTCCTGCGGGGTGTACAAAGGAGAAGAGGCATTGTGGCACGGATCACTTCGTTCAGAACGATATATATATTTTTCAACCATGATCAGAAGGCATTAGGAAGGCAGGAAAGTCACCTCTGAGGGGCTCAGCAGCAGCCACACTGCGAGGGAAGCCGATCTGATTGTTCAACATTGAAGATTTATACAAAATAGCTTCAGTTCCGATCTCCAAACAGTATAAACACCCCCATACACGCACGCGCACACACACACAGTGCTGTCCCTTTAAATTTAGAACACAAATACTGCAAAGTGGCAAATAAAATTTAAAAAAAAAAAGCAACTTTTTTTTTCTCTTTTCTCTTTTTCTTTTTTTTTTTTTGGCAACTTTAAAAAAAAAATGGTTACGAACAATGTGGCATTGGTCCCTACATCTAGAAAAGATATTTGGGCACAACATTGAAAGAGTCAGAATGGGTTTCTTTTCAAGAATTCATAACATCTGTGAAAAAAAAAAAATAAAGACTGTAAAAGTAGCACTTATTCTCGTTGAATTGTTTGACACAGTCACATAAATTCATTAAAACATCAGGAAAAAAAAAATTCTTTCACTAAAAAGCTTGGCTTTAATCATCGGCTCTCGTTGACGTGAATTTGGGAGAACAGGAAAGCTTGTACTGGAATGCTGCACGCTGCTGCTGGCCAAACTGGGGAACTGGAATGTGTTGGGCTGGCAGCGCCCGCCAGCCCCGCTCAGTCTGCAATCTTCGCCATCTGCTGTTCCAGCTTGGAAATGCGCTCGTCTTGGTTGGTGATGGTGTCTTTTATGGATTTCAGCTCTTTCAAAATCTCATCCAATTTGGCTTCGTTTTGCTGGAAGGAAAGACACAGCATACATTCATTACGAGATGGCAGGATTCGGTCCTGCAGAATAAAGTTGTTAAAGCAAAGGGACGTCTCTGGATGGGAGCCTTGCAAGGCTCAAGCATGCTGAACTCCCATCGTGGAATCGTTAAGGTTGGAAAAGACCTCTGAGATCAAGTCCAACCATCAGCACACTCATGCTGCTAACCACATCCCTAATGCAAACCCTCCTAGCCATTCCCAGTGTGCTGGAATTGCACACACCAGCTTTGTTAGACCTGTTCCTGAGGATGGCAAACAATTTCAGGCCAGCACCCCCAAAAGCTTGTGGATTTTACTCACAATGTCTGAGGCATCAGCTGCTTTCTTTGGAGCACTTATGAGATCACTTTTCTTGTTTGCAGCAGGCTTATTGTCCAGTATATTCTTCTTGACCACCTTGAGATCCCTGTTCTTGCCAGGAATGTACCCATGCTTCAAGGAAATGAGAAGTGGATCAGCATTCTTCCCCTCAAACCACTCTTCTGCTTCCAGCGCTGCCTCTGGGCCGGCTGTATCAGGGTACAGGTCATCCTGGAAGAGGTCCGACTGCAAGGAGAAATGAGTGGGTCAGGAGCTTTGGGGTTGGAAGGCAGCAGTGGCCTGCACATCGTGCCACCAGCATCCTGGGCTCACCTTTCGAGGGACCGTCATGATGATGGGCTCACATTTCCGCTCATGAAGCTTGAAGAACCTTTCAAAAATAATAATAATGAAGAAGAGGTGTGACTTGGAGGCGAGGACAACTGACATGCCATGCAGAGGAAGCCTCTGTTCTGCTGCTCATGCATAGCAGTGTACTGAGAGGCAGAGGCAATCCTAAAGAGTCACAGCAGGGCTGCGCTAGAGCAGAGCCCTTGTAAGGCCCAGAGAAAGCTACCTGTGTGTGTGCAGAACTCCCTCCTAGGCACTGCGTGACTTCAGAGAGCACTTTGGCCAGAAGGGCCATCAGAATGGCACAGCCCGCTGCTTGGGCTGTTGAGACAAGCACCACACAAGTGATTTCCAGGTATCACAGCAGCAGCAGCATCCTGCTCACTACAGTCTTACTCTGAGCCAGTTACACAAACTCCAATTCCTCAGCTCAGCCACTGGGGCACTGCTACTGGAAAATCAATATGCTGCAGACAATTTGTTTGAAGGCTTTACTTCCTTTCTGGCTCTCCTGCTTTCATTAATAACAAGAGGAGGACCAAGGAGCTTCAGAAACCACCTCCAGCACATTCCCTACCAGCAGTATGCCAGGAGGCACTGCAGACATCAGCCTGCATCCCCGAGGTGCTTTCTTTTGCCTTACTTTCCTTGGTGATACCGAACCACATCTCCACACACTGCTGCTCACAACAAATTCTTGAGACAGCTTCCAACCTGCTTCCTGCACACAAGCTGGAGATTAGGATCAGCCTTTCTCCTTACCTGGCAATCTCGCACTTGTTCACATCAAGGCCCCTCTTTGGCATGAACCCCATCCCCCTCTGCGGCTCTTTGCTGCTGAAGGTGTTGAGGTAGTGAACGTAGGGGGATTCATCTGTGATCTCAAAGTAGCGAATGCTGCTGTCGCCCTGCAGGACACAAAAAGATCATTCCAGAGTGAATCCTGCTACGTGAGCATGTCTGAACAGGAGAGGCAGCAGGCATATGGAACAAGTGCTTCCCACTAGCGGCCTACAAAGACATTGGATTTACTTGTATGGATTCTCCTTTTTAATTACTTGTTCACTCCTTCTTGTTTTTAGCTCCTTTTCATAGGAAGTCCAAAGCTGCAGCACTCAGAAGTGGGCACTCCAGAGCACTTACTGCCAACAGACTGCTTTTAGAAAGGAGCACAGGTGATCCAAGTTTTCTATTATCTAACCCCACAAAATTAGCATGAGCATTGCTGCATGCTCCATCACCTTCAAGTGTGAGGATAACAAAATCTAAAATGCACTTTCCTCCCATACCAACGCACAAACATTCAGGTCAACACCAACAAAAGATGTTTGAATGAAAGCATCTGACTTGTTGCACGAAGAGCAGCTTTATCCATATAAATTCATCTCATAGAAGCATCCAATTACACACCAGAACTTCACAGTGCAGACCTCACAGGCTCTTCGTAGCCCTGCAGAGTGAGGATCAAAGCAGCCTGGAATTTTTCAGATTTGTTTACAGCTACATCAACATCATTCATCCAATCAGCCTACCTCTAAACAAGCCTGGTTATTAAGAGCTTCTCCTCACCTTGCCACACAAGTAAATAATGTTGGTATCTGGGTCGTAGAATGGCAGCAGGACCCCATTGCTGGTGTCCATCTCGTGAAGGGCTATTGGCTCCTCCATGTTTTTCTGGAAATTTGAAAAAGAAAATTCTGTTGTTACCAAAGAATGGAAAAGTTGATATTAACATGAGATCTACATCATTAACAGTTCTTTGGAGCTAGAGAACACTCATCTTCCCCACACTGAAGGCTCTACGTGTTAGAGTAACAAATGGTGATGTCTTGCAAGCTCATCCATTCCCTCAGGATGTTTTAATCACAAGACACATTCAGAGCAAGACCCCAGGCAAGGGGGTCAAGTCGAGGGGAAAGATATGATGCAGTCATGTTAGGGAGAGCCCTGTGCCAGTGTGACAGATCTGCTGCTGTCTTGCTCTGTACACCTCATGTACTCTCCCTGCACTTCAGACGTGCAGCTGCCAGCTTCACTTCTGCTCTCGGTGAGGGAGGGGCTGACAGAAGAAAACCCACTTCCTCTCCTGAGCGAGCATCAAGTCCAAATAACATCAACATGCTCCGGCACAGGAAGTCTGAGTAGGATCAGAGAGAAGGAAGAAGCTCAAGTAGATCAACCAAACGCAAACTGTAGGTCCTGGTTACCAGCTCAGCTGGGCACTACAACAGCACAGCAGTAGTGAGACAAGAACTTACTGGATTCCAGAGGGCCAGCTGCCGTTCGCTCATGCGGCTGAAGCCGGTTGTGAAGATGTTTCCATCAGCAAGGAAAATGGCTCGCATGGGCCGGGCTCCCTCATGGGTTTTCTCTTTCTCCTGAAATAGATGTAAAGAACAGCCGTTAGCAAGGAGCAGAATGTCCCACTGGTGATGACTTCTCTTTGACTGCACAGAATGCCAGCAGGACATGCTGCTCCTTCACGCAAGATGCTGACTATATGGAGCAACATCCAGCCACCCCTGCCTGATGCTTGAGGGAAGAAAGCCATTACTAAGCTACAAAAGAAGTGGTCACAGCCAACTTGTTTCAGCTTTGCCTATCCAATTCTTACAAGGCTGAAGGAAGGTTTCTTCCCAAGCTACAATGCATACAAGGCTGCTAAATCTTTATTCTGCATACACAACTTTGAAACTGTAATTATGCAAAAGGATTAGATGTGGAATTACACTCCAGCAGGTTTTAAAACTGAGCCCTCAAATCCCAGTTCAAACACTAATTCCAATAAACCCAGACAAATCCTCCAAGCACTGCTATCCCTCTTGTAATTTCTTTCTCACTTTGAAAAAGATGACTGAATGTGGTGTGCACTGGGAAAAAAAGGTACTTCCTTTATATGCTCTCTCTGCTGAAGTGAAACGACTGCACAAACTTACAGCGATGATTTCTTGTTTCCTGGGGTCAATGATTCGAACTTTTTTGTCTTTGGAAGCTGTACAGATTAGGCTGCCATTGCGATTCCAGCTCACATTGTAAATCACATCCACGTGCATGTCATCCAAGTTGATGAGGGCTTCACCTGTCCCCACGTTCCAGATGATAATTGCATTATCACAACCTGAAAGAGAAAATAAAAGCTAAAAAATCACAGCCGTGATGTGAACTGAAGAAGGCCAGCAGCAGAGAACAAGGAATAAGACCTGCTGCAGCTGCAGTGCCTCGGACACTGCCTCTTAAGTGTGCTCTGTGTGCAGCGCCCCAGGCAGCACCACCTCACTTGAATACAGGGTCAGAGAGGGGACGAAATGGACAGAGAAGGCAAAGAGGTGGCGTTCTTACAGCTCTGCACATGACAGCACTGGCTGACAGTCGCTGCCCGCTCAGGTTATAGAGATTTGCAGCAGAAAGAGTGGCGTGGATGGAAAATTAGGCAAGTGACAGTAGAAGAAACAGCAGAACATAGCAGGGGGAAAAACAGCAGGCATCAAAAGCTGAGGTCAGCTGTTTCATGAGGATCATTAAGCAGGTGGTTTTGTTCAAGGACCGACAAAGAATAAAGCCCTGAACAAGATGACAGCAAAATAAAGAACAGGACTGCAGCCATAAGATCCCAGAAAAGAGAACAAAAGCACAACTTGCAAGTTAGCAATGCTTCCTAATGCTTAAGGAGGGGTGAAAACATCCTGAGGGGAAGATAACGATCCCTCTGCACTTCTAAACAGTCCAATAGGCATCCGACATCAGTTTGGTGCCACTAAGAGGAAGCCTGGAGGCTGCAGTGACCTGATGGTATCCTCCTGGCCAAGCTGGCTGGACACACACAGCAGCAGTCTGAGCAAGCTGCCTTCTCCTTTTGTGCATTCCCACACTGAGCTTTGTTAATTTAAGTGCCACAAAGTCTGCATCAAAGCATTTCTGGAGAAACCAGATCCAAACCAAATGAGCACCTCAGAGAACCTTTACATCTACCAAAAACACACAGCTCATCTGACAGCCCAGCTGAAACCATTTGCTGCTTTTATTACGCTCCAAGCTAAAGGTCATGCTATGAAAGCTGCAGAGTGAGCTAATGGATAACGACTTTCCATTTTATTTCCATAACGATTTGACTGTTTTTCAGTGGCCAAAAGAATCTCACTGCATAAACTGTACCAGTCGAGGAGGCCATTTGGAAAATACTGAAAGTTTGTGGAATGAAGAGCCAGGCACTGGGACAGCTGACAGCGAAATGGAGGAACAGTTAGGCCTTTTATAAGAAGTACAAGAAAACAGGGATGAGGAGAGTGCATATAAACGCCTATCAGCTGGTGAAACTTGCAGATCAAAGAAAAGTCTAACAGTTGTAATCCTGTAATGCATACCTCCAATTTCCTGCTTCTTGTCCCTGTAAACTGAGGGCAATAAAAGGCCAAGATAAGGAAGGGACTGTGAGCCACATGTCACAGTGTTCCTAGAAACTGTCACGGGTCTTGCAATTCTCTGAAGCAGCTGGGAGAGGACAGGAGGAGCCATCAGCTCCCTCTCCTCCAAAACACCCAACTGGGATGCCACGGGGATGGCTGCTGCCCACAGCACTGCCACATACCTGCACTGAGCAGCACGTTGCGCGCCGTCGGGTGCCAAGCCACGATGCCCACTCGCTTCGAATGGCCTTCTAGAACTACCACTGGCTCTGTCAAGGACAGCGTGAGCCCATTCTCAGGAATCTGCCATACCTGGAAAGGGAAAAAGGAAAGATGGTGAGCCAAAGGGCATCCTTCTGAAGAGCACATTAGTCATTCGCTTCACGCATCCTGTGCCAAGCCACAGCAGAAGCCTAGGTTGTCACTTCTCCACATAAATAGGGAAACAGAGGGAAGAGACTTTTTGTCAAGGCTGAGTGTAACATCCTTCCAGCACAGCACTTGACTGATGGCTGGTCACACCATGAATCCCTCCCACCACCACATCCCAGAGCCATGCATGTCAGCTGCTGCCTGTGAAGGACTCAGAAAACATTGCCTTGCTGCTCGATTCCACCTGAATCAGCTGCTTGATTCCACCTGAATCAGCTGCTGTCCTTTCAAGTTATGCTTGGCCCTCGTAAAGAAGAAGTTGCAGCTACATTGGGGGTTGACTTCTTTAGAAATGCTGGCTGTTTTCTGTCTCACCTACATGGCTCCACATCCTTCCGCTGGTCAGGACAGTGCCAGCAGGGGGAGGAGCAGTACCAGGGCTCTGATCACACCTCTGCGGTCCCAGCTCTGGGGCCAGAACAGCTAAACTGAGCTCAGGTGGTGCCCTTTATGATGGGCAATGACAGAAGAGAAGATCCATCCCTGTGGCCCAGGGAAGGAGCAGCCCACCACAGCTATTGCTGCAGTTCAGCACTGGACAACCATATTTGAACTGAGTTTGACCTACATCCGGCATGTTAAAGAAAATTAAAGGAGAAGCCTTCAACTGAGCACTTATAGCTACTGGAGGTAGGTGGCAGCAGCAGAGCATGTTTGCTTCCTTTCTATTGTTCGCTTTTTCTGGAGGAGAAGAGGGATTGCCAAGCCCTGCCCGCAGTGCCCAGTGAGCTGTCAGAGGTAGCAGGAAGACTCCAAGAGGATTTCAGAACCAGGGCATCTCACCTCCAAACAACCCCAAATGACTTCAGCAGCACAGCTGCACCCCCGCCTGCACCCTCCAGGGTTTCAAAGCCCTCCTTCTCCTCCTGCCCAGCCATCCCAGCAGCACCCATAGCACCAGGATGGCATGTGCTGGATTTCACCAGCAATCACCTTTTTCATCACGTTACAAAAGAGCACGGCAGCATCAGCAACTGCAGACTCCATCTGAAAGCAAAATACACCTTGCACACTGCAACAAGTCAGTGCACCTGCCCGTGACAAGGTAACTCCAGGTTAGAGAGCTGTCAGCTCTTATAGGAGCAGCTTTGTTCATGCCAGCCAGGGAATAAAAGCCTGACAGCAGCAACAGCTAACGCACGTCTGCTGACAGCAGCTCAGAGCTTCACAGTCAGTCTGCTAAAACTGGCACTGGCACTTAATGTAATTATTTTACGTAGGTCTCACAGGAACCACCTCCAAAGCCTTAATGATTCTGAGTGCGAATGGAACGCTGCAGGAAATAGCTGCTGCCTGAGGCAGACAGCAGGGAGGAGTGGGAGTGCTGGGGAGGGGGCTGTGCAAGAACAACAGGGACCATCAGTGCAACCTGGGGCACAGGTGGGAGCTGACCAGGAACAAGGATGACCTAGAAGCCACCAAAATGCTTCTCCTCTAGATGAAAAGGCCAGGACAGTTAGGTCTGCCAGAGGCAAGCTGATGTTGCACTGAGGATGAGGGAACCAGAGCTCTGCTCACCCCAAAGTTTGGGAAGCCCTTGGAAATGGCAAACCTTGATGAGCACAGCATTTTTTTCCCCTCGGAGAGAGAAAGCTGTTCTTCCACACTGCTCTGTCCCAAATTCATGTGGCCTCACCCCAAGTGGATGGCAGTCCTGAGCCAGGGAAACTTGCAGAGCCAGCTGTGGAGGACGAGGAGAGGAGAGGAGAGGAGAGGAGAGGAGAGGAGAGGAGAGGAGAGGAGAGGAGAGGAGAGGAGAGGAGAGGAGAGGAGAGGAGAGGAGAGGAGAGGAGAGGAGAGGAGAGGAGAGGAGAGGAGAGGAGAGGACTGCAAGGCAGAAGCCAATAGAAAGGATTTTTAAGAAGCCTCTGGAGGACAGATATATATTTTTTTCCTTCAAGGGAAAGAGGGAAAGCCCCTATAGCTTACAGCAGCTGCAGGCCAGTGTAATCCCCTGCAGATTACACAAACTATTGACCTAATAATCCTGCTTGGTATTGCAAAAAAGCCAAGAGTGTAAAAGGTCGGGGTGTGCTCCCGAGCGACCCGGCCCAGCATTCCTGCGTAGGGAGGGAACCTCCCTGTGTGGGATGGAATGGGCACAGCACAGCTTCCCCACGTGGAGGCCTTCACATTGCATGATGAAGTGAATGAGCCCCGGCTTTCACCTGTATCCCTGCAGGAGCAGGCACTGGGAGCAGCCATTCTCACTGCTGCAAGGGCTCTCCTTTCATTTGAAACCAATTTGCTCCATGGAATGAACTCTTCTCTGATTGTTAACAAGAAGATCATTAGTGTTCACCTTCTGATGAAGCAAATTTTCCCTATCTGAGAAGGACCATCTGATACCATTTACGAGCCTTTCCAGAATCAAACGTTTTCCAGCTGAATTAAAAAGCCTTCAGTACATTACAGTCATTCAGCAGAGCACCAAGCATGAATATTTAAATAATTCCTGATTTGTTGGCACAAGAGAATCCTTCTTCAAAGAGAAGCCACAGAAGGTATCCGCATGCCTCTGCGTTTTCAAGGAAGTCTTTCTGAGAACAGTGTGGAGCAGAGAAGATGGGGACGCCCCACTGGTATCAAAAAAAAGATGCCTGCTTTCCCAGTGCCCTAATGAGCCCAAATAATTACCTGCTCAGATGCAGCTCCCAGGCTATTTTCACCTTACAGATTGACTTTTCTCATTGCTTGGCTGGATAGATTCTCAGAGCCACGTTTTCCCCCTCACCACGAGCCTAGCTGATGCTGATGGGTCCTGCTGAGGCACAGGGTCAGATCCTAAATCCTTAAGTGTCAATATACAGATGGCCTCTGACAATTTAAGTTACTTTTTAAAAGCAGCTGGTGCTTCTGCAGAAAGCCACATCATTTCCCTCCACTGCATCACTGTTTTTTCGCATTTTCTGTTGGCTGATGAGCAGTTCAGAGCTGAAGAAGTGCTACATATCTCCCAAAGGAATTAAGACGAGTTTATTCAGTGCCAGGCTGCTCAGGAAGCAGGACTCCAAAACCTCTGCTGAAGAAAAGCAAGGAAAACAGGATGCGGAACAATTTGTGCCAAACCAGACAAGCAATTAAAGCTGGGACAGCTCAGCTCACCGGCTCATCCAGTTCCTCTCCCAAACAATCCAGGCCAGCCGTGTCCTTTACAATCTCCAGCTTTCTGTCCAGCCCACTTCATACGTGTCCCAGACAACTTGCCCACCAGAAATTACATAAGACCTAACAAGAGACTCAGCTGAGCCTTCAGCCAGCCCTCTTTGCTTTCACCTCCACTGCTTTCAATGAAATTCACAGCTACCATTTCCCAGACCCACACATACGGGGTGTGGGGCCAGGATGGGCAGTGACCCTGGAACAGACAAAGCCCTGCAGAGCTGTTTGCACAGCAGTGGGCTCTGATACAGTGCTGTCTGCTCATCAGGAGAGTTTGGACAGCTCGTAATTGAACACTGTCAGTTTTTCTCCATAATTCAGCCCCTCTGGAGCCTTGCAACATATTTGTCATTGCACTTGGATTAGTGACTTATCTTGCCTCCCAAAGCAGCTATGGACTATAGCTTCGTCTGCTTCTGTTGGTGCTCATGTTTCAGAAAGCATTCGTTCTGACTCACAGCCCTTTTGGATTCTGGTTTCTAGAGGAACAAAACAGCATCCTTCAAAGCTCAGTTCTAGCCCAGTAGCGACTGTTACAAACACAGAAGCTTGTTGTTTTGTTTAATATTAAATATAGTAAGCTTTGTTAACATGCTTCGGCTTCCAAGACAGAGAGATCACAGACAAGAGCTGTCCCAGCATAAGCCACTTGGGATGAATCCCCTCCCAAACATTTTAACGATGAACAGAAGCAAAGGAATTTATCTGACATGATCTATAATAAGATTTCAATATAACATTCAGCCTACAGCATTTCTAAATATGGCCAAAGATCACTGAAGTTATTTGGCATTATTTCATCTTACAAGCATTTTCTTTCACTTATTCTGCTGTGTTTGCATACACAGGATTCCACATCCATCACTGAGCAAGGTCGTCTATTGTTCAGTGGGTAAAACAGGACTGGGGACCAAGGCTGGCAGGTGTAAAAATTGGATCACTGTTAATATACTTTAAAAAAAATAAAAATAAATTTTAAGAAATCCCAAACTTTTGACATCTACTCACAACATCTGACTAGGAAAAGATGTAAGTTTCAACTTTAAACCAAGGGCTGAAGCAATTACAAAAGCAGATGGGCTTGTTTCTCCCTCTGATCTCCACAGCTTTCCAGCACACACCACCACGTCCATTTGGATACCTGAGATTGGGAACCTCCTCCACCTTCTTTAAAGCACTGCAAACCAAACCAAGCCACTGCTAAGTGGCACACTGCCTTCCTTCTCTTCCCAAAAATCAGATCCCCAGAGGAAGAACTGCTAGCCCAAGAGAAAACCAGAAAGCTGGATGCCAAGGTAGAAGACACCATCATTTCTCAAGCAGAACCAAAACCCACTACAGAGGATACCCATAAGCACTCCTCCAGCAGCAAGGACTCTACCTTTGGTATCAGGACAGGAGACAGCCACATGCATTCAGAAACATAAGCACCATTTGCAGCATGACTCTCAGCGTGAAAGCAGGTCCACTCACCATGACAGTGCAGTCCTCAGAACCGCTGGCGATGACCTGGTCGTTGTGGGGACACCAGTCTATGTCCAGCACTGGTCCTGTGTGCCCGCACACCGTTGGGTAAGACTTGTCAATTCGGCCCGTCTGGAGGAGAAAAGCAAAGAGGAGAGCTGTGATACGTTGACAATACAGAGCACATCTCAAACAACAGAGGAAGACTCCTCCTGATGCTTCACTGAGGCTTTCGGTATTCAGTTTTATGGCATTTGGATTATCTTGTGCACCAACAGAGGAAATGAGCCGGCGACTTTCTTCTTGGAGGCATCCCGTGGTGCAAACCAGCTCTGCTCGTGCTTCATGACAGTGGGCAGCCACAGCTAAAGATAACCAGGCTGCAGCTCTAATTGCAGGGTGCTGCGGCGCTTTGAATTCACTAAGCCTGCTCGCTTTCATCCCAAAGGCATTTTGCTGAGATGGAAAGCATTTAAGGCGCAGTTAAGTGAAGCAAAACACTGTGTTACAGCACTAAATGATAAAAGGGATCCACCGACTGCCGCAGCAACGCCCTGACTGATCCCCACCTGCTCCTATGGCACACCCCATAGGAGCCACTATGTGCCACTAAAATCAGCTCCTCAGCAGAACAAGCCAACAAAATACCCCACGTGAGATGGATCCAGCAATGCCAACACAGCATCCCCCTTTCGCATCCTGAAGCCAGAGCAAGATTCCCATGGCTGCAGGCCCAGGAATTGCAGCCCGTCCCCTAAAGGATTTTGCTGCCCACATGGATGCATCAGCAAAACACGGCTGATGGAAGCAGGGAGGGAACGTTTTGGGACAGATTCTTCACTTTTTGTGTTTAAATATGTGGAAGAAATAGTTGCCATTTCAGTTCTGCCACTTGGTGGTGACAGCCTCAGCCATGGAGCTGGGCACTCCTCCTGCTGATTGCTGCGCAGAAGGCTCTCCCTGTTCAAAGCTGGAGGGTTAGAATCAAGCTGGATGTGGGCTTTGGAGGACTGCTGACCTCCAGACCTCTCCTGGTGAGAAAACAAGACAGAGATCTGATGGATTCAGAGTGAAATCACAGGAACACCACAACACACATTTCCTGAATGGCCAAATTCAGGTTAAAAAAAAAGAAAAGCTACAGTGAGCAGCAGCACACATCCATCACTTGTACTGCACACCTCTCCTGTCTGCATGTGGACTGAGCTACGGAAAAAGATTCTTAATAAGGGAATAAAGAAAAGGAAAAGAAATGGATGGCTCCATTCCCTGCACAGCCACCATGCAGAAAAAGGCTTTAAGATTTATTTGGGGGGAGGGGTTGGTTAAAAATTGAATTCTTATAGTATAAGTGCTACCGCAGTCCTCCCAGGTTCGAGGGTTTGGTTTTGTTTCCTTTTTTTTTTTTTTTTAATGTAATCTTTTAATTAGTTAAGGATTTAAAATAAACCTCAAGCGCTGATACACAGCTTAAAATTAACTCAGTATGACTTCAAGAAATTAAATCCTTCTCAAAATCCATTACTGCTCTGCTTGAGCGACACTTCACCGTAACAGCTTTTGATGCTCTAAAAGTTGTGGTTTGAGAAGAGTTATAAAAGCCATAGAAAGTGAATCTGAGGACCAGTACCAGTGTGCTGGATGGTGCTGAGCAGGAGCACGCTCAAAGTTCAGGTCCTTTGGCAAGGGTGGGCTGCCCTTAAGAACTGACAGATAAGAACAAAAAGCTCTGTTATTAAATCCAGAGGGGTCAGATAAGCAGCACGGGAAAACCATTCCCAGCAGTGGCAGTTTTATCAATTAATGTGATTGTCTCCCAATGGCTTCTACGCCAGAAAAGGGTGACTGGCTGCAGGAAACAGCCCCCACATGGTGGTAAAAATATCACTGGGAACAGCTGCTTCCCCCAGGCCAGGCTATGCTCACCACCACCAAGAGGGAAGTGGCATTGAGTTGCACAAGGAGCAGCGATTTCACCACCTTCACTTTGCAGAAGTCTGAAGAAAGAAATCAGGTTGCAAGCACCAAGCCTGAAAGACAAACTGACTGCTACCTGTCCTCTTTCCTGAGCTGTGTGACAATCTCCAACTCTGCAAAATTGGATGGAGTGAAGCATGATGCACTCTGGGCACTGATCTTCCACCTTTGGTTGCAGCAGCTGGCCATGCACGTGGCACCCAGGGAAAATAATATGGGATGCAATGGGAGTGCATTGCTCTCTCGTGACCATGACAAACAGCCATTAGTCACTGCTAAACCAATCACAGTATCCATAGCTAATGTGGAAGATGATGAAGAGAGATGCTGATGGCTCAGTGCAGCGATCCCTTCCATCCCTGCCTGCAGCCACCGAGCACAGCTTCCTCCCTCAGCATTGCACAAGGCTCGAGGAGCTGCAGCAGCCTTGCCTTGCACCGAGCACTACCTAAGCAGAAGGCATAGAGGAAACAATGCTTACCCCTCAATTTCCTACAGAAATAAGATTTCTGTAGCTCTAGTGCCTGCCTGCTCTTCCTTAGTTCATCAAGAACCTGACGATCCACTGCAAACAAGCTGATGGTGATAAATGAAAATCATTAATATATTGCTTTTTTAAATCTAGTTGTTGCACACTTGTCTTGAATTCTCATCTTCCCCACTCAACATACACTACTGCTTGGGGCTGTGTGAGAATCCGAGCAAAATTTAGAGGAAAAAAAATCCTTTGTGGTCTTCAGAGGGACAGAAGGAGTCCACAGCCATGCGGTAGAAAGGCAGCACTTCCCCTTCCGGAGGCTTTATGTAACGGCTCACACTCTGCCACCACAACTGAGAACTCCCTGCAGCAGCATTTTCTTCTTTGCAAGCTGCAAAGATTTTGCAAAGAGGGGGAAAAAAATTGTCCCCAGTCCTCACATAGCACAGCCCCAGCATCACGGTGTTTGTGAGCAGCTTTCCCCAGCACGTCAGGAAACTCTCAGCTATCAGCCCCATGGAGCTGCTGTGTGCAGCATGCAGGAGAGGCTCCAAAGGAGCTGTGTGGAGCTTGCTTGTGGGGATTGGTGCACACCTCCTCACCGGGCTCCCTCCCTGTACATTCACCGGGCCAAGGATCCCAGATCAGCTCTGCAGTCCAGCTCTGCACCGCTCTGCTCAGTGCCCATCACACACAATCTGCAGCAAATGCGCTGTTTCCACTCTTCTTCCCCGACGCGCACAGCTCACTCCAATTAGCCTATTATCTGTGCTCTATAATGGATACAGATTAAAGCACTTTATCTACGGCTCGTCCCGCAGAGCAGCTAACCCGCGGGAATCGCAATTCCCAGCAAGCCTGAAGGCTCCTGCTGGCGCACGGGGACGGTAAATCCCGCAAGGTCCACGCACAGGGCGGGAGGACAAAGCAGCCCGGCGGCACCGAACTCCGCTGACCTCAGCCCCGGCCACGCAAGGGTTAACCGGCTCGCACTTGCCGCGCCGCGGCTCCGCCCCCGCCAATCAGCGCGGCGGCTGCCGGCGGCCCCGAGCGCTGTCATGACCATATAAGGCAAAAAGCCGCGGTCGCCGCAGTGCCGCTGCGGCGGGCGCGGGAACGCGCGCGCGCGGCGCGGGAAAGGGCGGGGGAGTGACACGTGCGCGGCCCGGAACCGGCAGCGCCCGCAAAGCACAGCGGGCCCCGGAGGGGTGAAGGGCTGGGGAACCAGCCACAGAGTGGGATATGGAGCCGGTGTTACGCGGGGGTTCCTGCGGCCTTTGCCGTGCTGACAGCTCCCGGAGGTCAGACTGTGAGAGTGATGCCCCAGGAGGTGGAAGGGGGCTGCTTTCCCGGTGGCTGGAGCTGCATCAGGTGTTAAACATTAAAAGCATACCAAAGGGAAGGTGTAAAAGTGAGTGCTTTCATCTCCAGAACATAACAGCAAGCACTATGCTGTGGGAACTCAAACACCTGTGCTAAATGGACTCAATCAGAACTCAAAATGGGGGGGTGGAGGAGGGAGCTGAAGGAGCAAGTGTCATCACTCACAGAGGCAGAAATAAAAGAGGAACACAGGAAGTGATAGAGCACGGCCTGCAGCGTGCTGTTCTGCAAAAGAAATCATCAGGCTGAGGGATTTAAGAGCAGCCGTCCTCAGTAACCAGCTACGCCTCAAACCTTGTCACATGGGAACACTGGGGAAATGGAAAACAGGGTGGGAATGTGGCTGAGGACACAGAAGTGAAGCCAAAGGATGGCAGGAGGAATCATTGACTAAATGAAAAAAAATATATAAAAAAACAACCCACCAAAAAATAACACATAGCAAGGGGAAAATAGGAGCCTGTCCTGGCAGGGCTGTGCTGCAAGGCATGCAGTGTCACAGCAACTGAGCAAGGGGTTTCCAACCCAGATCTGTGCTACGGGACCAGGCTTGAGCAGAAGCAGGACATGCAGCTTAAGGGCAGCCACATCCCAGAATGCTTGCAAAGAGCTGCTGAGGAGATGAGCAAAATGCAGAGCTATATAAGAGCCTGGGGGCTGGCTTGCTTCGTTAGAGCTAGCAAGGCAGAAGTGAGAACTTGCCACGTCTGCTCCTGTGATGCACTCCCCATCAGAATGCTATATTCACTTCTGGTCACCTCTGCTATTTATAACAGGATAGATCTGCACACAGAGCTAGGAAAAAGGGCTGATAACACACAGAACATTTGGAGACTACGACTAAGAGAGGCGTGAGGGTCACAAAGACAAAATGTTACTAAAGAGGAATACTAGCTTTTCTTTTTTCCTGATTCACACAAATACAAAATGCCATCTCAAACAAAAAATAGGAAGGATTTGAAAGAATGAGGAAACACCAGGAGATGCTGGAACACACCACAGAGCACGCTTCCTGATCTGGTGCTCCTCTGTTGGAAAGAACCGTTTTTCTAAAGGGTTATGAACCCAAATCTAACTGCTTCTGTAAAGCAACACCATTCAGCTCTAAGTTTGTATTAAAATCAGTTTGTATCAGTACTGGACTACTGATTCTACCTAACATGGCAAGAATTTACACTAAATGCATAAATGAAGCCAGGCGTGCAATTTTAGAAGCATCAAACAAGCAGAACTGAGGAGAGCAAGAAAAATTCTCAATACAATCCCCTATCATTCTCAAGGACATTTTTTTCCCTTCTATCTCATCAAGCTATCCATCTTACATATTGTAAATTTTCAAAGGAGAAAAAATTCCTGTGGAAAGAGATTACTAAGATGAAGTAATGCATTTAGGTTTGATGTTTCTTGCTTTTGTATTTAACTACGAACACATGAAGGGACTGGGGTGGCCAAGAGCCTGTCAAAGGTTTTCAGGTTAGCATTCTTGTAATCTGACTGTGGTAAAAGCCAGCACATCAGAAAAGGAGAGGAGAGCAGCACTCTCCTGCAAGGATGAAAGATGCACTGTGGTTTTTCCACGTGATACCTGGGGGGCAGAACAAATTTATAAGAATTTATTTCAGTCTGAGACACTGCTCCTGCTCATTTGTACACTTACATACCATAAAATTATGAGACTGGCAGGGAGATTTCCATGCCAATCTTTACAGCTTCCTCCAGCTATTTGATGCAGCCATTCTTGTAGCTGGTGGGCAGCAACCTATCCTTTCTGTGTGCTTTACAAAGGATAGGCCTGAGGAGCTACAAAAATATTCAAAGGAAAGAGAAGTAAATTGTACATATAGCTTCATTGTGAGATTATTTCTGGAAACTGAGCAGCATTTGGCACAGAAAAAGTAAGGGACAGGCTAAGACGAAGCACTGCTTCTCTCTGTGTCAGGTACTAAGGGCTAGCAAGACCGGGCTGCAGTGTCAGAGCCCAGACATAGCCACACAGGCTGGGAGAGCTGCAGGAGAGGTGTGACAGCCCTGGAGCTGTTGTCTCACTGAACTAGTTCTTGTCTCACACCATACAACAGAAGTGTAACAACAGGACAAGCAGCAGCCAGACCAGCTGTGCCATGGTCACAAGGGCTGTGCACATGCACTGCAGGGAGCAGCACCCAGCTGTGCCACCCACTCCATCCTGGTTTGCAAGAAACATTCCTGAATTTAGTGATTCTCATGAAGTTCAAGAAGCCAAATCCTGATGGCCAAAAAACCTGACTGCAGCGAGCACAAACGGAGAGGCTTTAGGAAAAGCACGAGTTCTACTCAGAAACCTCTGACATAAAGATTTGTTTTAGATCAGTCAAGCAAACTACTTATTTACTGTGTTTAATGCACGGGAAGCGTTACTCTGATTCCAGCAGCATTACATGTGCTCTTACACGGCACAACCGAGCAATGTTTGTCACAACACAGCAGAGACTTCACAGGCGCAGCGCCGCTCACAAACCAGCACTGAAGTGACAAGGGAAAGCTGAGCACGTTAACAGCAAGAAACTCAGCAGCACTCACCTTGTGCAAAGGCAGCACCAGGAAGGCCCCGCCGCCGCTCGCATCCACGATGATTGCAACGAACCTGGGGTTCACAGCACAGAAGGAGCTGTCCCAAGTGACGCGGGAGACGCGGATGTCATCGTAGCACTGGTCGTTCTTCACTGCCTGGCCGAACACATGCCGGAATTTGCTCTGTCGTACCACTCGCCTCATTGTGTCTGTAGAGAAAAGGAATGGCAGAGGGTGGTCAGCCACATGCAGGGATGTGCTGCTTGTCAGAGGGCAAGTCAAGGGCTTGTCACCTCGCTGTCACTCAGCCCCACTGATACACAATGCAGTTTCACACACTGCTGCATTCACAAGGAGCTTCCTGTAGACCTGCTAAGTTCTCAAGTTGTTTTACATTTAAAAAACAACACAGGTTGCCTCATCCCTGACACAACCAAACCGCACATTCAAGGCTGTTTCACAGAAAGAGCTCGCTGGTTAAGTGTCAGTACTGCTATTGGAGACACTCTTTCTGCAGCAAAGGAAGTCCCTAATCCTAAAAGCAGTTTTTAGACAAGTCTCCGCATATTTTCAGGGATAAATCTGGGCTTGGATTGAACTTGTTTACTTTCAAGTCAGACAGGGTCCAGAAGATGTAAATAAAAATGCAAGCTCTCAAAATCCGGTGTTCCTGTGAAGTGGTTCCACATGTCAGCCAGCTCCCACTTCTTTCTTCTCACTCCAAAATCTCACTAAAAAAATAATAAAATTAAGTTTCCTAGGCAGAAAGGAGTAATGGAAACAACCTAATGACTCAAATTAACTTAGCGTGTCTGTAGCACTTCTCTTGAGACAAGTATTTTCAAGAAGACTTGAGTTAAAATAGAGGGAAACTGACCAGCATGGAAAATTCCAGTGCTGGATGAAGACTCAGGTAGGGGACCTCGTGTGAATCCCAGCCCTGGAAGCAAGCATCCACCTCCTGTCTTGCTTCCCAGAAACTCCCCATGTGGAAACAGCGCTGGGAAAGCCACAGTGCTTTGCAAGGCTGCTCCCTGCAGACCCAGGCTGATGCCCAAGTGAGAGACTGAGCAGGGTGCGAGTGCATCTCTGCTTTTTGATGATGAAAGGCTGTGCATCCATCTGACTGCAGCACCTTTGCGTGAGAGCACTGAAAGAGAATGCAGAACGAGCACTGTTTGTAGTCGTGAACTTACAAAGAGCTGCAAAACTGGAGCAAAGCACTCATCAGAGCTGGGAAATCAGCAGTCGCATGGTGTTTGAAGAGAAGAAAAACGTTACAATTAGTGTCACAGGCAGCTATAGAGCGAAACGCTCAGCTCTAGGTGTTTGTAAGAAAAAAAGCACTCTGCCTGCTTCCCACTAGATCCCCCCTGAGCACCATGCAGCCCCACTGTCCCCTGCCATCACAAGGTTCTGCCCAGGTGAGGACACAACAAGGATGGTTTCTGATGGTCTGTTCAATCTCCCAAATGAATTCCATCATTTTGAAGATACAGAAGTGCCTTAAACACCATTTTGTAATCACAGAGTTGGAATGGACCCCCAAAGGCTGTCTGTTCCCACAGGGACACCTACAGCTCCATCAGTGCTCACAGCCCCATCTCCTGACCGTGGGTGTCTGCAGGGATGGGGCACCACCACCTCTCTGGGCACCCTGTGCCAGTGCAGCTTATAGAAACAAAAAAATGCAACTGTGATTTTTAAATGCAAAACACTGTGAACTATTCCAATTCCCAGATGAAAAAAGCTGGATGCAACTTATTAATGATTACTGTCACCTTACAGATGAACTCAGGCTTCCTCTGTCAGTTAGTGGAATTGCACAATGCACGTTCTGCCACACATTGCACTTAAAACCACGGAGCTGCTCTGGGCTGGGCACACCCAGCACCAGCACAGCGCAATGGAAGCCACCAAGCAGCAGCAATATGAGCACGAAGCACGGCCCCGCCGGCGCCATTTTGCGCTCTCAGCAGGCCTCAGCAAAGCCTGACCCAAGAACACTTCAGCTCAAGATGCCTGAAAGAAACAAAACGTGTCGTCCTGTTGCTGCTTGAGGACTGGCAGAGACGTAGCGTGCAAGAAACACAGCTCCACACCCAGCTGCTAATCTATTGCATAGATGCAAAGAGGCTGGGCCTACTCCCAGTGAGCCATTAGTGCTGCATGGTGGTGGGACACAGAGCTTTGGGTCCACTGCTGCGAGTCCTGCCCTTGGCACTGCTTCTGAGGGCTTCCAGTGCTGTTCCCATCCCCAGTACCAGCCACACACTGCCTTGCTGGTCACACTGGCTCCCTGGTGGGAAAACAGCCTGTTTTCATCCCACTGATGTTTCAGAAGAAGGTAAAGGCTTAGGGCTGTCTCGTGGAGTTAACGTGCAGCAAACTGCCCACCACCAACATATGGTACATGCAGGGGGTTTGTGATTTGTCTGCTTTAATGCTGAGATCATGGACAGGGTGGTTAATAAAAGGGTTGTTTGTATAGCTTGGATAATTATCTCTCTCCTTCAGTTCATCAATACCTGAACACCATAAGAAAGTCCCTCTCAAGCATTCTATTTTCTCCAGTAATAAAATCCTACTATGCTATTTCCCTCATTTTTACCATTTCCCAGGATTTTTACCATTTGACGGGGTAAATTTCTTGTTTTCCACAACTGACATTTAAAAATCACAGAGAGCCAGATGTATCCCAAAATACCCCTATTTGTTCCAAACCGATTTGTTTGAGCACACCTTCACTGCCCTCTTCCCCCACCTACAGCTCATCATTCTTAGCAGGAGCTCTCCATGATGAACACATGGTGAACAGCCTCTGAGTCCTCATTTCCATAGCAAAGGGAGTGATTCTTGGCTTTGGATCACAGCCATTTTGATCTGGCTGCTCTCCAAAGAGAAGTGGAGAAAAAAATAAATGTGCAGGCTCCAGCTATAAAGAGCAGCAAGTATGGATCTTCCCGCACAGCACAGAAAGTGGGCAGGTGGAAAACAACACGAGGTTAGCTCGATCCTGAGCACCAAGAAGAGTCATCTTCTCCCTCTGCCAGCATCTTGTGAAAATGCAAAGAGCGTTTATTTAGTATCCCAATTTGTCTCTCAGTACTGAAGTGTGAAGGATCGCTCTTCCACAACCCACAAAATGAGCAGAATTTGAAGCTCCATCCCTGGGGACACCCAAGGTCAGGGGATGGGGCTCTGAGCACCTGATGGAGCTGTGGGTGCCCCTGTGCACTGCAGTGGAGTTGGATTAGATGTCTTTTAAGGAACCCTTCCAATTGAAGAGATTCTATGAATCTAATTTGCTAACTGGGCTGGGACAGGTCCTCCTGGTCATCAGCAGAGGTAGGATGGAGGTAGGGCAGCACTCAGCCTGCTCACTCGCAGGATCATACAGTGAAATGCCAAAATTTATGCCGATCTGATGTCTGGAAAGAGTGATGCAGCCTTCGGTATCTGCAAAACCCTGCAAGGCTTCTGGTATCCAGAGCACATCCATAGCCAAACAGGGCCGGGCTTGGGCAGCGGACTCAGCATTAAGCTTTCAAAAGAGAAAGATAATTAGATCGTGGTCGCTGCCACTAAATCTGAGCTGAGGAGCTGGAACAATCTTCGTACACTTGCTAGACAGGAAATGCTTTTTTTTTTTTTTGGTAAAGTACAACTTTGGAGGATTTAAAGCCTCACTGCTGTGAGTTGAAAGGAGTTTGAATTTTGCCAGAGTTACAGCCCTCAGCAAAATGAGAACAGAAGCGCTCGACGCCCTGCAAAGACAGCGACAATAGAAGTGCTGACAGCTCTGTGCCTGAACTGATCTCCTGGACCCGCTCGGGGGCACCGACATCTTGCATGTCCTGTGCAGGACACAGCCTTCCACTTCCAGCCTTTTCTTTCCTCCCCAAATGTCAAGTGACATTCAGCTGAATTTTACCTCGCATTCAGCTCCGTCTCCCACTGCCATATGGTTCAGGCTCTGGCCTTTGTTCCAGTCTTTAAAAGGATCTCAGAAATGCAGAATGCCATCAGCCATACTTGCACAGTGATACTTTTCATCCCATTTCTTTCTGATCTCCCATCACGATGTATCACAAGAGTTACCATGAGTTTGCCCATTTTCCTGTTTATAAAGGATTTATCTGTCTAGAGAAGCCAACAGATGTATTTCTGTGGCTTCGGAGGGTTTTCAGGCTGCTTATGCAAGAGGAAACGCATCCTGCTAGGGAACACTTACAGGAAAACCCCCCACTAATGGCAAAATCCTGCTCAGCCCATGTGATTGTGATCCCTTCTGGAAAGAGCGACATTTGAAAGAAAGGGCTGGATTCAGGCACAGCCAGCCGGAGGCTATGGCTAAGGGAGGGGGGTACAAAGCAACCAGCCTGCGAGAACGGCGCTTCCTTATAAAACGCTGCTTCTTTTGGGGCTGGAAAGGAGCATGGCTTTCCCTTAAATGGGAAACTTGAAGATAAGCAAGAGTTGCATCTGTTTATGGTAAGCCCCAAACTCCACTCAGCACCAGCTTTATTGAAGGGATTCCATGCGCTTCAACGGCGGCTTTGAAATAAATTCAGTCTCAGATAACGATCAACAAATGCAAAGCGGATAAGGAGAAAGACCAAGGCACTGTAGGCAATGTTACCAGAGCAAATCACTATTGATGCCCACCATGGGGGGACACCTGCCTTGCTGCTGACATGGAGGGTCCCTTGTGTCCCTGCCATGATTCTATCACTCCACATACGACTCTCCCCCAGAAAGGGGGTGGTGGGTGTGTGACTGCTCCATCCCAACACACGTGAGGAAGGGAGCAGCTGAGCACTGCCCAGGTATTTCCTAATCTCTGCACGCTGGCATTTCTTCATCTTGGAGTGCTGGGTTGTGCAACCTCAGCACATCCTCTGCGAGCCACGCATGTGCACCGTGTGCAGTGCAAACACACATCTGCCTGCAGACATATGCTTCACAGCCTTACCATACTGCACAGGACAGCACCTTAAGAACATCTCAGAGGAAACATCCAGCAAAAGGAAAAGCTTGCCAGATCATTTTAAGGGCATGGATCACTAAGCCCAAAGCAGCATGCCAACCTGCAGGGGTCACCCTGGCAAGCAGTGCTGGGCAGGCTATGATGGGTTGCACAGGCTGCAATGTACAACGGCAGTCAGAGTGCAGAACCAGCACAGCACCAGTAAGGCTGCAGAAGCTCATCTCCCTTCCTGAGCAAAATCAATGGGCACAGTCTCATAGCCTCTTGCCATATTTAGGCAGGGGGAAGCAGAGGGGAAAAAATAAAATAAGAAAACACATGACCACAAAAACTGCAGCTCACCCTACCACGCTGCATGAAAGCTCTGGTAGAAAAGGGAAGCGCTCGACTCAGTCCTACTCTGTTCAACTTCACACTATCACCTCTATGGTGTCCCATTTCAAATCAATTCATACTAAGCCCACTGCTGACAGAACTTTTGTTTTCAGATGTTCAGAGTTATTTAAACCCAGGGTGTACACTACTACAGATGGTCACAATCCCAAAATACATCATATTTGCGCACAGATTATTTTCAGTCTTTGGTTACTTTAGTCTAGGTTGAGCAAGACTCTGCCATCTGATTTCACTTCATTCTAAAGACAAAAAGCTGCAATCTGAACTCAATGCTGAAATTTCCAGCTGTTATACTACTGGCAAGATTCTATTTTGGGATGGGAACCTAAGCCACAAACTACCAGGGAATTTGATTATATCTCAACTGGGGAGCACAGCACACTCAAAAATGTAACGCAACCCAAACTTGAAATAAGCTGGGATCGCAGTCCTGGACAAAGTGCAAGGTGCTAGTTCTAACCTGTGAAATACTTGATACCACTGTTTTTCAGAGGTGTACCAATGCTCCCATCTCACACACTGTTGGGAAGCATTGCCCCATGCTGGGGCTAATGCCACTCATAAGGGCATGTAGGGATGCAGCAGATATTTTCACTTGAATTGCATACCTGGAAACCTTCATCTTCTTGGGTGCACAACCTTATTACTCACATTGTTTTGTTAGACAGTAAAGGTTAAAGCTACATTACATCATTTACTGTAATTTGCAGTGGATGCTCTCCTGCTGCCCTATCCCAACAGCAGTCTCCAGCTAAACCTCCTTCCTAGCCTGCACCTTTTGTAACATCTTCTGTCATGCCACAGGTACTGATACATGATGCGTTTGGGGGATATGTGGATGATGGCAATTTCATACAGACTGGACAAAAAGGGTCTATAAAAATGAACAACATGTAATAACCAAAGACGAGGGAGAACAAAGCAAAAAAGCAAGCATTAAAACCCAGGACAAGATCTCACAATGGCACATAACACGTGCCTTCCCCATGCTCTCCTGCTAATGCCTTTCTTCTACACTTTCTCCACTGGAGTAAACACCAGAGATTGCTTCCTTGCACACTGTACAACATCTACTGCCAAGAGACAGCAGTAGACTTCCAGCGTTGAACAACAGCCCTATGAATTTCAGCCAGAGACATTACACCAGCGTGATGGAAGATGCTACTTACACCCCTGGGGACTGACTGCATCACCTCAACAGTAAGAGCAGCATAACCCACAAAGTAGAGAGCAACAGGGCTTCAGACCACGCTCTGACCCTGAGGAAAACACGAGACAGAGAGCACAGCCTCTATGCAGAGCTGCAAGTCAGCCAGCCTGTTCTGACAGCCAAGCTCCAGGATCCCTGTTAAGAGAAGTATGCAGATAAAATGCTTGCTCCATACAGCTGACCTAGTTCTCTTATCAGTGCAGCAGAGCTAACGGGGAAGTACCAGTCTGTTTGAGGCTGCTACTCCGATTTGCTGAATTCTTCTGCTCTCTTGAAGGTTACATGAAGCTTCTTCTGAGAACATTTGTATTCCTGAGTGACATATCACAAGGCTTTTCTTCTCCCTTCTTTTAAAGTGGGAGATGAGCTTTGCGTGAAAGCACAGGAGCAGCTAAGGATGGTGGTTAAGAATGCTGAAAGGGCTCTTTCCCACCAGACCTTCATTAATTTCTTACCAAACATTAGTCTCATAATCCAGCAGAAGCTCACCACATCCCACCATTCCCAACTAATTTTCCAAGGCACAAGTGCTTTTCTCTAGCACAACCAAGCCCTACCAGCAGGAAAGGACTGTATTTTCTCCTGCAGTTTCAAGCAATCATAGGTCCTCAAATGAAGTAAACTGCAAACCTAAGCCTCTGTGCAACAGGAGCTCATCAGTATCCACTGGACCCAAAACAGCTCCTGATGCATCATCTTCAGTGATGAACCTAACCTGGAGGCCAAACAGAAGCAGCACCCAGGAGCTGGGAACCCAACATAACGAATAACAGATGTAGGATTTCCTATTCCACACAAGTCAAGAGAAAGTGCAGTCAGGAAGGTAATTTGATTAACATGGTGTTTTCTAAGGTAAGCATGTTTCCTGTCGAACCTCAGTAGCCTTAAGACATTAGTGGAAGCATGCTGTTTCTCCTTGCTTATAGCTACGTGGATCACACCTTAAAACCCCAAAAGATTTATCAAAAGGAGAAATCTCCAAAGGATTTGATGAACCATTTTCTGTTCCTCCTAAATTCTAACACATCACAGTGCCCAGATGTACCACAGAACAACAAACACTGAGGATGCTTTGAAGAAAACCTATCTCATGGACGAAGTGTTCTCCAAGCACCCCGCAGCACCTCAGCCCGAGCCCCACAAGGAAACCCAGACCCACGGAAAGTGTTTTGCTATAAACACGAAGGCAGCTGGGATGCAAATTCCTCACCACTTTGAAATAAAGCAGAAACGTCAGCTCAGCACAGCCAGGACAGCAGAGCTGCCAAGTGTGACTCAGACTGACCGAGCTCTGCAAACGGCCCAGCCATTGAACTAGATGATCTTGGAGGTCCCTTCCAACCCAAGCCAATCTATGATGGTTGTCAAAGGCAAGACAGTATCCTCAGCAGAGGAGACACAGAAGGTTCAGGTTGGACAAACGTGAACACATTTCAGATTTTAATGCCGGACGAATAAGCTGTGGAATGAATCTCACTTCCCACAGTTGGAACTGGCATGTCCTTCTCCAGATTTCCATTTGCTGCCCTGCCAGCAATTCTGGCCAAGCAGCCTGTAATTCAGCGAGCACCATTGTCATCCTGTCTTGTTTCTATAATGAGTAACTGGAAATCAGGGTTGGGCTAGATCATAGCATTATTAACGCTGGAAAAGACCACCAATATCATCTAGTCCAACTCTGTACACCCACCAAGCCCAGTAGCTGTTCCCTCAGTGCCACATCTCCATGTTTCTTGAACACCTCCAGGGACACTGACCACACCACTTCCCTAGGCAGCCTGTGCCAGTGCCTGAGCGCTCTTCTGGAGCAGAAATTGTTCCTGCTGTCCATCATGAACCCGCCCTCGTGCTACTTAAGGCCATCACCTCTTGTCCTACAGCTGTTACCTGTGAGAAGAGGCTGACCACCACCTACCTGTAGAGAGTGGTAAGGTCAATCTGCCAACTCAGTTTTAGATCCCTGTCCCACAGTACCAACTACAGCCACTCCAATGTTTGCTTTAACAAAGGGCTGAGTTTAAGCATCTCTGTCCAACAGCTGCTCTGCTCATGGACCCAATGTCTGGCACAGGCAGCAGAGACATGGGCACAGCCTGGCCTCGGGCAAGGCAGGAGGAATCACAGCCCCTGGTGACCTTTAAGCTTTACCTACCTGCTGTCTCGACAGTCACGTTACCGCATGCACAGCCTCCAACCCTCCAACAGAGCTCCTGTGGCATTTACAGCACTGCGGGAGGAACAGCCAAAACAACAGGCAGCATCGCGTCGAGATAAGCCCCAGCTGCTTTTCGTGTGATCCTTCGTAGTGCCTCAGAGCTCCCCTTGTAGACCAATGTGGCAAGCACTACATAAAAGGAACTGAGAGATAACCTTTGCCCCCAGAGAAACATCAGGGAGCGAAGCGAGGAGTGCACAGATAACACACGAGCATCCAAAGCACGGTGAAACAGGAGGCAGAATCCAGGCTGCATTGAGAGAAGCTGTGCAGAACCTGAACGAATCGCTCCAGAGATGGCTGGGGCCAGGAAAAGAAATGCTGAAGGCACAACACGCAGCTCAGAGCAAGGACAGCTGTGCCTCCAAGCCATGCTGCACCAAGGCAGGGCTGTGTCTGGCAGCTGGCCCCCCATTTCTTCCTGCCTTGCAAACTGACCTCAGCAGATCAAAAATGAAAATTACTCTCCCCTCCCCCCCACCCCAGAACCATTGAAAACTCAAAAAAAAAAAAAAAAAAGAAATAATTCAATTAATCCTCCTCCTATTCTGAACAAGGCAGCTTTGTGGCCACTGACTCCATTCTTCACTGCAGTGCTTCCATCAGTCACACGGTACGAAATCAGCTGAGCAGCTCAGGGTGTGAATGGCCATCTACGTGCACACACTGTGACCTGTGCTGGTGCAACAGCAGAGCTGCCCACAGAATCACAGAATGGCCAGGGTTGGAAAGGACCTCAAGGATCATGAATCCAACCCCCCTGCCACATGCAGGGCCACCAACCTCCCCATTTAATGCTAGACTGGGCTGCCCAGGGCCCCATCCAGTCTGGCCTTGAACATCACCAGGGACGGGGCATCCACAGCCTCTCCAGGCAGCCTGTTCCAGCACCTCACCACTCCCTCTGTAAAGAATTTCCCAATCTAAACCTCCCTCCCTCAACTTAAAACCAACCCTATACCTGAGGAGCCCAGCACAATGCATGACCTCCCATTTCCCACTCGGAAACGAGAAACATTTGCAACGCTGCCTGGCCTCGGTGCGATGAAAACCACAACCCAATGCCAAGTGTACACCCCAAACCACCGTGTGTTCAGGATACCAGCATGCACTGACTGACTGGGAGAGGCTTGAGTACTTTGAGCGAGTGGAAAAACCATATCTAAAAGTATCTCTGAGACACCAGAACTGCTGCCCTTGCCACGTGTGTGCCCATGGCCATCTCTGTGCTGAGCAACTGGCCAGCTCCTAGGGGGCAGAGCGATTACTGCAGCTTCGTTATCGCCTGCTAATCCCTGGTGGTGCTAATTATCTCCATTATCAGTCTGGCTGACTGTGCCTGACACACACCCAATATCCAAATTTGCAGGACCAGAGGATGTCAAATCCTTGCCAGATCCGCACAGAAAGAGAATCCTGCCAGATGCAGCATTACAAGGTGGCACTTGATGCATTTACGTGAGATAAACAAGAGCTTCCCAGGGACTGGAGAGCACAGTCACTATGGCAACTACATGCAGAACAGGGACCAAGTTCCCACCTTGCAGAGCACTCGGACGACCCAAAATCCCAGATCCTGGAGCTGCAGGTGGAATGCAGCCCTGGGACACATATGGAATGTAGGCAAAGATGCTCCAAGCCATATCCAGCCAAGATTTGGGGATAATTTTCACCTATTCTCGAGAGCCATGAGAAAAAAACCAAGAACCTTCTAAAAGAGAACTGACTTCAACACAAATGGCCGAAGCTGCAGAAGAGAGCTGCTAGCGCATCTCGGCACAGCAACCGCATCAGGCTCGACGTAATCACTTTAAGTCAGATCCCACCACTACTCTAATGTTATTTCCAGTGCTTTTTCAAATCAAATTATTAAAATGGAAACCAAGGAAAACCCAATTAAAACGAATCAGGAGGCCCAGCTCAGTGCCAAGTGGCAGTGCTGTAACTGAGCCAACCACCTCCGGCTTCCCCCTCCGAGCCCAGACCTCAGCACAGCCATCACACGTTGATAGTGAGAAACTTATCATCTATTGCTTGTTATCAGCAAAAAAAAAAAAAAGAAAAAAGAGAAAGCAACACTGATGAAGAAACAAAGTGATAACGCTGAAGGAATCATCCTTTCTCCTATGCAGACAATTCCTCCTTGGTATCTAAACCATAAACAACGTTGTGTTTTGTCACCTCTGAAGCAGGGAGACCTCCTCTATCGCAGGGCACCAGGCAGGCAGGCTCTGACAGAACTGATGGTTTCCTCCCCTCCAGGAACAGACACCATTTTCCTGAATTCTGTTGAGTTCCTTGCTAGCTCCTGCCCTGCAGAGCTGGATTTTAGTGCTGTTATGGTATTCCACCACAGGTCCGCCCCAATTCAGGAGCACTTGGTGACCTCTTAGAAGGATGACCGCTGTTAAGAGATTACATCTGTCTTATTAGTATGAAGGATTGCGTGGCAAAAGTGTAAAGAAAAATCATCGATTTGAACAAGCACGCAGCAGTGCCTAAACATCACCTTCCATTTCATGCCAAATCACTACTTCCAGCCATATCCTGCTGCTCGTTCTGACCATCCTTTATTCACTACATAAAACTACAAGGCTAATTTACAGCAGAATGAATGCTGTGATGCTGCAACCAGGAAGAATTTCACTATGCTTATTGCAGAGGAGCACCCTTCACACTGGGTGAGCCGACCCCAGCATCACCCCGAAGTGATGTGAAGTCGCCTGTTGAGCAGCCAGACCTCAGAACAACTCAAAGAATCCATTTCTGTGTTATCACTCAGATGGGAAAAACAGAATGAGAGATTCCTATCAGCAGATCAAGAGCACTGAAAGCCATCCCTACCTACATGTGCACAGCTGGAACCATCAGCACTCACCTCCACCTGTCCTGAGACACAGCTCTCAGCCCAAAGCCTTTCTGACCCAAAGTTCTAGGTGGGGGAGGCTGCAGGGAGAGAACTAAAAGAGAGCACAGACATACAGTTCTTATGCCTGTGCCCTGTAATGCCGAAAACTGGGGCGCTTCAAATCCTCAGCGAGTTCTGCTCCAACGCATCCTTACGGGAGGGCTGAGATTATCACCAAAGCCCTCAGGAAAACAAAACCAAAACAAACAAAACCACGTTTTAAAAGCCAAGAGAAAATGTGCCTGCAAGCTCGCAGAAAAGGACATTCCTGGCCCTGGGAGTGGTGCAGCGATGACCTCACCGAGGCGAAAACCCAGGCCAGGAAGTGTTTTGCTCACATCTTCCAACTAGGAAGCTGGCATCCGAGCTAATTATATTTCCCGGCAATCAATAACCAAATTAAAAACATTAACATAAATTCTCCTACTACCGACACTCAACTTTATGCTGTAATGAGCCATTTTATGACACAGTCGTTAAAGTCTCTACCATTAAAGTTCAGTGTGATGCATGAAGCAGTCACTGAGTGCGGATCTCTCCCAGCCCTCCGCCGTATCTCAGAAGAAGGCTGATATTTTACCCTTCTGTGCATTCCATCCCATTGCATTACACTGAATCTGCCTTTCGCTTGGAGTGCATCCCAGAAGTGACAGATGCAATAAGCATGAAGATTTAGCTTGAAAAATGCAATGATGTTTGAAAGGCAGCTCACTAGAAGACACGGCGGTGCCAACAGTGCACATAAAAGAGACACAGAGTGCTGATTAAAGCGATCTCTATACAAGGCTACAAGTGACCACTGAAAAATTACTGCCAAACACGCACCGACTTCATCACAACACCACTTCATCTGCTACCTTTGCTTGCACAGTTTGCAGCAAACACAACCATCAGCTGCAACACAGCATTGTCAACGAGTGCACAGGAATCTGCTTTTCCCCTGGAGCAGGGGGTGATTCAGCGGGGTCGAACTCAGCTCTATGTGCTTATAAAGGCACGAGGGGGGGGGAGTAAGCAACACAACGAGCAATTTGGGTATAGCCCGGCTTGAAATGAAAGCAGAGCTGCTACTGGCAAAGTGGAAAGCGCGCCGCAGAGTGCTGCATTGCAAATGTCACTCCTCCACATCGCTGCCATCCTTCTTGCTGGGTCTAATCCACGGCACAGCTGCATGAATGGGCTGAATGGGCATGCTCCGACACACAGCCTGCAACTACAGCTGGGAACAAAAAACCCACACCGATGCACAGCACTCACCCTCCACAATAGAACTGCATCAATCAGTTGTATTTTTGTTTCTAGATAGATTGGAGAGAAACAGAAAAAAACAACAACAACAAAAAAAACCAACAGAGCGAAAGCTGTCTCCTGCAGCACATTGTCTGGACGAAGGCACAACAGAGGGATGCTTATGCATGTCAGAAGGCTTTCCGTGCAGCACAGCAGAGCGGCAGCTGACGGCGGAGGCGCGGACAAGCAGCGTTCCGGCCCTCGGCGTGCCGCTGCCCGTGCTCAACAACAAAGCCCGGCGGCAGGGCACAGCCCGGGGCAGCCGGCATCGGGACAAAGGGCGGCTGTACTGAGCCGAGCCGAGCCGGGCGGCACAGCGGGCGCTGCCGGCACCCAGCGGGCGGCCCCAGCCCGGCAGCGCTCCGCCGGATGCCGGAACCGCGGCGGTGCCGGAGCGTTTCGCTACCTAATAAGGAGGCGAGTGGCGAGAAACCGCGGTTTGCAGCCGCCCGCGCTCCCAGGGCGCTTCCCCCGCAGGCCCCGGGCGCTGACAGCCGCCTCCGAGGGAAGGGCCCAAGAAGGAAGGGCCCCGCCCGAGCATCCCCCGCGGCCACCGGCTGCTCCCTCTGGGCGGCCCCGCCTGCACTCGCCGCCCGGCTCGGCCCGGGCCCGGCCCTACCGCCTGGCTGAAAGCACGGCCGCCCCAACTCCGCCACCTCCACCCTACCGGGCGGCCCACCGCGGTCCCCGATTCCCCTCCCGCCGCCCCCGCGCACCGCGATCCTTCAGCCGCCTCCCCGCGTCCGCTCCTCAGGCCGGCGGATCCCCCTCCGCCACTGCCGCCTCCGCCGCCGCCACCGCCCGACTGACCGCGGAGCAGCGGGCGTAGGCTCCGCCCCCTCGTGGCCACGCCTCCCGGCGGCGTAGCCACGCCCCTTTCCCGCTGCTCGGATGAGTGGCAGGAATCTCGGCCAATGGTGGCGCGGCGTTCGCATCCACGCGTGGTCGCGCGCTCTGTCTCTCCCACCCGCCTGCTGACGGACGCCGTTAAAAGCCGCGGGGCTGCGGGGAGCGGCGGGCGGTTGTGTGTCAGGGATGGGTGATGGTCTGGTTGCTCCCTTCGTGGTTCTGGCAGTGCCAGAAGCAGCGCTGCTTCCCTCAGGCTCTCCGTCCCTTCCATCAGTGCCCGGTGTCCCACTAGGACGGTACCCACAGCAGTGCCGGCTGCCCCCAGGCTGCCCCCAGGCTGCCCCCAGGCTGCCCCCGGCCTCTTCCCTCACAGACAGCCCTGCTCTGTTGCACACAGCTCCTTGATGTGGTGACAACAAACCTTGCCCTGTGCTTTAAGCTAAAACACACTGCAGGTGGAGGTGCACAGAGCATGTTTTTGGGGCTCCCCATGTTAGCAGAGCACAGCCAGCGCCAACAGCTCCTCACAAACCCCCAGGCTGGTCTGTTCTCAATGAAAACACCGAATGGACCCAATAATTCCGCGTTGAAATCAAGCCATCGCCTCGTTGGGTCATGCAGGCTCGTCAGTGGGCACCCAGCTGCTGTAAAACCAGAGATGGAAGCTGGAAGTGAAGCCCTTCTGGGGATGCTGGTGTGGGGCTGCCCACAGCCGTGCTCCTATGGGGACATCAAGCCGTGCCGTGTTTACCATACATGGCCAAAACCCGAGGCTGCACGGCTTCCTCGTGTGTTTCAGCCAATATTGGTGAATCTGTTTGCATGTGGTTAAGGGGCCTGGCTGTGCAGGGGAGCGGCACGCCCATGGCTTCCTCTCTATGTGGTGCAGAGCTGGGTGAGGTGGCTGTGGGGAGATGAGAACCTCCTGTTCCCATGTGAAGGGCCTGCAGAAAGCCTCCGAGCTGCCTGTGTGTGAAGGGAGGAAGCGACGTGTGCCTCGGCTACAAATTCAACCATCAAACGCCATTGAACGTTTGGCTAAACTTCTACACAAGTCGAACAGCCAACCAGCAGGAAAATCTCTGTTTTGTACCAAGCAACATCTTGGGACAAAACGATACACCTCGAGATGAGAGCTGCATCCCGGCCAGCACCCGCCCTTGGCAGCAGTTAACATGAAATTAATGTCTTCCTCCCCAGAGCTCAGCCCTCGTCACACAAATGATCTCTTGGAATCTTAAAAAAAGAGGAAAACAAAAGCAGCGTGGCAGCCCTACAGGGGGCAGACATGTAGGTAATCTGCAGTTTAATGGGTTTGGATGGTGATTCATGCTTTCCATCCAGGTACGTGACTCAGTGAAGGTCATACAGTGAGTCAGTGACAGCGCCGGTCCCGCTGCCATCACTCTGCTGCGCCTATTGAGCATCTGGGGTAAAAGTTGATTGAAGCTACTCATGCAAAGGGATAATGGTACTGATAATAACATGATCTTGCATGTGTGTAGCTCCTTTTAGCTCAGGATGTGGTGTTCTAATCATTACTCTGGCCTGAAACGCAACAGACAAGGTGGAAGTACCCATCACTACACACAGCTTAGAACAGAAACCAGGTGAGTGTTGGCATCTACCTACAGTTTGAAACTAAAAGAGGGGAGATTTAGGCTGGATATAAGGAAGTTTTTACACCGAGGGCAGTGAGGCACTGCACAGGGTGCCCAGAGAGGTGGTGCTGCCCCATCCCTGCACACAGCCACGCTCAGGGGACGGGAATGTGAGCACTGCTGGAGCTGTGGGTGTCCCTGTGCACTGCAGGCAGTGGGAACAGACGGCCTTCAGGGGTCCTTTCCAACTCCAACCATTCTATGATTCAACGATGGGTGATATACAGAGGGGACGAAGTGAAATTTGCCCTGAGAAATCCAACCAGAGCACAGCCCTTGCAATAACCGCCCTGACCGACGTGTTCTGCTTTCCCTCTGCAGGGCAGCTCACTCGACACATCATTGGAAGAGTCACTCGGGCTGACTCAGAAGGAAGCGATACCTGTTGGATTTTCACTGGTGCTACATTAAGAGTTTGGTGGAAACACTCCAAAGATCACTCAGCCCCTGACCTGTGTTAATGAGCCGTGTCAATCCCAACAGACTACCATAGAAGGCGATAAAGAAATGACAAATTTCAGGCTGAAGTCTTCAGCAACAGAAAAGGATGGCCAAGGTTCTACAGACGCTCTCTGGTTCCTCTGTAAACAGTAATCTTCATCACTTCAGCTGAATGAAATCATTCTAACGAACGGTACACAAATTATAGCCGAGCCTAACAGCTTGTCAAAATATGTCACAAATTCTAAGTTTTCTAAAGGAAAATATCCTATTACCAAATTCTTGCAGCTACGAGGGATCCGACAACAAAGTTTGTCCCTCTGTTTTAGAAGCTCTAACACACCCAGCAATTCAATTTTGCAGGAAAAATTCAGAATTAATTCAGAAGCACGTTCTGCTGCTTTCAGCCATCTCACCTACCCTGCCCTCTGCTACATGGATGCACAATTGCTGCCGAGTCTGTCTCACAGCCTTTATACGGAAACAGCACCGTGTCTCCAGACTCCATCTCTGGAACTTAGGTCAGCAGCTAAATTTAGCTTGCTTGCAAATATGCATCAATTCCATCGGTGCAATAAATCACCGCGGCGATCCCGACACGCCTTATAAGTAACACATTCAATACACCCTACAACGTTCCTCGCCAGCGCAGCGATGTTCGTTTTAGTTCAGAAAAGGTGAAGAAAGCAACACCAGGAGGCACACGGGGCTATTTGCAAAGGTCTGGAGCACTGCTCCTTATCGTCTGTCCAGAGCTGTGGCTCTCGGTGCTGCTGGAAAATTGCTTTGCTCGCAGCACAGCGCAAATCAGCTGCAGCATCAGAAGCAAACCTCAGGAGTGCATCTCCCCCGGGCATCCCACTAAAAGAATAAGCGCTTAAGACAGCTATAAATGAGACATTAGAATGTGGAAAATAGGGTGGCACAGACTGCCTGCTGCCTCCACGGGGGCCTGAGCTGCTCCTAAGGGCAGAGCAGAGCCATTCCTGATGGACGCAGCCCGGCCAAGCAGACTCTAGGAAGTCACCTGGGGGATGCATTTGTTACAAACATTTCAATTTGCCAAAATCCTCGTGGTTAAATATATTCTGAATGAAGAAAAACGGCTTACGGAGGTTTTAGAGAGATCAGCAATTTAAAGTCTCATTTTTGCAGCTTAACTGCTAAGTGACACCAAATACTCCAGGCAGGAGAGTTTGGGACTGTGGGCGTCCCAACTGCACAACTTTTCCAGGACATTTGTGTCCACTGTATTTCTTGAAGCCTTTGGACTTCCCAGTGACCACTGGGCACGTGTTGGCAAGAGCAGCTCTAGCCATTGCACAAGCTTTATTTTTAAAGGACGCCTCAACGGCCACCCAAAGCAGGGCACAGTGGTTCTAAGGCTTTTCTTGCTGCTGGCTCACCCATCCCAGCTCAGCCTTCAGACCTCGGGAGCATGCAAGCAAATCCCTTTTATTCAGTCCTCGGCCAGAAAGGGGAGCTGTGGAATCACAGAGCAAAGCTTACGTGAACAATGTGTCCTGTTAGGTCTGTAGAATAACAGCTGGGAAAGGGAGAAATGTGAGAGCACATCAGTGATGCAGACAGAAGGAAAGGTGAATGCGTGAGTTAAAGTAGGGGTGAGGAGCCCCCCAGTTTCAGCACAGCTCTGCCCACCTCTGCGCGGCCCTATCCCTGCACGTGAGCATTAGGCCACGGCATTATCCATAATTCATACTGCCTCTATGAATGATTTAACACACATTTCATAAAGCACATCTATTACTACGTATGCGCACTCTCACGCATGTTATGTGTAGCAATATAGATGTCACAGCCATCCGTTCCAACAGCTCCTAGGAAAGGCACAGAATGTGTGCTGCCCAGCTTTACAGCCAGAGCTGATCTTTATATTAAATCCAAGCTCGGCTTTTTCCTCCTGTGTTTTTCTTCTCCATCTGGGATCATTCAAGGGCTTGGACCTGCAGACACCCAAGGTGAGGGGCATGGGGCTGTGAGCACTGATGGAGCTGTGGGTGTCCCTGTGCACTGCAGCCAGTGGGACCGGATGGCTTTAGGGGTCCTCTCCAACTCAAACCATTCTATGATCACATAATATATTATATTTTCCTTTTTCCTCATTACTTTTGCAATAAAAGACTGGTGGTCCCCACACCTAACTAAACTGTTGGGACACCAAATAACCACAAAGCAATTAGTTGCAACAGATGGGATTTTTCCTTGTTGCTATCTCTGCTACGCCAGATGACTGACTATGGGAGAGAGACAAGAAAGCAGAACACACACACACACAAAAAATAGCAATAATGAAAAAAGCAAGCTGTATTTTATTTACAACACGGATATCCCAGGTCTGACACTTCCTATCATTCTGAATAGCAGGAAAAAATCAGGCAGGCAGCAGGGAGTGAGCGGGGCTGTGAGCGTGGCCGCGTGCGGGGCTGGGCGCTGCGGGTCTCCGTGTCACACATCCCACAGCCCAGTCTTGTCCTCATTAGTCAACCAGTTTGGAAGCCTTTTGCCATCTCGTTCTGTTTCTCTCCCTGCTGTCTAGGATCAAGTTGGGCCAAAGGTGCTGGAAAAATCAGAGGTATAAGAAAGGCATCACACAGCGGTACACAGAAGCGAGATGTCCTTGCGCAGCGCGAGGCGTGGGAAGATGTGGGCTCAGCAGCAGGTTTGCAGGAACAGAACTCTCCCCCCTGTTCTGTACCACCCCAGGAGGGATCTCCTCTCAGTGTGATTGCCCCATAGAGCGTCTGGCCCTGTGGGATAACTGCCCCTAGCTTTTAAGTAACAGCATTACTCCGTTCCAAACCAGCACGGATTTCCTGTGCCCTGACATTTATTTTCCTTTATAAGGAAATCCCCAATCGCAGACTGTCAATACAGCGAAGGTGCAGCTTCACCATCACGGTCCGACACGTCCTCAAGCACACTCATTTCTAACCTCTCCCTGTTTCTGTTTCACTGCTAAAATCCCAGCAGAGCTCACTTATTCACAGCTTTGCAGGTGGACGGCTTCCAACTGATGTCATTTCTCCTGTAATCACCCAGCCAAGTCCCAGCACAGGAAAGAAGAACCCAAGGACAACAATACCTGCTCGTTACACCATAATTAAACTGATACCGGATCACCCAGTGTGCAGAGAGGCAAAGAAGGACAGGTGAAAGCATGAAGAAGTACCATGCAGTCGCTCCTATGTTAGATCTGTTCATGAAAAGCATCTAAACTAGACGTGGCACTCATTTACTAATTGCACCAAGGGCTCCCGGAGAGCCATGACATAGCAAAGCCCCATCTCACACAGCAGTTTCACTGGCACCCGTCGGAATTCCATCCCTGATACAACCACAGCTCTGCAGGATGGAGCCTTGTCCCGCAGCCCCCATCCCACTGACCCCTTTCCTCCCATTTTGCATAGCTGTGCCCCCCATTGTCCCCCTCACCTTTCCGGGCACTGCTAGCCACTGCCTTCCCCTCTGCTTTCGTCTTCTCAAAGGTTTTCTTCGCATCGGCGACTTTGAGCACTTTCTCCTCCTCCTCTTCCTCCTCCTCCTCGCTCTTCCTCCCCTGCTCCTTCGGGCCCCCTCCTGTTGGCTCCTTCCCCCCCTGCCGGGCCGCAGGGCTGCAGGGCTCCAGCAGTGCCTCGCTCAGTGCTACGGTCTTGCTCATGCTCAGTGCCAGGCTCTCCTTACTGTGTGACCTGGCCGGTGGGGCCGGAGGTGACTTTTTCTGGCTGTATGACTCCAGCATCTCCATATCCACATCAGCTCCAAGCCATTCCTTGCTCTCTGGTACCTGGGTGCTGTTCTGCCTTGTAAGCTTCCCAGCATCTCTCGTCGCCCAGCTCTTTGTGAGCTGCCCATCCTCTCCGTTCTGGCACGGTGCAAAGCCCAACACCTGCATGAATCCATCTCGGGGGCTGTGGGACAGCGGTGCCCCCGCCTCCTGCCTGCTCTGCAGGATGTAATCCATCAGCTCAAAGCTGTCTGATCTGGCGGGGACGCGGGGTTTGCCACCCTCCGTGGGGCAGCCCGGCGCTTTGCTCCCCACCCGCAGCTCCACGCTGCTCTCGGAGTACGAGCGGATCAGTGGGGCTCCCCGCAGCACATCAATCCGATGGAGTCTGGGGCTCGCCGTCACCCCATTCCCTGGGCAGCCCTCCTGCGATCCGAGCCCCTCATTCTCAGGTTCCCAGTCCTCCTCGGGGCCTTCTTCTGCCTCCTTCAGCAGCCGCCGATACTCGCTCTCCTCCAGCCTGTACACCACCGGCCTCACCGTGCGCCCGCTGCCGGCCCACCGCTGCCCCACCTGCATCTCATACACCTTCGGAGGGCTTTCTCCTTCCATCCCTGCAGAGCTCATGGTGGGGCAGCGTGCCCGGATCGTGGCACCCAGGCCCTGCTGGAGAGGCTGTAGGCTGCACTCCTGGCTTGCTACTGCCGAACCTCCCCGGGACGTGGCGCAGTCTGTGCCTCGTGCCTGGCTTGTGTCATCCCGTAAATATCCACAGGACTGCCAGGTGGAGGCTGCCATGCTCAGCGCCTCGCTTCCACCAGGGCTCACTGCCTTCTCCTTGCTCAGTGCTGGCGTTGCGGGGGCTTCTCAACCTCGTGGCTGTCCGCTGGCATGGCACAGCTCCTAGCACCGGGCCTGGGGTCGCTCCCTGCGCAGTGCCCATCACCGCACCACGTGCTGCCCCATGGTGCTTTATGGGCAGCGCTCCCTTTGCATCCTCCTCCAGGCTCTCTCCTCCTTTCCCCAGCAGTCACAGCTCCTCGTTCCCCTCTGCTCTCAGTGATTCGGGGTCAGGCCCAACGTCAGGGCAGGGTCACCCTTTAGCAGGAGCGCTGGGCTCACCCCGTAGCTGCGGCCAGCCTGCTGCTCGCTGGGACGCAGCAGTGCTGGCGCAGGGCCCCCAGGAGGGCCGGGCCGGCTGCAGTGAACGCAGGGACGGCTCAGTGCTAAGGGAGTTTCTGTGGCATCACTAACAGCAGAGCTCAACGGCAGCCACGCTCAGAAACAAGCTTCCTATAGGAGACTCCAAGGCATAACTTAGCAAAAATCCCTACGGATGTGCTGGGTGCTTCTCTAAACAGTGCTGTGAGCTCAGAAGTTCTTCCCTTCACATGTGGCCACCGTTGCCAAGCGGGCTCCAGGAGCTCGGCCACGGGGGGAGCGGGTGCCTGGCACTGGGCTCCATCCCAGCGCTTCCCCAGCGCTTTGCCTTTTATGGTGCACTGCTGCCCTGGGGCGGGATCCCAACGCGGGATGCAGAAAAACTCCCAAATTGGCCCAAAGGGCATTGAGCCGGTGCTGCGCTCCCACTCCTTACTGCCCTTCACAGGGATACGGCAGAGCATGTTTCCCCCCACCATGTCAAAACCAAACTCATGATTTTCTCTCTCCTGCAGATAAGAGTCCTCACCCTGAGCTTCGGGCTCACCTCCAGCCCATGGGAGATGCTCAATGGAGGCACAGCACTGCACCCAGCTCTTCCTGCAGAAGCAGGGGAAGAGGCTAGAAATCTCAGGTCCCACATAAGGATTCATTGGGGCAGAACACACTGAGAAGTCTCAGCCTCGTGACCGCCGAGTCCTCACGTCACTGCAGATGTGGCTTTGCCATAGCAACATCCCAACAGGATGCAGCACTGACCACACGAGCATGGCGCTGCCAAAAGTGACGCTTAATCAGAAGAGGAACAAACTCACCTCCACTCCCAGTGCCTCCACAGTGCACAACTTTGTGTGTGCAAAGGAGTGCCGTGGAAATGCCACGAGCCCAGGGCTTTCTTCCTCCCCCCCCCAGTGAGCTCTGTGACACACATCAGCACCTCGCCCAGCACGCAACTTCCAGCCTGCAGCAAACGCGATGCAGAAAACCTCCCCAAAACACCCATTTCTGGTGGGGGTTAAAGACTTATTGAGGCACTCAGCACAGTGCACCAAAGTCGGAGAGCATCTCCAGCCCTGTGCTTTGCTTCCCTGCCAAGGTAAACACTGACATGTTCCTCCTGATGCAGCTCCCAGAGCGAGAACAGCACCCGGCTCCTCGCAGGCGTGCGGCACCGCTCTCTGTTTGCCTTTAAAGGCAAAAACGCAGTGGGTGCTGGGGAAGGGCTGCTGGCGTGGAGCGGGGCGGAGGTTTTCCTCTTGGGGGGACCTCAGGGCAGCTCCTCGCACCCGGCCCAGCAGCTCTGAAAAGAGAAATTCCTACCTTTCATCCCTTTTTTCTCCTTAAGAACCCACAGTCGTGCCCATGCCACGGCTCAGGTGTGCTCATAACACTGCACCCTCGCAGCAGGGCAGGGAGAACGCACCCAGCACAGTGAGGACACAGCCCAACCCATCCTTTCTCCACCTCCAAAAACGCCGCAAAGCTTATTTGTAAAAGGAAAAAAAAAAAAGAGTTTATTTTTCTCACAAGAAGGACATACATTATACAGTACGTTTGTACAAACAAAAGTAAAAAAAAAAAAGTGCATTATGCATCCCCTACCGTCAACGCACAGTACAAAAGATACGGCTGATTTAAATATAAAACCAGACTTCAGAAATACTATGGAATAAAAAGAACGTTGTTATGAGAGAGGACAGCGATGCACTGGACACAGCACAGCGCCCACCCCTCCCACAGCTGCTGAGCCAACCCAATGGGGATCAGGTGGCAGAACAGGGCCCCATTTGGGGTCTTCCATTGGGATGGGGTTGGGTTGCTGCAGGAGTTGGCTGAGCACCCCCTGGGCAGCAATGAAATGGGGAAGGGGTGAGCGGGGCTGGAGGAAGGAAGTGGCAGCCTCCTCTGCCACCGGATACACCAGAAGCACCAAGAAATGAACAGCAAACAGCAGAGTTGAACAGCTCAGCGTAAATACACAGTATTTGTAAACTAGTCTTAAGGCACTCCATTGTAAAAGAACGATTACGATACGTGGAAAACAAAAGCAAACCATCTATCTTCTCATGCAAATACATCCAAGCCTGTGAGCATCACGGATTTGGCTACAAACCCCCCCAGGATGGCACACTGCACCTGTTCTGATGGCAGTGCCATTGGTGGCACCACCAAGCTCTTGGTGATGGCAGTGGGCGTCAGCATCTGTATAAGCCCCGTGTTCTCCCAAGCCCCAAAGGAGGCAGAGCCCCACGCGTCTCCCTCCAGGGCCCCACGTGTAGGAGCTCTGCTTCAAATGATGGTTTGTGGGAGAAATAGGAAAAATGCCCTTAAAATGCATAGGGAATTTAGGACCCTTTAAAAAGGGATATTTATTTACTGATTCCCAGTCCCTACAACTCCTCACACAGCTAGTATAAATAAGTACAGTTTTGAAAAAAGGTAATTCTGGGCATGTAGGAAAGCAAAGCACACAGCTCCCTTTCTCAAGCATTGAGGTTTTGATGAACATGGGCTGAGAATGACAGTTCACAGTCCTGCTTTTCCCTCACCTCAATGAGAGGATCGTTAAGAATGGCTTTGATAGGGCTCTATAGGGATTTTAGAGGTTTGGGGCTCACTCTCAGCCTGGGAGTTCCAAGAGCATCTGTTTGCCATCTCTGCCCTGTGAGCTCTGGTCTGACCCCAGCCTGCTCCACACTGTGAAGGGAATGCAGGCAGCCAGGCTGGCAGGAGCTGCCCTTCCCCGCCAGATAGGGGATAACTTCATTGTCCTGTGTGCCACCAGCAGCCCAAAAAGGGTCCCCACAACACCAACACAGCATCACACATTGAGACTCACTACGGTGCACGGCCACTCACTGGTTGGTCATCATCACTGGGACATCACAAACCAAGACAACAGCAAAAAACACCCAAAGGGCACAGCACCTCTCCACCTGAGCACGATGAACCTTCCACAGCAACACAACCTGGATGCACTCCATCACCAACAGGAGACAACGACGATTCACGTGGTCATGCAGCAAAGGTCAACGCCAATGGATCACAGTCGGTACGAACACAGCTTCACACTCCTTCACTTGACGTTACAGCAAGAGCACACAGTGCAGGACAGCCCAGCACTGCTCCTCTGGGAGATCACAGCTAACAGTAAGGGAACACCTTCAGATAACAGTCAATATGGTGGGAAAAGCCTTTAAAAACCCAAACAAACCACAATTAAAAGTCGGCAGGAACAGAGGTAGTGTTCGTGTCACCGCTTTAAAGGTTTTCCCACAATTGCTTGTTTTAGCAGGAGACATTTCAGTAAAAAAAAAAAAAGTCATGACTAATTGTTTTGCTGAGACTCTCAATTCAGCATTTTATGTATATAGATAGATAAATAGATGGAAGCATCTATCCATATACAAACACATTATTATACTTGGCAAACAGTATGAGAGACAGCATCCTGCAGGACAACAGGCGATTCACACACACGGTCCTCTTCTAAGCCATGCAAAACATTTTATTTTCCCTTGTGCCATCCATGACCCATTACTTTTCTTTTTTCTCCCCACTTAAGAGTACAAGGAGGGGAAGAAGAGGTGGCATCAGATGATGGTGCAAGTCAGATGATTGGTGCAATGAATAAATGCCTTAGAAAAATAACAAAGAAAAAAACCCAACAACAAATATCCAGCCCCCCATTCCCCTAACAGAAGGCATCAACTTTTGCCAAGCCAAAGTGGAGTCTTCATGTTCCCAAGTGCCGGCTTGGCTGACATCTTGGAGCCAACATCTGCACCCCTTGGGGCAGAGGGTGGCTCACAGAGCCCGGAAGACTCGCTGGAAACGGCCTCCTTGGAACCCGTGATGGTCGACACATCCATGTCACTGGACAGGTCCTCGGAAGACAGGTTAAGACACCCCAGCTTGGCAAGAGAATTGGACCTCTTCAAAGGGGAAGAGACAGTCAAGCCGGCCAGCCGCAGCCGGGTCTCGATCTCCTGAGTCCGCTGCTTCACCAGGCCAGGTTTGCCACGCACACTGTGGATGCTGTCACTGCTGGAGCTGCGCGTCAGATTGGAGCTACGGGAGGATGAGGGGGTGTAACAGATGGTCTTCAGGAAGTCCTTGGTGAAGCTGCTGGTGTGTTCCAGCCTGCACACCATGGGGGTGGAGGTTTTCTGAGAGGTCCCCCCCTCCAGCACGCGTTTGACCTCCAGCTTCTCCAGGTCGCTTTCAGCATCTCCGGGTACAGGTGGTGAAGGCCTCAGGAGGGGCACGAGGCCAGGATGTGGAACCAGCTCCTCACCTTCCTCTGCAATGCTGGGCTCTGCCCTGCCCAGAGCACTCTCTCGGAGCAGCACTGAGGTGTCTGAGGGCAGGCTCCTCAGCCGCTCCAGCTCTTTGGTGTGCTTCCTGACCAAGCCTGCCTTCTGCAACTGAATAAGGGACTCCTGATGCTGCATCAAGTAACTGTTAGCACTTGGCTTTTCTAAGTCTTTACTGAACAAGTACTTCAGGTCCTTGGTAGGTTTGCTATCTTTTCTGGTCAGAGACTCTTCTTTCACCACTTCTGTGCTAAGCAGGCTCTTGTCACAGTGTGAGTTTCTCCTAGGCTGCAGTGTTCTGACAGGGATTTCTGGTGCATCTTTTCCTTTCTCTGAAAAGCCACACTGATGAGCAACCATTGATTTGCAAGCACCAGCTTCCAAAACACCACCTCCTGCTGACAGAGGAAGTAGTGCCTCAGTATTTCTAGTCCCAATTCCCTCCTCCATGCGTGTCCTGCTGGGCAGGTGCTCCCCCAATGGGGGGAGGTGGGATAGGAGGGCTGGCTGCGTACAGATGGTGGAGCTGCGGTGTGCAGAGCTGGAGTTCAGCTTCTCACACTGTTCCCCAAAGGAGTCTGGAGCCAGGCTGCCCGAGGAGTACATGCAGTCAGCACAGGACTGGTAGGAAGGCTTGACTTTACTGAGGATTCCAAACACAGCGTCATGCTGCAAGAAAGAAAACAAGGACAAATCAATGGGCACAGAACAGCGAGATGCAAAGGTCATGAGATCTATGCAGCTTTGGAAGGCAGCCCACTGCCCTGTCTCTTCATGCCCTGCAGCAGGAACAGTGGAAGGACACCTACCGTCTCAAGTGATGGTCATGCAAGCAAGCTGCCCAGAGCAGTTTATAGTGCACTCATGTGTGTGCTCTCTCTGTCTGGCATCTATATCCATAGCTTGGGCAAGCAAAGCCATGTTCAGAAGCACTTTGAAAAGGAAGAAGCTCATCATGGAATGGAAGGCTTTATCCAAGTCAAATGAAACTGTGCTATGAAGATGAGTAGTTCCGCTTGCAGTAGTCAGCCATGCTAATCACCTACACATCAGATCCATACGCACCTCAAAATCCTCTGGGCAACTCCTTTTGCTGTTGTTGTTATTCAAGTTCTCCCTATTAAGCCTGCTCTCCTCCTTGTGCATGGACAACCGCCGCTTCCACTTCTCCACTGGGTTTTCCTCCCTGATACCATCCTCCCCTGGATCCACGGCGCCCAGCACCATCCTCGCCTTCCGAGGGCTGAAGTCTCGTTTCTTCTTCACCTCCTTCTCACAGAAGCTGCTCAGCTCTGCCAGTGGCTCTGCTGGCTCCAGGCCTTTGGCCATCTCCAGAGGCACAGTTGGAGGCTGCCTCGCCAGCGAGGCCGCACGCTCTGTGAGCGCATCCCGTTCCAGCTGTTCCACGTGGCAAAAGCTCCCCCTGTCCCCAGGCACCTTGTTCTCCAGCAGTGTGTCTGAGAGGCGGCGGAAGCAGTAATTGAAGCCAATGGGCAGCTCTGTGCCAGCTCGGTTGTCCAGGTATGCTGACTGTGATGGGGTGTCCAGGTCAGCCAGCCGATTTTCAAGGTCGATGTCCAAGCTCTCAAGTAAGAAGTCACCTGACCCTGCAGTGCCATCTGTGCTCTGGGGGAGGTTGCTCTCTGCCTGCTGCTTCCACAGCTTGTTGTGACGTTGCTTGCTGGAGGAAGGACAGAGATACAAGTGAGCGGAGTGGAGCAGCTGATGATGGCTGCAGCACAAGCTGAAAGCGCTCAGCTCCAGGAGCATCCCTCCCTCTCTATGCACGTAGCAGATTCACAACTCAGAACAGTCTGATTGGCAGGTCCAGCCCCACGCTCCACCTAAGCAAAGCCATCCTGAGCAGAGGAGTTTGCCCACTGCACTTTCACCAGCATCTCTTTGGCCCAGCAGACTCATAGCAGGGCCCTGCACTGCAAACGCGATGAGAACAGAGACTTCTGCCAGCATAAAACGCTCTGAACCAACATCTCTGCACGTTTCATGGCACAGCTTCTGCTGAAACAGAGTGGAAAATTTTCCCTCTCTACCTCAGCTATAGCAGAGGCCAAGTGGAGTGTGGAGCATGCAGAAACCCTTATTAGACACTACAGCCTTTGCAACGACAAAGCCTCATGATTGGCATGGTCACCCAGAACGCCTCCAACACTGCCCAACCTCAGTTCTGCCTCATAAAACAAGAACAATGTTTTGCTGAACAGTTTGGCTGCTGAGAAACACCAACACAAGCACAGAGAAACCCTCAATGAATTACTCCAGAGCTGAAGACAGCTAATTTCCATCTGGGGTGGGCTGGCAGAGAAAAGGTTTAGAAAAGTGCAGTTAGCCCAGGCTCCTGCTTCTGCCTTTCCAAAGAGCCCCTTTGCATGGTGGTGTGGCCTTCAGACTGCAGCACCACACACGCTGTCACTGTCTTTGCCTTGTTCATTGGCAGAAGGGTTGATTGCCTGAACAGAAATCCTTGAAACTCAGTATTCTGTGATAAACTGAAATTCTAAATGTGTTGCCTACAATGAGGTCCTTTGATTTCCTGCAGATCACCTTTCCATTCATTCTGTCACCTTACCTTGCATCTAAAATGCCTTCATACTCCAGAAGCTGTCTCATGAAGCCTGCATTTGGCCTTGCAATGCTGCGTTTCTGCTTCACATAATTATAGGCCTTTTCCAGTGACCAGCCAAACTCCTTCATTGCATAAGCTATCACAGTGGACGCAGACCGGCTCACGCCCATCTTGCAGTGCACCAGGCACTTGGAGTGATTCTTCCTGCAGAAAGATCAAGAAAACAGCTCTCTAATCTTTCTGCTTATCATATATGTTGTTAACATTATAAATGGTGGAAGGGCAGTATTTTGTCCTGCTAACCACTCTAACACCACAGCGTAGGTCATTAATGTTTTAGACTAAGATGCCCACGAGAAGAATTCTTCTCCAGAAAAGGCAGGAGGTGGGAAGGCCAGCCTCAGCCACGCTGTCATATCAGAGGCCATGAAGCCTCCCACCCACTTGCCCAATGCTTTGGGCATAGGGATAAGCAGGAGCAACCTGCGTGTGACAGCAGCAGGGTGTGATGGGCTCTGTGACCATCTCTTGGGCTCATCCAACAAGGACACACATTGGAATATTTCCAGAACATCTCAAGTAGAGGAAACGTCGTTTCCTTTTAGAAGCAAAACAAAATAATTACTATTATTTTAAAAAACCCATGGGTTAGAAATGGGTTAAAACCAGCACAGGAAGACACAAAGTACACGGAAGCTCCAGGGACACAGAACTCCTGGCAGAAGATGTAAAGCAAAGCCCAGCTGCCACCTCCAGCTGCAGAGCTGGCTGGAGCACGTGGGGCAGTGTCACCTCCTCCAGACATCAGGCAGATTCTGCTGTGGCTTGGATTGGAAGCACTCTGCTTGGATGCGCTTTTACATCAAGTCACATCCCCCAGCCCACTTACTTGGCCTTGTTTATGAAATGATATGCCTCGTTCCAGTGAGCCAGAAGGTCAGTCGTCTCCTCGTCATACACCCGGATGTTGTGATAAGCAAACAAGCCAGGGAAAAAGTTATCTATTTCCCTGGTCACGTTCAAAATGTAGTCAATGCTGTGGAGAATGAAAAGAAAAATAAGAGTTGAAATGCCGTGGTCATGAAAAGGAAACTGATGCACATTCTGAATCTCCTGATTCCTGCAAAACATTACAGCAGGGTTTACAGTGTACCTAGGGAGAATGAAGGTTCATATTGATTTACAACTTCATATCATTCAGATAAATCAAGGCTGCAGGATATTTGTTTCAGTTCGCCCAACTTTGATTTCTATGCACTGCACGTCAAGATGCCCTCATCATAGATCAGAAGCATTGACATGCTGGTTGATCCACTTGCTCAAAGATGTTCAGATATCTGTTCCCAAGGACTCCAAATTAAACATTTTTAGTCATGCTGTTGAGCAATAATTTTCAGTTTCTCACATCAGAGGAGGTTCATGCCTTGGGAAAACAGCAAATGTTATATGTAGAATTCTCACTCATCTAAAAAGCCTGAAAATAAATCAAGCCAAGAAGTGGTGTGGTGATGACAGTGTGGTGAAAGACAGCCCTGCAGCTGCTTGTCTGGGCAGGTGAGGTGGAGATTGCTCATCCACAGGAAATTTTGCTCCATTTAGATGGAGTTTTTCCTGAACACTGCACTGTAATATTTGCTCTTCTGCAGACTGCAGGAATTTACACCTGACACAACAGCATATATGTCTGCTTCATACTTGGCTGTTACACACCAGGAGGGTGGGTTAAGAGGTCTTGAAGTTTTGTTATTTCCACTTCGTATGTGAATATGTGATGGAAACAAGATAGGAAAGCTTTCCTGACCAAAGTCTTGATGATCAGTTACCCACATTGCTGGGAACTCTTCCCTACCATCTACAAACGCCACATGGCATCTCAAGAGACCTCAGTGTAAAAGTCAAATGACTCAGAGCCTGGAAGGTACAGTACTCACCCCGAGCCCTGCAGCTCCTCCAGGTTAGAAGCGTTCCACTCTGACCCCTGCAACAGTCACACAGATAAAAACACCTTTCAAAGGAGCTTCTCCATTTCTAAGATTCTGAACTGCCCCAGTCTCAGCACTACTCCTCAGCTGCCAACTGAAACGTTGCTAATGGTTTCTAAAGGGCATAATTAGTACCACCAGCTTCAAAGTGTTATGAAGAACTACAAGATGCTGCCTGAATCATTCTAGCAGCCAGACCAGGCTCATCCTAACAGCCTCAGATTCAGGCATAAAAAAGTTCATAGTCTCTCTGAAATCAGAGGAAGCGTGGACAAAAAGACATGAGGGCTGTACAGGAAGAAATCCTGTAAGATGCAAGAGTCAGGGGGAAGTTCAATCCCAAATCACTGTGCTCTGCCCATTCTGGATTTTTAACCACTGTGATCGTAAGTATATATACACATGGGAAGTGTGAGGCAAATCCTGCAAGTTCTAGAGGTGGCTACACTGGATCTCACTGTATCCACATAACAGAAAGCTAAATAGGGTTTAAAAAGCAGTATTTGCCCTCAGACATCAACACTTCCTCTGACTCTCTCCAGGAAAAAAAAACTAAAAGTGACCCCAGCATAACAGGCACAAATGTGCTCATCTCAAGCAAGTCTTTGTTCCAGATGGCAGCGTCTGGTTTTGCCTGGAGTTCCATCTAGTGGCAAAATATTACATAGAACACACATCTTTCTTTGCTTCTGCTTAATGTTGAAGGGCACAGCACCTTCAGCCTTCTTCTTCATACAGCTTTGGCCATGCTCACAAAACTTGATATCAAATGCAGATCCCCCACAGCCCAGAGACCCATCAGGTTGCTCTCACTGAGCCGTCAGCTCTGCTAGAGCTCCTAACAGGGCAACTCACCAGATACAAGTGATCAAAAATCAGAGAGGGTTTGTCCATCTGACCCAGGATAAGCAGCATTTCATTGTCTATGAATTCCTTGAATTCTTTCAAGTTGCAATTCATGTGTTTTTCCAGCTCATTCCGGATCTGCAGAGCAGAAAACAAAGGATGCCACCTAGAATCATCTCTGTTCAATAGAAACATTTACTGGCACTCTTTCACAAAACACTTTTTATGTACTTCATTAAAGACAGCAGGAGGGATTCAGCCTTTTGGAGACAAAGAATCTCACTACGTGGCATCTTAGGCCCCCATATTTGAGATCTGTGAAGACGACTTCAGATAACATCCAAGTAAAACACACATATATCATGCACATCCTTCCAAAAAATAACTTGAGATGAACAAGACCCGGGAGAGCAACTAACAAACATGAAACTCAAAACCCAAACCTACACAGAACTATTACCATTTGCTCTGAGTACATCTGCACTGTGTCCCTGTGGGACAGATCCAAACTAGTTTTAGCCTTGACTTGTGACTCTTCATCCATAGACACACCAGCAAGGTCTCGCCAGTAAGCCTCTCTGACATTGTTCAGGAACAAAGAAAACAAAATCTTAAAATGAAGCCAACAAGGAGAAAGGAAAACACTGCTTCTTAGCACACTCTGTGTCCAAGAACAAGTGAAGATCAGCATGCTCCTCTAAAACAGCCATATATACTCACAGCTGGGAGTATACTAACTGCATCTTTTGAGAGAGCTATCTTTGCTTATACAGTTATGAGGAATAAGTGGCTCCAAATTCACTGCTTGGACATGCCCACAAGTGCTGCAAGTTGTAATGAAGTATCACCTCTTATGCCACTCTGGCTGATTACTAAGGTCTTGAAAAATGTGCTCTAATATTGGTATTACTTTGTCTTACAACTAGAGAAACAGACCTGCAGCAAAGACAAAGAGGAGAACCTTTGAGGATCAGTTAGCAGTACACTCAAAAGTCAGCGGCACCTCATCATACAATGTCTCTTTGTCAGTATAACATTGTCTGGAAAAGGAGTTCAGCAGGAAGAATAAAGGAACAGAAGTTTTTCTATTTACCTCCTTCGAAGTCACATTTTCCAGGTCTTTGCTCATCATGATGCTCCGGAGCTTGGCTTTAATCAGGCGTTCTGTCCGTTCCCTTTCAGTTGGCCTGAAAAGGAAAAGGGAGAGGATGTCTCCAAACCAGCAGTAAACACTCCTGAGACAATGCAAATTGGACAGCACAGAGTGCTGGTGGGAAGGACTTGCAATGAAAGCATCTTGACCAGGAAAACAGAAGAAAAACATTTGAAGACATTTAAGGAAATTAACTGCCAGAGGAACAAAAGAAACAAAAAAGGGGATTTCTCTTGTGAACCAAGTCAACTTTTCATAATAAAACTGAGAACTGACTTGTCAACAAACAGAGCTGGAGAGTCAGGGCGGGTGGACTCCAGGTCCTGCATGGCATTCCACTCATTGATGCAGCTCTGGTCAGAGCTGATGCAGCTTTCATAGTACGTGGCCCAGACCAAGGCCATCCCACCTGGGAAGTAGTTGTACCTTCTTGCAACCTCACAGGCTTTATGGAGGATTTGTAGAGCAGACCTGCAGGATTGGGATCAAAATTGTGCAGGCATAAGTACACGTAAATCGGGATTAAGAGATTTTCATAGAAGACTTTTGGCACTGTGTTGCAGTCACTTTTTGAGAGCTGCAGCTTTATTGTATCAGAGTTCAGAGGAGCATCTTGGAGGCTTTCTCAAGAGCCCATCAGAGATGGAGGCTCAGATCTCCTCATCAACTGGTAAGCACGAGGCACAGCCACTCCGGGACCTAATCATTAGCTAACTTGTAAAGCCAGACCAAAGAAAAACAAAGAACATGGACAATTTTCAAACCACCTTCAGCAAGGAGTCAAATACATATTTACAGCATTCTTGGCCCCGACATGCTCCAGGGACAGGACCCAGATTGGGTCATTTGTTTTTGTAAATCTTAGCATTACTTTTTCTTTCCTCCCTTCCCTCCTCCATTTTTCCTTTTTTTTTTCTTTTTATTTTTTTTTTAAGGCCCTACTCTGCTCTGAAGATGTCATTGTAGTGAACATATTAACCACATCTAAGGCTACCAACAAAAGGGGCTGAGTTCAAAAAAATGACAGGACCAAGTTTTGTTAGTTTCTGTACCAAACCATCCCTAACACATTACCATTCTCTACACCTTTATCTTGTCTCTACCAGCTATCACAAGCACAGGAGTTTCCTGAAGCTCCACAAAAAACTCAGTGAGAGGCATTTGCTCTGTTTGGGGCAGGATAAAGCCTCTTCAAGAAGGCATTTGCTGGCACAGCTGCTGCTGATTCAATCATCTCTGCTTCAGCATTTTGGAATCCCTGCACATGGGAGGGGTGACAGGAGCTGAAAGGTGAGCATGATTGCAGAGTGGCGCAGAAAGTTTCCATGCAGAAGCAGCCCCAGCCTGGCCCCAGGAATGGGGCAGAGTTGGAAATGCCATCAGTTTGGCAATGGGTCATAAGACTTCTTCATACTAGGGAGGTTATGCATGGAGAGGAAAGACTGGGTTTGCACCCTGATGAATTCACACTGGGCTTTCATGTCTATACATCTCATCAGTGCCATTTCCCATTGCCCTCATGTCCCAGAGCACACAGCTGCAGCAGAAGATGCTGGCTTTGGATCAGTGCTCCCAGAGCCCCTTTATAGCACTGCTTCCAGCTGACACAGGGAAGCGGCATCTCTGCTGCAACTTGCTAAATATCAGTTATGGAAAATGCTAAAATGCAGTTTGTTTGTTGTTAATTTATTCACAGAAATTACAGCCTCTTTCTCAATAAAGCTAATTAGTACACATACCACATGGCTTGCACTGACACTGGCTTGAAGATGTGCATTCTCCCAGCAGTGCTCACACTGAAGCCACTAGGAGAGAGGGGAAAAAAACAGTCACAAACTGCTCTTCTCTGCACCTCGGGCTGCTGCAAGGTAGCTCTAGGAGCACCCACAATCAAAAGGAATAAGGGATGAGAATTTCCATCACCAATTTTCCTTTATCCTCCCAAAAAAAAGCAACAAGTGGACACCTGCCATACAGCACCAGGAATGGGAGTTCCACCCCTGGAGCTCCCTGAATTAAAGGACTGCAGCCATGAATCTGAAATTGGGACTTAATTTGTATGGTGACAGCATCTCTTCCACAACAGCCCCAGAAGGGAAGGCCATTCATCTATCCTTTCAATGGGGTTTCTTACCCGTCACCATCAAGATGGATCTTAGTATCACTCCACAGACGAAGAACCATTCCTATAGTGCAGCTTTTACTGGAAGAGAAATGTTATGGATGTTAAATATAGGCCACAATGCAGGCATGCCAATATCCTCAATTATTAATAGTCTTTAATTTTTTAAATTCTCTAGCCTTGCTTTAGTAATTCCTCAGATCATCTTCAGCTATTTAATGTGCAGCACATAAGGAGACAACTGAAGTGGAAAGGTCTTCTCTGATACCAACTGGAGAACCAACAGCACAGAATCAAGAGTCAGAACCACCACAGCTGCCAGAATGCACTGTAGTATTTGTCTCACCACCTCTCCTCCTCTCTCACCCTCAGAAGCTCAGTGCAAGGAAGAATCCTAACAGGACAGAAGAGCAGGATATAATCTCTGAAAGCAGAGATTCAGCTTTCAGCAAGTGCTGGAAGGTGCTTTCCTTTCTGCCCTTTGCAGAGAGGATCCCAGGAGCCTTTCAAAAGTTTGTGTGCTTGGTTCTCACTTCATCACTTTGGCTGATAGAAAAGAAAAAAAGCATTTTATGGGTGTACCTAACCCAGAAGAACACTTCCATTTCAAAGATGCAATTTGGCAAGAAAACTGTACTATAATGGGGGGCCAGCAACTTTCAACCACTAAATAATTCAGTTGCTGAGATATTAAAGTTTTAAAGGAAATCAGGATGCATGGAACAACCAGTAGCAAAGAATTCAGGATTTTTTTTTTATTCTATTATTTTTAAAGCCTTCAGCCACTGTCTACAGTGAATCAAAGGCTCTTACAAAGGCCAGTTTGAACTCACACATAGACAATGTACACTCTAGAGCTCTGCGAGAAAAAAAAAAGTTTCTCATTAAACACACATACATGGAATAAAGCCCACAGAAGCCCAACTGTCAGCAGCCAGCACACTCACAGCTGAGAAGTGCCATTTCAGCCTTGGAGTCCCTCAATGAGTCATTAACAACCAACAGACTTCTTTAGGCATGATACTTTTCCTTAATTAACAAATCCCTCAGTTTTCAGAGGCAACTGAATGAACCAGCAGAACCTTGCAGTTAGGATGGATGCGCCATTACTCTTCCATCTCTCCTCTTGTTTCACACCAATCACCTCCAGGAGGAAATCACTGGATGGTCACCTTAGATTTGGAGAGGACAAGGCCAATGCTCCCTGCTGTTGCAAATGTGCCAGGAGGGAATGTAACATTCGAATTTCTTCCCTAACTCCAACAGTGGTAATTAAGAGCAGACACAGAAGCAGCACCAAAGCCAAGTCAATAATCTCCTTAGGAAGGCACTGCTAGGAGTTCACCAACAGGACTCATAGCAGTGCAAAAGTTCTCCCTTCCCACTTCAATCCACAGAGGTTTAACCAGACAAAAACACAAAGCCCCATCAGCCGTATCAGCTCAGCATGGCAGCATGCTCAATCTACCAGGGAACAGAAACAAGTCTGGAAGTCTGCCTTCTAAGTCTAACTCTGCCAAAGCAGCCTCACCTCTGCCAGCCAAGAGCTGTTCTTAGTTTCCTCACCTATAACTGGAATTATGTGAGAAGGTCTGCAGCAATGTTTTATTTTCATTTCAAAACATTCTGTGCTCTTATCAGTTAGACAAAAGGAACAGCTCATTACTAACACATTTGTTTGTTGGTTTTGGAGGTACTTTTGCACTATTGTTGTTGATGCTATTTGGCAACTAACCTACCTGAAACAGCTCCATTGCATCACGCCACGAACAGACTTGAAGTCTGATGGAGCAAATAAGTTCCAGTTTAGGAAACATTTCCACAGAAGCATTTTGTTGTGAGGAGACAGCAAGCTACCACAAATGAGGTAGATACCACAGCCCTCCAAATGGATTACAAGTGAATGCTTTGCCCACAGCTGCATAGAGTGCCTAGAGATTGTAGGGAGACTGAAAGTTCTCTGGAACAAAAAGCGCTCTCACAACGGTCAGAAGAATTAACAACTATGTCTCTTCTTTTGCTAGAGTACATGAAAATTAACTGCTTGGGGACAGTTGTTGACAAGCTTTCCAGAGAACCCAGCCTGCCTGATCTCCAAGCCTAGCTTTACCCTAGACATACCTCTCCTTGCTGGAAAAATCCACACCCAGCAAAATATTCTCTTCTGTGTCCTGCCTCCCGTTGCTGTACACAACCACCATGTACCGGACTCTGTCTGTCCATACACTTTCCAAACGGACAGCCTAGGAACAACAAGAAAAAAAAAAAAACATCAAGCTCTGCAAAACAGCTTTTGGATAATCTGTACTTCCATTGCTGACTAATATTTTAGAGGTGTAATTGTGCCTCAAAGCTTTATTTAGCTGCAGGATGAAAGACACTGGGAGAGGTAGTCCCTCTTGCAAGCAAGGCCAGTTGCCAGTTTGACTTGGAATCAGGAGAGGATTAGAAATAAGAGCAGTCCAGATGACCCGTCCCACACTGCAGAAGCATTAACAAATACAATCTGAAGGTTTCCTCTAAAGATGTTCAACTTGAAAGCAAGTAGAAGTATTGATTGTGCACTAAGCTGGAGAAGCTCAGAGGGTTCTTCCACACTGACAAGCCTTCACTGAAGCGTTAAATCTAGCCATTCTAGAGGGGGTAATTAACACAGACCCAACTCATAACCTGGATGTAAGGATCAGCCCCAAAGTTGCGTACAGGGAAGCATGGTAGAGCTGGCAACCAAGTGCAGCAGCCTGGAGCTAACCATGAATTTGCCAACGCTTTCTGTGACTCCGTAAAGATCTGGTTTAAACTACTCCCAACAGAAAGAAGGGCAGGAAAATGCACCTGTTCTTACCAGTTTGATTCTATCCTCACAGCGAAGGAGGTTGATCATCACCTGGAGGTGCTGGGGCAAATCACCTGCAGTGAGAGCAGAGAAATCATCAGAACAGGTCATCTGAACATAAGCAGCTTCTGAAGAGGAAGGGCTGCAGGAATGGCTCTATTCAGGTGATGCACCCCTTCTGCAGCAAATAAAGGTCTGCTCATGCAACTACTCCAAAGTGGTGGGTATATTTCTGTTCAGTGAAAGCAAACAAAAGGAACAAAGAATCTACAAGAAAACAAACCAAGTTCACATCTAATAAACTTGGTAACACACTCATAACTTTCCATAAAAGATAAAATTCCTTCCGTAGGATGTTTGCTGGGTATATGAAATTGCTGACAATTGAAGAAACCCAAAGCCACGCTTGGCATTCAAACAGCCTCTTTGTGCTTGGAGTGTTTACTAAGCAGCAGGCACACAGTACCACACTGTGCCTTTCCCACATGCTTCTGCACTCAAAATGCCCTGATGAGCTTATTTCTTCTTGCCCCTTAACCACTTATTACAAAACCATCAATGACAGAAGGCATAAAAATACAGGATGAGTGGGATCCAACTTCCTTAAACCCCGTCAGCTTATCAGTCCTTACAGACATTCACCACACAACTCTCCTCCCACCATTTTGGAACACTGGAGTGTGCTTGGAGGAAGGACAAGCTGTTCTCAAACCATGAGAAATGCCTGCAGGCCAGATTTAGATTGGTTAACTGAAAAGGGAATTTCCTGAAACCAGAAAAGGGGGCGTAAGGAGATAAGAAAGGGGTGTTTGTCCAGAGGCTCAAATCCTTCTGAAAGTGTACCTCACTTTTGAGAAGTAGCATTGAACAAAACCAGCAACAGGTGGTTTAAAAATAATAATAATAAAAAGGAAGATGCTGTCATACGAAGTCCCAAGCTTCAGACAGTGGGAGACTGGGAGAGCACTCAGGAGAAACGTCCCTGACACACTGAATCAGGAGCTCAGTAACCACAGAAGGGGTGCTGGAGCCATATGACTCAACCCATTGCATTTTCCTCCCCACAGGCCAAAGGAGAAGGCAAAGATCAAACTACTGAAGCAGAAACAAGAGACATTTCTTCATTGCAGGCTGCAGAAAACAGGGATACACATACAGCACAGACTCTGGCTTAGAGGGCTTTCCTGGCTACAGAATGCCACAACGTCTGCAGAGAATAAATTCCTGCTCCAGATACACTTCCAAGCGGATGACAAAAGTTTAAACAAAGACAAGATCATCATACATTCCCATTCGTGTCAAGTGGACAGAAAACCTGGTTTTCCTCAGCAGGATGTACAAAACCCACTGTGACAGAGGAGCCAACCACCGCCACACCTGCTGTTGGGCTGTCAGTGTGGAGGAGAGGAGTGGGGAAGAAAAAAGGAATGGAGCATCTGGCCATGCTTTAATCCATACCTGCATGTTTGTGAGGATGCTGGAGACTTCGCTGACCCTGGGAGCTGTTTCCTTGTTGCAAGAAGAGGGCTGCTCCTTTCACCATGAAAAAGCTCTCGCTTAAGCTGGAAAACAGAGGACACAGGAAGTCAGCTCAAAGGAAACAGCAGCAAAACGTGTGCTCCAGTCAGTGCCTGGGGAAGGAAGGACTTCTACTCATTAAAACACAGCAAGATTTGCCACAAGAAGCTGCTCTCAAAGGTTGATTCTGCCACTTGCAAGGCATGGCTCCAGGATTATTCATGAAGAATGTTGTCATTTTCCACCAACATTTTACTGCTTGGCCATAGCAGGAGATGCTTGCCTGAGCTGTCATGGACTGAAAACGACTTTATCACTTGATTATCAAATTCTGTAACTTAAAAACAGTAGAGGGTAAGAATTCCTACAGGCATAGACCTGTAAATAACTCCGGATCAGCTCTTGAGTCAATCAGTCCCTACTAATTTCAGTTCCTGAGATTTCTTTGGAATGCAGAAACAAGAACACAGAGCTATAAATCATAGATTTACAGGGCAGGGAGGGAAGGTGGAAAACCTGCACATCACAGCAGAATGAAATGAAACTTCAGGGTGAAAAGCAACAGGCACAGCAGCAAAAGCATTTCTCTGCTCTGCGGAGATACAACTGACCTGAGAAACAGTGCTGATAAGAAGGGAGGTCACAGCGTAAGCACACACAAAGCTGAATTCCCAGATCAAATGAAACATGGCTAACGAGAAAGCCAATCAAAACCAGCAGTTAGAGCACGGAGCAGCACAAGCCTAATTACACAGTCCCGTAACGCACTGCGAGCATTTCAGAAACAGACATGGACATAAGTGGTAAAGTTGGCATTTCCCACAGGGCTGGAAATGAACACCTCCTAAGCTACGTTTTAGTTGCCTAAGTAACTGCTTACCTTGCACTTCCTACCCCACTCCAAACATCAGGCAGGGAGCATCACAAGAGACATTCCTTGCTACAGAGCCCAACTTTCTGCCCTCCCACACTTCCCAACATAGACAGCCGTTCATTACTGGCTGCTATCAGCTAAATATAAAAGCTCCACTACGAGACTGTGCTCCACCAGAGTTACTTATGCTACAGAAAATGATCCCATAGGAGCTGCTGCTCCCAGTGCTCGTCTGTTCTGTGCTCTGTCTCTGAGGTCTGTGCCTCTGGCTAGCAATGAGCACCAGCAGTGTGGTAAAGAGCCATCAATTCAAGCCTTCCCAGCTCCTGCTCCAAGTTAGGTCTTCCCTCCTCCAAGGACAGAGCCAAGGTTTGCAGTTAGTTGCCTGAATTTACAGCTTTCTTCAAGGCGCAAAGCTCCCAGAAAAGCTGAGTTGGGTTTAAATTTGAGACTTCAGTCCCCCCTAAAAAGCAACCTAAAATCATAGCACAAGCTTCAGGCTCCCTCAGCCCTATCTCAGACCAACAAGCTGTCGGCAGGACAATTGCACTGCAATGAGAACAAAACTTTCCCCATTTCTGCTCCTGCAGCACTCACCCCTGGCTCACCGGGAGCTCTCAGCAGTGGCCCCGCAGCCCTCACACCACCAGCACCCACCAACAGCAAGAATTCCTGCAGGCAGGCACTTGGTCCATCCCATAAGCAAGGCAGGAAGAGCCCTGTTTCCTTCTTACTCCAGATCTAACAGGAAAGCATTAAAAAAAAGACAGAAGTGACATCAAAGCTGCGACATCAACACAATGTATAGGATGTTCACTAGGTTGCAGCCTCGTGCATATCCAGCTGGTTTATCAGCAAGAGGAAAGGAATGGTTAGATAACATGCAGCTCCTAACGCTCTCGTTCACTGCAGGCAGGAAACCTTCACAATAAGGCAGAACATTCCTAGTCAGAGAGCTGTGCTGGGGGAGCAGAAGTGCCCACAGGCAGAGGCTGACCCCCACAGTGCACGTTTTGCCACCGGGTATTTATCTGCATGGCAACGAACTGAAAAGCAAAACTGAAGAAGTGATTGAGAGCAAGATTTCTGTTCTAGCTTAAAGCGTTCTAGCTTAAACGCTTGCGTCTCCACCTGCACAAAGCACAGTGCTGAGTAAGTCAGCTCATGCTCCCCAGCACTGTGATTTCCCCCCCAGCTGCTGTTGGATGCCACCGGCGCAGTGCTGCACAACAGACACTGTGAGTCCTCCTGCAACACTGCACCAAAACGGTGAGGTTACCCAACGCTGACCCTTAACTCTGCTCCAGGAACACTTCGCCCTCAGCCACTCCATACGAATCCTCTAATAGCTAACAAAATAAAAGTGAGAAAAAGGCATGACGTGATATCCCAACCCAGCGTTCCAACGCTCTGAAATCCTGTAGTCCCAGTAAACATCCAAATTCCAGCTTTTTTTTTTTTAAATCTCCCAAAGAACCAAAAAAAAAATCCCATCGTTACAGAGCCCCCCCAGCTCCCTCCCCAGCAGCAGTGCTAAATGCCTTAGCAAGCAGCGTTTGTTAGCGACATAAACACGAGTGGTTTATACATACTAATTTGGACTGGTTTTCTTTGAACAGCAGAAGCATTGTGCTGGCCCAAGAGTCAGGCAGAAGTCAGTAAATTCAAAAAGATTCATAACTAGCTATAAAACTCACATCCTTTTGCTTCTAAACCCATACAAAAAGAAAAAGAAAAGAAGAAAAAGAAAAGGTCGGTCGTATATTCTGTGCAGAGCAATCGCATCTGTTGATGCTACCCAGGAACTGGATGACTTCTACAGAACACTGTGTCTTCCACTGATATCCTGGCTTGAAAAAGCACTTGTCCTAACATATTCTGATGAAAGAAGGCCTTTCAGGAGGGGGAAAAAAACAGCTGAAGCTCGTCTAATCACTTCCCTCCTACAGACTGGTGCGAGCTGTTTGTTTCCTCCCCATGCTCACAGAGCAATGCAGGGCAGGACGAGGTGAAAAGCATTGCACTGATGCTTACTTTCCATATTGCCCAGTGCCTTACTGATTTTTACAATTAAAGCCCTGTAACAGAATGTCTGTGTGGCAAAGGCATCGCAGTCAGATCAGGATACTTCCTCGCTTATGGTGCGACCATGTGCTGGCGTGCTGCTGCTGAACAAGAACCTCTTTCAGGTGGTTTGGAATTCCTCTGTCAGGGACTGCCTATAACCAAATTCAATGAAGACTGATTTCTTACTGATCCCTGATTAATTCCTTCACCACAGCAGCACCAGTCCCCCCAGAGGAAGAAGCAGCTTTCTGTTCCTTTTTCGCCCTGCCCCATTGGCACACACAGCACAACCCACCGATTTGCTGGATGCCCTCCCAGAAATCCCAACCCGCATCACTGCTTTCCAGCAGCCCCTTTTAGCTCTCAAAGAAACATTGAGCCCAAGGGTTTTGCTGTGACATGGGATCTGGGTGCTCCAGAAGGGCTGCAGAGCATCCCCTTATCAAATGATCTCAGTGGGAGCACATCAGCCTCTTAAGAAGGGTAAAAGCTACACTTACAGGCACCTGGGAGCACCAAGTGTCAGCAGGAGCTGACAGAACAGCTGCATTTCTTTGCTGGCCATAAACCAGAGGCCCTGCTGTGCCTGGAGCTCTGCAAGGAGAGGATGGTTCTTGACTACTGCACCTCCTTGCTCTGTCTGCTGGCTCCATGCTGCTCAGCTTTAAAAGGAAATATTTCTTCCCCTTTGGGAAAGCTCCAGAAGAACGTGGCTGTAACACACATCAATTACATTTCAAGTTGCTTTAGAACACAATAGGCAGTGGCTCATAATCATTTCAAAACACCGTTCCCTGTGTCTGCAAAGGCAAACAAGCAGTCTGCAGTCATCCTCCATCCTCAGCAGTGCCCACATGGTGTGCCCTGCAGGGTGCTGTGCTCCAGCAAAGTTCTGCAATGGAGCCTTGCTAGGCACAGGGCCGTGCCATGCTATCCTGTCACTAGATGTTTGTCAAATTAAGCCTCTTAATTTCTCCCTCGTTAACAGAATGACACACACAAGTGGCATGAGGGCAGAGGAAGGCATCAGTCCATTGGGGCTGAGCTGGAGCTCTCTGGGGACAAGGGCAGCTTCCAGGCTTCAGCACCCACACCAAAATAACACCAGCTACACCGCAGAGGTATATCAAACAGAAAGGAAAATTTTGGGAGGAGAAGAAGCAGGAAAAATCCCAACCCCAACACAGCAAAGGTTGTCCTACAACAAAGAAGAGCTTTGTGACACGTTCATCGACTGACCTGAGATGGGAACTGCAGGCATGTAACCACCTCCTAACACTGCACTGCTTGAGATCGCAGTGCTCTGCCAAAATCCCTCCAGTGCACCTTGAGCTGAGGCAGCTGCCTATAGGGTAACTAGGGAAAACGTTTGCCTTCTCAAATAATATTTTATTACCAAAAAATGCGAGGCAGGAAGGTTCTTTCCATATTTGTGGCTATATTAGGGTGTGGCTCTGATGGGTTATAAGAAGTCATCGCTCTCAGCTGAAGACATGGAGTTGACCAAATAACAGACAAGTGCTCCAAGAAGAAACACAAAACATCGGAATCAAAAACATCAGCTGCGAATCACAGCACAGCTTGGAGCTCATCCCCATCATCCTCACAGAGCCAGGGCATCCTGCATCGATCCCATCCAAGGAATGGTAAGGAGGGCTCGTGTTTTTAGGGCTGTGGAGACACAAGGAGTCTGAGCATGCATTGTTTGGCTGAAGGCGTGGGCCACATTCACAGCACAAGAATGCTGAGAAGGGCTGGAGACACTGCAGGCCATTCACAGCACCAGATACTAACTCTCCTCCGGCACAAAGAGGAAAAAGAAAAATGAAATCAATCATGGAGCCCACAGAAGCTGATTTCTTAAGATAAATAGATTGCTTCCAGCCACTCCTGCTCACTCCATGCAGCCTTTAGCCCCGTTCTGTGCAGACAGTGGGGACAGGAGGGGACATGGCAGCTCCGTCCCCATTCCATAGCTTTGTGCAACTCCTGTCCAGCTCCATCCCAGCACCATACTGGCATGGAGCAAGACCCAGATAACAGCTGGAGCCCTGCCTGAGAGGTGCAGGAAGAGGAAAGTGAACACAGCTCCCCATCTCAACAGAGACTTGCGCAAAATAAGTTAGCAGAACAGCTCCCAATGGCCTGGGGAGAGAAAATTCTAGGAATCCCTGGTACGTGATGGTGAAAGGCCAAATAAAACAGAGATTGTTTCACAAGGGAAAATAAAAAAAAAAAAAGATGAAATCCTTTTTGCACATCCCATTAATTGCAGAGTTCGGAAAGGCAAGGGGTTGAGTGCAGCATCCCCAGCTATGCAACATGCTCAGAGCTAACACTTCGAATGGCAGCGGGCATTTCTGAGATTCTCATTGGAAAATGAGGTCACTGCTGTAACAGCCGTAGGGCCAAACCCCCCACTGACCTCAGCCCATCCAGCAGCTGCTTATTGCCCAAATGCTGGCTCCCTTCCCTTGCAATGACAAATCCCAAAGCCCTGTGATGTCCTACCCGTTCCTTTCTGCTCTTGTTCCTTACAGTTCTGTTCTTCTTCCCATACTAAAGCCATAGGTCTTCTAACCTAAGCCACTCTTAGGCCCTCCAGGAGCAGCTCTTGCCCTGTCCCCATCCCATTCCTCAGATGAGCTGGTGGAAACGGCCCCATCCGCCTGCATACCTCCCCGTCAGCTTAAGGGGTGAAAACAATGAGCTGTGTCATTAAGTCACCCCAGTTCACCCACTGGCAGCGTTTCCCAGAGACAAGGAACAAGTGGGAACTCTCCAGCCACGCTGCTGGAAAAGAAAAGGAAGGTGAAGAATGGTTCCATGGCTGGAGAACGCAGCTCCCAAGCAAAGGTCAGCCAGGACACAGCCAGCAGCATGGGAAGCAGCAGTGGCACAGCAACCCACAAAACAGCTCCGCTGCTGCATTTCAGAATGACTCCAAAAAAGGCAGCGGAGACCAGGGAGTACTTGACACATTGGTAACGCGTCAAAAGAAAAGAAAATAAATCTTGATGGATCAGGCAGGGCAAAAGAAGGGCAGGAAAAGTTCTAACCCAACACAGGCACCCCCTCTAGTGTTTGCTGCAGGCTGCCTTACCCACCGAAGTCCAGGGACAGGGGTGAGCAGCGCAGCTTTGGCAGGGAAAGATGAGTGCACAGGGGCTGAGTGGAGCCCTCAGCCCTTCCATCTGCCCTCTTCATGGGGCAGAGAGGCAAAGCAAGCTCTGCAGAGGGGTCCTTCTGATCCACTTACAAGCACAGGATGTGCTTTGCACTGTGAACTATTTATTTGAGGCTGCACTTATGCCTGCCTTACTTTGTTTTCCCAGTGTGCCATTAGAGTGCTTCCACATCACAGATCTGAGCACTGTGTGAATGTTGATGAAATAAAAACCTTCGTGCTTTTCACTGAAAGTGAAGCCATGCCTCTAAAGGTGTCGTGTCCATTTCACATCCTCCACAACCTCTCAAGGGCATTTGTCAGGCTGGCCACAGGCCCATTTGTATGAGAAATCCCTGACTTGCAGATCTTGGCAGCTGATTATCAAAGATTAAGGTATTTAAAAAAAAAAAATCAGAAGGCATTTGGAACCAAAATATTTTTCTGACCCGGCTCTTTGTGCCTAAACAAACAGTAACCACATTGGCCTTTACAGGAAAAAAAAGCATTCAGCACGCAGTCGGTTCCTTTGATAACAGGGCCAGAGGGTTTTTGCCAAATTGCTGAGGTTTTGGGGGGAGGAAAAAAAAAAAAAAAAAGGGAAAAAGATTTATATATAATTCCTAAATGGCCTGATCACTGCATCTTCAAACCAGCAGCCTCCTGCTGTCCAAGCAAACTCATTCTGCTGCTCAGCATCAAGCCTGCAGCAGTTTCCTGGAAAGGCCAAATCCCAAAGAAGTGGGAGAGAAGTGCAAGTTTCACCAGCTCGCCCTGATATCCTCACAAACCAGCATGGCAGGGCCCAATGATATCCCCACAGGCTCACATGGCCACAACTCAAGCCAGAAGCACCAGCAGGTCACCAGCCTGTCACTTTGCTGCTCCATTGTACAGAACACGCCAGGGCAGGATGCTGCAGCCCGGCCAGGATGTGATTCAGCGTCCTGTTTTGAACAGTGCACAAAGTCAGCAGCTTCTGCCCCAAGACCTCCCCTCAAACACACAGCTGCCCCAGCCCCAGGTACCCCCAGCACCAAAGCACGGCTGCTCAGAGCCATCCACACTGTGCTGCCACCAGCTGAGCATGCACAGAAATCCCTGCAGAAGTTAAAGGTCAAAGCATTAATAAAAAATTGTTGTGCATTAAATCCAAAATACAACAAAGCACAATAAGATCCTCCCAGTGCAGCATGTGGCTCAGAGTTTCCCTAACCAAAGCGGCCACAGCACAAGTTTAACCTAGTGAGCTCCTCCTAACAAGTCTGTTGGTGGATGCCAGCAGGACCATGCTCTGCAAGGAGCCTGCCTGTGGTGATCTTCCTCTTGCTGGACTGCAGAGGCTTGGGGTTAGGGCTCATAAACCTGTAGGTTCCACCTAATTCCCCACTAGAAGTGAGCTAACGCACACTCCTGTGTGCTTGATGTAACCTCACCTTGGTTGAGATTTCTCAAGATCATGTGGGTGCTCTGCAGGAGAAAAAAGAATCAAGGCACAGCATCCCATGGCTGGGCAGCATTTGGGAAGGAGGATTGCAGCAGATGATGCAAAGAAAGAGATGAGGCTGCTGGAATGCCTTTGGGAGGATTCCTAAGCACAGTAATGTCTCTAAAAATGCAGATAGTGACATCTTTGAAGGAAAAGCTGAACATGTTCCTTCTCTCTGTTTTAGGGTAAAAACTTTTTCAGGGAGAAAACAGAAAGAAAGGCATTTTGGAATGACACAAACCATTCAGGAACTCAGAGCAAAGAGAAGTAAAACACATGGTCAGTTCTAAATCTGAGACACAGATCACTTCCTCCAAGAATCAGAAAGAAAAAGTCTGACAGCTCACATCACCAGATCCAACTGCACAGCCTAGAATGAAAATCCTCAAGTTTTTTGCACAGAATGAAAATCCTCTGTTCGTGTGGATGAAAAAGCTATGTCATAACTGAGTATGAGCACATTCATTCTGTATCCATGAAATCCAGTCTGAGCTGGCGACAGGTTGGGCTCTTGTTTCCAACAACTCTTCCTTCTACCTATCAGGGCCTCTGAGGTCTGCAAAGCTGTGTGCTGGAATGCTGACCCTGTGCTCAGGGCAGATGTGACAAAGCACAGCTGACACCCAAGACTCCAGCAAGGCTGCTCCAGGACTTAAAATCCACTAGAATCATCCCAGACCACTCCTAGGCTTATTTCAGAGGACCTGTTCTTTCTGCTGCTGCAGAAGCAGCATGATGAAGTTGAGCAACTCTGCCACCCCATGGGCACCGGGTAAAGTCTCAGGGAACTGATCCAGAGCAGCTCTAGCAGAAGGGGGTGGGATTCATCCAACCCCTGCACAGAGGAGTGTCATCTATCACCAAAGCTGTGTCTGCATCAGTGCCACAGATTATTCACATGGCCTCAGTGCTGTTCCCCTGAGCACAGCAAAGGCTCAGCACAACAGCAGTCCCATTCTCCAGGTCTGTTTCACAACCTGGTTACCAGATTCTTAACCTGAAAACTGTATAAGAAAGAGTAGCCCCAAGAGGCTGAAGGAAAGGAGAAGCTGTTGGGATCTCAGTTTAACATCACTTTTCAACGGTGTGCAGAAAAGCATTTGGATTTTAAGCTCAGCTCCGTGCTGTCCATTCTCACACGATCACTCTGATGGATGGATGCACACTTCTGGCTTGCAAAGTGGTCAGTCAGTCAAAGGTGGCCCTCAAACTCAGTCACTTCCCAGCCATCCCTCTGTGCTTTGCCATCAAGCTGACTTTGCAATGTGAAGGAATAAAGTTGTTTTTCTTCATTTGGTACAAATATCATTCACGCAAACAAAATATCAGCCTGCTATTGGTAGACTGTTACTATTCACAACAACACAGAAGAAAGCACAAGGAGGACAAGGAGGTGTTGCTGCTCATGTCAGTGGGTTCCTGCTTAAGTTCTTGTGTAATGAGCCCATAATCAAGCCGGGAACAAAACCAGGAATCCTGAATTTTGCTTTAACATCAGTTGCACCCATGTCACATCACCTCCGACCTTCCTCTCTGGTTTCCCTTGCTGGATAATCACATTTGTGCTCTAACATCCACACACTGCACAACCTTGCTGGGTGTCACAGGATCCAACCCCAGCCAGCTCTGTCCTCGTTGCAGCCAATCCACCAGGCTGCAGTAGAAAGCTGCCACCAGAGTCCAGCTTTTACATCACCACTGCAATACATCTCAAACCACACAATGGAATGGAAAGAAGAAGAACAGACTCAAAGCAGCAGCATTTGTGGCTTTGCTTTTCTCTAAAGTAGGAAGTCATAACGAGAAGCACAGGCACTGTTGTGTTTTTACATTTTGTCTCTCAGATTGTGGTTTACAGGTTAGAGGGTTATCTACAGCAGCTGGTTTTGGAGTGAGCAACCCACATCATTACTCAGAGCCCCATCAGGTTGGTGTCCCACCAAATTACCTGTGTCATTACTGCTCCTCGTGCCTGCACAGTGTCATCAAGGGAAGCCTTGCCTTTTCCAGCAGGGCATCTCAGCCTTCCCTTCCTCCTTCTATGAGCAAAACTGGTACAATCCCCAGAACCCAGGAAGCAAAATTCCCTTATGGGATGGCTCTACAGCCAGGAAAGCTCAGAGCTCTGCTCCCTTTCCTTCTCTACTCAAAGCCCCAGAGCAGCAGCAAAGAGAGCTGCTGAGATAACAGCTAAGTGTTGTGACCAGAAGTGATGAGCAATTTTCCAGTTTCTTCCCATCAGGAACAAAACAAACTCTCTTTTATGCTTTCAGTTCATTAAGCCCTTGTCTCAAACCCAAGCTGATAAGGTGAAGGCTGTCCCCAGTGCACAGCTCCCTCAGGGCTGGCCATGAAAGGGGAGCAAGAAGCCAGAACTTTGGGTGGGACTGGGACTCCAATGCATGGCACACAATTAACAAGAGCAAAAACAATGCTTACAGCCAAACAGCTCTGCTTACCTCACATTTAATTTGCGCTCCTCATCGCTGCCAGCCTCCAGCTGAGGGGAGAAAAGAAGGAGACAGAGAAAGTTACACGCTGGTTGTTTCCATAGGACTAATAGCAAAAGAATACATTCTTTAAAACCGTCCTAACAACAGTGGGTGGTTGCACCCCATGTTTTTGCAGTGCTGGGGATAAAGGAGATGCTCTGGCAATACATGCCTGCTGACAAAGGGGCTCATGGGGGCTTTAAGGCTATTAGGCCCTAATCCTGCAAGCTGGTCCTGCAGCGTGCATCACTCTGAAGCACATCGACCTGCCTTGTGCACACAGGAGTGCTGCTGCTGTCCTGACTGAGTGCTGGGAAGGGCTGGACCTGCTTCCACCTCCCCACCAGCTCACAGACCAAATTCCACATTAAAGGAAAACACAGTTTTGGTTAATTGCATCCAGAGCTGACTGGAAGAAAAAAGCTCAAAGATCACTCCTTTCCTTTGCTTCTGCATGACCAGAATGAGGGCCAGCAGCATCCCTCTGAAGGGCTGGCTGTGCTGGGGATCCAGGACCTCGTGGCTTGTGTTGCAACAGGGAAACTTCTGCTCAGACCTGCAGCACCTGGGACACCAGAGCCTGGATAACTCAGAGCATGCTCTCCTGAAGGTCTGTGTCTCCCCATTAGCCCCAGCAACATTTTCTTATTTACTAACATTGCTTAAAACCCACATCAAACAGGGTCCTGGGAAGGGTTAGTTGTTTTCAGGTGGTTTCTCACAACTCAAAAACAAGTAGTTTCATGTCACACATTTAAGCTTAAAATTTTGAGAGTGTGCACATAGGGACCAGGTTGTTCTGCATCCTCCTCCCATTATGACTCAGGGGTCAGAGTCTGCAACCTGCAAGAACCACACAACCACTCAGTCTGGGTACTGAAGTACAGCCATGGGGAGGAAGAAAAAGGCACAGATCCCATCTCAAACAACCACAACGGACGACGATCTGGAGGAAAGCATACCAGCTCTATTTTTAGTTTGTTTACATGGCGTGGCCAGAAGCAGAGCCAGAGGCAGCCGCAGTGCTCACAGCACCCTGAGCCCCTTGCCCACAGCCCTGGGAGAGCTGCAGGGTCCAGTGAGGTCACTGCTGTGTTTGTTTGGGTCAGTCACGTAGCAACAGGACAGAGAGCAACGTTTTTTAAACAAGCAGGACTGCAAAATCCCACATGAGGTTCAGCAGCAGAGCTGGGCCCTGGAGCTGCTTTGGGCTCAGCTTTTGCAGCCACTGACTTGGTTTCAAGTCCACTTTCCTTGCTGCAGGAAAGAAACAAAGGAAGAGAGAAGCAGCCCACAGTATAGGCACAGCACCTATCCACATTCTGAGGCATTACCCACAAGGGATATGAAGTGAGCGAGCAGGGCCAGGACACACATTGTGACACCATCACTCCTCTGATGGATAACCCCTATGGATTTATGGTGTGTTACAACAGCGAGTCTCATGAAAGCAGCAGTATCCATTTCCTACATTCCTTCAGGCTGAGGAGTTAGGAGAAGCTGCAGCAGCTTACTCACAATTAGCAAGAACATTTGGTCATCATTTCCCATCTTAAAAAGGTCTATCTTCTGGTAATTATTCGCCATAGGCTAAAAATCCTGCAAACCCATCCTTGGGAGAAATAAGGCATTTTGGGGGGTGGATTCTCCTTTGAAATCTGCTACCAGGTTGAATTCTGATGGTTTGTAGCTCTGCAGGGCTGCATGCCAGGAGGGAGCATTCACATGGGAGAGGGGACTCCTCCAATGGCCACCAAAGCACAGCCAGGAGGCAAGTTTGGTGAAAAACTGGGGGCTGAATGGTTACCCCACCAGGAAACCACTGGTGGGCAATGAGCTGCACAGCAGGAAGCCTAACCCAGGTGTGCATGGGCAGGGAGTGAACAGCCCACCTGGACCTTCCCTCCCAGTTAAACCCAGCCCAATTGCATCAGCTGCACCTGGTGGTGGCCATCTGGAGAGATGGAATGGTTGTCAAGTTTTCATAGAACCATGAAGGCCGGAAAAGGCCTCTAAGACCATCAAGCCCAGCCTCAACCTACCCTTGCCAGGCCCACTAACCATGACCCTCAGTGCAACATCTTCACATTCCTTTAGCAGCTCCAGGGACAGTGACACCACCATGCCCCTGAGCAGCCCGTGCCACTTCATCACCGCTCTTTTGGAGAATTTTCTCCCAGCATCCATCCCAACCCTCCCCTGGTGCAAACTGAGGCCATCGCCTCTCATCCTACTGCTGTTACGTGGGAGTGGAGGCCAACCCCTCCCCACAACCTGCTGCGAGGAGTTGTAGGGAGCCATCAACTCTCCTCCCCTGAGCCTCTTCTCCTTCAGACCACACCGCTTTGTCCCGTTCCGCAGCTCTGAGCTGCAGGATCCGTGCCAGAACCCAACACGCTCCTTCTGCAGGGCACAAGCACCATCCCCACATCCCTCAGAGCCAGGGTAGGGCTGCTCCGGGCCCCAACCACCGCACGGAGCTCATCCCCGCACAGCTAATCGGGGGCCAGCGGGCCCTGACAGGTGACAAATAGGATTGCGCACCTGCGGGGCCAAGGGCAGGGAGGAGAAGGATGGGGTGGGGTGGGGGGGGGAGGAAGAAACAGCTTTTTTGGGGTCACCAAAGAGAAAGACGGGAGAAGGGGAGCGGCGGGCGCGGCAGCGGGGGGCTGCGGTGATGGGAGCGGAGCCGGCAGAGCGAACCGCCGCACAGCGGGGCCGGGTGAACCCCCAGGGACGGCCGGGCCCCGCGGAGGCCTCGTCCGAGGCCCACCCCACCCCTCCCCGCCTCACCTCGCTGGTGCTGGCCGAGGAGGCGGCGCTGGGGGTCGGCGAGCGCTGCAGCGTGACCAGCGCCATGGCGGGGGAGGGAGGGGGGGAACCGCGGCGACGAGGGCCCGGCTACAACGGCGGCTGCGGGGCTCCGGCCGCCTTCATCCCGCCCGGCGGCTGCGCAGCACCGGGCCCCGCCGGCGGCCGCCGCGCTGCGGGGAGGAGCGAGGGCTGAGGGGCGGGGAGAAAGGGCCCGGCGGGGCGGGGCCTAGCGGGCCGGGAGCGGGGCAGGCCTGGGGCCGGGCGGGGCCTAGCGGGGGTAGGCCGCGGGTAGGCCGCGGGCAGGGCGGGGCCTTGCGGGCCCGAAGTGGGGGCAGGCCTGAGCTGGGCGGGCCTAGAGGCACAGTGGGGCCCAGCAGGGACGGAGTTGAGGGCAGGGCTTGTGGGTTCAGAGCCTTTGTGGAGATGGGGCTGCTGGGTGCTCGGGGGATGGGGGAGCTGTGCGATGGGGACGGGCTGAGAGATTGGGGGAGGGAAGGCTCTGCAGTGCTTCTCTTTGTGGTGGGAGAAGGCTGTAGCCTGGCAGAGGGTGGGTTTAGGTGAGATGTGAGGAGGAAAATCTTCGGTGTGAGGGTGTGGAGGTCATTCTGAGAAGCTGTGGGTGCTCCGTCCGTGGAGGTGCCCAAGGCCAGGCTGAGCGTGCCTGGTGTTGTTCAGTCTGGGTGAACTCGCTGCTCCCTACAGCTCCCTGAAGGGACAGTGTAGCGAGGGGGGGTCCCTGCTCCCAGCTAACAGCGATAGGACATGAGGTGATGGCCTCACGTTGCACCAGGGGAAGGCCGGGTTGGGTATTAGGAACAGTTCCTTCTCAGAAGGAGCGGTGATGCAGTGGCACAGCTGCCCAGGGAGGTGGTGGAGTCATCGTCCCCAAAGGTGTTCAAGGGATGTGGAGATGGGGCACAGAGGGATGTGGTCAGTGGGCATGGAGGGGGTGGGTTGGGGTTGCACTTGGTGATCTTAGTGGTCTTTTCCAAACCTTAATGATTCTGTGATTCTATGCAAAGTGTTCCATGGCAGAGAGTAGACTTGAATGAGTTTTAAGGCCCCTTCCAACTCAAACCATTCCATGATTCCTTGGTTCTATGAGAAACCAGTTGGCTGCTGCATTCACGTGCCCTGGACATCCCGAGGAGGTGCCATGGGGATGAAAGGGCATCCACAGAGCATCTGCAGAGCCTCCATTTCCAGGTACAGCATCAAGGAACCATACTAGAACCAGGCTAAAGAAAGCGTGAAGGGTCAGCAGTGCCAAAAGCAAGAAGCAGGCAAGTAATAGGGTAATTAATTTAAGAGGCTTTGCTGATTATATGTAAAGCCTTTAATAATTTAGGCCTTTGAATAAGTCTTTTTCCCCTTTTTGTCAGCAGAGTGCCTGTCTGTCCCCACCTTCCTCCTGCCTCCTGTGGGACTATATTTCTGCTGCTGGGGACTTTGGCATGGACCGCAGTGACCCTATGGGCTTCCAGAGGATGGACCATGGGGCACAAGGGACTCCACCTCCCAGGTCCAAAGCAAAGACTTTGACCCCATTGCCCAGCACAGAGTGCAGCTGGAAGCCCTGGATACTCAGACCTTGGACCGTGGGGCTCCAAACAGGCTACACAGCACCAGGGGCTCTGCTGAAGCCTCCAAAACCCATAGAGACTACCTGGAGAACTCTGCAGGTAGGTCAGTGGAAGGTTGTGTTTCTGTTATTTATTGACTAGCTGAAGGCTCACGGGACAGATGGATTCCTCCTCAGGGCTGCATTTGGCAGAGGTAGCCCTGATTTCTGCTGGCTCTGACCTGTGAGTGGCAGCAGATGGGAAGCAGCATGGCCCTGTCCTGCTGCCCATTGTCTCTGTGACTCATCCTGCAGCCCAAGCAGACGTCAGTCCTGCTGTGAGCTGAGCAGTGCTGCAGGGGTGCTGCACTTCACCTTATCCAAATAAAACTGGTGTTTTTTATTTATAAAATTTATAAATAAATTATTTATAAAATTTATGATCTTGCCCCAGACAAGGTCTGGCATGCTTCTGGCAGCCTAGTGCCCATGGCTGTATCCAATGCTTTAAAATATGAATGAGATGATCTTGGTAGTCTTTTCCAATCTTAATGATTCTATGAAACGTGGAGATGTAACACTTAGGGATGTGGTTGCAATTGGTGATTTTAGAAGTCTTTTCCAGCTTTAATGATTCTACGATGACTTCATGATAATCTTGATGAAGGCCAACCCCAGGTCCATGGGCAGAGCCAGGGCTGTTGGCAAGAGCTCAGGGGCTGCAAGCAATGCTTGAAAACTCTTCCTGCCACCACAGCACACTGCAGCCCTACATTCATGATTTCAGTGCCCGCACAGTGCAGGCAGGTGTTGAAGAGCACTTTGGAGACTCTGTGGGGAAAATGTTTGCATGTGAAGTGCCCCAACACAGCTCAGCCCCTGTGCAATCCTCCTGTGCTCTAGCAGCCAAACTGGAATCGTGTTGGGTTGCTACCAGGAAGCCCCATGCCACCCTGGCCCCAGTGCCTTCTTCCAGGCCTTTTTCTCACCATGCAGAGCCCAGAGCCATGCGCATCGCTATCATCGGGGCTGGAGTGATCGGCCTGTCCACTGCCCTGTGCATCCATGACCGCTTCCATGCACTGGTGCCCCAGCTGCAGCTGGAGGTCTATGCCGACCGCTTCACGCCGCACACCACCAGCGATGGGGCTGCGGGCCTGTGGCAGCCCTACCTGAGTGACCACGGCAATCTGCAGGAGACGTGAGTTGGGGGATCTTCCATGGTCCCTTCCAACCCATTCTGTGATAAATATGCAGATTAGGGGCTAGGCTGCTAGAGAGGAGCTCTGCGGAGAGTGACCTGGGTGTCCTGGTTGATCATGAGCCAGAAGTGTGTCTTCATGGCTAAAAAGGCCGATGGTACCCTGGGCTGCATTTCAAAGAGCACAGGCAGCAGGGTGAGGGAGGTTCTTCTCCCCTCTGCTCTGCGCTGGGGAGGCCATATCTGGAGCACTGGGCCCATTGCTGAGCTTCCTATCTATCGTGAGCTGGGGAGCCATTGGAGAGAGTCCACTGGAGGGCTGCAAAGATGGTCAGGGCCTGGAATGTCTTCTGATGGGGTTTTTCCACACAGGCTGTGGAACAAGGAGACTTTTGAATACCTCCTGGGGTACCTCAACTCGCCAGAAGCGAAGGAAATGGGACTGTTCCTGATTTCTGGATACAACCTGTTTAAGCAGCCTGTACCGGTAAGGAGCAGGGCATAGGGGAGACAGGAAGGGCTCCAGCTCTGGGCAGTGTGCAGGCTTGAGTTTCTGGCCTGGAGCTGGGCAGCAGGGACATCTCTGTCACTCCTGTCTCTATAGTTGATTACTGTCATTTGAGTGACATCAGACCTTCTCCCCTTTGCAGGATCCATCTTGGAAGAACATTGTCCTTGGCTTCAGGAACTTGACACCGAAAGAGCTTGAACTCTTCCCTGGCTACAGGTACTTTTAGGCCCTTTTTCTGAGAGTTTCTGGGCTCCATCAAAGTTACTTCCCTTAAGAGTAGTACGAATCACCTCAAAGAAAGCAGAAACAATGCATGAAAACCATTCCAGCTCCCTCTCTCATTCCAGTATATACTGTTGAACTCAAGAAGAAAATAGCTATGCAGTAAATGGGAAAAAATAAAGCCCTGGCTGTGCCCATGCATGAGGCAGGGTGCAACCACCCTTGGACAGCTGTTCTGGTCCTTACTACTTTCTATCCTCATGTCCTTCAGCTATGGCTGGTTCAACACAGCACTGATGCTGGAGTGCAGGAGCTATTTGCCCTGGCTGACCAACAGGTGAGTACTGAGCCCTGCTGCTGCTCTTCCCTGGTTGACCTGGAGGGCTCAGCAGGGCTTTTGGCCATTAGGGAAATGAACTAATAATGGCTGGAGAGTATTTAAGAACTGCTGAGAAGACCATGGATGTTTATTACAAGGAGCAACAAGCCATTCTTACTCTGTGCATCAATTACAGGCATTAATTTGAATGGTACATTGGCTTTTATGTGCCGGTAACAGATGAACTTGCTCTTCCAGGCTGGCACAGAGAGGCGTGAAGTTCTTCCACAGGAAGGTCGAGTCCTTCAAGGAGGTGAGCTGGGGATGTGGGGAGCACGAGGCTGGAATTTCTGCTGCAGAAGGTTCTGTGAGGCCATCCACCCCAAAGCACTATGCTGCAGCAGAACTTAGGGCTGGTGGGGAGCCAGGATGCAGTCAGGAATCAGCAGTGCAGCTTTGCCTTAAGCTGCAGACACTTTCTTTGCTTGTACATTTGGGAGCTGTGCTGAGAAAGCTGTGGCCTGGGTCTGGCCCTTCTGTTTTATTCTTTACCAGAGTGCTGGACCAAATGCTTGGCTTGGTGTTGATGCAGGAGTCTCGTGCTCACTAGGGTAGCATCACTGTCTGCATGCTGCACACTGCACCACCTCTGTCTCTTGGTAGATGTTTTCCCAGGGAATTGATGTTGTCGTAAACTGCACTGGGATCCGTGCTGGGGAGCTGCAGCCAGACCCAGCTCTGCAGCCTGCCCGTGGGCAAGTCATCAAGGTGAGGCTGCAACCTGCCCCATATGCATCCTGTGTCCTGCCTGTCACCTGCTGTCACCCTCCTGCTTTCTTCCCCCAGGTCCTGGCCCCATGGGTGAAGCACTTCATTATCACTCATGACATGGAATCAGGGATCTATAGCTCACCCTACGTCATACCGGGGTAGGTAGCAGCGATCCTGGAGCTGGCAGTGATGTGCACTCAGAGCAACCCCCAGCACTGCTCCCTGCTGTCATCTGCACACAAGCTCTGCCTTCCCTGCCCGTCTTTTACTGTGGAGCAGAGCTCAAGGAGCAGCAGTGCCAGGCAGAGCCCAGCTTCCAGCACTTCTCCAGCATCTGCTTCCCTGTGGGAGCTTTCTTAGAGATGCTGGGATCTATCTCAGATGGCAGCAGATGCATGTACCCAGGGAGCTAAGCAGCAGGGTAAATAAATCCATGTCTGCTGTGCATCCCCCCGTGACCCCCTGAGAGCAGCCATCTACTGCACTTTGGCAATGGAGAGGTTTTTTAAGCCGTAACCTGAATGCTACACGTCTGGCACTTCCCATTGTGCTAATATCTCAGGATCAGGCAAGAAGCCATGATGTAAATAGGAACTTTGAATACTCACAGCTCCCAAGTGAAGTGCTCCAACTGATCTCTTATCACAGTCTCAACCCCACAGAAATTCCTCTCTCTATGTGTTTATTTTTGCTAGCTGTTCCATAGCCGGGTATAGGCTGGCTATGAGGGGAGCAGAAAATGGTGGGAATCTGAGCTCCTTGCCAGGAGCATTCCATTCCCTCACCCTGTTGATAGGAGATGAAATCAGCCCTTTTCTTTGCCAAGGCCTTTCGGGTGCTGATAGTGTTTAATGAACAACTTTCCCATGAGCAGACACTCAGGCAGCACTTTCCTGCCTGCTTGGCTCACAAGGGTGCCTCAGGCGGGAGCATGCTGTGGGCATGGCAGGACCCACACTGAGTGTCTCCATCTGATGGCACCAGGACCATTTACTGCCCTTTGCTCTTGGTGCAGGAGTGAGTTCACAGTTTTGGGAGGCATCTACCAGCAAGGCAACTGGAATGAAGAGAACAGTGCTCAGGACCACAAGTCCATCTGGGAGAGGTGCTGCAGGCTGCTGCCCACACTGCAGGTGAGTGACCCCAGCCCAGCACCAAACCCCAAAATCAGCAGCACATGGTGACTGCCTTCAGCAAACCCTGAGAGCTGGAGGGTTTTCTGTGCACCCCCTCATTGCTTGCACCTTCCTGTGTGTGATTGTTGGGAGGATTTTAGCTGCTGTGAGTCAGAGCAATGCCAGGCTGATGGGATTCTGATTTCAGAAAGCAGAGATTGTGCAGGAGTGGAGTGGCCTGAGACCAGCACGTCCCAGTGTCCGCCTGGAGCGGGAGAGCATTGGCCATGGGCGTTTGAGGACAGAGGTACTGTGCTCATTAACTGTGGTGCTAATTGGGTGCTGATGGCTACAAACTTGGCTGCTGTTCTACAGCCACACTGCCAGCGCTCAGCTGTCCTCACTCCATCTCCCCTCTCCTAATGGCAAACCCTCGATTCAGTTTCAGCCCAGATCAGAGATAAGTGTCAAAAACATTGTGATGGATTTTATGGGGAGAACATTCCTGCCAAAGGAAAACTTGTAATTGGAGCTTTGTCCTTCACGGACAGAAAAATTCGGAGGCACCAAGCCCTGCCTATTTCTCTTTTAAGAGAAAGGAGTTGGGAATGGCACCAGCTGCTGTGTGCCACTGTCCTTGGAGCCTCAGCATAACACCGTCCATGTAGGAGCACATCACTCCTCAGCTCTTCAGCCTGAAGCTCATCTGCAGTCCTACAAAGGAAACTGTGGTTCGGGTTTGTGCCTCTGTGCAGCACTGAAGAAAAGATTAGAGCTCCAAAGGGGATGGTGACTGCAAAATGTAATTAAGTGTAATGAAAATAGATTCAATTTTTAGCTGGAAAGGTTTGGAAAAAGCTCAGTGTATTTAGGCAAAGCCCAGAACATGGTTCAAAGTGAGGCTATGTTTGAATTGCTGTATGGATCATTCCGTTCCTTTATCAGCATGTCATATCTGTGCAGCTTTGGCACAGGAGTGGTGCAGCCATCGATCCCAGCAGCAAGTCGGGCTCCAGCTGAAGCAAAGCCATTTACCTTGTCAGGAGCAAACCCTGCATGCTCTGAGGAGCAGGATGGTGAGCTGCTGCATTCTGACTCCCTCTCTCCCCAGCAGGTCATACACAACTATGGCCATGGTGGCTTTGGGATCACCATCCACTGGGGCTGTGCCATGGCCGCAGCCCGGCTGCTCGGGAACATCCTGCAAGAGAAGCAGTCCCAGTCCCACCTGTGAGTTGCCTGCTCAGCTGGGATTATTGCAATAGCAGTAGCTTAGAAATCACAGCAAAAAGATGCAAGTAACAGTGGTGCACGTGGGCTGTTGACACTCTTGCTGGCTTTGCTGCTCTTCCTCCTGTCTTGTTTTCGGGTTGCTGCCAGTTCTGTTGCTGCCATTTGCCAGACGGCTGAATTTCCTCCATCGTGGCCTCGTGCAACCTACCCAAAGGAAGTGCTTTAAAACATGGACTAATTATCTGTGACAAAGTGCACTTCTGTCTCAGGGATCAGTCTGCAAAGGGCAGGTGGAGTTCAGTTGAAGCCTTGGCAGTCCTGCAGTTTATCTGCACACTGGGACAAGATCTGAAAGCGAGCTGGTGCCATGCGAGGTCTCCACTGGCTGCTCAGACACCCAGCACGTAATTGGATTTGCAAGCTGCCCCCAAGAGGCAAAAGCTCCTTAGTAGGAAGAAGCTCCTGGGGAAGTGACAATGGCCTCACAAGCACGTGCTCCACTTGCAATTGCTTTTCTTACGCTCACGCCAGGACAAAGCACGGGTCTTCAGCACCTGGTTAGTGTATCTGGCAGCAGACAGCAGTGGTTACCTAAAATGGCTTTCCAAGTGATGTTTTTAGTAACAAAAGCAACATGTTCCAGCCCTGTGTACTTGCCAATTCCTATATATAGCACAGTGCATATGCCAAATAGCTGTTCTTGTCCCTAAAACTCCCACGGGCACTTCGGTTTCTCATTTCCCTCAGCTGTGAGATGTGGCTGGAGGTAGCCCTGGGGCTGTGCTGATCAGAGGAGGCAGGGACAGCTCCCAGGGGGGTGACTCTTCTTGGAGAGAAGAGCAGGAGGTGGTCAGTGTTACTTCCAGTGGCCCCAGGCATGGTTCTAGAGATGAGCTTTGGCCTCTTGTTCCATGTCACGTGCCTTTCCTGCTGTAAAGATTTCACAAACAGGTGCTGTGAGGCCAGGAAGCATCAGCCTCAGATCCAAAGTGCCGTACTTGTAAATGAGAGCTGCTGCAGTGCAGCCAGCTTTATCTCACCTTCTGGGGAGCTGGATTCAACAGTCCCATGGCCCCTGCACCCTGCCCAAGGACCTGCTGTTATGCTTCAGGTTACCTAAGAGTGAGTGCTCAGTGCTGCAGGAAACAATCCACACACACAACCTGCTGCCCCCAGGCACATATGAGTTTTCTCTCTGTTTCTGAAGAGCTGTGGAGGTCACTGTGTCAGCACAGCCCCAGGAGACCTCCCTGCGACACGGTTCTCCACTGAACGCTGTGACTGTTCACACTGTGAACTTATCAAGTTTTACACATTGTGAGCAGTGGGAAGAACCTGAGAAGCTTTGCTGAGCACATGAGCTCAGTGTTTGCCATTGTACAAACACAACAGTAGTCCTCACCATAAGGGCCAGAATTTCTCAGAGGTGCTGCTCTGTCCACTTCCTTATTTCTCCACCTTTTGCATCCTTGCCTGTGCTGTGACACCTGCAGTACCATTGTGTGGGAATAGGAGCTCCTGTCACGTCCAGTCTGTCTGCCAAAGGGTTTCCCACTTCATCTGGCAGCTCACCTGATGTAATGCAGTCACATTCAGAGGGTTGTCATGCAGAAAAGAATAGTGAAAAGACAATACCTAGGGAAAATTTACCATTGATAGATGCTAAACCTAATTGTCTGTAATAGTACTGGAGTAGGAGCTGTTTGGTGAAGTGGCATCCACTTGAGTTCACTTATTCCAAATATATGAGATATTAAGGACTATATTCTCCTCACGTTTGTGCTGCTGCAACTCCAAACAAAGAACCCAGCTGGCAAAAAGCAGTTGATTCTTCTGATCTCAAAGCCTGTAGGAACAGCTGCCCTGCATTGGTCAGGATGACAAATGCAGTTGTACGTGGCCTCTTAGAAAACAAACAAATGACTGGGGATGGGGTTTTATTTCCAGTTTCTATGTTGCTTATTTTCTAAAAGGCTACAATTTAACGTGTGTGCACAATAAAGATCATAGCCAACTACCTTGTGCGTGATGCTTTCTTTTCTTTTTTGTAATGGTACCGTGGATAGGACTTCAAATGCTGATTTGACAGAAACGTTCCAGCAGATCATCATTCCTTCTCCCAGTGTTTAATGCTACATATTTCCCGAATGTTTCCTCCTGCAGAAGGAAGAACTGTCATTTCACTTTCTGAGTAGACAAACGAAGCTGAAATAGCGCAGTGTGAAGCAGTTTGGGTGTCTGCACATGGCTGCCAGTAGCCCTCAGACCGCTAAGAGCTCACAGACAGAACCGTGTGGGGCGCTGCCCTTTGACTCAGCTGATCACTCTGCTTGGAGTGCAGAGCTACAGGAGCAGTATTTTGCACTGCTGGAAGCCGTAAATGGAACACCATGGGATAGAAGAATCATGGAGAGTTAAGTTCATTTTTGTGGCAATGCGAAGGTAAGAGAAGCAGGAGGGAGCCTGGACAGCTACTGCAAATGTGTTCTTGACAAGCAAAAAATGCCCTCTCCAGAAGCAGAGTCAGCACATTTTAGGAACTCACAGTTCTCAACAGCGACGGCCTGTGACACAAAACAAAGCTGGAAACACATCAAGTATCAGTAAAGTTATCCTCTGTAAGCCAGCGGCAGCTCTGGCATTTTGCAAAGCAGAATGAACTTTAGGAATGGCTGAGGATGCCAAAAATTCACGGAAGACAGAACAAATACTCTCCCAAGTATTACTGCCATGATACAAACTCACAGCAGCGAGAGCAGAGATGCTGCATGCTGAGATGGGAGCACGCTGTGATAGCACACGCAGTGTTGGCAGATGATCACCTGTGGTGGCTCAGATATGAATCTCTTTGTTTGTAAATCACTGGGCATCAAAACGCCACTGGAAGAGCAGAGGAATGCAGTCAGAGTTACACAGTTATGTCTCGTACAAATGAGATAAGTAAAGTTTACATGAAGAAGTAAATTAACAGAAAGAAGCCTCCCTGCCCTGAAGGCATCCACTATCTGACCATCATGACAAACCCCACTGAGGCTACTTACCTTTGTAACAGTCCTATGGAACAGCCATTTTTACTGAAAAAACTATTTATTTGTTCAACATAAAATATCTAGTGTGGAATTAAACGATTCAATGTTGCATCAGTAACAGAGGAACAAAAGGAGTATTTTACAACAAGCTCCATATACACAAAGTTTTTAAACATTAAAACGTATCCAGCTTAGAAACTGTACATTCAAACACAGGAAAACATTCAATGTTCTTTCTGCAAGCATTTAGGAATACGAAATCATTCCATCAAAGCACACTTGGAGAATTATTTTTCCCACAACAGCTTTGCACATTAATATATTGAACAGATAGCAAAACTCTGAATCCCACAACTCTGTTTGCTCTCAGTTATAATCCAAAACTATGTCACTTCATTGTTTTCAATGAACTAGCTCTATTAATTCCTTCATCAGTGAAAAATACTCAGTGTGTAAAAGGATCTTTGGAAGCTTATTATATACATCAGTGGCGTTGCCATATTGACAATGACATGTGATTATAGGCTGCAGTGTATCAAGCCAAACAGCCCTTGGTTTTTCAGTGAGCTGTCTACAACGTCCTTCCATTCTTAATAATGCTTGTGTTAGATACATTCTCAGTTGCAGAATTTGTAAAAAGTGAAAAGCAAAAATGCCTTCAATTTTTATCTTAATACAGGTTAACACTGTGAACCACTCAACAGCATCCAAAGGCTTTGTGTTATCTATAAGTCTTTACGTTTGAAGTTTACTCGATATCTATGCTTCCCTAAAACCCTCTGAATGCATGTTTTGAAGGCCATTGCAATGCTGCTGAATATTGGCTCAAAAAAGAACAAAGTGCCGTGTGAACGGTAACACTGAAAAAGCAGAACTTCAACAAAAAGGCTTTCAAAAGGTAGCAGCCAGGCTGTGAGGTGGCATTCATCCAGCCATGGGTTTCATTTTATATTGACCCTGACCTCTAAGGTGGGCTCACACCCAGCTGGATTCTCCTATAGGCACTCCAGTTTTGGGGTGTACACTGAACTGTAAGCATCCAGGAGATGCTTCCTTCCTCTGCCTGCACCACGTCCATCCCTCGTGCATCCAAGGGAAATGAGTCAGTGCATCTCTGAGGCAGCACTGAGCTACCCCAGTTGCATAGTATATTACAGAAAGTTATCCAACTACAGCCTGATAAAAGGTGGCAAAAACAAATTACGTGCACTGGTTGTCAGCTCCATGAGAGCCCTGTCTGTTTACTGAGGGCTGACTGGAACTTGAGCTTGCTGGAGACCGAGCACACAGGATACAGACACAGCAGAGACAAAGATCAGAGATAACCAGACCCACACGAAGCAACAGCCACTGGAACAGACAGTGCATTCCTACATCGTCCACCATATCTACAGCAGGATCCCCTGCGAGCTGAGCTGCATTTTCATATAGCCACAAAAAGAAAAGTGCCTGCTTATACCAACTGCTTCCAGAATCTCCTACTGCAGCCACCATCAGAAAGCAGTAAGTGAGCAGACAGACATTCTAGTGCCATCTCAAACTCAAGCTTTTCTCAGCAGAAGACACTCAAACATAGAATATCAACAAACTCTTTGGCCTTTTTTAAATTGGTCTGAGTTTCCTCAGTTTCTCGTCTAATTCTCCTTCAGTGCTATAAACAAACAGCCCAACATGTCTCAGAGCATTATACAGCACCACAGCGCTGCCAATCCCTAAGTGAAAGGTGAACCCCAACAGTGTTCATTTGTATTGCACCCAAAAAACAGACTCAGCAACCTGTTATTGCCCCACAGAAGAGGGGCTTGGTTCCCAGAATACTTAAAATACTCTATTGTGCAAAATTTGTTGCACATTTACCTATGTTTCTGTGAGACAACAGATCACATGTATTAGAAAAATGTATTGCTTTCCCACAGCCTATTCATTAGCATCTAGTCCATCTCATTCCATTAGGTCATGTGTTCCATAGCGAGGAATTCAGAAAGCAAACTGAGCCATAGATGAGACAGGTCTCAGTTTCTGTTTGTATTTTCTTGCTGCATATCCACACTCTGAATTCTGACTCTCTGCAAAGACAAATTTCTGATAAACAAGATAAACTTATCCTCACCTGAACTCTGTTGCATTCTCCAACAAGAGCAGGATCATCAGCCACCAAGGACTGAAGGAATGAAGTTCCTCTTCTCAGGAAGATTGTGGTTTAGCTCTTCCAGGATTTTTCTTTCTGACATGATGCCAGCTACATTCCTTTGTCACCTGCTTACCACTGCAGTCATGCAATCTGCAGCTATTGAGAAGTGCAGTCCAGCTGTCAAGAGACCAGCTTCTGCTGGGAGACACTCCAAACAGGCTCCGTCCAAACTGTTCCACGTAGCTGTTCAGACTGAGGCATCTTCACCAAACATTTTGGGTACACCACTGCAGGAACACACTTAGGCAAATTGAGCAGAAACAGACCTGAGCCCATGCAGAAAACCACAGCGTGCATCTCCACACACAAAGAGACACCAGCACAGCTGAAGCAGTCTTCACCAAGCAACACAGTGCTCAATGTTCCTGGCAATGGTAGAAAAGTCAAATTCTGCACCAAAGCATCAAGATTTACAGAGTACATACACTTCTCATATGAGATTCCATCTCTGCAGCAAATACCACTCCTCACCAACTCAAACTACCTGCCTCGAGTGGGAGAAACATTCAGGACATAGATTCCAAGCAATCTCACAGTGCCTGTTAATTCTCATGGAGCAGAACCCATAAGCAAGGGAATAGAAAGCATTGGTTGGTTTGCTGTTACTGCATTGTTGTTGATGGCTAAAAAGTGCAAGGCAGGCATCTAGTTCATAAAACCTATTTTGTAGTGTATGGAATCCACCGTATGCTATACCAAGTACACAATAAATATTAATCTTTTGTTTTTAGGCATCGAGAGTACATTATTTTAATTACAGCTTATACCAAGTGGCATTCAGTTAATTATTTGCTTGACACGGGACATTTTAAGCTGAATAGCTGACCATGCAAGCACAACAGACTTAAGAAAAACCCTTCCTGCTAAATTTCAAATGACATCTGGATCAAATGCCTTTCAATATGGAAGTAAAGTCTTTATGTGTGTGAGCAAAGAGCAGTAGTGACACAATTTACTTAGGTTCAACCCAGAAGTTCCTGCAGTTTGACACATGACATTGGCAGTGACAGTATGGTCTGCTTTCTATGCTTCAGAGTTGGCCTTTTGTGGAACTTATCTTGCTTATTTCATCCATTTCTTCAGCAGGATTTCATGTCTCATCACTCCTGTGACCCAGAGTTAGACCTGGTGACTCCTGGGGAATGAGATCCTCTCCCAACCATCTCCTGTCCCCATTCTCTGTGGCTGGACTCCTGTAAGCCACGACCTTTCGTTTCAATGGGCAAGAAGAAGGAAGCCACAGCAGCCAGCAGGCAACATCCACTGTAAACTGCCAGTGTTAAATAGACTGAAGATTCCAACATCACCTGCAAAAAATAAAAAGATATTACCACCAGGAGGAATTTTAGGGCTGCATACTTTTCTTTCCTCAAAGACTACGGAGTCATAAGTTTTCTACTTAGCTTTTTGCAGAGCAGCTGTTCCTGACACAGGCTTCTTAGTCCTGTCCCCGCAGAGCCTGGCTCTCCCAGACTTCCTGCCTAGCATTCCACATCTGCTGCAGGTTCACATTCCCTAGAACTTGAGGTCTCAAAGGAAAAGTGGCACTGCACAACCCACAGAAACCTGTAAACCCTCACAGATCCCATCTCCACATGGGTGTCTTCCAAGGAACCCTTACATCCATCCAGCAGCCTGCTCTGTGGTTATTTATCTCCCATCATAAGACCCTTGAAGTAAGAGGTAAATTCAGAGATGAGCCTGAACTCTCTTCAGGGAACAGGCAACAACTGTCCTTCAATATATCGCACACAGACTGACCTTGGTATGGCCCTTACAGTGAGGAGGCAGGTTCTCCATCACCCTCCTAGGCCATCAGTACTGGGAGAAGGGTTTTTACCTGTGCAATGAATGGTGTTATGAGGGCTCCCACTCTGGCCATTCCACTGCATGTTCCCAGGCCCAAAGCACGTGTGGCTGTTGGGTAAACCTGTGAAGAAAGCACCAGCCTATTAACTCAAGTGAGCAGCTCCCTTCCAACCTCCTTAATCAATGAAAATAGCACTGCAGCAAGTTCTGTTAGACAACAATGAGATCGTGAACTCATATCTGGGGTTAGGTCCATTGTGAAGAGGTCATAAAAATGACTTTCCCACCATGTTCTCACTCCCCTTAAATAGTCTCATTACAAAACCAGCCTCCTTACCTCTGGAGTGTAAACATAAGCAGCCTGAAATCCTCCTGAAATAAAAGCTCTTGCAATGAAGAGCAGCACAGTAAGAACATTTCTGTGAGAATAAAAAGGAAAGGAGTGTTTGGGATTGTTCTGTACAATCTGTTTGTTTAACTTGGAGGCATGTGCAATAAAAAAAATGCTAATTTCATTACAACAATTTCTTTTTTTTTTTTTTTTTTTAAATGAACCCTTCTTATTTTTTCTGGACCCTCAATGTAATAATGATGCCAAACAATCTGCATTCCCACAATCGCATCAGTTTTCTAAGGGCATTCATTCTAACTGACAGCTGTAGACTGTAGAAATAAACAGCCAGTGCCTAGGCTTATCTAAATAAGAAAAATATATTCCACGTTATGAATGGTGCTAACAAAAAATATTGGCACACACAAGAAGAAAGTCAAACTGCAGCTTGTCTGTTTAAAATACATAAACCTCCACACCAACTGAATATTTGCAGCTTTGAAAGGTTTCTCACTGCACAGTTTCTGTACTGTGCCTGAAAAGATTTGAATTCAGAGAGCTCTCCACTGCCTATTTTGCATTGCCTTGTTCTTCAGCCCCAAGAAATAAACGTTGTCTCCCGCCACAATTAAGAAAGAACACAGATTAAGCACTGGTATTTCACTGTGTTTTACTTACCTTCCAACACATAGAAACAGCAGCAGGCTGCAAAACGAGAAGACAAAAAAGGACAGGGCCATGGTTTTCTTGCGGCCTATCCGATCAATAATCCACAGTGTTACTAACACACCTGTAGAAGGAGGCAAGTTGATTGTTGAGGATTAAGCACAGGTGGAGCTTGCATCAACTGGCTTTTAACATTGGCTATGTTATTTAGATTTGAAAATCTGCTCTCATAGTACTTTGCTGGCAGAGGAATCAAGCAGAGGTGTGCAGTAGATTGGTCCAATTACTGTTAGCACATGCAAAAAATAGCACTCTGTGTCCCAGCTGCTGAGTTTTGCTCCATGTTCACAGTGGCTGCACACTCACTCGGGGGACACGCAGTTGTAGCAGTGAGCAATCAACTCTGATATCTGCTAAACACTGATGACTGCAGTGGTTACCAACCTGAGTGCTAAAAATGCCTGCCTTATGTCTAACTAGAATATCTTTTGTTCAACTTTCAACCCCTGTTCCCCTACTAATCTTTCTACTGCTTAGAACCTAATATTTTCTTTCCATTGAGTTTTTTATATGCTGCCATTAAATCTCACCTGCTCGTTGATAAAAGAAATGGATCAAGCTCTTTAAGTCTCATATTTTTAAGTATTCTCTCTCCTGCAGTTTTTCCAGATCCCTTTAAAAGCAGACACACAGCAAGTGTGGAGTTTATGCAAGTACCGATGTTACCAGTCTCACGTTCAGAGATATCCCAATTTGTATTTCTTACATCCTGTCTTAGTATGTGCCAGGACCAAACCAGTCTGTTCAGCTATAGCATCAGCCCAAGACTACAACTGTCTTCCATTCACTTCCCAGAATGACTTTCATACAGGATAGTACTCTCATTAGGTAGGAACTATGCACATTTGCCACAGACTCACAACTTTTCACCAATTAAATGACTTCTCTTAGATTTCATGTCCCTGAAACTACAATATAGAGCAGTGAAAATATCCCCACCACTGCCTCATTGTAGTACTTCAAATAGAATAGTACTGAGAAATCATCTTTTACATCTGAAGAGACACTAGCTATTAAATAGCTATTAAATACTATCTGGATCATCCCATGTAAGACTGTTCATTGAAATTCATTTTAAATTGACTGAAAATCACAGCTGTGCTGGACAGAGTGTTATGAAACAAGTCCTCCATTGATTCACTATATCCAGGATCCTTTTAAAATAGTTTTGGATAGTCACTTATGGATAAAAGTTCAAGTGATTCTGCCCCTTTTATTTAATCGTTACTCTTCCTCTGAATGCCTAATATGTTTCTTGGAACAAATCCATAGTAAGACAGGCCATTATAGGTTCACAAAGCAATTACTAGTGATTTTATCTGTGGTGATGTCACAGACAGTGAAGGGAGCTGCAGCTACTGTGTGTACTGCATGTATCTAACAGTTCAAGCAAGGAGCCCCACTGCTTCTGGAAATACAGTGGCATTAGGCCAGACAGAAGAGCCCACTTTCTGTCATGCCAAAGTCCATTCCAATCACACTGAGCTACTGGCAGTGAAGAACTGGAGCTTTTTATCACCACTTACCTGGGAATTCTGACAGGGTTGTCCAGAGCAGATCAGTGTAGTCTTCCTCTGTCAGATACTCACAGGTCAGGCTGCACTTTGCTTTAACTTCTTTTCTTCTACTGGAAACTGTAGGAGAAGAGAAAAAATAAACAAAAAAACCCCAAACATATTTTAAGTAATCTGTTCTCTGCTCATCTTCCTTTACTCCTGGTAAAGGAACCATTCTTACTGCTGAAAATAAAAGAAGGGATGTGAACAAAAGAAATGCTGCTGTACAGCAAGTGTATTCAGACCAGAAGATACAGCTGGAACTGAACAGTTTATGATCTTATATGTGGCAGGATGTCTTACATGTGCAACTAGAATGAAAACTTACACCTGAATATCAGCTGTACAAGCTTAGTGATTTTCCAACCCAGGGCTTATGACAGTGAGCAGAATTAACATTTGTAACACAGGTTTCTCTCTACATAAATTGGGATTTAACCCTTCTTCTGTACTTTGAGAGGACAGAATAATTCCAAGTCCTTGTGACAAAAAGAAAAAATATATATATTTTTATGGACTTGCACTGTTGTGCAAGCTCTGATTCTGTGTCTTTTCCCAATGCTGTTCATCCCCTTCCCATAATTTTCAAACTACCAGACAGTTTTGACTAATCACATGTTCTGAATAAAGTCATGTCTCCCCTGGGGAATCAAACTTCTTAAGCCTCTTCTTGAAGCAGCAAAAGCTTTTTTTTATACATAAAAACCTGCAACAGAAAGGGTGTTGATTTCCCAGCATTATCTTTTTTCTCCTCAGGTCTTCACATCTTGAGAAGCTGGGAGCTCCACAGGAGCAGCAGTTATCTCAGAACCAATTAGGCCTGTCAAATCTAGAAATTTTCATTTATTCAGTCGTTCTTTACTCAAGAAGAACAGACACATTTTCTGAAATGTGTCTTCCTTTGAAGGTTGTCTTGCTGTGTCACATTTGGGGCTCAGAGACACTGCAGGACCTCTCTGCATTGTGTGGGAAACAAGGCACTGTCTGCCAATAGTGTTTAAAGAAAGAAGATGCCTTAAAATTCAGGCTGGCAACCACATCCTTACCAAACTAACTGCTGAAAGTCATCAAATAAAAGATATTCCATTACTTTACAGGGCATATTTAAAAAGAAGAGATGGTCTAGTACTCACTGCTGCACACATCTCCTGCTTGGAAGAACTCTGTAGTTAATAAAACTAACCCATAGTATGAAAAAGCATTGGAAAACCTGCAAGGATGAAAAGAAGAGAGGAAATCTCAGCTGATCACACCTATGGTAAACAACTTGAACCACAACCAAACCCACTGTGTGAGGACTTCCACCAAATACAACCTCAAAGCCATTTCCTATCAGCAGTCAGAAAAGGAAGGAGCAATTAGATCAAGAATGTTAGTGATTGAGTGGTTTAATAAATTACAAATCAATACAGTTTGGGCTTTTTTTCATGAGGGGGAAATTACTGTATTTTAGTGATACTGTTAAACACCTCAATTAAAAACCATTAGAGCAGTGCTGGCACTGAAGCATTTATATTTTCTCTTACCATATAAACCAGAGTAACAACGTGGTCCATCTAAAATGGGGTGTAAAAAGGTCCCTCATTTTTCCTCGGTCTTCCTGTTGGAAACAAATGTAAGTCAGAGAATCAGGGTGCTCACAGGTTCCAGATTGAAGGATGTACAGTGGCAAGGGATAACAATATACAGTATGATGTACTTGGACAAGTTCAGTTTGAACTTGGGGTTCTTCAGGTTGGAGGAGGCAACAACGAAGCTGGAATCCAAGTAAAGAATTCCTCTGCCAGGTGGAATTCTCTAGGAGCACAACATTATCAAAACAGTTCACGCACATGGCACAGTACTGCTTCATGAGGAAGGTGAGAATCTGAATAAGGAGGGGCTGGAAAGTGGAACAGCAGAACTTTGCCAATGCACAGCTAGCATATGGTTCACGTAGCCTTCAGTCAGCTCTGCTAAATTAGCACAGTCTATTGAGACCCAGGGCAAGGTGCCAAGGAACTACAAGCAGCCCTCCAGCAAGCAGACCTCTTTTCAACAGTGTGTTTCTAAAACAGAGTGGCAGGCTCAGCTCAGAAACCTGTGGTTAAGGAAAAATGCTTTCCCACCCCACCCTAAAAACAGAATCTTCCAAAACTTGTAGAGCATTCCTGCACAGCCCATCATCATCACCCTGACTGAACCAAGTATTTGTTAAAGGCACAAGAGCTCTGGTCCTCACCCATCTAGGCTGCAGAAAATTGAACTTGTATCTCCAATTAGTAAGACCATTTCTAAAAATCTCCTGCTTAATTCTACAATTTTGCTGCTGTTCAAACCTGCAGGCTTGCCTCTGCTGTTCCTGCTTGCTGGCTAACTTCGTAACTTTTTTTTCTATGAAAGTCTGCTCTGTGTTCTGTAAACGCAGAGCCAATTTATATGTTGACAAGGGTGCTGAAAAGTTGGCTATGTAACACTGAAGTGAAAAGAAATCCAATGTAATTCATGCAGTAGCATTCAGTTCAGAAGTAACAACCTGAATTGCTCCATGCAATAGGACTGAATTGGAGCTTGTAGCATTCTAGCTCCACGAGATCGGGATTAAATTCAAGAGATACACCTAGAGAGTCTGATTCCACCTCATCCTATGAGTTCAGATCTGGGAGGTGTGATATTCTTCAAAAGTAGGGTCTTTCTCACTGTGGTTTGGGCATATATCATCATCATCTCTCATTTTTTGTTAGTGGTTGAGACATTAAAATTAAAGTTAACATGGATTACTTGTTTACATAAATCCCTATGACTACAGTACAGTTTCACTGTTATCCTGAGTGATTAATGTGTCAGTTACCCATACATACCTGCCTGGAAATAATTAATTTTCCTAGAGGCATTGGAGCTCCGTTTTCTGTTGCTATCCGCTTTAAAGTAGCAATTGCTTTTTCTTGATTTCCAGATAATACATCATACCTTGCACTTTCTGGCAGCCACTAAGAGAGCAAAGCAGACCATATGCACAATGATGTCAAAAACACAGCAACCAACAAACTGCAGACTTTATTAGTGAGCTTACAGTGGGAAATCTCCATGATCCCAGCAGACTACTAACACAAGACAGGATCACAGAACCAGTCTTTAACAAATCAAAAAATCTCCTTTGTGTCAAATGTCAAGTTCCTCTTTAGGCTTCAAGAAACTGCAAAACAGCTTTTTTTTTTTTTTTTTGCCATACAGTCAGAACTCCAGCCTAAATTTTTCTGTTGTCTCTTTTCCATTCTCAAGAAATGTTGAGCATTTTTGCAGGATCTTGACATTATCCTTTCTCAGTGGGGAAGGCAAAGCATCCCAAGCAGATAAAAAGATGCTCTACCCATTCCAAAATTTGCATTTTTAAACACATCTTTAAGAAAATACCTACAAAACACAGGACAGCGAAGAGCAAAAGGGGGAGGGCAGAAAGAATGAGAAGCCACCGCCAGCCAAGAGTGGGCATCACCAGCACTGCTAGGAGGACTTCAAACACAGTTCCAATGGCCCAAAAGACCTGCCAAAGGGAAAAGAAACAGTCACAAATGAGAATGCTATTAAGCATTCTCTGAAACATTCAGAAATGTGCTCTCTAGGGACAGCTGGAGAGAGAAATGCCAGAGACATTTCAAACATACACCACTGCATGCAAACAGAAATCCAGAGATGTACTGGGGATCTGTGGTACATGTTGCAGAAGCTCAGCTCTGAAAACCTAATGTCACCTTTCTTTTGACACTCCTGTTTAACCAGAGGTAGCTTCTTATAAGGAACAGACTCATCACATTCTGCTTCTTAAGCAAAATGACTGCTAACATCTATGTATGGGTATTGTACCCATCTAACACTGCAAGATTTGTTGTATTTGTCTTCCTTTGCAAAACCAAGCTAGCAAAGCCACACAGAGTTTGTCCTATAAGTGAAAGAAGAAATTGATACCTTCCTAGCAAATAATGGAGCTGGCACCCTGTTGCATGTCCTAGCCATGCACGATTATTCTCCTCTGGATTATGAATCCATAAAAGGATAATCTTCTTTTTCTTGACAGCTCACTATTTAATGCTCAGAATATATTTCTAACCCAGTATTGCTCTGAGGTAGCCAAACTGTGGCAGAACAAAAACGACACAGAAGGGAGTGATTCATCTGCTGAACTCTATTTACAAAAGCTTAAGCAACTGAAAGTAGGACTAGCCAGCAGTTATCTTAGAAAACTGTTTGAGTAACTGAGAAGCTGTTTCAGTGTAGTGAGGTTTTGCATGAGGATGCTCCTTCCAAATGCACCACATCAGACAAGTAACAGCACTGCTCTCTGCCTAACTGTCTTCTACTGGCACACTTCAATTCAAGGGCTGCAAATTTTGCTTTTAAAGTATTTATAAGGCAAAATTCCTCTCTGTGTGACTTTGATACATTTGAATTGAATCTGGAGAGCTGAATTTAGCCTTGCACTTACTGTACAGTCAGCTCTTCATTATCCATTACTGAGCAGTACATCAATTTCACTGCAGCATTAGGTGACACCAGAGGGCTCTCTGCATGCTGCCTTCAGAAATGCTGGATACTTGGCACTGTTCTGGGACCACTGGCCTCAGTGCTGGAGAACTCCATGCTAACTTAACTGTCAACACCTGACTGCTGCCATGTGTGACATTATTAATCAATAGAACTGAATGGTTGCGACCAACAGCAGAATTTGTCCCCTGTGGACCAGCACACATAGCTACACTGCTCACCTCTATTAATAAAATGCATTTTGCTCTGGCTTTCATCGGAAGGAATTCGGCATATAAGGTTACCCTGAAAGAGTGAACATTGAGAAAAACATCATGTTAGCACACTGAGAGATGTCAGACACTATGCTTGTCTTTTATTAAAATTGCCAAAACCACAGCAGTAACAAAAACCCTTCCTAATCTTCAGAGCCAGGGAAGCGTGCACACTGGTTCAGACTTTGCTACATCAACACAATGTCTTTTAGTTCATCATTGCAAGAGAAGGCAGAATTTGCTCTGCTCACGTGGCTTATAGTTGTTAGCAAAATGTAACAGTTCTTGCTGCATATGTTTGCTTAAAACTGCTTTGATCTGGGACAGGCATGATGTCTGCATTTTCAATATGGTCTATCAGCAGTCCATGCAAACTCTTGCTAGTTAAGTTCTTATTTACACCTGGCTCAGAGGACATCACATTGACCTACTCTGCCAAGTTTCCATTTTCTAAGACATAATTATTTTCAAGATCTGATTGTGCTACTGGTATAAAATAATTCCCATTCTTTTACAATGAGGAATCAAAAAGAAATTGTCTAACTTTGCAGAACTGCCATTTCCTGATTGTGCCAATGGTATGGCTTCTGTGTGGACAGAAGACAGAGCCAAAGGGCCAGCAGACAGCCAAGGCTCTCTTGTCTTCTTCAGTCTGGTAAGACTCTTGGCTCCTACTCTCTTTGCATTCCAATGGCTCATCCTCATCTTTGAAAGAATACAATATCTTTGAAAGAGTGGATGTTGCGAGGGTGAGTGAACAATCATACTCATGGTGACATATTATCTCACAGGAGATTGCAAGAGGCCTCAGGTGCAGGTCCAGCATATGCAGAGGGAAAGGGACATCTGCTATAGTTAGTTAATTTATTACTGCTGGATGTATTCTTTATAACAGCACGTTTCATACAAACCTTTCTCCCATACCAACTATGGAATATAACAATATAATTATAAAGATGCCAGCGTTATTTCCCTGAAATACAGCTACTCATAGCCAAAGTAATATTGTCTACTTAATACTAGAAAGGAGCTATTTCTCATGCCAGATATATATTAATTCTTTTTATCAAAGGTATTGCTGTTATAGTTAGAGCAAGAAACAGACTCAGTAGCAATGGAATCCACTCTGAGCTCTGTAACCAGCTCCTCTTTGTCTCTCATTAAGTCATGCAGCCCTTATGCTTTATTCACCTCTCTATAAAGTGGTATTAGCTGAGCTGTAACTGTTCCACTGGGGCTCTGTGGAACATCATTAATATGAGTTTGCAGTATGAGGCATTATTAATTCTGATGCTTCGTCTTTGTTGTTCTCCTGCCTCATTCCAGTTGTGCTCAGTTGGAACTGCATGGCAGAAAATGCCTCACTGCTGCTCAATACACAGCAGGATAAGAACTTTCCAATTTTACATGCATGTTATGCTTTTGTGCAGCTTCTAACAGGGAGCAGACGAGCAGTAAGAGAAGATTAATAAAACTGTGAAGCTCCATCTCAGCTCTGAATCTTTTATCTGGGAATAGTAATAGAAAAGACAGGATATTGACTTGCCTTGTGAAGAAGTCTATGAGCCATCAATCAAAGTTAGGTTCTGATTACTCTGAAATAGCACCTCCACGGAGCAAAATATCAATTATTAATAAGGATAAAAGACTACGTGGAGAAAGACCAGGTATACTCATCCCTTTCCATTTATAATTAAAAGCCAAGAACAATTTATTTATTAAAGTGGAAAATTTAGAGATCCTCCTCTTCAGAATGGAATGATACAGTCCTAGAGAAATATCCTGACACTACCTTCGTACCAGAAATGTGTCTGAGCCATGAAGACATCTGAACTGCTCCAGGTTTGGGCTATATGATTTTGGAACTCCAAATCAGGTTCAGACGTGAAGGTTTAGGCTCTGATTGAACAACATTTTAGAGCTTTACAAAGCAGCAGTAGTCAAGGCTTCACTCTACCTCTAACTGCTAGTGTTTAGATCATCATCTATCTTGCAAAAAATCCATGTCATCCCTTATTGACTACTCCCAGCACAATTTGTTAATGCAGTGTTTGGGCACGACTACAAAATGCTGTCTATTGCACTTTATCCACTGCTAGGAAAGCTATTTGGGCCTCTCCTTTTCACCTGAGGGAATGAGAGGAACTTAATAGGACTCAAGGCATACAACATACCACATTTAGGTACCCAGCTTTTTCACACAGAAGTCATTGTAAATCTGATAGATTACCTCAGTGATCTATTAGATATCTTCAAAGGTTTACCAGAATGTAATATATTAGTTCCAAAATACTAAGAGGAAAGTGGGGTTGGGATAACTAAACTGAGGGAAGTCTTCCATTTGACATAAGCATTTAAAAAAAAATAGCACAAAGAAGATAGAAAAGAGACTTGTGAATATTTACTTACGACTGAGGCACTCCTCCAATCCCAAAGCCCACCAGGCCCCTCAGCACCAAGATCCAGCTGTATATTGGTGCAAAACCACTGAGGATCCCATAATAGAGAGTCCATAAGACGCTAATCTTTAGACCCTGTATTTAACAAACAAGCAAGGGAAAAATAAAATCTCTGCTGTAACACAGCATAAACAACATGTAAACTAGAGCTTCACTACCAGAAAGTTCAAGTGCTGCTTCTGTAAGTCCAACAGCTAAAGGTTTCCTAAAGGCTAGTCAAAGGTGGCACAGGTGGTACCAGGACAATAACACAATCAGTAGGTGATGAATTTATGAACCCATTCACAAACTGAGCAGAGAATGCCTCTATTTGTACAGCGATTGGCTGTATTGCACCCAGAATTTCACAGAGGCTTTCACAACAACAAAATGCTTCACACCACCAGGCTCTTTATTTTTCTCACTTCTTATTTTCTTCTTTACTCTCCCAAACTTCTGTCCTTTTATTTCATGGGAGGTCGCTTCTGGCTCTGCTTAATTCTGCTTAACTCTACATACATATGAGCCATGACATCTGTAAACATCATTCATTAAAATATGCACACTGCTGCAGTACTTCCATATGTTCCAGTAGGAGCTGAACACTTACTGTTTTTCTCCCATATTGATCTGAAATGTTTCCCCAGAGGGTGGAGCTGGACATCATTCCCACAAACACTACCTAGGAAACACCAGAAAAAAAGTCTTCTACTTAACAACAAGACAAGTAAAAATTCCCATACGACAGCAAAGAAAACACAATTTCAAATGAAACTTGAAAACTTCAGCACTAACAGCAGGCCAAAATTTTCACGTGTTCTGGGTCTAGTTCCTCTGCAGTAGAGACTATTAAAGGCAATTATTCATACACTGAGATTATTCAAAATGCACTCTAGCCCAACTTTACATCTACTGAGATGAAAGGGAGTTTGTTGTCCAGGAATTGGGGTGAATTTCAGCAGACTGAATCTCTGCAAGGCTACTTGTCTTCAGAGAAGAATGAAATCTTGCCCATGTAAGGTAATGGCAATTATTCTGAGTCAATTCATATATTTTCCTGGAAATTACATAAAACTCTGCAGTTAAAGCTTGCAAATTTTCCTCATTTCTCACTGAGTTTTCCTTCTTCAAGCTCTGGCTTTTAAGAAAGGCCATGAACAGATTTAACTGTGGAATATAAAGCATAATGTCTGAATAACAGTGAGTGGAAAAACCTTACAGAATACAGGAGCTGTCAGTTATTTTTCCTACCGATGTGAGCAATGCAACCTGCCAGCTTGGTAATCGCCACTCACAATGAAGCTGAGGAGCTAGGATACTTAAAATCATCATTTCCATAGCATCTGCCATCTAGAAAGGTAAAAAAGAAACAAAAATAAAGAACTGCCTGTAAATTAGATTGATATAACAGTCATTAATCCTCCTTCTTGAAGCTAACTTTGGTTCTTCTCTTGACATTTCTTCTCTGTAGGTGAAACAAAACACTTATGCTTGCAAGGTACAGTAGGTGTCCACCGTAAATAAGGGCTCCAGACATCATTACCCAAAAATACACCACAGTGGACATAACATAAAATGCTTCAGAAATAGCAGAAAAGTGAAAACAAAGCCTGTCTTCCTGTTCTTGATATCAAAGTTTAAAACTAGAAGTGGGGAAGCTTAAAACTGAATTGGTGTTCATCTGAAGCAGAGACTACAGTAATATTGACTAATACAGCAAAGAAAGAATTTAGCTGGTGGATAAATGTGGTAAAATTGTTGAATGAAAACTGAGATCTGTAGGAATAGGATTTTATCCTTTCCATTTGAAATAAGTATTTTAAGTAAAGAGTTTCAGCAAGAGAGAAATCAATTATTCTTTACCTCCACATAACAAGTTTGAGTCCAGCTGTCACTCTAGTATTTCAGGTAAAATTCTTCCTCCATTGCATAATTATCTGTTTAGAGACTTTTGTCTACAGAGAATGGCTACAGAATTTGAAATCACTGGGATTCTGTAACAGGTGATCATGCAATTCATCTTGCTAACAATTACTTGCCCATGCTAATCCTGTAATTACAGAGAGCTTCCACTGGAACTTCCCAAATCCAATGGCTTCCACCGCATCTTCCACCATGAAAGTATCTAGAAAGAAAACAATCTGAGTGCAGAAACATACTCCTTTCGTAGTAAGATGCATCCCTTGATGCAGCACTTTCTGTCAATGCAGCTATTTATTAACTGGGTAATCTGCTTAGATTTAAAATAACTAACAGAGAGCTACTTTGCTTTTATACAACTTCTACCCAAGAAAATCTCCATGTTTTTCAGAAATTGTCTTAGAGCCAAAACAATTCTAAATATTTATAAAATATTTTCTTGACAAAGAAATAAATCACAGTAACACCAATGACTTCAGTGCATTCTCAGCCTGCTACTCCTGGGAGTGACCTCACCAGCCACTGACTTACAACTTCCTTTGGTGAGAGGTATATAGAACAGCACAGAGCAATACTATACAAGGGATGGAAAATGCAGAAGAATATTTTATTGAACCGACAGTCAAACTGTAATTATTTGAATGAAGAATTTGTCCAAGACATCTATATCTTAATACAGTTCTGTTAAAAATGCTGAGGGTTCTTGTTTCATTACCTCATTATTTTGTGCTATCTGAACAAGCAACGATATCTCAAATTCCTTTGCTCAAACAGAAAATGAGAAATACAACCAAAATATGTTTTGATCTTCCATTTGTTTAAAACAATTTAAGTCTCAAGGTTTTAACACTTCCAGCTCTTAATTAAGTACATTTGCCACAGAAAAGTTTTATCTAACTAAGAGTTGGGCATTCTCACAAAGCAGAAGACCAAAAGGAAATCAAAACCAAAGCAAAATGAAATCAAACAAAAACTAACTGACAAAACAGAAATGTCATGGGACCCCAATCTAAGACTGCAGCCCAGGCAGTGGGCACTGAAGCTCAGCATGCTGGCATGTTGCATCACTTCCACTTTTTGGGGTGATATGTCAATTGAACCTCTGTATCTATCTGCAGATTTGCATTGATGCAGTAAGCCTTTCAAGAAATTCATCCACTTCATGCCATTCTGGCTCCTACTGCATCGATATGTTAATAAATAAGTCCCTGGGAAAACAGCTGTTCTACAGAACTTCAGTATGTTTTGTGCTAAGACACAATCTGCACTTCTCAGATCTTCCTTCAGGACAGTCAGCTCTTTTCACTTAGGCAGAAAGCAGAGGCTGGGATATGAATGTGTTCTGTGTCCCTCTTGTCCTCTAGGTTAATGGGAGACAGGAGCACTGCAGAGGCTTTGTGCTCAGCCCTAAAGGTGAGCCAGGTGTAACTGTTCCAGCAAACTTGGTGATGACTTAGGAGCACTGATCAGTTTTAAAGGAAAGTTAGCCAAGCTGCCTATTTGAAATAGGTGCTGACAACTGGATACCCCCATCAAATCAAGCACACAAAGAAATCCTTAGGGGACAACGTAACTAAATCCCCATGTTCAGGTGTTTTGCCTATGTTACTGCTTTCTTTTTTGATCTGAGGATCTCTAACTTCTCTAAACTCAGTGCACTAATCCTGGCTGAAATGAAGAGGCCACATCTTTTTCCTTGAAGAGAAACAAGAAACCTGCTCACCATCAGTTGGGTTGGCAAATTCTTTTGGCACTGCAGCTCCATCCTCCAACTCAATAGCCTCTAGCTCTGTCCGAACACCCTCAATCTGAATTTCATGTTCTCCTGAAATGGCATCCTCCTCTGACCTTGAACTTTCTCCAGTGCGGCGAAACTTGACTACCCTAAGAAGAGAGAAATGAGGATTAATGCTTTGGTGGATGTCTTGTGGATTGCTGTGTTCAGTTAGTCTTGAAAAGCTATTTGATCAAAGAGGTGATGGGCTAATCTCTGCAGTGAGACCAGGGAGAGAACAAGACATGAAGAGAGAACTTTGCTGAACTGATCCAACTTTCATGGCTTACTTAAGAGTGATTTTTTGCAAGGCTTCACATAACATGGAGGAGGTCCACCTCCCATCATTTAGCTTTCATGTGACGAAACAAAGATTTTAAAACAGGCCTAACATAACTAGTGTAACACATCCCTCAGTCCTCCTTCAGTCTACCCCAACATCAGTGAAACTTTTCACCTTGGTAACTGACAATTTCTTGGACTTCAGTGAAGCTTTTTTCGTTGTTGTTGGAAATAGATTAAATTATTCTTGCTGCTACCTCTTTGACTTCTGGTGCTTAAACATTTTAATTCTATGATAAAGATGAGCAGAAAGTCCCTTGAACTTCAGCTAAATCCTCTGCTTTAAAGGTTGCCAAAACTAAAGTAGCAGCATCCTTGCCAGCTGCAGCTGCAGCAAACTGACAGGCATGCATGACATTTCTAAAGGTGATCTGAAAGACTTTATGTATTTGGCAATCTTATTTTCTCTTACAAGTGCTGATGGCGCAATCCTTATGAATGTAAGGGCAAAATGACAGGCAACCTACACAACTCCTGCAAATGGCTTTTGGTCCAATAAGAGGATGGAAGAATTAAAATCTCAGTCTCCCATGGGTTGTCTACAACTGAAGGAGTCCTGGCTGCAATGAACCATCCAGTCCAGCTCAGGATTTCTCTGTGGAAGAAGCATAAAGCGAAGGGATCCAAAACACTTTTCAGTTTCACAGACCTGGCACATAATATAGCTGACCACATCCCATCTGGGGAATTGCACGTACTCACTAATGATATTCTGGCAACAATCTGGAGAGAGAGAGGTACAGTCATCGTTTAGTGAGGCTGTCACACACACACAAGCAGTTGATTTGCAGGCTTGTGAGATGTTTTGGAACTGCTTTTTTTGTTCATATAGACAGGACAACTTGAGATATGCATGGGGTAAACAGTTACGGTAATACTTGGATTAAAAATGTCCCTGAAGAGATAATCCTCATACAACCTACAACATACAAAGTCTTAGCACTCACTGATGTTGCCTGCCTGTGAGCTGATTTATTTATTTTTATTACAAAGGGCGATTAATAGGAAAATGCCATTCATGTTGTACTTGCAAAAGCTCTACAAGCAACTGGTTTAACTACAAGAAAGTAAACTTTTAGATTTGCAATTTCTTGTCATTAAGAAGGACTATTACCATAATTTCAGTAGCCCCAAAGCCTGAAGCTAAAAAAGAAATTGAAGGATTTTGAGAGCTACAAAAAGCCACTGCTCCATGGGGTTATGACTGAATATCATTCATGCAAACTATACTTGTAACTAGACCATGTTTCAGTAAGCCACAAGCCACGTTTTTTATACTAAGAAAAACCTTTCCAATGTAAAATACCACAAAGCCCATGTATTACTTTTGTTTCATACTGTATAGCTCAAGTAGGCTTTTGGAACTGAGCATTTTAGGGAGTTCCAGGTGCTATACAAAGGTACACTGATTGATCTAAAAATCATAAATTCTTCAGTGGCAATCCAAGTACAGAGCTCACATTCCTCATCACAAGGAATTAAAGAAAATGCTTTTCACTTTAGAACACACGAAGCAAATTGACACAAATGAAGAACAACATGCAGTGCCACCGACCATCCCACACTTGCAAAATGCATCTCAGAGAGCTGCATTTGTTTGCAAGATCCCACAGCACTGAATAAGTCTAATTATACCTTCATTGAAAAACACTTCAGAACATTTTTTGCCCTCTGTGCTTAGTTTTCTAAAATAAAGAGATTGGGAAAAATGGCCAAATGTAAATTATGTATCATTATTTTTTACTTTTAAGGTGATTACAACTGAGCTGAGCACTTGAAAATACCTGGAGCTCACATCCATCTCCTCAACTTATTAAAAATGTTATTGGACAGATTGCTCTGTCATTGAGACGAGCTCATTAATATTTAAAATCAACTTTAAGCATTTGTTCCTTGCAGAGTGAATGATTTCCAAATAGGAATATATTTCAAACCACGTGATAATGGAGCACTGGGAGAAATGCATTTATTTGCAAAGACAACATTTTGCACCCGTGAAAAGGAAAGGAAATCTTGCTGTTAAAATGCTTTTCTCACCTATTTGCACAGATTTAACAACCACATCCCAACAGCACGGAGTTTGTTATAAACAACAGCATTCTCCCTGTGCAGCACTGTGTGCTTTACTGCAACACACAGTGAGCAAATATTAACGACACTCAATGCAAACACACCTTTGCAAAAAGAGGTTGTGATCTGCAATCGGCTCACGGCACAAAGCAGGAAGCTGAGGAAGATGCCTTCCTTAACCCAACGTTATTTACAGATGCAATGCACCTTGCAAATGCAATAGCAGTATTTCCTCTCAGAACATTTTTTGGCACTTTTCACGGTTTTGTTCCAGCCCTCCTTATTTCTACCACCATCAGGTTCATGCAAAAACATAAACGCATTGGATTTATATAACAACTGAATCCCTGCATGCCCCCAGGATGCTGAAGCCAGGCAGCTGCACAAGGAAAATGGCCTGCTTCCCAGGGCCTGAGACACTTCCTAAAAACAATTCCCTTAAAAATCGCCAGGATGCACAATATCCCTGCAGCCCGTTTAGAAGAAACCCTGCGCATCCTCGCTCCCCTACCGGTGCTACTTACGGCAGCTGTCTCAGCTGGAATAAATCATCCTCCATTGCCAGGCTGCGTCTGGAGGAGCTGCTCTCATCGCTCTCGCATGGCGGGGATGGATGCAGCTGTAGGAAAACGGGCACGGATGGGGATGGAGGGCTCTGGTGGTCGCAGGCACCGGGCACGGTGCGGCACCGCACGGCACAGCACGGCACGGCTGGGCTCAGCACGGCTCAGCACGGCACGCCGGGGAGGGCTGAGTGGCTCCCTCCCCTTGCCGTGCTTGCTGCGGGATGTGCCTGCCAGCCTGCACCGGCTTTCCCGGCAGCCGTGACCAGGGATGCGTCCGTTGCGAGGTTGGGGCACAAGGGATGCTAAAGTGGCAGCAGAGCTGGGCAGCATTGGGACTTCTGTAAGGAAAGCCAAGCAAAGTTATTGTGGGCACGGCTGATCCTGAAATGATAGCAAAGGGTTTTTGGGGGGAGCACAGTGCAGTCAGGTAAGCTGTTAACACTCCACTTTCATGAGGGTCTTTGCAGAAGATTATGTTGTTCCAGTGCCTGTTTCAGATACCCAAGGAAAGTTCCCATATTTAATCTCTTCTGGTGACCTGACAGGGTTTCTGAGTGTGCACTCCACAAACTCAGAATGAAATCACTTCGTAAAAATCTCAGTCATTTAGCAGCAAAATATGCTGTCACCCAGGTGCATTCACCCCTGTCGACTTTCTTCTGCAATTAGAAAATTTACTTGTGCATTTATAAAAGAATCCTTTCCAGAGAAAGGCATGCAGGAGAAAATTAAAAGAAATGTGCTAGGAAGATGACTGGGAGACTTTTTTTACATGATTAAAATGTAAGATACATTTGACTAATTAAAAAATGGCCTGAAATCAACAAGGTGAATTCAGATGAAGACAGGTGAAAAGTATTATTGTGAAGAATAAGACAGAAGGCGTGCAAATTCAGAGCAGGGAAAACAGATGATGCCCAACAGAGGGTGGGCCTGGCTGTGACAAACCAAGCATGCTCAATATGTGACTGAGTGTTGTTCAGCAATCACACAGATTCAGTTTATGATGCTAAATACTGAAAATTGAATAGTTTTTAGTATTTATAGGAAAGGTCTCACAGGCGGTGTAGCTAGAGTTTCAGCTGCCTTAAAAGTTGAGAGAATAATTCTTTAATTTGTGCCTGGGAGTAGAATCCTGATGCTCACACTAAGCAGCTTCATTTCACATAACCGTGTGTCCTGCGGTCACCATCCATGCATTTTGTGTAGGACCAGACTGTACAGTTGATCACACAAGACCTCGTGGATGTCTCAGGTACCTTCATGTCATTTCATGTGGATCAAGATGGGCAACTGTCACCTCACCTGACATTTTCTGCTCTTCCCTCCCAGACACACAGACTTGCACAAACAGAGTGGCTCTTTCATCGTGCATCCTTGTTGTCTTTGATTTGGGTGGTGTTGTGATTTGGGTAAAAAATGGCTGTTTCAGTTGGTTGTTCTCACAAAGGGGCTCAGCAGTTTATATGGAATAAAAGGCAGCTTGGCCCATAACGTTAAAAAAATGAAAGGCTTTGGCAGCTAAATCTCATCTATCCACACATTCCTCTTCAGAAAACACGGGTTAAAGAAACCATATTTCAATTTGTTATATAATCAGAGAAGTCTGCTCTGTCTTGCTGGTGAAACACCGCAAAGCCCACAACAGGAGGGTGGAAAGTTTGATCCTCTCAGCACCCTGGTGCTTTTTGTTCATGTACTCAAAGTATTACGTCAGTGCTGTACATCCCACAGGAGTGCTGCAGCAGTCAGGGCAGCTTCATTTGCCCTTCTCTTCCACCACTTCCCCACCTCCCTCAGTCTCTCGTTCCTGTGCTCTCTGGGCTCCCATCTCCCTGTGGCACATATGGAACAAGGCCAGTCAAACCAGGACTGGGCTGAACGGTGCGCCAGGCACTCTGTAACACAGCTCGGTAGTTAATTTGGGAAGGTGTAAAGAGGAGGACGCTGCTCCTTGCCAGGCCCACAGCCCAGTCGGCAGCTGCCACCTCGAGGAGCTCCCAGAAGCTGCACTGACGGCAAACACTGCTTTCGCTACACGACCCCTAGAGCACCTCTGTTAAAAAAAAAATAATAAAAATGACAGCACTGTGTGCAGAGCGAGGCCTTCGAGTCAGGCACAGAAACCTGCACCAAACTGGGGACTCAGCAATCCTCGCCCAACGCGCGGCCTTAGCAACCGTTGCTAGGGGGGCGGCCCGGCGCGGAGCGTGCTTATGGCGTCACTTCCTGCGTCTCTCGCGCTACTTCCGGTACCCCGCGCTCCCCGTCCGTCAGGCCGCCCGCCCGCGGGGCCGGGTTCCGTGCTGCGATGCTGCCCGGCGGCGCCGTGCGGCGGGCGCTGAGAGCCGGGGCGGGCGGCAGGTCAGCGGCTGGGCCGGGAGGGGTGGGGGTCGGCACGCGAGGCTCTAGCGTTGCCCCGAGCCCCGTTGCGTGGCCGCCTCCGTCACCGTCCCCGTGTCTTCTCGTGCAGGTACAGGGCGATGCGGAGCTGGGGGGTGATCGGGGGGCTGGCGGCCGCCGTGGCGGCGGGGATCTACGTGCTGTGGGGGCCCATCGCCGAGAGGAAGAAGCGGAGGAGAGGTAGGGAGCGGCGGGGGGAGGGGGGCGAGGCCGTTGCTGAGGCCAGAGGCCCGGTTTGGGGTTCCCCGGGCACCCAATTGTCTGCATTCGTCATTAGGAACTGTTGGAAATGATGGGCTGTCACTGAAGTTAAGGTTTGGGCCGCTGTCCTCGCCTTTAAAATGTCACAGGTTACAGTCTGCGTTGAACAGAGGACTTTTGTTCCTTATGTAAGGTATTAATTGTATCTGTTATTAATAATTGTGGCTTACTGAATATATGCTCGTGTCTCTTTTGTGGTAATTTAATTACTGCTGCGGGTCAAGGATCTTGTTTTATTTTGCATTTTGGGATGCAAAACAGCCATGTGAGAACCTTCTAGTTTTCAGCACCAAATAAACAGAAATCATGTAATTTCCATAGCAAATTCACTTGCCAGTGAAAGCAGCGAGGTTTTTGCAGCCTGCAGTGTCAGCTCTTCCATCTCTGTTGGCAGGCCTGGTGCCTGGCCTGCTGAACCTCGGAAACACCTGCTTCATGAACTCCCTGCTGCAAGGCCTGTCTTCGTGCCCCTCGTTCATCAGGTGGCTGGAGGAGTTCACAGCACAGTACAAGGCAGAACAGAAGCAACCCAGCGAGCAGCAGTACTTGTCACTCACTCTGTTGCATCTCCTAAGAGGTACCCAAACTTATTCACCTGTGGTAAGCTAGGAAGAAAGCATTTAGCATCAACATTAATCTTTCTCAAAGGAAGAGCAGGCGGAGCTGGGCTCCTCTCTTTTTGGTTTAGTGTCTCAGGATGTTGTTCACACTAAAACTGTGCTACTGGAGCTTGTAAGTTTAAGTGATAAAAGGTCAATGAGACATTGGTGGTTTTGTGATACCTAGAGATCCACTTTTTACCTAATCTACTAGTAAAGTGATCTTTTCAGGCAGTGTTTATATTATTGTTTATTCTCTCTATTTCTGTCAGTTGGGAAACTCTTCACTTTACATGTATATTAGACAAAGAGAATGTATGCAGTCAATGACACTGTCAGATTAGAATGGCAATTAATATATGCTAGTCATTGTTTACCTGTCTTAATCAAGAATAACTTTATGGTAATCAATTATATTGTGCCTAAGTGGCATGAATCCTAAAATACACAGACCTGTGTTCTAACCATGCTTTGTGGCTCCTTCTAACATTTTAAAATGCAATGTCTTTAAGCTTTATCCTGTCAAGAGGTAACAGAAGATGATGTCCTGGATGCAAGCTGCTTATTAGAAGTGTTAAGAATTTACAGGTGGCAGATCTCGACATTTGAAGAGCAGGTGATTACAAAATTCAAGTTAGACTGCCTGATACACAGTTCAGTGCTTAGATCTGGAATAACAAAAAACTGAAGCAATAGCACTAATAGAACTGGGTGACAAATCTGAATCTTTGCTGTAGAAAAAAGTTTGCTTTAAAAAATGAAGGAGAACAACTGTGTGGTTAGTGAATGGTGTTTTCAGTTTGCTTAGATATCTGTCATGGAAAGCCTGGCTGCTTCAAAACTTCCTACTTACTATGTTCAGATGTGGTTTGAGATACTAAAACAGAAGGGATACAGCCCTCAATTCCCTGTATCAGAAGGGCTTCTCCTTGCAGGGATGGACTCAACTTCATTACTATTTCCACATTCAGTCCCATAGGAGATTTCTAAGACTTATTTTCAGTATTTTTAGCCCCTAAGTAAGTGCAGCTGGTCGATAAACTCAATCAATTTTCTCATTCATAAAATATGGTTGTATTCTTCTTTTATGTTTCAGAGCCAGACAGAATAGCACAGATTTGAGTGATGGTTTTATTGAAACCCAGGAAAGCGGGCATTTGTGCATTCATTTTTTTTCTTCAATGACTTTGGTACCTTTTAAATTTATCCAGCCCAGAATATTTTTAATAATGTCTGCTGTTATGAAATTCAGTTTTATAGAGTACACTTCTTCCTAAAGTTGAATTGGGTGCACAACTGATTACTATTAATATATAAGATAAGCTCTAAGCAGTGATTTTCCCCTTTAATTTCATAGTGCAGTGTTGTAGCCATACGACTATCAGTACTCCTGGTGTATGTTTGGATGGGTTTCTTTTTTGTTTTGCTTCCTGTAACTCTTATGCCTCTGTTTAATAGGATGCTCATGAACTATTTCATGTCCTTACCTCTTCGTTGGAAGATGAACGGGATCGTCAGCCACGTGTCACACACTTGTTTGATGTGCATTCATTGGAGGTGACGACTTTCCCAATGTTGTTTTGTTATCAGGAGAAGTTTCCATATGTACTTGGTAGTCTGCCTAGATTCCTAAGTGTGTCAAGTATGAAGTGCCTGTTAAGAAACTGAAGATATTAGCATAGTATCTGTTCTCTATTGCTCTGACAGAAATGAATCAATAGCCCAATGAAAGGAAAACAAAATGTTTGAAGGCAAATGTATCTTAGTCTGTTGCGACTCCATTTGCACGAGGGCTTTTGCATTCCTAAATCTATTGAACATAAGGACTGAAAAAACTAGCAAAACACTAGCACAGAGCAGCAGTGTGCAATCACTTACTCTTATCTGTTAGACCTGATGCAAGAAAGGGCTCAGAAAACTGCAGAATGGGTGTTCATAGAATAGTGCTTTTGGAGGTGAAGTTTTAGCTCATCCTTCAGCATTAACGGTCAGCTTAATGCTGATGCAGGATTTATATCTTTTTGTCTAAAATACATATAAACGGCCTAAAAAACTTGCTGAGCTCTTATTTCAGTGTTATCAGCTACCAGAATTCTACAGGTTAATTGTTCATTTTATTAGAACTGCTCAATCTGTCACTTAGAACTTTGTTATGCACCAGGTTTTTTGGCTTTCTTCAAACACAAAGACACTTAAACTCACACCATTGTTCTAAAATAAGGAATGAAATATGTATTTGATATGTAAGCTTTTCTAAGGTGGGGCTGATGACATCTTTTATCTTCCTCTGCAGCAGCCAGAAATAACCCAAAAGCAAATAAGCTGCCGAACAAGAGGTATGTTTTTTCTTCCATCCTGAAACATGAATATTAAGTCATAGTGTAATCATTTTGTTTATTAAGGGGATAAGATCAACTGATCTTTGTCTTTATTGGACTGAAGTGCATCTCTTCATTTGTAAAATACCATTCATTCTTTGTTAGTGGGGCAGACCATGTTTTACAGCTTTTGTTACAGTAGGCCAAAACTTTGGAATTATAGTGATGAACGTGGATGTTTTGAAAATAAAAGGATAATTTCACCTTTGTGTTTCAGGATCTCTTCCTCCTATGTCAAGTCACTGGAAGTCTCAGCATCCTTTTCATGGGAGGCTGACCAGCAACATGGTTTGCAAACACTGTGAACACCAGGTATAAGAAAGTGTGTTCTGTGTAGGTATACATGAAAAGTGATGCCTGACATTCAGAGTGCATTCTGAGGTGAAATCACCATTCCTTGTTTCCAACATAATTGGTTTAAGCTCAATAGTTTGCAGGAATAACAGCTTCAGCCATTATTTTTTCAGCTACTTATTGTGGCATTTTGTATTGAACAAGAAAATATTGCTAAGCATACCAAAGAGAATGAAGTGTTACTCACTTCCTGGGGATGACAGCTATCTTACCAGGTAGAATAGTTGTTTTATTACATTTAGTATCCAATATCACAGGTATCATATACTGAAAATCCACTTACACAGGTAGCATTTTAGGACTAGCTATTCATTCAGCACGCAGTATTGTGATTGCACATGCAAAGGCAAATAAAGTTGCAGTCATCCAGAGTGAGGAGATGAAGATAAGCAGAATGAAGCAAAAATACAGCAAATAAATTGAATTGACACATCCAACTCTAGGAGTACTTTTCAAAAACTTGCAAACAAATTTAGAAGTGAGCAGGGACAGCTTCAGTAGAAACAGGCAGAGTAGTACCTTGTGCACTGCATCAGGTGTTTCCTAGCACTACAGCTGGTGGGGAAAACAAGTGATTTAATAGATATACATGGATATGCTTGTTTTGCATGAGACTGTTGGGAGGTAATGGTTGACCTATTTTGTTTTTTAGATCATTGCAGATTTTTTTGCTCACTGCATTTGAAATATTTTCTTGCAGAGTCCTGTGAGGTATGATACATTTGACAGTCTCTCACTGAGTATTCCAGCAGCTATGTGGGTATGTTTCTGCTTTTAATGGGTGACCCAGCCAGCATGTCTACTGCCTTGCCATCAGGGCTTTATCTTCACTATTATCCTTTTACAGCCTCAGTAACACCTAAATGAGGTGTTACTAAATGAGTAACTTGAGTTGCCTTTATAAACAATCCTGTTGTGTTAGCACAGTACCTTACTACTAAGGCAATGAGGCAAATGAGCAATTAGCCTGATGGGTGTGACTGTAGGCACTGAGTTTTCTTTTTTCTCCTGGTGGATTATTTGGTCCTTTTGGTTAAATTGAACAGAGCAGGTTGTATCCTGAGGGCTGTGTATTACTAGCAGACTCAGAAGATGACCTTCAAGTGCTCTGTCTCTGGTTATATTTCAACTGAAAATAGTTTCTGTGTCTCACTGGCTTTGTGAAAATCTTTAAATGATAAAACCTTGTAGATTTGGGGGCAAAATATGCAGGAGACCTTTGTATTGTAACAGTTACCTTATGTCTGTAATTAATTTTTTTTGCTGTTGTTCTAAGGGTCATCCTATGACACTGGATCACTGCCTTCATCACTTCATCTCCTCTGAATCTGTGAAGGATGTTGTGTGTGACAACTGCACTAAAGTATGCCATTGTAATTTATGTAACCTTTCAGCTCAATTTCAAGCCTGCTGACAGAATTATGGCTTCAGTTTTCTACTTCTTTCTTCATGACTTCAGGAAAGCCTCTAGCTTTCGTGGGATTTATTATTCTTAAAATAGAGTTACTACCCCACGGTATTTTGAAGCTTTATTTATTGTTAACATAATAAAATTTACAAATGCTTTATTTGGTATTTAGATAATATTTAGATGAACAAAAGAAGAAAAAAAAAGGTCCCATTTTGAAACATTATATTTGCCTGTACTTTGATGATAGGGAGCCAAAATGGATTGTCTGAAACCTAACAGAAATGGCTACATGTGAACTAGGTTTGTTTTCTAAGAGCTGTTTCTGCTCAATTTTGTGTTAAAACATGGATCCATTAGAATAGGCCAAAAGCTCTTGAGAGAGGAAAATTGTAGAAGAAATTCACGTCCCAAGGATAGCTTGGCATGCAGTATGCAAACCTGCAGCAGGATTAGTGTTTGTAATTTGATACAGCAAGTAAACAAACGTCTCTGTTTCCCCTTTGATTTCAGATTCAGGCAGAAGGGACTCTGAATGGACAGAGCATAGAAAACCAGAAAACAACATTTGTTAAGCAGTTAAAGCTAGGGAAGGTAAGGCAAGCTAACCCTCCAAATCCATTTTTAAATCCTATTCAATAGTAATCTCTTTCTTTGACCTGTCTGCTTAATGTCTACTTCTATTACTTATTACACTTCTCTAATGTTTTCTTAAATAAAAAAAAAAAAAACTTTTGTCAAATATTTGTAGACATTGAACCTCAGTTCAACAAAGCTCTGAACTTTTTAGCTTAAAGAACGTGAGTACTCTACTGTTGTTCAACAAAACACTTGAGTTTGGCTTAGGTGCAGTTTATTTGTCCTGTGTTAGTTTTTTATTCCCTTGGTAAGTAAAGCAACTGATATATACAAACTATTTGTAGGATAATTTGTGCTTTTCAAAGTTAAAGTATTCTAAATACAGAAGGTTTAAACAAGAGAACGCAGTGCTAAAGAACTGGAAAGATTTATCTTAGACGTTCTTACAAGTTTCTTGTTCTGTTATCAGATAACAGAAGGACAGCAGGGCCATTCATAGAAACACTTCCATACTGACAAAGGCTAACCTTGGCATGATGTTGTCTGTCAGATATTTATAACTCCTTGACCTTTTTTCCATGGGTACTCTTACTGTGTGATGCCATTATTTATGGAATATTAGCAAATGCCTGGCAGCAACTTACCGACACAAATTCCAGTGCTCATTTCTACCTTGCAGATCATCAAGCTAAATGAGATGGGCTTTTTAGGAATGTGTGTGATTTTTCTTTTTTTCCTTTCCCCATTTGGAGTCAGTAATTAACACGCCCTATCCTACTGCCTAGTAAGCAATATGGCACTATTAGAAATCTCAACAACTGTGAGATTTTTGCCATGACTCAGAAATAGTATTGCAGTAAGTTTAGATACAGAAATAGCACATAAAGGAACAACAGTTCAGTGACTTAATTCCTTATCTTCTGGACTTACCATTTAGTTCCATTAGAATGCTTTTAGCAGTTGTTTCTCTTCACTTAAAATGTATTTTGACTTCTCTTTTGTATGGAACTTTGAAGCTCCCTCAGTGTTTGTGTATCCATTTGCAAAGACTGAGCTGGTCAAACCAAGGGACTCCTCTGAAACGTCATGAACATGTACAGTTCAATGAGTTCCTAATCATGGACATCTACAAATATCACGTTCCTGTTCATAAATCAACTCAGAATGATCTGAATCATAAAAGCTCCGAAGAGACAAAGCCTGGAACAAGGGATGGGATAGCAGTAAAACCTTCAGGTATTTACCTGTTTACCTCTTGACTTTAGATATCAAGGGACTGTGATATGTAATGAATTAAAATAAGCAAACTACCTTCACATTCTGTGATGACAGGCACTGTAGAAACAAGCAGTTGCTAGCAATACTTGTGGTAGCATTTAAGTTAAATTACCAATGTCTGTTTTGTTTTGCAGATGCAGAACAGACATGTGGTACCAAATCTCTCCTTATGAATGGGGCCTGCTCCTCTTCACTCTTAATGTCCTCGGGAACTTTTCCACTCACTGCATTCCCTGAATGCAGGTAAGTGTGAGATGTGTATCCTGTTTGTATTTCTGTCCATTTGAATTATGTTTTCCTTTATTGTCTTTATCAAAAGGCTGTGTAGTCATAGGACTTAACATCTATCCTAGTTCCTGTGCAGAAAATTTTCTATTTTCCTTGCTGATTGTCTTTGGCTCCGTTTCTCTCTTACTAAGAAAGGGAGTTTAGCTTATTACAGGGAGAACTCAGAATCTCCTTTCTTTGGTTCAGCATGCAGTAATCATCCTTCTGGATTGCCATATTCTCATTCATGGCTGTTCTTCCTACTACCCCTTCTTTGACTTTTAACTATTACTGTGAGAGTTGTTTGGTTTCTTTAAACTCCTGCAAGAAATTCTTACAATATTGGAAAAAAATATCTGTAAGAGTTCTATTTAACAATCTCAATTGCACCTGCCATGATTCTACTTAATAAATCCAGTCTTGATGCTTACGATGATGATGATTTGTTTTTGAGAAAGTTCCCTTTTCAGTCCTGTGACCAACGTTCTGTTACAGAACTGTTGGTTATTATCCCATGGGGAACACATTTCCCACAGTACTGTAGGAAATGAGAAGTGAGGAAACACTCTGTGCCAAACATTTGCTATGAAGACAGTTGTACAGCAAGTCCTTAAAGTATACCCGTTGTTTTCTATGGATTATCCACCAGAATTTGACCTCTTTTAAGAATCACATTTTTCCAGAATAACTTTCCTGTCCAGTGTTGTAAGAGCTAAACGCTGGTTTGGTGGGAAACATTTGTACACAATTCAGGCAGTTACACTGGGCAAGATGTAGTAGCTGTCTGGTGCATTAAACCTTTAAAATAAATGGTTTGCTTTCTTCAGTAGGGTCAGGCAGCACGTCTCTTAGAGTCAATTACTTGCTCTGGAAAGAAATTGCAAGCAAAGACAAAGCAACTGGAGCTTCTTTTGGTCCATGTGTGACACGTGAGGTCTGCTGACCCTTTTTCTCCTTTCTCTCTCAGTCCCCCTGTGTACCTGTACCGGCTGATGGCGGTGGTTGTGCACCATGGAGACATGCATTCTGGACACTTTGTGACTTACCGCCGCTCTCCGCCTTCTTCCAAGAGCCCGCTCTCTGTCAGCAATCAGTGGTTATGGATTTCAGATGATACTGTTCGCAAAGCTAGTTTGCAGGAGGTCCTTTCCTCTAGTGCTTACCTGCTGTTCTATGAGCGTGTTCACTCAAGGGTACAGCACCAGAGTTTGGAGTTGAGGCCTGAAGAGTGATTAAGAGAGATGGAGGAGGACAAAAACTGACCAAATTCCTCTGCTGAGATCTACGTTGCACCTCCTGTCTGTTATGCAAATAATCCACCACAAGCCCTTTAACTCTCCCCTCCCTCCATGGCAGCAGCTGGCTCTTGCTGGGAGTAGTTTTGTACCAAAATTAAGCTACCCAAAGTTGGTCTGCTAACGTTGTGCAGTCCAAAGTGTATTTGTTTTAGATAAGCATTTATTCTGTTCAGTAGTAATTCTGTCAGTATCACAGCTCTGAGACAGACATCTCAAAACAGACTTTCCAAGGCTGTTTTCCATATTCTGAACACATGCGTGTTTTCAAGGGGAGATGTGGAACCCTATACACTTGACAGCAGACATTTCTGAACAAGGGAGCCCCAGGAGCAGTTGTTGGGAAGCTACTGTTATCAAAGGCAATGATTTAAGAAACAAAGTGCCTTGAGCTTATTTGAATAGATTACCATTGTCTGAGTCCACTGCGTGCCAGCTGTGTTCTGATAGGTGTCTCAAGATGATGGGATGAAAAGAATGACAGCAGATTTCTCCTGATATCTCAGCCAGTGAATAAAACAAGGTCTCCTTACATAACATGCATGACCAAAAAATTTCATTCCCTCCCCACTTCCTAATAGTTCAGTTCTCTATATATCATGGAATTACTGATTCAGGCAGCAGTTTCCTTTTTCCAGGAAAAAAGATCAAATTCTTTTATCAGTTAAAAGCTGACACCCTGACTTGTTGCTCTGTATCTTTGCACTACAGGTGAAATGAAAAGACAGAAGTGTTTGCTAGCTGTCAATATTGTAATTTTCTTGGTCACTCAAACTGTTGAATACTAATGCTTGTAGTATGGACTACAGCTTTTAATACCATTAACTTTAAGGCTACTGTAATTGGTGTTCTAGATGTGCCCTTCCTATTTTAATGCTAAAAATTGTCATTTGTCATCAGCCTTTTGGATGTATGTTGTCAGGCTTGCAGCTGAGCATTAGAGCTTATACTGGTTGTGACTGTGAGCTGAGATAACCCAAGCGTCCCTGTAGAAGTTGAGCATATAGAATTGAATCTGGACCAATGGGCACTTGTCTGGTAAGGCAGTCTGCAAATTCTGGTGTCACTGCATTAGATATGCAGATTTCCATATAAATATAAATTGTAAACTTGCTGCTCTAGATTGTCTAATGTGTTAAAAATAATAGTATCTTAAAGCATGGATGGAGAAGGAAAAATTAATTTTGACTGCTTTTAAATTATCAGGAATAAAATATGTAGACTATTTTTAGCTCTTTTCTATAATTCTAACTTGGAGGAAAAAGACTCATTCCTCAGACTAGATTTTTCAGTGTAAAACAGCAACTAAGTTTTCAAATCATTACTGTCTTCATAGTTTTTTTAGGTAACTTTGTACCTCATACATTCATATCACTGCCTGGAGCTCTCAGGCATTCAGAGTTCCTTAATGAAGTCTCAGAACCAGCTGAAATAATAATAGATGTACATAAGAATCTGTTTACTACACTCACGTTGTTCCAAAGTAATAATACATAAAACACTCTTTATAAATCTATAGAGATACCAATTAGTGAGAAGCCTCCCTGTCTAGGCTAGGCTATTGGTAGCATGATTTTAACTTTTGTATGTAAAGTTAAGGGAAAAAACGAGGGGAAAAAAAAGGTTGCAAAATGCCAAAAATGTCCTGGCCATTGAGGTAAAATCTAACAGACTTGCAGAAACTAAGAGGAGAGGAAAACTCCCTGTTCTGAGCAGCATGGGAGTGCAGGAGAAGCTCTGTAAAGCATGTTGTTCCAGCAGGGCTACAATTTGCACCTGAAAGCTTCCAAACATTTCCACCAGCCATAGTGTATATTCTGCAAAGCCTACTCTCAGTAGGGGCTGTTTAGAGGTTTTGTGAAGTTCACCTTCAGATGATTTTGTTTAGGAAGCAGTAATGCTGGAGGTGTGTCAGAACATACACACGCTACAGGCTAACAGTCTCAAACTTGTCAGACCCAAAGCATTGCAAACTTGCACGTTCAGTACTTTGCATAGAACTGCTTTCTGTCGGGTCAGTTTGATCAGAATGGAAGCATAACTGTGTGACATTGATAACCTGCTCACTTTCATTCAGCTGCAGGTTCACTCTGAAACCTTCCTCAAAGGCTGCAGAGATGAGGGCTGAACAGTCAGCATTTGTTGTAGCTTTTGCTGCTGGGAAGGAGCAGGCAGCCTTGGTTTAGCTCTCAGTGTGAGGAAGGAAGCAAGTGACAGAACCCCAGGCCCAGTCCTGTGCTGGACACTCAGCCTACTTGAGCTCAAAGGCTTCTGCAAATGTTTGCCATCTTCACTTTTTGAAGTCACTGGGCTTCATCCAATATTGTTACTTGTTACGAGCTTTCATGATGGAAAATGTGTTAATAAAATGCAGGAGCTTACAAAACATCAGATAAGACCTCTAGGATAACATCTCTGTGTTTGGATAATTCTTGTTTTATTTTGTGTATTATTTAACAAAAGTGTGATGTTAGAGTCACAGCACTGCACTGCTGTTTGAAGTTGCATTTTCACTTCAGGGTATTTTTTGTAACTGTACAGTAGCAATAAAAGAACTTAATAAAAAAAGTAACTTCATATTTGCTAATTTCTTCAAGGCCAATCTATCAGATATATACACAGTATATCTCATAGAAGCAGCTCTTCACAATAAATACAGAGGATAAGAATTTCCAATTCCAACTTTTCTAAACTGCTGTTAATTCCACAGCCCCAAGAGACTGAAGGCTATTCATTCACATGCTCCTAAGCACGGTTATACAGGGATTAACTCACATTTTTGCTCAGTACTTACCATTGCTTGATTCCTTAAGACCTGGTGGACACTTTGGACACTCCTCATTTCAGTAGGATGGAGCACGGATGGGAATGGCTTTCAGGTAGTCAGAATGGATTCCCTAGGGATAACTGTTTAGAAAAACAGATACTCTCAGAAGTGATTGCTTTTCACATCGTGTTGTCTGTATAAAACATATTCCCCTGAAAGTCACCTTATGCTCCCTGGTTTCTGCACAGTGGGCAGAGTGATGAAGAGGCACCTCTGATGTCTTTCTGTCCCACCACACTGCTGCCCACAAGAACCCACGCAAGCAGAGGAGGTAAAGCAGCAGAGGAATAGATGCAGACAAATCTTAGTGACTGTAAAACATACTGCACTCACTGCATTAATATCTTAGCAATCATCTTCTTATGTCAGTCTCATTTGTGTTTTATTTAAATAAAACCAAGCAAGCTGTAGCTCATTGATAGACCATCCAAGAAAGTGTCACCCATTGAATATCATCAGCTTACAGGCTCACTCTAAATGATTAAACCTCACACTTTATGGTGTTTATAAACTATCTCACTATTTCAAGGATGAAGAATATTTTGGACTTTCTAAAAAAGTGGCTATAATTAAGATTAGGTGAGAACAAATTTCATCCTGACCAAAACAAGAATATTACTCAATAATAAGTGGTGTATCAGCAACTATTTACTGAAAGTATTCCTGGCATTTAAGATCAGTAGCTGCAGAATTTATTAGCAAGTTACCAAGCATGCTATCTTCTGGTTTAATGCCTTGGATCATCAAACACAGCTTGACTGAGAAACTGACAGCTATATTGAGGAGGAAAACTTCAGTATTCAGTGTCTATGGACCAGGTGCTTCGTTGCTATCTCATTTTTTGTCAACAACCATCATTTTCCGAAATGTCAGGTTGATTCTTGGAGCAAGCACTCTCCTGCGGATGGGCAGGCTGTGGTACCAGTACACGTTAGTGGGGTACTTCATCATCAGCAGGCTGCCATGGGCTAGCTGCAGTCTGATGGGCTTAATGTGCCGTGTTGCATTCTTCCCTCTGGAATCACAGTGCCTGAAAACAAAGTCTCTGCAGGCTCCAAAGGACACTGATGCAATAGGGCTGCGTGGAACCAGCTCCTTCTCATCATCTCGATGTTCACCTATGTGGTCCTCACCGTCTTTATATCTGTAAGCAGAATAATTAGTTCACCTGTCAATGCAGCAAAATGAATGTCAAACTACTCCTTGGTGATCTGTCAGTACACCAAGCAATAGGAATCAGACATACCTGTTAATAAGAACAAAATTAAAAGTATGTCCCGTTTCCAAAACAAGGCGATCTCTGATGTGGTTGAGAACTGGGATCCACGGCTTAGGAGAAAAGGTGACACCTGAGTAAGTGTATGTTAACTCGGGGTCTCCATAGGTTACCTGCTTCCTGGGGATGTTATGCCACTTGCCAAACACGTGCAACTTCGTCTGTTCACCTGTTTAAACAAGATGGATCAAAATTAACTCAGTATTCTTCACTCAGAGGGCAGTGAGGCCCTGGCAGTGCTGCCCAGAGCTGTGGTGCCCATCCCTGGAGGTGCCCGAGGCCACGGATGGGCCCTGGACAGCCTGAGCTGGGGGCAGCCAGCACACGGCAGGGCTGGGGGGGCTTTGGGGTCCCTTCCAACCCAATTCTAAAGGATCAGACCCTCCCCCTCGGCTGCTTTACCTTCGAAGTACTCCACCTCCTTTTCCAGCTGCCGGAAGATCTCGTCAGCCTCGGCCCGGCCGAAGAGGAGGCGGTACTCGAGGCTCAGGCCCTGGGCGCGGATCTCCCGACCGGGCTGTGAGGGATGGGGCAGGCCGCCCGCCGCTTCCTCCAACCGGGGCCTCTTGCCATCACCCCCGGGTTCCTTAACAGAACGTTTAACCACGAATCTGTCCATGCGCAAAGCGGGTAATATGTGACACGGTACCCGTGTGGGGCGGGCGCTGAGCAGCGACCCTCCCTGAGGGAGCGACCGAAGGCGGGAATCACCCGACCCCTCCGTACCGGAAGCAGTGCGCATGCGCCTGCTTAAGCCCCGCCCCCGCCACCACCAGGCCCCGCCCCCGGCGCCTGCGCGAGCTTTTGGCGCCAAATCGTAGCCCCGCCCCCCTCGACCACCTTTTCGCGCCGGTCCCGCCGCTGCTGTCTTCCCTCTGGCGCTGCCGCAGCTATGATCGGGCAGAAGACGTTGCATTGCTTCTTCAGGCCCGCGCCGCCGAGGAAACGCAGCCGCTCCCCAGAGCCTGGCGGTGGTACTGAGGTAACTGTGTGGTGGAGGGTGTAGGGGTAAAGGAGCGTTCGGGACGCTGGACGTGGCTGAGGGCTGCACAGAGCACTGGGGGCTGGTGAGGTGGGGGCTGCCGAGAGCTCGTGGCTGTTGAAGGGATGCGGTGCTGGTGTGGGGGTGCGGTGCGGGTGTGGGGGGCGCGATGCTAGCGGCCGTTGGGAGCTGCTTCCAAAACCCCGCGTTTCTGCACGCCTGGCTGAGCAACCAATAACATCCAATAGGCGTTGCAGGCTTGTTTACGTCATGATTGCTAGGCAGACTAGCACATCGCTCCCGTCGAGAGCCAATAGAAATAAGAGGGTTTTTTTACGCTGGCCAATGGGAGAGCGGGGGGTCAGAGCCGCGCTTGTGGGCGGGCTCTCTTAGGGCGCGGTGACCAATCAGGACGGATCTGTCGCTGTTTTGCCGCGAAAAAGACGCGTGTGTTGTGGGGAGGGGCGGATTGTGGCATGGCGGCCTTAGGGCTGCTGCTCGGCAAACGGCTGGGCCGCGCCTCTCTGCGCCCGCTCTGCAGCCGTTTTTTCTCTCGCCGTTTGCAGGATGATGCCGCTAAGAGGCTGAAAACCTCGGATCATGAAGCGGGCAGGGCCTCAGCGCTGAGCCCCGAGCAGCTGGAGCGGATGCGCAGGAACAAAGAGTTGGCGCTGCGACGGCTGAACGAGCGCAGCGTTCCTCCGGGCTTCGGGGAGAGCTGGCGGCGGCAGCTGGCGGCGGAGTTCACCAAGCCCTACTTCGTGGACGTGAGTGTCTAGGGCTGGGCCCGAACCGTGCTGCTGCCCCAGTACTACCCCTGTGCTGATCCTCCTGTTCTGCCTGCAGCTGATGGCATTCGTGGCCGAGGAGAGGAAGAAGTACACCGTGTACCCGCCCCCGGAGCAGGTCTTCACCTGGACACAGATGTGTGACATTAGGGATGTGAGTAGGGTGTGGGTGGTTTGGATCAGAAGTTCGTTAGGGGTGGGGCTTGTGGGAGGGTGGGGCCTGATATGGGGTCTTGTGCACATTGGGTTTTTTCCTATCTGATGAACTGTAATACAGAGGTATGTACATTAGTGTTTAAGGTAATGCCTTTCTAATAAGCTGTGTGTGTGGTCATCAGTTTCACAGTGAATGTGACATAGAATTCAAAACTCAGAAAGCTTCTTTGGAAACATTCATCAAGTGGATTGTGGATTTGTGCAAACTTTGGTCTTTTGCACTCAAAGCACTTCCATAATCTTGGCAGCACAGCTGTGGTGTTAGCCTTTGGTAGGGGCTGCTTCTTAACTTGTATATAATGTCAGTGATTGAAAGGCAGTTACTGGGGTTTTTTTTGTCTGTATTTGTTCTAGGATAGAGCCTGTATGCAAGCTTTTCCCTTTTTTTCCATTTTTTGGGGAACAGTAATATGATTCAGTACTAATTAAGGTCTGCTTCCAGGTAAAAGTTGTAATTTTGGGACAAGATCCTTATCATGGACCTAATCAAGCTCACGGGCTCTGTTTCAGTGTCCAGAAACCTGTTCCACCTCCCCCCAGGTATGGCAGTACCCACCTTCCAAAATTCCTTTCATTAACAAATTATTTTTGGTTCTGTTACTCACACCTGTGTGTGAGATAATTGAGATGTTACAGCTGTGCTTTGCCTAGGAGAAACATCTTAAAGACACAGCTCATTTTCTGTAGGTTGTATTCTCAAGAACATGCTGTAATGAGTGTGTTATTTTAAATATTAGATGGGACTCAGTGCAGTCCATGTTTAGGGGAAGAGCAGTGAGTGATGCTGTCTGCTCTTATCTATAAATGAGTATCTTTAATGGCACAGGTCTGTCCTGTGTTGATTGTCTGCAATGAGTTTTTGACACTCGAGTGCTGCTAGAAGTGCTTGAATGATTAGGACTCGATTAATGAATGGAAAGGCAAAGATGTAACTTACCCAGGAGGAGTAATAGAAACTTAAGTAGAAATTGGACAAAGACTCTCAGATCGTAGAGAGGTTTGAGTTGGATGGGACTCCCAATGGCCATCTGTTCCCACTGCCTGCAGTGCACAGGGACACCCACAGCTCCATCAGTGCTCACAGCCCCGTCCCCTGGCCATGGCTGTGTGCAGGGATGGGGCACCACCACCTCTCTGGGCACCCTGTGCTTCGCTGTCCTCAGTGTAAACAACTTCTTTGTATCCAATCTAAAAGTCTAATAAAAAAAAAATAACATATCTGAGATATATTAGCTTGTTTGAGTGCCTAAATACCAAATTGTTTGTCTGTCCCAGGTGCATAGTTCATAATCTTTTGTGTTTCTCCCATCATCTCAGTTTGGAAAATATTTACAAAGAACTGTCCACTGATATCGAAGACTTCACCCATCCTGGTCACGGTGATCTGACTGGCTGGGCCAAGCAGGGTAAGGCATCCTGAAAAGCAGATCTGTGGTTGGGCACAGCCCATTGGTAAAACAAAATCAATTCTGGCTGTCCTGGCAGGTACCTTGGGATGAAAATATTCCCGTTATCTCTTCTCAGGGGAAGCAGAAGGCAGCTAACCTGTGGCTTTGTTTGTGTGCTAGGTGTGCTCCTGCTCAACGCTGTCCTCACGGTGCGAGCCCACCAGGCCACGTCCCACAAGGAGAAGGGCTGGGAGCAGTTCACAGATGTGGTGGTCTCCTGGCTGAACAAGAACCTGCACGGTGTTGTTTTCATGCTGTGGGGAGCTTATGCGCAGAGGAAGGGCAGCTCTATTGACAGGGTATGGGTTGTGCAGTGGCTCACTGATGTTTTTAGTTAAGGGGTGGACGCTAGAGGGTGCTTTCTTTACAGGGTTGTGTTTTAGTGCCTGCTTGAACTCTGCTGCTGCCGAACTTGATTGCCCTTTTGTTTAGCTTGGTCTTTGCCAGAATTAAGCAACAGAAGTGAAGCAAGAGTAACGTTCTGTTGTCAGAAGAGCCTCCAGCTGATGGCAGAGCTGGTATTTCTAGGAAAAAATCTTGTGAATAAGTGCTGTTAGGATAACAGCAATTGAAAAATGGGCTGGGTGTTATTGGTTCTGTGCAGCCTGCTCTCAGTGGGACAAAAGTCTCTGCCTTTATGGCTGAGTTCTTCAGCTCTCCTTTCTTGGTCTGATGACTGAGGAAATGCAGAGAGAGGAAATTAAACGACGTGGAGCAGCCAGCCTTGTCCCTGAAAGTGCAGAGATCTAACGAGCTGTTTCCTTCACCCTTCACAGAAACGCCACCACATCCTGCAGACGGTTCACCCTTCCCCTCTCTCTGTGAACAGAGGGTTTTTTGGCTGTCGGCATTTCTCCAAGACAAACGAGCTGCTAAAGAAGTCCGGCAAGAAGCCCATTGATTGGAGAGCGCTCTGAGCTGCGAGCATCAGCTCTGGGGCCAGATGGGTGCAAACAGCCCCTGTTGGAAGGGCTGTCTGGTTTCTGAGAAACTTCTGCTGACCTGAGGATTGTCCTCTGGATGTCAATCAAGGAACAAAAGGCCTAACTCTAAGAGACTTGGGTTTTTTTTCCAGAGCAAATTGAATGACTTGTCTGCTTTTGGAAGGGATCTCAGCCTGGCTTGAGGCAAAGGAAAACAGTTTCAAGTTAATTTGTTTGGTTTTTTTTATGCTGGAAACGTTTTTTGAGGGCCTTGTGAGGGGGTGTGAATTCTTGCAGGTGAAGCTGCTCGGCTGCTGTACATAGCCTGCCTTGCTTCTCCCTTCTCCCCTGCATCCTGCTGTACAAATCTGTGTTTCTTAGTGGGGGGAGTGGAATTGGAGTCCCTGGTCCCTATTGGAGCCAAGGCTGACTTAAAGGCAATGCACCATCAGAGGCTTTACCTGGTTTATCACAGGTTTCAGGGTTAATCCGATGAGCTCCATGATACTGAGGGAGGTTCCTGCAGATCTCACTGCCACTTCCAGCAGAGACACCTATCCATCAAGCTGCCAAGTGACGGGCTGAATGTTTCAGAATATTTACTATCTTAAATCTTAATACAGAGATACTTCTGTGCTTTGCCTTCATAGGAGAAATTTATTTGCTCTGGCGGCCAGAAATCTGTTGGCTCTTCCTGGCTGAATGTGAGAGCTCTGGGTGACCAGTTCTGCTTTGCTTCCGTGCTTTCTTTTGATGAAAGTGCCTTGTTCAGAAGTCGTTACGTTTTTAAAACCTTGTATTTGCTCCAGGAGATGACACTAGCTGGGTGGAGCTTCCTTCACATCTGTTTGGGTTTGGTGTGTTGTTTTTAATAAAAATCCTTTTTCTTTACATTGTGCTGTCATCTTCCAGGGCTGGAAATGAGCAGAGGAGTTGGGTGGTGGGGCTGATGGCACAGGGACGGCAGCAGCTCCTCCTAACCCTCCCCATCCCCCCCCCCATAGCTGTTATGGCACCTTTGTCCCACAAGGATCGCATGTCCCCATCTCTGCTTTCCACCCTCTCCTTCCAGCAGAAGTTTTCCAGCCGTGCTAACGGGGAAATATTTATGCTTGACGTGAACGTCACGTGCGAGCAGAGGGAGATCCTAGCGCAGGCTGCGGGCCTGAAACGTGAAACCCTGCGGTGGTCAGGAGCTGCCCCCAGCCTGCAGGCCCTGCGGGGGTCACCGTCCCAACTTGGGGACAAAAGGGGGGGGTCCAGCACAGAGCTGTGGCCCTTTGAGTTGGCTTTGGGCTCATTTTGGGACGCCAGCGGGCTCGGAGATGATGGTGAGTGGGGTAGTGGTGGTGGCATTGGGGGATCTCTGAGTGGGGGGTGTGCTGAGGTTTAAAATGGGGAGGTGGGTTGCTGTTGGGGGGGGGGGGGTGAGGAGCCCTGCAGCCCTCCCTTAACCAACCTAGCATTGGCATTCACCTTGGAGTGCTGAGATTCACGTTGGGTCAATCTCAATAATTACCTCCAGAGGAAGGTAGGGTGACAGTTTTCCTCCCCCCACCCCCCCTCTTCCCGTCCCGTCCCCCCTCTGTTAACTGCTGACAGAACCAAATGTTCCGTTTAACAGCCCTTCCACCTCAGGGCACTGTGGGGCTGCTGGGCTGTTGCCCCCTCTTCTCCCACCCCCTTCCCCATGGCCGGGTGCCCATTTTAGCCCACATTTTAGCCATGAGGTGCTTTTCTATCAGGGAGGTAAAAACTGCTTGAGGTGTTAACAGACAGAACAGGGGAGGGTTGGTTGGGTGCTTTGGGGAGCGCTGGGAGGGGGCACAGGGGCAAAATGGAGGAGAGTGGGCTGGGAATGCTGGAGGGCATGGTGGGCTGGGGGGTGGGGATGCTGGGGGGAGGACTGGGGGAAACAAAGGTTTCCTGGCTGCTGGGGACTGGTGGGGTGTTGGAGCTCAGAGCTGAGCCTAAAGGAGCCCCTGAGAGTTGAGCTTAGCCTGTGGTGCAGCAAAACTCATGGAGCATCTCCATTTTCTCCCCAGGGTGGTGAATGTTGCTGGCGTCTGCGCTCCTGATGATCTTTGCGCTGCTCGTCTTGACCAAGATGTCCACCTTGAACGCCAGGAATGAGGATGAGACCCCTGAGCAGAGCCCAGCTCCACCTCCCACCCCAGAGCTGCCAGCCTCCCCAAACCCCCCGGCCCCCAGCCTCCCATTGCAGCCTGCTATGGGGGAGCAGGAGCAGATTGTGGTGTACAACCCCACTGCGCTCCGCAGGCCCACCCTGGCCAAGTTTGTGCTGGGCTCCTTTGAGGACAACTCCTCTGATGACGAGGTGGTGGCTGCAGCTTTCAGGGTGGGCAGCCGCCGCAGCAGCCTGGTCAGTGCAGGGGGGGCAGGTGCTGAGCCCCCCACCATGGCTGCTCCACAGGAACCCGCTGTTGGCATAAGGTATAATGCAATGCTGTTGGGGGGGGGGCATCAGCACACTGGGGTTTGTCTGCCCAAGGAGGTGAGACTGGTGGTCACAGTGCTAAGCCTACAGGACAGGTGCTGCCACACGGTCTCCATCCCTCCAAGTGACTGTTCTATGCAGGAGCATCACTGGATACATTTTGTGGGATGGAAATCTGCAAGTTTATCTGAGTTTTTTGTACCTACACATGCACTTGTCCATGCACTTACGTGTGCAACTGCATTGCACGCACACACATTCTTGCTTTTGCACAAGCACGTGTTGCTCTGCGCCCTCCAGGTCTGGCTTAGCTGCAGTGAGCACTTTGCTTTTGCAAAGGAGGAAAATGTAGTTCCTTGGTGGTTCTTCTGTGTGCAAGTCAACAAAAAGCAGTGAGTTTTGCTCTGTGAGTAGTACCATAGTGAGCTTTGCCCTGGGGCAGCTCACTGAGTTGCACCTGTGCTTGCTGAGCTACAAACTCACCCTTTCTTTTTTTTCCTTGGCCAGAAGATGTAGAAACGAGAGAACTTTCTCCTATCTTGTCAATACTGAGTTTTGCAAAACATCTCTTGGCTTCTTAAGCCTCTGCATGTTTGAGTTAGAGCCTACAGGCTGACGTAAGCCTGCAGCAGCAATGCTCTGTGCCGTTTGTGTAAGGGGACAGGAGGTGCTGCCTGCTAGCAGCACTCAGCAGCTTCCCATGCAAGCACAGCTGATGACAATTATAAATAACTGGAAACAAAGCCCTGCTGCACAGCTCTTCCTGCCTGCTCTGCTCTCATTGCGGTTAAAAATAAAAGACCTTTGCAGGATGATGAAAACTGACAGCCCCATCACCCAGCACAGCCAAACGGTGACTTCTCATTGAGCTGGGAGTTGGGGAGGCGTCAGGCACCTCTGGTTTCCATCTGCACAGGAGGAACTCTTCTGGTGGTGCCCAAGCTGCAGGGCAGAGGTGGTTGGTGCAGTTTGCAGGATGGCTTGGGTGCGTTGGCTTTGCAGTGGGGCTTGGGACAATGCTGGTGAACTGTGTAAAATTGTGGCTACTCATAAAATATCCTGAATCGATGGAGAGAATGGAGCATTTCTTGAGCTCCCAGGGGGCTGTCAGTATATTTCCCCTTGGAATAAGCATGCCGTGTGTTGATAGCACAAAAATAGGTCATAGGGGAAGAGGAAGGGTAGATTGTCTTTGTGCTGATTTGTAGCCCAGCCATGAAATAATAACAAAAGGTCCAAATTGCTGCTTTAAATCTTTAGGGATCCCCTGGGATCTGGGGTTTAAATCACAAAATGCTCTTTTCATCCCAAATTTCTTCCCCGATTGTTTCATCCCCCTGCAGGCCTAGCATGTCTGGGCTGCACCTGGCGAAGCGCAGCCGCGAGCACCGCAAGATGGACCTGCAGCGGGACTTCACCGTGGCCTCACCTGCTGAGTTCATCGCCCGCTTCGGGGGGACCCGCGTCATTGAGAAGGTGTCTGCCTGCTTTTGCCATGCATGGTTGCTTCATGGGGTGCATCCGTGGGCTGCCTCCATCTGGAGCTGCCATCCCCTTGGTTTCATTCTCCCTTGGAAGCCCTGCGCTGCCGTTCCGTGGTGTTCAGCCCCTGTGTTCCCACACTTGCTCTAGCGATGCCCTGCAGGTCCTGATTGCCAACAATGGCATTGCTGCTGTCAAATGCATGCGTTCCATCCGCCGCTGGGCCTACGAGATGTTCCGAAATGAGCGTGCCATTCGGTTCGTGGTCATGGTCACTCCTGAAGATCTCAAGGCTAACGCAGGTAATTCCTTAAAACTGATCCCGGGACTGATGAGCCCATCGTGGGCTCCCCTTCCACGCAACCAGATCCAGGAGTAAATGATTTCCTGCTCCCCAGATGTGGGAGGAGACCCCCACTGCTGTGTGCTGTCTTTCAGAGTACATCAGAATGGCAGATCACTACGTGCCTGTCCCTGGAGGGGCCAACAACAACAACTATGCCAACGTGGAGCTGATCGTGGACATTTCCAAACGGATCCCAGTCCAGGTAAGAGCTTATCACTGGTCTCTCATCTCTTAGCTGGGCTTACCCTTATGACTTAGGGGGTGACCAGTTCTATGGGGAGAGCAAAGCTGAAGAAAATTGTGTAGAAATTGGCTGGGATATTTCCCTTGACCCTTCTGGTCCAGAAAAGAGGGAAAAGCACGAAGCCTTGATGTCAGTGTGATTCAGAACCATGCTGGTGCCACAATGCCTCCCTCCTGTGCCAGCAGGGCTTTCACAGACTGTAATTAATTGTTGGGAAGCAGGGATGGCAATAAGGGGTGCTCCAAAATGGAGTGATACACCCACAGCACAGAGGAAGTAGGCATGATGCCAAGGCCTAAGGGAGGATGCTGGGGCAGGAGATAACTGCTCGTGCTTCTCCCTCTCTTGTGCCAGGCTGTATGGGCTGGCTGGGGACATGCCTCGGAAAACCCCAAACTGCCAGAGCTGCTGCAGAAAAATGGGATAGCTTTCCTAGGTAAGGTCTTTCTGCTTTTGCCTTGTTTGTAGGGAGATGTGGACTCTGGGATAGTGGGTGTGTGTATTCTTGATCCCCAGTGACACGAGTTCCATGTGTGCATCTGCCCATTTCACATGTCCTGCAGTGTGGCAGTCCCCAGGCCATTTTCCTGGAACTATCCCAGGGGTCCTACTGTTTTCTGTTGTTTTCTTTTTTTTCTTCACCATGCTAGTGCAGCGTTCAGGAGGAACATTGAATAGAAGCAGATAATTTGTGCTGCCCAGCTCAGGGGCATCCCAGTCTGCCCCTTGTGCTCCATTCCACATTGAGCAGTGGGTTTATGGAGGCATTCCCTGCATCCCTGTCTTGCCAGAAGGGCCATCCATCTGCCTGATGGTGCCACCTCACTGGGGAGCAGCTTTCTGCTGCACTGATTGCCTCTGGGCAACAGGACTGGGCCAGCTTCCAGGCTAGCCCTGCTCATCCCTTCCTTCCCTGTCCAAAGGTCCCCCCAGCGATGCCATGTGGGCACTGGGGGATAAAGTTGCCTCTACCATCGTGGCTCAGACAGTCCAGATACCAACGCTGCCATGGAGTGGGAGTGGTAAGACCTTCACTGCAGCTCCATACACCCTCTTTGTTGTGATTTCTCCCTCTTTGCCTCCCCTTCCCCAAAGAAAACACTGACCTGGGGCCCCTAGCCCAAGTGGGTTGCAGATACTGGGGATCCCATGGCAGCTGAGCAGCTGTTGGTTTGAGCAGGGGTGCACAGACACAGGGGAAGTGATATATACCACCATGGGGCCCCCACCATGCTGTCCCCATGGTGGCCCTACTGCGTCTGTGGTGACCACAGCCCCAAATATGCCTGCAGGTCTGGTGGCCCAGTGGTCTGAGGAGGACCAGAAGAATCAGCAGATGATCAGCATTCCCCTTGAGACATACGGACAGGGTTGTGTGAAGGATGTGGAAGAAGGCCTGGAGGTAAAGCTGAGTGCATGAGTAGCCAGTTATCTCTTGCATGACATTATTTCTCTTTGGAGCCTACATGCTCCAGCCCTTTTGGGCTCCCAGCCCACGCAACAGCGGTAAAGGGTGTTTTGGTAGCAGTTTGTTATTCTGTGCTGGTGCAGCTCTAGGTGATCCAGGTGGGCTCCAGAGCCCTGTGGCCACACCAATCCTTGTCCCCTTTAGGTGGCCAAGAGGATCGGGTACCCACTGATGATTAAGGCAGCAGAAGGAGGCGGGGGCAAAGGCATCCGGAAAGTGGAGGCAGCAGAGGAGTTTGGGACCTGCTTCCGACAGGTGAGATGTGCCCAGAGCATGGAGCCCAATCCCATCTCCTCAGACAGGCTGGGACACAATAGGGTTTTGCTCACACCCCATGCATCCTGTGCTTCCCTGCTGGGCTTTCTGTGGGACTTGGGGTAAATTTCAGAGCACAGTGCCAAAGTTGACTCTCTCCCCTCCACAGGTGCAGGCAGAGGCACCTGGGTCCCCCATCTTCCTGATGAAGCTGGCCCAGCATGCGCGGCACCTGGAGGTACAGGTGCTGGCTGATGAGTATGGCAATGCCATCTCCCTCTTTGGCCGTGACTGCTCCATCCAGCGCCGGCACCAGAAGATCATCGAGGAGGCACCCATCACCATTGCAGCTCCTGCTGTCATCGAGGTGATGGAGAAGGTGGGTGACCCTGGTCTGGTCTTCAGGTGGCATGGATTTTAATGAGAAAATGATCCTTCCTGAATTTATTGTGGTTTGAGGCATGACTCCTAAGGAAGGGAGGGACTCCATGATACGAGCATGCTTGACTTGTGAGCACACTGGGGCAGCATTCTTCTTCCCCATCCTTCCCGAAGACAACTGTTGGTCCTCTTTGTGTCCTTGCTCCATGCAAGGACGTTACTGCCCCGCTGCCTGGCACAGCCCTGGCTCTGCAGCGGTTGTCTCTCAGTGCTGTGGTTTCATGGTCCTGCAGTGCGCCGTACGCCTGGCACAGATGGTGGGCTACGTGAGCACAGGCACTGTCGAATACCTCTACAGTGAAGATGGGAGCTTCCACTTCCTCGAGCTGAACCCGCGCCTGCAGGTCGAGCACCCTTGCACAGAGATGATCGCAGATGTGAACCTCCCTGCTGCCCAGCTCCAGGTACCTGAATGCAGCATGGAGGGTGCAGGCAGAAGCAATGCAGTGTCTCCCCTTTGCCTCTGGCTCTCTGCCTGGAGGAGCTGTTTGCAGCTTAGCTCCTCTTCCCCTACTTCCCAAAAGCTGTACGTGTGATGCTAAAGCCTTGCTCCAGTGCCTCAAGTCCTCTTCCTTGTTCTTTGTGCAGATTGCGATGGGCATCCCCTTGCACAGGATAAAAGACATCCGAGTGCTGTATGGGGAGAGCCCATGGGGTGATACTTCCATCTGCTTCAACAACCCTGCCAACCCCCCCGTGCCCAGGGGCCACGTCATCGCTGCACGCATCACCAGTGAGAACCCTGAGGAGGTGAGCTGTGGGGGCAGGGGAACCCATTGTCCTCCCCAGTGGGGCAGCACTGATGGGAACTCAGCCCATGGGGTCAGTGAAACCTTCATAAAACACAGAGGGGTTCCTCCTTCCTCCTATTTACACATGCATGGGTTCCAAGACTTCTTTCTCAGTGCGTTCTGCTCTTTGTTTAAGGGTTTCAAGCCCAGCTCAGGGACGGTGCAGGAATTGAATTTCCGCAGCAGCAAGAACGTCTGGGGGTACTTCAGCGTGGCAGCTGCTGGGGGGCTGCACGAATTTGCTGATTCCCAGTTTGGGCACTGCTTCTCGTGGGGAGAGAACAGAGAGGAGGCCATCTCGTGAGTGTGGCAGCTGGGGCTGGAAGGGGAAAGACTCCTAGTAGGTGCATAAGCCAGAGAAGCTGGCTCTTTTCTCGGGTGATAGTGCTGCTGTGCTGATCGGCTTATTGGTGTTGCAGAGGCTGTCTTATGAAAGCCAGAGTTTTCAGACTGCAATGATGTTATGGTGTCTTAAAGATAGGCAGTTCTTGCTGCTGTTGAGCAGTAATTAAGCAACATGAAATGGAATTGTTTTGGGTATTTAAGTGCACGGAGTTGTCCCTTTCCTACCCTGCAGGGGTATTTTATCTGGATGCTGTAGCATTCAGGATGAGGTGTTCACGGTCCCATCTCTGTCTCTTCATCCTGCAGCTTTTGGCTGCTGCATAACAGCCCTTTGATATGCTGATGGGCCATGGAGACACTCAAACAGTCTGTATGGCTTGCTCTTTGTGGAGAGTGGAAATCAGGGGCAGCTCCTGCTGTCTGAAGTGTTTGGGGACAACTCTGAAAGCAGGAGAAGGGTGCAGCAGTGTCCTGCTCGGTCATTAATGGAGGTTTTATCTCTCTGAAAGGAATATGGTGGTGGCCCTGAAAGAGCTCTCCATCCGTGGGGATTTCCGCACCACAGTGGAATATCTGATAAAACTTTTGGAGACAGAGAGCTTCCAGAGCAATGAGATCGACACCGGCTGGCTGGACCATCTGATTGCTGAGAAAGTGCAGGTGGGGGAGATTGGCCCCTACCACCTTTGGGTCACCTTCTGTGGGAAGATACCAAGCCCTTTATTGTCATCCCCAAAGGCAGAGAAGCCGGACACGATGCTGGGTGTTGTCTGTGGTGCTCTGAACGTCGCAGATGCTGCCTTCAGGACGTGCATGACTGACTTCCTACACTCGCTGGAGAGGTGCAGGGTGGGAGCTGCCTGTGTTGGGTGGTGGGACCTGATGGTTGTGGGCAGAGGGGACACAGGGAGAGCATGTTCTGCTACTGGAAGCTGGCGTGGCTCCTGCCAGCACAGAGACCTGTGTTCTGCTCTGCCTTGACCATCCTCTTTCCCTCTTTTGCTTTGCACATTTGGAGGTCATGTCTCAGTGCAGCAGTGCCTCAGGATTTGATGTGCCTTCAGGGCTCTGCCTTCTCCACATTGCTATCTGTAGAGAAGAGCAATGTTTCATGTAGTTGTGAAATTGGCATTTCAGGGAAAGCAGCTCAGCTGAATGCAGCTTGCTCCTGGTTTGCACTTGAACATCAAGGTTATTCCTCGACAAGGACGCCTGGGGCTCTCCCTCAGGCCTTTATCTGAGTGTTTTGCCAGTCTCTGCCCTGCTCTGTAAGAGGTGCACACGTGGGCTGTGTACAGATGCCTGTCCCCTCTGGTCACCTTCCCCATGTGACCTGACACCAGCAGCACTGCTGACACATGGCCCACTTGGCTGCCTGCCGCTTCGCACAGGCGAGAAATGAAACCCTGGTGGTGCCTGACCTCACTGATGTGTTTCAGGGGCCAGGTGCTGCCAGCAGCCTCCTTGCTGAACATTATCGACGTGGAGCTCATCTACGAGGGCATGAAATATGTTCTCCAGGTAGGGGCTGTGCTGTGTTCCTCCCAGCAGGTGCTGGCTGGCACCACTGGCCTCTCCCCAGTATGGGGACGTGTTCTGCTGATGGAAGGAGTATAAACACACAATGAACACAAGGTTGTCATTTAAAAATATGCAGCATAGGAAATGAGGTTGATAGCCTTGTTTTTAAAAAGGCAGGCATTTGCATACATCCCATTGCCCGGATCTTAACGTGATCAAGAAGTGTGATAATATGATGGAGTAAAGGGTTGATGTGGCACTGAGGGACATGGTCAGTGGGCACGGTGGTGATGGGCTGGAATTGGACTTGGAGACCCTAAAGGTCTTCTCCAACCTTTACCATTCTGTGAGGAGATCCTTATCTCCATGGCTTGCGAGGGACCTTAAAGATCACATAGTTCCAACCCCCAATAAGTTAACTTCATGGAAAAATGTCCTAAGAAATGCTGTCTCTGGCTGCTGCCCGCAGGTTGCCCGGCAGTCCTTGACAACATATGTCATCATCATGAACCACACTCACATCGAGATAGATGTGCACCGGCTGACCGACGGCGGGCTGCTGCTTTCCTACGATGGCAACAGCTACACCACCTACATGAAGGAGGAGATCGACAGGTATCTCCTCGCTGGGCCCCAGGTCCCAGCAGCCTCGGGGCTGTGGTGAGACGTTTTCCTCTTCTGAAGGTACCGGATCACGATTGGCAACAAAACATGTGACTTTGAAAAGGAGAAGGACCCGACGGTGCTGCGCTCCCCATCTGCAGGAAAGCTGCTGCAGTACACAGTGGATGATGGTGGCCACGTTGCCGAGGGGGGCGTTTTTGCAGAGATTGAGGTGAGTGCATTCCTGTAGCTCTGCCACGTGGCTCAAGATCAAAGCAGCAGTGGGTGACAGCTTTGCCCATCCTGGTGCAGGTGATGAAGATCATCATGACGCTGACGGTGGAGGAGGCGGGCAGGGTGCACTATGTCAAGCGGCCAGGTGCGCTGCTGGAGGCAGGCTGTGTCATTGCACAGCTCCAGCTGGATGACCCCACCAAAGTGAAGCCTGTGAGTCTGAAGGGGACAGCAGGGGGTGGTGGTTGAGGCATGGAGCTGAGCAGCCACTCTTTGGGGCACAAGGTGGGGATGTGCTGTTGTCTTGGCACAGCACTGCATGCCCAGGCTGCATTCCCAAGTGGCTGTGCTGGAGCTCAGGTGGCTGCTCCCCAGTATGGCATTACATAAGCATCCTGTGCACGCTTCCATAAATTCACACTTATGGTTTTTCTGCATCTTTCTCGTGATGAGATACCAGCAGAAACATGAAGCTGACCATTACGTTCTTCCTTCAAACCACCAGATGTTGGAGGGGTGATGCAGCTTTCTGTTGGGATGGCTGCAACTTTTGGGGACCCCACACAATGTTGGGGACAATCTAGTACAAATAACCTGCTTGCTCTCTCCAGGCACAGCCATTCACAGGGGGGCTCCCAATACAACAGACCCTCCCCATTACTGGTGAGAAGCAGCACCAGGTTCTGCGCAACGTGCTTGACAACCTCACCAATGTCATGAATGGGTACTGCCTGCCCGAGCCCTACTTCAGCACCAAGGTGGGTGCCTAGGGCAAGGAGCACCATCAGCTCCTGGCAACCCACGTGCCCTGCAAGATATACAGCACTGGGTCTGCTGGGCTTCACTACTTTTGCTCCTTGCAGGTGAAGGAATGGGTGGCACAGCTGATGAAGACTCTGCGGGACCCTTCCCTGCCCCTCCTGGAGCTGCAGGAAATCATGACGAGCATTTCAGGAAGAATCCCTCTCTCAGTGGAGAAGTCGATCCGCAAAGTGATGGCTCAGTATGCCAGCAACATCACCTCTGTACTCTGCCGCTTCCCCAGCCAGCAGGTGAGCAGCTTGCCTTCGCCTCCCCTCTAGCTAGAACTAGCTAGGAGCTTCAGTCTGCCTTTGTCCTGCTGAGAGATGATATAAAGAAGTAAAAGAGTGATGGGTCATATTGCATATTTTGCTTAGGGGAAAGTGAAAAAACAAACCTGAAAGCCACTGTGCACTGCAGCACTGTCCCTGAGCAGTGTTGGACTCTGTGCCCTCTCCTTTCAGATCGCCAATGTGCTGGATACCCACGCAGCCACACTGCAGAGGAAGGCTGAGCGGGAGGTCTTCTTCATGAACACGCAGAGTGTGGTGCAGCTGGTGCAGAGGTGAGCCTCGTGCCCTCTTTGCCCCCAGCCCATCGCCACCCCTTTGCAGCATGCCGGGCTCTTTGCTGCCCAGGTACCGTAGCGGCATCCGTGGCTACATGAAGGCGGTGGTGCTGGACCTGCTGAGACGCTACCTGCAAGTGGAGACACAGTTCCAGCAAGGTGAGGGCTTGGGACCGTAGGGAAAGGGGTTATGGGGCTCCTACGGGAGCTGCAAGGCTCACGATGCTCTGCCCTATAGCTCACTACGACAAGTGCGTCATCAGCCTGCGGGAGCAGTACAAACCCGACATGACCCCGGTGCTGGAGAGCATCTTCTCCCATGCCCAGGTGGCAAAGAAGAACCTGCTGGTGACCATGTTAATTGTGAGTGCAGCAGCGAAAGCCTGAGACAGGGAAAAGCCCATAAGCCTCATCACTGTGAATGGGACGTGGCTGCCACAGTGCTCAGCTGCCTGAAGCCACCACAGCCCCATGCTTTTCCCTCAAAAGCAGGCAGAAGCTTAATAAACTGGTATTTCTCTACTCAGTATAAACCCAGATTTGGGAGGTTGCATTCAAGCATCCATTCCTTTTTGGCCATGCAGTTGCTTGGTAAGGGGACATCTTGTCCCCTTGCTTAGCATTGCTTTGCTGCACTGGGCTCAAAAAGCAGAATTTTGCTTGTTCCCTACATGGGATCTCACCCCTGCTGTTTACATGGGGCAATGCCGCCCACAGTAAGGAGCTGAGTCAAACCTTGAGGTGGTGCATTGCAGGACCAGCTGTGCGGCCGGGAACCTACGCTGACAGATGAGCTGGCAGCCATCCTGCACGAGCTGACACAGCTCAGTAAGACAGAACACTCCAAAGTGGCACTGAGAGCCCGGCAGGTCAGCAAGCACTGTGCTGTCTTACCCCTGTCCCCATCTCCTAACCTCATCCCAGTGCTCCTGGTCACCTTTCTTCTTGCAGGTTCTCATTGCCTCTCACTTGCCCTCCTATGAGCTGCGGCACAACCAGGTGGAGTCCATATTCCTCTCTGCTATCGACATGTATGGACATGAGTTCTGCCCTGAAAACCTGAAGGTTGGGAACCTCACTTTTCCTCACAGTGAGAATTTTGCTTTTGGTTAGCTTTGAGGTTCGGTCTGCAAGTGGGTTAAGCTTGAAAATAGCCTAAAAATGCATTAAAGCCTTGCTGTAGTGTCAGCCCCTGTGCAAAGCAAAAGGGGATGTGCCCCACTGCTGCTGGTTCCCGTTTCTTTCTTCCTGCACTGCTGATATGTGGGTCCATGCCTGGATCCAGCGGTGTCCCTATGGTGGGCTGGGCATTCCCAGCACATAGGTGTTGATTCCTGTGCAGCCCTTATTGATGGATCCCAGTGGGATGTGCTTTCTCCTTCCCTGTAGCTGGGTAAGGAGAGGTTTTGTTCCATCTTTGCCCTAAACGTTGCTTTCTCCTCCTAGAAACTAATCCTCTCAGAAACCACCATCTTTGATGTGCTTCCTTTCTTCTTCTACCATGACAACCAGGTTGTGCGCATGGCAGCACTGGAGGTGAGGGCTGGGGGCATACAGGGAACCCCTAGGGGTGCAGATGTGTGCAGATTCAGTGGTACCTACATCTATACCCCATCACCTCCTTCCCAGGTGTACGTGCGACGTGGGTACATTGCCTATGAGCTGAACAGCCTGCAGCACAGGCAGCTCTCAGATGGCACCTGCCTGGTAGAGTTCCAGTTCATGCTGCCCTTCTCTCACCCAAATAGGTACAGCACCCTTGTGCCTAATCCCCCTATGAGATCTTTTCTGCAAAGCTTCTGGATTTGCTTCTGCAATGCCTGGGAACTCTGGGAGGGAGGTGCTGGATGATCCCTCTCTGGGTTGTGGTCTCACATAGGATCTGTGGTGGCTGATAGCCACCTCTCTGCCCCACGCAGGATGTCTGTCCCCATCAGCATCTCCAACCCCGACCTGGCTCGGCACAGCACCGAGCTCTTCATGGACAGTGGTTTTTCTCCCCTGAGCCAACGGATGGGAGCCATGGTGGCCTTCAACAAATTTGAGGACTTCACAAGGTGGGAATGCAGGGACGCTCCTGGCTGTGGTGCTGTCCCCATGGGCCGTGGGACAAAGTGCTGGTTTCTCACCCCACTGTTTGGGCAGGAACTTTGATGAAGTGATCTCCTGCTTTGCTGACCCACCTTTGGAGAGCTCCCTCTTCAGCGAGGCACGAGCCACCATCTATGGGGAGGAGGACGCCAAGGTGGGCATAGTAGTGCTGCTCTCCCACTCTGGATGGTGCGGGGATGGTGGCAGCATGGCTGTGCTGGGGCAAAAGGGCTGAGCAAGGCTCTCATTGCCAGAACATCCATGAGGAACCAATCCACATCCTCAACATTGCGCTCCGCCGAGCGGACCATGCCGAGGATGAGAAGCTGGTGCCTATCTTCAGAGCTTTTGCCCAGTCCAAGGTGCGTCTCGTGGCACGTTCCCTGCCAGATGGGACGTTGCACCCAAGAGGCTGCCTCCCCCTTGGCCTGGCCATGTTCTGAACCTTCTCATCTGCTTCTGTGCAGAAAAACATCCTTGTTGACTGTGGTCTCCGAAGAATCACGTTTCTCATTGCCCAGCAGGTCAGTGCAGACTGAATGCTGACAGGGTGACTTTAGGTACATTATGCTTCTCACAGAATCATAGAATGGTTTGAATCAGAAGGGATTCTTGAAGAGCATCTCATCCCACTGCCCACAGTGCACAGGGACACCCACAGCTCCATCAGTGCTCAGAGCCCCGTCCCCTGACCTTGGATGCCTCCAGGGATGGGACCTCTGTCTCCCTAAAGCCCATAGAGATGTCTGGAAATACTCTGTACTCAGAGCAGAGAGAGGGATGTTCCTTGCAATGGGAGGGAGAGATGGAGTTAATGAATAGAGGATTCAATGAGTGATTTATCTGTGGTATTATCCTTCATGCTGCTAACGTCTCCAGTTACGTGTGGTTCCTGTGTGGTCTTATTGATGTCCTTAAGGGCAATTTACTTTTAGCACTTTCCCCCTTTGTGGGTGGAGGACCTACATTGCTTTTTGTATCAAGTGAATCCACTACAGGACAGAAAAAGCCTCTGCATTCCAGCTTTATTCACATCATCTTGTCTTTCCACTTTTTTTCCCTAGAGAGAATTCCCAAAGTTTTTCACATTCAGAGCCAGGGATGAGGTAAAGCTGTCCCCCAGCCGGGATGGAGCGAGGTCTGTTTGTACGGCTCTCTCACCCCACGCTGCACCAGTTTGCAGAGGACCGCATCTATCGGCACCTGGAGCCGGCGCTGGCCTTCCAGCTGGAGCTGAGCCGCATGCGCAACTTCGACCTGACAGCCATCCCCTGTGCCAACCACAAGATGCACCTCTACCTGGGGGCAGCCAAAGTGCAGGCGGGCACCGAGGCCACTGACTATCGCTTCTTCATCCGTGCCATTGTGAGGCACTCGGACCTCATCACCAAGGCAAGGCTGGGAGCTGCGAGGCCGCCCTTCGCTGCTGCCTTCCAGTCCTCGAGGAGATCTTGTAACCTCTTCATGCACTGCAGGAGGCCTCCTTTGAGTACCTGCAGAACGAGGGTGAGCGCTTGCTCCTGGAGGCGATGGATGAGCTGGAGGTGGCCTTCAACAACATCAGCGTTCGCACCGACTGCAACCACATCTTTCTCAACTTTGTCCCCACCGTTGTCATGGACCCTTCCAAGGTACATTTCTGGGTGTCCTGCTTTGCTGTGTATCAGAGTGGTGGGATGGAGGCTGCCTCATTGTCTGTGCCACCCTCCATGCTGTCTACTGGACCTGGTGTGGTCTACTGTACACTCAGTCTTGGACAAGGGATTGATTTGGCAGTCCCAGAAGCTCCTGCAGTTTAATTCCATGTTTGTGGGCTTGTTCGCTCTGGGCTTTTTGCTGAGGAGTTGCTGAACTTTCACACTTAGCAGTGACTCAAGGCTTGTTGCATGGTCTTTGTAAGCAGCGATCTGCTGGAGGACACAAGGGTGAGTGATGGACTCTGCCCTCGGGCAGCACATGGCAGGAAAGTGGTAGCTGTGTCTGCTAAGGGGGCTGTGGAGGAGTGGCTTTCCCCCTTCCCAGTGGAAAGGCTGAGTGGCAGCTCAGGCCCCTGGTTAGCAGGTAGAAGGAGAGGGAAGGGGATCCCCCAAAACAAACCTGACACAGCTATTTGGTGGAGATGCAATAGGCTGCTCCAATCTTGGCATCACATGCACGGTGTTCCCGGGGCTGGAGAGCAACCCCTGTGCTGTCCCACACCCAGATCGAGGAGTCGGTACGGGCCATGGTGATGCGCTATGGCAGCCGCCTCTGGAAGCTGCGGGTCCTGCAGGCCGAGGTGAAGATCAACATCCGCCTGACGCCCACTGCCACGGCCATCCCCATCCGCCTCTCCTTGACCAACGAGTCTGGCTACTACCTGGACATCAGCCTCTATAAGGAAGTGAGGGACCCCAGCACCGGCAATGTGAGTACTGCAGAAAGTGGGAGCCCCTCCACGATCTCTCTGAACTGCTCCCATGTCCACGGGGAGGCAGCCAACACTCTGCCCTCCTTTGCAGATCATGTTCCAGTCATATGGGGACAAGCAAGGGGCACAGCATGGCATGCTCATCAATACCCCCTATGTCACCAAGGACCTGCTCCAGGCCAAGCGCTTCCAGGCACAGTCCTTGGGCACCACCTATGTGTATGACTTCCCGGAGATGATCAGGCAGGTGTGTCTGGCTGAGCTGAATGAGACTCCAAATTACTGAATTTCCACTTCTATCCCTCTTTTCTCTTGAGCTGGCAAAGGAGAAAAAGAAAAGAGCCCAAGCTCCCTGTGTTTTCAATTATACAAAGCATTTCGAAACTGCTTCCTGGCTCTTGCAAATTGCCATAGCTGTACTCATAAAGGGTGTGAACTATAAGGTTCTGTGCAGAGTTCAGACACCAAGTTCTGCTCACATCAAGTCCCAGCAGCAGGTTTTGTGCCCTGATCTTCCAGCCTGTCCCGTGCACGGTGTCTCTGCAGGCTCTCTTCAAGCTGTGGGGCTCCCCAGAACTGCACCCCAAAGATGTCCTGACATACACGGAGCTGGTGCTGGACTCGCAGGGACAGCTGGTGCAGATGAACAGGCTCCCTGGAGGGAATGAGGTAGCAGGGAAAGGTTTGGGAGCGGGGTGCAGGGAAGCTGTGCTGCCACAGGTGGGATTTGCTGATGGCTTCCCTGATGAAGCTTTGTTTCAAGCTCGAGGGATACTTCTCAAACAGCTTTGTCTGTCGGTTGTGCAGTCTCCAGCTCTGGGAGGTGCCAGCCTTGTGACCTTGTGCCATTTTGGGGCAGGTGGGGATGGTTGCATTCAAAATGAAGCTGAAGACCCCTGAGTACCCAAAAGGTCGGGACATCGTGCTCATCTGCAATGACATCACACACATGATTGGCTCCTTTGGGCCGGAGGAGGACATGGTGTTCCTGAGAGCCTCGGAGCTGGCACGGGCTGAAGGCATCCCTCGTGTCTACATTGCTGCCAACAGCGGTGCGCGTATCGGCTTTGCTGACGAGATAAAGCACATGTTCCAGGTGGCCTGGGTGGACCCTGAGGACCCCTACAAGGTGTGTTGGGCACCTTTCCTTTGGTTATCAGAGAAAGCAACAGAGGACTCAATGGAGGAAGGACTGGAGCTAAAAAGGAGAGAGAAATCTTGTGGGATCAGTGCTAGGGAATGAGAATGCCCAGTGCCATGCGGATGGTTCCCTCCACTTTCTTTGGTGGGGTGGAGATAGAAGTGCATGTGTAGGCATGGCTGCTCTGTCCAGCCCTGCTCCTGACCCTGCTGTGAGGTTGGGTTTGGAGAGCTGGCCATATCCCATGTGAGTGTACAGCTCATCCTCCTCCTCTATATTTTCAGGGGTTCAAGTACCTGTACCTGACTCCCCAGGACTACACGAAGATCAGTGCCATGAACTCTGTGCACTGTGAGCATGTGGAGGAAGGGGGTGAGTCCAGGTGAGCCCTGCCCTATGTCTCCCCACATCCTGGCTAGCTGTCCTGCTGGCCCCACCATGGAAGTGAGTTTTGCCCTGTCCTACCCACACCACTGCAGCACTGCCTTCCTACAGGTACGTCCTCTTGGACATCATTGGGAAGGATAATGGTTTTGGAGTGGAAAACCTGCGAGCTGCTGGCACCATCGCAGGAGAGTCCAGTCGTGCTTATGATGAAATAGTGACCATCAGCATGGTACAACCTGTCCCCTTTTCCAATAGAGCTGGAGAGGATCACTGCTGCAGCCCCCAGTCCCAGTAACCCTGCATATCCTTATATGTGTGTCCAGGTGACTTGTCGTGCCATTGGGATCGGTGCGTACCTGGTGAGGCTGGGCCAGCGTGTCATCCAGGTGGAGAACTCTCACATCATCCTGACTGGGGTCACAGCTCTCAATAAGGTAACGTGCTGCGGCCCATATCCTCACCCAGTGCTGTCCTTTTACTTCTTCCCTATCCTGTGGGAAGAGGTGGAACAGCCCCATGGGTCCTCGTGGGATGTGTTTGTTAAGGAAATGCCACCCTGCAGGTGTTTGGTGTTGCTTTAGGGGCCAGTGCTGGGTTGCAGGAACAGTTCAGCTGTGATGCCAGGAGTAGGACTCATCTCTGGACACAACTCTGTGGCCTTGAGCTGATTTGAAACCTTCAAGTGTCTAAACTAGAGTTTAACATCAGCCTGATAGGCAGAAATGGAAATTCAGCCTCAAAACAGAGGAAATGCACCCAGACAAAGGCAGATAAAAAATGATCTAGAGAGGCAGTTCCTGTGCTAGCAGAGACTTATCTGTGTTTCTCCGCCCAGGTATTGGGGCGTGAAGTTTACACATCCAATAACCAGCTGGGAGGTGTGCAGGTCATGCACAACAATGGTATTTCCCACATCACTGTCCCAGATGACTTTGAAGGAGTCTACACCATCCTGCAGTGGCTCTCTTACATGCCCAAGGTAGGAGGATGCTGTGGGACGGTGGTGTGGGGTGTTATGGGGTACTTGGCTGGTGAGCTGCCCTCTGGGGCTTCCCCTTACAGGATAACCGGAGCCCAGTGCCTGTCATTGCCATAAGTGACCCCATCGAAAGAGAAATTGATTTTGTCCCTTCCAAAGTTCCTTATGACCCCAGGTGGATGCTGGCAGGGAGACCCCATCCAAGTGAGTGAGAGCAGCCCAAAGCCCCTGCAGCAGCGTGCCCAAATGCAACCTGTGGCTGCGAACTCTTTCATCCTTGTGCAGAATGTGATTTTTGCTACACATTGATGCACAAGGAGCCCTTAAATGCACGTGGCTGTGCCATTCCTCTTCCCTCTGTGCTCTGCAGCTCTCAAGGGGATGTGGCAGAGTGGTTTCTTTGACCAGGGAAGCTTCCTGGAGATCATGAAGCCGTGGGCTCAGACGGTCGTGGTTGGCAGAGCGAGGTACAGCTGTGAGCAGGGGATGCTTCCCAACCCCTGATGCGTGGATGCTGCAAGCACAGACGAGTGCAAGTCATCTTTGCCCATGGCCCCGCTTTTGGGATGGTGACAGTGGGGTTGACCTCTCTGGGGTGTGGCGTGGAGGGGAATTGGCTGCTACTGAGGCTACCCTGCCTTGCTGCAGGCTGGGAGGTCTCCCTGTGGGCGTCATTGCTGTCGAGACCCGCACTGTGGAGGTGACAATACCTGCAGACCCTGCCAACCCTGACTCAGAGGCGAAGGTGAGGTACCATGAGGCAGAGGAAGAGCATCCAGCACTGAGGCTGGGGGAACAAGTGGGGATAAAACTTGGCACGGTTTTTTGGCATGTCTTGACTCTCCTTGGAGGCAGTAAGATCAGGGTGCTCTCATTTTATCTCCTTTCAGCTCTCGTGCACTGTGTGCCGCTGACTGCTGTGCCTGGAGGTGCTGACCCCAGACTCAGCATTGCTGCCAACTGACTTTTCCAGATAATCCAGCAAGCAGGACAGGTCTGGTTTCCAGATTCTGCTTTCAAAACAGCCCAGGCCATTCGGGACTTCAACCGTGAGCACCTCCCACTGATGATCTTTGCCAACTGGAGGGGCTTTTCCAGCGGCATGAAAGGTACCCAGGGTGCCCAGCTTGCTGTGCTGTGCCACCAGCCCTCCTGCAGCACTCGGGGTGTCCGGCCACTGAGTCCCTTTGTCTTACAGACATGTATGACCAAATGCTGAAGTTTGGTGCCTTCATCGTCGATAGCCTGCGGGATTTCAAGCAGCCTGTCCTCGTGTACATCCCACCGCACGCCGAGCTGCGGGGAGGCTCCTGGGTGGTCATGGACCCCACCATCAACCCTCTGTATGTGGAGCTCTATGCAGACAAGGAGAGCAGGTCAGCCTCTGGTTTTTTCCAATGCAAGTTAACATGCATCGGAGCAAGCTGGAAGTGAGAACAGCCAAGAGTCCCAGTCTGGAAACAAAACCCTGTTGGGTTTTCTGTCCTAAATTCTTAGGAGATAGAGTTGCCTGAACTCTATAATATTTTCCTATCAGCAGTGACATCTTTTCCCAGGATTTATTTTCCCCTCCAGATGGGTCCTTGCTTTACCAAACTTTCTTCCCAGGGGTGGCATTCTGGAGCCTGGAGGAACAGTGGAGATCAAGTTCAGGAAGAAAGATTTGGTGAAGACCATGAGAAGGATCGATAAGGTTTATGCCAAGCTTGTGGAGCAGCTGGGTAAGGGGAAAGGATCTTCAATGCGTGGGCCTCGGGGTGGCTGAGATGGGAGCACTGAGCAGCGCCCTTGCTGGGAAACAACAGCTGGTAATGTTCTGCAGGGACACCTGAGCTGTCTGAGGGGCAGCGCAAGGAGCTGGAGAAGCAGCTCAAGGCCCGGGAGGAGCTCCTGCTGCCCATGTATTACCAGGTGGCCGTGCACTTTGCTGACCTGCACGACACCCCTGGCCGCATGCAGGAGAAAGGCGTCATCACAGTGAGCATGGAGGCTGGGGAAGGGGCTTGGTGCAGGGGTTTTGCAGCAGCAGCACGAAGGGGAGAGTACCCCCCCTTACACATCTGCTCCTCTTCCTCTGCAAAGGCTTAACGTGGGCTCTGCCTCTTCCTCCTCCAGGACATCCTGGAGTGGAAGAATGCCCGCTCATTCCTCTACTGGCGGCTGCGACGGCTGCTGCTGGAAGAGGTGGTGAAGCTGGAAATCCTGAAAGCCAACAGCAAGCTGAGCCACATCCACATCCAGTCCATGCTGCGGCGCTGGTTTATGGAGACAGAAGGAGCTGAGAAAGTATGTGGGGCCCTGTTTTTACCTAAATCTTTTGCATTTTCAATGGTCTGTGAAGCTTTCATGGGTTCTGATTTCCAAACCAAGCCCTCTCTCTATGGCTGCTACATGGGTTGGGAGCAGCATGCTGTGTCATACGTGTAGGATGAGGAGGACAATGCCATTATCCACTGTGCCATGGGAGGAAAAGCCCAAGGACGTAGCAGAAGGGGGAGGATCAGAGCATGTGAGAATGGGACCCCCCCATTCACGGTGCTGCTCTCCCCAGGGATACCTCTGGGACAACAACCAGGTGGTGGTGGAATGGCTGGAGAAACACATGCAGGAGGATGATGGCAGCAAGTCAGCCATCCGGGAGAACATCAAGTACCTGAAACGGGACTACGTGCTCAAGCACATCCGCAGGTGAGTGGCTGCAGGAGCTGTGTGTGAGGGCACTGCCATCCCCTGTGCTGAGGACAGCAGGTTGTGGCCTCCCAGGCAGCCACGCTCTTCTGTCTGCCTTACAGCCTGGTCCAAGCCAATCCCGAGGTGGCCATGGACTGCATCATCCAGATGGCTCAGCACATCACCCGCGCACAGAAGGCTCAGGTCGTCCGTCTCCTGTCGACGGTGGACAGTGAGAACCCGTCCTGAGCCAGCAGGAGGAGCACTGGTTCCTCAGCCCGCCAGCTGAAGCCTTGGGTTCTCACTTTGTGCCTAAATAAAGGATGCCAATGTCTGTACCTTAAGCTATGAAGATGCTCTCTCCGTCTGGTGCTGGGTTTGGCAGAGATAAACTTGCTCCAAGCCAAGGCTGGAGTCTGGACCTGGTGCAGAGGCTGACTTTTGGAAGAACTAGACATCTTTTACTGTGTTTTAGTTGCAAGCCCTGGCCTTAATCTTTTAAACAAGCACCAGTGTCAGACATTGCATAAGACTGGCTGGAGCTGGACAATGGGAGAGGTCTCCATATGACTCCATTGGGACTGACCATGCACTGGCACAAGGAAACATAAATACTGCTGAGGAAGGATCAGCCTCAAACTGATGCTTTAAAACAAACTCAGGAACTGCAAGGAGCCATTTGTCCCCATCCTTCCCTGCGCTGAGGAGCAATCTATAGACGTGACCACAAAAAGCTGGCAGCCAGAAAAGGCATCAAGCTGTTCTGGGACTGGTTGCAGTAGGGGTATCAGTGGGGATATCAGCTGACTGTGTGCTTTGCAATGCCTCTGACTGTGTAACTCTATTGCAGGAGCATCACACTGGGCTTAGCTTTGGCTCTGAGCAGGGAACACAATGACAGTGCAAGGGGGGACAGCTGTTTTGAGGGCAGCACTGATGTGATGGGGTTTTGTTGGCACTTTCTTGGTTGTGTCTGTGCTGAGGGCTGCAGGGAGGAGGTCTCCTCAACCTCAAAGTGAGGATGAAAAAGACACAAGGAGGTGCTTTCTGGTTTGAAAGGAGTCCCTGCGCTGTCAGGGATATCGGAGTGCTGCTGCTCACTGTGCAGGAGGTGAAGGAAACATTCACCCAAACCAACACCAATAAAATGGGCACTGTCCTCAAGGGAAACCTTCCTGAGCTCTTTTGCTTTGTCATTGTATAAACCCAGGACCTGAGAAGGGAATAGTGACTGCTGCTGTGTGGTGTGCAGCACAAGAATATCTTTGGTCCATAGCATCCCTCACCATGTACGTTGGTACTGAGATTTTCAGCAATAAGTGACCATGCTGAGCTGCAGCACGGCTTGCTTGCCACCACAGTAATTACAATGCAGCACATCTAGAATGAGGCAGCTTTCGTGCTAAGAAATATTTATTTTTAAAAAAATGAAAACAGCATAGATGACACAGCAAATGATCAGTAGTCACATTTGTTCTCAAACAATAAATTACGACCTGGACCAGCATGGTCTTCTGGAAGAGGCTGGCATGGATTCATGCACTTGGAAAGGTACAGGTATGCACGTTTTCCAGCCCCTGACTCTCCCAGCAGTGTTTTTCAGCACAAGGTACCTGCGCTGGCTTGGTGGGGCTGCTTCAGCATCTTGCTGCCCTCAGGTCGCACAGCTGGGTGCTGCAGTTGGTGCTTTGTGCCTGGATGGAGGCTGGAGAGGCTGTGTGCTGTGAGCAGCCCCGGCCACACGCACTGCAGGTACAAGGACTGGGACTGACAGAGCCCTGAATGGAACAGACAACACACGAGACATAAACATGACTCCATGGTCACAGAGGTATAAGTAGACTAAATGCTAAATTTCAATGTCGTTTTCAGGTTTTTTTTTAAACTGTTGGATGTTTCATACAATTTCTTTCTTTGCATCGTGTGATACCAAGTACAAAGCAATCTAAATTAGGAACAATTTTACTTGGGCTAATCAGAATGGGAAGGCGATTCTGAATTGTATGGTACAGTTCCAATATTTGGTCTCTGAATTTAAGGAAAAAAAAACACAATGAGTTTCACAGTATCAAAAGTGCTTATTTAAAAGAAATGTAGTGTAACAAACAGTGATTAAAGTTGTGTTTTTGAAGGTGAATAACTTAGTTGATGTAAAACAGGTTACTGCAGCATTTAAAAGAATTTGAACAGTGCTCAGTTTACATAATTTCTCTTCATAACAATAAATATAAATAAATTTACAAATAGTAATACTGCCTAGCACAAAAATGGACAGAAGCACAATGCACAGTACTATAAAAAAAAGGCAAATCTAATCTTTTTTTTAAAACAAGTCCTAAAAAATAGGCATAATTCCTAAAAGCTTCTAGCCAGTGATCAGCTTCATCATTCAGTAGTACTGGTTCCTTCATGGGTAAGGGCTTTGTCATAAGCCCTAGGCACAGCAGTTGTCTGCTATGGATTTCTCATTAATAATCTTTTTGCTCCTTTTTTCCCCCCTAGCTCATAACAATAAGTTAGCAACAGTTACATCAGAAAAGTGTTAGAGGTGCAAATGCCTCCAGAACCTGCGTGTGATCTTTGTTCAAGGCAACAGTCATTTGGCAACATGAGAGAGAAGATGAACGTGGTACAAGATCAACCCTCTTGGATGTGAACTTGGTGCTGATCCAACCATTGAGTTGTGTTGGCCTCTGTGTGCGTGACAACAGAACAACATCAACAAGTAAGTCTAGATTATAATGTCAAGAAAATGTTCTCCTTAACTGGACTAATTTTTAGTTCAGCTCCATTCTAGAAGAAGTTCCTACCGACTGATGCCTTCCAGGTCCTTAAGAACTCACCAGCCCTGCAACACAAGCATCCAATCTCAGTCCTGGCATGGATGAAAGGTACAGTAGAACTCCACTGGTACCGGTTTGAGTTATTTTGGCATTGCGTGCTGCGTCCCAGTAAACAGCCAACACTTTCTAAGTGTCTGTAGGAGGAGCTGTTTTATTGCTTTCGGGTTGGATTTTAAGGGTTGGGAGAAACTGGCCCCTGAATTCAAGGTCCACGGAACGGTGCAACACTTAGAGCAGAGCGATGGGCTTGTTGCCTTGAGGGTTCATGTACTGAGCTGCTGCTACGTTGTCCACGGAGGTGTAAGTGGTATAAAGGCCTGTGACCTGAAAGTCTGACAAGGAGTGATCGCTGCCACTGGAGATGGGGGTGAGGCCAGGAGTGCCCAGGTCACAGTCTGAGAGGTGCAGGGGAGAGTTGCTGAAGGCACCCAGGGTGTCAAGGCTGAAGCTGTCATCTTTCATTTCCTCCCATATGTTACCTTTAAAAGATTAAATTCCAGTCACAGCAACACATCCAACCTGTTCAGGCACTGTGGGGAGGGGGTCAGTCCTTAACTAAAGGGTTTTACGTGCTGCTTAGAAACAGCACAGTTTGCAGATCTGGAGTGCAAAGGCAGTGAGCGTCTGTTCCCCCACAGCCCTCTGGGCTCCAGCAATCCAGTCCTTCCTGGACAGCAGCTATCTACCATGTGCTGACCAGAAAGAAACCCAAGGATCACGCTAAGGATCTCCATAAGCCAAAGATTTACAAATGAGAGAAACCAAGGCACAAGTAGAGCTATGGTTTCCGAGGGATGGAGAGGTGTGATGTCCCAGACCTTTAGGTGGACATGTCTGTTTATATCTACTGCAGTGCCTGAACTTGAACCATGAAGGTGGTTTGCTTTCCTATCTAGCACAGGGTAGAAATGCAATGAGGAAGGCTGGGGAAGTCAAGCTGCACAGGCCAGCACCCAGCACAAGATTTCATCTCAGTTAATTCCATCCCAGTGAGTCCTGCTGAAGCCCTTGGATATATATTCAGCAACGACACAATCGTATAAATTCTGCCCTCCACTCCCCCAGCTTCCTTCTCCTATACCTTGCAATGCAAAATCCATAATGCTTGGGTCCAGAGCATCCACCTCCGTGTTCATGTCTGTGGTCATGTTCAGGAAGTCGGGAGGGGCACGGCCCATGGGGTGGTGGGGCAGAGGGCTGTGGCTGATGTCAGGCAGAGTGTGGAGAGGAGGTGTCTGTGCAGGTGCTGGGGAGTCCGGGGCGATGCGAGCCTGGGTCTGGATCTGGTGATGCAGAGGGACAGACTGCAGAGAGAGCGTCATGATGGGTTGGGGCTGCAGCTGGGAGATGGAGATTCGGCCTTGGGCTGCTGCCATGTGGTTCAGGGTAGAGATCTCAGGTTCTGCCTGTTTACTGGACCGCCTGCAGTTCTCAGGTCTGTCAGTAATCAGCTTGTCCAGCTCCTCTGTGCATGCAACGCCCATTCCCAAGGAAGAAAAGAGGAAGTTTAACCCATTTGTTCAAGTAGGTTCCTATCAAAGCATTTCATTCATTTCACTCGTGAGCACAGCTTTGCACTTTTGCAATAAAACCTAGAAGGCAAGCAGCATCTGTGACTGTGTGAGAAGCAGCACAAAAGGCAAGCTTTGTGCAAACTGACTGTTCAAAGAGCAAAATAGTGCCATCTACTTCCCTCCTCTTAACCCATACCCTAGTCAACTTCCATAGTAACCCCTAACACAGCTTTAAAAAAAAAAAAAATGATCACATGAAGTTTGCACAGAGCAACACAACCAGCACGGGCAGCATCCTTGGAAGGTCTCCTGCTCACAGCAACACTCTGAATTCTGCTTGTAAGAGATTCACATGGGAGCCTCCTGGCAGTTTCAGTGGCACTATTGTTTTTAAGTAAAGAAGAATGTTATTTATCAGATTAAAAAATTTACAGCAAAACCCTCTGGTTGCTTTTGCCAACACTGAGCTGCTGAAAGGTTCAAAAAGAAACATGCATTTTTATAAGGAAGAATGAGAGTAAAGAGTTCTGCAGAGCAACAGCCAAAAAAAAATAATTACAAACTGCCACTATAAATGCTAACACTGGAGGCAGCATAACTCTTCATAACGCCTTGGATGTGATAACTAGATAAGTTAGTTAGCATGGAAGAAAAAGATAACCATCTAGAACGTGGGGACCAGTTTATGCTGAGAGCTTCCATGTCCTCAGTAGCAGTAGAGACCCAATTCAATGCAGAGCACAGGGATCATTTTGGCTGTGCAGATTTAAGGCAGAGGTTGTTGGAAGGCCTGAGAGCTCTGTGCTAGCTAGCACTGTTCGGCAGGACTTGTTTTTTATTGGTTTTGTTTGTTTGTTCTGTTTAGTCTTTTGTTGTTGTTTTAATTTGTGTATTCCAGGCCAAACAGACACTTTTAACACAAGCAACAGAGAAGTGTAATATAAGCCCTACCTGGGTTAGCCATGCTCCTGTGAATAGCAGCTAAGTCCTTCCGCTTCCACTTCTGCATCTCCTCTTCCATTTTGTCAATCTTGGCAGGATTGAGAGCCCACAGACATCCCTTGCGAGAGGTGCCGCTCATCTTGTTCTCCACCTTCTCAAAACACTTATTCAGGGACAGGTTATGACGCACGGAGTTTTTCCAGCCATCGGGGGCTGTCTGAAAGATGCAGAAGGATGTCAGAAATATGCTGAGAACAAAGTAAGTGATGTTCCACTCCCAGCTGTATGCATACCTTGAAGTAGGGAAAGTGTTCCTTCATGAAGCTGTAGATCTCACTCACGGGGAGACTGCCTGTTTTGCTGTTCTTCAATGCCATTGCAATTAAACAACTAGAGGACAGAAAAACATTTAACAACAGGTTGCATATGCAACAGGTTGCATACATCATGTTGTTTCCTGGTCTAGCGATCTCAGATCCATCTCCATTCAGATACAAACACCTGGCTGAGCACGGGATTCCCCTGGTAGTCTGTTTCCCCATAGGGATCTACACTCAGTGAGTTTTCAAGTGCTCAGAAGACACCTTCTGATCCTGTAGATTTTACTTCCCTGTGCTGTTTTTCTACCTTTATGCTGATGGCCAGGAACTAGTTTGCTTGTTCATTCCTGCTACCCCCCAGAGGCAGTTTCCACAGAACTCTTGGGTGGGTGAATAGATTTGTGTTCCCTTCAAAAGGAATCGAATGCTCTTGTGCTGTCCCACCTATAGTGAAGTCATCCCAAAACAGGCTCTGAGCAACATGCTGTGCTGGTATCTACTCACCTGTAGGAATAGATGGGCTTGGGGTAATGTTTTGGATGCAGTTCTTGGGCAGAGTGAGGAGCCAGGCGTGGCTGAGGATAATGTGGCTGGGTGCCATACGATGTGTTGTAGATTGCTGCTGGATTACACTGTATGCAAAGGAAAATAAGAGTGTCCACGAATGTACGTAGGCTTAAGGCTTTTTCTTTTGAAAGAGTTCTAGAGATGACCTTAGAAGGCACTCTGAGACACGGACCAGAAGTAAATAACAGTACCTGTTGTGTATTCTGGGCTATGGCAAACACTTGCTGTGGATGAGGAGGGAAGAGCTGCTGCTGTGTCTGTAAACTAGGAGAGGGCTGCCCACCTACAGAGTACTGGCTCATCTGCAGAGAGAAAGATAACAGACGTGTCAGTCTTCAGATTACCAACATCTTTTCCTAAGAAGTATTGCAAGGGTTGCTCTTACATTGGCTCCATGTGATGAAATAGAATTCAGTCCCAGGACTCCCTGTGGCAGGCTGGCCTGGACATGAATCATTGCTCCAGGTGCTCCTGTGGAGTGTATATTGCTTGCCACAGGACCTGTTTTGAAAAAAGCAAGTGTAATAAACGTTCACGTGAAAGTATACTTCAGAAAAGAGAGCTGACATTTATTTTTAATAGATGCACTTGAACGCAGCTAAGTCTGGAGTGGATAATCACGCCTCCCTATGGCTTTCCATCCCAAAAGAACTCTGAACCTTTCACAAATTGCAAAGATGACTTCAGCTGCTTCCAAAACTTGTTATATAGAGACTGAAAGATGACAGCTGTTTAACAGTCCGCAGTGCTCTTACAGACACAGTACCTTACAAAAGGAAAAAAAAACAATCCAGAAACAAAACACAAATTCAGAGCTCTCTGTACTCCAGACGGATTTCTGCTCTAAAGCAAGCAAGATGATATGCTGAGCTTGCTCAGCAGAATGCCTTGGGGAACAAATGTGTTTGCCTGAAGGATGTTCACAAAGAAAAGAAAGGTGTTCCAATGAACAGATGCTGTAAGTCTGCGTGAAGCAAACAGGTATGGGGTAAATAAGATACTCTTAGTTTTATCAGTGTTGAAACAAACAAGAAAGATTAATTACCTAATTTCCAAGCTGTTGAAAACCTCTGAAATACAAGTATTAAATACCTTGGCCCAATTTCACACATGGCATTGGCAACTACAACGAGCAGAGCAGTCTGCTGGATCCTAAGATTGCTGCTGTGACTGCTAGGACTCTGCCTCTTCAAGTGAAAGAAATAGATCAGCAACGTTTTATAAGAAGACAACAGGCTCCAGGTCTTCTGTCAGGAAGTGAAAAGTAATGCACCCGAAACAAACCTACTACTAGGAAAGCTGGAGTATGTGGAGGAAAGTGAAAGGGGCAGTAGGCTGTGTCATTTAAATAGCAGTTATTTACCATCCTAACAGTTTACCTGTCTGTTGTAGCATTGCGTTCTGGGCACCAAGGCCAAAATCCATTCTTCCACTGGCCATCTGTTGTAACCGAGGAACATCAACAGATGTCAGCCACGACAGGGACTGCAAGTCACTGGGGAGGTCATCTTCACTCAGCTGGGAGGGATCAGAAGCTAAGAGCCTGCAAAACAGCACAAGAGGTTAGAAAAGAGTAGAGATGCTGCAAAACTTGGTAAGAAGGGAGATGTCTGGGATGCCTGAGCTCGTGGAGGTCAGCGGGGAAATGCATCAAGCTGGAATTCTGCTTGCAGAGTTCAGATGTGACCTTTTGTTTCACAGCTGGCTAGTTACTGACATCCTTTGCCTTTTAATCATGTGTTCCTTTGTACAGTTTGAAATGTTTTAGTTAAGAAAACATTTTGTGCAGTATTTATAGGGGAAGAAGTCATGAGAACCTGGAAGAGAAACTGCCTAGAAACAAAACCCAAACTGATCTGTCATTTTCACTTTTGTCTGAAATCTGTTCTTGCAGGGCCTTGATGTAGAAGAAACCTGTTAAGACTTTTAACCGGACAAATCTGCATTAACATTAAAAGGCAGTGAGCAGCTAGCCTTGGAAAAGTTTCTGTGCCCAGATCCTCCACAGCCTGCTGCTGGCTTTAACACCTGGGGAGAGCTTTTCCCAGCCCCTGTCTGTCCCATTGGTGGGTGCACAAGTGAAATTTCACATAACGAACCGCTGATCTTTTCCATTCAGAGATATGAAGTTACTGACACTGAACAAGGAACCATGAAGCTTAGAAACAATCTCTCTCATAGATGTGTTGAAGCCAGCTGTGTGGCACTAATGCATGCTGATTGCCAAATAACGATGCAGGAGTCTTAAAGAAATCTGGTCTCTTGCTGAAGCATCTTTTATGCTCCATATGATTCCAAGGCAGCTCAAAGGAACAAGACAGAACTGTAATGCCTGGCAGCCCAGGGGCATTCAGCTCCTCTATTTGTGATTTCCTGAAACACACATCAGAAGTTCCTGGGAAATCCTTAAAGCAGAATGTAATTTGTTTGTTTGTAAAAAGGCTTTGAAAAGAAGGAGGAAAAAGGAAAAAGCCACGAGCAGGAGCCAAAAGTTAAAATCCTGGCCAGAAACATCTTCACATCTCTCTCCTAGCCTACCCCCATTTTCTTTCTCGTACTGTAGTTAAAGTGCAATAATTAGCATCGCCATGGTTACCACTGTTCAGTTATTTTGTGAGGCCTGGGACTTAAATACAGAAAAAGAATATCAGGTGACCATTCTCCCGGCCCAGAGATTGGCTGGATTGGAAGAAAACAAAAGCATTAAATGATTTGAAAACTGGGCAGGCTCATGTCGTTTGCAACAGTTGGGCCCATTCATTGTAAGCCGATAACCCATTGTGGAGCAAACGACTGTTGCCCAGTGGCACGTGGCCTCAATTGTTTTTGGGATTCTTGCTTAATTGTTTTTTTTCCCCCCCCCCTCCTCCTTTTTACCAACTCCACATTAATCTGGCTGAATGACAGCCGACACACAACACGCATACACATGCCATCTGGCACCCCGGTCCCTGCCAGTCCTCCCAGACAAGTCAGCTCCCTCAACAAACAGTGGGGTCAGATGGGCGGCGAGGGTCAGCACCCACCACACACGCCTCCTGTCAGCCCATGAATCCTCCTGCATGCCCTCTGCTTCTCTGAGCATCTCCGTGCAGTGGGACTGGGGCTGCGCAGCAGCCTTCCCTGGGTGTCTTTTAGGGGAGAGAAGCTCCCTGTTCCCTGCTTGTCCTGGTGGAGACTCACATTGCGCTTCCCAGACGTGCAGAGGACTGGTGATACGCTCTGGAAGACTAGATGCTATCCAAAATTGGATGATCCTCCTCCCAAGATCACACTGCACGCCCCTCAGCATCGCTGGGAGTGTAGACATGCAGCTCCCTCATAGAATCATAGAACATTTGGGGTTGGAAGGGAGACCCAAAGGCTGTCTGGTCTGCAGTGCAGCGCACAGGGACACCCACAGCTCCATCAGTGCTCACAGCCCCGTCCTCTGAGCACGGGTGTCCATAGGGATGGAGCACCACCACCTCTCTGGTCAACCCATGCCAGTTCTTCACCGCCCTCCTGGTCAACAACTTCCTAATACCCAATTTAAATTCAGTGTCACTGAGCTCCATTTCAAACAGACACCAAGATGCAATGGTAGAGGCAAACAACAAGGCCAGGTGTGTGAGCCAGTTCTTTGTCCACTACAAAGATGCTGTTTTCCTTTCTCTGTCCTAGCATGGAACAGCTGTTGGGATTCAAGCCCACAAGACTTTTAAAAGCGTGCCTGGCTGCTCGCTCACATGTTTTCACTGCATTTGGTAGTTGTCAGAATAACTGTTTTCATTAATCGTAGGGGAAAAGAAAAAGTTTTGTCAGAATAAAAAAAATATTTCACAGCTGAAGACTATTCTTCAGGTTGTCTCCAAAAGCAATCTGAAATATACCTTCAAGAAGGCAAGACTGCTTAAAGTGCATCCATTTGTTCTCCAAGGTGTTTTAAGTGCCCGGATTTATTCTGCAGCTTATCTCACAGTACACAGGCTCAAGCTGTTCCTGATTTTAGTGAAAAATGCTGATCTAACTCTCTCTGAAAAGAGAGTAATACAGTAATACCTAGCATTAATGTCATTTCTGACCTGAAAAAAGCACCAGTGCCAGGCCAACTTCTAAAGCATACATACTGTAATACCACGTGCTCAGATTCCAGTCCCCTCTGCCATCCTTTCTGTCTCACATTTCAGGGTAAACTTCAGGAGTCAGAGATCCTGCCTGTAGATGGGTGTTCACAGCCCCTGGCACAATGGGGCACTGTGGTAAAAGCAGCCATTTCCTTTCAATGCATGTAAATGAGACAAATAGTGATACGCTATAATTAATGCACGCTGCCGAAAATGTCCCCAGCTGCACATTCCCCAGGGCTGTCTGCTGCATAAGCTCAACAGCTACATCCTATGCAGGAAGGTTCTAGTTGCACCAAAGTTGTTACAAACATAATATCATCTCTTAAATGTGTGGTGAAATGATACAATTCCATTTTCAGCCCTCTCCTTTCAACCCTCTGCAGGAAAAAAACCTGTCTATGTGTTTTTACCCTAGAAAGGTAACTGTATTAATAAGAACCCACATGATGTTGATGATTTATGCCCCTGCTCTCTGTGTATCAGAGGACGCTGGCCTTCTTTGAAAAGCACCCTGAGATCTACAGTACGTGATATAGAAGTGCTCAGTATAACATTCATCTTTGCTATCTGCTCTATTATACGTTGCCCAAAATATTTATCCACTTGAGATAAGCTCCAACAGAGCTTGGCCATCAGCCAGCCTGCACGAGGTTTACTTGAATCAGGATGAATAACACGGAAAGGAATCCCCTTATGCTGACCTTATAGATTTTCCTGCCAGCAATCACTAGGGAATTGGACTCTTGCATTGGTATGACCAAGATCACTTGAGTCTCTCAGCAGTGCAAAACACTGGCACATTTGCTATCTGAAACATAGCTCCTATACAGGTAGGAGACACCAACTAAACAGCTAGCTATATGGAAAGAAATTCCTTCCTTGCACAAGCCTGCAGGAGCCTGGAATGTCAGAACTGAATTTGGATCTACATTCACAAACCTCATGTTGAGCTGGATCTACTGAGCTGAACCTAATGCAGTTCATCACTGCAGGAGCTGCTGTCGGGGTGATCCGGTCGCTTCTACACCTGCAAACTCTGGTGCATGAAGAATTTGACACTGGAGAACACAGTTATAGAAGAGCCTGCCAAACACCTCTGCTGAGGCTAAAGAAAAGCCTGGCAATGACAAGCGTGCCTTCAAATATTTTATCTCTGGGTGGCTTAGGCAATAACTGGGGATTCGGGTTTATAATACGGTATGCAAAGTGACATATTTCTGTAAGTATTGTGCCTTCCACCCTTCAGAGGACTCTGCCTGCATGGAGCCTGTCTCTAAAAGATTCAAAGCACTCAAACTGATGCTGCAGGCTGAGCCTGGTGCAAAGGGATTAGAGCATGGCAGCAACTCAGCATTGCCACCGTTCTGAACAAACCCAGACCAAAACACCGTGGCTGTTTTGCATGGCATATTCAGCTTCAACCATAGTGTTCTAATGTCTCTCAACGGAAAATTTTCATTATCCCTGCCAGCACTGACACTGGAGCATAAGTAATGCAACTTCAAGCAGAGGCAGCCAGCAGTGATAGATTCTTAATTAGCTGCTTGCAATGGTTTATCCAGAGAGCAACAATTGAACAAGAATCCTACAAAAACTTTCTCTTGAAGTGGTTCTCAGAAACTGTTTTCTTTTGTCTGGGATTATGTAATGGCCTCAGAACAAACATAGCAATTTCTGATACATAAAGCAACACAAGGAAAACAGTAATGTTTTGTGACTCTTCAGCTGTCTCCATGGTGAGAATTATTCTGTTTTACTGAGTCAACCTGTCTTCTTTCGCTCTTCACTCTGACTGTTCTGCTCTTCCCTGCTACACACTTCTCTTCCCACCTCCCCCCTTCCCCGCACCAGGGTCTGTTTTCCACACTGCACAGCCATCAGTCCCTTTTCTCCCTGCTCCTGTCCCAGCTGCTGCTTCTGGTCTGCACTTCCACTCTGCCTTTTGAAATCGCACTACCCATCCACTCCCAAATGCCCAGCCTGCCTTTCTCCTCCCCGTCTTCAGGTGTTCAGTAATGTCTGGCCTTGTTGGAAATAAGAAATTAGGCAGTTGTCCAGGAAAAACCAGAACATCCCTCCTCAACTGCAGCTCGGGAAACTTTGGATTAGATGAACCAAAGCAAAAAGCAAATAATTACCCTGTCAGGTGTTGCTCTTCTCCTTTTCATAACACCATGGCTCAGAAGAGAAGGTGATTCTCCAAAAACCTTCTGCAAAGATATTTATGCTCTAAAAGAACCAGTTATAGAAGTGCTGTAAGAGACTTTTATACGTCTCAGCTCAGAGTTTCACAACACCCCGTTACCTCATTTTGGTATGGGATGAAGGGAAACTGAATTACAAGTGACCTACATGATTTGCTTAAGCCTAACAGGAAGCGAGCAGCAGTGTCAGCACCGAACCCAGAGCTCACTCCTTGCTCTGCTTCACCCACACAATCACTTTCTTCCTGTAGGTGAAGATTTCCCAGATGCAGCCTGTATCTTAATCTACAGTATGTTTTGTTGGGGAAAAAAAAAAAAAAAGAGCTGTAACTAATGTCAAAATAAGTTTCTTCTTGATGCAAAAATGCACTGAAGTATCTGGTGCTACGTGAATGTTTTGTGTAACAGTCAGTAGAGTTGTCTACTGGGGAAGGTACTTCTTCCTTTAGCATTGCTTCAGCTGCTATTCATTAGCAATGAACTGATTTACTTGCCTGGGATCCTGTGCAGATAGTTAATCCAGTGTAAAGGGGACATGAGATATGCTGTGCTTTGCACTGCTGTCAGACCTGTCTCCCTTGCAGAAGTTGTGCTGTGCTTTCCTCACAGGCGAGATTTTTTCAGTGGGCAAAACAAGAGTGGTGAGCCCTGAGCACGTGAGGTTTCTCACAAGAATGCTGAAAAAAATGCAAGTTTTCTGCTTCCTTGTCTTGAATTGAAGGTCAAGCGCCTTTTATGAGGTAACATAGGAGCTCAGTTCTGGTTTCATTGGAAACAGAATAGCCTCAGAATCTTGCTAGGTACTGCCCAGCTACAGCCAGTCCTCCCCAGCTCTGGCAGCAACTGCAAGAGAATATGAGAAGCAAGGGCCACTATTTTTTTTTTTTATTAATACTGATTAGCACATTTCAGGAACTGCATAGGAAACAGTTGAGCTAATCCACTTAAATCAATCCACTGCAGCCTCAGTTTGACTGATTCCTAGGAGGTTTCTCACATTTTTTTGAAAGAATGAAGCAAGTCCTGTGATGAAATTCCTCCGACACATCGAGTCATTATCTCACTCCCTGTCAGACACACATGGTGTCAAGGGAATGGACACTGACATTTTCTTCAGGAACAATTACGGTGTTGTTAGTTATGCATCTGTAACCTTTTGTCTGCAGAAATTTACTTCATGCAAACCCCCAGCCTCCATCTAGCCACAGGACTGATTGTGGAAAACACCCAACTGTAGCTTGCTCCAAAACCAGCTATATGAGACAACCACTTAGGAGAGCCCAAATGTCCCGATTTCCATAAGAGATAAAGACTGCCCACCATTTTCACCTCTGTAATGCAGCCATGTCTAGGACATAGGGAACGTAGTGGTTACGTGTTGGTTGTCTATGAGGACTGTAGACACGACAATCCAAGGCTCATGGGATTTGCTGCCAGGATTAAGTAGTCGCTGAATCAATGGTCAGAGAAAGTAAAACCATAACTGTTCAGGACATGAACTAAAGGTCAGCTTAACCCCAAAAAACTTTTAAAGCACAATTTGATGCCAAACTGTGCGTGTAGAAATTCAAGGTTACAGAAAAAAAAACTGAATTAGATTACCTAATCAGTTAAATATTGTATAAATACTGCATTTAAGAATCAAAGGGACAATTAAAATGGGAAGAAGAGGAAGGACAGTCTACTAATATACTGAATACTTTATACTCACGTAAAAGCCTACCTTAGCCAAGCCAAAAGTAAACTACTGTAAATCTGTTATTTTCCTTTCATCTGCCTCACTGGGGCTTCAAATCCTAAAGGTTTTCATGTTAAATCCAATTCTGCACTCGTATACATTGCAATAGATCTACTTCTCTTGCACCAGTTATTAATGCTCAGCAAAACTAAACTGCAAGAAAATGAATTGCAAATTTCAATACTGCTTATATTACTTATATTCAATATTTCTTGAAGCATTCACGAGGCAAATAAATAACTCAAAGACCAGCTCCTAGCCCACTGAAAATTATGAGAGTTCTTCACTGGTTGAGAAGTCTTTGAGTGGGCTCTTATAACTTACATAGCTTTGTGCTGAAACAATACAGGAGCACCACTGCAAGGTAAGCATGCACTCTGATTCAACATCAAAACGTTTACACTGCAACATAATATTCAGTTATTCATTACAATTAGCCAAGTGTTGAAGTCTTGAAAGTTTAAAAATCAGTGTTATGATTCTCTGCCTTTATTCCCTGAGGTGTAAAACGAAATCACCAGCAATATTTGTCACTGCTACAGTTATGAGAATACTGAAGGTAGCAGTATTTTCTTTGGGAAAGTGACAGAGGCACTTTTTGGCTAATATGAAGCTTTACTTTGCATTGACAGCCCAGCAGTGACAGCCCCAGAGAAATGGAGGAGCTGGGGAAGCTATGATGGCCCTAATCATTCCCAGACAGTACGACGTTTTACATCTCACAGAAGAGATGTTTGCCCAAAATAATTTTATCAAGGTGCAAACAGTCCAGGTCTTTGCACAGAGTAATTAGGAAGATTAGGCTGCTATGCGCTACGTCAAATATGCTACAGATGCTTTAGAGCCAGAGAATTCTAATGTCTGCTAAAATTAGTGATTTTTTTCCTCTTCTTTCTTTTTTTTCCCCTCAATAAAAAAAAATCAGTCGTTTCAAGATCTGTGCATACATGCACGAAAACCTATAGGTATTTACTGCTGTGATCCCCAGCTCACATCCACACACGCTCTCCCCCTTTTCAGCATTTTCTGCTGCAGCCTCACAGGAAAGCCTGCTCTCCTCTAAGTCCAATTGCCCAATTGAAAGATTCCAAGTGAGACAGAAGAGCATTCTCAGCCCAGACCCAGCCTCCCACTCACTAATTGGAGGCCATTCCCCATTTTGCAGAGCCTTGATGCTCCCCCATGGAGCACTCAGGACTGTGGGTTCCAGTGCTGGACTGTGGTGACAGCAGGAGAGTAAACAGAGCTGATAGAATTTGACAGGTCTATTCTTTTCTTAAAATCATTCAGTCTAAAAGATTTTCTTTTACATAATCCAAAGTGTTTTCTCATGAAGTAGGACAAATACTGCTCTGCATTTATGGTGCAGTTCAGATTTTATGCATTTTTATCAGAAATCGCCGCTATTAAATGAGGTCAAATAATTCATTTTAAAGCTGCATTAAAGAAATCACAAATGGGTTAAAAAACTTCAGAGAACTCTGATCTTCGAGTTCAGAATGTTTAACAGAGATTAAAAGTAGTTTTTAAAAGGAGCTGACTTCCCAATAAAGGAGAAACTCTTACAATTCCTTTATTGGGACTAAGATAAATCCAATCTTTCTCAAAGGAAAAAGAAAAAAAAAGAAAAAGGGCTTTTTAAAATGAGTTAAAGAATAATTCTCCCCATAATAAGGGTCTTTGTTAGGGTGGTGTGCTCTTCAGGGCACCGATACAGACTTAAATGTAAGCACCCAGAAACCTCTCTCATACACACCCCTCATTAAATACTGAATATTTCTTTACAAATATTTACATAGCCAACAAAACGTCTGGAGCAAAGAATGCTTTAATAAACAGCAAAACAGAGTTCCACAACCCTTCTTCCACAGCGGCTGAGGAGGGTATAACAAATCACTTGTTGAGCTGCAAGGGGCTGCAGTGCAGTGTTTGCATTTTGAATAGAGAGAGGCTGATAGAAGAATACCTGCGGCTGAGCACTGTTACCCACAGAAATGTGTGAAAACAACCTCAGGCTGGGAGGGAGGAGAGAATCTCTCACTCCTCCTTTAAAAAAAAAAAAAGAAAGAAAGAAATTCTTTTTTTTTTTTTAATTGTCAGAGCCAGATCGTGTTATTATGTGTTTCTTGGAACTTGGCATCATGTGACAAGATGTAACCTAACTTAACCCAGCGCGCTGTAATTCATGCAGAACTATCCCATGACTTCTAACAATGCTTTTGCATGATGAAAGATGTGTATTGGTATAGACAAATGATCAGAGGCTGTTGGCAAAACCAGATTTGTCCTCACTAATATTGGTAGAGCTAACATATATATATGTATATATTATATAAACTAGTGCTTTGGAGCACTACGTATGTACTTGCTTGTCTTAATGAAAAATTTATCTGGTGCTTACTGCATGTGATTCAGTCTTTGCACAATAATGCAAAATGCAACCTGAAAGGAAACTTTTAGATAATTCTATATTAACAATAATTGATGCATATGTTATCTAACAACACTCATACAGGAGAGAGAGTGTGGGAGGTCAGCCCATGGCTTGGAAGGTGCATTTAACCAATACGGCTTAGCATCAAAATGCTTTAAATAGGAATCACTCGAAGTAAGCAATGAGTTATAGCTGCTCACCGCTTTGTTCAGCTCAAGAAGAGCAAGTGGAGCAAGAGAAATGACACAGCTGGCTTTTTAGGACAGGGTCGCACAAGGAAACGGTGAGAATCGGTTTTGTGTGCCATCAGTTGGCAGGTTTTGGTTGGTGCTGCGTGGTTCTCCATCAATAAAGCCCTCACCTGTACTCCTGGGCTGCGTGCTGGCTGTGCCCTGAGCTCCGGATGAGTCCTGACATCATGGACGGGAGGTCGCTCTCTATCATCTCCTTTGCAAAAAAAAAAAAAAAAAAAAAAAAAAAGGGGAGGGGAAGGGGAGGAAGAAGAAATAAAACCGAAGAAAACATTTATAGGCACACACGCAGTAGCTATCCAGCACTTCAGCAAGGGGAAGGGACGAACAAAATTCCAACCGAAAACCCCAAGCGACGGGAAAGCAGAAGAAGCAACCAAGGAACCAAAGGCGCGACTTCCGAGCGCGCAGCCTGCTCTTAGGCCACACAACCGGCTAAAAAACGCTGTCATCAGAACGAAGCCAACACGCGGCGACACACCGCGAGCTCTGCTCCGAGCACCGCCCGGCGCTTCGGGTCGCCCTCAGGTGAGCGCAGCCCCGCCGTGCCCCAGGGCGGCCCCGAACCCGCGACCCCCGGATCCCACCAACCTGGCGGCCGTCAGAACGCGGCGCTGCGCGCCCTCGGGGGGGGGGGGCGGTTCGGTCCTCCTCGGGCGGTTCGGAGGGAACCGTGCGGGGCCGGAGCTCCCCGTCGGCGCTGCGGCAGAGCCGTCCTCCTGCCCCGATTTTAAATTTCCCTCTCAGGAGCTGTCCAGCCTGGAGCATGCGCGGCCGGGGGTCAGGGCCGGGGCAGGGCTGGGGAAGCGCGTTTCCTCAGAGCCCCCCTCAACTCCCCCCCCCCCCCCCTCCCTTTAATCCCCCCCTCTTCCCTTACGCCTTCCCTTGAGCCCCCTCCGCACGGCGGGAGCGGGTCGTGACGAGAGAGAGAGAGAGAAAAAAAAAAAAAAAAAAAAAAAAAAAGAAGCACAAGACGAACTTCTCGCAACTTTCCAGAGGGTTAAAAAAAAAAAAGAAAGGAGGAGGGGAGAGAAGAGCGGGGGAAAAGAGGAGGAGGGCGGCATTCAAACGTGCGGCGGTTTTGTGTGTCAAGAGGGGAAAATGAAATCTCTGAGAGGGGAGAACCGCCCGAGCCGGGCTCGCCCCGCCCGATGCCGCCCTGCTTTCCCCGCCGCTCGGCCCGCCGCCTCCGCCACCCCCCATCCGAGCCCGGGAAGCTGCCCGGGAGCGGCCGATGAGGCGCGCGGAGCCCCGCGCGGAGCGGCGGACGCGGGGAGGCGCCGTGAGGCCACCGCTGTGCGCGACCTGGGCCGCCGCCTCACCGCCCTCAGTGCAAAAACGCCTTCCTTCCATACAATCCGCATCTCCCCTCTTTTGAGTCTGAAGCCGTTTCCCCTCGTCCTGTCGCAGCAGACCGTCAGAGGGAACAAACCCAGGAAATGTCAAAATATTGGCAATGCACCTGGTTCGTTTTTCTGGTGCAGGTGATTTGCGCCCCTCCTGCTTCCGAGGGCAGGATTAGGGCAGGTATGGAGCAGAAGGGTGGCCGATAACCCGTCTTACTCACTAAGGGAGCTGAGACTGAACTGTGAAGGGATGAAGGGCTCAGTTCTGCAAACACGCAGAGGGGTGCTTTGCAAGTTGCAACAAGAAAGGTTCTGGTTGAGGGTTATGAAGAAAGTTTTCACACGTGACCTCTAAAATAACACAACGTTCAGCAGTTAAATTCTTTCCTTCTCTGGAGTAACTGCTCTGTAGCAAACAGATAGTGAAAGAAAACTACAAAGGGAAGCAAGGAGTTCACTTTGTAAAGGCACTGACTTCCTTGTCTGTGAATTTATCCTTAAAATTAGCTCTAATTTCTGTGAATTATCACCTGAACTGTAGTAGCTTTGGACGTTGAACTGAATTCATTTTGCCATGAAGTGAGGTCGCCATAAAACAGTTTTGTTTTATTTTCCCTCTCAAGCGTGCTTCAGATGATTAAGTCAAAACTAACAAGGGAGAGTTGTGGAACCCTCAAAAGCCAAGATTTAGCATAACTCTGCAAAGACTTCGATGACTTCTGCATTCCATGTGGTCAGGCTTCAAAATCAAAGTGCTTCCCCTACCTCACACCTGCTTGCACTGGGAGCCACAGCTGCTGCACTGAAGACAACAGGGTTGAAAAGCTGCTCCATGTTAATACACCATCGTTTTGGTGCAAGGACACTGACATGTCCTGACCCCCAGGCTCTTACTGCTCACATGGCATGTTTTCTCATTATGGTTTTCTTCCATCTTGGCCGAGCATCTGAAATGTTTTGAGAAAATAATCGTGTGAATCGAGATCAGTGCCCTCTACTTGGTGAAAAGAGGTGCTTCTCAAAGCAGTCGGTGCTTCTTAAAAAGGAGAAATTTCCGTGTGTGCTTAAAGCCAGCTTTGTTTTATGTGGAAGAGTGGATTCTTTTGCCTTCCTTTATCTACTCGGCGCTTTTACAGTTCATCCCTCCTCGTATAAACCTGAAATATTCTACTTATACTACAAACTGCAACTTCACCGTGCAAATTCTCAGTCCCTGAACAAGACTGTGAGTACTTTATCCTTCATCCCCTGCTCAGTGCACAGATTCTGGGTTTGGCTTTGTGTTCTTTCCCTCAGAAATAAAAAGCAGCTATTGCAGTTACCAAGATGTCTAAACAAAACTAGTGTGAAAGTGGGTTCTGTAAAACCCATTCTAACATAGGAACTTCACAAGCTTCCTCCTTTCATTACAGTGCAAAAACGCTGACCGTTTGTTGTCGTTTTCCTTTTTTTTAATTTCTTTTAGAATACTGTATTGTAACAAATTACACTTAAAAATCATTTGGTGTGAAATTGCAGATTAATCCCATAGGGATGGGGTTTTAGCACTCGTCCGGCCACTTGGGAGCGTACAGATGGTGAATCTGAGTTTTACAATAGGCACAATCACTGATTACATGCATGGATGTAACGGACAAAAAGGCCCTTCCTCATGGCTAAGGTAAGGGAAACATGCTGGAGGTCCTAGTGCCTGACTTGCTCATTTTAAGATGCCTTTGCTGCTAAAAATTCTTTGTCCAGGTTACTTAGGGTAAAATGTGTCATCAGAAGGAGAAGCTTTGCTGGTAGCCCAACTTCATTTTATTTATTATTACTATTATTTTTATTGCTATTAATTTAATTCTATTTTTTGTTGATACGTTAAGATGTAATTTTTAGGACAGCATATTACTGAATAATTCTGAAGTTCAGGAAAAAATTGGAGATACAGCTGCTCAGCTTGCCACACATCCTTGTACTGAGATGTGTCTTAGGTTTACTCCAAGGTGCTAAATGAAGCTATGCATTTGAAAGTAATATTTTTTGAGGCTGAGATGATCTCCCTGCTGTATTTCTAATGACAGCTGAGAGGAAGGGCCTGGGGCTTCTACATGCCACTGTGACACAGAATACAGAGCCATTATTATCTGCGTTTTAAGAGCTGGCAAAGTCACAAAAGGAGTCCACCAGGAAACACAAACACTGACAGTCTGTTCATAATTTATCCACTTAAACCAAAGCATAGCACAATTTTATCTTTGTGAGTGAATACAGCAGTATTTTGCCTTGATACCTATCTATCTGGGGGCAAAACATTGTTTATAGATAGTGTAATTGTGCAGTTATACACAATATTATGGAGCAAGTGTTATGACAAGAGAATTCTGATTGGCTGATGTGTTTGCCATCACTTCTAACGTCCATTGTAATGGCCTTTATCACAGCTTGTTAGCGAATTTTAACCCTCCAAATCTCATTAACAAGAGAGTAATCTCTGAGAAATGTAGCTCTCATACATATCTACTTAGCCTCCAGCAAAATAGGTACTTTCAGTGATATAGGATCTCATATGAGACTATAGAAATTATCAAAATCAGGACCGAGGCTAAAACTGCTATTCTATCATCTGTAGGTACCGTGGTGTGTGTGACAATCAGTACCAGTGTGTGTGGAAGGTAATATTGCCAGAACTTTGATATTTGATGAAAATAACCATCAGTGTGAAAGGTTGGGATAAAAACCCATTGTACTCTGAGTTTTGAACGCCTGAATTTGTGAAGCTAAGCCAAATCCTTGCATTATGTAAGCATACCTGTTAATGCTTTTGTTTTGCACTTTGGGGTAGAAAGTGTATGTTTTTAACACCCATGATTTATTCAAATATGCTACTGGCTGATGTATGTCATGTATAACTGTAGTTAGCTATGGAAAGAGGCTGCAGACAAAATAGTCCATTTTGATCTCTTTATTGCTCTTTTTACAGCCAAAGAGCAGTGGAGAGAATTACATGTAGATCTAGTCTGCTTCCTCCCCATGGTCACGAGCTCTTCTAAAATAATATTCCTGATAGTTTTCATCAAATCTCCATGGATTGCACTGCACAAATAATCACAAGAAATGCTTTTATCTATGCCTATTCTCACGGAAGGATTTTCCTCTTTGTACGTGGAAAGATTGGAAAGGAGAAGAATGGAAACCTTTGCTTTTCTGCTGTAAATACACAACGTTTTGTCACAGAAGCAATGAAGTTGTGTACGTAGGGCCTTTGGGAACTTCTGTCTCTCAGTGGCTGTTTGCTGCCTCAGCTGGAGGCACAGCTCAATCTTCAGCCTCTGCAACATAAAGTCACAGATTTCCGTTTTCTTTGTAGCTTCTGCAAATCTTAAGTGGTCGTGTAACTGCTTTAACTGCTTTGTCGCTTGTATTGTGCTTCATAAAATCAAATCTGCTTTTATTTCAGTTTGCGTGAACTTTGGGTGTTTGCCGGGATTTCTGTGATGTTTACACCAGTGTAACTTTCCAGGTGGAAGAGTCCTGCAGATACAAACCGTGACAGTTCCCACGAGGTCAGTGAGATTATCCACGTGAGATAAACATGTGCATATTTTTCTAAGGATCTGAGACTAAAGATGTAAGAGTCCTCCTCTTAATAAGGCCATCACCAAATTAACATAATCAAGAAGAAGTCACTTCTATTATAACAGCTTCTCTGGCAGGTGTCCTGCTACCTCAACATCTCTGTTCTAAACAAAATCACAGTTTAGATGAGCATTATTTCATGTTTGTGTGACACGGGAATCTAATTAAGCCATTTCTGCACCTTCCTTGACCATCATTTTAAATTTCCAGTAATTACAAGACACTACAGCACAGTTACGCTGTTTCATCAGATTTTAGGCTACGGGACTTAAAACTAACATTTTCAAAAGCATTTCATGGTTTGAAAGAATGGTCAATTAACCTTCAGTTTCCTGTGGGGAACCCTGCAAAGAACTGTCAACAGTTCAGTTTAGAGAGATTTGTCCAGTGACCTACAAGGCCACGAAGTTCACGAATGCATGTAACAGTGTCATCATAGATTTGTTTCCTGGGTTACTATCACAAGAGAATAAACCAATTGTTTGGCAGCTTCTGCTACAGTACCTAGCTGACCAAATGATGGGGAGTGCCCCAGTGCTGCGATGCTCTCCGGTGTAGTTCCAAACTAGACCAACTCAGCAGGAAAAAAAAAGAAAACCTCCGGTATCTTCAAGATGAATTATGTGTCTCCTTCTCTTTCCTCTGTCATGTTTTTGTGGGGCCAGGGGGAATTCGTCGACTGCCTGCTGAGTTGCTTTGTATTTCAGAACCTCTTCAAATGCCATTGTAAGATAAACGTTTGGTTTTTCTAGTGGTGACAGTCTTCAGCTTTAAGTGATGGCAACATCTCACTTTTTATACCAAATTAAGGGCAGTTCTGTGGAGCAATAGAAATCGATTCTGAAGATGCACCCACTGAAGAAAGTCAGGCACACTGAGCTCTGTCGGATTATGGCATCAAGCTACAGTGGGCTGATTTCAGTGTGAAACTGAAAACAAACCAAGGGTCCAGTCCAGGCTGCTGAAGTCAAAAGAATCTCTGGTTTCACCAGGGAGGCAGAATTAACCATATATAAGATTATCCTTTATGTAGGATGTAATACATGTAATACATCCTACATGTGTGAAATCTAGCATTGGCACTTGGCTTTGCTTGATTTCAGTGCTATGTAAACATGCAGCACTGTTTTGTAACCACATGGAGAATTTATTTCCTTTTCTCTCACTCAGCATCAGAATGCTATTCCTGGCCAACTTGGCAAATGAAAGGTTGATGTATTCATGCTTGCCTTTGCTGGCTGCCAGTTTCATGGATTATTTCAGCTGTTTCCTATGCGTGAATTTAAAACCATGTATTCTTCTGTGTATGTGATTTTAGAAAAAGAAGCAGCTCTCCGTTGTGGCACTGTGCCACTGGGTGAAGTGAAAATCATTCAGAGCCACGTGAGTGTGAAGTTCTGACATTAAATCTGCTTTTCCCACCTCCTGTCATTTTGTCACACTCGTAGCACTGTCGGTGTTCATGTCATGTGTCAGTGCTTCACGACCACAAATGCCCTCAGTAAGTTTTAAAACACTCTAAGAAACTTCAAAGTTGAATATATAGAGTAATCAGAAGGACTTGCTGAGGCATTGTTTTGCATATAGATCTGTGTCTTTGATTAAGGTTTTGTTCATTTTGGTGTGCACCATTGTGTGAAGCCATCTGTTTTATCACACGGGACTCAGGTTAAAGCGCACTGTTGGATTTTAACTATTAATAAATATAGAAATGTGATCAAAAATTGACTTCCTTAAATTGCAAAATACGTTTTAGTGTGCTCTAAAAACTAAGGAATTTCGTAGTGTTTGCAGAATGTCTTTTAGTGCGTAATATTTGGGTTTCATTCTCTTCATTTGAAGCGAAGGTTTAAAAAAAGAAATCTAATCCAAATGCTGTTTCTCATCATTATTTTCATTTCCTCGTTGTTTCCTGTGAATATTGAGCACAGATACTCTGAGGGATCGGATTCATTCTTTCTCATTTGTTTTATGTTCTGTGTGGGAAAAGCAATTTTGAAGAAAATATGCAAAATATATGGGTCTAAATTGGTTGTTGGGCAATACATCTCTTTTCTTAACACTGTCATTGACCATGTGTGTAGCCGAGCACGGTCACAGATTTCCACATTCTCTGTATGTCTTTGCTAATTAAGGTAGTAACTCGTTATTTCAGCTTGTGTCATAAACTGCTGGACACCGAGCCTTGGGCTGAGTGAGACATCCAAGATACGAACAACAAAACTAGAAACAAATCTACTGCGTGGTGTTGAAAATGTAAATTTCACTTCCTCAAAAATTTGTTATTTGGAATTAATCACTGAAATGACTGATGAGATGACTTCTGCAAAATAAAATTAAATAGTAGCATGATGTGGTGAGCTGTGACTTGGTTAATTCTTCTGTAGAACCAGCAATGCCTGCTATTACTGTGCTGGGGATCCATTAGCTTTTTTATAAAACTTTCAGAGACTTTGATAGAAGAGGCTGTAGAAATGCAAAAAATATCATCGGAATTTGCTGCTGCAATGAAGGAAAAAGAAATGAAATTTCCTTACAGAAAAGAAAAATGTAATTAGATGAATTCAGCTTGGCTTGCTTCCACAAATCTAATCGTTACACTTAAGAAAAGTGAGACTCACAAGATGAGACTGAGACAGAGAGAAATGAGAATTTCACAGAATTTACCTCCTGGCATTGACCAAAGTCATAAGGCTCAACTGAGAATGAGGCTAACACAACATTTGATTCTTCCAGCTGAGGGATACAAGAATAATTCTGGGTAGTCATGCTTTCTGTGGGTTGAAGTTGCACGTATACAAACATTCCTGGATGTACATGTATAATATATATGCTGATGTGAAGTGTTGCTTGTGGAAAATCGTCTTCTTCCTGAGGTTCTTTTGCTAAGTGCAGGTGACACGTACTGCTACAGATAACAGAATTCTCCAGAATCTCAGTACTTCTGTTTCCCCATGTGCTGTACGACATGAGCTGGGCATACTTCAGGCTCTACTAAACATGTACACTTTTGTTTTTTAACACTATATCACTACTAAGGATGGTAATTGACATCTATGCCCAGTCCTTCCAGATGATACACGAATGCAGACAGCCATGAGGCAGGCTCCAAAGATCCTCCTTGTATGTGTTAATTCCCATCTACTATAGCCAGAGAGTAGTATGGACCAAGCCAAGGAGGCTGACACCCATAGCCAGTGCATTTAACCAAGGAAAGACAATGGGAGAAGGGACAAAACTTTGTGGTGCCAGTAGCACTATGCTGTCTTGTAGTGACGTGGTGCTCTGTAGTGGCTGTAGAGAATCCTTTATCGAGGTTCTTAGCATACAAAAGGGAAGTATGAAGAAAAATAACATGCCCAATTATAAATTCGCACATTCTTTCAGCACAAAGAATAAGTCGTGTTGTGGGGAAGCTCAAACGCTCAACCCTTCTTTCTTTCTTTGGGAGTCCCAAAGAACAGATTTAAAATGCAAAGCATGACTTTGCGGGCCCATACATGTAAGGGGGAGGGGAACAGAGGATAAAATGCCATCAGCAGCACGTAGCACGAGCATCATTAGACATTGAGAAAGATATCATTAGATTAAAAAAGTGTCTTCACACAGAAACAAAAGGCAAGCCAAGGCACAGCACGTCAGCATTGCCCAACACGAACTTCAGAGTCATTGCTGTTGACAATGGATGCACAGGGAAGCTTTGCCTCAGAGAGGTTACGGATTCCAGGCAGGGTACAGGCGGTGCTAACAGACACTGGCTGTCATTCTAGCCGAATAAACAGCCAACACTGCTCCACATCTCCCTCTCAGTTCAAGATTAATTACTCATCTAAAATGACAGCTACTGTCTAGTGCCTAAAAGTTGTCACGAGCCATATCATCCATTCATGTTTCCTCAAGGACACATGTCTTCATTTCTCACAGGCGCGTTTCTGAATTTGCCTGACTGTTCAATTACATCTTTGGAAGTGCTTAGCAGAAGCTGACAAGTTTTTCCTATGTTTGTTGCTGGGGCTGAAGAGGAAATAATCTGCTCGTCATAAGTAACATCTATCAGTACAGCTGGGTTTCCTAATACATCCAAATATTCTTTCCTGGCTTTAGTTTTTATAATATTTAAGTAAAATAAATCCCTTGTCATTTCAGTAACATATTTGGAGCATCACATTGGAAAAATACTGATCCTCTTGCACTCTTAAATAAGCTGGGCACTTATTTTCTAGTTCTTCTTTCATCTCGTCAATTTTAGCCTTTCTGTGGTACATATTTTGTGGTTTAAAATGGGCAGCTTAATGATTGGATGAATTGCAATATACGCATGTTTAACAGAAAAAGAGAATCTATTGGGGTTATTCATGTGCTTTTGGATTTGATTTACTTCCTACTTCCTTATTTAATAACTAGGTTCCTTAAGACTCCTTAAGCTTGAGTGACCCATGTTTTGTTGCCAGGTCTATTCCAATGACCCCTGCCAAGACCCCTGCCCTAGTTCGTCTATCAGACAAAAATGAATCTATTCCAGGAACTATCAGTTCCCATTATCTCTAATTGAGCCTGACAGTTGGAGACAGGCCTCATTATTTTTAATTGGGCCCTATAGTTCTAGAGTTAAATTAAACACAATTTAATGCAGATAGCTCATATACATTGGCATGGCAGAGTCAAATTGTATTTTAAGTTTAATGAAACACGAGTTTTTTATTCCAGGCTTCACTTTTACATAATTTTATTGCTTTGAGCTTTGGTAAGGTAAAACTTGTCTGTTGCATGATGATACGTACATACATTAGAATCTGACCTGGTCATGCACCTGTTGTACCTTATTGCTACATACACTACTCTGCAGAACTTGAAAATAGAGGCACGAGGGGCTGATGAAGAACTCCTTATTCTCCTATAAACTCAGCCCTATTTTAAACAGATTTGTCACTGGTCGTGCAAATATAAGAAACTCCTAAGTGTTTTCCCCAAACTCCTCACTCACAATCTTATTTAGAACTTTAAAACGAAGTTATCTGTGTAACCCTGAACAGAGGCATTATCACCACACTGCAACAGAGCATCTCTTCTCTTTCTATCATAAAACCAGCATTTTTGTCACTATCAAGTGGCATTTTTCTGTAAAGACAACCCCTGAATAAAGAAGGAATTTAACCATTTTGTTACACAGATGCATGTTGCTTTAGATATTATCAGTGCTCATATACTGAATTTTCATTAGGAAGGAACATGCCAATCCATACCATAGGAGTCAGTCTCACAACCCCTGCTCTCGCAGTCCTAAGGCATACAAGGGTTCGTAAAATCCTTCTCTGTGCTCTTTCTTTGCAGCCAACAGTGAGTCAATAGTGGGCTGCAAGACAACGTCGATTTTTATTGAATCTTTGTCTTTGCCAGAATACTTCATTCAAGCAACAAACCCATCAGTGATGCTCCTCTTTGGATTAACGACTGTGGAACCAAGTTTCCTAATTACAGAAGACTTTGATTAAATATTGGATTCTCCTTTAACTGGGAGAGGTTGATAGATACTTCTTTCAAAGTAGATTTCCTTTAATATATTTGCATTTGCTTTAGCTTCCTCTTCAGGTTTGCCTGAAGGATAAATAAACTACACAACCACTCGTAAGGGACATGACAAACAGAATCAAACTGATTCCAAACACGTATCCTGTTTGGAACACCAGTAAATATGCCTGAAGAGCTCAGGCATATTGCATGTAATAATTATACATTATGCATTTAATTAACAGCTACTTAGTCATGGAAATTTTGTCATCAAATCTATAGGCTGAGTTTGTCCTGGAGAAGAAGAAGAAGGATTACCCAGTGTTTATACATACTTTCTAACTGCTCTCCTTGGCTTGTGCATAGGCATCCATCCCGGACCCGAATGTCAACTCTGCCTTCTCTTGACTGCCTGTAAAGTTTCTTCTGAAGCACGTTACACTTGCAGCATAAGCTAACATCTGAATGAACACTTTTTATTTTTTGTCTTTGATTCTGAACAGAAGCTCTAGCTCTTTTTCCATGCTCAGCTTGTTTTGGAACAAAGGTGCCATCACAGATGAAAGCTCTGCTCTACCTTAATTCCTCCTACAGAATGAAGCTCCTTTCTGTTAGTAGATGCCATTTGACTTCTTTTTTTTTTTTCCCAGCTTATTTTGTGTGACAGGATGCACATTACATTTTAGAGCCACAGTAGGGAATATTTTCTGCACTGAAAGCCTGATGTGAAACTCAGGTATGGAGGACATACTGTCACATACCTCTCCCACCTGCAGCTTCTCCACTGCATTCTCAAACCAGAGCACACCATGTGCCCTAAGGTCCATCAGCCTCATCTGGCTTCATGCCACACTGGGGGAAAGTGGGCTGGGATGGTGAGAAACTGTGGTACAGGTGAGAGGGGTGGAGATAATCAACAGGGAGAGAAAACAGTGCTAGGGAGAGGAGGTGAACAGTCAGACCAGGATCCTGCAAGACATAAGGCACTGTTAGTGCTCAGGGTGTAGGGCAGAAGTTCTCTTTCCCTTTTTGCAGATGGATGTGGTGGTTGCATATATTCCCTTCTCCCTCCCCCCATCCTCCCCCCAAATATGTTTAATTCGAGTAAAAACAGTTACAGAAAACAGTATTTTTTTCTTCCAAACAGTCACTTGAAAGTATACCTGATAGGATCTCTGGAATTAATTTTTTATGCCTGCATTCAGTGTGCACATGCTACTTTAGACATAGCTAAATGCACGAGCTTCTCAGCTCCTCTACTCATTAGGTATTTTTGTTAGCTTTAGCTTGGCCAGCAAAAAAACCTTCTTTTCCTAGCACTGCAGGAGGTCCCTGCTGTGACAGGCTAAAATACCAAAAGATACAAGGGGTCTGTCATATGCTGTTGTCTTTTTGATTGAACTTGGAGAGAAAAGGCTTTTGTATAGTTAGTGGCCAGTTAGCCAGCACACTCCTAATATTATAGGCACAGATTTAGTGACCTGCATGAGAAGTGAGTTTGAAATAGATTTTTTACAGCCCTACATTCTCCTAGGAGCCCTCTATCTATCTTTGGCACTTTTAATTGCTTTCTTACACATTAGCATTGCACAACAGTTTGTGTCTGAATGTTCACAGAAGCCATGCAAGGAAAAGGAAGCACTGTTAGTTGTGTTTTATAGATGTGAAAGTGAAGCTCTCGGGGTGTGTTTATGTGATATATACGGTGTAATGCTGTGGGAAGGCTGAGATGAGGTAGACCTAAGTAGCTCGGGCCTTAGAAAGCAGGCTAGTTTCTGTGTTTGTTTGCTTTAAAACAGGTTTGCTTTGTACTGCATTATCATATGCACAGAAGGCAATTTCTGGTAAATGCACACCAGCAGCTTGTGGCCGAGCAGGGCTGCATCCAGGTCTGAACTCCTCCATTAGTCCTCTTTTTGTGCAGTCATAAGCTCCACAGGTTGGAAATTACAAATGCACTTATTAAATCATAAGAAATTGACTTATCATTCCCAGTTATTATTGGGTCTGCTCCCAATGACAAGAAACACTATCTAAGGGAGCACCTTGACCCCTTCCAGCTGCTTCACATTGCCACCCCCTCCATTGCTAACAGAATAAAGCTAAAAAAAAATTACTTGCATAGCTGTTGAACTAATTATCTTGTGCATTTTTCAGCACTCCATTGCTTATTTGGTAATTTTTTTGCCTACTTGAAGGCCTGCACTGGTTGAAGCCTTGTGCCCACCTGGGGCCTGGTGATGGCACACCTTCCACTCAGCAGTGCTGAGGCTGCTGGCTGGGCCTTGCATGCAACGTGAGAATAAAGTATTTGAATCTGATTTGACAGAAGAACCTTGCATCTTGAAATGCTTGATCTCCTGTACGAATGCTGTCAGCATGCAGTGCAGAGAGGTTCTGAGATCACACAGAGAGCGCAGGTTTCAGTTTTGCTCTGCGTTACTGGGATCAAATTATCTCCCGTTCCCTCTGTTGGGTTTTTGTTGCTGTTTTTGTTGTTTTACTGCTTTGTTTGTTTCCTCCCAGCTGGCTTGGGAACAAATGTGGGTTATAAACAAAACATCAAGGATTTAATTTAGCTCATTAAAAAAAAAAAAAATGCTCTTTTCAAATGTTAAAGCTGGGGATGAAAGAGAGAACTGAGTGCTGGTCTGAAAGGCCAGGATGTCTTTCTCAGTGCCCAGCAATGATGAGAGAGGCTCTGGTACTTCTAACTGAACAGTAGAGCAGTCCTATTTATTACTTGCGATGTTCAGAGTTAATAAGTTCAGGAGTGAATAATTGATAGCGATTTTAAAACAAGCAAGAATTCAATTAAAAATGAACAAGAGGAGGCTGGGCATGTGGTAAAGAGTTTCTCTTTCCCATTTGATTTGACTGCAGACAATCCTAGATCTGGTCACTGAAGACAACTGGCAATGAAATGGGTGTGTGAAAGAAGAGGAAACCAGATATTATGTTACTTAAAAGTCATTCATCATGTCACAGGAAGGCAGGAATCTGAACTCCTGAAATAAATAATCGCTAAAGGTGATCTGTCTGCACAAAGGTACTGTAGCATGAAGCCACGTCTGACTGCTAAAATATTCCTCTGTAATGAGGCCAGTTACCCAGGTGCAGTGTGGCTGAGGAGGAGCAGATCACATTGAATGGTTTCTTGTGTGAGACACCTCCATGAACTGTCCATAGAAGTGGAGCCATCGCTCCGTGGTGCAAAGGGGAACTCAGTACAACATCCTCAGCTCTGTTTTTATCCGTGTGAATGCTGAAGTGATGCAGAATTCTGGGTTCAATTCTTAAGGCTGCAAAGAGCAGTATTTCCTTCTATCCTTTAATTCCATGTCTTCTTTGTCCTCCTTTGTATGTAGCAGTTCTTCAGCACTCCTTATTGAGAATGGATGTCTTGAGAAGGTCCATTTGGTATTAGGGCTGGTGGCAACTTCAAAGTTGTAACTGTCTGAAAGATAACAGTGCTTTTGTTGGTGGTCAAGGTAGCAGCACCACTGCACGTTAAAATAACTGTGCAGTTTATTTTGCTGAAAATATACAGCCTCGTCTGTATAGCTGGGGGCATTGGGATGAGGATAAGCACAAAAGCTTTTGACAGCAGATAAGTGATTGCAAGGGGTTGCAGGCATTTGCTTCCAAGAGTTTGTCTGAGCATGAGTATATTTTCTTTTTCCACCCCTTAAAACAATCAGTGATACACTCATGTTCACTCGAGTATTTATAAATGAATGAATTTTCCTCAGTGGTTTCTCCACTGAAGTCAATATAACAGATTATTGTGCTTGCCATCTATGTACTGTACTGCCATACTATGTTCAGTTTTTTATTTTCCTTTCCCCACATTGTTTGTAATGGGAATTGAGCTGGGTGAACCTGAAAAAAAAAAAAAAATTGAGCAAATGTTCTCTCTTTCTCTTTATTTAAGCAGCTGTAGAAATCAGTAGAAGCTTGTGGTCCAATTTCTCATCAGTTTGTGAGATGGAGTGTGAGGACAGCACTGCGAGGATGCCAGCAGAGGTAGGAGTGCCTTTCCTCAGGATCTGGCTGCACCATCAGGACCCTGCAAAAAGAAATAAAGTAAAAAAAAAAAGAAGAAGAAAATATGTGAATGCCAGTGTCAGGTACTCCTTCTTTATAAAATTATTTTGATTCTGTTTTATTTAAGGAATAACATTATACGGTGGGGTTAAAGATCACAGAGGCTGCAGTAATGCAAGAAAGTTAGCAAAATAGGCGTTCTGAGTTGGAATCACATTAAAGATGAATGTGTTGTCTTAGCATCTGCTCCTCCTTTGTGGGATATCTGCACTTTTAATTTTTAAGCACGTCTTAGCCTCAACCTGGGAAAAGAGATACTATAACAAGGGAATATACATTATTAACCTTAGAGCTTCCAGCTTAGGCCTCTCCTACATCTTCTGACCTCCAGGTCTCTCAACAAGCAGGTGAGCACCCACCACTCAGTCTGCAGAGTCCTGGTTTGGGCTGACTCCTGCTTCAATACAGCAGATAGAAGCAGTCACTAATTTTGGTAGCTTGTAATTAACATAAAACACTTATACCAACTAATCAAAGATCACTGGTGTCTGCAATATAATCTCAAGGAAGATACAGTTTCTAGTTCTTATCTTGGAAAAGTGGCCGTGATGCGTATGCAAGTGCCATAGGACAAAGTCCCTGACTCACACTCTAAATTATTGATGGTATTCTGTTCAGGTGAGAACTTAGCCTCCTACCTGGCTGCACAGTGTGACGAACGACCATAAACAAGTTCAAAGCACCTTTTGAATGGTTTAGCTGGAATAATTGTTATCAGCTGACTTTAACAGCATTCAAGATGGATACCCAGGTAACTTTAACTATTAGTGGCTGTAGCAATAGATGTATTAGCAGCTAGAGGTGTACTTCCAATTTCTATTAACTGCATTAGCAAGTATTTGAGTAGCGCATTTCCATAGGTTAGGTGGTGGTAGAATGACTTTGAAATAATATTTTTATAAAGCACACAGCCGATATAATTCAATCAAAAAATATCTAGACTCACTTAAAAAACTCTGCAGAGCAAAACTGCATTTATCTTGGACAACGTGCCTTCAACGTGTAGCCTGTATGTTCATAAATGTGCATTTTCCCTCTCTGCTGAGTAATTTAGTTTGGTGGACTTTGGCAAGGAAATTTCTTGGAAGCTGTGACTGAGTGACATCTCACTTGCATGCTAATGAGGTCTTGACAGAGGTGGTGACAGATGGAACTCCAGGTTCAAACCACTTGCTTTTTTTTTTCCAGCAGGATGTTAACAGTCAGAGGTTCCTAACAGCTCTTGCAATGAAGATGCACGCTTCTAGGTTTCTGCTTATGACTTTCTCTTGCCATAGATTGTAGCAAAACTTCCAGGGAAAGCTCTGTAAGACCTCCGCAGATATCTTGCATGATTAACACAGGCTGTTTTCTTAAATAGTCCATTTTAGTCTTTCTGAATGCTTCAAAGGTTCCGAAGCTGGCCTGTTCCAATGGTGGTCACAGACTTGATCTCCATCAAACCTCATCACAGAACCTGGTGGTGGTTTTATAGGACAGACCTACATGTAGCCTGGATGTTCTCTATCTAGAGCTTGTGGATGAATGAATAGCACTGAGAACTTCTTGTGATCTACCTGGCAAGCATTCCACTTACAGAATGACAGAATCACAGAATGGCTTGGGTTGGAAGGGACTCTGGCAGTCTGGGTTGGAAGGGCTGAGCAGCTGGCACTGCGAGCACCAAATGACAGAGCCCAGTGCTGAAGCCAAGGAGAAGTAAGCAAATTATTCCCAAATAAAAGGGAACAGAGGCAGAGCGTAACGGAGCATTAAGCTGCATGTTCTGAGTCAGAGAGAGAAATATAGTAACCAAAGGCAAGACAGAGGATTTAATTTTTAATCACCCGTAATTAATTCCTTCCACATCTTATGTCTGATGAGAACACAGAGCAAAAGGAAGTAATATCAGTTTGGCTTTGATGTGTTAGAGCACCATTCAGAGGGGATCGTACCATTCAGAGAGGAGATGATGGGGATGTCCCACAGCTGTGGTATCATCCTGCTCAATCTTTTGGAGCTTTGCTTAGAGCAAACACTGGAAGCTTCTTACTTTGCATAGGACTGTCAGCGTGTCTACTGTATAGTGCGTGGTCTGGTTAAATGAGGTACAGCTTTTACTAGCTGGAGGCTTCTGCAGCTGATGTGAGAGTTTTCCTTTCCACCCTTGTATACTTTGCCAGATATTTGACATAAATTGCAGTTATCAGACAAAAAAACACGCTCAAAAGAAAAATCATTTGCCCGTGTCAGACAGCCCCGTGCCTCTTTGTTGGCCCTGCTGGTGTTAAACCTGCTTGTTCTCTATTCATCCTCCCAAACACACAGCCAAGACCCGCCATTTCTTATTCTGAAACACTCAGAGCAGAATATCCCGCTTCTTTTTCCCCATTTGTCCTTCTGAAGGTCAGCTTTAAAGACTGTGAAATCAGTGCAGTAATCCCAGTATACCCAAGAGTGGTTCCTTGGGTGATGCCCTCCATGTGCCCCCATTGCATATCTCACCAACTTGTGAGCCCTGGTGCTGTGACACGGCTCCAGTGTCCCCAAGCCCTGCTGCCATGTCACATGCAACTTATTCCTGGAGCAGCTCCTCAACGGGCTGCAAACCGCCTGGGACACAAACAACATCTTCCAATCTGATAAGCTTTTATCTTTGGGTTTGCAGCGTTGCTGTGAGGTGTGGAGGAATTTCTCCTGTTTAGAACCAAGCTTTCCTCATGTTCTCTGCTCAGGGACTCTGCTCCAGGCTGGGGGGAGGGGATGTGGCCACCTGCCGTGGAAATGGAGATTTTACAAACAGAATGAAAGGCGAGACAAAGGCGACATTATCTGCCATGCGAGCTGTTGGGGACTGAACAGCAACTTGCATATGGTTCGAGTTTGGCACAGCCTTTATTTTTATCCTCAGACAGGATTCCCTATCTGGTTATTTACTGTATTAATGACAGGAGACAGAATTACAGCAAGTGGGCTGAGTGCATTCATTACTGTGATAATTGTTGCTCCATATGAAGCTGGGACAGCCAGGCACTGTACAGAGCCCTGAGTCCGAGCACATGAGAGCAGATCTTATTTTCAAGACAGCCAGGAACATGGATTTTAATAGTAGCACCTGATTCCAACAAATGTGCAAACCCAAGAATTTCATACAGTTTTTCAAGATGCAATAAAATAAAAAAGCATTTGCTGATTGTTAGTCTGCTGTTTGTTAGTCTGCAATTACATTACCATCTAACTTGTGAAAACACTAAGTCATGCCATTCAAGGGGAATTTATTTTTTAAAATTCAAGTATTTAACACAAAAATCTGCTTGTAGCAACCCAAGTTCTGTATATTCTGCATATACTGTATATAGCAGGATGGGAAATGGCTTCAAACTAATAGAGGGAAAATTAGGTTGGATATGAAGAAGTTTTTACTCTGAGGGCAGTGAGGCACTGCACAGGGTGCCCAGAGAGGTGGTGCTGCCCCATCCCTGCACACAGCCACGCTCAGGGGACGGGGCTGTGAGCACTGCTGGAGCTGTGGGTGTCCCTGTGCACTGCAGGCAGTGGGAACAGACGGCCTTTGGGGGTCCCTTCTGACTCAAACCATTCTATGATTCTTTTTTCTCTTCTCTCTGTTTAGCACAAATAATTCCATGTACAGTATATTACTTTTTTTTTTTTTTTTAATATATATTGCACTTTCTTCTTAAACATTGCTAACTTATTAAAACAAAACCTTTTTTCTTTTCTATGTGAGGGAAAAGGAATAGATTTTACACCAGCTGTACCGTGGCAGTCATTTTGTAAAGGATCACAGCTGAGATGGTTTTACTGTTTTGTTGCTGCTTTAAAACTTTCTTCTTCATGTAGTACACCTTAGTCCTTAGTACACCTGTTTTAGCAGGTTTTCCTTGTTGCAGATGATTACGTTTCCCTGTGTCAGCCTTTTAATCATTTTTTAATCTACAGCTGAGTCACTTCTCTCTCCATCCTCTACCCCTGTAGCAGTGTGTAATGCAGTTAGAGAGTAATTTGCTGTTTAAGAAGGTGGAGGCTGATTTGTTCCTTTTCTGCTTGGCTTGTTTTAGGCCGTGTCTTATGACAATATGGAAGAAGTGAGGGTAAGTTCAAAGCTCCTTGTAGGTTTTTATGCTAGTGTGCGTTCCAGCTACGTTAGGAAGGACTGCACTGTCAGCAGGCTTAGGTGCCTGTTGGCACTGTGTGGGGAATAATGATTTTCCTTCCTGCTGGAAGGAAAAGAATATATGCGGTTATATATTACACACCACCTGCGGGGTGGTGGTGTGGCTAAGGAGGGAAGGGGCTGACTGTCACCTACTTGAAGAGGGAGAGCAGATGGTGTTCTTGTGCTCAATGGAGGAGGGGGCCTGGAGAAGTGGTGGGGATGTTGGGATGTCCTGCTTTGTACCCAGCATGGAGCAAAAGTAACTTAAACCTCTGTGTTTCTCTAGTTCTTCCTTCTCTTCTGTCCCTATCCTGGTTACAAGTGAACAGCAGTGCTGCCACTTGCTCTCACGTGTTCTCACAGCATGTCCTATCAGCAAAATGTCTTCGTGCTTGACTATTGCATTGAAATGCTTGTTAGTTAAGTTTTTTGTGTGCGTGGTGGTCCAGGAAAGCTAAACCAACGAGGAAAGTTGGATAAAGATGTTTGCTGAATTGACTTGAGGAAGGCTTGCTGTTTATTCCCAAGAACGTTCCCTTGCTGCGTTGCAGTTGTCCCTCTAGACTCTGCTGAAATATTATATTTACCAATAAACTTGCAGCTAGAGAATGAGGCTGAACTCACAGCCTCTTCAAATAAACCCTCAGAGCTTTCCCTTCCTTCATCCAAAACTGCAGCCTTGGCATCTGGTGCTTCTTCAAGCCTGACAAGCCGGGCCCAGAGTAAGCACACGCTATAAGTTAATGTGAGCGTGTGGGTGACCTCTGCTGTAATTCAGCTGGATTGGATCTTGCACTGCAGCCTGTGCAGGTGACCGGTTTGCAGCGGCTGTCAGAGGAACCCCTGATTTTTCTGAGTTCCAATGCGAAGGTAATGGATTTTACTATGGAACTTGGGCACTGGCACAGGTTGCCTGGGGAGGTGGGGATGCCCTGACCTTGGAGGCATTCAAAGTCAGGCTGGATGGGGCTCTGATCACCCAATGGAGCTGTGGGTGTCCTTGTGCACTGCAGGGGGGTTGGACTAGATGACCTTCAACGGTGCCTTCCTATTCGGTTCAGGGCTCTGATGTGGGGATAATGGCTTTTATATGGGACCCTGTGCTGAAATCTTGGTTTAGGCTTATTGTTGTAGGTATTGGCTGGCTAGTTTGCTTTCAGCTTCTACACCTCTTGAGAGAAGCAGTCGTACAGGCCAACCTTTCCTTGCTTTCTGATGTCCAGACGGTTCTACCCTCAGGATTTGTGCTGGTGTATCTGAGGTAAACTTGTTGAAGTTCTGCTGAATGCAGACTGAGCTGACAAAGGGAATTGATCGTTCCTTGCACGTTCGTAGTGGTTTTGACAATTTAGGGGTTATGCACTGATAGTCAGATACTCTTAATGAATGCACTGGTGCCTGCTGACAGCGCTATAACCTGGGAGCACCGAAAGGCTGGAGGTGGGCTGGGAATTTTAGGAAGGATGCTTTCACCAACCTGGCTCGGAAGGAGCAGCACTATTGGCCTTAACCCAAAACGCAAGCTGCTCGTATTAACCTGACAGGCGATTGTTTTATTAAAGCTGACGTGCTGAATGGGACTCTTTTTAATGATATTCTTTACCTGTCTCATTGTGTTAAAGTGGGGAAAGGATGGGGGGAGGAGGGGGTGAGGAGCACGCAGCCCGAGGAGGGCGAGCGGTGGCAGGTGGGACTGAGCACCAGGAGCAGCTCGGCGCGTTGAGCTGCCCGGCTGAGCCCGTGTAGACCGCATAACAAGAAAGAGTTGCTAAGAACAAATCTCTATTGTTCGCTGTCATCTTTAAATGAGTGTCAAAGTAGGCAGGGGGGCTTTGACCGTTAACCGCACAATTTAGCCTGCCCGTTGTGTCCAGCAGCCCCCACCTCCTTGGAGTTTCTCAGATTAGAAAAGAAGGCCTCAGTCCCTTATAAATGGGCCAACTCTTCTCCTTTGTGTGCAGACTGCCCAGTGTGAAATCTGCAGTGACGTTAAATGTTTTCTAATGAATAATTACTGAAAGGAAATGGAGGAATATATGTGTAATGGATTGTAGCGCATTAAAATGTTTTATTTTGCGCACAAAAATGTTGTCCTTCACAAGCACCACGATTGTTTCAGAGGGCCTTTTGTGGGGGCTTGATTCTCAATGGATTATCTGTGAGCTCTTACATTTCGAATAGAAATCAAAAGGGTCCTTTGGCAAACTAATGTTTTTCAAAATGGCAGCCATGAAGCCCATTTAGTATTTAAAGTTTGGGTTTTAAAGAAATGTTTGAACTCTAGAGATTTTCTCACTTTTTTCTTTCTTTTGATTTATGAAAGTGAAGTAGTTCACCTCGACCTCTCTTCTATTGAGAAAGACAGACAGTCACCCTTTAACAAGTCTATAGTGGGCTATTCCCTGGATACAGACAAGAGGCCTTAAGAATTGTTGGCGTTTCCCTAGGCTGTTGATTAACCTTAAAACCCTCTTATTCTGTATTCTTTTGAAAAAAAATTAGGTTACAATGTGTAAATTTTTCCACAGTATAATTGTATTTATGAATTCTGCTGCCTTGGGACATCCCAAGCTACTGTATGTGCTTCTCAAGTGCTGCCTTACAGACCCAAGACATACCTCTTTGGCACTGCTGCTGTGTTCCCAAGTACAGCTGGTGTGCAGAGCTCTGCTTTCTGTAAAAATGTGGTAGAGGTTTCCAGGGATGCAGGGACTGGTCTAACTGAAATATCTTTAAAAAAAAAAAAAAAAAATTAAAATCTTTTTGATGCTGCAATCTTACAGATGTAGCATGATTACTTGGAGTGGATCTGATCTGCTTCTTTGGTTTTATGTGCACTTCAAGTTTATTTGAAAATTACTCTGAACAAATGAATTTTTATGAGCCACACCAGAGCATCTACAGCAGGAGGGAAATATTTCCCTGGGCTTGCCATTATTCTGGTGCAGTAATGCATTGCCCCAAAACTTAATGCCAAGCATGCAGCAGTACCATCTCCATGAAGGCTGCAGTCTCTGATTGCCACTCGGGGAGGGCAGGAAGGGATCCAGGCTGCTCTCAGAGCAGCTGCATGCGGCCCTTCCTCCATCACTATGGCATGCTGCAAGCTTGGCCTTGGGGTTGCTGCTGGGAGGGAGGGTGTAGTACTGCTGGTGCCCATCTTTGCTCTCCTGCTGACTTGGCCATGTAAGAAACAGCCTCTGCTTCCAGCTGTGCTGACTGTCTCAGGACATCTTTCTTACCCCTTTCTATATGGTCAAGTTCTGTCACTGCCCTTTTGGACAGTCTCCTTGGAGAACCTTTAGCAGAGCAGAGCCCAAGGAGTTTCCTCGGTGTAACCCTTGCAGTGCCTCCATCCTATTTTGACGAGCCTTAATGAGCAAATTCCTGTTGAGCACGAGGGGTGCAGGACCGGGTCAAGGAGCGCTGCCTGTTGCAGTCAATGACTATTTCCAAAACAGAGCTTTGACGTTCCTAAAGGAATCTGTTAGCGGTGTTGCTCCAAGCTCATCTGTCTTGAGCAGGTCTGACTCTCACTTCTATTTTACATCACGTGGCTCCAGAGATGCCTGCTTTCTGTGCTACATTCCTGTGGCATGAACTTCATTTGCTTGGATCTCAACAGGGTAACAATAGAAGAACAAGTTGGGTATCACAATGGATTCCTTAGGATGCCAGCTGGAGACAGGGCTGAACAAATAGACTGAGCTGTGCCTTAGGGTTGCTGTGTCCAGCGTTAAATAAGGCTCTGGCTGTCAGTGGGGGTGGGAAGCCTTATTGCAGAGATCGTAACGCAAGTGTGCTCTTGTCAGTAAGAATTATCTGACCCTGTGAGCAAAAACTGATTGATTCTGTTGGGAAACAGATGTTAAACAGGTGGTTTTCCATTTCTCTATTAGAAATACAAACTATTGGGTGTTAAAATTTTAAGTCTTTTGAGTGTTCCTGTTACGATCTAGATGAGGACAAATTGAAAATGTTTTTGTTTACTCAGCTCCCCAGATCTTACTGTTCACCTTTTTTCCTCAATGACTCTGAGCCACGAGGTAGGATACTTAACTCCTTGATGTTGCTGTAAGACCAAGCACAGCTATTTTGTGGTCTATAGGTCAACTTTTGGCTTGCTCTGAGCTCCTTCTGAAGGACATCTCTGTTACTCGGAGAGGTTAGATTTGGGTGTGAAGCTTTTAAATATAAAGCTCCTAATGGGTTTGAGCATCACCTGGAGAGTGTGGTTGAACAGAAGTGAGAGGGCGCTTGCTCGTGGGTCACTGGCTGCCCAAATAGAGGCGTTTCATTTTGTTGGCTGCTTATGCAGAGAAGTAGCCATGGGAAAATAGTCTGTTACTGTTGACTTTTGGGTGGGTGAAGGAGGGGGAAAGGAAGGTCTGGTGTTGTCTGGGAGCCAGCACTCACCGTAGTCCAGGCTGTAGCCATTTTGGGGTAGTGGGTCAGGGGGAACCCGTCCATTGCAGGGGAAAACCTTCGGAAACTTTGAAAATTAAAATGGGTTCTGCAGTGACCTCTAGTGGGAAACGAAGCTGAGAGCTGCTGGAGGGGATGAGCCCATTCAGGAGCGGTGGTTTGTACCTGGATTGCTTAAACTGCGCATCAGGAGGGTTAGAGTCGATTTCTTTGCCTTCAAACTCCAACTTCATCCTTTGGATGATATTTTACAATGCCTTTTAATGAGTCCTTAAGCATAAACCTCATCACAGATCGACTGTTGACCGCGTGTTAGATAATTCATTAAACAGCAAGGATGTTACGATCCCTGCCTGGGGAGGAAGGCACACGAACAGGACACACGATACGTGGTGTCAGCGGGCCTTCCCTCTAGCCCTGTTAACTCTTCATGGAAGAAGCACGTTTTGGAGAAGGAGTTGGCAGGAGATGGCACATCTGCTTGGGTGACAGGTAAAGCATGGAGGAAAAATCCTGAATGCGTAGGGTGGTGCTAAAGGAATCCAACATCTCATTGGGTTGGGATGGTTTTGGGGGAGAGCAGAAGAGCCCCAAGGAGATTTCTGCTGTTGTAAGGGAGTGGGTTCTTATGGATGGATCCAATAGATCTGGAGTTTGGTGGCATGTGTGACATTTTGGTAACAGTCTGGGTGCTCAACTCTTTGGGTGGGTATGAGGTTATGTGAAAGATGCTCTGGGACAGACGGTGCTCACCTAAGGCTCCCACCTCTGTGTTTGCATGGCGGATGTGTGGCATGGTTTGTTTCTTCAGTGCTTCCAAAATAGCAGTGGCATTCTAACTGTTCCTCTCCTTCCCCATCTCTTCAGCTCTATTGCATTAAATCAAAGAAACAGCAACATTAACTTAGGAGCCTGTTGAAATTGAGTACTGAGCCTTCATCAAAGATGAGTAATAATCTTCCAAAGTTTACTTGATTTTAATTTAATGTTTAATAACTGCTGCTTGCCAAGACTTGTTTCTATGTTACAAGCTTTGCCTAACACATTGCCCTGTTGCTCCTGACTTTGTTTTAGCCCCTGCTCAAGCCACAAGTCTCATGAAATTGTTTTGATCCAGTTTAGCTCCTCGTGGTTTTTAGTGTCTATAGACAAATCCCTTTGGGAAAAATGAAGCCCTCGCTCTAACCAGGGATAGGTTTTCCGGTAGAGCTTATGTCTCAGTAGGCAAGAAAGAAATCTCCTGGTGCTTATAGTTAAGTGATGAGGAAAGGAAAACAATCCTTTTTAAAAAGAGCAGTCGACAGCACCGTGCTGGGGTAATGTGTACTGCTGATGAGTCCTGCAGGGTATCTGTTACTGAGGATGACACCAGGTAAGGACAAAACTCCCAGGAGTGGGGCTGGGGCAGGAGGTGGTAAGCTGTGCTGTGATCATAAAATTGCTAGACCTCAGTGATAGCAAAATGCTCAAAATCTGAGCACAAAGCAGCCCAGAAAAGAGCATGGGATTTTTTGTCTGCCAGAGAACAGAGGGTCATTTAGCAATTAACATACGAGTGAGAGAATTAGGTTAAGGAAACCTGATCAGCTAGATGGCTGCTGTGGTTTCAGCCTTCCTCTTTCAGGTCCCCAGGCTTGGAAAGGAGGTAAAATTCTGCTGCTCAGAACAAACCCACCTGAAGTGCCAGCAAGCATTGTTTATGGGACATCTCTGCCAAAGTGATAAACTGACCTCGTCAGGCAGCTCTGTGCTAAGGCCAAATCAGAGTGGGAAAAAGAGTATCAGCTGTTCAGGGCAAAATATAAAGCAAAGCAAGGCAATAAGTCCTTGTCTGATGTTAGTGTAGTGTAACTTCATAAACTGGGTTAGGATTTAAATAGCATGCTGTCAGAACACCTTTCTCTGTAGTGTTTTGGTAACGTTGCTGCTGAGCATAAATTTGCAGATGAGTGCTTAAATTCTGCACTAAAAAATGGAACTGATTAAAATCTCTGTTTAAGAGCTCTCTGATTTTGGTTAGCATGTTATGAGCTTGTGCTTTAGCTCTTTATTTTTGTGAAATTATGCATCCAAACCTGCCAGCTTTCAGTGTCCAATGTGCTGTCATCCTCCAGTGAAGCTATGCAGTCTTACAAAAGCCAACCTCCAAAGCCAGGGCTTGCCAAAACTTAGCAGAAACATTTTACACCGTGCCTTCTCTCTTAATGCATGTTCAAACCCTTGCACACTCACCTCTTGAGCGGTGGAGCAGCAAGATGTAAAAACTCCAGTGTCATGAGGGCGGTATGGGAATAGCAAATGTGCTGGGCTTGTGTGCACGTCTCTGCAAAGCCCAGGAGTGTAAAAGGTAAGTTGCTCAAAACGTTAATTTCTATTGTAAGGAAAGTATTTCAGCAGGAATTATTCTATGAGATGTGTAATCCCCAGGTCTTTATATTTAATGACATCCTATGGTATTATTTATTCTACAGTAATAAACATATCTTGTTTGTTTGCTTGCTAACATGAAATTATCGGCTTGTTTTAATTATGAAACAGTGAGTGTGTGGTTAACTTGTATAGCCCTTGAAACGAGAGCTTGATCCTCAGCAGTATTTTCAATATAAGGTCAAATTAATTATAAACAATTGAAAGTGGAGCGTGCGAAGGAATTATGTTCTGTCGGTGACATCCCTTCTGCCTATTTCAGCCTTTTGAGAAGCAGGCTGGGGAGGCTAGTCAAGGTTTAGTGGGTTTTATTCCAAATCTCTGCTCAATCAGTTTTATCAGATCAATGGACGGGCTTTTCATGTTGCAGATTTCTTGCTGGTGTGTGGAGACATCTGCTGCCCGTATTTGAGAGCTGCCTGTGGAGGGCATCGGTAGTAACTTAGTGGTCTTGCTCAGGGTAGTACTGTAGGACTGAGGTTGGTAGTTAGAGGTCAAGTCAGATGAACTTCTTCAGGGGATTCTCAGTTCTGATGGGTGTATCCATGGGAAATTCTTGTGTGTATGGTAGTTGCTGGTGGCATAGAAAGCAAAAGTGTGTCTGGTGTCTTCCACTGACAGCTGCAGACTTTGCAATTAGGTCTAGGTGGAGTTAATGACGTGTTCCAGGTCACACTCAGATCTTTGGAGCTAGGTTTCAAACAACTGTTCCCATAGTGAAAGCTGCTGGAAGATGTGGGTTTCCTCTCTGATTGCAATGAGTCTTAAAATTCTTGATTGTAAAGAAATCCATGTGTGCTCACTGATGTGAAACTGCTGACTTTGGGGAGGGTGTTAACAACACATTGGCATTACCTGTACTGGGTTGATCTGGCCCTGAGGTATGGAGATCTACTGGGCTCTCTCCTAAGCCTACACCATGCAACCCTTATGTTGTAGAAGGAAGAGGTGGAAGATAACACCGACATCATCATGGAGGGGGCTCTGATAGCCCGGGACAGAGTTGGGGTGCAGGACTTCGTGCTTCTGGACTCCCACACCAGTGAGGCTGCTTTCCTGAACAACCTCCGCAAGCGATACCAAGAGAACCTCATCTATGTGAGTGCCTGTTTCAGTGTGAGTGCTGCTGAGAGCACTATTCCAGCTTTGGTTTCATTGAGACAATAAACCTTGATAGATGTAGCTGGTACCCAGCAGAGTGCTCACCCAGTGGAATATCAAAACATAAAGCCTTACGGTATACGTAATTGTTACGCTCGTTTTATGGTTCCACTCCATTCTTACAGGGTTGATTTTGAAAGTTTAGTGTTGGCTTTGAGGCTTGGAAATGGTGCAGCTGGTGAGTGAGGCTTTTCTGGTTTCTTTTGGTTTTGTTTGTTCTTCTCACAAGTTCTGTGCCATCTTTTCCCATAATGTTGTGATGTATGTGACTCTTCCTCAAGAAGCTCTCTCTCTAGTGATGGTGCTGATTTTCCACCTCTATGCTTTTTCTTCTTGCAGACATACATTGGCACTCTTCTCGTATCTGTCAACCCTTACAAAGAGCTGGATATCTACACAGTGACCCAGATGCAGCTTTACCGAGGGGTGAACTTCTTTGAACTGCCACCACATCTGTAAGTAGAATCCTTAAGACTTCAGCTGATAAGAATATATTGGATGTTGTCCCTGGTGCTGTGTATGAGCTACAGGGATGTGTATCCAGAGTCTGGTGAGCATTAATATTCCTATTTTTCTGTAGGTAAGGTTGTATTTGTCTTCTAGTTGGCTGTGAAAAAAGGGGAACAGAAGGGCTGAGAAATAGTGGTGGGGGACTAAAGAGGAAGAAACTCTGAGATAGTCCTGCAGGCAGTTGCAGAACCAGCTCAGTGCTCTCACACAGCTCTGCTTGGGCTTCTGACATGGGGCAGAAATTGAAAATTCAGAATTCTGAGTTGAAGTTATTTTGGTGTTTGGAAACTTTCAGGTGATTTGAGTGGAGTTGAGGTTGATAGGTTTTGTTTTTGTTTTCCTAGTTTTTCTTCTATAGGTGGCATATTTGACAAGGACTCCATTATTATCTTTGTATCTATTTCTATAAGCAGAAGTTGGGTTTTTTTGTTCCACTGGAATAAAAACTGGCTCCTCTGACCTGGAAGGAGTCAATAGTGTGTGTATAAGCAACATTCACCATAAACATATGCAGCCCATTCAAATCCTATTTCAACAGTGGAAAAAGAATGAGCTTTGTCTGTCTCTCAGAGGCTGAGAGACCCTGGGTAGCAGACTGGTGTTCTGATCTCTGCTTTCCCAACATGTCCAGTGCTTGAGATGTTAGCTGGGGAGTACACCCCACTTCTAATGGGTGCTTCCCCTCTGAATCCTTCTTGTGACTCTTGTTCAGATATGCCATAGCTGACAATGCCTACCGGGTGATGTGCAGTGAGTACAACAACCATTTCATCCTCATCTCTGGGGAGAGTGGAGCCGGGAAGACGGAGGCTTCCAAGAAGATCTTGCAGTACTATGCAGTCACCTGTCCGACTACAGAGCAGCTGCAGGTCGTCCGTGATCGTCTGCTGCTGTCAAACCCTGTTCTGGAGGTAAAAACTGGATGAATGCAATGTAGAAGAGCTGCTGATGGCCTCCCTTCATTAGACTTTCCTGTCTGTATGCTTACACCCAGGAATGGACTCTTGTTCTTATGCTTTGCACACATAATATAAAGAATAGTGTAAATTAGGCCTCTTGGTAGCACAAGCACTTAACATTTCTAAACATTAAGTGATATTAAACTTGTTTTTATACAGGAGGATAGCTGAAACTGGGAGTATGAGGACACTGTACAGTGCACAACAGATCCTCATGATGCTGCTTACAGTCATGCTAGAAAGAGGCGTAATTTGTCTAGCTGAGGTCCATGTCAAAGCTATGGAATATATTAGTTTGTGTTTCTTTAACCCCTGTCAATTTTGTAGTAGGACTTGACTGCAGCAAACCTTTGTCCTGTTGCATCGAGTTCTCTGTAAGTGACTTTATTTATCCATAGGCTTTTGGAAACGCAAAAACTCTGCGAAATGACAACTCGAGTAGATTTGGGAAATACATGGACATCCAATTTGACTTTAAGGTGAGAACAAACTTAATGAACCGCTGTTCAAACGAGCTCTATCAGTGAGCCTCTTGGATGCATACCAGGCAGCACAGGATTTATTAGTTCTTACTAACACTGCAGATTTCTGACCTTATTTTTAGAGGTCTTGCATTTTGTGAGTGAGGTGAGTAGTTATATATCCTGAAAGCTTCCTACATTACTATCAACGCTGCCAGTATTTGGTAGGATTTTAATATATGTAGTTGCAAAGGGTGAGTTGCACTAGAGGACAGGAAACTCTTCAGATATATCTTGAATTGCTGGTGGATACTATCCCTGAAATAGAAGAAGACAGCAGGAAAGAAACAGTGCATCTCCTGATGCTGCTGCTTGCTCCTACATTGGATGAACAGCCATCTTGATGTCACCTTTCTAGTGCTAGTCTAACTGCTTCATTTTGCTAGGGAGCTCCAGTGGGAGGGCACATCCTCAGTTACCTGATTGAGAAATCCCGAGTTGTCCATCAAAACCACGGAGAGAGGAATTTCCACATCTTCTACCAGTTATTAGAGGGTGGAGAGAAGGATCTTCTCTGCTGGCTTGGGCTGGAGCGCAACCCTCAGAAGTATGCTTATCTCATCCAGGTCAGTGAGAATTTGGCCATCTCTCTTTTATGTCTGGAATTGTAGGGATCTTTTATTACCATAAAAACAGAAGATGGCTGCAAGCCTATGCTATTCACAACGCTCAGCCATTTGGTGGTAATTGCTATCCAAGTGCCATGTTTCAAGTAATTGTTGCTGAAAGAGCTGATCAAATGAGTTGGTTTCAGGTTTAGGAGTTCAATAACCTTTCTAGACAGCTGCAGACTGCTTCTATACAAGCTGAGGAAATGAAGTATTATGGCCAGCTGTGTTTGTTGTTGATTCACCAGTGAAATTTAGTAATTCCTTCTTCTAGGGTCGATGTGCCAAAGTGTTTTCTATTAATGACAAGAACGACTGGAAAATAGTCCGCAAAGCTTTTTCTATCATTGACTTCACTGAAAAAGATTTGGAGGTATGGAAGTCAAAAGTCCATCCAAGTGCTGGAAGGTGTCTTGTTTGGGTGATGTGTCTAAGACTGAGATGTGTTTGAGCATGTGTAGAGAATTAGTACTGCTCCATGGAGATGTAGGAACTTGTTTTCTAACAGTATATCTCCCATTATTAGCATCTCTTTGGAATAGTTGCTAGTGTCCTGCACCTTGGGAACATTCAGTTTGAAGAAGATAGCAATGGACATGCCATCATTCGCAATGGCACTCAGATCAAGTGGATTTCAAAGGTATCTCCCACCTCCTAGACAGTATCAGCAAAACAAATAGTATAAAGAAAGCCTTAACTTTGTTTCTTTCTTTCTTTGGGTCTGTTCACCAAAGTGGATTGATAGCAAGAACTGGGTGTTTGTATAGCTATAGACAATTTCAAACTGTAGGAGATGTGCCCTAGTGATCACACAGTACTGTTTCAGCAGTCTCCTGCTGTCCATACTGAGAGCAGTGTTTGTTTTTCTACAGCTCCTGGGTGTCCACTTGTCCATTCTGCAGGAAGCCCTCACCCATCGGAAGATTGAAGCCCGCTCTGAAGAGGTACTGAGCAGCTGGAACCAGTGCAGGGACAGATGAGGAGCTGTGCTCACAATGGTGTTTCAACTGAAACAGATTAATTTGGCTGTCCTTTTCCTCACCTATATTGCCTTGCTGTTCTAGCCTGAGACTTTAATAGGGCGACTATTTTAGTTTTGAATATTCTGGCTGAATGAACTGGTAACTACTAGAAAGCCAGGAACAGGGACTTGCAAGCAGCTGTGTGCTTGAGCCAAACAATTTCCATTTGTTTAGTTCCTGGAGTGCTTCTTGGGAAACCAGACAGCATAAATAGAGCATAGCACTATATAAACTGTTCTTTGAACTTGAGTTTGTACTAAGTTTAATAAAATAAAACTAAAAGAAGTGCCAGAAGTATGAACTAGTTTTGCAGAAGTTTGCTGTGATGAGGTATGTTCTTTATTGCATCTGGTGTATCTTTATTTTTAGGTCTTAAGCCCGTTGAATGTTGATCTGGCATTCTATGCTCGGGATGCTGTAGCGAAGGCAATTTATGGACGGACTTTCACTTGGCTGGTCAACAAAATTAATGGCTCCTTAGCCAACAAGGTTGGTTCCTTGTCTGGTGTCCTCCTAGAATCTTGGAGCTCCTCCAGTAAGGCCCAACAGCACACGTGAGCAAATATCATGCACGCTCAGTAATGTAGGGTCATCCCACAGCTCTGAGTTGAAAAACTTTAAAGCTAGGTAAGAAGTGTGGAAGGTGGTTTGTTAAATACTTCTTGTACTGAGTTTCCTGCTTCATTGTGTCCCATCATGGTGGTGATGGGTTTGTGGTTGGATTTAATGACCTTACAGGTCATTTCCGACCTTAACGATGCTGTGATTTACTCCTTTGGCATCTCAAAGTAGAAGTTTAAAAGAAGTTTAAAAAAGAAAAAAGCAACACAAAACTGCGCAGGGAAGAAGCTTTAGCTGAAGCAATAGATACAAGTTGTGTCTTTAACAGGATTCAACTCGTAAGACTGTCATTGGCCTGCTGGATATCTATGGCTTTGAAGTGCTGGACACAAACAGGTAACAGCAGTTTCTGAGAGTGGGGGGCAGTCTGTCCTTGTGGCTGTGGGAGTGTGTGCTGAACCCTACAGGATTTTTTGACCATAGTCTTGTCCCAGCAAAACAAGGAAGGTGGCTGCAGATGCACTGGGTTAGCTCAGTAAGTAAATAAAAACCTTGTTGCTTTATAATAAAAATGTTGAGGTTTAATCTGCAGAGAACTGGACTGTTTGGCTGGAGAACAGTAGGTGGTGCTGGGGGAAGTAGAACTGTGTCCATGAAGTAATTAAAAAAATATTTCTCATTTAACAACTCTGAAGCTTTGAGCAGTTCTGTATTAATTACTGCAATGAGAAACTCCAGCAACTGTTGATTGAGATGACCTTAAAGGCAGAGCAGGAGGAGTACGAAATGGAAGGAATAGAGGTAATTCATTATTCTCCACCCCTTTGTTTCCTTTGAACAGCCACTGCATGGATTGCTTTTGATCATGAATGAAGAAGGCATCTTGTCTGTCTCAACTGCAGTGTTTCCTTGTGCCCGTGCAGAAAGCTACACTTTGAGTAATGCATGGTCTCATTTTAAATAGTTCTCATCTAAGCTTATTCTGCTTCAGGATACCTTGCATTCTTTCTACCAAATTTGTAGAGGTCATTTTTGCATTGCTCCTGTGAGAGGTGTAAGATAGCCAAGGATCTCTTTCTGTAACCCTTTTGAAACTTAATTTGGCCTAAACTTAATTCACATCTCTGGAAGGGGAAGAGCATTCCCCAATCTCTTCCTTTCTCCTCTTATTTCCAGTGGGAACCAATTCCGTATTTTAACAACAAGATCATCTGTGACTTGGTTGAGCAGAAACATAAAGGAATAATTTCCATTCTGGTTTGTACTACTTAAATTATCATGCTTGCCTGTGCTCTGTTGTAGTGGTTCATAATCAGTTCTAATTACGTGGTGGTTCTGTGTTATTCAGGATCTAAACAAATAGACCTTGTAAACAAAGACTGATTCATCCAGATAAAAAAATCCTGTAAGTCTGTCTGGATTTTTGGGTCTAGTTATGTCATCTTTTTGTTTAAATGGGCTATAAACAATAAAGGATGAGTCAGGGCATTGCCAAATCTGGAAGAAAATGGCAGATCTGATTTATCTTGATTTATTTTGTTAGTTCTACTGAAATCAGATGAACAGAACTCCATGTTTAACCAGCAAACTGCTTACATTGGGCAGACCTTGGTAATTGTAACCAAACTCTTTAGTTTTGCTGAACAATGTGGTGCTAAATGTTACTGAGGAGGGAATGATCTGTTCAGAGCATCCTTCTATCTGGTGTCTGCTCTTTCAGGATGAAGAGTGCTTACGACCTGGTGAAGCAACTGACTTGAGCTTCTTGGAAAAGCTGGAAGAGAAAGTAGGAGACCATGCCCACTTCGTGACGTATGCATTTATGCTTTGTATCCTACCACAAAGGAAAATTTCCCATCTCTTACCCATAACAGAGCAGAAGTTGGACTCATAATTCTTAGGGGTCTCTTCCAACTCAGGGTGTTCTGTGGTGCTATGAGTACTGGGGGAGGAAAAAGTTTTGCTCTGTACCAGAGAAAATCAAGCAGCCTGTCTGTTGTCTACCACTGTAATGCTCTAATAATGTCTGGTGGCATTAAGTAGGTTGTACTGTGGAGTCTTGCTTTGTTCTGCACTTGTATGTATTTTGCAAAAAGAAAGAAAGAAAAGAAAGAAAAGGGGTTGACTTTGAGACTATTGGATTTCTTTGTCCCCTATTGACCAGGGAAAGCTGTAGGTATTGTGAAGAGGAGCCTAAGACCCCAAAGCTGTATGGTGGATGTAGATAATTTTTCAAGAGTCCATCTGGATATATGTGTGAGCTTTAGAAGAGGAAAGAAAGATACCTTTGTTTGCATCCCCCAGGTGATGAGTACTTTCAGTCAGGACTCAGTTTGTTGTTTGCAGCTCCTGTTTTGCTGGCTAACGCGTTGATGCGAGGCCGTTCTGGCAGTTCCCAGCACAGCCCTACTGAAAGGCTTCTGCTCGTCATCAGTTCAGAGTCATGCTGCTGAATTGTCACTTTCTATGTTTCTGATCATCAAAGCTGAGTGGAAAATCTGTAGCCAACTTCCTCATCACTGCAGTGTGCCTTAAAACTGCTCTGTGTGATTAGAAGTGTTAAATAGAAACACTAGCGCTACTTAAATAGGAGCTGTACTTGGCAGCGCTCTTGGAACAAAACTTCTGACGTACTAATGTGCTGTTGTGACACAGCTCTGTGCTGTTAGTGGCTGCTTGCAAAGCTGGGATTTATACTGCGAAGTTGCTCTTTTTCTTCCCAGTCCTTACTTTCTAATATTTCCTGCTATTCTTTACAACTGTGATTCCTCCTTATTTCTATTCTTGTCCCCAGGGCACAGTTCATCAAATGATGCTTTTCCTCTGGTTTTGGTTTGAAGTTGAGGAAAGTGGTGATCTTCTTAGTGTGTAGGCTATGAGAATGTATTTAAATGAATGTCATAGGGAGAAGCCATCTTCCAGGCAGAGTGAGCGTTGCCAAATGGCAGTGGATGCTTTGCAGATGTTTTGAGGAGTTTGTGGTCAATGACTCCCATTCTCCAGCACTAAATTTGCTGTGAGCTGTTCAGAATGGAGAGGCAGTTCTCTTGATTATGGGTTGTAACTGTATAATCAGAGCCACGCTGATAGGAACAGACTCTTACTACGCTTCCAGCTGTCACACAGCTGCTTTTTGCACAGGTGTCTTTCACAGGCTGAAGAAATCTGCTGTTTTCTCTTGGTATTTTTTGCTTTTTCTTTTTTTTAATCTCCCTGTAGTCGCAAGCTGGCAGATCAGAAAACACGAAAATCCATTGACTGGGTGGATTTCCGCCTCCTTCACTACGCAGGGGAAGTCACATACTGTGCAGTTGGTGAGTGTGACTTAGGAGCTGTTCTGGATGCTACTTGCACACTTATGCCAATGTGGCAGATGGAACGTGGGCGCTGACTCCACACGAGGGTGCTATCCACACGGTGTGCTGGGCCCTTGGGTGGCACCCAGCTGCTTCCCAGTGAAGCCAGTGCTTGCCCACCTGTGCTAGAGCCTTCTAATGGAACAAAGCCTTTTTTCTCTTCAGGATTTCTGGAAAAGAACAATGATCTCCTGTACAGAAACCTGAAAGAGGTAAGAGCAATAAAAGAGGATGCTCTTCCCCTAAGCATCTTGCTAGAAGAGATGTTTTGCTGAAGCTATATTTCATCTCAGTAGCAATTAGGAACATGTGTTTCTCCTTGTCATTTTGACATTCCTCTGAAACCTGTCTTTATAAAAGAGCACTGTCTTCCATTGAAATCAAGACCAGTGCAAAGGCTTTTATTGGGCAGATACAGCAGCTTCATGCTGGAGCCATAGGTGGCCTGGTGACCTGAACTTGGGAAATCAGGCTGCTTCTGGTCTTAAACTTTGTACATCAGTCTCCAATGCAGAGCTGGCTGTCCTTCTAGCAGATCCCTGATTTCTGGCTCCGGAGCTGTGCGTGTGAAGGAGTGTCTTCTAGGTTTAGCTTCTAGCACTGGAGGCTGTTGTTTGAATCTGTGCTGTGTGTTCTTACGGCAGCCTAGGAAGGCATGTATGCTAAATATGTCAGTTTCTCACTGATTGTGTTTCAGGTGCTGTGCAACTCTAAAAATGGAATCATTAGAGACTGCTTTCTACTGTCAGAACTGGACAGCAGGAGGAGGCCAGAGACTGTGAGCGTAATGTTCAGTCTAAACTTTGAACAGTGGTTTTACTTCCTGAGTCTGCATTTCCCTGCACTGATCCTGAATTCAGTGCATTTGTTTTGTTTTTGAAGATTTTTTTTTTTTTAGCTTTCTTGTAGGCGAACAGAGATGATGCTGAGACAGCAGCAAGCAATGTGGCATAGCCTGCTGTTGTTATTAATGCATCATTCTAAAATGAGCTCTGAGCACAGCATCCAGCAGCCTCCGGTTTCTGAAGGGCTACCTTGCGTGTCCAGATGTATGGCAGAGACTCAAATTCTCCAGCTAAGCACTCTGTCCAGTTAGCTCATGATTAACTATGTTTCTAAATCGTGCTAATGCGTATGTCAGCCTTTCTCTTGGCTTTAAGAGGAGCGCAGTGAATGAGTTGTCTTCAATCCCACAGTGCTTGACTTTCAAAGCTGAGAAGTCTTTCTCTCAATGTCATCTTAGGTTGCAACCCAGTTCAAAAACAGCCTAATGAGTCTGATAGAAATCCTGATGTCCAAGGAGCCTTCTTACGTCCGATGCATTAAACCAAATGAGAACAAGGAACCTGGTAAGACGTTAGGCTTAGTGCACTGTTGAAGTAACAGAATGAGGAGGTGCAGGGTAATGGTGGACTTGATTTCTTCCATGTATCTCCCAATAGATGGATATGTGAGTGAGCTTTCACGTATAGTATTTATCAGTGGATGCGTGTTTACTGCAGGGAGGTTTGATGATTGCCTGATCCGACATCAGGTGAAATACCTGGGGCTGATGGAGCACCTGCGTGTGAGACGGGCTGGCTTTGCGTATCGGCGCAAGTATGAGCACTTCTTGCAAAGGTGAGCAGAGCTGTTTTCCTGTGCAGCCAGAATCTGCCTTCCCACGGGGCTTCAGAGCAAGATTTATTTAAATGTCTCGTCCCAGTTCTAAGGTGCAGAGGCACTGGGCTTTTCCTCTGCACCAAACGTAACATTCATAGGTGGTTTTGATCTGTACCCATGTTGATCTGCTTTGAATGAAGAATAGGAACTGGGGGCTGCTCAGGGAGAAATGCCTCAACATCAATTCACTTATAGTGATGTCCTGATGATCTTTCAGGTATAAATCCCTGTGTCCTGCTACCTGGCCACACTGGCACGGACCTGCAGCTGAAGGTGTGGAGAGGCTTATCAAGCACATAGGTTATAAGCCTGAGGAATACAAATTGGGAAGGTAAATTTCTTTCTCTAGTTCTTATCTCTGTTAGTTGGCTGCACAGTGCTTGCCATTCTGATTGTTCTGTCTGTGACCACGAGCCCAGGGAGCTGCAAGATGTGGCAGTGTGAAGCAGGTCCCTTGAGTTGGTTTTTGCCTGGCCACGTGAATTGGGCAGGGCTACCTGGGTCTGCAAGCCTGAGGGTTTCTTCTTAATGACCTTAAAACAGGGCAAAGTAAACTCACCCTGAAGGTATGGGGCAAGGAGTCCCAGAGGTGTGCATCTCCACTTGCTTTTCACACTTTATTTCCGTGGGGCTTCAGTCCAGCCCTGGACTCTTTTCTTCCTCTGGGTTAGGAGGAATGGGTTCCTTTGGCTCAGCACCAGACCTGCTAGTCCAAGACAATGCAGGCTCACTGTGAATAAACCTCTTCCTGGTCTCTTTTTTTCAGAACCAAAATATTCATTCGTTTCCCAAAGACTCTGTTTGCTACTGAAGATGCGTTTGAAATAAGAAAGCACCTGTTAGGTATGGTTCCAGTTCTCTTTATCATATAGACAGAAAACAGAGGCTGAGTGGGCAGTGTTTGTGGGATCCAGATGCACAGAGATGAGAGCTGAGACTCGAGGTCCTGAGTGTTACCTGATTGTAGCTGCTTAAATCTCTGTGCTGAGGACATTCTGTGCAGGCTACCTTTGTTCCTGCTTTGTTAGACCTTTGTACCTGGTTGTGCAGGAATTCCTGTCTGATCATTGAGATCAGGAGCTGTGCCTTCAATCTCAGGGATCTTGTTAGGTATAAGCATGTCTCTGCTTCTTTGCCAGTTTCAAGACTACAAGCCAAATACAAAGGACGCCTTGGGAAGAGAGACTACCAGAAAAAGAGAAAAGCAGGTATGGGCTCTGGCATCAAGGGTTCTCTTCTCAGGGCTGTTTTCTGGTAGAAGTTGTAGCCTTGAAGTCATGAATCTATTTTCTTGCGGGTAGAAATTTTTGCTTCTGTGGGTTCTGTTGGTGTTAGGTTCATTAATGGCCTCAGGTTGCTCCAGGAGAAGTTCAGGTTGCATATTAGGAACAATTTCTTCTCCCAAAGAGCAGTCAGGCACTGGCTGCCAGGGTTGTGGTGGGGTCATTGTCCCTAGAGGTGTTTAGGAAATGTGGAGCTGTGGCACTGAGGCATATGGTTAATGGGCATGGGGTGGGGTTGGGCTTGGGGATCTTGGAGGTCTCCTCCAACCTTAATATTCTACAGTTCTGTAAAGATCAGCTGAAGGGAAGAGCCAAGTATAATTCCTGCCCCATGAATTTGGAGGACAGCATGGCACAGGATCTCTGGTACTAATTCGTGACTCTTGCAGCTATCAAGCTGGAGGCTTGTTGGCGAGGAGTGCTGGCACGGAAGGAGGCCAAGAAGAGGACCTGGGCTGTTGAGATCATCAGGAAGTAACTATCCCCATGGGGAGGGCTGCAGGTGGTGGGTCACAGTGTGACTGTGGCTCCTGGGCAGGGAAACCAAGGCATCTTCATGCTTGTTGCTAAACTGCCCCTATTATTAGCCCATTATGTGTCTCTTGTGATGACTGCCTTGCACTTCCATTGATTTGAATGTAATGTGGAAGTCCTGATTTGGATATTTTCTGTAGATTCATAAAGGGTTTCATCAATCGGAAGAAACCTCTGTGCCCAGAGAACATTGAATTTGTGCGGCTTGTGCAGTACAAATATCTCATGAAGCTCAGAGACCACATCCCCAGAAACGTCTTGGACAAGAGCTGGCTCCAACCTCCTTCTATCCTGGAAGAGGTGAGGTTTGCTGCAGGTCTCTCGTGCAGTGACTTCGCTCAGGTTGTAAAACTGCTCTGATGACTGCATTTCGTTTTTGATCTTTTTATTGCTTTTTTTTGTAATGTAGATATCTGAGATGCTACAGAAAATGTGTATTAGGAACCTAGTACGGAAATACTGCCGAGGTGTCACTCCTGAGAGGAAAGTGCAGGTAACTAATGCATGGGATGCAAATGTGCAAGTTGGAAGTTGCTGCACACACGTGATGTGCATAAATTGCTCCCAGTGCAAGCTGTTCTTTCTGATGGCCACCTCTTCTGCTGAGCAAATGCTTCTGAGCCTGGCATTGCAACATACAGGGAAGTTCTACAGATGCGTAGATCTTAATCTTGTGGCGTTAAATCTGAACGTCATCTAACTGGAACAGATCCATAACAAGAGAGTCTTTAAGGCTGTTTAGTCCTTATTATGTCTTTACTTAGTATAATTCAGGAACAAATTAAGGAAGAAATGCAGTTTTCATTTGACCCAAGTTGCACGAGTGAGAGGACAATGCTATCCATAGCTTACACTACACTATATGCTATAACTGTTGCTGCTCATGGAGAAACTGAGAGGGTAAAGGGTGTTCCTTCTCTTAACAGTTACAGCAGAAAGCTGTCACAAGTGCCATTTTCAGAGGAAAGAAGGAGGGCTACCAGCAGAGCATAAACCTGCTTTTTGCGGACACGCGGCTGAGTGAGTACATGTGCTGGGACCCCACCATCCCAATTCCTTTGTCCCGTTGTGTTTGGTGGCTGCTGGCAGTCAGTGCCCCAGGCCTCGCATCAGGCTGTGATGTACTTGAAATCCCTTTTTAAGACAAACCCAGGCAAAAAAGGCTGGGAGTGATGGGGATGTGTGTGTACAGTGCTGAATGGAGCAGAGCTGGTTGCTGCAGTGCGGTGTGGGTATCCAGCCCCAAGGTCTGGAGCTGCTGGGGGACGAGATGTGAGCCTGGGGGATCTGCTCTGTTGGTGCAAAACATGCTGAGGGCAAAACATCGCTGAAATAGAGTTAGGAGTGGTTTCTAAACCATCAGTTCAAAAGAGTGATCTAATGGGACAAGGATTAATGGGATTGATGCAGCTGTTTGGTGTTCCCAAGACTGGTGGATCAGCAGTCTGCCACCTACGTTCACTTTGTCTTTCTGGTTTGATCCACAGAAGAGACCGATATAAACCCCAAAGTGCTGCAGCTCATCCAGGGCGAGAAGGTGAAGGTAAGGAAAGAAAGCTGGAGCTCAGCAGCTGTGTTCACATCCCAAGCCCTGCAGCCCTATGTAATCCCACAGAGGGAGGTGCTGATCCCAGCTCCTTATTCACAGTATGCAACCCCCGTGGTGAAATATGACAGGAATGGCTTCAAAGCACGGGATCGCCTGCTGGTTCTGACCCAGTCCTCAGCGTACGTGGTGGAAATGGCCAAGATCAAGCAGAAAATAGACTATGCCACTTTGAAAGGTAACAGTGCAAATCCAGGTGGGGCTGCTTCTGATGCTTGATCTGTCCAAGGCACTGGAAAAAGGATTCTTGAAGCAATGCTCTCTCTGAGAACACTTTTTTGCTGCAGAATGGCCAGAACAGTTGTGTGTCTGTGTGCTGTTTCTTCTGCAGGTATTTCTACCAGTAATCTGGGTGATGGGATCGTGGTCATCCATGTTCCTGAGGACAACAAACAAAAGGTAGGAAGGTGAAATGTCACTGATAATTTGTGGTTAGAAACATCTTGTGGCTGATGCTTCTAATATTTCCTTTAAAATACTGAGATTTGTGATTATCAGGGTTTATTCATTCACGGGCATTTCTACTTTTGGATTCTTGTTGCTTTACCATGAAAGCATTCTCTTCTCTTTTCAGAGCCAAAGTTGCTACAAATCCTAAATAGATGTTTAACTAATCAGACTTGGAGGTGGCCATTGCTCTGCAGCCAGGGCTGTGCAGAAAGGAGTTGCTCTGAACACACAACTGCTGGCTGGGTTATGTGTGGGGTGCATTGCCCACTGACCTCATGCCCTTCTTTTCCCTTTCAGGGAGATGTGATACTTCAGTGTGAACATGTCTTTGAGACGGTCACTAAGCTCTGCATGCTGGCCAACAAGCAGAACCTTGTTAAAGTTGTGAAGGGAAGGTAAGGAAGGCAGTTAGCATGACCTGCTATGTTTGTTTTCTGCTGCTGTGACCTGGGCCTGAGGTTGTGGACTCAGTATCCTCCCAGCAGATCCCATTAGTGCTGGCTCTGTCTGAGGACAGCCTGCAGGGCTGAGCCGGGGGTCACTTTGGGATAAATGCTTCTCCCTGAACTCAGAAGGCCTCCAATTGTGATGGCTGAGTTCAGGAGCTTCCTCGGTCACACCAGCTAAAAGCAGGTGGATGCAGTCCATCTCTCAGATCTATACAGAAATTGGAACTGGCGTATGAAACCTGTACTTCTGTTCCAGCTTTTCTCTCTGGCCTTTGCGTTTCAATTGTAATTGGATTCTTTCTGTTCAGTGGTCTTCTCCAGGTCAGATCTGCTTATCTTCTAATGCTTAATTGCTCCAGGAAAATTCAGGTGCCCAGACCAGGCAGGCATGCTCCATTCATCAAACCCTCTTGGGCTGTATGGTATAATGCAATTGTTTAGGAAATTTACCTAAGCTGAAGGGCTCTGATCTTCTAATCTAACGAGATTTGCTAAGGGAACAGAAATAAAGTGGGCTTAGAGTAAAGCCTATTGCAAGGAAAGCATTGCAGAAGTAATTGTCTGTATTTGCAGCCTTCGGTTTCGCATTGGCTCTGGGAAGGAAGGGACAATGGTGTTCACTGTTGGGCCGGAGCCTCATGTCTTTAAAGCCAAAGATGGACAGCTTACAGTGGTAAGGCCTCATCAGGGCACTGAGAGCATGGTTTTGGCTTTTCCCTCTGATGCTCAACCCTTATGAGAAAGTCAAGTCCTGGAAAGCACCCTTGGAAGAGAGTTGTCTTTGTGAAACAGTTGTGTGTCCTTGAGATTCCTATTTAACAAGTTGTATTTAACTTACTGATTCCTTTCTCGCATTCCAGGTGTCAAACCAGGCAAAGTCTTGATGAGAAGCAGTTCCAGTTTCTGGTCACCAGGAATGGAAAGGAGTCTGCAGGCTGAGACCAGCACCTGCAGCACCCCTGCAATCTTTGATGCCATAGGGTTGCTGTGACTTGAGAGTTTGCTTGCATCTTTTAGGTACTTTTTTTATAGCTTAAAACTGAGTTGTATCTAAATAAATTCATCACCTTGCTGTAATGTTCCAGGATGCATAGATTCTTGTTACATGCTGTCGCAGGGTAATGTTTAGGTAGTTGCACAAGTAAAATGTCAATCTGTGCACCTAATAACCTGTAGCAGAGCTCTGAAGGAAGGATTCAAAAGGAAGACTTCTCTAGGCTGTGTTTTGAGTCACTGTACTAACCAGGAGAAACTATATGAAGTGCAGGTGAATAGAGCTCAGTCAAGCAGCATGCAGAGGTATGATTTTAAATGTAGCAGTGAGGTTGGTGTAAGTATTCCTGAGTTGGTGTATCATCTGGAAATTCCAGGAAGATGCTTCCTTGTCTCCAGGCATGGGGGCAGGAAGACATCTTAAAGTAGTACTGTCCTTGCTTCTCCCTGCAAAACAGCTATATAGTGCAGTAAGACTCCAGAAGTGGTGATGAATGGGACAGGTGACCACACTTTTTTTTTTGGTATAATTTGATTCAGAGGAAACCTTCAGCAGCAAGAGACTGAAGCTTTGTCTCCATTCGAGGAGCTGAGATATTGTTTGCTCCTTAAGAGTGCAGCTCCCTCAAGCTGCATATTTTGGCAGCAATGAAGAGGTAGAATACAAGAATTCCCTTTGCTCTCTCTGGTGCCTCATGTTGAGGCCAACCTATGTAGCTCCTTCTTGACTGAGGCTACAGCCTGAATGAGAGCCAGATCACTGGTGCCTTGGCTGTGAGTGGTTCCAGGAGGTAAAATTAACAGCTAGGGGAAGACGTGTGGTATTTCTTACTGAAAGTTCTTTCTAGCTCCAGGGACCATGAGGACAGTGTGCTAGCTACTGAACTTCAAGCAAGTAATAAATCAACTCATGTAAATATGAAATATCTTCTAATTTATTTCATGTTATGCTTTAAAAAAAAAAGAACAAAACAGAACAAAAAAACAATGAAACATTGCAAACAACAACCATACACTGAAATCCATCTTAAGGTTTTTTTTGTGTGCATAAAATAGGAGGGAATGATTGTACAGAACATGAAACAAAACAACTCCATTAAGACTAAAAGGTAAGACTGGAGCTTGGAGACTTCCACAAGGGCTTTGAACAGGTGATGTCCTGCAGCAGGAGGAGCTCAGTGTGGGCTCTACAATCTGCCTTGTCTGAATACAGGAGTGGCTGCTTTGCAGGAGTAAATGCATTCCCAGCTTAGCCCTAAGACAGGGGCTGGTGTTACAGGACTGCTTGGCCCTAACTGCGTCACAAGCTACTGATTTTAGGTAAGCTTTTCTGCATCACTCCAATGGAGGGGGGGGAAATAGCCTGCAGGCATAAGATTTCAGTTGACTCTGTTCTGCTGTCAGTATTAGTGGCTGTTGCTGGGTGCTGGAAGGCAGCATGCATAAATCAAAGCAAGCAGGTCAGCACAGTTAACATCATGCAGCACTAACTAATCTAAAGAACTGCTTGGGGCCAGGGTAGCTGCCTCATACCCCATCTCCCTCTGAAAGCTCTATTGGCAAAACCATTTAAAGTAAAAGGCTCAGGAGCTGAGAGCATTTGTGCAATGGCATTAAGTGGCTGTGGGAGCTGTTTTTGTTTTATTGAGAGACTTAAGGAACAAGGCAAGCAGCCAGTAGTTAAGGGATGTTCTAACACAGGACAGCGGTACATCTTTGTTACACAACTGCAGCAATTAGAGTTAGGAGTGTGTTACAGATCAGAAACTTGTAAACAGCTCAGTTGTGTCAAAGTACACAGTGCCAAAGAGAGCACACGCCCCAGCTTATCACATAAGGCAAGAAGGGAGAGGCACTGTGTCCTGCACACCAACAGCTTAAACTATGGGCTTGTATGAACTCAAAGCGTGTTGCACTGGTGACAAACATATGTAAGTACAGCTTAGAAGAAAAGCCAAAGCTGAAGCTGCTGAATTGCAGTGTAATCATTATGTCTGGGTACTGCTCAATTCTTATTTATCAGGCAGGAGCTGAAGAAGGAGTAGAGGGCACAGGGATAACAACCACTCTGCCACAGCCCCTGGCTGTCTGAAACTTAAAGTCTTTGGTTACGAGGAAGACAACTTCAGCCTAACTCTGAAAGCTGTTACTTGTCCATGCTGCTCCAGAACTGGTTACTGCTTTATTTTACATCCCAAATAGCTCAGCTGCAGAGGCTGCTACTGAAATAAATCAATAACATAGCTGGTGATGTTGACTGTGCCTTTGGTTTTTAAAATGCCAATATGCCACAATCGATGCTGAGCCAGGACTAGGAATCCTTACAGCAGGGAGCTTGCAGAAGCAAAGGACCTCACTGAGCGATGCAGAGCTGCCACTGTGGGACACCCAGCCATTATGTACTCCAGGTGAAGAATCAAGAAGGTCTGAAATGGCCAAAGTACACTGGGGTCTGTCACAGTGGCACCCTGACTAAAGTTTAAGACTTCCTACTGCTGGTTTCTCTCTCTCAAGCTTTTTTACATTAACCATTACAGCTGCAGCTCTTCTCATTAAGCCTTAGCATCCAATCCTAGTGAATAATACACTCTCTTCCACCACTCTGATACTTGACTCCACACTAGGCAACACAAAACTAGGAGGTAGATAAAAACATCCACTTACTGCTACTCTCAGAAAACCAGACACTACAGCATTCTCCGTACAACATTTCAGCTTCATCCTTTCATACACAGCTGCCATTTCTGCTGAGAGACTTGGAAAATGCTCAGGATAAAGGCAAACAGGGATTAACTCTTCTGGGCTGCTGCCTTCAACTCTACACCAGCACTCTGCACTGCCCTTGCTCAAAGCCTACATGGGCCTGGCACTGTGTGCCAAACCTGTTATGAATTTTAACCTGTGGTAAAGAATGGACAGCTTACTGATGGGTGATCTGAGGGAAATAAACTTCCCAACAGCGATGTGGGGTTGAGCTTTGACTGGTAGCAATACCACCCTAAGGGAAAGCCACCAGGCATAGTTAGCTCCTGCTCCTCCTCTTGAAGGAATTTCAACATCTTCCATCCTTGAATCATACCAGAAAAGTGGGGATCGGCCTCTCCACAACTCAGTTCTGAGAAGCTCCACTGAACCATGGGAGGAGGGCCTGAGAGCAGTGGGAAGCCACAGCCACCTGTCTGGCAGCACTGGGTTCCCTCTGCCTCAAGCTTGGTGCTTCTCCTGCTATCACCTGTCCTGCCAGCAGTCACACTGAGGCACTCCTGAACCCCCCCATTGCCTTCTGACCTAGAAGAAAGGGAGTTCTGCAGCAGCTTTACTGTGCTTCTGTCATGCTGCGATGCCTAGGAGACTGGGTCAGTGAGAGCCAGGAAGGCAGGTATGTGGCTGCCTGACTTCTGTTGTTTTGTTTGTTTTTTAAAGTGCAGGATAATTACTAAAGCCAAAAGAAGCCAGTCTTCTTCCTCACTAACCACAAAATAGCAAAGACAAGAGGGCTACAAACGCAGGGCATTTCACCAGATGTTCAGAGGGCTTTTTACATACCTACCATACGCCCAGTAACCTTATTTATTCTCATCCTAGAACTACCTTATTTAAATACCCCAAATAACCTACTTTGTTACAAAACGTAATTTACAGACTCGTTGAACAAAGAAAAGCTGCCTGGTCCCCTGCTGCAGACAATCCATCAGGAGAAGGGCAGCACCTTCCAGACAGACCCCTGCAGCTGTCACGCAGCTCACTGGTGCAGATGGGCTCTGTCATCCGGACGTTTAATGTGGATCCTTCGCACGCGTTCGATGCGCTCTCGCTCCTCATCTTCCTCCAGGTGATGGGAGCGGCCAGCTGCCCCTCCTGTGGCTTCCAGGAGCGCGTTGTCGGGTCCCCTGCCATCCTGGGACTCGTACAGCAGAATGTTCAGTGTTTCCTCATAAATGCGGGCTTCTGGGAACTCCACCTGCCCACCGAGAGAGAAGGCCACTCTTACCCACTGCAGGCAACTCCATTTTCCTCATGAAATTTCCCCGTTTTTTAAAAATGTCTTAACTTTACTCCACCCATCCAAACCCATCTTAGCACAAACGTTTTGCTATTTGCCTTCAGCCTTTTAGTCCCAGCAGGCAGTTTTTTCAGAACTGGCCAAATGTCTCTACAGGGAGGTACGCCACTGCCTTTACACAGGAATGGACAACAAACTTGATTAAGCGCACAAGTTTATCTAAAGATAAGAACTAGACTGAACTTGCATTATGTAATACCATAATTGCCCCGTGTTAAGCATGACATCCAATCAGTCCCTGTCCCAGCAAACCCACAGGATGAGCTCCACTACACTGCTCTCCCATTCTGAATGGCATTGATTATTCTATAGAGATGCTAGACAATGAAAAGCGTGTTCAGAATGGAACAGATGTCAGGGTGCCAGCCTGAAAGCAGTGGGGCCCCGCTGCTGTTTACTCGTACCTTTGTCTGTTTTTTCTCAGTAGCATAAACAATGGAAGTGCAACAGACTTCAGCAATCTTCCGTCCCTGCCCATAGAAAGACCAGCAGCAGATCTCGTCTCCAATCACATCTTTTATAAAGAGCACTCTCCCATTAAACCTCAAGGACAGCTTATCAAATAGCTCAATGTTTTTCAGCATGTTGTCGTCAGAGTTGCTGTGAGAGACAAAGAAGGCAGCGGTCACATCAGGGTAATTAAAATAGTAATGCAGAGCAGAAGGATTCAGGCAGTGAGCATTTGCAGGCCCATAAGCCCAGCTTCCTTTGATTTACTGCACATCAACAGCACTGTGAGTAACACCCAGGCAAAATGGATGTCAAAGGCCATTTCATTCGCGTACAGAATCCTCACAGACAGATGAAACCCTTCCTAAATTCAAGCTTAGCACCAGCTGGATGAAGACAGTGTTTTGTCATGAAACTTAAATACAGACATAAGGGATGGCATACAAGGTCCCAGACTTAATGATTTTACCACTTATTGACAACGCTATGGCAGGCTTTCTGTATTCAGCCAAAGTGCAGCAGCCCATGGGGAACGTAGGCCAGCAGTTGGCCAGGAGTCTCTACCAGCTGTACCTGAGTGTTAGAGGAACCCCCATCACAGAAATAGCACATGCTCAGCCGTCTGTGGATGACAGTAGACTCCCTCCTGACTCAAGTTTGAAATTAATTGGGAAAAAATTGAGCACATGCCAGCACCAATCTGTCAGTGGTTCTGAGTGTAGAAAAAGCAAATATGTATCATGGAATTCAGTCTATGAACAACTTCAAAGAACTACAGGTTAAGTCATTTACCTGGTGTAGGAATATTTGTTGTTGCTTCTGTTGTATAGCAACTTCACTGCTGGCTGTAAAAAAACAACATACACATCAGTTAGAAGACATGCAGTAAGCAATGGAATCTCAGCTCCAAGACCACACAGCAGAGGAGCTGCAATATGAAATGACACCATTAGGCTCAAACTCAGTGGGATTTTGTTGTTGCTGCTGCAAAACTGTTGTGTACCAGCTGGTAATGGAGACACAATCCCTTCTGATCCCTTTTGGGACTAGATTGTAATTCATCCTCACCCACCACAGCCAGCAGGCAGAAACAGGAGTCACCAATTCACTTTAGCTAAAGAAACCATCTGTTGTTATTTATCAGAGTGGACAAACCAACGGAAGACCTAACAGCCCTGATGAGCTGCTCGATCAGCCTGCTTCTATCTATGGCCTCTATTGTAATACCTTATGTGGAGACAGACATGGCCTAATCAACATTTGACTTTTAATTTAGAAGACACATTTAGCCTGCTGTAGATTTCCAGCTCAACTGTTAAACATCATTTCTTAAAGACTTGGTCAAGATCCCAAGCACATCCCAGGACATCCCAGCATCCTCCCAAGCTACAGCACAGTCTGGTCTTTCTTACCTTGTTAGAAGTGGCTATAAGTTTTTGCTCTTCCTTGGAAGAAGTGATGACTGGTACCTTGCAGAATGGTTCATATGCATCTTTGTTCTGCTGAAACAAGAATCAAACAGCAGCTGAATGTAAACAGACCTTAAGGCACACTCATATGAGCTGGGAATGTCCTGCATATTCTGTGCCACAGCTGAAGAACCACAAGCTAAGTGTGCCATCTGCCTTCATGCTGCAGCCCAGCTTTGGAAAGGCAGCAAGTGGACACCAGCAGTCCATCCTGCTGTGCGCACTGAAGCTCTGCCCACCTCAAGCAGCCTCCTAACCTCCACCCTTTGCAGCAGCCAGAGCAACCCAGCTCCTCGTTAGCTTCACAGCCTACCTGCAAGGCTGCCTGGCACTCGTCCACCAGCCCCTGGACCAGGTAGTACTTGGCCTCAGCCAAAAGCTCTTCAATCTCTCTGCGGCTCTCTGGGAGCGGCACAGCGCCGTCACGCAGATAGTTCAGGATTGTCCCAAAATGTTTCCCGCAGCGGTCAATCAGGATCCAGCCTAAGGTAAGGAGAAGACCACAGTAGAGCAAATGTGGCAAAAGACGTTGAGCCTGGCCTAGGCCTGCTGCTCCAGGCAGATTCCTGCCAAGAGAGCTCCAGCTCCGTGCTCCATTTGGCAATCAGAGCAGCAGAATGCTGTACTTGCACGGGGAACTCGCTGCCTCCTCCTGCATTTTTCAAGTGCGTATGTGGGAGTAAGGTAGGAAGCTCACTTGTTTCTCACAGTTCCCAGTTATTGACAAATGATTAACTGTTACAGAGGAAGGAATTCTTATTCTCAAAGCAATCAGCTCTGTTCTTCCTCTACTCACAGAATCCCTGACTTGCACATACACGTGGCTGGTTCTTACGGATACATTTCTTACTTCAGCCAACCAAACTCAATCACTTTTAGGTTTCCCACTGTGATCCAGCATCTCCAATAGATGTGCAAAAAAGGTCAGAAAGAGAGCAAGCGCAGATGTTGGATGTGCTAATTCTGTTCCAGTCTCCATGTTCCCAAAGTGCAGTTATTTGGTAGAACAAAATGCTTATTGGCACAATGTCTGGAGCTGCTGAAATCCATGATGCAACAGCACACAAGCAGAATGGAATGTATGGATGACGGGAATGAGGTAAAGGAAAGAAAACAGCCACAACAAAGCACTTTCCAGTTAGTTGTGATGGGAGGATCCCTGTCTCACCTCTTGCTGCCAGTCTGCTGCTGGACCCTGAGAAGCCTTACGCAATGTTGAGCCTCAAGTTTCCATAAATGAACAGCTGGCCACCCTGATGGGCTGCAGCTCAGGAATGCAGCGAGGAAACGCTTGTGGGGAAGGAGTCATATTTTGGACAAATAAGGAAAGTAGGTTAAAGCAGAGCCTGTATGTTCTGCATGAATGGAATTACTAGTAAAAATCTGAACATTTGGGGAAATTTGGAAAGTGAACACAGCCCTTTCATGCTGTTCTGAGGAAAAACTGAGACACTCTCCAGCAGTTTACTATGGGCTCTCCGTCTCCCTCATTACCCTGCTGTCTACACAATGTATGCTTGCAATTGTAATTTTACAGACTGTAATAACAAACTAGAAAGCTGAAGGCAGGATAACTAGAAGCAGAGAAGTAAAAGAACAAAAGACCGATCTAGGCTAATAAACGCAGTACATCTATCAAACCAGAGAAGAAAAAAGCCCATTTGTCAATGCAGAGCTCTCCCATTTTAAAGAGACAAGGGAACACAGGGCATGCTAATAAACAAGAACATCCATATTCCCAAAAATGCAGCCATTGACAAAGTGTTTACCAGAGTTCAGCACAACCTGAAGGGAAGTAACGAGTGGGTTGAGAGCAGAATTATGACCCCCAAACTTCTTTGTTATCATCTCTGCCACAAGCCCTTCTGTAGGCTGTAAAAATGTGCTGCAACTTTATGCCTACAGATGGCAAAACCAAAGCAGAATTGCTCACTTTGAGACAGAGGAGGGGGGATGAGAAAATATTTTGAGCAGCATTGCAAAACAGAAGTGTCTGCTAAAGCAGCTTTCAAAAAACCCTTCTGTTTTAACCAAACAGCCAAAGCCGCAGCCAAAAGGAGATGACTCACAGGAAGGTGACCCTGCTGCCACTCAGTTATGGCTCTGCAGGGCCTAAGAAGTGGGTTTTCAACCTTTTAAAGCCATTTTTTAACTGCAGCATTACAAAAATGTGCTGCGATCCATGTAGTGGATTAGGCATACGGTGTTCATGAAATGCATGTACACACATTTGATCTTTAGGAAATTTATTTTCCTTTTTAACAAGACATCTTGGGGACAGCTTCCAACCACTAAACAAGGCTACATTTTCCAACCAAGCTCTGCCAGATGAAACAACAGCCTGACACTGATGCCTGATGCTTGACAGCCTTACAAACAGCCAGCCAAGGAAACACCCACCCTGATCAACCAGTTAACAGTGATGCGAAGAGAGGGAAAGTTCACACTGCAGAAAGGAAAACTGGAAACAGATGAAGGCACTTGGAAAACCCACAGCCTTCTACCCTCTTCTTACCACAAAATAAAATATTTAAAATACGCTGACTTGCTCGTGAACAAGTTCTAAGCTGAAAATAATCATCTGTCACTCCCCAGCAGAGAACTCATCTCTTCTCCTGGAGTCCAAGCAGCAGCTTGTTGTCATTGTTACGCTTTGAGAAAGAGCTCAGATGATGGCATTGGGGTCAGAAAAATGCATCCAAATGAAGAGAAAGACACGCAGTGTGAAACATTCCACAGATTGAAAAAAAAAAAAAAAAAAAAAACCTTCATTCTTTCCAGTTTCTTTGCAAGTCTGGCTCCTTTTCCTGAGAAACTCTGTTTGGTGCCAGACTTTGGGTGCGACCAATTGACAGTATTTTGACCAACTTCAGATACAGAGAGCTTCCTCTGACAGCTCTAACACCATTGTCCCAGTTTCCAGCAACGTGCCAGCAAGAGGGAGATAAAGCAAAAGCTACTGCCATGGGAGTGTCTCAGTTACAATATACAGGAAGTATCACATTCCTATTAAAGCACAAATTAGCTACATGGAACAGTCCCATGCAGACACAGTGGAATTCACAGCAAAGTAAGTATGAGATTTTACATCTTAAGCATGACATCTTGGCAGAGTAAACTCTGGATCTGGAGTAATATTGTCTGCTGCTCTCCAGGAGAAAGAACCTGCACCTACAGGGAGACAAACTCTGCACCTCGACCTGCAGCCCACAGATCAGTGCTAATGCCATGCAGCAGCTGAAAGCTTATAAAAGGCATGGTAAAACAACTGCAACAATGCAGCCTTTCACCTTCCCCCCAGCTTAAACAGAAGCACTTGTAGCTAACATAGGGATATTCTGATGATTAAGTTGTTGGTTTTTTTTTTTTATTTTACATTTTTTCTCCTTCCAATCCGATTTTTCCTAGTTCAAGAAAGCTTATTATGAGAGCCCTACTAAATCCATTACTTGTTCCACGTGGCCTCTAAATACAGGCTCTTCTAAAGCGCTAAAGTCCACTTCATCTAATGAAGCAATACATTTTTTGTGCTTTCAGCAGGTTCAAACAAAATTTCAAATAATTAGCCAGCCACAAGGAAGGTGTGTCAGAACTGTAGGATCAGCAACGTGGCAGCTATTGTTACAGAAAAGGTATCCACACTGATAAACACTGATATAGGCAAAGTGCCAGCATATAAATTGAAAGCCCCACTTTGAATTAAGCTCCGTGATGCTCCCACAAAATGAAAACACTGACATAAAACTACAGCAGCAGCTGCAAACAACCATCACACAAACACATTTCAGCTTCGGTATTAGTTTGAATGTAAACATCTTTAAGCATCTCAGGATTAGAAAAAGCCAATGTATCTGGTAAGGAAGCAAAGTATTTGAATGCTGCTCCTGTAGAAGGCTGCAGTTTAACACACTGCACATTCTTGCTTTGCAGATATTTAATTTGGAGAGACCCTCCTCCTCACTCCTTTCTTTTGTTGTCTGTAATACCACAGCAAAGTTTCTAAAGAATTTACACTGTGAAGCCAACAACCTGTATTCCCACATGAAAATAAACTCAGACTTCCAAAATCATCTTTTTGCTCAAAAAGCACACCGCTTCCAAGTTTTATATTTATATTTCAGATAAGGAAACAAGATGAGGAAACAGCCTTCTGAGCTTCCAAGTAAATACGCAAGTCCTGACTCATAGTTTCTCAACCACAATCCTCACAATTTTCCACATACTTAAGAGCTTTTGTGTTAGTATTTCAAAAGAAAAAGCCAGCCTGTGCTATCTGGGCCTGAGGGGAGCCCCTTTTGGTTCTCAACACCCTTTTGGTGTTTAGCCAACTAGTCAAGCCACACGTATCCCTCATCCCACATCTTCCATCAACTGTCTAAGATGAACTTCAACACTAATCAGAAGGGCCCATCACTACACATTTCTCCCTCTTCTCCAACTTTTGGTCCAACCTCTCCCAACCAGTTGGAGCAGTAGGAGGAAAGCAAGGCGCACCCTTACCTTCACTGTCTGTCAGAACCTCCATTCTCCCACTGAACATGGCCTTGAGCATGGTGTCCTGCTTGGTCAGTGTCTGCATGGTGGTGTAGTACAGGGCCCCGCCGATGTTCAGCTTGACATACTTGGAGCTCGGGCTTGTCCCTTTGAAGGAGGTCGTGCGGGTGGCAGCTGCCGGCACTGCTGAGCTCACCACGCTTTCTCCCGACATCTCTTCCTGCAAGCAAGGAGTCACCAATCAGAGCCCTGTAAGGACCCAGCCTCAGCACCTCTTTGAAATGTTCCCAAAAGCTTTGGGTGTTTAAGATTGCCTTTTATCTGGAAGCAACAGACAGCAGCCAAAGGAAGCCAAGCAGCTCAGCCAGGGAAGAGCTCCTCGGCTACTAAGCACTGTGGAAATCAAAACTTTCCCACTGTCAGACAAAAGCTGCATCCGTTTCTTTCACAACTTTTAAAGCTTTATTTCATACATAACCTGATGTGCAACTGGGGCCATTCCCAGCGCGCAGATGAAGCACACCTCCAAAGGAAACAACATTTCCTTGAGGCTTTCTGTCTCCTTAAAGCTCCCCATAATGCTCCCATATCTCCCAGCACACAGAACTGCTGCTCAGTATCCAGTCTGCCCGTAATGCTCAGCCCAAATTGACCCAGGGGAGCTAACGAGGCCTCGTGTCGTGTCAGAAAAAAGACAACGTTACATCAAATTCTGTCTCTGCGCTGCAGTGTGCTGCGACATGAAGCCTGCAGCCGCCTCAGGTGGACAGCTCCAGGCCCGACACCTTTCAGCTGGCTGATTACCGCGCTAATTGATTCCAGCCCCGCTGCTATAAAAGGCAGAGCAATCCACCCGCACCCGGGAAGCCGCGCTGGGCCCCGGGGCCGCCGTGACTCCTCTCACAGAGCGCCTTGATGCCCCGGCCCCAAAGCCCTGAGCCACCTCCCCCGCGCCGAAGCTCATCCCGGGGGCTCGGTCAGCTCATCCCGGGGGCTCGGTCTCATTCCCGCCTTCTAGGAACCAGAGCAGAACCCCCGGGTCCCCCCCGTTCCCTCCCAGCCCCGCCGCCTCCTCCTCACCATGAAGGGCGCGACGCAGCCCCACGGAGCGAACGTGCGGACCGCCGGGCGGGGAACTTCCGCCCTGCTCCGCCCACTTCCTGTCCGACGCGCGTCTACTTCCGGTGGGCGCTGGTGCTCTTCCTAAAGCGTTCCGATGCGCCCCCTCAGCTCTGTCAGGCGGGGCCGGGCCGAGAGAGGAGGGGAGGCCGGAGAGTGGCGAGGCCCCAGCGGGCGGAGCGGCGGAGAACGGAGCGAGTTGGGCTCGCTGAACCGCGGCACAACCGGAGCGGTGCGTGGGAAGGAGGGAGCGAGCGAGCGGGCGGAACAGTAAAGGAGCGGTGCAGGTTGCCGGCCGGAGCCACAGCACGGACGGGGCTGCCGGGCTCGGCCTAACGGGCTGCCCGGGGCCCCGCTCGGCAGCGGCGGGCTCCGAGTCTCCGGATGTCGCTCCGGGCTGTGTGAGGCCGTTCCCTGCTTTAGGCTGGCTCCGGGTGCCGCTGTCCGCGGGGCCGCATCGCCTCCGCCGCGTTCTTGGGGGTGTGCGGGGAGAGGTGAGTGGGGCAAATCGCCCATCAGCCGCCCTCAGCGCGGGGCGGAGCGGCTGGGCGAGCTCGCGCTTGGCTCGCCTCAGATGAGCTCAGGTTCGGGTGTTGGCAGAGGTGGCGGTGGTGGCTCTGTGCGTTTTGTCTGGCTCGGCAGCAAGAAATTGCCTTCCGAGGTTCCTTCATCCTTTTTATAATGGTCTGTAGGTCTGTTATTAGTTACGTTAATTTTCTTGCTTACAGAGAATGCATCGGGCTGAAAAGGAGAGCTGGAACAAGAGGAGCACATCATAATGACTACAGAGCACTGATTGGTGTTCACTCGTTTACTTTGCTTTTAAAATCTCCATGCCTGCATTGGGGTGCAGACTTCACTCAGATGATGTCTGATATATATGATCTATCCATATAGATATCTGTGTTTTCCTATTGCAGACTCATTACCAGGTAACTTGGCCTTTGCAAAGGCTGCATTTTGCCTCATTGGTTCTGGGCTGTTGAATACCCTCCCTCCCCCATTTAAAAGTCAGATGCGTGCAGGCCTAACAACTGAATCGCCTTTGTGTGTTTTCTTCTTTGCTCTTCCTTCCTCATGTGCTCGCTGCAAGGATCGTTCCATTACATTCACCTCTTCGTCAGTCATAAAGATGTTCAGTGCCAGCCAGTCCTCCAAAGCCCAGTTCCTGGACAAAGCACGGCAGGCCCGCGAGGAGCGACGTGAGCTGAAGGAGAGGGAGCGTGCTGCTGTGCAGATCCAGGCACTGGTCAGGAGGTTCCTCTGCCGATGTCACCTGCAGAAGGAGATCAGGTGTGTGGGGTTCTGCCCTCTGTGCCTTGCTGTGATCTGGAGAGGTGGGTTTGTAACTACTGCTCGTATTCCACTCTTTCCTAGGAGAGAAGTGGAGGACTTCTTTCAGACAACTGAATCTGGGGCAAGTAAAAGAAGTGCTCTTTCTGTCTTCAGGATTGCTAGGAAGCTGCTGTTTGTATTTAATCATAAGGAGGACAAAGAGGTAAGGTTTCTACTCTGATATTCTTCTTTCAGTGACACTATCCGAACATATTCAACATGTTAATATATTATCTAGTGATTGTGTAGGTAGCTGCAATATATTTTGGCTTCAGAAATGTGATCTCTGCTCTTCTTGGAGAAGTCTGCCCATAGGACTGAAATAGAAGAACCCTTGAATTTTTCAGTAGTGGTTTCGTTCTCAGGGCACAGGTTAACAGATGTTTTTCCTGCTGACCATGCCAGCATCAGTAATTGAGCAGTGCCTTGAAATTTTGTTTGCCCTATCAGTTCTACAGGCACATGCACTGTGGCAAATCAACAGAGATCTGTCCTGGCACAGACGCATCTTCTGCATTGCTCTGGCATGATGTGTAGATGAGCTTTCAGGGAATAAGGCATCAGCACTGTCAATGGGGAATGTGTGTATAACGTTTGTTTTGATATGCAGATACCTTGCTCCCTCTGCTGAGCTGTTCCTAGTGCTTTTCCAGAATAGCCCTTACTGTGGTTAGAGCTAATATTACCTCTTTTCTTTTGTTTTGCAGAGATTTGAAAAGCTGTGCCGTTGTATTCTTAATAGCATGGATGTTGAGAATGAACCAAAGGTCAGCAGGATTTTGGGTGGGAGGAGAGGGGAGCTGTGTGTGGAGATTTAGGTTGGTGTTGTTTAAATTATTTAGCTTTCAAAAGCTCCTGAGATTACCATGGTGAATGTTTGGACAGCTTCCTCCGAATTCCTCTAATGTTTTTATAGTGCCTTTCTGTGGTGGCTGGAATGCTTTGACCAAGTGTTTTCTAAGAGAAATAACTTGGCTCCACTGCTGGGCTCAGTGGGGCCCTGAGGAAGTCATTTGTTACAAAGCTTCCTGGTAATGTATCTTGCCTATCAGTAGCACAAATACTGCTCACTGCTCCCATTTGTGTCCTGCCTTCCTCAGGTGTGGTATGTGTCACTGGCACTCTCCAAGGATCTCACACTCTTATGGATCAAACAGATCAAAGATATTTTGTGGTTTTGCTGTGAATTTCTCAAGCAGCTTAAGGTAATTAATATTATTTTGTTTTGTTTGCCTGCATCTGACAGATCTGTAGTTTAGCACAGAGCTAATAAGGTTTATTATATTGGTGTTTGTTATTGCAGCCTGACATCTTGCAAGACTCTAGACTGGTCAATTTGCACCTCACAATGCTTGTCACTTTCACAGACACTTCTACCTGGAAAATCCTTCGGGGAAAAGGTTGGTGCATCCAGTTCAGTAAAGGCACAGATCTAGGTGTCTCTCACATCAGAAGTATTCAGAGGATATAGGAATACATACTTCGTGTTTTTGCAGGGAATACCTAGATAAGGTAAATAAGCATAGTGAGGAAATATGACTCTTATAGCTTAAGTGTTTTACCAAGATTTGATGTAAAATACTGCTAAAATGGTTGCCTTTCATATGGGTGAACGCAATTGGTGCAAGAAGAGTTTAAGCTGATAAATCACTTTGTAGGTTGTAAGAGAATAAGCAGTGCAGCTGTGATATTGTTTTAATAATGTCACTGTTTTAACCTGGAAGGTGAAACCCTGCGGCCTGCCATGAACCACATCTGTGCTAACATCATGGGACATCTAAATCAGAAGGGATTTTATTCTGTGCTGCAGGTCAGTTTCAGGCTGAGACAACCACGTCTGCTATTTATTTCAAACAAGCCCCAGTTTTGTTCTGCAGTCCTTGTTCTGAAGAAGCTTTTATGATCTCTGTGTGATGGTGTGTAAGGGAGAGATGCTAATTTCTGTGTGGTCGTATTTTTCTTCAGAGCAGTAAGGACTAAATACATAAGGAGATGCACAAAAAGGAGATGTCCTTTTTGTCTCCACTGCTGAATCTAAATGCTACGTAATCATCTCATAATGAGATGTAGAGGAAGCTCATTCATAAAGAGCAATGGCTCTTGACTGTTCTTTGCAAACTTTGCTGCTGGCTTGCTGTATTAATTGGGTTTGTTTACTGTCTACTGGGGAAAGGAACTGATGTCATTTTAATTAATCTTTTAAAATGAGAATGATATTACTAAGGAGCTATGAGCTTTGCCTGTTAATTCTAAAAAGCCTGAGAACCCTCTGAGTTCAGTTCTGGAGTTCTGAGTGGAGTTCTGGAGAAGCAAGAACAGAAGACAATCTAATTTGAGTCAAGTTTCTCTATATGCCATCATTAACCAAAAGCTCTTTTAGTTCTGCCCAACAATTAGTAGTAACTGGTTTCTAGGTTTTTGTGCATTCTTTCTCTGCTTTGAAACTAAATACAGTCTTTCAAGAGCAGTTAGAATCTTTTTCTGAATTCTGCAGGTTTTAATGTTTGTTTTATTTCAGATTTTGCTAACCAATGGCTTGGCAAGATCCAGACCATCCTTGTCCAAAGGCTCTTTAACTGCCATCTTCTCTCTTGCGTTGCGGTAAGGCAGCCAGAGCTGCTTGGGGTGATGCACAGCCAAAATTCTCTTTGGAAGTCCTCTCTCTCTCTCTCCCTGTCTCTTTATGCCTTTGAGGGTATTGTCGTGATGAAAGAGCAGCTTTAGGCAAATAGTTCATATTACTGTCATCATTTTTCAGGTTGAAGTGCTATTAAGTCAGCAGTAAATGTTAGTGTAAGCCTAGACTTGAGTGTGGTTCCAGATCAGAGTGTGGGATGTGTAAACCTTTCTCTGTTGAACTGTCAGAAGGGAATGGAGCCTTCTAGATAAGTGTCGTTTTGACTCTTCACAATGAACTGCTGGTGCCTGTGTACCTGTTCCTCAGTTTGTAGTAGCAAAGTTTGCCTCTGAAACAATAACCAAATGCAGGTCTTTCTGGTGGTTCAGGCAGAAAAGCATGCTGTAATTCTGACCTTGTCCCCGAAGACTTCATGTCTTTTTCACTTTAGCAGTCTGTAGTCTGTAATAGGCATTCTTTAAGACTTCAGTGATTCATCTGTCCCTATTCCCTTCTATAGCTGTCGCTGCTGGGGTTATGAATTTGTGATGTTCAGTGGAGAAGCAGTGGAGTCTCTTAGATACGTTATTTAACTTCTGCCTAAGGAAAACACTATTTAATTACTGTCATCATGGCAGTAGGGAAATGGGAAACTTGAGAGGTATACTGCATAACATTTATAACTCTCTGGGTGGTGTGGATGTGCTGTGCAAAAAATGCGTCATACTGTGGATTGTTTGACTTACATTCTATTGTGTCATGATCAATTTTGTGAACTTGCTGTGGTAACAGAAATAGGCGAATTTTCTTTTTCCAGTTGTGTTTCTTGATGAGAGTAGAATCAGCAACCAGCCCTGAATTTCTCAGATAGAAAGACTGCTTCTTACTTTGCTAGATCGAGTGTCTTGCACTGAAGTATTTTTCTCCGTAGCCCTGTTGTTGCTGCACAGTTTTCAGACAATCTGCTGAGGTCCTTTCTGATCCATGTCATGTCTGTTCCTGCTATAATGACTCATCTTGCTACTCTAACACCTGAGGTGAGTGACATAATAGTACCAAATATGCACTGAATGTCACACAGCAGCACTTGTCATTCTGCTTTATCAGCTTTTAAAACAGAATACTGGCATTTCTCTCCCTATTTCATCTCTGTTCTGGAAGTGCTTGATCCTTCCACCCCCCAGATGCTCGGTGTTTCTAAATACCACAGAAGTCAATAACACCAGTGAGGTGTTGGACTGAACTGCCCTCAAATAAATAAAACACAAGTGAAGACCTACTACACACTTTGTATGTTCTTAATCTTCCATTTCTGTAATTGTGGGTGGAGACTAAATAGAAATCAGTCTGTTGCATGGCAGAGGTTCTGTGATATAACTAGTAGGCTGTCCACTTAATCTAGTTTCATGTTGGTTCCTCTGTGTAGCTTGGTGCAAGCAAGTTTTGTGTGAGATGGGCATTCTGTGCTCTTGCAGATAGACAACTGAATATCTGCCTTCAACTGGAATGTGTCCTATTCAACTGCAAGGCTTTTAATTTCTTATTCTCCAACAGTTTTAACTTGCTGATCTAGAAAGAAAAGCTAATCCAGATGACTGGTGGCAGATAAGGTGTGGTTGCTCTGTGTGGTTATTGTCAGCCTCACTCAGAGTTAAATTTTATATTTCAGCGTCTGGCAGTGATAGAATCTCATGATCTTTTCCGCAAATTCATCATATTTTTGAGTCGTGAAGCGCAGTGTCGAGATGTCTGCGTGTGCCTGGAAGGAAGTCACACTCTTTGCTTGTTGGGTAAGCACTTGTAAGGCTTTATTTTGTGCTTCGAAGAGAGTCTTGAGCCAAATCTTCATTCTCCACAGATCAGAGCTGCCTCAAGCTCACCGTTTTTATCCTTACTTAGGTAGCTTCTAAATGATAATTGAAAATTATTTTAGAATATTGCAAGTATGATTTAAGGATATTAGGAGGCCCTTACAAATGGAGGAAGGGGCAGAGACTTGATCTTGTTTGCATGTCATCTTGTATATGTGTGAAATATTATTGTGAAATATTATCTCTACTTTCTTTTCGCTTGGATTCCAAGAAAGTCCTGTGGTGTAGCAGATTTGAATCTAATTTCCCTAAATAGATATGCTACTGAAATATTTAAGTATACGTTTCAGGAACAGTAGGAACTCAAGAATCCCCGTAGCTGTAGCTTATACTATTTTGTAGAAGGTTTTGGTAGGATACAGATGAGAAGGCTGCAGGAGGATGCTGAAGTCACATCTTGCCTTTGTGGCTGACATGATGGAAGTGGCTTCCTGCAGGGTAGCCTCTAGTAGTCATTTCTCACAGTAGTCCTCTTATGGTCTTGCAAATAGATGTGTGTTCATTTTGTCTCTTTTGTCTGTAACCTCTGTCCTGCAATATCTGTTCCTCTTCTAAGCCTTGCTTTACTGGTTGTTCTGCCAGGTAATCTTGTGTACTTGGGCTCCTTGAATGATAAAGTGCTTGAGGACGAGACAGCTCATTTTGTGGGTGTGCTCATTCACATGCTCTCCTACTGCCAGAAATATGTTTCACAAAAGAAATCCAATCTGACCCACTGGCATCCTGTTCTGGGCTGGTTTTCACAGACTGTGGATTACGGGTAAGAGGAGGACCTTATGGTGACAGATGATTAAGCTTCTCCATGTATTTTGTTGTTATTACAGTGTGTTTTTTTTTTTTAAGCTGCAAGTGTTTTGAGCTTTGAGATAAGCAATGTAATCCTACTCAAAATAATTTATTAGACATTTCAGGATATATCTACATAACTTAAACTGCTCCATTCATATACAAACTATTATATGAGGAAGTTCAATTAGTATTGTTAGACTGGTAACAATAGCTGTGCTTGCACACTTGATTTAAGACTTAGTTGTCTTTTGTTCTCTCAAATATTTTGTGTTTTTTTTTCTTTTCCTTTTTTCCCCCCAGTGAAGACCAACTGCAGTGTGGGTACATCTTCCATTTTGACTGCAAGCTAAATGTATCAGAATATCAATGGTGTTTTATTCCAGCCTGCCTTCTAACATGTCTCTCTGACTTTTCTTTTAGATTGAATGAGTCCATGCCTCTGCTGACAAAGCAACTGCAGCATCTCTGGGGAGTCCATATGATCCGCATCCTCTTCAGTGATGTGCTCAGCAAGAAATTGCTAGAGAATCAGGAAATAGCTCAGCTGCCAACACAGCCAGTTTCCCCTCAGAACAGCCTCCCTATGAAGAGTCAGTTCTGCAGGGTTGCTTTTGTGTCTACATTTGTGTGTGTGCATGTGTGTGTTTCTGTCTCCCAGTCTCACAGGAGTTGGACTTTTCCACTTAGCTAAAAGCTTTGAGTAATTACTTGCAGCAGCTGCTGCTGCTTAGGTGGGGATATGATCTCTGTTATTTGTAATTCCTGCTCACAGTGCCTCTGTGACCTGGGGCAAGTCTCTTACTTTGATGCTGTGAAAATATGTGCTTATTTTAGCAGTTTTTTTCATTGTTTTGCAAGTAGCTAAAGTGCTTACTGCATTGCTTAGTGCTTCCCAGGGCAAGATGGGGGAGGCCAGCTTCCCAGGTGAAAAGCAAGGTGAAGCTGGCTTGGGGGCTTGTGTTGCATGGTGGTTCTGCAGAAGAGTATTGAGAATAAGACAGCTGTAATCTAGCAATTTTCCAGCTGCTAGCCAGAGCACTAGATTCTGTGGCTCATTAGTTACTGCAGATTTGGTAAGGTTTCAGACTCAAGGGTAATGCCCCCACTGAAACATTCTTCTGCATTACTAGCAGCTGTAGAGCATTCTGTAAGAAAAATCCCCCAAAACCTACTGACCATTGGTGACCCAGTTTGCTAAAACCCTCCATCACAGGGTTGCAAAACTGCTAAGGATAAGAAATGGTTTGGAATAACACCTATGTCCTGAGCCACTGTTTTATGTTCTTCCATCACCAGATCTTTTCAAGAGAGCTTTTCAGAAGTCTGCATCCGTGCGCAACATTCTGAAGCCTGTTGGGGGCAAGCGAGTGGACTCTACTGAAGTGCAGAAGGTGTGCAGTATCTGTGTCCTGTACCAAACTACTCTCACAACACTAACGCAGATACGCCTGCAGATACTCACAGGTCAGGGCACATCTGTGCTTTTCAAATCACGTAAAAAGTGGAGGAAAAAATAGCATTTTCTTATTAAATTCTGTTGACTTGTCAGTAATAAGGCTACCAACAGTTTATTGACTGGTTGGATGGAAGGCTTTGTTCCATCCTGAATCATACCTCTGATCAATAACATTCATCACTTCTTTATCAAGCATTAGCTCTCCAGAATACGAATTGAAGCACGTTTTCCTGTAATGAAACTTTGCTTACTCCATATCAAACTTTAGACTAAGTCAGTCTTAAGCCTCAAAGTATCAATCTTCGTGGTGGAAACACTGGATGTTTTCATACATTTTTTCAAGAACAAATTACCTGATCTCCAAATGGATGAAGGGGAAGGCAAATGCTCTTGTGGTCTAGTGCCTATGGCAGAGGAGTGAGTCCAGAGTCAGAAAGGGTTGCAGATATGTGAGCAGTTCATATCTTGTTAAAAAGGTCTTTCTGCTTTCCTGGTGTCTCCTAATGCAGTCTCTTTGGAGCCTGGTGTGATGCCTATGTTCCCTTCAAGTAAAGGATTACTTTGCAAAAGGATCTATCAGCACCAAGTTCTGTTTTTTCTCTTTGAGCCTGCATGAATAAGCAGGCAGGAAAAGCTTTACTGAATGCACTTCATATTTTTTCATTGCTAGGCCTCACTTACTTGGATGATCTGTTGCCCAAATTATGGGCTTTTATCTGTGAGCTGGGACCACAGGGCGGGTTAAAGCTCTTCTTGGAATGCCTGAATAATGACACGGAAGAGTCCAAGAGGCTGCTGGCCATGTTGATGCTCTTCTGTGACTGCTCCCGCCACCTTATCACGTAGGTAGCAAGCAAAGGGTGCTCTCTATATCTGTAATGTAAAACTCTTGTGTTCCGTAGGTTTCAAGAGGAATAATTAAGGTCTTGCTGTCTTTGCATAAAGATAACAAGGTAGTGTAAAGCAGCAGGCTTCTTGTATGTAATCCTGAGAATTCATTCACATTCAGAAGGATTTCCCCCATCAGCCTTTTGCTGCTTCAGGAGCATACAGCTGGCTGAAGCAACAGCAAAAGAGTATGAAAAAAGCAAGGTGGGGGGAGAAATATTCCTCCTACAGCTTATGGGCAGCAATTGTATCAATCCAATGCATATACCTTGGTGTAGATATCTTTGAAGGATGGTGTTATAGTACTGCTGCAAGAAAGCTTGGCAGCTTATGTGCTTCTGTTTGTAGCTCTGTTGCTGTCTTGCTCATTGGCTTGTGCAGCACAAAGAGTGGGGAAAAAGGGTGGGAAATTGTCAGTAGAGACTCATCTGATGATGAAAAAGCTCTCTTTGGGACTAGCCCACAGTTCCTTTTAACTGTGAAATACTGCCTGTGCTTGTATCTCAGACCTTTCCTGCTGTCTAATGTTACAGTCAGATGTCAATCAAAATCAATAAATGAGGATTAGTTGTTTGTGCCTTCAGATTCTCATGGGTGTCAGTCATCACAGAAATAAGCTGCTGCTAAAGGATGATGTGCCTTTATGAAAATTTCAAAAGGGAATTAAATCAACACTTGTACATTTGCATTTGTTTTCTCTGATAGGATTCTTGATGACATAGAAGTCTATGAAGAGCAGATTTCATTCAAACTGGAAGAGCTTGTTACCATCTCATCTTTTCTGAATTCTTTTGTGTTTAAGATGATCTGGGATGGAATTGTGGGTAAGTGCTTTTAGTAGTTGAAGTTGAGGATGCTAGTAGAACAAAATGCAGCATTAATTTTGGAATTGGAAGCTTCTGCTAATTACTCTGCACAGAAGCGTGACGTTATGTGGCTCAAGAACATATCCCAGTGTTTTGGTGTCCAGATACTACTGTTTGGCACCAAATACAATGCACTCATCTATTATAAAAGAGAATTTGTTTACCAGGCATGATGGGCGTATTGGCTTTTGTCATCTTGCTAGAGTTTCTGAAAATATGTAGTATCAATCTGTATGTGGATATAATTTGAGCGCAGCTTAGTTCTGAAAGTTAGATGGGGTAGTCTGTTTCTGTTCTGATGGTTTGGTTGGAGCTAGCCGAGATGACCTTGATGTGGCTAAGAGCTCTTACTTTGATCAAAGAAATCTTTTGGGAGGCACAAAAATCTTACTTTCCTCTGAATGCAGCGGACTTTAGAAGAAATACTCTCCTGTTAGTGTGGGGGAGATGATCAACATGTTGCTCTTGGACACTCCTGTTACTTAGGGCGCCTGGACATTTCTGCTTTCTTCCTTTTGTTCAGAGAATGCCAGGGGGGAGACGCTGGAGCTCTTTCATTCTGTCCATGGCTGGCTCATGGTCTTGTATGAAAGGGACTGCCGCAGGCGTTTTGCTCCTGAGGACCACTGGTTACGGAAGTAAGTGTCCCAGCTCACAGCAAGGGTCATGTGCAGCTGTGTGCTTGCCCCAGGGTGTCAGCTTCCCTTTGGGAGTTTGGTTTGGGATCCTTTCTTTTACATTGGGTGCATCTCGTATTGCACCTGAGACTGAGTCAGAAATACTTCCTGTATTGATTGCATTTAAGAATACCTTTTCTCCGTGGCTTAAATACTCCGCAGAGGTGCTTCTCTTAGTGAATGATTAGCTGCCACTTGTGGAAGCTGGTGCTTTGAAAACTGAGTACCTAACAGCCTGCATACCTCTGGCCTTCCTAGATGTGTATGCCTGAGTACTTCAGTCACATTTGAAATCATTACAGGTTTCCTCTTTGTTCTACCCCCAGCTGTTTACCACACCTGGGCGCTTCCCTGGGATCTCTAAGTCTGTTCCTTTTCTTGCAAGGGACCTCAAACCCAGTGTGCTCTTCCAGGAGCTGGACAAGGACAAGAAACGAGCTCAGCTGCTCCTGCAGTACATCCCCCATGTCATTCCCCACAAGAATGTGAGTGGGATGGGGGAAAGGGTGGAGGCTGAGAAGATGGTGGCCTTGGACAGAAGGGATGCATGTCCTGGGCATTTTGTGAAGTGGAACTTGTGACTGAAATATTAATTAAACTAAGGTCTTTATCTGCCTCAATGGGGAATGAGGAGGCATATCTTCCTGTTTGTAGTGAGTTAGTGACAGTAGCATCACTGGGTCTACCTGGGAATGGACAACCAAGAGCCAGATCCTACCATATATTAGGAACATCTGAAAGCCCTGCTGCATTGGAGGGTGAGTAGGATTCCTGTGGATGAAGGCTTATCTTTATTTTCTTTCTAAGAGGGTGCTGCTTTTCCGAAACATGGTTACAAAGGAGAAGGAGAAGCTTGGGCTGGTTGAAACCAGCTCTGCATCACCTCATGTCACACACATCACTATCCGCCGCTCACGAATGTTGGAGGTGAGTGATATGCCTTGCAGAAGTCAACTAACAAAGCAGTAATTTGGCCTGACAGAAGGGGGTGTGAATATGTTTATCTTCTCTGTGGACCCTGTGGGACTCCCTATGCAATTCTGCCTGCTTTTTTAATGAGTTGATAACACAGAAACATGCTGGACCTTTGTTCAGTTCAGACTAAGGCTTAGAGTTTTGACTAGGAAAAATGCCAGTCTTTTTGGACACCAAAACCCAATGATACACATGGAGATTTTTGTGGTGTATCTCTATCTCCTGTGTCTGCATGTCTGTGTGAGTGTTTCATGTGTCTTCCCACACGTTTGTCCTGGGACTTTCTGGTCTGTTTAGGATGGATATGAACAGCTACGGCAGCTTTCCCAGAACGCCATGAAGGGAGTGATCAGAGTGAAATTTGTGAATGATCTGGGTGTTGATGAGGCTGGTATTGATCAAGATGGTGTCTTCAAAGAGTTTCTGGAGGAGATAATAAAGAAAGTGTTTGACCCTGCACTCAACTTGTTCAAGGTACAGTGTGGGGCTGCAGATGCTGACTGTGATGATCAGCTGCAGACAGAAGCAGGCTGGCTCACTGTGCTGTTATCTGTGTGCAGACAACCAGTGGTGATGAGAGGCTGTATCCATCCCCAACATCCTATATCCATGAGAACTACCTGCAGCTCTTTGAGTTTGTGGGGAAGATGCTTGGGAAGGCTGTATATGAGGTGAGCCAAAGGTGCTGTGCTAGGATATTTTTATTGTTAGCACAGGTCTAAACCAAAGACATCACACACAGTAAGCATGCAGTGTGACCTCATGTATTTATTGTCTGCAGGGAATAGTTGTGGATGTACCATTTGCTTCCTTCTTCTTGAGTCAGCTCCTTGGACACCACCACAGTGTCTTCTACAGCTCTGTAGATGAACTTCCCTCCTTGGACTCTGAGTTCTATAAAAATCTCACTTCAATTAAGGTTTGAGCATTACTACTTCTGCTGTTCAACTCCCTTATCACTGGCTGCTGCTAGACTTGCAAATGCCTTTAGGATATTTGAAAAGCATCCCAAAAGTAATAGAGCAGTGGAGATGCATGCTGATTCTGAAGCAATATAACATGCAGCTGTCCTGTGTTTTTACCAAGGCAAGCAGAGATAAAAAGGAGTCTGAAGGTGTAAACTAGGAATTACTGATTTCCATTTCCAGAGGTATAGCCTCAGCTCTTGTACAGTCTCTCCATAACTTTGAGCAATTCATGTATGCATTATGCTCTTGTGCCTGGTGCCTTCTGGGAGTCACTTAATGAGAGAGTGATACAGAAATGAAGAACTGCTGTTCCTGCTGCTTAACACTAACTCCTTTGCCTTTTTCTGTTCCTGTAGCGTTATGATGGTGATATCAGTGACTTGGGCTTAACACTGTCCTACGATGAAGATGTGATGGGTCAGGTAGGCTTTTATTCAATGACTTTTGGACCCTATCTCAGCTCCTGTGCTAGCTGTTGATTAGCAGACTTCTGAGTACTGATATTCTGAGTTCAGGGTCCTGGCTCAGGCAGTCCCTCTGTGTTAGATCCTAGTTGCTCCCTGTGGGACCATCTCCCTCACTTCTGGCTGCTGTTACTAGGAAGAGCTTCTGAGGCATTGAAAGCAATCCTGAGGACTGATCACTGCCCACTGCTGTTGAAAAGCTTCAGATGATGGAACTGGCAGATTGTGAATATGAGCAGTTAGTAGCAGAACTAGGTTTGACTCCTGAGCAGAAGTATCTTATCTTTTCTCAGTGTCCATAGGGCAGAGAGACTCACCTGCCGACTGTGTAGTCAGCAGAAGGCATCTATGCTCTCTAATAAGCTTTCTGCCCAAACCTGTGCTTCACTGAGTGCATTTCACTCTGTGATTCTGGTTATGTAATATGGATGCTTTATTTGGCCTCATCTAACCAAGGGTTTTGAGGAGATTGACTGATAAATGGCCTTGTTTGACTGCAAGCAGGACTTAGCTCTGCTCTTCCTTTCACAAAAAAAATGGCTGTGCTCACAGGTTGGCTTCAATTCAGAGCTTGTCTGAACTTAGCTGTAGGATTCTGTGGCTTCATTCAATATTTATCTGTGGGCAGAGAATAGCTTTTTTATTGAAAAAGTTTGCCCTCTGGCCCTTAATTTTTTCTAGTGTGAAGATTTTTACTTTTTTATTTGAAAGACATTTTGCGTTTTTCCTATACAACTGGTTTTCTTCTCTCTTAAAAAGAATCTGTGTGAGTAGGGAGGAAACCTGTTCATATGTAGCAGTTTCTGTGATGGAAACTGATAGTCTGATAGTAAGGCACTTGGCTTTGAAAAGAGAAGTCTGTAGACCTCTATGTGAAGATTTGATGATACATGGTTGCACTTGTGCACTGGATTCTGTAAAGTTCTGCTCAGGCAGTGGTGCTGTAGTGATGCTGTGGGTTCATAGCTGGAAGACATGGGTAGATAAGATGCCTTTGCTGTCTGTGAATTCCGCAACAAGACCACTATTAAAGCTAAGCTAGCTCGGAGACCAGGAAGTCATGGAGGGCTAATCAGAGGCATTTGAGCACCAGGCAGGATGGAGATCTTTCCTAGCCATCTCACTTTCCAAGTGTGCTCTGCTTCATGTTGTGAGTGCACATCTGGAAGGACAGTGAACTCCAGGGAGCTCTGTCCTCAGCAGCCACAGGTAAGACCTCTGAAGCAGTAGCTTTGGGTTGGGCTGTTAGACCAAGCTTTGCGAAGGCTCTGAAACTGTTCAGTCTCTGGATTGTTGGACTGTGAAGCCCCCCAGGGCTCTTTGAATTGATTTGCATGTGGTTCAGCAGTGATGGAGCAGAGGAGATAAGGGCTTCCTCAGAGATGTACTGACGCTGCTGGTGGGAGAGTTGGAGAGTTCCCTACTGTTCAATTGCTATGTTAACAGTTAAGTGAAACTGGTTTGAGGCAGAAGTGGGATTATTACTTAAATTTTAAATCCCACTGTTTTATTGTAAAAATAAATGTTTTATGGGGAGGCAACAGCTTAGCGTGACATTTCTTTCCATTGTGGTTCCAGGCAGTAATTAGCAATACAATCATTTCTTCCCTCAGCTTGTTTGCCATGAACTTGTTCCTGGAGGGAAGACCATTCCCGTTACCAATGAAAATAAGTAAGTACAGCAATTAGATTTTTAAGGTCACCACTGCAAAATACTTTATTCTAGTTCCTTGGGCTTGCATCTGGAATGAATTGAGATAGATTAGAGTAGAAGGAGCCCATAAATATCTTAATAGAATTTACTGGTTACAGTTCATCGGCAGAAATTGTATTAAATTCGATTTGCAAAATAGAAATTGACAATTTACTTCTTGCAACAGTGTTTCTGAGGTCAAAGGCACACAGTCTGTGAGATTCTGCAGGATTTAATGACGGTGATAGATGCAGACAGATGGATTCAAAGCAATTCAGGCACACAGTCGTGAACATAGAGGGCACAGATGCTCAAAGACACCTTGGAGCAGACAGATCTTCTCAAAATGATAACATGTGGCAGTTGTATAAAGCACTGTTCTTCAGAAGAGACAGTGGTGAATTCAAATGTAGTCGACAGTCGTACTTTAGACACAGGAAATCAGAGGAGACACTGAGCCCTGTAGCTATTTTCACAGATAACCGGCTTTTAGATAGTTATCATAAATGTCAACTCCAGAGCCTGAAAACTAAACCCACCTTTCTGTTCCCTTCATTTTTTTTTTCTTAGCTATACCCTTCAGTGATCATAAATGCAAGATAAAATACCTATTATGCAGATGTGTGTTAGAATTGGTAATCTGGGGTTTGTTCTCTTTAATGGTAAACGAAAGCTGGATCTCACCTAAAGATTCATTTTTGTTAGTGTGCTTTGCAATCTGATGTGCCCACTCTTTTTCCCTCTTGAGCTCTTACTGAGGAGTTTGCATTTGAAAGGATCTTTCTGTGGCTTGTCAGAAGTCAGCTCAGGGAGGAAGTTGAAAGTCCTGTATGTTGCTGTGCTCTCTTACAGCAGAAACTTTGAAGCTTTTGTGCAGATGAACGCACAAATTGGTAGCTGGGAGCACAAGTATTATAAAATGGAAGCAATCCAGGAAAAAGTTCTTTCTCTCAATGACAGTGAGGTTACCTTGCTGAAAACAGACAACATGAATGTGGTGGTGTCTGCCTTGGAGCTGATGAGCAGCAAGCTCTCATTTTTGGCTGGTGGTAAGCAGAGGAAGTCTGGTGCCTCCTTTTAATAAACAGTGCACCTCTTCTTCTGCACTACTGGGGTGAAGGTAAAAAATCTCCTCAGTATTCCTAGTGTATTAATTCCAGTGCAGTGAGGACTCTGCAAAGCATGATCTTTTAGTCTTAAGGTCTTGGGAAAAAAAGCCTATATTTTCATCATAGCAAAGTATTTCATAGTCTGAGGTGGATCTCTTGCTGCTCTGGCTCTTTGGCTGCCACCTTCCCTCTTGCACACAGGATCAGCTACATCCATCTCATGGCTCACTTCCGGATGCACACACAGATCAAGAGTCAGACAGCAGCGCTCATCAGCGGATTCAGGTCGATCATTAAGCCTGAGTGGATTCGTATGTTCTCTGCACCAGAGCTGCAGCGACTGATCTCTGGTGACAATGCTGAGATTGACCTCGAGGACTTAAAGTAAGTGACCAACCGAGTCTGCTGGTCTTTTCATTCAGCAAATCAAGCTGTGTTACTGTGTGGTCATTTGGAGGTTTGCAGGAGACTGACCCTTTCCCAGCTATCTGTTTGCCCTAATGGGAATTAGAATGAATAGTAAGTTCCTTAAAGCTAATCTGGATAAAGTATTAATGAATGCAAAGGGTGCTTTCTTCCACTGGCATGCAGTGGTTCCCAAGAGCAGAATTCCTGTCCTTTCCTTTCCTCCGATCAAGCACCCAGTAAGCATTTGTGGGGCTCTGTGCTGACAGTGTTTGCTATAGCAGTAAACCCTGACTCATGGTAGCAGTACTGATCCTTCCAGCACTTGTGTGCTGGCAGCTGTGATCCTGCTGCTGCAGTGGGATGCAAACCTGTCACAACCTTTTTCTCCCCAGAAAACACACAGTGTACTATGGAGGCTTCCATGGGAGTCATCGGGTCATTATCTGGTTGTGGGACATCCTAGCCAATGACTTCAGCCCTGAGGAGAGAGCCATGTTTCTGAAGGTAAATGCAGTCTCTTCAGCCCAACCTGGAATTCAGGGTAATTGAGTCAGTGTTGTTCTCCTTCTGTTACCTGTTTTCTGCCCTAATAGAAGGAATATCAAAATGCTGAGTGCCTTTATCTACACCCTGCTCCTCTGGTGGGGGTGCCCTGGGAAGCAGAGTTCTATAAATGCTCTTTTGTTAACATGAATAGTGCTGCATGGATGGCAGTTTTCAAAGGCTAGAAGAGCTGAGCACAAAGCTCATCAGTATTGTATGGTAGGGTGCTCAGATGCCAGTCTAAGCAGCTGTTTGCTGTGACTGCATTAGCCACGTGTCTGTTACAGCCAGGCTGCTCTCACTGCTGCTGTCTTTCACTGTCCATCACTTTTTCAGTTTGTTACCAGCTGCTCTAGGCCTCCACTTCTGGGCTTTGCCTACCTCAAGCCTCCATTTTCCATCCGTTGTGTGGAAGTCTCTGATGACCAGGTAGGCAGCCTGCTGGCTCATGTCTCATGCATTCCTTGCCACGCTTCTGGCATTCCTCTTTCCCTGCCCAGCCTCCTCATCTCTATCCAACCAGGAAACTAAACTATAAAGATGTGTATTCTACAAATGAAGGTGAAAACAGCCTTCCACTAACAGAATGCATATAGCTGTACCTCCCTCCTTCCCAACACAGCAGCAGCTGGGCTCTTCATGCTTATCTGCAGAGTTGTGCTTTCTCCTCACACTTGACATCCTCACGCTTCTGATCCTGTTCCACGGTGCCCCCTGCATATGTAATGGCACTTGGAATTAAAAGCAGCTCATTGCTAGCAGCTGTGGGGGACAGGGTTTTAGGATCTGATTCTCCCTATTCCCAGCTCTGTTAGCACCCCTTTGCCTTTTATATATGCAAAATGAGTTCAGCATTTCTGCCCTGTTCCAGGACACTGGTGACACACTGGGCAGTGTGCTACGGGGCTTCTTCACCATCCGCAAGAAAGAGCCAGGTGGGCGTCTCCCAACCTCTTCCACGTGTTTCAACCTCCTCAAGCTTCCCAACTACAGCAAGAAGAGCATTCTGCGGGAGAAGCTGCGCTATGCCATCAGCATGAACACTGGCTTCGAGTTATCCTAGTTGCCGTGGCCCTGGACTCCACAACAGGGGCTCTCAGGGCTGCTGACTGCTGCTGGAGGTGGAGGCCTTCACACACAGAGCACATCAGCTCTGTAGGAGCTGACTGCTCACTCGAGGGCTGGAGAGATGCAGCTGATCATGGAGGTTTACAAGGAAGAGCTTCTGGGCTAGACAGGGCTGGCTCTTTTTGGGCACTCCTCCAGGATGAAGGAGGCGATGGGCCTGATCCAATACTCTTCACTTGACACCCACGTAAATCATCTTTAAAAGCAAACCCCGGGGGAGCATAAAAGGAACATTAAAAGTGCCAGTCAGATTAGTGACCGTCATACCCTCAGCAGGCAGCTGCCTCTGCAGGAATATTTCTTTTTCCTTTCCCAGGAGGTGGTCTGGTTTCTTACTGGGTGGAAGCCGATCAGTGAAAAGCTGCACAAAGGGAGAAATGGGACCGAGCCCACAAGTAGACAAGCACAAAGCTGCTGTGCTGGACGTGCCACAAACAGGCACTCATTACTCAGGTCAGGTAATGCGTGAGGGCTTTCTGATGCCCTTACTCCATGTAAGGCCCCTGCATTTGTCTCAGAGAATGAACCACTAGCCCAGACTTGAGAAGCAGCAGGTTAAATGTAAGCAGATGGACCCTGCCATTCTCAGGAAGGCTTTGGAGTACTGTAGGTTAAGAGCTCAAGCAGCAGGCATGGGGGTCAGCATGCTGAGCCAGCTGTGCCTCTGCCAAGCTCTTGCTAGAGCTGTGATTTGGACAAAAGGGGTTGTTGGAATTTGTTTGGGAGCAGAAAAGGTTTAATTTTATTTAGCTGGAAACTGGCACATGGCTTGGGCAGCCCTTGCTCCCCAGCAGAGCTGCAGTGGGATGGGTGCCCCCTGTGCTTTCTGGAAGGGGAATGTGTCAGGCTGCCCAGAGCCCTCTGAAAACCTCTGCTGGCAAAGCTTCACTACTTGGATGGAAGTTTCACTTTGCAATCTCTTTTGTTAGGGAGATGCGCTGTTGTGAACCCAGACTTGGCCTCTGTGTAACAGCCACATTTGCTTTGTTGCCAAAGTCTTTGTTTTAGTTGCTTTGCCTCTTTCTGGCCTTATTTTTACAAGCTGATGTTTGCCTGTAACAGGCAGCTTTTTCAGGTGTTTTTTTTTTTTTTTTTTGTGAAAGAAAGGGTGGGAGTGGGAGTGTGCATGTGTGTGTTGGGAAGGCGTGGAGCCTTCCTGGAGTTTCTACTGATATCCAGAGCCTCATCTGTCATATCTCTGCAGCTTCACTTTCCTCTCCCCAGGCGTGCTCAGCAAAACGCAGAGGTTCCTGGGCTCTCTCAAAGGCCCCCTTAACCACCCTAACCACTGTGTGCTGCACATCAGACCAGAAAATACATGGCAACATTCAACCCAGAGTACAGAAATGCCCTTTGCTTTATCTTTCTCTGTTCTATATGGCATTAACTGATTTTCAGAGAAAATGGAGGTGCCTGGAAATGCATCTGGAAAGCAGCGTGGAGTCCTTTTTCTTAATCATCTCAGTAATAGAAAGCAGGAGTGATTGGAAATGTTAGAAAGGACACAAATGTCTGCATTCCGAGAATTCAAGATGCTGGACTAAGTCCAAAGAAGATAAAGATGATGGTAAAAATTGTTTGGGGGTTGTTTTTATGTTGGTTTTGTGTTGTTTTTTTTTTTACTTAAAGAGCATTTCAGCGTTAGGCTGTTAACTGTGTAGCTGAGAGGCTTAGGCTCTGAGTTGTACCATCCCTAGCTTAAAGTATAACACCAGATCCCTTTTTCTAGGAGTCTCAATGAGCACAGTGATCGTTGTGTGAAAGGCTTTGAACACAATGAAGCAAAATCTTTGCTCCTCTTTTTTCCCTTCGTTCCTCAGGAGTACAATTCCTAGAAAAGATCTTAATGTGGTCTTAGCCAGGTCCCTCCCAACCTGGAAATATTGCACTACCAGACAGTACATCCAATTTTGTAGCTAGCAGATAAAACGTGATTGTGTAGTAAGCACCCTGGTGACCGTGTGTGCAACAATAATATTTCTTTTGAGTAGCTGACTCCTGTACAACTGAGAGTCTTTAATACGATTTCAGCCGAGCAGAAGGCTGAGAACCATTCCCTGCCTGCACTGCTGTATTCTGCGCGGGTGTCCTTTGTAGGACAGGGATGGCTTTGCCACGGGAGATTAATGACTATTTTTTCTATAGAAGACTTGCTGCTGCAGAGACCTTGGTGCATCTCTTGTATAAGCAATGCAGGAAAGAGGAAAAAATAAACCTGGTATGATGATTGGATGGTTCTTCTTCCTTTCCCCAGGGGTAGGGAAACCACAGGGTGTAATGTGCAGAGCGGGAGCAGAGCTTTGGGGCATCAGTTCCTCTGCCAGCAGGCTGTGGGGTGGGCATGGAGGCTGCTGGGTGCTTGGGGATCTCTTTTTAGGCTGGTTCTTGGCACACGTGCTCTGGCAGCCCTGAGCTGGGCTCCCTGGGGCACTGCCTATGTAGCTGTGAGCAGCTCTGAGCCTGGAAGAGACCTGGCAGGGTTCCTTGGAGCAGGACTTGTGTTCTAGAATACGCTTTAAGAAATGCTGTGCAGTCTTGCAGGGTGCTGTGATAGCCCTTAAGGGGGGGTTTGTTGTCCTCAGTGTAAGCAGGTGCTTGTGGGGCCCTTCATATCACACAGAGCCGTGGCTGCTGGTCCTGCTTCTCCGCAGTGCTTGGGGCAGCCCCGTGGGCTCTGGGGCTCAGCTGGGGCTCGAGCTCGGTGGGAGCATGGCCCAGGGCTCCCAGTCAGTGTGCAAGCACCATTGTTTTGACAATGAGGCATATGGCACCATCAGAAACGGCAAAAAGAAATCTCACAGCAGATGCTGTGAAGGCAGAAAGCTGGCAACAGACAGGCAGGCCTGCAAAATGCCTGCTTCTGTGGCACCGAGAAGTGAGCATGAGTTTGTCAGGGCCGTTTCTGTGCACAGTGAGGTGCTGGGACTGTGCACGTGGGGTATGGAGCAGAGCTGGATTGCTTGACCTGGAGTGGTGCTGGGGTCCCCCTCAAGCAGGAGCATATTTTGGGAGCAGACAGCTCTTCTTGCTGCTTCTCGCATCCCAAGTCCGTGACTTGCACTGCAGCCTGGTAGTTCCTCCATTTGATAGTACTGTGCTCTGGGCAGGGGCTGGTTGTGCGTTCAGGTGGATGGGCTGTCCTGGCTCCCTGCAGCACTGAGCAGCGTGAGATGAAGCATTTCTAGAGCTTAATTTTGACTCCTTCCAGTTGAGTATTTCAGGAGCAGAGGACTTGACCCAATGGCAGAGGTGGTCCCTTTTGCACCTGCAGCTTGACAGAAGCAGTGCAGTGTGGCTGTGTACACCCCAAGACTTCCCCCTGTTGCTGTAGCCCCAGTGCATCCCTCAGGGTGGGGGCACACGCATGCACCAGCCCTTCCTTCTCTGTGTTAGCAGAGGGAATGCTGCCTTGTATAAATTTACATACAACTTGGCAAAATGTATGTTTGTGTCATTTCTGCAAGAGCAGCAGCCGGCTCTGCTGCTTGCACATTGTGGTGGTAATAGAGGTGCTTGAGTTATAGTGAAACTTATTTCATTTTACAGCTCCTACAGCGTTAACAGATGTACAGGCGTCTGATCCAATCATGCAGCAAGAGATTTTGGGGCCAGTTCTTCCAGTTTTGACAGTATGTAAGCTAGGAGCAGCCATACATTTTACAAACAAGAATAAACGACCCTTAGCAACATATGTCTCTGCTGGCAGTTTCAACGTAATCATAAATAAGGAACCCTGCTAGGCAGGAATGTGTCTGGGCTCTGCAGACGGTCAGCACGGACACAGCATCTGCCCTTCTCCCACTATATTAATGAGGTGCAGGCACTGGAATCCCTATGTTGCATGGCTACATTTGCTAGGTGGAATTGAAGGACTTGGAAAAACCAAGCCCAGCACCAGCACTTTACTAGTTTTAAAGCCTGTATTTAATTGCAATGATTCTTTGCTCACCTGTGCCTTCTCTTGCTAGGCTCTGAGGCATTCCTGCATGCTGCCCTGAGTGCTAGCAGCTGCCAGTTCAGCCACTCTAGAAGCTGGTGCAAAAGCTCCTGTGTCCCTGGCTGCAGCATAATGGCCAGCAACCCATTCGATACAGGCAAGTGCTGTACAACCTGGTGCTAAAGCACTGGGTAAATACTCTGTAGGCTGTAAACTCACCAAAGGCAAAGCGTGGTCTCTGTGGAGCTCAGCTCTGCTGAGGTGTAGCCGCCCATGTGGCTGGGATTGCTCTCAGCCTGAGTTCTCCTACTGTCTAAATTTGAGCACTGGCCCCTGTCCCTGTTTATCTGGAAAACAGAGGCACCCCACACACTAGCATCCCTCAGCTTCAGCCGTGCAGAAACAATTGCACAGACCTGTTAGGGTACAAAGAGCTGGAAGCTGAGTGAACCCTAATAAATTTAATCTCTACATCATCTAAGAGCATGGTAGCTAAATTTATTCCTCCTTGCACTCAAAACAATGCTAGCTTTGGTCCCAAAACAGTAGTGAGATTTCTTCCCCCTAGTTGGAAAAAAAAGAAAATACTATAAATCCATCCTGGAGCTGATTTATATAGCATTCATGAAGAATTTATATTGCAAAGAATTTTATTCAATTAAACTTGAAAAGCCTCTAGATTCTTAAGGTTCAATAGTGATCACCGAGACAGAGCTATCATAAAACTGGATGGCCTGTCTGGAGCAGGCATTGAGAAAATGTCTGATGTGACATTGCAGCTGACGGTACAGTCCAAATCAAGAGCATTTGTCACTGGGATGTGTTACAGGCTAAGGTTTGGAAAATTGCTCTGTGAAAAATGTGCATTAACAATAGCCATGAAATATGTGTTTTAAAAGAAAAGAGGTGAATAATGAGACAGCAGAGTCCGTTAGTGCTGGGTGTTCTTCACACTGACCCCCTTCTGATTAAGAGGTTAACACAAAAGCCAGAGCCTCTTTTGGGGAGCAACTTCAAAGTTGTTCCTTCTTAAAATAATGGAACAGTGGAAACTGTGTGATTTAAGAGCTCCCACCACCATGAGTGCCACCCTTACAGCAGGACAAGCACCCTTAACCTGTGCAGTCACATTGCAGCCCCCTGTCCTGTGATGCTCCTCCTTACAAGCAGGAGAAGACTGAAACCAACGTGTCTCACACATATCCTTCCAGATTACCAAGCTGTAAGAGACTTGGACTTCAACTGTAATGTCTGGCTATTCTGTATACAGAGTGAGTAGCAGGGTGTTAATACATTCACTTGGCTGTAACACACTTGTTTACACGCTGAGTATGTTTTTTGGCAGTCCAATCCATCAGGAAGCTGAAAAAGCTTCCAAAAGAGCCTAAGATTCCTGAATTCTAGTTTGCTCTGTCAGTTTACTTGGAGGTCGCTTTTTGTTCCAGAAAGAAAATCAGGCTGCTAAGCTTGTATCATGTAAATTGATACAATTAAATTTGCCAAAAAGGGCAAGTGAAGAAACAATGCAACAAAGCATACAGCTGTTCTGCAAGATGAAGGGTTCAGCTGACCTTGATGAGCTCCAACAGAGGATGTCTTCTGTGTTGGAAATACTACTGTGATGTTTGCAGCCAGGATCTCCAAGCTTTAGGACACCTTCCAATGCCCTCTCCTGAATGCTCCATGAGAGCGAAACTCCTCATAGGTCTGAGATATGAATGCATATGTAGCTATTGGCCTCTTTCTTTCACCTCTCACTGCATCAGCTGAAGAAGCTCCAGGCCCCTCATCACAACCCCTCTATGTGCAGACTGTACCTGAGTGGTCCCTGGCTGACAGATATTTCATAACTGGGCTCAAACCAATTCCTGCAGTTAAAGCAGGATGCTGACCAAGCTGTTCTCAAGGGGCCTGTGTGCTGGGAGGGGCAGCCCTGCAGGGACTTAACCCCAGCTAACTAAGCAGATCTTGCCTGCACACGACCTGTAAGATTTGGCCCATTCTCTTTTAATCCTGTCCTACACAAGCCTGTTCCTGGCAGAGGATGTGTGGGATTGTCAGCACAGACACATTTTTCACATGCATAAAGAGAGACAGCCAGAGCCAAAGAATTCTAAGTGTGTTCCTGTAAATCTACACAGCTCAGCTTCAGCCAGGGCTGATGGATTGAAAGCAACTTAAAAAAGAAAAGCAAGCTGGGCTCAGTATTAAAGCATGACAGTTAAGGGCCCTTTGGTACAAGTAAATCACATTTATTATTTCAAAGCTTGTGGACAGAGTTCCTGAATCTCAGCACAGTACCTGTTCTGTATGAGCATTATGACTTACAAAGGAAAGCTGATTGTTTTCTTTTCTTCATACCTCAGAGCCCTGTCAAAGTCTTTCCACAGAACCTGCCACTGCCCAGGGAAATTAAGACAACTCTAGAAATCAGCTGGAATTATTAGAAGTCTCAGCTCTGTTCCAGGGCAAAGAGTAATTCTGAAACCAACACCACTGTGTTACTGCGAGGCTAGTGAACAGAACAGCTGTGTTCCTTACAACATTTATGAGCAAGGTCCTGATCATATTAACTTGAGTCTTTGGCAGCTCACATTCCCAATTCAGGCTTGCTCTCTTTCCCATCCATGCCTGGGGAAAGCACTCTGCTGAATTTAGTTTTCCAAGATCTACAACACAAACATCCCAGCTTCCAGTTATGGTTCTGGCTTTGTATATATTTTCTCTTCCTTCCCTTCCTTCATTGCAGCATAACGTGCCAAAACGAAGAGGTAGTCGCTCAGTCTGTAAACCAAGGGAAAAGCAATGAAACTGCTACTCCCATCAGGTGTAACCAGCAGCTTGCAGCTGTGCAACAAAACACATTCCATTACAGCACAAGAACTGGAAGTAGAGCAAGGCAGAGAATCCACGCAAGAAGTGATTCCAATCTTGAAGCAGAAAGTTAAGTGGCTGCCCCCTCAGCACCCAGTAGTCTCTGCAAACACTTACAAGGCCATGCAACAATACTTTTTAAAAAGCTGCTTCTTCAGACTTCAAAGGTCTTAATCTAGGAGGTAAACTCCTTGAAGGGTGAAGCCTGACATTTTCACAATGAGAGTGAGGGAACAACACCAAGCACGCTTCAGCAGTACAGAAAAAAAGAGATGGATTTCTTTACCTGTTTAAATATTTGGCCACGTTTGGATCTGCTTCCCCTGCTTGTACTAGAGGAACCACACTAGGCAAGAAAAGGAGAGTTTCAGTGTATTTAACTGGCTAGCTGTGAGCATTCTGGAGCATCAGACCTCACCACATTCTGCCTGCCAGTGCCCCAGCTTCCATGTGTTCTCACCTACAAAGTATGCTTAACAAACTAGATACTAGCTGAATACACAGACGCATCTCTACATAAACCTGTCCTTTCTGAAGTTCTTAGCTCATATGAACCAGTCCAGGGGAGGAAAGAGAGATTTATATTTCTGCTGACTGCACTCTAGGAATTTGACTAACACAAACATGCAGAGCTGAGTGCAGAACAGCTATGGTCAGTTGCTCTGGTTGTAACAATTTGCTCTTGTTGTAACAGTATGATCATCTTCTATCCATTTTATTCAGTTGCACTAACAGCCAACACTCACCACCTCTCAGCTCTGCGACAGACAGCTCGGGAAAAATGGAGAGCAGCACTGCTTTTACCTCCTGACTGAAACAACAATGAAACAGCACATCAGTGTCTGCTAACAACAGGTAACCATGCACCTCACCGTATAATTGCAGCCAAGCTTGACACATCTCACATATGCACAACCGAATGCTGCATTATGTGGCAGAAGGATGGAGAAATTTAAATTGACCTGTTCCTTCTCTCTGCTTTCCTTGATATTTGTCCACCCAAATAACAGCTTCACAACCTGTTTTCCCCCAGCTCCCAAGGCAAACAGTAAAGCAGATTTACTCTAACAAGACCAGCCTTCTCCTGTCAGTGAGTGGCATAAGCAGTACCTACTGGCAAGATGAAAGCTCTAAGCAGAGGAAGCTGCTCTGAGTATCTGTCAATCCACTTCTCCAGCTCCAAAACAGGCTCCTCACTAAAAGATGTTCTTTCTACAGAGAGAAAAGAAAAGTCAGCTACAAGACATGTAGGAGTCATTCAGCCTACAGATAGGGCTCTACTTTCACGTTTCTTAGACCAGCAAGTCTTAAGAACACATCCCAAAAAAACATCTTGCTGGAGCAAGTCCAGCTCCCCATTCGGCAGCTGTGGTTGCATGTCAATTTTGGGGCAGTGCCCCAGAGCAGCTTATACTCGGTCACACATATGCAGCAGCAGCAGCTTGTGAGACCACATGCTGCTCACTCAGCACCCACACACATGGTGTGGAGCAGCCCTTGGGCAGCTCTGATTGCCATACACTGGGAGAGCCTCCCCACTGCCAGTGTGAGATGCACTGGATGTAAGAACTGTTATCCCAGGAAAAGACCTCTGAGGCTTACTTAAGTGAGCTTCCCTGGCTGAAGAGAGAGGTGTTGCGATGTTGGAGCCCACATCCTGCAGCATACACTGGACCTAGATGTGGCAATCAGGACAAAAATAAGAAGTGCTTTCATTATCCCTTGATGCTCCAGTACAACCGCAGCAAGCTCTGGGAGGCGACAGCTGGTTGTGCTGATTAAAGAAGATCCTACCCTTGTTTTCATCATCCCCAGCCTGCTGGCAGGGGGGATCAGATAAGTGCTCCCTAATTGCTTTATGAGAAGCCAGATTACCACGTGCACTCGTTTTCACTGGCACATTAAGCCACCCTGGCTGACTGTGAAGAGTGCAGGCCAGGATGTGCTCATATAATCCCTTTGCTGGTAGAACACCAAAGCAGTAACCTCTGAAGGAAAAGCAGTGACAACTAGCTGGAGACGATACTGGCTTGATGGCACGGATGTTTCCAAAAGGAGCATCTCTCCATTACCTGGGATATTTCAGAGGCAACTTAGTAAAGTTTCATAAGATCTCTAATTAGCTCCTTTTGAGTTCCTCTCCATAGCAAAGCTAATTAGTATAACCCACACACTGCTACAGTGGGAGCTGTCTCCCACCATCACGCCCACATGGTTACATTCCCATTTCAAAACTGAGGCTACGTGAAAAACTGAACTCATGTCTGAGACTGCATGGAGGAACAGATCTGGGTACACGTTGTCTGAATCACAGAATCACCAAGGTTGGAAAAGACCTACAAGATCATCCAGTCCAACCATCCACCAATCACCAACAGTTCTCACTAAACCTCAACACGTGTCCAAACATTCCTTGAACACCTCCAGGGTCAATGACTCCACCACTTCTCTGGGCAGCCCATTCCAGTGCTTGACCACTGTTTCAGAAAAGTAGTATTTCCTAACATCCAGCCTAAATTTCCCCTGGCGCATCACAGCAACTGCCCTCAACTGACCTACCTGATCTACCAGCATCCTTTCAGGCTGAAAAAGTTTACTTCTTGGAAAGTAATCAATCACGGCACAGAGCGCAGACATTATTTTAAAATGCAATACTAAGTTAATTCAATTCCTACGTGTCAATGGAGTATTTAAGAATACACGCAGTCAGCACAGCGGGTCAGGCCTATCAACACTCACCTTGTGAAGCTGTTCAACAAACACATGGCCCTTCTCACTGCTCAGCTCGCTAGCAAGCCTGTGGCCAGAGAAGTAGGGTTAGCTGGAAGCAAAGCCACAGGGGGTGGGTGTGTGTGTGTTATTCCCTGAGCAATGTGGGCTATCAGGGCTCACCCGATGGCGGAGCTCAGCTCATCCGTCGTCCCCAGAGCTTCAAAGACGCGGTCACCCTTCGGCCTCCTCTCCCCAGTGAAGGTGCTGGAGAAGCCTTTGAGAAGCGCCCGGGTTGGAGGCCAGCAGCCGTGCGGTGCCCTGCGCTCCCCGCTGCCTGCTCAGCCTTACCTTCATCTCCCGTTCTCGTGTAGATCCTGGGGGCGCGGGCGCTGCGAGGGCCTCGCTCAGGGCTGTGGAGAGACCCAGGGCGTGAGGGAGGCACGGACACTGAGGGGGAAAAGGCGTTGCGGGCCCTGGGCGTCAGGCCCTGAGGGGGAACTGAGGGAAGGCCAGGAGCGCCCAGGCCTCGAAATGAGCGCAGCCCTGTGGGACGGCCTGGAGCGCCCCAGCCCTGCGGGCAGCCCTCAGCCCGGCCCCACGCTCACCTGCCCGCCTCACCGCTCCGTCCTCGCCCCGCCACCGCCCACAGCCGCCCGCCCAGCCCTCGCCCCGCCGCCCGTCGCAGCATTCCTCCCGGCCGCCGTAGCCTCCGGCCCCGCTCGGCCCCCGTCCCTCCTCGCCGCCGTCACCCCAGCGCCGCGCCACTCCGCGCCGCCGCTTCCCGATTGGCTGTTCTGAAACCCCACCCCCGAAAGGATCCCCGCGATTGGTTCGAGCTCAGGAGGGCGAGGCGGGGCGAGGCCGCTATTGGCTAGCGGCGCCGTCACTCCGTCCGGCGGTCGGCGCGTGGTTGAAGCCGCGGCGGAGCGGGACCCTCGGAGATCGCGGCGTCCTCAGCTCGGCGGCGATGCCGGAGCGCGGCCTGCTGGTGTCCGCCCCGGGGAAGGTGATCCTGCACGGCGAGCACGCTGTGGTGCACGGCAAGGTAAGGGCCCCGCCGTCCCGGCGCTCCGCGGGGCGGTACGGCCACGCTGACGGCCCCGTCTTTCCCTCAGGCGGCCCTGGCCGTGGCGCTGGGTCTGCGCACCTTCCTGCGGCTGCGGCACGGCGGCGGAGGGCGGCTGTGCGTCCGTCTGCCCGGCGTCGGAGTGCGGAGGGAATGGGACGTGGCCGAGCTCCGCGTCCTGAGGGACCGCATCGCAGGTGGGGCGGTGAGGCGGCGTGCACGGGGAGGTGGTGGTGATCCGGCCCTGCACGCAGCCGCGCTCAGGGGACGGGACTGCGAGCGAGCGCTGCTGGAGCTGCGGGTGTCCCTGTGCGCTGCGGGCGGTGGGAACAGGCGGCCTTCGGGGGTCCTTTCCGCCTCCGAGCGCTCCGTGTAGTGCAGGTGTGGGGCTGAAGACGTCCAGGATGCTCGGGTTGCTTTTGTTTTATTGGATGTCAGGAAAAGGTTCTTTGCCAAGAGGCTTGTAGGTGGAACGTGAAGGTAGCTCGTGTTGTTCTTGTAAATACGGCTTTTTCAAGTTGAACAGTTTTCTGGTTTCTAAGTGTTGAAATTCTCCCCTGCTTGCCTCCATAGCTGACTTTGATGAGTCAAAGTCCCCCAGCGTAGAACAGCTGGATGTGCTGAAAGAGTTTGCTGGAATCGCTGCCGATGCCTCAGCTCCTGACAGCCTTGCAGTTCTTGCCTTTCTGTATATGTGTCTGGCTATTTCAGCTAAGTATGGGTAAGGTTGTCCTCTTGCCCCAGAATAAACGTGCTGACTTGAGCATTCATCTTTAATTGCTTCTACAAGGTCATAGGAAGAGAGCAAATATTTGATGCAAAAGAAGAAATTGAAGGGAATCGTGCTTTATTTAGGCTCTGTGTGTCTCGGGGACTCTTTCAGAGCTCTGAGCAATGTTTGGAGGATGGGGTGCCCCAGGCAGGTGGGCTGGGAGTCATCTGCTCTCACTTAAGCACCTGACTTTGAGATGCTTCAATCATTGTACCCTTCCTGTACAGTCAACGGAAGCGGATAGACAGGCATCTGTTCTGGCCTGTTTCATTAGGTTAGAAGAATGGCTGTGGAGATGAGCTGTGAATTCAGTGCCTGATACCCTTTTGTGAGCTGAGTCTCCTTCAAAATGTGAGAATTTGGGGTAACTACAGCTCAGGGCTGTTGCAGCACAGTCAAGTTCAGTGGAGAAAGGGGGCACGTGGCCACAAACGTGCATGTTTCAGTGTACATCAGCTTCTTGCTCCAGTGTAATGCAATAATACAGTTGTGAGTTTGTGATACTTGGATTTTATTTAAAAATGTATGTAAAATCATATTTCCAAGTCTTTGAAGGGACTCTTTATGGTGCTGCCCAAGTGCTTAGTTACAAAGTGCCCCCACTAGCAGCTTGACAAGCTGTGCTAATCACAGATCCAATTCAGCAAGGCTTTGTTCTAGCACAATGGCTTAGCAAGGCTACTCAGCTGTGCTAACTGAAGCCTGTGTGCCTGGGATGTGTTATTGCTTGTGCTGATGTTGCCAGTTTTCAGCCAGCTTTTCCTGTGATCTGTCCCCATCGGCATCTTTTGCCTTTGAAATGTTTCAAGATGGAATTCGAGGTCACCATTACCACCTGTGTGTTTGTGTTTCAGAGATGTTCCCAGCGTGGACATAGCCGTGTGGTCTGAGCTGCCCACAGGAGCTGGGCTGGGCTCCAGTGCTGCCTATGCTGTGTGCTTGGCGGCAGCACTGCTGCATGCCTGCAGAGCCATCTCCTGCCCTCTGAAGGATGGGGAGGCCACAGCCAGGTAACGCCTCTGAGAAGCCTCCCTGCCTTCAGCATGCACTTTAGGGCTGTGGGAGGTTCTGTTTATGCCCCATCTTTTCTTAGCAAACTCCAGTACCTCTCTTGGTCTCTCTGTCCAGCTGGTTGTAGCGGTGGCACCCTGAACCCAGCTCCTTTCCCTTTCCCTCCCATTGCTGCCTGTCCTCCCAGCAGCAGAGGTGTGCCCTGCCCAGGGCTCTGTGAATCGTGTTTACAATTCATTCCTTCTGACAAAAGCAACTGGATGCAGAGATTTGGTGAAACTCCTACATTCGACCCCACTGTTTGCTTTGTAAGATACAGATAGCTTTATTTTATCATGAAAGTAACACACACTCTTTAATGTGGGAGATATATATATATTTTTAAACCTCTATTTCTTCTCTGTGATCATCTTTTAGGTTTTACTTTGAGTCCTCAAGGATTCTTTCTGTCTTTTTTTCACATGGATTTTTTTTTTCCTGCATGTGGTCCACTTCCTTCTGATTTCCTGCCTGAGTTTTCCCTTTATCAGTGGCTGTTGAAAGAGAATTTCTTTCCCTCCACCCTGTGTTGCTTTCCATTGGAGCTCAATCTTGAAAAACTGGTCTGCTCTGCTGTGTGTCTAAGGAGGCTCTGTTTAAAGATGCATATCACAGCTGGAGCTGCAGAACCCTCCATTGTTCACTGCCTGCCAGGTGCAACCTTTTATAGCTGCCTTCTGTGGATTTTATGTGGGCCTGAAAGTGAGACAGCAAGCGAGGGGATGGCTGTGTTCTGCTTCAGAACCTGAGCTAGCAGTCTGACCCAGAAACACATTCCTAAAGTGGAGCCATTTGTGAGCTGTGCTCAGGCAAATCTCCCTGTAGTCAGAAATGAAAGGCCAGGTCTGAACCAGACAGCGAGCAGCATGGATGTCTTCATCCCCTGCTCTCACTTTTAGCTTCAGCTTGAATACAGCATGATTTTTTTTCCTTCCAGCTGGCACGCAGAGGGGTGAGAGATGGGGGTGTCAGACTTCAGAAGGTTTTTGCTTAACGTGGCAAGAAAAGAACAGCGTGATATAATGACTCCTGTGTAGAGAAGAATCACAGCCTCTCAAAGAGGATTAAAAACAAGTGGTTTACAGCAAACTGCACTTCTATTTTGAGTAGTGGTGGTGTGAGCTGTTGTCCTGAATGCTTCACAGATTAAATATTGGCAAGTGAAATTAAAGAAGTGTGGAGATGGATAAAGATGTTCAGCTGTGGCCTGGAGAAATGGGGGAGCTCTATTAAGAGGTTTCCAGGTTACAGGTGGCTCTCATGATTTCTGCCCTGCCTTAGCAATGGTCAGTAACTGTTTCCCTTGTTTAAGGGTGCTTTATGCTTATCTAAAATCTGTTCCTCTGTTACGTTGTTCCTATTTGGGGCCCCATATCCTAAAAACCTGTTGAACGTGCATTGTCATTATGCCAAACACCAGCTTTGGTCTCGGTAGAACATCACTGCTGCTGGGCTATCTGATGCTCCTGTGCATCAGGCCATCCTAACAGCAGCTTGGAATGTGTGTGTGGGCTGCAGAGCCCAAGTGTTACAGCACGGTGCAGGGGTGCCAGCTGGATCCCTGAGGTTGAGTTTGAGGTGTTCATTTATGGCAGAGTCAGAGGCACGGTTTGAAAACTGCTGCATTCTGGGCTGTGTTTGTGTGGGTGCTGCCTTGCACAGGCAGGCCCAGAACTGTGGGCTTTTGAGAAGATATTGTGGTGACGCTGCAGCCAGCAAGTGCTTGGTAACTGGCAGCTCTGTGTTTGCTTTTTGTGCTGCTGCAGTCTGTTAATTAGTATGTTCAGTCAGGGGCCTTGATCCTTGCTGAGTGTGACCCAGCACCAAGCCCTTTGTGCCAGCATTTAAACTCTCAAAGCACTTACCAAGTGTGACTGCTTTTAAGGCAACAGAAAGCCCTGTTCCTGTGTTTTTAGCATAACACCTCGAGGTTCAGCATTTGGTTCCCTTTTGTGTTGTAAGTGCCAGCACCCAGCGTGCCACAAAGTGTTAGGAGTTAATCCCTAAAAATCAAAGTCTTTGCTGGAGCTGCTAAATCAGTCCTAACAGCATCTTTTGACCCAATTTGTGAGGCTTCTGCAGCTGAGCAGCTGGCAATTAGAGGCTGGAGTTACACGTGTGAAATGCAACTTTTAGTGCTCTCTTCTTGCTGCATTTGCTGTCTTGTGTGTCAGCAAGCAGGACCTCAGGCCAAGGTGTGTGGGAGCGATGTCAGGGGGTGGGGATGGGTCTGGGCTTGCACTGATGTGCTTCTTTCTGTCACTCCTTATGTGCTGGTTTTGGTTGTGTGTTCGAGTCCTTTTCTTGCCTTTCAGGTGGACAGAAGAAGAGATGACTCTGATCAACAGCTGGGCCTTCCAAGGGGAGCGTGTGATCCACGGCAATCCCTCGGGTGTGGATAATGCTGTTGGTACCTGGGGTATGTATGCGTTTGCTGCACCCCAGCACGGAGCTGTGAGGTGGTGGAGCAGCTGCCACATTTCTGTTCCCTGCTGCAAACCGTGTGTCAGCTGTGGAAGGCAGTGAGCAGACACCACGAGCTGCAGTTCTGCAGATAATAAGACTTGTTTGAGGTTGCTGCAGGGAAGCTGGATAGAACAGGCTGTTCAGTGCACCAAGGGAGGGCAGAGAGAGCAGAAACTCCCAGATCTCGTTTGGAGCCTTCTCTGTGTTGGTTTATCCCATCTGTAGGCTGGGACTGGGGTGTTGCTGCATTCCCTGGACAGAAGTCCTGCTGCAAAGTGCTGAAACTTAAACATTCTGCTATGAACAAAGAAATGTAATCCTGTCCCAAAAATAACCCAGGAGAAAAATGCTGTCAGACAGCTGTCATTTACTTTCAATTAGTAGAGACTTCCAAGTGTTTTGGAAGTGTCTGTGGAGATTTTCTTGTAATAATCATTCTAATGAGACCTAATCTCAATGCCTCTGTGAAAGCAGGAGCTGAGAGAGAGAGATTCCTTCCGGACGGTGGAATTCCACACTGCTGACATGAGTGCACACGCTCAGTCCGATCTGAAACCCACGTGCTTGGCTCTGCCCCAGGGAATCACTGCTTGATTCTCTGGTGAAGATTTAATGCTGGCCAAACTCTTTGCCTTTTTAAAAAAAAAAAACTAAATTAATGTAGTTCTGGAGTAGAGGAGAGCAAAGGGAAAAGCTCTGGGTTAACTGCGTCCAGCCAGACCCTCTCATTAAGTCAGCAGGGTTAGGCAGATTCATGCTGTCTGAGAACATGGTTCATTTAGCTGGTGTTTCTTGCAATTACTGTCATATGCTCTGGGTGAGGTTCTGAAGATGAAAGACCTTCTGTCTCTTACGACACCGCGTTATCTCTCGGCTCGCTGTGTACTCAGACAATGCATGTATTTTACTTTAGGTGGAGCCCTGAGATACCAATCAGGAAAAATCACATCATTAAAAAGGTAATATTGGAGTTTAAAAATAACGCTTACATACGGTGGGTGGAATATGTCAAAAATGTATAGGGTGGATGTTACATTGTAGGAGATTGATGAGAGATTGCTGGCAGTGTAGTGGAAGGGGAGCCAGAACTTGCCGTGGGTGTGGGTAACTTGAGTGTTGTCTTGGTTTGGGGTGGACGAGAACAATGAAATGTTTGGTCATTATCTGACATTAGATGAACACAGCACAAAGGATCAATATTAATTTCATGGCATTATGGGCAGCAGGAACGGATCTGCTCCTGGCAGCAAATGACATTGTGGGGAGGGGGAACTTCTGCTTACCTGGTGACAGGACTGTGTGAAAACCAAGCTGCAGAGAGCAAGTCCAGGTCCTGAATCTTCCCTCTGCCTCCTGCCAACCAAGTATAATCTGACTCCATTAAAATCTTTCACAGTGCATGAAATTGCTCTATTAGCACTTAATGGCTACTGCTGGCTGGTCTCACAGATAGTATTTTCAAGAAAATTTTTACTTGAAAAACATGAATTTCAGTAAATACATTACAGTCCTATTTACGACACTGGTACAGTAAGAAGTCTGAACCCAGCCAGCACTTGAGTGCCTGCTTAACTTTCCAGAAACTGATGGACTCTTTGTCTTGGGTGTGTTACTCAGATAGGACTTGTGGGGTGTGAAGCAGCTGTCTGATGGGCCTTGAGAGCTGCTGGGGTACAGGGAAAGGAAAAGGGCTAGGGGATGGATGTCTTGTTGCTTGCAGGGTGCCTACGCTGAGGATCTTGCTGACCAACACAAAAGTCCCACGAAGCACCAAGGTCTTGGTGGCTGGGGTCAAGGAGAAGATCCTGAAGGTGCGATGTCCACATGCTGCAGGGTTGGGTGTGTGTGGTGAGCTGGTGTGAGGACGTAACCCTGTGAGCTCAGATCTTGTGCAGGGCTCACAGGAGCTCTTGTGAACACTCTCATGCTTACTGCGTTCCTGCTTGCTCCTCCCTTACACACAGATCCTTTGGGAGCAAGAGTTCAGCTTCCTTCCCTCTCTCCAGCGTTAGCAGGGCTTGCTGCAAAAATCACAGGCTTGCAGCCACACAAAGAATAGCTCCTTCCTTTGGTTTCTGCAGGTGTGAGCTACTTAGCATCAGCCTGCTCTGCACTGGGCTTTTCTGTCAATGAATAGCACTGAATGGGGAAGGAATTGTTCAGCTCCACAAGACCAAGGCTGGTTTTATCACAGTGGCATTAGGTCGAGTGAGCAGTCTGCTCACATCTCTCCTTCCCTGCTTCTCAGTTCCCTGCTATAATGAACCCTGTGCTGGACTCCATCGATGCAATTTCTCAGGAGTGCCAAAGTGTTCTGGAAGCGATGCCTACAAATCCATCACCAGAGTATTACCCTGTGCTGGAGGTAAGGGGCTTGTTCGCCAGTATTTTTAGACACTGTTACTGTTGAACATCAAAATGTCATTTAAAGAACATTAGGTCTAAGAAAGAATTTGATAGCAGGAAATGTTCAGGTCAGAGCGAAACTGTGGTCTCTGTGTGATGCTTTTAATGCCCTTCTGGGAGCCAAGGGACAAAATGCTGCTCATACCTCTCTACAGCAGTGCAGAGGGATGGAGTGTCTCTGATGCTTTGGGGATTTAGAGCCCTGGAGGTTTTGTTTCCCTTTGCCAAGAAATGGGAAGTGTGCTTGGCCTCAAGATGCTGCCTCCCCCCGCTGCAGCCAGACACAGTGGCTCTGGCAGGCGCTGTGCAGCCATTGCTCTGTCACTGCCAGGTCTGGAGCAAAAGCAAAGAGCCCAGGAGCCACTGGTTTGTGATGGACTGGTTACGAGCCAGCTCCCATCGCTCACGGCTCATCCTGGCTCCAGAGAATAACAAACGGAACGATGGCCAGAGCTGACCTGACGTTGATGCATGAGGTGCATACAAAGATCTGCATTTGTCTTGGCTTTGTTTGAAGGAGGAGAAGCTGCTGTGGTGGGGGGAGACGCTCTTCCAAGTGGAAGAAGTTTTTTTTGCAGAGCTGAGAGCACTGCAGCATCAATTCCTCCAGCTGCAGGGTGAGGACACATGGCAGCATCCCAACTGATGCAAGCCTGGCTTGGCCTGGCCGGGGTGCCAGCTGACTTGGATAGGACGCATTTGGTACCAGTGGTACAGCTCTTTGACAGCATCTGAATCCTTCCTTTGGCTCTCTGTGAGGACCTCTGCTTGTCCTTGCTGTCACTGACAGGAATGGCAGGCTGTCCCTTTCCCACATAAGTCAGTGAGCTTGCTGTACCAGCCCTTCCTAGGGCAGCAGTGCAGGGCTGGTCTGTGTGCAGCATCTCATACTGCCTGGGAGTGAGCTGCTGCTGGGACCTCTTTTTAGCAAAGTCCTGCTCCCTTTCTTCCAAGAGGGTGGTAGGATTTTGGTACCCATTGTGGGGGAATGAAGGCAGAGCTGGAGAGATCCAGAGGCTGTTTAGAGCATGACTTCAGACAGCTCCTCCCCACCTCAGTGCCACATTACTAGAGCTGTCAGGAGCGTGGGGAAGAGGAATGCTTTTGTGGGATGCTCTGAGGTGTGCTTTGAGATCCTCGTATGAAAGGTGCCATGAATTCTTGCGTACGATGCCTGGGAAGTGGAATTGCAGTGAGCTGGTCCCTGCTTTGAATCTGTTGGTTTGTTTCAAGTCTGAAGAGCCCACAGAGACACGGATGATTATATGCAGCATATACATATATATATTTGGCTGCTTCTGAAATAGGCAGTTCTGGACAGCATTGTATTTGAACCATCGAACTAGTCTAGTGTGTCATAAGCTGTCATCTGATTCCTGGCAGACTTTGGATCAGGAGATGACAGGTGTCTTGGATCATCATAGAGAGCGCTGTGCCCTCGCTCAGGCATATAAAGAGGCCTCTGCATGGACGTCTGTCCAACCCAGCACAGAACTTGTGATGTATGCACTCTGCGTGCAACTGCCTAATTCATCTCCTTGCAGGTAGAATCCCCATTCTGCGTGGTGCTGGCATGAGACCCGAGGGCAAGCAGTGTGACTGACACTGCCTGCAGCATCCCTCCCAGCTCGCCAGGCACTTTCCTCTGTTCCTCAGCCCCACAACTGTGGCACAGCATGGCTTGTGCCACTCTTGAAAGGTGTGAGGTCCCTCTTGACCCCGCTGTGCTGGGTGCCAGGTTCTGGCAGTGCTGCAAGGCCCTTTGGCTCGTAGCCCAGGGAGGGGGATACTGCGTCGCCTCTCCAGCAGTGTCACTTCTGAGTTGGCTGTGTCAGAAGTCCCCTGGATTTAGTTACACTGGATAGACGGCGGTGTGGGGTGACAGGCAGCGATGAGCAGAGCTGGCTTTGTGCCCTTCCCACGGCCAGCAAGGGGCTCGTTCAGTCTCCAGCTCAATGCCCACGTGATGGAGGAGGCAGAACAGTTGGGAGGTGTCAGGGAGCTCTGATTTAGCACCTGAAATAAACATCCACAAGGATTTTGTCTGTCCTGAGTGAGGAGGTCCAGAAACTGCTGTACCACTGTCACTGTGGTGGGCAGAAGCAGCACAAGTAATGGTGGAGGCAGGGACAGGCAAACAGCATGGGTTGTGGCCTTGACCTTGGTGCCGAGAATGCTGGTGTCCAAACTCCCACAGAAATGAGGTGGCTGTGGGTTGGCTGGGAAGAGCAGCTGTCACCGTGCGTGCTCATCCACTGTGTCTGCAATTGCTTTTAGGAACTGTTTGATATAAACCAGCACCATCTGAATGTCATCGGGGTCGGCCATCCTTCCCTGGACCGCCTGTGCCGGGTGACAGCCTCCCATGGTCTGCACAGCAAGCTGACCGGGGCTGGCGGCGGCGGCTGCGGCATCACCCTGCTGCCACCAGGTCAGTGCTCCCTTCTCACCCTGCACAAGGCTGTCAGGGTGCAGTCCTCCCCCTGGCTGCCTGCTCCTCTCCCCCAGCTGACTTGCTGGCTGCTCTTGCCTTCCTCTTGGCAGATGCCACCCCGCTGGCCGTGGAAGCAGCCAAGCGAGACTTGTGTGCCTGTGGATTTGAATGCTGGGAGACCGACATCGGGGCCCCCGGGGTGACCCTGCACTCCTCCTCATCTTTAAATGCAGAAGTGCTGCACGCGCTCGCCGAGAGTTAAGTTCCCACCCCTGGGAGCTCCTGGCAGGGAGTGCAGGGCTGAGCTCCTTGCACTGCATCCTCAGAGTGGTCGCTGGCTGTGCCCTGTGTGCTGCTGGGTGCTTCTCCCCAGTGCTGGGGGTGTGGATCCAAATTCAGGTCTGGAATCAGAGGGAGAGGGGGCTGCAATGAGGATCCAGGAGTGACTGCTTGTACTTGTGCTGGGTCGGAGTCAGACCCAACCTCTCAACAGAATCCTGGTTTGAATTTACTTACTCAACTGCTGTGCTAATCTCAAGGGGCAGGAGGAGAGGGTCTGGGCTGGATTCCAGCACAGATGATGACACTTTGCTGGGTTCTCCTGCTTCAGATGCATGTGGTGTCTCTTCTCGTCTCCCTTGGCGTCCTGTGCGGGTGTGCAGTGAGGCTGCCGAGGCAGATGTGCAGAGCACTGTGACATTTTTGGGTGAGAAGTGTCTTGGCAGCTCAGGGCTTGACACTTCGGTCTCTGCTTCTCCTGGACTCCAGTTCACAGTGGAGAGGAAATGTTTAAGTAGAGCTCTTACCTGATACTAATTAAGACTTAGATAATTAAAATGAAAAAAAAAAAAAGGCAGCACAACTCTAATGAAATTGTCACTGTTTTCCCCCTTTCCCATAATTTCTGTCTGGGCTGATAAACAGGATCCTGTAGCCAGACTGATTTCTGCTCATATGCACGAGGTCTGGTTCAAACGTTGGCTGTTACCTGTTCAAGGGGTAATTCCATAGGAGCCAGGTAATAAAGCTGCAGGGGTGGGGGTGCCTTTCTTTTCCAGTGCAGGGATAAAAAAAAAGAAAAGATGAAGTGTGAGAAGTTGAGGTCTACTTCTCTAGGATCTTGGCATCCTGGTGACCAGGATTATTTCACTGATAGGGCATAGAACTGTCTGGTTTTAATAAAGTGATATTTTATACATGCAAAGCGTTCTTTGATAATTATGTTGGCTACAAAAGGGGAAAAAGTACCTTACGCTGCTTCAATAAAAGCAGGTTTCAGATGCTGGTTTTCTACATGTCTAATTACAATTCCAATTTGCATCCAAGAACAGCTTTACACTAATCACAAGTCAGAAAGCCTGATAAATAATTTACCATTTCCTAATACAGCGTAATCAATGTGAGTATCTGGATGCGTGTTGACTCCCTAACTGCTTACATGTGTCTGTAGCTTCTCCTCGTGAGCACAAAGGAATGCCAGTTTGTCTGTGAAGAAACTTCGCTTCAAAACAACGTGTCTGGGGTTGATCCTCATTAGGATGCTTTGCTTTCCTTAGAAGGAGGCCTTGCAGCCACGCTAGGCAAAGAACTAAATATGAGTTTCAATTTGCTGCTTTAAATCGGAATTAAAACTGGTGATTTAAACGGATCAACTCTTTAGCCCAGCGCAGTGAAATCCAGCTCTCCTGTAGTGTGAAGGGAACAGCAGTGCAGCCCCATAGGGGATACCTTGGGCTGTGCCCAGCCTGACTGTGCTGGTGGCACTGCAGCGTGCTGTGAGCTGAGCTGCAGGCGTGCAGCTCCTGGAGGTGGCTGTGGCCCAGCTCTGTGGGATGCCAGCAGGGCAGGTTCATCTTCATCATGCCGAGTGTCACCAAGCCAGCTGCCTTGTGCCTCTTGTTCCTGGGGACTTGCCACCTGGCACAAGGCTCCCAGTCCTCGGGGAGGTACTGGGGTGGAGGTCTCTGATGCGGAAATCTGAGCAGCAGCAGCAGCTCCTTTGCTTTATAGCAGCTGCCAAGGAGCCATCTGATGGCAATAACCCTGTACTGGCTGGGTCCTTGTGCCATGGGCTCCTCCAGTTATCGGCCCGCTGAGCTGTGCGAGCCCTTCACCAGCAGTCACACCTGCTGGCTGTGCTGTCTCTGCTTCATTTTTCATCTTTCAGCTATGCCAGGGCTGGAGCTGGAGGCCTCAGCTTTACTCAGAATGAGCACGGGGATCTGCGACCTGTAACGCTTTTGTCTGCAAACTTCCAGCTTCACCTTGCTGGCGTCTGGTTTATCAGCACGTGCTGGAGGTGACACAGGGAAGGTGCTGCGATGTGTGAATGATCTGAATTGCAGTGGGAGCTGTGGGGTGAGCAGGGGTCCAACCACCCCCCAAGGCTTCCTGCAGCTCTGCTGCTGCTCCACAGCAAGGATGCTGCTCACCCAGCACTGCGTAGGGCTCGGCCTTCCCTGTGCTGCAAGGGACCAGAATTGCATAAGTCAGCAGCTGGAGCCATCCCAATTTGCTAGAAGTAAGCACGGATTTCACATCCATCTGCAGGCAAAGGCACACCTGTGTTCTCCATTTATTCCTCCTCCCAAGCTCCATCAGCATCATGGGGTTACCTGTAGGGCTCTGCGTATGGGAACCACCCCAACCCCCCTTCAGCTGAATGGGGTGCACAGCCCTATGAGTGCTTCCCATCTATGCTGCGCTGTCTTGTTTTACGGATGTGCAGCGGAGCAGAGATTGCTGCTGAAGGATTAGCCTGCTAATTTGGCTAATTTTTCTTGAGCTTCATTTTTCACGTTATGAGCTTCGCAGAAAGACAGACGAGCCGGGGTTTGCCTTTAATAGCCAGCACCAGGGTGGGCAGGAGCTGTGCTCCATCCTCCTGCAACAGGAGGTGTGTGGATGCAGCGTTCTCATGGGCTCACTTCGAGTCCTGGATTTTCTGGATATTGAACTCATAAGCGCTGGAGGATGGCGATGTGTTCCCTTGCAGCAAGGCTCTGTCACAACCCAGAAACAAGGAACCCCTTCATACGAAACGCCCTTTCCAGACCTCTTCCATCATGTTTTGGGGGTGCTGCTCCAAGTTGCTTCCCCCCATGGTAACCCTGCGTGCTGCTTTGGGGCCGGTGGGTGCTGCCCTGCCCCGCGAGGCACAGATGGTATTTTTGTTTAATCTGTGTCAGCAGTGCCTTCTTTCTGCTCTGATGAATAGATGCTAAAGAGGCAGTGACATTATTTGAGATAACAGAGAGAACAGAAAAAAGGGTCAGGCACAGAGAGGAAATGTCAGCACGCAGCTCCAGGGCCCCCGGCCATGGGGTGAGCCCTAACCCCATCCCACTCCATCACCCACGAAGAGGGACCCTCCAGCAGCCTCCCTATGGACACAGCCCATGCTTTTGGGAGCCAGCAGCACTCATGGGTGCTCCCAGTCCTGACCTTTCCCTGCTTGAGGGCACGGGGTGCCAGCTGTGCCCGTGTCCCCATCCTTGTCCCCGTCCCCTCCCCGTGCCCAAGGTTTTGAAAGTTAAGTATTACCGTCTGCTTTGTTGTTGCCTAACTACGACAGACAAATTGAGAACTAGTTGTCAAAATGTCAGTGCACAACAAATCAACATTCAAAATGAGTCTCAGCGCTATGTGGTGTATAATTAAAAAAAAATCCTTTTTAGAAATTTCAGCAAGCGTTGGCTCCGCTTTATATTTGTCTGTGTGATTAATAAAGGCAGCTAATTTTCAGACTTTAAAAACAGCTAGAAAATAGCTCCTAATTACATATTAGGTTCCAAGCGGCCCCCGCTGAGCGAGGCTGGTATTGGTGGGCCAGAGAATTTGGCAGGGGCTTAATTACATTCTGAGCATCATCTAATTTTAGTTAAATGTAATGTAATCAGCAGCAGATGTCTGAAATAAAATATGAATTATGAATATGATGAAATTTCATTCTTGAATAAAAAAGTAATTTGCTATTTAGTTCATTAAAGTCACAGAGGTTTATTAGGGAGCAGGTATACGGTGCGGCTGGCTTGTATTAAAATGATATTTCAGAGGGAGGAGGAAATTGCATTAGAGGTGCTAAAATATTCCATCAGGATGATGTGCCGGGGGGAGATAATGTGGGCAAAGTGATGGAGCCTGGGAGCTGGGAAGAAGCTGCACTGGGTGCTGGGGGGCAGGCACAGACCCCTGCCTGATGGGTCTGTGGTTCCCATTGGGACTGCTCTGTGGCTCCCATTGGGATGGGTTTGTCGTTCCCATAGGGATGGGGTGTGTGGTTCTCATTGGGATGAGTCTGGTTCCTATTGGTATGAGTTTGTGACTTCCATTGGGATGGATTTGTGTCTTCCATTGGGATGGGTCTGTGGCTCCCACTGGAATGGATTTGTGGCTGCCATTGGGATGGGTCTGTGGCTCCCTTTGGGATGGATTTGTGCTTCCCGTTGGGATGGGTTTGTGCTTCCCACTGGGACAGGTCTATGTCTCCTTTCCTCAGCAGGACATCAAGGCAGCTGGGGGCCGCGTGTCCCCATGGGATGCTCTCTCCTGGATGCCCATCCCTGTGGCATCCGCTCTGGTTTCATCTCTGAGGTTTAAATTGCTTTTCACTATTCCTCAGTGGCCCAGACTGACAGATAAACATCTTCTGAGGAGGGAGAGGGAGAAGAATGGCTGTTGTTATTTCATTGTGTTACAGATACTGTCATTTTAATCCATCCTGGATGCCAGGTGAAAGCCTGCTGCCAGCGCTCCATTCCCAGATTTCCTCTGGGAAGAGCAGAGCTCATTGGGCTGCATACAGGAGCCCAGTGCCTGGCACACCGTGGCACCAAGCAGCACCAAACCTCACCTCCCGTCCCCGCAGCGCTTGCCGGCGTGGGCTCTCAGTCCTCCCCTTCTATTCATCAAGGGCATGACAGCTAAAATTCATTTGAAGATGAAGAAAGTGCCGGCTAATCCTTTCTGTGAGACAGTGATAGACTAGCGGCTCGGGAAGAATTGCACAGCAGTAATGAAATTAGGCTAAAACTGCTGGCGGATAGCAGATAATTGCCCTTGTCTGTCACTAGGAATAACATCTCCCAAATCCAACACAATGATTGTTAAAGTTGCAGGAATTTATTTTATTTATTCTACGGGTTGGGGTTTGGCTTTCTTAAGACCTTCCCTGGGAAATAAATGAGTCGGAGGTGCTGCCCTTCCCCCGGCTCCCCAGGGTTGCCGCAGCTCGTTAGCCTTGACGAAGCAGGCGCGCCGGCACCGGCACCTGCTGCGCTGCAGTGCTGAGGTCACCCCAACATGGGGACATGGGGACATGGGGACATGGGGCACCCCATCCGCAAGGCTGCTGCCATCAATCAGCCCGCGAGCTTTCAGAGCCAGACCGAGAGCTTTTGGGCGCAATCCAGCCCTGGATACGGGTTCTGTGTGGTGCTGTTGTGAGCACACAAACCCCATCATCACCGCTCCAGGACTGACCAGCACCGCTTTATTTTATAATTGATCATGGGATTCAGACAGCGTGGGTGAGTAAGTGCACTGGCCAGCAACTGTAATGTTTTATACGCGAGGGCTGGCACGGGTAATTTACTGCGGCCGGCAATAACATATTTCACTTTCCGTCTCCCAGATGAAGATTACTCGTGTTTGAAAGGCCCTGAATACACAGGCAATTCTGTTTAAACGCCCGCAGCCAACCCAGCACCGTGGTCCCCATGGCACGGGCAGCTCAGCCCCGTTGCTGGGCTCGTCTCCCACCACTGCAGCCATCGGAGCCGATTAAGGATTACGGTACCATCGGCTTCGGTTTGATTGCAGATGTTTTTAATTATATCGTATAAGATCGTATTATGTAATTGCATTTATCTGATTGAAGCCTTAATTGTAGGATTTCATAATGGTATGACTGGGTAAATATACCATTGCGTCTGTTGTCCCCCAATGAAAATTAGGTGCTTCATGTCTTTATTGCATTATCCTGGAGAGGATCTTAAATTGGGAAGAAAGAAATTAGAGAAGAGGGAAGGAAGGAAAGGCAAGGTGGTCTTACCTGACCCAGTAAGCATGGTTCCCATCATGGGGTGTATGTGGGGTGAGATTTGGTACCCAGCCCTGCTGGAGGCCATCTGAGCATCACCTCACCTCCTATTCAAGCATCACGTTCCACCTGAGCATCACCTCGCAGCCAAGCATCACCTCCTCTCCAAGCATCACTTCCCACCCACACGTCACCTCCAACCCAAACATTGTCTCCCACCCAAGCATCATCTTCAGCCCAAGCGTCATCTCCCATCCAAGCATCACCTCCCACCAAAGCATCATCTCCAACCCAATCATTACCTCCTGTCCAAGAGTCATCTCCCACTCAAGCGTCAGCTCCCACCCAAATGTCATCTCCCACCCAAGCATCACCTCCAACTCAAACGTCACCTCCCTCTGAAGCATCACCTCCCACCCAAGCAGCACCCCTTGCCTCAGGCTAAGCTCCCCATGCAGACAGGGCCCTGCTGCCCAGAACTGTCCTGCCAGGTGCTGCAGGATGACTGACTCCAGCCAGGCTCTGCTAAACTGCCCTTCACCTCCGAGTGAGCACGCAGCAGTCGGTGTTTTCTGCAGTGATTTTTGCAAGATCGATGTTGCAATTATCATTTTGTTAACAGCGGCTGGTACAATACATTAAAGGTGATTACAATTAAAGAACAGGAGACCGGAAAGCCGCTGTGCCATTGGTGTGTGAGGTAGAAGCTGCAATTAGACCTAATTGGGGAACGGAGCCAAAAACCCTCCCAACGCATTCCAGAGCATCCTTGGAGCCACCGCTGGCTCAGGGCTCCATCAGCGTTTGGTGAGCAGGAGAGAGGTGGAAGAGGCACTTCTGTAAAATTAATATTTCCATTAATAACAGCGCACAGGAAAATAATTGGAAAGCCCTCTGCCTTAATTGCAGGGCACGCAATGCCTGAGAACCCTGCTAACAGAGGGCGAGGAGGGGGCAAAGAGTTGGGATGTGCAGGGCTCATTAGCTGGGCTGGGGGCTCGTTAGTGGGCAGCACCCAGAGCAGGTCCAGGATTTCCTCAGAGCCTTTTTCTTGGCCATAATCCACAACATGTGGCTCGCACGGTGCCTCTGTGCTAATGGGTTTAGGATTATCGGAATATGCGCAAATCCAGAGTCTCGCTGTCACTCTGCTCGGTGCAGTAAGGTGATTTCATTAGGATTTAGGTTTAGAGAACAGCCTCTCTCTCTCTCTCTCTCTCTCTCCATAATATTATTTTTATTCAATTACATCAGCAATTCATGAAACTTCAAAGACGTTTCATCAGCACAACCTAAATGCTGTTGGATTGCGGTATTGAAAGAAGGGAAGAGAAAGAAAACATAAGCTACGGCCCTAATGGAATTACTGAAAGGGGCTTTTTAATTAAAAACAAAGGTTGGGGATAAGGCCTATCCATAATTTAGTGCTGCTGGATGTAATATCTGCTGGTGGTTTAATTTTAATAAATGTATGTATTATTAACAGTGTGAAATGTATTTCCCCACCCGGCAAAAGGCCGAGCCGATCCCATCGATGCCGTGTAAACGTTTGAACTTGATGGCCAAGGGATGAGGACATTTCGCAGCCCATCACTCCCATGAGGCTCTCACACAGTGCTGTGGGTTTGGGGCTGGCTCGTTGCCTGTGCTGCGAGGGGATGGTGCTATCCCCATAGAGGCTGTGCTGGGAGAATCACAGAATCATGGAATCATTAAGGTTGGAGAAGACCTGCAAGATCATCAAGTCCAACTGTCAACCCATCACCACCACGCCCACTCATAGATTAATTAAGGAGCCACTAATAGAACCATTAAGGTTGGAAAAGACCTCCAAGATCACCAAATCCAACCCCAGCTTTCCCCCATCATGTCCACTGACTATGTCCCCAAGTGCCACATCTCCATGTTTCTTGAACACCTCCAGGGATGGTGACCTCACCACCTCCCTGGGCATGGCATTCCTCTTAGTTAGTCTATTAATGAGATGTAACCTCGTCCGGCATCCTTTTGGGATGAAGCACTGAGGAGATGCTGTCTGGTCAGTGTTGCCCCATGGCTCGGCACATCCCCAGTGTGATTTGGTGTGCAGTGGGGATGGCGATGGCACACAGGTCCCCACGTCTCCTTGTCCCCATCCTCGCTGCCTGGCGACGCGTGCTAATAAAAACAAATTAACTCGTATAAGCATTAATTTTTCCAGCACACATACATCCTGGCCTCATTATATCGGAGCTCCCAGGAGCCAGGGGTTTTGGCACATTGTAATGAGACGCATGCGGTAGTAAAAGTACTTCTAATCGGATTTATTTACTGTAATTGTGCTTCAAGGCACAGTGCCATCACCCGGAGAGCTGAGGAGGAAGGGGCAGCACGATGCTTGGCAGTGGAATTGGGAAAACCAAAGGGTGAGGAATGGGACTCGGTGGGTCAATGGGATGAGAATGGGGCTGTCCCCAGAACCAGGGGAGCTCCTCTGTGTGGTGCAGAGCCCTGAGGACAGAGCAATGCTCAGTGCGTATCTCTTCCCCAAGCATCCCATTCTTGCAGCCAGCCCGGGCGCTTGCAGATGCACTTCTATTATCAGAAGTACCCGAAACCACTAAAAAGTCCCAAGAGGAGGAACAGAGCCGTGAGAGCTTTTCTCTCTCTCTCACTTCATTATTGTTGCTAAGGAAACCTCTTGCCGGGATCTCATATTTAACATGTCTGCATTCATGGGGCCGCACATCCATCTTGCAGAAACTTCCCCATGAGTCCACACCCGAAGCAGACAAAGGCAGGGGATGCTCCCAGACACCATGGATGATCCAAAAGCCCATGGTTGATCTTGAAGCTCAGAGATGCTCTCAAACCCCATGGATGACACCAAAGCTCATGGATCATCCCAAAGCTCAAGGATGCTCCCAAAGCTCAAGGATGCTCCCAAAGCCAGTGGATGCTCCCAAAGCTCAGGGATGCTCCCAAAGTCCAGCTGTTTCCCAAGTCCATGGATGATCCCAAAGCCCACGGATGATCCCAAAGCCCATGGATAATCCCAAAGCTCAGGGTGCTCTCAGAGCCCAGGGGTGCCTCTGCAGCTCAGAGGGTTTCCCAGCAGTGCCATCACATCCTGTGGTGCCCCGCACCACCAAGGCCCTTTGTCTCACCCTCTCCAAGTCGCCATCTTTTTTTCTCCTCTTTTTTTTTTCCCCCTGCATTCCTCATTAAAGAAGACTACAGATTTCCCAGCCTGTCTCCTGGTTTTATATTGAAAAGGCTAAATGATATGCTGACACCTTAATTATACCCTATTGTCACAATGTAGCATGGAAATGGCGTGAGTGATATGAGAAGAATGGGTGGCAGCGTGCGTGGCAGCTCCTTTGATTCACAATGGCAGGTTGGAAGTGACACAAATGGGGGCTCACCCCCACACGTGGCATCTGCATCCTCACTGCCTGACCACACTCAGAGCTCCGTGTGCATGGGGATGGATGTTCTGGGGACGGGACAGATGGCAGTGGTTGTGCACATCCAATGGTGACGCCACAGCGGTGGCACGGGGACATTATGGTGGCACATGGCAGACCCCATCCATTCACCCATCCCCAAACCTGCCCAGGCTAGAGGAAGAAACAGCCCCGAAGTGTTTTCCATTAACAAAATGTTACCTTTAAAAGTGACACGATGCAGGAGTGACACATCAAACCCAGCCAGACGGATCGCCCAACTGAGAGGCGCTTTTCCATATGCATTCAGTGAATGCATTTGTTTTTGAAAATTAAGTCTCTGGGGAGAGCAGGCTTGGAGAGGGAAGCTTGTTCAAACAATTGTAAAATGGTTTTGTACAATAAACAGAAAAGTAGTCATTTCAGAGGCACTTCTCAGTGTGACAGGATAGGATTTCAGAGCCGACGTGTGACGCACAACAGTGGCACGCTGCATCGCAGGCACTGCAGGGCTGGTGGCTTCCCTGGCTCCTGTGCTGCGTCTCCATGTCCCATCTCTGTGTCCCATCCCTGTGTCCGATTCCCACGTCTCATCCCTGTGTCTCATCCTTGTGTTCCATTCCCTCTCATCCCCATGTCGTGTTCCCACATCCCATCTCCATGTCCCATCCCTGTGTCACATCCTCTTGTCCCATCCCTGTTTCCTAACCCCTTACATTCCCTGTTCCATCCTTGTGTCCCACCCACATATTCCATCCCCATGTCCCATCCCCGTGCTCCAGTCCCATGTCCCATTCCTTTGTCCTATCCGCATGTCCCATCCCTGTGTCCCATTCCTGTGTCCCAGCTGCATGTCCCTGCCCTACATCCTGGCCCCATGTCCCAGCCCTGCAGATGTCAGTAGCTCGAGTTGGTCACTGCAGAGCAAAGCAGAGATACGTGTCTCAGCTCGATGTGCCATGCCATGCTGCACCACGCCATGCCATACTGTGGGTGCCCAGGCCTGGCAGGGCACTGGCTGCAGGCCTGAATGAGTTTCAGGTGAGTAAAGAGCCAGGAGCCAATTTACATGCAAATGTCCTTATTAATCAAGGACAAGAGGAGGAATGAGCAAAAAAACACCAAATACAAGGGCAGAGTGTTTTTTACACCGGATGCTTTTCAAAGTTGTTAATGAGGCATCAGCAGCTCTTTTCATATCCCAATGATTTGCTGTCTGAATTCCTTAAGGATTCTCTCCCTCCCAGCCCCAGTGCCTCCCCTTCCCTCAGCCTGGCCAGCATCCCAGCAGCTGCAGGGAATCCAGAGCAGCAATGGGATGAAATGAGAGTGATAAACCACACTGCTCTGCTGTGGTGAGCATGCACCTGACCCCGTTCCAAGCCCCTGAGTGGGATCCATCATCCCGAGAGCAGAACAGGGACATGGATGGCACTGGGATGCTCAGGGGTATCAAGAACCTTGGGATGGATGCTCCGGGATATCAGTGACAATGGGATGCTCAGGGTCATTGATGGCACTGGGATACTCAGGGACATCGTAACACTGGGATGCTCAGCGACACTGACGGCATTGGGGTGTTGATCTGGTATTTCACACAAAAGCCCCAGGATCACCCCAGGTCTGCCAGGTCCCCCCCACCCAACCCCACGGATGCACTGCAGAGCCAGAATTCAAAACCACTCCCAAAACACAAAACCAGTCAAAATAAAATAGACTCGTTACAGTGAAACCAACCTGAACAAACAAACCCTGCCACGATTCAATTAATGAAGCGGTTAAGCATATCATATCGTTAAGCAAAGCAATGCAGTCTTTTGATGTGCTAATCACGCTTGTGCCAGGCAAAAAGAACTGAAAAGGAATAAATCCAGGGGTCCCACATAGAGTAGGGGCAGCACCGGTGCCCCCAACCCATATAGGGTCCCTGGGGTGGCTGCATCCCCCATGGCACAGCGCTGGCTGCCGGCCCCATAGCATACCACGGCCACTGCAGATAGTGCCATAAATCACAGTGACACCTCCTCTTGATAGGACAGTGACGATGACAGGGGCTATTTATCTGTGTGTCACCAGAAGGGAGGAATGGGGAGATACAGAGGGGGCTTCGGGGCTTGGAGTGGGGCTTTGCCCTGGAAGCAATGGGGATCCCAATGGGACCAATGGGGATCTCAGTGGTGCCAATGGGGATCCCAGTGGGGTCAGTGGGGATCTCAATGGGGTCCGTGGGGATCCCAATGGGGCCAATGGGGATCTCAGTGGTGCCAATGGGGATCCCAGTGGGGTCAATGGGGATCTCAATGGGGCCAATAGGGATCCCAGTGGGGCCAATGGGGATCTACCCAAGGATGCAAAGGGAATCCCATTGGAGTCAATGGGGATCTCAATGGGGCCAATAGGGATCCCAGTGAGGTCAGTGGGGATCTCAGTGGTGCCACTTGGCATCCTAATAAGGCCAATAGGGATCCCAATGAGTTCAATGGGAATTTCAATGGGACCAATGGGAGCAGCAAAGCAAAAAAGGGCTGTGACCCACGGCACTGGGAAATTGCCACCAAAGCCAACAGAAAGTTGGTTCACACAATTCCCCGCCACAAACAGTCTCCCCAAATGAATGTGAAAGTGTCTCTGAATCAATTCATTGGTTTTATCAGGGGCCCAAGGTAAAGGTTAATGGCACTCCGATGGATCCCATCTGAATTGTAAATCCTTTCGGAAGGGCTGGAGGAGTGCTGCGCAGCCATTGTGCAGCCTGACTTCGCGTAGAAATTGAATAATTGATGTAATTTGAATAACACTAGGATTTGTAATGATATTGAAATGTAAAGATAAAAAGGAATGTAATCAAAAGCTGATAGCAAACAGTTGTTAATATGCACTTTGGGGCAGGCGCGTTGCGAGGAATGTGCCATTTGAAGTGTGTGCTGAAAGCACGTTTAATGAGCGGGGAAAGGGAAAGGGAATGACGAAAGGAACCCATATTCATAAATAAGATGCAAAATTTTCTCCCGACTCAGCAGAGCTAACGGGGAGAGAGCGGATAATTATTTAAATGCAAAATCATTATAATCCCAAATTGTGGCTAAAGGAATTGATTGCTTTGCTTTTTGCTTTGCATCCGGCGTTCAGGCGGAGCAGGACCACGTGGTGGCCATCCCTGTCCCCAACCCCACGCTGCAGGGCTGCTGTCATCCGCTGTCCCCTTCTTGTGCTGTGCTGTGGGGGATGCACCCATGGGTGCCACATCTGGGGACACAATCCCAGGTTCTGGTACTGCTTTGGGCTGTCAGCCTCATGTCCCCATGTCCTCCTGTTTCTGCATCCCCCCCTCTCCATGTCCCCATATCCCCATGTCTCCATGTCCCCATGTCCTCATTTCCACATCTCCACATTACTGTGTCCTATACCCCCACACCCCCTGTTCCCAACTCCCTGTGTCTCCATTGTCCCCACATTCTCATGTCCCCATGTCCCTCTGTCCCCTGTACAGTGGGGATTGACACCATCTGCCCACACCATGGGGTGTCCCCCGGTGCCGCTCACTGCAGCCTTCTCGTTGATGGCAAATTGAGCTCATTCCATTGATTTTTTTTCTCTTTTTTCCTTTTTCCACGCTCAATGAGCATTAAAATTAAAGCTGAGCTCAGCCCCTTGGTGGCAGGGCCCTGCAGCTGGGTTGCTCCCCATTTGGGGTGGAGATGGCAGTGCTGGTGTCCCCTCTGGCTTTGGGACTGTGCTATCACTCTGCCCCTGCCACCCCTGTGACACCCCCAGACGGAGGGAAATTTGGATGCATTAATTTACTTTACGTGTATATTACTTTATTTTCATGGCTTAACAACATTTTCAGCTTCTACCCACTGGAGTGGAGGCAGCTGTACCCCACGTATCCCATAGACCCCCATGCAGCCCATGAATCCTATGCAGCCCATGCATCATGTTCAATCCCATGCATCCCATGCATCCTGTGCCTCATGTTCACCCCACACACCCCATGCACCCCGTGCATCATGTTCATTCCATGCATCCCATGCAACCCCTTGCATCCTAAGCCTCGTGTGCATCCTACACAGCCCCATCCCACCCATGCACCACGGTGACAAAGAGCAGCATAAGGACTTGCGGAAGTTCTGTGAGCTGTGTTTGCCCAGCAGCCTCCAGGCGCTGTTTGTAGAGAGAGGTTATTAAATTGATTTTTTTTTTCCCTTTACATGCTCGATGAACATTAAAATTAAAGTTCTGCTCAGCCTCCCCTGGGGCTGGAAGGGCTGGGCTTGGCAGAGGTGTGTGGACACGTCAGCACCGTGCGATGGTTGGCCAGCATCGAGTGCTGTAGGGTTAGGCAGGGCTTCCATCATGCCAGCTGTGTGCTGTCAGTGGGGCTGACATCTGCAGCATCGCTGTGCTTGCTCCCAGCCCATGCCACAGTGGGGCTATGTGTGTCCCTCCCGCATCCCCACCTGCATCCCTGCCCCCATCCCGTACCTGGAAGGGGCCAGCAGGGATGTGCTCAAGGATTTGGGTCTCAATGAGGGGCCAGGGTGGACAATGGCTCCTAAAAGGGTTCCCAGGCTGGTAGCCCTCAGGGTACTTGGACTGAGCAGTCCTGAAGGACAGCAATGTTGCACCCCACGTCCCCACGCTGTGGTGGCATCCTGGCGGGCAGCAGTCCTCCCCCATCATGGCCAGCCATCCGCTCGCCGTCAGAACGGATCAGGCATGGAGGGAACGTCTTTAGCTGAGAGCCAGCTCCGTCTCCGATAGCATTAAAGGAACTATTGACTGAGGACGCAAGTGGAAGTCAGTAGCGATTTAATTAGGATGAGTGATTTCTGACATCCGCCTTCACAGCAGGAGCGGGGGGTGTTGGTGCCATGCGGGGACTGGGATGAGCGAGAGGGTCACAGCCCTGTTGTGGGGCACAGCTGGTATCCGGTATAGCCAGTATGGGGCACATCAGGAATGGGGTGTATCTGGAGATGGAGCACATTTAGTAATAGGACACATCAGGTAAGAGACGCATCTGATATGGGATGTGTGTGGTGAATAGGGCACACCTGGTAATAAGGCACACCTGGTTATGGGGAACATCTGGCAATAGGGCATATCTAGCAATGTGGCCCGTCTGGTAGGGGAACATCAGGTATAGGATATTTCTGGAGATGGGGCACATCTGACATGGAGCACATCTCGTTAATAGGGCACATCTGGAACAGGAAACATTTGGTATGGAGTTTATCTGGAGATGGGGCACGTCTGGTGATGGGGCACTTCTGGGCACTGCTCAGGGCAATTCCTGCAGCACAACGGATGCCCCCCCAGCTCATCCCCACCACTTCTCCCCCAACCCCAGCTAGAAGGACTCAAATCATCGCCTAATTTAGAAAAATGACGGGGAGACGCTTTTCCACTGACACAGTCACTACTGAAAATTTACTTCAAGGTTCATTGTTGGCAATGTCAAAAGTGATGAAAACCAATAAAAAGAACCAGCACAGCATGAATGTCTGGGTGACAGCATGCAGGGGGGGGGGAGTGGTGGGGGGAGGCGGCCCCAGCCCCCTCGCTGCTGCCTGAGCCTGTACAGATAAAAGGTAATTGAAATGTTAGTTCCATTAATATTTCAGTGTGCCCCATATCTGACAGCCGCGCTCCTTCAGCGTGCCCAGCCCTGTCTCTTTAGGGTGCTGCATGGGGAGGTTTCCCACAGCCACATTTAGGTGCTGGGCAGGGCTGGGTGGCTCAGGGGGTGACAGCAGCACAGGGTACAGTGCTATATGGCACATGATCTCGTGGATATGTGGGCACACAGAAAGCATTACATGAACACGTGGCCAAATGGCCAAATGGGCGCATGGGCGCAGTTCCACGAACACATGGCATAGCTGGTACACGGCACAGTGGCACATGGCATACTGGTACATGGTGCATCCAACCTGGGATGTTCTGTGGTTCTCTGATTCGATATGGATACACGGCACAACTGGTGCATGGCACACCAGCAAGTCACACGCCACGCAGACACCTCCCGCGTCCGACAGCTCTCACGTCTCTGAGCCTGACTCGCCCCATCCTCATTTATATCAAAGCATTACGCAAATTAAATTGTTTGCAAAGCACTGTCTGCGTGTCTGCTTTATGCCTGCTTTGGGAAAACACGCCGCCGCCGAGGCTGTGCGGATGTGCCATTTTGTTGAGTTTTCCCTGTAATGCGTGTTCAAAGGCTGAGCCGGCCCCACGCGCCCGCCATCAGCGCTGCGCCTGCCGCGAGCATCAAAGCGCCGTCGGATCCCGAGCCCGCCTGTAAGCACCTGACAGCAAACAGAGCGGGCCTGGCGCAGTGTGGGGAGGGTGTCTGCTGCTCTCACGTGCTCCAGCTTCAAGTCTGAAGGCTGCAGGTGGGCGCTGGGAGCTGGTGATGGGGGAGCGTGCGAGCAGAACGGCTGTGCCAGGGGACAGCACAGGTCGAGTTACCCATTTGCTCAAGTGACTTTCTGGCTTCTGCCACCCTCTGGCTCATGTCGTCCAGTGGATCTTGTCACCCATCAGCTCATGCCACCAATCAGCTCATGCTACCCCTTGGCTCACGTCACCCATTTACTTGTGTCACCCTCTGGCTCATATTATTCACTGGCTCATGCCACACTCTGGCGCTCATCAATCCCTGGCTCACGTCACTCATTGACTTGTGTCATCCACTGACTCATGTCACCTCTTGGTTTGTGCCACCCTGCAGCAGAAATGCTGAGTTACGGCTTGAACAAGTGATTGAGCACCTGGTGGGAAGGCAGGGCCAACCCAGGGAAGCTCAGGTGTATGTAATGTACCCGAGTGATCAGAAGGGATGGAGCCAGGATCCACCCCTTCCCAGATCTCATTTAAGGGTTGGCAGTGGAGGCAAGGGGGTCTTGCTGGAGATCTCTGTGTACCTGTGCCCTTCTGAAGGTAAGCAAGTTCTTCCCTTTATTTCTGTGCCCATTGCTGTTGCATTTGAGCAAATTCTCACTTGCTGCAGCCTAGGACTCTGCTGTCACTGCTGTGCTTTCTATCATGTTACACACCCATTGGGTCTTGTCACCTACCAGCTCTTGTCACCTACCAGCTGATGTCACACACTGACTCATGCCACACCCTGGATCTTGTCAATCCCTTGCTTGTGTCACCCGTTGGCTCATGCCACCCCACTCTCAGCTCTGCTCCTGCTGCTCCCAATGCCATCACAGCCCCAGGGCTCTGAGCAGCCCTGGCCAGAAAAGCAAACAAACCAAATAAACTCTCTCCACCAAATTGCTTCCCATAAATCCTTCGCTCCCTGCCGTGCTCTGCAAAAAGTGCTTTTTCTTCCCAGCAGACGGGCAGTGGCTGTGAATGGCCACATCCCACTGGCCCGGTGGCCCGGCGGGGACGTTTGTCACCGTCTGCCGGAGCAGCGACATGGGGAGAGAGGATGGGAAATCAATATGGAGACTGCGAGCCGCGGGACTCAGGGACCTGCTGCGCCAGGACCTTTTATTGAATTTGTGATCTTCTTCATTGTTCCTCTGCTGTTTTGTATCCCCTTCTTGTTTTTATGGTGCAGAATTGGATTTGACTCGATTTTCCTTCATATTGCGCTGCAGCCAGCCTGGCGCGGCAGCACCACAAGCCCCAGCCCTGTGGTGATGCCTTGGTCTCACCCTGGCACCTCCTGGGGTGATGGGGTTATTTGTGCTGGCAAAAATTGGATTAGAAGGCGAGAGAGCAATCGGGGACTGCTGAATTGCTAAGGCACTCTGTGCAGCAGGATCTGCTGCAGTTGTCTTGGTCCTGAGCCACGGTAATTGTATTCTATGAAATATTTATTCATTTTCATTTCAATTTCGTTTCCAACTTGTATTTCCTATAAAATGATGTGGAAGGGGAGGAAAAAAAAAAAAACACATCCTCAGCGCATTTATCATCATAACAGGTTTCTTCCCAAACCTTTCCCCAAAGTGGCACTGGCGGGCAGGACCACACAGTTCTGCTGTTCCTGCACCTCGAAGCGTTATCTATCATCATGCTGGGGGGGCTGGGGTTGCAGGATCCAACACAGCCTCCAGTAAAATGCCCCAAATCCTCCATGCATCCCTGGGATGGCTGTAAGGGGATCACATCTGCCAACGGGGCCGTAAATTCCAGATGATGACCATATCATCTCCATCCCCATCGATGTGAAAGTGTTTCCCTGGTTATTATTATTTCCAGGCTGATCGTAGGCGCTGTCTGATAACAGCTGATTGCTTCTCCTCCCATTTGCATACAATAAATATCACCGTCGAAGCGTGCATGGGAGAGCTGAACCGTGCTCATGCCTTATTTATGAGAAATAAACACGAGATCAAGTTTGCATAATCAACGCATCTTTAATTTGTGAGCTCTTCCACTTGGGTTTCGGGCTGCAATCAGACCCCACGTGTGCGCGTGGCAATCAGGTTGGAAATGTCTTCATTAAGCACCTGTCATATCCCAGATCCCATTTTAAACTTCTGATAGGAAGCAATGGAGTCACCATCCCTGGAGGTGCTCAAGGATCGTGGAGATGTGGCACTGAGGGATGTGGTTTGTGGGCATGGCGAGGTGAGTTGGGCTTGGGCTCAGAGATCTCTTCCAACCTTAATGACTCTGCGATTCCATGACTGCTCAGTTCAGCACTGGGCCATGGCCATGATGGGTCCATTGGTTCCATCTCCTCAGCACTGGGGCTGAGATCCCACACGTGCTTCTGAGAAATTCCCTTTGCTGCCATTAAAGCAGATTTTCACTTTGCTATAATTTGTCGATCTTCGCTTCCTTCTGCATGCTAATATATGCAAAAAAAACACCGGGGCTCCTATTAAAATGCCATGCAAATCTAATGAAATTAATGTTGGCAACAAATATTACCTAATGGAAGAGCCTCCAGGAGGAAAGAAAAAAAAGAGTGCAAATATATATTTGCACATATTTAAAGGACTCTGTCAAGTATTTTAGCTTCGCAGTTTAGGTTTTATTAAAAAGGAGGGGGAGGAAACGCCGAGTGTTTGCTGAGCCCAACATGAGCAGAAGGGCTTTCATGAATTATATTTTTAATTTCAATGAAAACTGTTGTTAATATAATTGAGAGCCTCTCAGCTATGCTCGTGGAGAGGAGCCTGGGGTAGAGGTGGAAAATGTAGCGCGTCCATTCAGTGAGCAAGGCACAGAGCAAGAACCCTGAACAGTGAGCATCCCACCCAGTGAGCTTCCCATCCATGAAGCATCCCATCCATTGAGCGTCCCATTCATGGAGCATCCATGGAGTAATCCATCCACTGTGCATCCCATCCATAGATTACCCTATCCAGTGGGCATGGCACATCATGGTACAGCTCAGCACAGCTTCCACAAGGCAACAGCTTCACAGGTTCCCTTTTGCTGGACACTGGGAGCAGTGACAAAGAGCCATCCCTAGATGAGGACACCCAATTACACGTCTATTAACGTACATGTTAATGCTCTAAAGCTATCCAGCAATGACAGCTTATTATAAGCTTATCTTTCACAGAAGGATACTCCTTCTTGTGTGCAATTACAGCAGCTACTACTAATTCCTCTTTAAAGGAGCCCTGGCAGGTAATAGCTGCCCCTAAATTTAAGATTTGCAATAAAAAAAAAAAAAAAAAAACAACCCTAAGACCCTCGTGCAAATATTCTCATTAATTATTTTGTGTTTGGAGGGTTTTCAATTTCAATTTGCACCAGGCACAGCACGTGCTTCCAACCCAGGTTCCCTCACAGCTCCCAGATCCCACCAAACATCTCTGCAAAACTGTCACCCCTCCATGCAGTGTCCTCACTGTAGTGGAACCCATCCATAAGACTCCTGAGCAGAGTCTCTAAAAATGGGATGGTGCAGGAGGGGACTGTGCACCCACACAGCTGGGCTGGTGGCTGCAGCGAGCAGTAATAATAGATTTTATGATCCATAAAAGCCAACTTTAATGCTTGTATCTGTGGTGTAATGGCATTAAATGCTACTGGCGGGCAGCCATCCTGTCTGCCAAGGAGAGGCCCTGCTGGTGTGCTTTGCTTCCCTGTGTGCTGCTGTTGTGCCCACAGAAACAGACACAGACTGGAGGGAAACCTGCTGCTGGGTACTGGGCTCTGGGAGCCTGGTGGTTACAGGTTCCCATCCCTGTTTCCCATCTCATCCATGCCTTCATCCCCATCCCCATCCCCATCCCCACCTCCATCCCCATCCCTGTCCCCATCCACCATGCAGCTGTTCCCTGGAAATCCAGATGCTGATCCCACATATATATATTACATGCATCTCCATACACAAAAATACGATGTTCATATCTATGTTTTTATACTAACACAAGGTTCATTTTTAACCGTTTCCAAAACCAGAGGCAGAATCCTCTCTGGAAGCCTCCATGAGCAGCTCTGAGCCTCAGCACTGATTCATGGCTTCCAGCTTGTCCAGACCTAGCCCCCATGGGCTGAACTCTGTTTTCATTTTGAAAACCAATATCATCCTGCTCTCACCCATTTCTCTTCCCAAGTCTGAAATTGCCCAAGCGGTACCCGCTCAGCTTTTCCAGAAAGGATTGTTCAATATTTCTCCCAGAGCCATGGGATGGCTGATGTTGGTGAGCGCATTAAACAGAGGTATAAATTTGTAATGAGAGCCCTGAAATGAATGGTTCTTATCATTTATGGATGGAATAATTAAAGATACTGTACTTGAAGGTTTTACATGGGACTGTAAATTGTGATCTGGGTGAGGGAGGGGATGAGCAGAGTCAAAGCAGCATCTCCTGGCCCAGGTGACACTGCTGCTGGTGGCCAAGGGGACATCCCAACCTCTCCCTGTGGTCCCCTTGGATGGCTCCCAAGCTCGTGAGCTGGGGGGTCCAGTCATGGGGCTCCCCATGGGGCACTGTGGGTGCAGGGAGCACCCCCAGCACGACCCCAAGCCCCCAGCACCCTGTCACCCGTCCTATTTTAACTCCAATCATCTAAAATACTGTCACCATGGCAACCGCTGCAGGTGAGACTCATTACAGTTAATCCTCTAATTACTAACTACCTCTTCAATCAGTTGTAATTACTTTGGGGACACAGTTAACCTCTCATTAGAAACGCATGGCCACGTTTTACCAAAAGCACAAACAGTGACATGCCTAGTAATTTAGCACCAAGGCACTCAAGGCCACTCGCTGCCTTTTATGCCGCCACAATCTCATCCCTGTCATTAACCAGGAATGGTTGTCATGACAATTAATCATTCAATCCCTCATCAGCAACTTTTGCCAAATGTCACCCTGCTCTTGATCAAATGAGAAGGGAAAATTAAATGAATCCATTCAGCACCCTGGCGTTTGGTCCTGGTTTTTTTTTTTTTTTTTTCCCTGGGTTTAGTGGGGAACTTGGAGATGGCCAGGCCACGCTCCTTCGTCCCACTTTGGTCAGCTGTGCCAGGGGTTGTGGGCAGCAGGTGCCACTGAGCAGCCCCCAGGGGTGAGGGTCCCTTTGTGACCCTTGGGGCTTCATGACCTCGTCACGGCAGGGCCATTGCCAACAATGGAGCATCACCAGCTTCTGCTATAGCCAGCCATATGTGACACCTCTAGATGTGACATCCCTAGATGTGACACCCCCAGATATGCTGCAGTACCTTGGCCAGCACTGGGTTAAAGCTGTTAAGCCTCCTGACCGCAGCGCTGCTCCTCTGCTGTGCCCCAATTTTGCAAACAATCCTATCTCCAATCATTTTCTTTTTAAACCTGTAATTAGCTAGAAGTATTTGCTGCATGCAAATCCCAGTCCTTAATTGCCAGCGCTAACCTTGAGCTGCGCCAGAGCTCCTGGTGGCACGGCCTCATCCCCTTCCCCACCCCCATCCCCATCCCATCTCCATCCCATCCCTGTCCCCACGGCTTTCCCAGACCCCCCAGTGGCCACCAGCTATGCACCAGTTGCCCAGCTCCAGGATAAGGACTTGGAAACCCTGGAAGGGACAAGTTCCCAGACGTTACTGTACCAGACCCTGCTTGGGATGTAGGACTTGTGCCCAGGGATCCTGCTCTCCTCTTCCTCATCTCCAAGGGATTTTTACCCAAAAAAGCAAGTTGGCCATTCACTGGCATGGCTGTGTTTGGAACAGATGTGCATTGGCCCTGAGGCTGGCTGCTGGCCAAGGGTGGCTCCTGGGGCACCAAATTGCATTGCCCCAAAGCCACGGTTCATCCCAAGTGGGTTTTCATGGCTGGGGACAGCGTGACATGGTTTTTTAGGGGATATAATCTGTCAGACCGGAGGTTGCGGCAGGCTGGGGAGCGCTGAATTCATTCCGCCTAATTACCAGGGAAGGGGGGAAGTTTCGCTGCGACTCAATTATAGGAAATTGTAAAATCGCATTAGGAAAGTTGGCATTTAAAGGCTGATGCGTTTGGACAGTGCGTCTCTCTCTGACTCAGGGAAATTGATTATCCGTCAGAGGGCCACGCGGCGAGCACCGCGGGTGCTGCGTGCGCTGCTTCCACTGCACGCACTGTGCACACTGCATGCACTGCATGGGGCCGTGCCCAGTTGGGGCCATGCTGCTCCCATGGGGCTGTGGTGAGCCAGCACAGCTCAGTGCTTTCATAACCTCAACTGTGAATTCCTGTCCTGTTTGCTCACACGTGCGTGCAGCCGCCCGAGTGATCCCATCTGCTGCCCAAAGCCCCCAGCACTGGCACCAGTGCCTGCCTCATTGGGTCATTCTAGACTGGGGGCAGGGTGGATGATAGATGTCATTCAGCATCACCTATGACAGCCCCATATCCCATCCCATCTCATCCCCACCGCATCCCCATCCCATTCCCATTCCATCTCATTCCCATCCCCATCCCCATCTCCATCCCCATCCCCATCTCCATCCCCATCTCCATCCCCACCCATTCCCATCCTCATCCCATCCCTTGGTGCCATAGCTTTGGGCATCGTTGGCACCTGAGTCTCCTTCCCACCAAGCTTCTGATTAATTCCCAGAAATCTGCAGTGCGCAAATGAATAATAATACTGATGAATGCTAATTGGTGAACTGCGTCCTGACTAATTGATTTGTCGGCATGGTGGCACAGAGGGGCTCTGTTAACATTGCATGCCCCGCCGGACCTTGGACTGAGGATGAGGGAGGATCACACATCTAATATTGACCTGAAGACTGGATGGGACTGAAGGGATGCTTGCTGGGGAGGGCATGATGCTGCTGTCCTGCCACCTACAGCTCCTAGCAGCTCCAGGCTGCCTGGATGGCCAGGGAACATGGTTGAAGCTGAAACCGCTCAAAATGCTATGATTTCACCCAATGTGGTCTTGTTTTTTTGGTTGAAGCTGAAATGCTCAAAATGCTATGATTTCACCCAATGTGGTCTTGGGAGTTGTTTTTTTTTGTTTGTTTTTGTTCTCCAGGGTGACAAACAAGGGAAGAAGTTTGTCTTCAAGGGATACAGCAGGGGTGCTCCAGGAATGTCTTAGGGTGCTCCAGAGATGCTTTGGAGATGCTCTGGGAATGCTTTGGGGATATGCAGTGATGCTGTAGAGATCCTCTGGAGATTCTCTGGGGATGTGCAGTGATGCTGCAGGGATGCTCTGGGGATAACCCCGCAGATGCCAACAGCCAGCACCACCTTGGTGCTTCTGTGATGCCAGGAGGGACTTGCTGGGAGCAGGGATGGTGCAAGGAGGCCCCATTTCAGCCGCTGCTAGAAGGGGACAGTCAGAGAAGCCAGGGCTGGGATCCAGCCCCTCTCCCATCCTAGGGGCGACATCCCCAGGGTTGGCAGTTCCCAGATCCAGACACTGTCTCCCACAGAAGGGGGGCTCATGGGACACCCCCTGCCCACTTGTTGCTGCTGAGCTCTGCCTGCAGGAGCAGGGCTGGAGCTCCGCCGCTCCCTTTCTCTCTTCAATTCTTTATGGCACTGCATCTTTAATAGCTTTACAGAGCCCATTTAATGTGCTCCGAGACATGAAGTGCTGTCTAATCAGCACATTTAGGAGAATTGCCCACATCCTGGTCTCTCTGCCATAAAACAGTGCCCACAGAAGCATCTGTAATTAATGCTTTTTTCGCTCACTCGCTCTCTCTCCTCCTGAATCAATTTATAAAGCACGGACTTCCTCTGAGCTGGAGCTTTTAGGCTGTTTTACTCCAGCATCCGAGGTGACTAGGCAGCACTCGTCAATTAAGCAGCTGTGTATAATGGATGCTTCAGAGTAAAAAACAGTCTGATTCCCAGAAATGATCAATGCGTATTTTTCTCACAAAAACACACGCTCACACGCACACACACTGGGCTCCTCTTCCCCTCCGAGGGTTGAAAGAGGCCACCAAGAAAGGAAAAAGAAGGGGGGTGGGGAGTGGGTGCAAAAAAGCAGCTTTTTTCTCCTGCCTTTGAAAGGTAAAAGATAAAACAGGGTGAGAATTAGGGACAGGGCTAATTGCTATAATCCGCCTAATCGCCTGGCGGAGGTGGAGACCTGCTTGCTGTCACCTGGAGCCACGTGAGGTCCCCAGGAGAAGGAGCTGAGCGGATGGCAAGGGCTGGCCATGGCCTTTGGGGGCAGGTGGGGGCTGTGCCAGGGCCCTGAGTAATTCATCATCCCCATCCCATCCCAATCTCCATCCCCATTTCATCCTATCCCATCCCCATCCCCATCCAATCCCATCCCTTGCCCCATCCTATCCCATCCCTACCCCATCCCCATCCCCATCCCTATCTCCATCCCATCCCCATCCCATCTCATCCCTACCCCCATCCCTATGCCTATCTCATCCCACCTCCACATCCCACCCAATCCATTTCCCCCCCTGGGGCTGCCCAGAGAAAGTTTGCACGTTTTATGGTGTGAGCCAGAGCCAGCTCCTAATTGAGAACAAGCAAATAAAAAGGGAGAGGAAGGCTCCTTCCTTCCCATCTGAATGGCAGAGGAATAAGCAGGCGCTGCCTTTGTGCCTCCCATTTGATTTTGGGAGACTTCAAAGCTCCCACTGTATAGGGGCCGGCTGCATTTGCTCTTTTTCCACTGGGATCAAAGCCCCACAGCAGGGGGACACCCATAAATGCTTGTAAAGCTCAGCAGTGCATGACGCCAACCCTGGCCCCCTCTGCTCCCGTAGAAGCCAAACCCACGCTTGGTCATGCACCCAATACCAGAGATGTGATGGGTGTCACTGTGTGGGCAATCACTGCCCAAGAGAAATGAATGGAGCATCTCAGGAACCAGCGGGATGGGTGCACAGATGGAGGGTTCCCAGTCTTTTTCCTTGGTTTCCAAATTCTTTCTAATAAATCCTTCCTGGGTCTGAAGCCTCCAGAGCCCAACCTCGTGCTTGCCCCGACCTTTGTTGCGCTGGGGATGCTGGTGCCTCTGCCTCTGTCTGCCCTCTGCTCTGAGTCTCCATAACCAGATTTATGGCTGAAGGCTGGAATATATCACATGGGGACAGAGCTGTTCGTATGCTGTATACATCTTCATTCATCTTCCTGCCGCGTTCGCAGTGCCCGAGATGTCGGGAAGGCAATCCCATGTCCAAACAGGATGGGATGGGGATGGGCTCCTTCCACTCCTGATCTTATTGGAATAAACTGAGGGGAGTGGGGCTGGACCCAGTGAGATGGGCATAGATGGGCAGGAAGAGGGACAGACAGATAGGGACGGGCAGTGCATGGGCAAGGCTGGGCCTGGATGGGCAGGATGTGGAATCATAGAATGATTAGAGTTGGAAAAGACAGCTAATGAGCAAGGATGGGCAGAATACAGGCAGAGACAGGCAGGGAAGGGAAGGGCATGGGTAAGGATGGGCAAGGATGGGCAAGGCATGGGCAGGACATGGGCAGAGCATGGGTTCCTTCACACCATGTCAGCATCTCCCACTGCCGCCGCCTTTCCAGAGGTCGCGGATCAGCTGTAATGACTCTTGAAGTCTGAATTTGTTTGCCTGAGGCAGTCTGCTGAAAATTAATATGCACAGTGGCGGGATCCTTCTTATCCAGCACGGATGTCATTTCAGAAGCGGTTTGAGTGAGGGGAACATAAACCAAAGCTGAGCATATCTGACACGGGAGCGGCGCGGGAGACAATGCTCTTATCAAGAGGAGAGACACCAACAACCGGGCTTTATACATTTTTAATAAATCATTTTAAATTCTTGACTGTCAAGAGAATCGAATCAGGTGGAAGGGAAATACACCGGCATCCCTGTTCTGTCTCTGCACGGTCCTAAGCGGACCCCCAGGTTGTGGTGGAGGTAATCTGCATCCAGTGTCCTGGGGACCCACTCAGGACTGTGCTCTGACAAGTCATCTCCCCACACACACTGGGGTTATTGGTGCCAAGTGCTGATGCCCCCATGGAAAACGTGCCAGGTGATGCGTGGCTGCTTGGGAGATAATGCAGGCTGCCCCAGGACCTGGCTGGAAGAGAGATTTGTTGCAGATGAATAACTCACAGCATCTATAAATAAACCAGGGGGGTGGGAAAGAAAAAAAGGACAAACACAGAGCACATGAGCTTCTGCCTCTTTGACCCCCAGCACCCCAGTGCCAGCACGGAGATGCCTTGGGACATAGAGCCTGGATAGAGATGTGCATCCTGCAGTGTCTTCTTGCCCAAATTGGGGTTTCCTGTACCCTGGAGCAGACCTTGGGCTGACCCCTGGTGCTTGAGGTGCTGCTGGGGCTCAGCAAAGAACAGGATGGGAGTGGTTTCTCTCCTTGGGCTCTGCTCTGGGGCATGCTGAGGACATTTGGGATGTGGGGGGTGCTGGGGAACAAGCCCATGGCTAGAGGGTGGCAAATCCCCCAGCACAGTTTGGGGAAAGCCCTACTCCTGCCCTGCTTTTTCCTCTTCCTCCTCCTTCTTCCTCCTCCTTCTCTTCTTCCTGCTCTTTTCTCCTCCTCCTTCTCCTCCTCTTCCTCTTCCTCCTCCTTCATCCTCTTCCTCCTTCATTCTTCTCCTATTCCTCCTCCCCCTTCATCCTCCTTCATCCTCCCCCTTCTTTACCTCCTCCTCCTCCCCATTCCTTCTCCTCCTTCTTCACACTCAGCTGCCCCATTCTCGGCTCTCCATTTGCTTCCCCAACAGATGTTGGTGCCTCTCCTCTAAAGAGCATTTGAATGCTGGAATCTCTCTCAGCCCCCAAGACCAGCAAGCAAAAAGCTTGACATTTCCCATCAGCATCAACGTCACTCGCCCCAGTGCCCCGCACAGCCTGCTGCCATCCACCCAGCATCAACACCACCTCTGGGATGGAGACAAGGTGATGGCACCAGAACGCCACCACCCATCACCCCTGTGCCCCCTCCCTGCCCTACAGCCACGGACCTTTTGCTGTCATGGGGCTGGTGTCCTTTGAAGATGCTGTTGGAAATGAATGGGAATGCTTTTCCCTGGGGACAGAGGTGTTTTCTGCCTTGGGATGTGCCATGTGTATGGATGGACAAGAGATGGACAAGGGCTGTCCCCCAGGCAAAGGACCCCAAGTGTCCCCCCTGCAGCAAAACAGGGAGCATAGGAGCCCTCAAAGCATACAAAGTGGATGTGACCTTATTAAAGTTGCCAGGTGGCACAGGGGTGGGCGCTGCCCGCCCATAACGAGGTGCATTAATTAACGGGAGGGAGGCGCAGCCCACCCCTGGTGTCCTTCAGCCTCTCCTTTGTGTCCAGGAGGACTTTGAGCAGGGCAGGAGCCAGCGATCCCAAATATCGATGCCGGCCCCAATCAATGCTATCTCCTTTTTCCATGCCCATGAGCTCATTGATTTTTTTTTGTTGTTACCTCTCTGTTTATGTAATGTCTGAACTTTGCACAACTGAACCGTTTAATGTGCAGAAAAGAGCCCTGTTGCCATGAAAACGGACCTGCAAATGACAGCATGAATGCTGAGATATCCCTGTTTTATTGGACCATACTGAATGTATTTTAACCTTGATAAGTCAATAACTTTTCGTACAAAAGGAACCAAAGCAGATAGGCTTTCAGAGCCTTGAATGCATTTAAACCAGAGAGTAATGGCCCGGTTTTAATCCCCTGGAAATCTTTCTCATTCTGAGGGCCACTCATTTCCCGAGCAGACTGACATTTTGGTCAAAGAATTACAGCGCGTATTTGTCACAATGAGAGATGAAAACGCTCAGCCCTTCGGATTGCTCGCGCCAGTCAGAAATAATGATATTAAATTAAAGGGACACTGTCAGCTCCCTGATCACGGGGCTGTGCACCTCGCCATGAGATCAGCCTCGCGCAGATGGGATTTAGGGCTTTGGGCTCCGCCGCCGATCCGGCCGATGCATTATTTATTTGTGCTGAGGCTGAAGGACTTTCAGAAATCTCTCTCCTTTGGCAGCGGTGGCACAAAAGCGCTCCTGCCCCGCAAAAAAAAAAAAAAAAAGAATTATGTAGATGTATTTTTAAAAGGATGTAAATGAGGAGGTCAGAACTAATGGCATAATGGAATTCCCACCCCTCGGAGCCAGCCAACGGCCCCCTCATAGAATGATTAAGGTTGGAAAAGACCTCGAAGCTCATGCAATCCAACCGTCAACCATTCCCCTGGAATCATAGAATTATAGAATGGCCTGGGTTGAAATGGACCTCAATGATCATCTGGTTTCATCCCCCTGCTATGTGCAGGGTCACCAACCACCAGACCAGGCTGCCCAGAGCCACATCCAGCCTGGCACCCTTTCAAGTGCCCGAGAACGACTTGGAGTGCCCCCACCATTTCCCAAGCAGAGCGAAGGTTCGTCTTTAGGCTGAATAAAAAAGCAATCTTTCTTTCTGACTCCCTAATAGCTTTGATTAAATTATCTTTGAAAAATCTAAGCTCCGCTCACAAACCTATAATGGCTTTATTCTTATCGCCAGCCCGCACTGCAACATGGCGAGCAGATAAATAAGCTGCAGAGAACTTCCAGCTCTGCACGAGGACCTGCCAGATCGATGACGAGCTGAAAATGTTTGAACTGAAACAAATGAATAGTATGAATAGCCCCGCTCAAAGAGGGAATTTATTCAATATAATGTATTTTCACAGGGAGGATAATACGTATTGTAATTACACAGAGGAATCACTCTCCTGAAAGCATATCTAGCTATTATTTTAATTTCTCAGCCTTTAGTGCTTGCTGGATCAGGAGTGGGGATGGGTGCTGCTCGTTCCCAGCTCCGCTCCATACACCCAAACACCAGAGGGGCTGGGAAGGCTCTGCAGGAAGCCAAAACCCTCTGAAACTCATCCAGATGGGCAAGGAGGAGCTGGAGGAGTAAGAAGGGCAGTGAGCTCTGGGTTGCCCTGAGGCAATGAGTTTTGGGATAAAGGCAAAATGTTAGGGACCAAGAGCAACTGGCAAAGGGGAATAGTGCCCATCTGATGGCTGTGAGCCTGGAGATGTGGTACAATGATGACATTACACAGCATGAAGGAGAGCTTTTGCTGTGCTCAGACAATGAGTGAGCAATCAGTGCAAGTGAAGGGGAGCGGGGAAAGCAGTGCTTGTGCTCTCAAATAGAGGATGGCTGCAGCACGCAGAGATGTTGGAGGAGCATGTGGAAATCAGCTGGGCACAGAAGGCTCTCCTGCATGGGGAGGGGTTGTGGGGCAACGTGGGGGGTTGAAAAGGGCACACAGCCTTGAACAGGGCATATGGGGTTGAACAAGGTACGTGGGGTAAGACTGACCTTTCCTGTGTGATTTCACACTGCACCTTATGAAAGAAAACGGAGGCTGTGGCACCGTGAGGGCGGCCATCCAACGTGCACCGGTACGGGGATCCCCACAATGACGAGTCCCCGCCGCACCTGTTGAGCAAAACTACAACTCCCATCGCGCCCCGCGGCGCCCAAACGCACATCAGCGCGGCGGCCGCGCGCGGGGCACGCCGGGAGTTGTAGTCCCGCGCCACCAACGCCGGGAGGGGAGAGGGGAGCAGCGCCCCCGCTTCGAATTTTCCCGCGAAAAAAGCCGCGTGGCCGCCAAGCCCCGCCCCTCCCCGCAGGACGCGCGGCGGCGTCTCCACGGCAACGCGCCGAAGGGGGCGGGGCCGAGCCGCGTGCGGCCGCCGGGCCCCGCGCGGGGCGCTCAGTGTCGCCGCAGCCGCGCGCCGGGCGGGAGGGAGGCAGCAGCGCCCCGGGGCCGCGCCCCGCGCACAGCCCGGCCCGGCCCCGCCGCCATGGAGCGCTGAGCGGCCGCGGCACCCGGCGCCGCGCACAAAGGACGGCAGGAGGAGGAGGAAGAGGAGGAGGAGGAGGAGGAGGAGAACCGCGATGCCATGGCCCCGCCGCCCGCCGCTCCCGGGGCTCCCTCCGCCCTGTGAACCGGCTTCACGTCTGTTCCTATTTTCCTCCTATTTGGACCTTTAATTTTTTTTTTTTTTTTCCCTATTTGGACCTGTAAATTTTCGATTTCTTATTTGGACCTTGAATATTTTTATCTCCCATTTGGACGCCTGATTTTTTTTTTTTTTTTTTTTTCCTCTTCGGACCGTATTTTCTCCCGATTCGGACCGCGTTTTTCCCTCTTTGGACCATTTTTCCCCATCCGGACCGTATTTTCTTCTTTTTTTTTTTTTTCCCCCCGTATTTGGACCTTATTCTTTATAATTTTTCGGACCTTCCCGTGGTTTTTCCGCTCGCTCACCCCCCCCTCCCCACACTGGCCGCGCACGGGGGGGGGCGGCCCGGGGGGGGCGGCCCGGAGCGCCCCGCACCGCAGCGACCGGAGCCGGCCCGGATCGTTCTCTGACGGTAACGGGGGACGGGGGCCGGGTTGGGGGGCACGGTGGGGCCGGGATGGAGGCGGGGGAGGGTGGGGATACCCCGATGCTGCGGGGCCGGAGCCGAGCCCAGGATTCCCCACCCCCGCGGTGCGATGCCCCGGAGCCGGGAGGTTGTGTTCGGTGTGTCTGTCCGTGTCGGGCTGTCTGCGCAGGGAGCTTTCGGACGTGCGCACGTGTATATATAGGGTGTGTAGAGGCGGCTGTGGGTGCGAAGTGTTCGGGGCAGGAGCTCGGCCTTTCCTTGGGAACCACTCGCGCTGATTTTATGGCTGATTTCGTCGGCTGTTCGCCTCTCCGTCCCCCTGCAGCGGGGTTGCGCCGTGCAGGCGAGCTAAGCATCCCAGTGATATCTCCCTCTCCAACCCCCCCGAGCGCCTTTCTCCCCGTGCAGGTGGAAGCTGCCTCCCCCTCTTTCCCAGCCAAACTTTCAATATTGGGGCCTCCCCCTGGCGGTGTGGAGGTCGGGCACCCCAAAACCAGCCCCACTCGGGGTCCTCTCGTGACCTTGCGTGGAGCGGGGGAAGAGCGATGCTCCATGCGTGGATCCCAAGGCTCTCTGCCCGTTTGTAGGTCAGCACGGGCTGCGCCATGGGCCCCGCCGCAGCCGAGCACCGTGTGAGCAATCGAAGCGGCTCCGCGGGGGTTTTCGACCCCACGATGGAGCGGGGGAGAAACCCACGGTGCTGTATTGGGGACCATTGGCCCATCGTGGCTGAGCGGGGACGAGCTGGCATCGCTCGGTGCTGGATTTTAATTGCAGCCTTTGGATGAGTGTTGCTGGCTCCCGCGGTGGTGGCAGCCGTGTCCCCGTGCTGTCCCCATCAGTGCTGCCCGCTGAGCACCGCGCTTCGGTTCTGCCTGCAGCAAGGTGCCCACACAGCTTGCTGGGCGTCAAAGTCACAGCCCCGGGTGACCCGACCTTGGCACGCCGTGCTGTGCCCGTACCCAGAGCCTGGAAGGTATCGGGGTTGGGGTCCTCACGGTGGGAACCTCTTGGTGCCCACGGCTGCCTTAAGGCCTCGCCGTGCCCCTTCCCACCACCGGGCTGCCCAGCTCGGATCCGTGGGGCCGAGCACCGTGAGCCCCCAGTTCTGGGGTTGCCCATACCGGGGGTGGTCACCGCTCCGGGACCCCCAGCCCCTTCCCCCCCCCCCCCTTCCCAGCCCGGCTCTGTGCGTGTCCGTCTGCGTCGGGCTCATGCATGCATGCAAGAATAAGACGTTGCTTCTTTCTCTTCTTCTTCTGCCTGCGCATTCCTCAAAAAGCTAATATTCATGAAAGGTAATTCAATCAAACCGCGATGCCTATCAGCTAATGCAGCAAAGCTGGCGCAGGGGTGAGAATGGGAGCCAGGAACACAAAAGCCCTGTTTTATTACCTCCTGCTTGCCTGAGAATTGCTTTTCTCCCTCGAGTGAGCCGGCTAAAGCTGGCTTTATTATGTTAACCTATTTGCGTGTCAAGAGCTATTGTGCCTCTCTTTATCTGTGTTTGTATTTGCTCGATGCAGGGAATAAAAGGACGAGGCGAAAATGGATGGCTGGTCAGTGCTTTGCACTCTGGGGGCACTGATTGGTTGCTAAGTGATTTGCATCCCCGGTAATCGCTTTTATCTCGGAAGGATGTCGTGTATAATTATAAGCCTACTGACATCTTTTGAAATCTGCCTAATGGGTGTTTTTAATTTACATGGGAAGCAGGGGCTATTTGTGTTGCTCTGATTACAGGTTGTGCGAGCGTGAGGTTGGAAATACAGATATTTCCCCAGATGTGGGGGACCGTAGGGCTGGGGTTGGGGCCGGTGCTGGTCCAGGGATGGACAGCAGCGCATCGATCCCTGTGTTGTGTCCTTGGGGTTCCATCCGTCCATCCAAGCTGGCTGTGGCCGTGGACCTTTCCCATGGAATGAGCCCAGATGTGAGCCCATGGGCCGGTGCAGGCCGTGCTGGTGGCATCCATTCACCCCAAAACCGTTGGGATTGGTGAACCCCGTGCTCCTCTCCTGGTTCGCAGTTCCAGGGAGCCCCGTTGGCTGCAGTGCTGGGATGGGGTGTAAATGTTTAACTGGTGTCTGCATGCAGCCAAGTGCTGCCGGATGGTGCCACGTCCCTGTGAGAGCTGCACCCGGTGCGTTCACACACCGCTATGGGGCTGCTGGGTTGGACGTTAGGAACAATTCCTTCTCCCAAAGAGCAGTCAGGCACTGGCACAGCTGCCCAGGAACCTGGTGGGCTCACCGTCCTGGAAGGTGTTCAAGGAACGTGGAGATGTGGCTCTGCCAGACGTGGTCAGCGGGCAATGGTGGGGGTGGGTTGGGGTTGGGTTTGGGGGATCTCCGAGGTCTTCTCTGGGTTGGGGACAACGGCAGATTGGGGATGCGGAGGGTTGGGGACACAGAGCCTTCCCACGCCCAGACCCGCCGGGTGGGAGGCGACTGGTGACTGCACTCCCAGCAGCCCGCCGTGGCGTGACGACAGCTCGGTAATTAATTTCTCCCGTTGGATGAGGTCAGGGCAGTGCCTGGTGAGACGCCGGGCGCATCGCGGGGCTCGCTCATCCTTTGTCCCCATCCTGGCGGGGACACGGGGTGGCTGGGGACAGCTTGGTGAGTGGGAGGGCGGCTGGGGACGGCGGGTGCCATATGGGGGCGTGGGGCAGGGTGCTGGTGGGCACCCCGGGGTGCTGCGCCCTGCTGCTGCCCGCAGCCCCGACCCCGAGCTCAGCACCGGCGCTGCTATTTATGGCTGCCTGTAAACAAACTCCCAATGAAAGAAAGTTAATGACCTGAGACTGACAAGAGCCTGCTGGGAATTTTTATAGCCCCTGGGACTCCTTTTGCTCAAGAGAGAACAGAGCAACGTTTTCACCCCAAACAGCAAGCACGCCTCATCCCATATGCTGCACCCCATGAGCACCTACGGCAGGGCTGGGGTGAGGAGGGGCACGTCGCTGTGGTGGAGCTGGGTGCCCTGCCCCCATGTGTAAAGCTGGGGCACACGGCTCCTCGTCCCTGACAGGGGATGCTCCAGCCCTGCACCATCTGCCTTCTGCGGGTCATTCGGTCGTGCTGCAGGCTGGAGTGAGGGCTGGCTTACCATCAGCAGTAACCAAACACGAATAAAGCCTTAATACCCTGCAGCGGAGAGATTTAGCTGCCAGAGATAAATATTCATACTGCTCGTAGGGAGAGAACCCAAGTTTGGCTTTTCAAAGAGAAATTAACAGCATTTGCATGGGCTGCCCCAGAATGGGGCACGGGGCTGGCTCTGTGCTGAGCTCAGCACAGTGGCTGTGCATGGCATTTGTGCTTTGGTTTCTCTCCCCCCGTGTGGATGTGGCCATATGGGGGCAGGGATGCAGGGGACATCCCAGTGGACAGGCACAAGCTGGTGATGAGCCCCCTCTGCTCCTGGTGCTGCTCCTGCTGCCATTCTTGCAGGGCTGTGGCTGCGATCACACCAGTGTTCAGCTTAAAAAATGCCATCCTGCAAGCAGCTCGAGTTTCCCTTTGGGAAGAAAAAGCCAAAAAGCAGCAGTGAGCAGGAGCAGGCGAAGCCCCCCCGGCCACGTGCTCTGACTCTCCCAAAACGGACTGGGGGGAAGCAGTAGTTTTTCAGTAGCTCTAATGCTTGGGGATATGAGAGATTAAGGTTAGTGACCATTTTTTAACTCAATAAAGGGAAAGACAAGCTGGAGTCTGCAGTCCAGAGATATAATTAGTTCGCAGCAGTGGTGCTTTCTTGATTTAGCTTCAGAGAGCAGAACAAGACAAGGATGTTATACCCAATTAGCAATAACATACAGTCTGAGCCGCGCTAGGTGAGATAACAAGCCATTTTTATAGCTCTTCTTTACGGACTTTTTGGGGGGAAGGAAAGGAGGAGGGGCTCATGCCTTGATTTCTTGTCATTTGGGAACGATTGAGGGATGTGGGAATTCCCTGAGCCTGGCAAAGTGTTAGCCAGTGCAGGTGGTACAGCCCAGAGCTGTGGCTGTGCCCATGGGCTGCATGTGAGGATGTGGGGCTGGGGAGGACCCGACCTGATGGATGGTGACACTGGGGCCACGTCTCACTGTGCCCATTAATGACACGCTGAGAGCAGCCCTACTTTGTCATGGCAGCCCTGGGTTTTACGAGGGAATGGCCGATAAAGCAAGGGCCGTGCACGCACAGTGAATATTTCCTATCTGCTCGTAAGTGGGGTTTATGGGGTGTGAGCCCACAGAGCTTCAGGACTCAGCGCAGGGGACATCACTATCGTCTGCACCACGCTGGAGGGCAGCTGGATGCCCGTGCCCCATGGCACCGTGCTCACATGCCTGATGGATGTCCATGATTCAGTGCAAACCTAGCTGGGTCGGGGCTGGGAGAGTCCTGCATGTCATGGCCGTGCGCTGAGCATCGCAAAGGGCATCCAACAAACCACCCAGCCCAGCAAAGAGCCGGCGATGAAAACTTGGATTAGGTTTAATTAGTCAGCTTTTAATAACAGGCTCCGGGTTGGAGGTTCTTGGCACGTTGCTTTCCCATCTTTACCACGTGGGCAGCACCCGGGTCAGGATGTGGGGCAGCCCCACAGCACACATCCCATAGGGACGGGGACAGCCCGGCGCAGCGCCGCTAACGGCACCGCAATGATCATCAGCGCTCGTCGTAATCATTAAGACTATTAGAAAGAAACGTTCGCTTGAAGCTAATGTCAGACTTTCTGTTCTGCTTTGCAAACGCGCACAATTAATGCCAATCAGCTGCGGGAGGAAGCCAACTCGCAATCATGTCTGCTTCATCTCGGCTGTCAGCTGTTGCCATTCCGTGTTGTACATTTTCATACAATTGCTATAAACATAAAAGGGAAACTCCGCGTTCTTCGGAGGGCTCGCGTATTGTTCTGTGTTCATTTTAATTACTTTGCATTCAGCGGCTCATCTGGCCTCGCCGAACAGGCAGGAGAAAGTAGGTCTTTGTAAAACAAATATATAAATCTTGATAGATGCCTTATTTTCCCATTCAGCGGTTGCGTTGCATTATCTACGGCTAAATAAGAGAAGGCTGTTTAATTTCTTGTTGACGGGAGCCGTTCTGCTCCCCCCTGGGGAAGGCGCATGGGCAGAGCAGGGGAGGGGGAAGAGCCGGCGTGACTTGACCGGATGGTGCTATAATCCTCGTTACAAAAGTACACATCAATTATAAGAATTCCTACAGTAATCTCAGAAATCTATCTTTTCTGCTGAACCGGCTCATTAAAGAGCGCCATTCATTTCCATCTCTCCGGGTGAGAAAGGTTTAAATCCCCGGAGCTTTGTGTTACAAAATAGACTTAGGGGGACGGACTCTTTTTAGATATTAAAAGGAAGAAGTTGATTTTTTTTGTTTTCCTTCCCCCACTCCCCATCCCAGCCTCGCGGCGCAGACGAAGCATAACTTAATTAGGCGAGGGCGGCGGGCGCAGGGGGCTGCGGAGCCCACGCCGTGAATGGCCTCCATCTGCCGGGCGCGGGGCGGCCTCAATGAGCCTTTGAAAGGAGCTGTGCCGGGGGTCTGCCCGTGGCCACCCCACAACCTCAGCACAGAGCCCCTTTGTGTGCATGGGGACGCGGGGACGGCCGGGCCGGGGTCGTGCGGAGGGTGCGGGTTGGCGGGCGCGCTGCCGCCGGGGCTCTGTGCAAACACGTTAATTTGTTTTCTTTCTTGCCTTGCCTTTTCAGGGTAATTGGTTGCATTTGAAGCCTTTGTGAAAGCCTTTGATTATAGTAATTTCGGCGGCGCGATCTACCCTGAATTCCTTCGTTGGATTCTTTCACAGCTCCGCCGCTCGGGGCTGCGGTTGTGACGCGCGTCTGCCCTGCGTGCGGTGCTGCCATGGGTGGCCAGGGCTGTGGGTACAGCCATACCCATCCCAGCAGGGGTGGTTCCAAGGGATGGATTCGGGCTTGGTGGGCCTTGGCTTTAGGACAGATATTGGGCTTGCTGAGCTCAGGATGGAACGGGTCTCGGCTGCACACTGCAGCAGGTCCCTGCGTGGGTACCCGTGTCCCGTGGGGATGCTTTCGAGTTCTTTTGTGGCCTGTTTGCTGCTGCGTCCTTAGCTGGAATGCTGATGGACAGTGAGGTTTTGTTTCTAATGGGAAATGAAGGAAAGTTCATTGCTGGGCGCTGACGTTTCGTTCCTGTCCCACGTAGTGGCTGCCCCGTGCTCCTCCCCATCCCCAGCTGCACTGAGGCCACTCATTCCCTGCACCGACAGTGTGGGCGTCTCTCCTGAGCTGGCCGGAGCTAAGCCCTGCTAATCCAGCACATGCTGCCTGCAGGTGTCCTTGGCAGCTCCCTGTGGACTGGAGACCTCCCGGGACCTGGCAGTGGGCAGATGGCCACGATGGAGGTGGGGACATCGAATGGCACAGCCAAGTGTGCCATTGGTGGGAGAATTCCCCGGGGTGCTGCATGGAAAATGGTTGGAGAAGGCTACGGAGCCCAGCATCCCTGTGTGCTGAGCTTGGGACCCTCCAAAGCCAAGCGTCCCATCCACACCACAGCCCTGGTGCCATCCCAACCCTGCAGCCCCCATCTCCATCAGGGCCGCAGACAGCACAGGGGCTGCTCCGCTTTCCAGAATCATCATTAACCTGTTAGGGAGAGCTGTTCCTGCTCACGGCGAAAATAGATCTTTAATCTCTGCCCAAAATAGCTCATTTGATGAGAGGCCTCCTTAAAGCTGACACATAAATTTAACCAGGCCGCCCTAGCCCTCCGCAAGGATGTCTGCAAATGCTCAATAGCACTCGAAATGTTTTTTTTTTTTTTTTAATTCCATTGTTACGTACGCATCTGATACCTTATTTCTTCCATCAGATCATTTGTAACAGTCAGGAGGCAATTTACTTCTGTCCTCTGATTCAATTTGTGCTTTGTGCTCCCGCAGCCATTCGGCTCGCAGGGTCATCGTGGCTTTTGTGGCCCTGCATGCAAGCAGAAGGCTATTGGGTGGGTTTTATGTTCTTCTTTCATGTCGGCTTGCTCCCACTCTAGGATGCTCAGAGCTCCTCTCATCTCCCTGCTGCTCCAACACTCGGGTGCTTGTTGCAGCTGGTGATGCTGGTGACAGGCGGTGCCAGCCTGGCTGTGCTGCTGCCCTGTCCCAGCAGCTGCCTGGGGCTCCGTTGGGATGGAGCTGCATTATTACAATCCCCATCCCCACATCCTTTGGTCCCCGTGCCCACCAGTCCCCACCTCCTTGCTGTTCCCTTGGGTTGCTCGCGGTCACAGTGTGGATTGGAGGCTCTTAAAGGGGAGAGGGTGGGGAAGTGGCAGCAAGATGTTTCCTATGTAAGGAAAGGCAGGTGCTGGGCATGCCATGGGTAGAGATGCTCATTGCGTTGAATGAGCAGCCTTGCTCTGAGCAAGCACTGAGGCCACATGCCTGTCCTCATGTCCCCATGCGGGGACCATCCTGTCCCCACGCATGGCGTGCTGGGCAGCGGTGGTGCCTCCCTTCTGCATTCTCCCTCTTTGCCTTCAGTCCCCAGCTCCCATGCGATGGAGCAGTTTGGAGGAGCACGAGGCCTCACACATGTGCCTGCTTGCTTTTGGGTTGTGGCTTCGAACCTGAGCTTGGGGAATGTGCTCCTCGCACACCCATCCATGTGCCTCACTGCTCGTGCATTCCCACAGAGCACTGCACAGCCTTGCACCCCACACCCTAACCCAGAATAATCACTTTCAGCATCATTATCCACCACAAACCCCAGCTTCCAATTTTAATCAGAGGAGCTGGTGTCGCTTTAAGATCTGCGGGTTTTAAAGATCACAAGAGGGGTTAGAGAAAATTACCCTTGACTCTTACATGCTAATGTAATCTCTAACCAGATCTGCAGCACCGCAGCTAAAATTGCTTTTTAGATTAACATTTAATTATTAACAGGGCCCCCTGAAAGGCCTGGGGCTGGAGCACGGAGGGGAGCAGGGCGCACGGTTCAGCCCAGCCCTGCTGGAGACGTTTGCAATGCGGAGGGGGAAGGTCGTGGGCGGCCAGCAGCAGTGTGCCGTGCTTTATTGCAGCCCTGGGCAAGGTGTCATCAAACTTTCTTTTCTATTTTATCTCACGCTCCCCGTGATTTACCGCAGGGTGACCTTTCCTGCATTCACTCATTCCTGCACTGCGCTGTCGGCATCGTGCGGTGTGTCCTCCTCCTGCCCCGTTCCCATTGCCAGACGCCCCGTGTGACTCAGTGACAAGGTCATGTAGCATCCCCGTTCTGCCCCTCTCCATCACCCCCAGATTCCCTTTGTGTGGTTTTTATGCCCGCTGCCCAGCCAGGCTGTGTGCTGGGGACGCGGTGCCCGCTCAGCTTCGTTAGCACTGGGCAGGGATGCACGGCAGCAGCAGACACGGCCCTTTCTTTCCCTAACAAGGGGCCAGCTTCTGCAATCCCCTTTATTCATTGTTCCTCCGAGGGGAACGGCACAGACCCAATTCAGGCTGAGACTTTGAAAGTTCCCTTTCTTCCCCCCCCCCTCCTGTCACATTTTCTTTTATCTAAATCCTCGCCTATGAAAGCCTCTATCGACAGCTGCGCTGGCCTTATCTCGCTGGAGGGACCTTCGTGGGGCTCTCAGAGGAGATAAGACCTTCTTATCGGCCTCTGATGTCAGAGAAGGTGCCAAACCCTTCTGTCATTGGAGCTTTAGACACAGAGGGTGTTTTTTTTTTTTTTTTTTTTTTTTTTAAATTAAAGTCACAAAGACCTTGGGTTTATAAATAGTCCGATGGAGCGATAGGGCTTGGAAATTAGCAGGGTGGGGGGCGGGGAGAGAGGCAGTGGGAATGGAGCTGGGAAGGAGGCAGGAGGAGGAGGATGGTGGGGACGCTGCGTCCCCAACCCTATGAGAGCAGGGCAGTGCCACCTCCTGCTCCCTGCACGCCCCTGGGTGATGGGTGATGACGTGCCCTGCGCTGGCACACTGCAGTGACAGCACCTGCTGGGGCCTTGCTGGCTCGGGGCCAGCCTTGTCCTTGTCCCCATCCCAACAGTGGAAGGAGGATGGAGTGGTTCTGGGGCCCTTTGCAGCAGCACCGTGGGGCTGTAGGGCTGGGCAGCTCCATCTTCAGCCCGTTGCCCTGCTGTGATCTGTGTGGCCGTGGGCTGGGAAGGGGCTGTGCGACTCGGGGCAGGGCAGAAAATTGCTGAGTGTTGCCTTTCTTGCCATGAAAGAGCCAGAGCAGCTTGAACTAAATCGGATCCTGCTGATTGGAATTAGTTCAAATGCAGATGGAGCTAACTAAGCTGGCGGTAAGCATTTGAACGGCGCAGCGTCCAATTCCCATCAGCTGATTCAAGGGCTTTTCTGGGCAGCATTAACAAAATGCCACCGAGCGGACAGATGCCCATTGTGCGGGGGGCTGATGGACTCAGCCTGGTGCCAGGCTCGAACCCGAGCCACCCATATGGGATGCGGGGACGAGGTGGCTTTCTGGGGCAGCGCCGGGGTTGAGGTGATGTCTGCTGCTGTCATCCGGATGGTGACAGCCCAGGGTGGGGGTCCCATCCCTGCTCCCATGGCCAAAGCCATCCGCTGGGAGTGGGGGATGCAGCCGAGCCCGGTCCCGGTGGGTCGACGCCAACTCCCAAGCAGTCAAGTGTGCTCAGGCTCTGAATAAGAAGCACTTCATTCTCTTTTCAAACTGTATAATTTCTGCCTGATTGTAATGGCATATTTTAAAATTACCAGAAATCGAAGCCAGAAAATGGATACGGCTGCTTTTACTGCGAGCTGCATTAACAAAGGATATGTAATGCGCGAAATAAAAACACCTCCCTGCCCCCCCTCCTCCTTTTTTTAAGACAGTAATAGGAGAAAATTGGTTTTGAAACTGAATAAAAGTCCCTTTCAGAGGAAATCATTTCTTTCAGGGTACCTTTGCTGAAAGTAAAATAGTGAATAATGAAAGGTGGTTACATGATTGTCTTTCATTTAGAGAGCGCTAGGACAGATGGAATCTGGGAGAAATGCAAGATTGGAATAATTGCATGGTAACAAGGCGCTTGTTGTGAAATTAGTATCTTAAGAAAGTAGTGAAAAAGGCTTTTACTCATGAATACTTCATTATTAGGAGAAAACAGCACCATTTGGGTTCTCCAGACACCTGCTCTGTGTGTGATGGCTCTTCCTCGCCTCTTGCTCCTCACATCTTGCTCTCAGTGTCTCCGTTCCTGAATTTTGCAGTGCTGGAGGCCACCATGTCCCCACCCTGGGGATGAGGCAGGAGCTTGTGGTCCCAAGCCCACAATGGTCAGTTCAGAGGTAGGCAGAAGTTTGCTACCAGGTGGATGTGAGGGAGCATTGCAAGGGGTGAGGATGGAGCTTGGTGAGCAGTGCTTACCCTAAGCACTCCAAGCACCAGACTCTGTGATGGAACTGGAGAAGCGAGATACCCCCTATGACATCCAGCCCTGACTCCTCACATGGACCAGAAGCTGCAGTTGAGGATGGGTTTGCTATCACTGCCCGCTCTGTGCACAGTGCTGCTGCCGTGCCAGCGGGAGGCATTCACTGTGGTTCCTGCAGGACACGCTGTGTGCAGGATGTGCAATTCACAGATCAGTGGTGGAGGTGCCTTTAGCCTGACCCCTGCAGATTTCCCAGCCGGATTTTGGCACACCTCAGGACCCAAGCGGGATTTTGCTGCCTGAAGGCCGAATCCCTGCTGTGCATCCAATGGCTGCAGCTGTCCCCGGGAGCAGGAGGAGCTGCTCTGTTTCCTGCAGGAAGAGCAGAAAGCGTCACGGGGAGCACCAACCACCCACTGAGCCCTTCATATTTATTTTATAGAGCTTCATATTTATTTAAGGCTTCCATACTTATTTATTTATCTCCAAAAGAGCAAAGGCCCCTGCGCAGTGGGTGCGAGAGCTCCCAGCCTCCATGCATGCAATCTTTGCCCAGCAGTGGGTGCGAGTGCACGGCTGGACCCCCCCCCTTACCACTGTTTCTCTTCTCTTGGCAGTGCACGGTACGGCTGCGGCCGGCCAGGACTCCCAGACCATGCTGGCGTGCCTGCAGCGAACCCAGAACCCACCTGGGCAGCACCTGGCCTGTCCCAACCCCAACAAGGCACTGGAGCCACGCAAGTGTAAGTGCCCGGGGCTGTGGGGAGGGATCGCGTGCAGCATCGTGGGGCTGATGGGATGCTCTCAGGTCTGGGGTGCTCCAAGATCCGTGGTGCTCCGAGAGCTGGGATGCTTCAAAATCCAGGGTGCTCCCAGGCATGGGATGCTCTGAGATCTGGATTTCTTGAAGATCTGGGATGCTCCCAGATGTGGGGTGCTCTGAGATCCGGGATGCTCCCAGGTATGGGATGCTCCCATGTCCAGGATGCTCTGGAGCCAAGCTGGTGCCTCGCTCTCAGCATCCCCAGGGCACGCACGCGGCGCTTGCTGCTTTGATGCTCCTTGTCTTATTGGAAAAGACATTTATTTAACTGATAATTAAAAAGAGCAGGAGAAGCGGGGGTGGGGGGCTGGGGGAGGAAGAAGACAAGATAAGCAAATTAAATTGGGTCACTGGGGCTGATAAGTGGAACTTCAGAAAATCTCATGCAACTGCCTGCAAAGCACAAGGCAGACAATGTCCGGTACCTGCTCACAGCTCCCAGACCTCCAGCCCCCACTCCCTCCTTTCTCTCCATCCCTTCCCCCCGTAATTACTTTCCCAGTTTTGCTGCAGCTCGCCTTCCCGACGAGCTGGCCTTTCAGATAAGCTGTAAACTAGTTACATTAAAATGGGTTCCAAAAGGTCACTCCAGTAAAGCACCTGTCTCTCCCAGCCTTTGTCTCTCAATCCAAACCATGATTAAATGTATATTTAATGAGCCTGCTTTAGGCAGGCGTGTTTGACCTCCCCGGCTGGGAAAGACGCATTAAGATTCTCAAGTGATGAATGTGTGTTTTAAAGAGGGGAGTGGATATTTTTCTGCTGGTCTCAGTTGGATTTTTAAACATTGCAGGCTGAAGACAAATCAGCTGCTAAAGCTCTGCTTGTTAGTGTGTGACAGCCCCTAGGCATTTGTTTAATGATCTGTATTTTCCCGGAGACGTTTTCCCCTCTACCTGGGCATCCTGGCACCACTGGCACGGGGTGGCACCAGCTTTGCCCAGGGGTACACGTGGGATTTGAGGCTGTTGTGTTGGGGCACAGGATGGATGGGACCGGTGACCCCAAGTGCTTTGTGCCAGGCACCATTGAGGTTTTGGCTCTCCATGGCCTCGGTGAAGCAGGCACGGCCCGTGTGCTTGTGCTGAATCCGTGCTGCTCAGGTCTCTTTCCTATTAGTGTCTGGAAGGAAAATGAATGTTGCTCTTGTAAAATTATTCCTAATCCGTCATGCCTGAGCAGCAGCACAGGGCTGGCGCGAGGGCTGCGGCTCCCGGGGCTTCTTGGTGCCATGTGCTAATGAGTGGAGCTGTGCCCTCAAGGCCAGGACCTGCAGTGCAGACCCCAGTGGGGTGCAATGGGGACCCCCAGGAGCGCAACACCGGTTGTTCTGTGTTGTGCCCACTGTGATGCTGAGGTCAGGATGCATCCATTTGTGCCTATAGTGGGCGCCCAGTGCATCCCAGGAGTGGCTGAGGGCTGGGGGCTGTCACAACCCGTTTGGTATGATGCCAAGGAGCACCACCCCATGGCCTGGTGCGGGGGATTCAGTGCTCCCTCTCATTTCCCGTCCTGCTGAAATGTCATTTCCCAGCTCCTGAAATGGAGAAGGTGCCAAAACAACACGGTCTGGGGAGCTGGAGCCTGGATGTGGTGCTGCCATGCAGCAAAGCACCCTCAGCAGTGACAGCCACCCATATCCCAAAAGGGTTCCCCAGCCCCAGGATCCCCAAACTGCATCCCTGGCACTAAGGGTGACTTGCAGAGCTGCCACCACAACCAAACCCAAGCAGATGGGCAATGCATAGGCACTGGGGGCCCCCACCCCTAGGGCAGAACCACACTCTGGGGTTCATTCCCCCCCGTCCTCAGTGTGCACTGCTCATAGCCACGTTCTCCCAGTGTGCTTGCCGCTGGCCAGGTCACCTTAATCAAAGTTTAGCTGACCGTATGTTTCCGCTCATTATGGGAAAATACAGCATGTCTCTCTCCTCTCTGCCTCCTGCTATTTCAAATTAAATTGCAGGTGACATTCAGGGCCACGCATCTGGTTTTGAATACAATTTTCCCTTCTTTATTTATGGCACCTGCGGTAAGCGGGGCAGGGAGGAGCTCGTCCCGCAGCGCCTGCCTGGCTTTTCGGTCAAGATAGCATTTTCTTAAAACGAGACGCAATTTAGAAGTGCCTCTGATTACTTAATTTGCTCCTGAGTATCTCAGTAATTATCTTTATGGGTCTTATTTCTGTCCTCTGGCATTGTTTCTGTCGATATTAAATGAGTCTGGCTCTCGGCACATTGGCCGTCTGGCCCAGCACCACTGTGAAATCCTATTACCCTGCCGGTGCCACTGATTAATTTTTGTATTAATTTCACGTAGAAGGTGAGCGGATTCATTTTCCTGCCTGCGGTGGGAGCCAACAGCCCCAGCACCCTCATCCCCGGGTTGTTCCCTGCACGCCAGTCCCAGCACATGGTGCTCCGTGCTCCGGCACAGCCGCCTCTGATCATCCCACTGCATCCACTCTGGGTGATGGCACCATGATGCTCACAGCAGCAGCCAGGTTTTGTCACTGCTGTTGTGTTCTGGACATTGCACTGGGACGGTGCCCCACTCCAGTAGGGAGTAGGAGCTTTGGAAGAAGCAGCATCCTTGGAAAAATATCACGTCCAATTAACTCCAGCAGGCTGCTCACTTTTGATTTTATTCCGTGTGCATTACAGGAATCCTGAGCTTTATTTAAATTATAAATCAAATAGTACCACTCTCGGCTTGGCCAAACTCTTTGCTTTACTTGCTCTCTGCAGCGATGGCTTATATTTAATTAAATGTTCCTTTCTGTGTGCCCACCTCCGGAGCTCACCGCGCTGCCGTCAGCTGGCCGGGCAGTGGGGGGCCGTGGGAAGGGATCAATATTTAGCCAGGAGGGATGGGCAGCTCCTTGAGCTCTTAAGCTTTAGGACGTGAACTCCCAATGCAACAACTCTCATTGCGTTGCCTATTGCAGGGCTGCCTGGAGGCTCGTGGTGCTGCAACCCTGGGGCTGTGGGATGCGAGATGCCCCAGTGAACTGCAGGTCTGGCTGGGAGGGCAGCACGCTCCATTCCTGCTGGATTTGTCCCACTGGTGCTTTCTTGACCTGCTCATTTGTGGTGCTGACAGCTGCAGGCTCGTCTCGTTATTCCCAGCTGCCCCATTACTGCAGGGGAGTCCAGGCTGGTTGGAAAGGTTGCTCCACTCTGCAGCCCAGCTGCAAATAGGGGGATATTTCCCTGGCTCTGTTCACTCTTTCTACCATCAATATGGGCATTGTGGCTGCATGCCCTCAGCTCGGTCCCAGTGCCCATCAGCTTCACCAAAACATCCCCTTGGGGATGCTTGGTCAGGGTCCCTAGGTCAGTGCAGCACCTGGTGTCACAGTGCAGGGAAGATGGGAAGGGCCAAAGCAGTCCCTCTGAGTACTGCAGCCCCAGAGAAGGGGGATGCTGTGTCCTTGCTTTGATGCATCAGAGGGCTGTGGAACAACCCCACCTGTTTCTCACACATCAAGAGCTTTGCCGAGCTGTGTTTTCTCCCTCCTCGTCTGCTCCCTTTTTATTTTTTGCAGATGCCTTTTAGAAAGATGAGATAACGAGTGCCATTTGTTTACCGAAGCCTGTTGTGGAACAAAAGGGGGTTGACATGCTCACATCAAATGCCACCTTGTGCTGCAAACATCACAGCTGTAGGGTCGGATGCTATAGGGACAGCTTTGTGCTGTGCATTGCATGTCGGTCCCAAGCTGTTTTTGGGGCATTCCAAATGTCCCTGTGCACTACGGGACGCACCCACGGCAACTCACCTCTGAGTGATAAAACTCTTTAATTGCATATGGAATCAAATGGCATTGAATGGCTTCTCATTACACAATTCTACTTACACCAAGGGCATTTTCATTAAAGTAGCTGCAGCTAAGCTCTGCTTTTGTACACACCCATAAAATATCATTTTAATTTCATGAGGGGTTACACATGAGTGAAATAAGATTAATTCTTTCATTTTCAGTTTCTGGAAGGGATCGGTTAATGATGGTTCTGTGTATTTATATACGTGCCATAAAAAAAAGAGTTCAATTAACTGCCATGCCCAAAATGTGCTGTTGACTTGCACTTTCCCTGCCAGGAAATGCTGCAAAAACACTTTCGATCGGTCACGTGTGCAGGGGGAGATGGATGGGTGAGGGAGCTGTGAGTGGGCATGGGGTCAGCCTCCAGGTGAGATCCCATGGTTGTCAAGGATGGAGCTGAGCCTGAACCTTTGTGTGCATTCAGCCCCTGATAACCCATCCCATGAGTGATTTTTATTTGCATTCAGACTTTTCCTCATTGCTCTTTCTTTCTCAGCTATTGCAGGGCTTTTTGCTACCGGTGCCTTAATGGGAACTGTAGGAGCTTCAGGAGCTTTGCAGTGCCCCGGTTTCCATCGGTCATACCAGCCATTGGCATGAAAATTCCAAGTTTTGGAACAAATCTTATGTTAAAATGCTGTCATTGGCATGCACCTGGCCCAAGTAACAGAGTGAGGGGCTGGGGTGAGCTGCAGGGCTGTGTAGGGGTCCCTCCTGGTCCCGTTGGTGGCTGCATGGTGGGGTAGCATCAGGATGGCATCCGGATGGCATTGTGTCAGCCATGGGATAGCACTGGGATGGCATCAAGATGACATTGGGTCAGCCAAAGGAGTGGCATTGAGATGGCATCAGGATGGCATTGGATCAGCCATGGGGTAGCACTGGGGTGGCATTGCATCAGCCGAGGAGTGGCATTGGCTTGGCGTCACGATGACACTGGGTCAGCAGCGGGGTGGCACTGGGATGGCATCAGGGCAGCATGAGGGCAGCATCATGGTGTCGTGAGAGTGACATCAGGGCGACAATAGGGTGGCCTTGAGATGCCCCTGGGACAGCATTGGGGTGGCACCGGGATGCCATTGGATTTGAACTGGGGTGCCATCGTGGTGCTGTTGGGGTGAAACAGGGGAGCTACTGTGGTGCCATCAGAGCAATACGGAGGTGACATTAGCATGTCCCCAGAGCCAGCATCCCCACGCCTGCTGGCCACGGTGCCGCGGCAGCGCGCGGTGCTAATACCTCGGCGAGGAGACAAATAGAAAGTGACACATGTGTGTGTAGACTGGTATTTGTGGTGACGCTTTGACTGCAGATAATAAAGTGCTCGCCCTGAGGTGATCCAATTCAGCAAACGCCTCGGCAAAGCCGCGCGCTCCTTCAAGGGAGAGAATAAAGGGGAGGAAAAAAGGCCCGTCTGAAATGACATGTCAGCCTAAAAAGGGAACGTGTTAATGGATGAATATCTCGGGATGGCAAAGCCCTGCTCTTCCCTTTGTGCTTTGTCATGAATTTTGTTGTCTTTGCACATTACGGCTCCTGCGCGGCTGCCGCTCGAGGTTTGCCACCTACGTTTATTCAGATGGATTTCTCCAGCTATTATTCCTGTAGTTGTTTTTAATTTAAGACCTTGAAGCCGGTGCGCGTTTTTCTCTCACCGGGGCGGCTGTGCTGGGGGAGGCTTTGTGGCAGCTGCGTGCAGAGCGGGGCTGGGGGCTCCCAGTAACGGGGACCCTTCAACTGGGGAGCTCTTGCAGTTGGGGTGCTCCTGCAGTGGAGGGGCTCCTGCAAACGGTGGGACTTCTGCAAGCAGGGGGTCTCATGCATGGCAGAGCCCATACCAAGGGATGCCATGGGGCTGCCGTGCACCCCGGGCAGTGCTGGTGGGGGGCTGGGGACCACGCAGGTGCAGACTTCCCCCGCTGCATCCGCCACGCGGCGGTGGCCTCTGCACCACCCATCCTGGGGACATGATCACCATAGAAACCGCTGCACTTCAAAGGGTGGAAAACGGCAAAATCCGACAGGGAAGGAAGGAAGGCGTGTAACAAGGGCAGTGCCAGTGCAGCTCGGCCAGGGCAGCGTCCCCACGTGTCCCCATGTGTCCCCCCAGTGCCAACACGGTGCCGCTGGTACCTATGAAGCTTTGTCAACAGGAACTTGGGACCCCAGCATCAGGGGTTTTTGTATTTGTCAACACTCACCACGCTTTGTTTGTTTTCTTCCAAGTGTTGTGCAAATATTTAGGTTTTTAAAATCTGCTCGCTGTTTTGCAGAGAGAGAAGGGGACTGCTGGTCTATTTTAGGAGCTTTGAAGTCGCTGTGACTTCCCCACTACGTGGGAGGAGAGCACCTCATCCCAAAGCTGAGTGAGCTCTGGGCTCTTCCAGAATGGAATTCCTTTTGGGAGGAAGGAGTGGAGCCTCCCTATGTCCCCGTGGGATGTGTGGCAATAGCTGGTGCTGGCTGCTGCCACCGCATCCCTGCCAAGCCCTTGTCCCCTCCATGTGCTCCGCTGTCCTGCTTGTCCTCTCCTCAGCGTGCTGGGAATGCCTGGATGCAGCAGGTGCTGCGCTGAGAACTGTGCAGCCAAAAGCAGAGCAAGGACACTGCTCTGGCTGGGGACATCCCATCACCATGGCACAGCTCCTCCAGTTTCTCTTGCCACTGCTGCCAAAGCGTTCCCATGCCTTTTGTCAGACATTTTGCACAGGCTTTTCCCTCGGAGCGCAGCAGGGCTGAGGCTGCCCCAATCCATAAACAAAGATTTATTTCGGATTGCCGCGTTGTCAGGGCCCAGGTTTTAAATCTGTGTCTTGAACCGAATTTGGTGGCCAATTTGCTAAAGTAAAAAGTTGTTTAGCTGGAGGCGTAATCTTATAAGCCTATGCTGCCATTATAATGGCTTCTCATTTCTGCCTAGCTTTCCAATAATGCTTTGAGCAGAAGCTTGGAGTAATATAAAAAGCCATAGGATTATTACTGCGGGCGATGCATTTTCCATTTACAGTAATAAAATACTGAAGAAACAAAACAATTTAAAATTCCAATAAAATTCAAAACAAATCTTTGGCTGCTGAGCAGATTCAATTATTTAGCTGTTATTGAGTGCAGGCTGGAAAAATAGAGCAGGTCAGGGAGGGAGGGGGAACCCAATGCTGGCTGTGTGTTGTCTTTATCTGGGGAGAAGGGGAGAGGAGGCAGGAGATGGCCAGTGGCACCCAGTGGGACAGGCTGTCACCAATGGGTGTTGCAAGGATGGGAATCATAGAACTGTGGGATCATGAAGATTGGGAAAGACCTCCAAGATCATCAAGTCAACCTATCACCACTATGTCTGCTCATTGAATCATTAAGATTGGGAGAGACCTCCAAGACCTTCATTCAAATCCAGCCGTCAGACCATGCCGTGTTAAGATTGGAAAAGACCACCGAGATCATCAAGTCCAACTCCCAGCCCATCAGCACCCTGCCCACTAACCCATGTTGTGCAGGTTGCCCTTTGAGCCATTGCTGCCTCCATCATCCTCATCCTCATCCTGTGGCTGCGTGGATGAGCTGCTCACCAGTTCAACATGCCCAGTGCTCACCATGGGGAGCAGAGGGGGCTGCACCACATGCCCCCACCTTTGGCATGACGTCCCCAAAGGTTCAGCTTCAAGAAGAGGAGGGGGGAGAAAACTGCCAACGGCCGGCTGAGCGTCGGGCGGGCTGTCTGTGCCTGACGGGTGACGGCGGTGCTTCGGGAGAGTTTGCATCTCGCAGTAATTACAGCCCGTTAGAAAGCAGTAATTACTCCGGAGAGGGGGAGCCGCTTACCAGCAGCGCGCACGAGCGCGCCAGGAACCTCTTGGAAATTGGTAGCTCTGTAATTTTCCCAGTGGGGGTTTGGTGCGTCACCCTGATATGTGACAACACACTGAATTTGTGACTTGTCAAATCCAACCCAGCTGGTGCAAAGAAGGCGACAAAGGAGGCTCCTGGCTCTCCCTCGGTTAGCTGGCAGCCGTGCGTGGGGCCATCGGCGAGCGGTGATGTGTGGGGCGATGCTGCTCCATCCATCCATCCCCCTTTTTTGTTTTTAATTTTTTTTTTTTTCGCTCAGAAAGGAGTATTCTCCTCCTTCCCTCCATGGAACGGGTTCATTAGGGATTCTGCAAGTGTCACCAGCTAATTAGTGTCATGTTAATTGAGCACTCACGATGCTGCCACCTCCAAGGACAGCGGTGCCGGCGTGAAGGGGAATGCAGATGCATGGTGCTCATGGTGCTGCTGGGCAGGTGCCCCCAGTCCCCACCGGGTCCCAGAACTGGTCATACTGGGTGGGTTTGCCCAGCATGAGCAATGCCTGTATTCTGCTGCTAGAGGCTGTAACATTAAATCCTGCTCAAAGAGCCTGGTTTTAATTGGCTAAATATACTCGTTAATAACAGTGTCTATTTAAGACACCTGTAAAAAGCCCATAACATTAACTTAATGGGAGAAATGGTCGGTGAACACTCTTCCATTCTGCCTTTTAAATTACTGGTGTGCCGTGTTAATGGAGAGGAAAGAGGTGGCCATCCATGGCCTCGCTCCCTGCATCCCTGGGGATGTTCCCACTCCTCCATGGGTGTTGTACACCAGCGCCCAGGGGTGCGAGTGCCCCAGCATCCCCCTAAGTGCTGCTTTTAATGTCAAGCCTTGCTCTTGCAGGCACAAGGAAGGGTCCCTGGGAGGGCTGGGGCTCCATGGTGACACTTGGCATGGGGTGGGCTGAGGATGGCTGTTGGCTACCGGTCATGCTGGCAACTATTTGGGGCAATGGCAGTGCTTGAGCCCTCTCCACAGTGGGAGATGTGGAGATGTTTTGGGCAATGGGACAGTGGATAGACCCATGGAAGAAACCCTTGGGGCCTGTCTCCTTTGCCTCCTTTTTGGCAATGTCAGCAATAACTCCATGGATGGAGGCAAATTCATGGGCACCGTGCAGGGATCCCAACACAGTGCTGCATTAGGAACTGGAAGCCAACATAGCCCCCCACTGCACACACGTGCTGGCACGGGCGTGCGCACGCATGTGCAGATTTTAAACACCTAATTTATTCCATCTATTAGATAGATTTTGTAGATTTAATCATTTTCACAGTTGGTGGCTCATTGGATACTCAAGATAAACTCCAAATGAAAGTATAATGGGTACGACAAATGAGTTTTCACACCAGAATGGCAGAAACTTGCTTGGGAAAGAGTTTGAAAGGAACAAAAATATATACATATATAATTTTTTTTTTCTGCGGTGCTTTTGCTGACTACAGTAGGTTACCACAGTTAATTTCACCAGTTTTGTTCATCTGTAAAATTGCATAAAAGTGACATTTTTGTGCTCATTATAGGAACTGCTGATTTATGGCTGGTAAATGCAATGCTTTTCCATTTTTGGTGAGGTTCTCGTAGCAGCGCAAAGCACCCATGAAATTGCTTGTATAATGTAGTTTAAATCCAATCTCAGAGAAAGATTCCCCCGTTGGGTAAAGTGACATTTCCATTCTCCACACCGGGTTTATTTTAGGCCACTTAGAAGTGACTTTCTAAGCGCGAGGGGGCAGGTTTGTGCCGTGACCTCTTTTCTGTTGGGCGGGTGATGCTGGAGAAGGAAAAGGAGGAGGATGTGGAGGAGGAGGGGGTGAGGCTGAAGGACGGCCACGGGTCTTGGAGCGGGATTGATGCTGTGCTTTGCTCCCGCAGGCGAGACGGCAGCACCCATGCATTCCCCGCGCTACCCCAGCCCCGCCGAGCTGGACGCCTATGCACAGAAAGTGGCCAACAGCCCGCTGACCATCAAGATCTTCCCCACCAACATCAGGGTCCCACAGCACAAGCACCTTAACCGAACGGTCAATGGGTACGACACTACGGGGCAGCGCTACAGCCCCTACCCCGTGCACGCCGGCGGCTACCAGGGCCTCCTGGCCATCGTCAAAGCCTCCGGCAAAAGCGTGGTGAAGAACGCGGAGGGCAAGCGGACTAAGCTGTCGCCCGCTCAGGCCGGCGTCGCTCCCTACCCATCCTCAAGCACTTTAGCCCCAGGCCCCTCCTGCGCCGGCCCGCTGAGCTACCACCAGAAGCAGCTGGAGGGCCCCGTGCCCCCCACCGTGGCGGTGGCGAGCTCGGCGCTGCCGCTGGCGGGCCGTGGCCTGGCGCTGCCGCCCTCCAACCTGCCCTCCATCCAGAGCATCATCTACCAGCTCAACCAGCAGTGCCAGGCCCAGGCCTCGCAGCCTGCCTGCCCGGTGCTGCCGGCCGCCCACCCCAGCCCGGCCAAGCACGGCGCCTTCCCCGCCATGGCCTCGGCCTACGCCGTGCTGCCCGAGTGCCGCAAGGGAGCCGAGCTGCCGCTGGGCTCCACCCCGGCGCTGGGGCCGAAAGCGGGGCTCTACCCCGACGGCGTGGACTACCTGCTGTGGCAGCAGAAGCAGCAGCAGCACCTGCGGGTGTACAGCGGGGGCAGCGGGGCCCTCAGCAAGTCGCCCGAAGCCTGCGCGGCCGCCTCGCGACCCTACGGGCCGGCAGGGGAGAAGGTGAGCTCATCCCCATTGAACTGCATGCACGGCAACTTTGCGGTGGGGCAGTACTTCGTGCCGCCGTGGAACAGCGTCCTGGTGACCCCCACCAGCGACTGTTACAACCCACCACCCGAGCTGGGCCCCGTGCCACGCGAGCTCGGCGTGCCGCCGGCCGAGGGGCTGCCCAGCAAGGCGCTCTGCAACACCTCCATCCTCAGCAGCAGCCTCCAGTCGCTGGAGTATCTCATCAACGACATCCACCCGCCCTGCATCAAGGAGCAGATGTTGGGCAAGGGCTATGAGACCGTGTCTGTGCCAAGGCTCTTGGACCACCAGCACGCCCACATCCGCCTGCCCGTCTATAGATAAGGGACGGCTGCTGCTCTTCCCAAAGCCAGGATGGCGGCCGGGCCCTCCGGCACCGTGAGGCCGTTGCGGGGTGATGGGGTTGGTTGGGGTCAGTTGCCGACACGGGTCCCGCAGGTACTGGCATGGAACCGGGCTCATCGAACCGCGTGCGCCCGCTGGAAGCCAAGGATGAAGGAATGCTTGTCTTATATAGCTCAGAAATCATTTTATTTCCACGAATGTGAACAGGGAATCGCTACGAGTTGCTGCTATCCAGGGAGAGGAGCTCCGCTCTGCGCACGGCGCGGGCTGCAGGCAGGGTCCCGCCGCGCTCACCTTTAGCTGAAGTCCGTAACTTGCACTGCTTTGATTAAAGCTCATAACTGGGGACAGCCTGGACACTATTTAAGAAGAACACTTGAAAACTTGAACAGATTTTTCTTTTTTGTTGTTTTATTTTTTCATTTTTTTTCAGTTGCACACAGCGCGCATCTTGGGTGCCAGCCAACAAGGGGGATGATGAGCCCACGGCACTGCGCCCATGGTACAGATTTCCAAGGTTTTGGGTTTTTTTTTTCTTTTTTTTTCTTTTTTTTTTTTTTCCCTTCCTTTTTTCCCCCTTCTTTTTTTAACTGTCTGTTATACCTTTGTTCCATTCTAGAGGCAGACAGTATGTAGGATGACGTTCAGTACTGCATCCAGCCGTCGCACCACTGTGGGATCATGGCATGCTTCTTTTCTTCATCTTTTCTTTCTTTTTTTTTTAAGCAGTTCAAAAATGCTCATTTTGCTCCGTTATTCACTCTGTGTAATTATGTGCTTAATAGGTTTATTCATTTAAAAAAAGCATCACAAAATGTTTTTTGATGAGTCAAGGAAACAGGAACACTACCCCGAGGAAACCCAAGGTGATTGTGCTCAGAAAAGAGGTACTGTATCCCTGAAAGGCCTGTTCAAGCACTAAGTGCATTTACAAATCTCTGAGAATGTTTTTTTTTATACTAAAATCGACCATTATATTCTACTGTGAGAAGTGCTGTCTGCACTTATATTGTTTTAAAAATGAGAGAAAACAAACGAGAGGAAAAAAAAAAAAAAAGGAAAAAAAAAAAGGAAAAAAAAAAAAAAAACCAAACCACAAAACCTGCAAGCTGTGTGTCCGGATGGTGTTTTTCCCAAAGTAAAACCAGGATGTCACTGGATGTGTGCTCTGGATTTTGTTTGCTTGCTGTGGCTCTCACCCAGCCCTATAGGGACCCGCTGTCCCACCCTCAGCCCGACTTCACCCTGCAGATTTTAGGGCACGGAGGGGCACCTATAAATAACCTCCTAACGACTCTGATCTGTTAATCCAGCCGTGACACCAGGCGAGATGTACGCATGTGTGTGGGGTGTGCGCCAAAGCCCCAGGATTAGGGGCCATGGCCCCACGTGCACTGGGGCAGCGCTGAGCCCAGTGGTGTCCCCACCTGATGCCATCAGGTGTGTGGCACTGGTGGCACTGCTCCCCACCTGTGTGAAGTTATTTGCCCCATAAAATTGGCAGCTTCCCATCCCGAGTGATAAGTGGGTTGCATTAGGATACGAGTACAAATGTTCTTCCCAAACCTACTGAATGGGGATGGGAACAGGGACGGCCCATCACTGCACCTGTCAGAGCAGCTCCATCCATTTTGGTCGCGCTCTGCCATATGTATTTGTGGGGACAGCAAGCAGGCATAACAGCCAGTCAAGGCAACAAAGAGGAACTGGGGCAAAAGGACAACCAAAGGGACGGCAGTGTCCATGGGGACACCCAGCAGAGCCACAGCCCGGCCATGTGCCGGATGGAGATGGGAGGGAGCGCTCTGAGCTGTGCCCCAGCACATGGGGCAGTGCCACCTCCATGGCAGCACCCTCCCTGCCTGTGGAAGGGCAGCTTTTCTGCTCCACAAATATCTTCCTATTAAAATAATCATCATAATTTTTGAGGCAGGCGCACGCCAGGCTGATATTAAACTTCGCAGCCGCCTTTGCTGGCTGAGAGCGAGGAGGAGAGACAGGCAATATAAATGGCACGGCTGCGAAAGGACTTAAAAAAACCCATCTCTCATTTTGATTGATATTAGCTTCACAAATTAAGCCTTAGATTTATCTAAAAATAAATTTGCTTCCTCGCTCCGCGTGCTGGATGACAAGTGCTTTTCTCTTCCCTTTGTTGGGTTTGTCATCGCCGGCACGGCAGCGTGGGAGGCGGGGGCTGCGCCCAGGGGGCTGCGGGGCACAGGGGGGTGGGCATGAGGCAAACATAGGCTGTATGGGAACTGTTGAGTCCTGGCCTGAAGCACTGATTGAGCACCTCGGAAAAGGATCTGGTCAGCTATGGGAACACAGGTGAAGGCAATTCATGTGTGTGATCAGAAGGGGTGGAGCCTGGCTGCACCTCTCTTAGACCTCATTTAAGGGCTGACTGCCGCTGGGGAAGGATCTCTTTTTGGAGATTCCCTTTTGGTGAAACTTTTGTATGTGAACCTGGAATCTTCTGATACAGGTGAGCAATCGTCTTCCCTTCCTTTATAGTGCCTTCCTATGGTGCTGGTCCTTCTGTCATCACACCTTTGTTGTAATTCCCATTGCATTGATCTGTCCAATTGCTACTCCAGCCCTGAGTCACCATCCGGTGACAGGAGCACGGGGGGTGATCCTATGATGCCACCATCATGGCCATGGTGTCCCTGTCACAAGCAGTATGGCTGTGGTGCCCACACTGACAGCACTGTAGCCACGGTGTCCCCATCACCACCATCACGGCCACGGTGTCCCCACTGCTACCAAGCCATCGTGGAGTGCATCTCATAGGCCCACTTCACACACAGCCCCTAAAATCACACAGCCCTTGTGTGCACGTCTGCACCGTTAGGACTTGAGAATTTGCACGGGGAGAGGGGAACTGGTTTAACTCCCACTCCACTGGGAAATCCTAGCCTTGCAGCCAGAACAGTGGTGGAGCTGGAGTTGTGCTGGGCAGCATGACTGCACGGCTGTGGAGGTGGCAAATTGCATCGTTCCCAAATACCTCCTGGCAAGAAGGATGGAGCCTGCCTGCAGCTGCATCATCCCTGCAGCTCATCTTATGATGCAGTCTGAGCCGAGAGCAGAACGCTCAGCTCTTCCTAAGTAGTGATAATGAAACTTCTTCATTCCCTCACCCTGGGGAAATACTTAAACCGCGGTACGAGAGATATATGTAAATCACATTTAAGCGGAGACGGCACGGTTAGAGCTGACGGCGAGCCATCAGGTTCGAAGATGGAGCGTCCCCTTTTCTGCTCGATCATCTGCTCAGCGAGCTGTGCTGCTGTGCCACCGTGTCACCAACCATCAGCGTCTGCCAAATCTGCGCTCCGAAGCCGCGCGCTCCCAATAACGCCGGGAGCGGCATTGCGCGGAGTGTGCTGCCCTCCGGTGGGAGCGGGATGCTCTGCGAGAGGGGCTGGGCACCAGGGCTGTGCTGAGGGGCAAGCACTGTAGAATGGCACTGTAGAATGGCACAGCAGGCACTGCGCAGCTCCCTCCGTCCCTCCCGCAGCGACGTTCTCCCTGCTGACCCCGCTCGATGACACGAGGCCGTGGTGGCTGCTCTTTATTACGAAATAAATAGTCGTATAAATCTTGTGCAGGAAAAAAAAAAACAAAAAACAACAAAACCCCTCGGGGCAGAAGCCATTTGGCCGTGGTGGTTGGTGGTAGGGGAGCTCCCAGCACCCAGCTGCTGGCACAATGGAGCCAATGGTGCAGGAAAGCAAAGCGGTGGCACCAGAGACCCCAGAATTGCCAGGACTGGGACCCCAGTGGGATGGGCTCCCACTGGGGAGGGACACTGGCTGCACAAATCCCTGAGGAACAGACACACGCTGGTGCTGTGGGGCCAGGCAGAGTCCATGCTAGAGCAGGGAGCTGGGGGTCTGCCCGTGCCGTCGCTCCCGTGCCTCGGCCGTGCCCGTGGTCCCCAATGGCACAACTACATCTTCTGTTGGGCAACTCTTGTTGAGCTCCACCACACGTGGCACCACCGTTGACCATCGATCTGCAGAAACTGAGGAACACTCAGAGCTCCCAGCTTCGTACTCACCTGTGGGCCAGGGCTGCCCCCACCCCGCTCACCTCTCCGCAGCCGCCCCACGGTGTGGGAGAAGCCGTAGTACTGGTATGTATCGCTCTTGCCAGGGTCCTCACTGATGATGCCCAGGTTCTGGTTCCAGTGGGACCAGTTCACCTCATCCACCCTGCAGAGAGGGCAGAGCTCTATATCCTCTTGGCCTTGTGCCATCCCGGTACCTGTGGTGCCACTCAGGTGCAAACCATTCCACTCTAGTTAGGCTTAATAAGACCCCAACCTCACCACACCTTTTGGATCGTGATACTGTAGGTCACTGCTCTTACCTGAAACACCAGCGGCGGTCAGGGGTCCCATCAGTGCCTTTCCCCACGGTCACCATCTCCCCAGAGCGGAATGCTCTCCGCAGGAAGAGAGGGAAGGAGCGCTCGATGTCCAGGATGGTGGTGGCCCACTGCCGGGAACACCAGGGACCCTTCAGCCCCCTGGGGATGGAGGCATCAGGGTCCCTCACCAAGGTGTTTCTGCTCAGATGGAGGTTGGCGTGGCGACACCAAGGCATGGTTACCCCATAGAGTTTGGCATGGTGATCACGTGGTGTGATGACTCTATGGCACGGTGACCCCATGGAGCTTGGCACTCCCAGTGCCGTACCTGCAACTTCCAGATGTGTTTGCTCTCCTTGGACACCTGGCCCACGGTCTCACCCATGAGGGCGATAAGCATGTTGAGGAGCAGCACGAAGGTGAGGATGATGTAGGTGACAAGCAGGATGATGAAGACGCCTGGGTACTTGGCGCTCTCCAGCATCTCCAGGTCACCCATGCCAATGGTGAGCTTGAAGAGGTCAAGCAGGAAGGTGCTGAAGGTCTGACTGTCCCGGCATGAGGGGTAGGTGGGCAATGTGCAGTTAGAGTGCTCCTCACTGCAGGACTCACTGCTGGGACATGGGTTCAGGAGGGACACCAGCGCTGGGGAGGAGGGACAGAGACAGAGTCTGCAGGGGCAGCATGAGGATAGAACACCATGCTGCCAGGCTTTCTCCTTCTCCGTTGCAGGAGGAGAGTGGGATGGAGCCCTACCTGAGGCATAGCCAATCATGAAGAGCAGATAGACCAGGAGGAAGCGGAACAGGTCTTTGAAGAGGATCTGCAAGTGACAGAGATGATGGCTTCGAGCCCCGTGCTGAGGACTGCAGTGGTCCCACAGGGAAAAGACCACTTGGGTTACCCAACCACCTTGGGAAAGACCAGAAGATCCCAACACTACTGCACCTTCTGGATCATGATGCTGTAGGTCCCCGTCAGCTTGAGACCTCGTGTGAAGTAGAGTGCGTTCATCCAGCCCAGGACCAAAGCAAAGACCATGACAGCCAGGTAAGCCTCAACGCCGCCCAGGTACAGCCCTGCCGTGACGATCACCAGCACCGAGTAGATGAAGCTGCAGAAGGGCATAACTGCTGCCAAACACTGTCCCATCAAGTGGAGGGTTGCTCCAACCCCAAGAGGTCCCATGGGCATCCCTGCTTACTAGAGCAGCTGGAACGAGCCATCGATGAAGAATGAGTTCACACCTGGGCACTTCTTCATGAAGAGATCTTTGATCTGGAGAGAGAGGAGAGGTTGAAGAGGGGCTGGGTTCCAATGTCTGGAGGGCACTGCAGTGGGACCGGTGCCTGGGGACATGGGGATATCACCACCCACTCCTTGTGGCACTGACATTGGAGAAGAAGAAGAGGATGCCGGTGAGGAGGGTGATGATCTCCCCGGCCAGCCGCAGGTAGTCGATGGTCGTAGTGTAAGGGTACGGTGGCTGTGGGAAGAGTACACATCATCAGCATGACCCCAAGCCTACGCTCTGCCCTGTGTTCCCTGGCACTCACAGGGCCTTCCATGGGGCGGTAGTAGGCGATGAGAGTGAAGATGATCATGGCACAGAGGTAGGAGACCACGCTGATGTAGAAGGAGACGGCACCGAACTTGCGCCACTTGTCACGCAGCAGTTCGTTGATGGGCTCCACGGCCAACATCTCATGGCGGTTCTGTTGGGACGTGGGCAGCTCAGAGGGGAACCCGGCCCTGTGTCCCCATTCCCCGTTCCCTGCGCACCTCAATCTTGCTGTTGTAAACGAGGATCTCCAACACGGACACCTCCTCCCCACAGGTATCCAGTGAGGAGAGATCATAGAGTGAGGAGTAGACGGGGCCGTATGCCCAATCCTTGAACTTGCGCGAGAGGTGCCGGACGTCCTCATCTGCAATCTCCCGGCGGATGATGTGCTGGAAGATCTGATGGGGGATCAGGGGGATGGATGGCCATGGGTTGTACCCATGGCCACCCATCCTTGGGTGCTGGGATGCTGCAGCAATCCCCAGACTGGTGTAGTTTGTGCATTTTTAACCAACCCACATCATGATGGTGAGCAATGGAAAAGGACAGGAGGTAGAGCCACCGTCCCTGGAGGTGTTCAAGAAAAGGTTAGATAGATGTGGCACTGAGTGACATGATCTAGAGCAGTCACAGGCATGGCTTAATGGTTGGACTCAATGATCTTAGTGGTCTTTCCAACCCTAATGATTCTATGATTCTATGACAGGATGTGACAAGGGCCTGGGGTTAATTAGGGAAAGGATGGGATGCAGAGAGGGTTTAATTAGGCAAGTTTCCCAAAGCACATCCACCAGCTCCGATGTTGCCATACCCCGATCTTGCCGGTCTTGGCAGCCATCATGAGTGGAGAGAGGCCATCGTTGTTGAGCAGGGCCTCAAGATTGGTGTCGGGGAAAAGCTTGGCGCACTTGATGAGGAGCAGGTCGTACATCTTGGTGACAAACTTGGTGTTCTCGCGGGTGTTGTCAGCGATGGCAACCAGAGCATGCAGCACGGTGTTGCCACGCGAGTCCTGGCGCCGCAGGTCTGCCTGCTTGTGCCCGTTCTCCGTCAGATAGTGCACGATGTGGGGCTGGTTGGTGCAGGCAGCCAGTGAAAGGGGCAGCTCTCCTGCAGGGACAGCATACGATTGGGGACGGCCCTGGGTATGCGGCTGTGGTGCTGCCAGTCTCCTCTGCTCACCAAAATAGAAGTAGCCGCCTTCATCCTTGGGCTGGAAGAAGCGACCACGGGCCTGGGCGTGCACATCAGCACCCTTCTCCACCAGCAGCTCCACGTAGTGCTTGCAGCGGCGCTCAATGGCGATGTGCAGCGCTGTCTGACCTGCATTGCATCCCTGTCACCGTGCTCCCCATCACACCCCAAGATGAAAACCCCTTGATTCCATGCTGCCCCCCAGTTTGGTTACTGAGCCTCCCAAAGGCTCTCCATCCCCACACATTCCTCAGCTTTGCTGGGGTCCTCTATCCTCCCCAGATCCCTACTGCTTTGGTCCTTAAACCTCTCCATAGTCCCCCACCTTTTCACGGTTTCCCCACCTCCTGCTGGTCCCCACACATCCCCTACCTCGGTAGTAGACATCACGGAAGGGTGAGTTGATGAACTCCCGCATGTTTCCCGTCTTCTCAGCAATATCCAGGAGGATGGGGATGGTGTCGTTTCGGCCTGCACTCAGGTTGAGCAGCGCCTTGGGCAGACACGTCTTCCCTGTTGAGGGCTCTGGGAATGAAAGGTGTTGAGACCCCAACCCACCAAACACCCAGTGCCTCCTAGGTGCTGCCACTGGGGCTGTACATCTCCGTCCCTATGGGGACATGGGGATTGATGGTGGCCCTCCATGGCCGTGGTACAGCAGGATCATGGGGCAGCCCACCACAGGCGCTCACCTCGGAACTCCTCATCTGTCAGACGCTTCTTGTGGGTGAGCAGGAAGGAGAGGAGACCCTCTAGGCCATCTGGGGACCCCCGGGAGACAATGTCGAAGAGGATGGGTCTGTTGAACACCTTGAGGACGGGCGGTGGGTTGGGAGCCGGCCCCTTGGTGCCAGCCACCGGCTTCCTGCAACAGAACAGCACAGCTGCACCCTGGGGTCGATTTCTTAATCTGTGCCTTGGTTTCCCCTGCTGCACCCATCTTGGGCGCTCCTAGGGTCACCACACAGAGCAGTCATGCAGTGATGATCCCAGCGGCACCCACGGGGCCAGGTGCTGCTGCATTTTGTGGAGCACGAGGGATGGGGTGCAGCCCACAGATACGCAGTGCCAACGGGTCCCCCCCAGGTGTCGGGCACAGACCGGCATTGTGCGCCCGGCTGCGGGCGGCCCCCCCCGGCTCCGGTTTCCTGACGCAGACCCAGGGCGGAGGCTCTCCTGAAAAGCCCTTTCATGCCAGGGCAGCCAGACGCCCGCACCGGAGGGAGCGGCCGCGGCACAGAGCCCTCTTTCACGGCGCAGGGAAGGGAGGAGGCGGGGGGGGGGGCACATCCCAGCCCCATGGCACTGCGGGGCCGCAGCGTGTGTGTGGCACCCCAATTTCCATACCCACAGCACTGCTGAAACCACTTAGAGAGCCCTGGGGGGGCTGTCCCCATCCAACCCCGTACCCAAAGCACTGCACCCCATGGGCACCGGCGTCCCCATGTGCTCCCATACTCACTCCACGACCCTCCTGCGCCAGCGTTTGTTCTCACTGGGGTGCTGCCTGTAGGTGCCGTAGTCGAAGAGGGAATCCATGGGGGCCTTCTTGGGTGCTGGGACAACAGACGACTCGTAGATGGTGGATTCCAGCAGCTCCATGGGTTTTGGGGGGCCTTTCCGGAACGCCCCATGGAATTTCATCCGGAGGTTTTGCTTTCCATCCCCAGCACCAGGGGGGCCCCGGGATGGCTCAGCAGGGGATGGGGTGTCTTCCACCTCAAACAGGTTGGCCAGTGAGGAGAGTGGGAAGGAGTCATCCCCCAGCATGTCTCCAGCATCACGGGGGTCTTCGGGGTCTGCCATACTGCCCTTTGAGAGCAGAGGGAACTTGGAGTCACTCCCCAACACCCTTCCCATCCTCATCTATGAGCACCCCATAGGCCATACCCCATGGTGGGAGCAGGGTTACACCCTGACCTAGGCATCATTTGGTGCCCCCCAGCCTACTCACCTGGCACAGCACGGGGACGCAGCCTGGCCAGGAGACAAGTAGCATATATAGTGCATTTCAACAAGGAATGATGAATTTCAATATGAAACCACAGAGGTTTTTTTATAAGAAATGGATTTGGATAAGGAATTACGGATTTCGGTAGGAAATGATGGATTTCAATGAACACCCCTGGGCTCCCCCCAGCCCCACTCCCCACCAAAACGCACCGTGAGGTCCCAAAATGCTCAGCCCCAGCAATGCCTCTGCCTCCCAGCAGCACGCTCAGCCCTCGCCCTCAGCCCTATGGGGTTCAGAGACAGAAAAAGCACACGGGGAAACATATCATTTTCTGCAGCTCTGTATGACAAGCCACAACAGACCACGGGCAATGGGGTTTGCAGCCCAAGGAGGTGCAGCATTTCCTTCTAGCTGCCTTTCCTGCACGAAATTCCACGAGCACCTGCCAAAGCCGCAGTGACCCCCATATCTCACCCACCCGGCCCCAGGCAAACACAGGCCCTCTGCATGTTCCCGGTAGCAGACAGGGAATGCACAGATCAGGGAGCACCCAGCGTGCTCTGCTGTGCTGCAAATCCCAGCCCAAACCACAGCAAAGCACGGCTTTGGAGAACAGCATAGAGGGCACAGCCCAAATATAGCCCCGGCTGCCAAACCCAGGGGCCGCCAGCACTGCAGGGAGGGGATGAACAGTGTGGGTCTGACTCCAGCAATTTTGCAGCGGGTGGGTCTGGGCAGAGCAATGCATTGCAGCCCTACATTCTGCAGCCGCACATCCTGCAGCCTTCAGGTGGGGAATTCCCCATTGGCAGCACCCATAGGGAACAGAGTCTGGTGTGTGTGACCCCAGCAGAGGGGACATCACGCTGGGGGAACCACCTGGGCAGCACGCAAATGGAAATCAGGCTCTGCCTCTTCCTGGAGGTTTGAACCGGTTTTCATTGAACTTAACCCATAGCAGCACAAAGAGAGGTCGTGCATCCCATCCCACAGCCATCAGCTGCAGCCCCACGCAGGAATGTGTCCACGGGGTCACTGGCAATGGGGCAGAGCAGGTGGGGGAGGAAGCGTTGGGAAATGTCGGGCTCTGAACGGGGGCACTCCCACAGCACGGCAACTGCCAGGAAAGGTGTTGTCAATTGGGTTGACTTTGGCTCTTTCAGTTATTTGGGTTTTTTGGTTTTCAGACTTCCTCACCCCATGGAGGGAATGAGTCAATGCCTGGCTCAGCGCGGCACGGCCCCGCTGCGGCCCCACAGCCCTCCTGAGCCCAACGCAGCCCCCTGCCCACCCCGGGGCTTTGGCAGTGGTGGCACTGGGACCTGCGGGTCACACTGGGGCGGACGGTGGCTTACAGCCTCATTACCGGGCTGTGCCACATGAAGGCACAAAGCGAAATCCGGCAGGAGGGAAGCGGGGAACCCAGAGCCCACCCCAACGAGCCCGAGCGCCTTCCCAAAGCCAACAGCCCCCGGTAGGTCCACGCTCACCCTGGGGCTGGGGACAGGATTTTCCAGCTGCCCTCGGCCCCCGGAACCCGCGCAGCTCACATCCCTGACCACTGCCCCCTCCCCACCCACCCTCATCCCCATCCCGGCCCCCTCCCGCCGCTCCCAGCCCCGTACCGGTACCGGTATCCGTCCCGCCGCCCGTCCCGCGCAGCTCCCGCAGCTCCGCCGCCGCCGCGGGGCCCATCCCTGCGCCCGTCCCTCCCCGCTCCCCGCCCCAGGGCCGCCCCCAGCGCAGCCCCCGCCCCGGTCCCGCACTACGCTCCAGGTTAAGGTGAGATTTATTGAGTTCTGCTTCCCGCTGGTGAAAGGTCCTTAAGGCATCCGGCAAACAGCTCTCGGAACATCCCGGCACCGCTTCCATCCGCGGCGCTGAAAAGGGTTGGGGGCACCGGGAAGGTCATCGCTTGGGATCCTCCATTCCTCCGCTGCAGGGTCAGAGCGGCGTTGAGTGCTCAGAGCTGCGTGAGACCCACGGCACAGCCAGGAGTGGGGCAGCCCCAGGATGCGGCCGCCCACCAAACGTCATTCCCTGCAACAGGTTCCCAGGAACGCGGATTTTTCCTCTGTGGTACAAAAGCTTGGGAAATCCCGAGGTGCCCCCGGGGTACAATTGGTTTATTGCTATATTCTCGATAGAAAATTAATGACTCTTTTTAGAAAACGGGCTATTGGCTGCAGATCCAGAGCAGAATGGGATTTGCGGAGCGGTGTGGCCCCGCATTGTGCTGATCCCATTAGGCTTTGTAGCTCAGCTCGGCATTCATCCGGGTGTACATCTCATAGATGGCATCCAGGATGGGCGTCACTCTCGTGAGGAATTGGTGGATCTTCTCAATGCTCTCCTCCTCCTTTACCTCTCTGCCTTTCTCCAAAGCCTTGAGCAGGTCTGACTTGTAGGGCAGCGCGTAGACTGAGCCCTGTGGGATGGGGTGAGAGCAGAACTGAGCCCTGGCTGCAGGGATGCCCAAAACCCAATGAGATCCCCAGGTCCCCCTGCCCACCCCATATTGGGATGACCCCATCAGCATGACCCCGTGGAGATATCTCCTTAGAGACAAAGTTAGTGGGCATGGTGGGGATGGGTCGGTGGTCGGACTGGGTGATCTTGGAGGTACTTCCCATCCTTAATGATTCTATGACCCCAGGAAAAACTCCACAAAACAAGTCACCCCCTGCTCTCACCATGAAAAGCTTCTGTAGCATCCAGCCGTGGTACTTCTTGAGGGCAATTTCATAGGCTTTCATGGCATTGACACGGATGAGGTTGGGGTGCTCCTCATCCCGCTCGCCATCGGAGATGCTCTGCAGCAGCACCAGCATGAACTTCAGGCCCCTGCCGGGAGAGGGGGGCTGGTACTGTGACCCTGAGCCTTGGAACCCCAAACCCGGTGTGGGATGGCACTCTGAGCCCGAGCCCTACACGACCCCCAGCCCCACATCCCGGGCTGAGCCCAGGGGTGATGCACAAACACGTCACCTCTTCAGCCACATCAGCGCCAGTGTCGCGCCCGTCTTGGGCCAGGCAGCGCCGTGCATCTCCTTCTCCACCTCCAGGATGTTCTGCAGCGTTTTGAACTTGGTGGGGTTGGAGTCGTAAACAGCCCGGATTTTCTGCAAGGGTGCAGAAGTGCAAGGTCAGGGTGGGCACCCACGGCCAAGCCCCGGTCCCACAGTGCCGTGCAAGGGGTGGTGACCCCCTCGTACCTTAATGTTCCCGGCCAGGTCGGCTTTGACGGGTGAGTACACGATGGGCGTCCCCAGGCAGTCTGCGGGGACACGGGGTTAGCGTGGGACCGCGCGGGATTTGCCCCGTGCCCGGCTGTTCCCGTGCGGCTTACAATGCCGCATTGTACAGCGCGGCGGCTCAGCCCCGTTCTGCCCCGTTCCATTCCGGGACACCGCCGGGGGGAGTCGGGCCGTTTCCCAACTCTGCTGCTCGGCGGGTCGGACGGGACGGGGCGCCACGCCCGGCCCTGACGCAACTCCGGTGCCGCCAGGCAGCGTCCCTCGGTGGGGCGGGGGAGCGGGGTGGGACCGGGGGCGGGACCGGAGGGTGCGGACCGGGACCGGGGGGATGGAACCCGGGGGGTTTGGGACCCAGGACGGGGTCCCGGCACCGGACAGGGCGCGCCCGGAACATGCGGGGGCTGGTAAGCGTTCCGTGCCCGCGGGTGGCAACGTCCCGGCGCGGTCCGGTATCGGGTCCAGCAGGTGCCGCAGCCCCCCTCGCCCCGCTCTTACCGAAGAAGGGCGGCAGGTGCGCCACGGCCTCCAGGAACGGCAGCGTCTCGATCTGCTTGTCTGCCGGCAGCGGCCGGAACTCGTGCTCCAGCAGCAGCGCCATGCCCGGCCCGGCCCGGCCCGCACCGACCCGGCACCGACCCGGCAGCGCGCCGCGCCGCGCCACGCCCCTCCCCGCGGCCGGCCAATGGCTGCGCACGGCCCACCGGCCAGACCGCCAATCGGAATGGGAGGGCGGGACTTGTAGCTGTGAGTGGGCGGTGCTTAGCGCTGCGGTGGGCGTGGCTTGTCGAGGTGGAGGGGCGGGGTTTGCGGTGCGCCGAACCCCGGGAGCACGCGGCCCGCACCGGGACCCTCCGGGACCCCCGGAACCCGCAGCTCGGGCCGAGGGAGCGGGCAGCCGGGCAGCCCCTCTGCCCTGTGCACCCACTGTCCCGTACGCCCACACCCGTACAGCCGGGCCCCGTGCTGGGTGCTGTGATCGGGTGGCTCTGAATTATTTAGTGGAGGTGAAGGTTTCACGGTGGACAGATGGCACGGAGCTCGGTGACCCGACCCGGGCAGCAGCCAGGACTGAGCTCAGTTCAACAGCTCAGGCTGCCCAGGGCCCATCCGTGGCCTCGGGCCCATCCAGGGATGGGGCACCCCACAGCTCTGAGCAGTGTCAGGGCCTCACTGCCCTTTGAGCGAAGAATTTCTTCCTGACATCCAACCTCAGTTTCTTTTCTTTTAGTCTAAAGCCATTCCGTCCTGTCCTACCACGATCAGGCTGCGTACAAAGCCGCTCTCCTGTTTACAGCCACGGAGCTGTAGCCGGGACAGGCCTGCTTCCAGCAGGAGGACAGTTCCCAAAACCCAGACACGTGTTGGGCGCTCTGGATGCACTGTGCAGAAGGAGGCACGGGGCAGAACCAAACCTCGTCCCCTCGTAGTCAGCACCCAGCGGCCGTGCTCAGGGCCAGGCCGAGGAAACCCAAACCTTTCACCCGCCTGAAATATTCACAGCGCCATGAATACTTTAAAGCCCGGGCTGTGCGGCACGACGCGCGCTGACAGCAGCTCAGGTGTTGCGGCCCTCAGCCCTCCCCGCACGGCCTCTCCGTTCCGCGAAGCGCGGCCCCGAAGCTTTTTGTCCCTCGGCGGCGCCCGTACCCGTTGCCATGGGGACGCGCGGCGGCCGTCGCGGCCTATAAGGGCGGGCCATGGCGCTGTGGCGGGCGACGCGAGGCCGGGCTCTGGAGCGGCAGCGGGAGCGGGAGGCGCAGAGCCGGCTGCGCTGGGAGAGCTACAGCCGCTCGCTCGCCCGCGCCGCGATCTGCTGCTCCGCTCAGGCCCGGTGGAGCGCGCCGCGGGGTGCGCGCAGCCCGAGCTCGGGGCGGCGGCAGGCGGCGGAGCGGCTGGAGCAGCGCAGGGAGCGGCTGCGGGAGCTGCTGAGCGACGAGCGGGACGCGCTGGAGGCGGAGCTGCGGGCGGGCGGCGGGACGGAGCCGGGAGGGGCGCGGGAGCGCTGCGCGGAGCTGAGGGCCGCCCGCGAGGAGCGGAGGAGGCGGGTGAGCGCCGCGGGGGGCGATGCTGAGCCGGGCGGTGCGCGGTGCGTCCGCCGACGTTGCTGTCTGCCTCAGGTCGCCGAGCGATTGCTGCGCCAGCACTGGAAGCAGAACTGCGCTGAGCTCCGGGAGGTGCGCGTTCAGAGCGAGCGAGTCGCAGAACGGACTGCGCGGGAAGGGACCCCGAAGGGCATCGCACCCGTAGGGACACCCACAGCTCCAGCAGTGCTCACAGCCCCGTCCCCTGAGCGCGGCTGTGTGCAGGAATGGGGCACCGCCACCTCTGGGCACCCTGTGCAGTGCCTCACTGCCCTCAGTGTCAAAACTTCTTCCTTATATCCTTCTCAAATCTCCCCTCTTTGAGTTTGCAACCGTTTCCCCTTGTCCTGTCACACAGACCCTGCTAAAGAGTCTGTCTCCTTTTTTCTTACAGCCCCTGTAGGTGTTGAAGGGCTGCTCTCAGCTCCCTCCACAGCCTGTTCCTCTCCAGGCTGCACAGTCCCAGCTCTCTCTCTATCCTTATAGGGAGGTGTTCCATCTATCATCATCGTGGCCCTCCTCTGGACGCGCTCCAGCAGGTCCACATCTCTCTTGTACTGAGGACTCCACAGCAGTACTCCAAATTTAACTTGAATGTCATTGTATATCTGCCTGCTGTTGTTATTCACCCTGAGTCACAGCAGTCACTACACCAAAATCCGACACGCAGAAGGCAAATAAGTAAAAAGGCCCAACTGTAAGGGATCCCCAAAGCAGATATTTCTCAAAGACTCAAATCTGATACTGAAAGCAGATTTTTAGTGCCTGTGATGTAAAGATTGGTGGTACCAACCTATTTCCCACTCTGCTGACATGCTGCTCCAGCAGCTGGTTTCAATATCGCCACAGTGAACTGGTGACATCAGCCTAAGCTTGTGACCTCTGGGCATTGGGAAAAGTGCAGAGAACAGGCTGTGGTCCTGGGTTCTGTTGGCAATAGAAGAACCTCTGACAGCAGTGCTGCCTCTCTTTGCAGGTGGAGTCAGAGCTGCACAAGAAAAACGTGGTGGAGTCCTGGGGTGAGCAGTTGAAGCAAAAGCAGCAGGTATGCTGGGGCTGCCTGAAACGTGGGCTGCAAGCAGTTGGCCTTTTCTGTACTACCAGGACTGGGGTGTGAGAGGAATGGGAGCTGGCTATTTGTTGTTCTCTTGTACCAAATAGTGACCGAGGTTTGCCTTGCTTGTTCCCACAGCAGTGGGAGGTTCTGGTATCTGCAGAATAGCAGGAGTTGTTGATGGAAGGATGTTTTCAGTTAAGAGTTATTGTTCATATCCAGCAAGTATCTTGTCTCTGTAGTTTTGTTTAGTCCTTGTTTTCTTCCCTAGAATATCTTATTCTGTATTCTTCAAATATGTGTCAGCTTCCAGGAATCTGATTTGAGCATTTACTGAACTGAACCACAGTCTAACCTTAAATGCAATGCTTTGTTTTGGCTTAATAAGCAAGGAGCAATGGAACGAGAAGAGAGAAAGCTTTATGAAAATGAATATGAAATTGCACGAAGGGAAGCTCTGGAAAGAATAAGACAAGAGGAAGAGAAACGTCGGCTGGAGAACAAGAAGCAAGCAGAAATCTTGCTTCAACAGATAGAAGAACTGAAATTACGGGAGGCAGAGGTAATCTTCAACTTCTCCTCACGTAGGAAGGAAGTTCATTGCTTCACTTGGAAATGCAGCAACGTTGACCTGACCTCTTCCCTCTGGATTTCCCCTAGATTAAATTTGAAACAAAGTCAGCTGTGACTTGCATTCTGTCAGTAATGTAGACCTCTCCATGAATGCAGGTGTGTGAGGTTCAGGTGGAAGGCTTTCTCAGCTGAAGCTCCTCACCTTATCTCTTATGCTGTGAGCAAGTAAGACGCAAATGGTATGGAGTATTTACCATAATTATGATTTCGACTGCTTGCAAAGGAACAGTGTGGTACAAACTCTGGTGCAAAGGCTCTCTGGGATGTCCTAGCTCTCTGCAGTACTTTCCTGGTTATTGATTTTTCCTTTTCAAAAACATTAGGCAACAAAGCTGAAGAAAGAACAAGAAAATTTATTAAAGCAGCAGTGGGAGCTGGAAAACTTAGAAGAAGAAAGAAAACAAATGGAAGAGCACCGAAAGAAGACTGAGCTTGGGTATGGGATCATGTAGCTCTAAGCAGTGATAGAATCTCTTCTGTGACCATGATGGTACTTGAAGGAGGAGGAGATGTTTTAGATAGCAGGGGTGGGCAGTAAATACTTGTTTTTTGTTGGAAGTGCCCAGAACAGCTAATGAGCATAAATGCATTGGTGCCATTACTACTTTTTGTTCGTGTTAGAGGTAGCAGGTATCTCCATTGCCTCTATATATTTTATTGTCATAAATATACTTTCTTGAATGCTGGCATATTATAAAACAGGGCTTTAGAGAGAGTCCGAATTTGTTTTGTTTTCCTCCGTCAGTCGCTTTTTGAGACATCAGTGTGATGCCCAGTTAAAGAGACGAGCCCAGCAGATACAGGAGGAGCTGGTAAGAGGAAAATACCTTCTGATTTATACACTATAGATACTGCGTGCTGAAGGAACTTGTTCTTTGTGTTTCATGTATGTGTCTACCTCCAGTGCCTACAGTTAAGCAGTTAGGAAGCCTCTTCTGGCTTATGAACAGGGCTGGAGTGAAAAGATCACAGATGTCACCAGTGATTTGTACAGAAGTACACAGGCTGGAAGCCTGCTGGATGGTTGTTAATCTTTAGGGTTTTTTTTCTCAAGGAAGCAGACAGACAAATCTTATTAGCCCTCCTCGAGAAAGAAGAAGAGGATCAGCGCCGCCAGTCTGAAAGACGAGAGCGAGCTGTTGCAGATGCTGCCTGGATGAGACACGTCATTGAGGAACAGCTCCAGTTAGAAAAGGAGAGGGAGGCAGAGCTACAGGTCATTTTTAGGTGTGTATGCACCTCTGTTGTACATCGCCTAAAGAGAATGTATGTGCTGAATTTCTTGCCTGTTTGGCAGAGCTCATTACTGTTTGCTATATAGGCGGACAGTTAGACGTGGACATTAGAGAAAGGTGCCTGGTTGGCTGTGCTGTTGTAGAAATGTGCCTATGTGTAAGTAACATTAGAAAGGAATCTTTCTTTCACCTTTAGAGAAGAAGCAAGAAAAGTGTGGGAGAAGAGGGAAGAACAATGGGAAAGAGAGAAGATGGCCAGGGATCGCCTGATGAATGAGGTGATGACTTTTTTTAATGAGGTGTCTCTTGGTTTGACAAAGCTGTTGTTCCAGCTGTAGCCTTCTGACCTCCAGAGGGTCACAGCCTTCTGTACTGGAGTCTTTCTGTTGGTCTGATAAATTTTTCTGAGAACTGTTTAACTGTCTACACTGAGATTTCCCCAGGTTTGCTTCTAAATCTGGCCTCTTCCTTATCTACTCTCTTAAACCTCTCATTTCATACAGGTCCTTGCAGGCAGGCAGCGCCAGATCCAGGAGAAGATGGAGTTAAACAGACAGGCCCAAGAAGAGTCTATAAAACACCGAGAGCAACTGATTAAAGAACTTGAGGAGGCAAAAGAACTGACAAGGCGAGAGAGAGAGCAAGAGAAGGAACTGAAGACAGCTCGCAGACAGGAATTGGAAGCTCAGGTATAGCATGCTTTTCAGAGAGATAGCAAAGTGTAGAAAATGCTGTTGCAGAATACTAACACAGCTGTTCCTTCTGCAAAGTGCATGGAAAAGTGCTGCTGCAGAGATTTACTTGGCTTCTGAGCATCAGCTAGGGACATTTCTAGTCCCAAGTGCACCATCAGCCTTTCTGGCTGTTTCTGTTCAAATATCTGCACAGCCACTGGCTTTGTTCTGTAATCTGTTGGCTGAACGAGTGTGCCTGTTCAGTCTCATTGTGCTAGAAACCTTGCTGTGGTACTGCCTCCAACCACGTGTTTGTGTTCTGGCCTGCATCTCTGTGACCTGGCTGTAACAGCCCTCATCTTGTCTCTGCTCAGCTGACAGAACGGCGCTTACAAGAACAAGAGGAGCAGGAACGCCAGAGGGAGGAGGAGGAGGAGGAGAGATCAAACAAGCAGCGCTGTGCAGAGCTGGTGCAGCAGGAAGCCAGGAGCATGGCTGAGCAGGGCTACTGCAGCAGGTAGCAGTGCAGCAAGGAAGCCTGCAGGTACAAGTCATCCTAATGCTCAGGTGCATCAGGAAGGATGACAGCTTCAAATGTGACAGTAAATGTTATCAGTTGTTACAATTCTTGCTGCAGTGCATCTCTGCTGTTCAATCTTTTCCTCTTCTATTGTGCTAAAAATGAATCTGAGTTTGAGTTACTCTGCTTAACCACATACCCGGAAGACCATGTTTCTCATACTAAACTACGAAAAGGCAACTTGCCTCTTTGTCATTTAATAGATAGTAGCTAGAAGGGCCAGAGAAAGCTGAAAGGGAATATTACTGCACTAGAGCATCAACTAGAAGTGACTTATTTTTCATGATAGATATTCTGTATTCGCTACTGTGTATTCTTTGCCTGCTGAATAGCATGTGTGCAAGATTAATGATAAAGCTCATAAAGTAGCCATGATTTTTTGTTTCACTGTTGTTAGCTCTATGGTTACCCAAAAGCAGCATGGACCTGAATGTTATCGTCCTTTCTAACTGAGGAGTGAGCACAAAATCAAGTTGTGGGTGACAAGAGCATTTTGAAGAATCAAGGAACTCCTGAAATAATTATGGCTGAGGATCAGCCTACAGTGATGCCAGGACTCAACTCAGAAGTTATGCTTCTGAAAATATTTGCCTGTGACACAACTGAACACAAGATCAATTTTCTACTGGCTTTAATAGAGCTGGAGGTTTGAGCATGCTTGGAGGGCCCCACCCTGAACTGCTCTGCTTACTCCATGTTCAGGAGACATGATGCATTCTAGTAAGTGCTACACTGGGTTAAAACAGCAAAGAAGTTAAACTTCTGCTGTGGACCTAAAATATGGAAGAACCTGTGCCTCCTGTGGAACAGGAACTGTAAGCCTCTAGCTGCTGTCTTCTATTTAAACTTTAAAATCCCCATTCCCACCTCTGAAAGGGGATGTGTGGAAGCCCCTGCTGCCTTTTAAGGGTTGCTTCATGACACATTTCAAATCAGTAAGATAGGTAACTTGGCAGTAATTAACATTCCTCTCCAGGACATGTTGAAAGCTTCCATAAACTTTGCTCTTTTTTTTTTTTTTCCTCTCACTTGTTTCACAATGAATAATTACAAGCTGAATATTTGTTAGTTTCCTTTTAGTTTCAAATTGCTGCAATGCAGAAGGTGAGAGGAGTTTCAGCTCATGATTACACTTGATTCTCAGCTACTGTCATAGGAAACTGCAGTTTAAAACCAGCACTTCAGTTGGCTTGGTACATTCAGATCTATCTTAGCTACAGGAACTCATTCAAGACTTTTTCTCTTAAAACAGCGATAGATAAATAATCTCAAGTATTTCACACACTGGAAAGGTTTTAGCATTTTATAGTAATACAGTAAACAAAAGATTAAGTCAGACAGCATGACACTGAAAAATACAAGTTTTGGAAAAGGCAAAAGAATTTTTACTTTCCTATGCAGCATATTGTGAAGAAAGAGCAAGGTTGTTTACAGGGGGAAAAAAAGGACATCTACTTAGAAAACAACACAACAAAACCAACAACTTTAAATCTTCTGACCTGCAGTGCTATACAATTTGGGGGCTAAGCTACTGCTCTTTAGTTCCACAGTTGTACCACTCTGTGAAAAGATCTGACATAGCACATAAGCCTTTGCTCAGACTGCCTCTGTTCTACTGACAGCATCTGGAATCTGCACATCCCACATCATGAGCACTGTGGTTCTGGAGCAATGACGTGGTATGATGAGGACCAGCCTAGAATAAACGTTTGTTCAGAGATGGTGGAAATTACCAGAAATACTGCTGAAGTGCTAGAAGGCAAAATCAATCCATTACAGGTGGCCATGTTTTTATAGCTAGACCTTCCAATGAGCTGAAGGGATGTTTTAGGAAAACCTGGAGCTAGGCTGGATGGAGCAAGGGCTTGCAGCTGCTGCAGTGTCCCTTTGTTTTGGTACAGGTGTAAACTGACACCTACAAGGAAACTCAAGGTCACCCAGCTTTGCAAATCAGGTAAGATGTGTGAAAGGAAAGCGTGTAACACTAGCCTGAGAGATTTGAAAATGCTATCTGCTACCTTTCAATGATATCAAGTTAAGGACAAGCTTCCAGAAGATTATCCGTGCATTTAAGTGCCAGTAGCATAATTTGGAAGTAGGTTTTTTAAATGTCTCTTACGGTTCTAATCCCAGCCTGTCTGCGTTCCTGCGAGCTTAGAGACAGCTCTAGCATCACAAGTGTAGAAAGGGGGGAATAAAAAGTCACCCTGAAGGAGATTAATTTACTGGATTGTCATCAACCCTCAGTTCCCAACTCAGGCTACTTAAAAAATGGAGCTAAGTACAACATACAAGAATCCCACAGCGTTAGGGCACTTGGTGTTTATACGTGCATACAAACACGGTGTGACCTGAAAAGGAAGGAATGGCTGAAGTTTATTTGTTAACCTCCATACGACAGTTTTTCCAGCAGGAAGCCTTGCTGGCAGGCTCTGTGCTGCAGCCCTGTTTGTCAAGCAGCAGACACCCATTCCTGACTCAAATGTTTCTGTGAAAGCTGTCTGAATGTTCTCATCAACTGCTGACACGTGACAGCTGCTACAGCTCTGCAGCTTCGCTCCTACATAAAACACTGCCTGAACTGGCTGCCAGCTGAACTGCTACAGAGGGCTCCTTCAGCATCACAGCATGCTTCCAAAGAGGATGCAAGGAGGCAAAAGTTTAGCCCATCTTCCATGCAGTTTAGATTCCCAAAGAACTCTTTTTTTTTTTTTTTTTTTGTAATTATGGTCTGATGTGTTTTTTGAAGTTTCATGAACTGGAAAAAGCTGAATTACACGTGGATATTTACCACCTATTTACCTCTCTAGCGTGGGTTATTCAGGATACAGCCTGCAAATGTTGAATGCTTTGCAAAAAAACTTATGGGATATAAGAAATCTTTTCACATTTGGATACGGTGAGGTACAGAGGTTATATGCTATGGCAGACACAGTTTCATTTAACTGGCACTATAGCTTCCTTTTTTTTTTCCTTTTAAATCACAAATCTTCAGTGAAATTGCATCAATGCTGCTGCAAACATGATGTTGCCTTGAAGATGACAGAGAAATTCCATAGGAAACTTAAAAATGAGTTACTGAGCCAGAAACGAAGGATAATATTTTAACCACTAATGCCCTAAAGTAACACCAAACATATATTAACGGCATAGTGACAACTAAAAGAAATAACTATTAAAATTCAAATTCCTTCCAAAACAGATAAAGTGACAAAGACCTTGTATAGTTACATGTAACAAGCTTGGATGCCCACAGCTACTATTGTTTTAGCAGACTAAAAATGTATTATTATTGCACAACAGTTGATATGGGAACAGGTCAAGTTTGGCTTGTACTCCATCACCAGGACTACAAGCATCCTGCTGCTGGTGAGCAGTTCTCCTGGAGCCTTCAGAGCCCGCTTCACTGCAGGCTTCTCCATTAGCAGCAGCACTGCACACGAGGCTCCAGGATGGGCAGAGCAGGGGTGAGATTCTGCCCTCTGATATGTGCAGTTGTCTTTGGTGGGGATTTGGCAAGCAATATCTGAAAGCAGCAAGTGGCCCCAAGGAAACATCTAGCAAGAGCTTGATACAATGCTGGTACATGATATTGGCTCAACAGCTATTTGCAACATGCTACTACCTGTAACTAAACTGGCAACACAGGCACAAAATAAGGCAGTGGGTTAAATTAATCATTAAAATTGTTAGAAAACATGCAAAAATAATACTGAGTTTAAAAAAAAAAAAAAAAAAAAAGAGGTTTCTTGCCCCTTTAGTTTTTCCTCATAAAAATCCAAATAGTTCCACACCTGTATTTGAAATTCAACCTTTAAAAAAAAAAAAAAAGCAAAAAAGCCAAGTGTGACTCAGTTGTTGTTCTCTTTGGTTGTGATGGTAACCAGCTGCTTAGCAGCCTTGGCGATGTCGTAGGCGCACTGGATGACCTGCTGTGTGACCAGCTGGATGTCTGTCGTGGGACACGTCTCCACAGGAAGGGTTTTTTTGCACTCGGATTGGAGTCTGTAGGCACTAGATGTCAGCAGGCGCAAAGAAGTCCTTACCAGTTCAGATTTGGGTTTCTGGGAAAGTAGAAGTGGAACCAGACAGAAAAACAGAAGTGTTTTAGGATGGCTTTTAACTACCCAGTAGTGCTCGACAAGTGCTCTTTAAGGTGGGCCCTGTGCTGCTCTGCTTCCTACAACACACAGCAACATTCCCTCTGTTCTGTGATAGAAGCCATTGCTGCAGAGACGTGGGTAGGAGTGGATGAAACAAGTTCCCAGAATCTCACCTCTTTCATCTCAAGCACATGCAGGAATACCGATTCCTGCTCTCGTTTGAGAAGTTACTCACACAAATTTTCTAATGCCCGTTTCCTGGCTGATATCAGGGCAGAGCACACAGAAGATGGTCAGTTCAGAATAAGCACAGCAGCATGAGATTCTCCTGGCAGTTTTACTCAATAACTTGTGATGGAGATTTTACTCCCTGAAATTTACTTTGAAGACCTATACATATCTGCATTAAGAAACACAAGCAATGGCATTTAAAAAGAAACCAGGGGTTTAGCTAAGTTCCAGTAAAGCCCCATGACTCCTTAAGCAAAAGGCAAGTAGCTTCCAGGTTTTCATGAACTGCATGCACTTTTTCAAGCTGGAAGTCCAGAAGTAAAATTAGAGGCCCAGATACACAAATTAACCTTTCCTGATTAGCATGTGAATAAGTATACGGATGAAAGATTCAAAAATCAACCCAGTCGCATCCCCTTCCTTCTGCTTCTCATTTACAGCAAGGAAATCCAACAAAGAATGAACCAAAAACACACTTACTTTTGGGAACAAGGCTGCCATTTCTGTCACTGCCACGTGTATTCTCTCAGAGCACGGTATATAGCTGCAAAAAGATGCAATCTATTATTCATCATGTCTGCACTGCCTTTCCTCTTCAGTTTCACTGCTCAGTGGCTATTATTCTAGAAACAACTGGGTAACAAAACCCCATACGTATCCCAGGAATATCTTTGTAGGCTGTGCTTTGGGCAACTGCAGTAGATCCAGCACACAGCTGGGTGATTCTTAGTGCCTCCTCACTAAGCACTGCCAGCACACTGCAGCACAGGTTTGTATGTAACAACGTGACTTCAGAGAAAACAAGAACTGAAATAATACAAAATTCTTTCTTCAGTTTTCATCATTCTTCACTCGCTGTTTGAAGGAACAGCTGTCCAGATCTATTATGCCAAGCACTATCAGAAAAAGTCCCAATTTGTATTCAATTACAAAACACGTGTCTATGAATATTAACTACACATTAAGTCATAACTTGCATTTCCTCCCTGCCCCTGAGCTTGCCTCTAAATTGGGCAGAAAGTCGCTCAGCTGGTTCTGTTTGGTGTATGTACAACAGAGCTGCTATGCGTGGGAGAGTGTGCCCAAGCAAACCAATTCATGAAGTCAGACACGCAGTAAAGGTTCCACACTTTGGCAATATTTAAACAAAATCTGGTGGTGCTTTGGGGAAAAAAAAAAAACAACTGTTTTTTACTCAGTGCAGTGCTGACAACCGAAAGTGGATGCAAACACATTTCTCTGCATGTGGGATCTGAGTAAGGTTAAGTCGCTGCTGTTTCAGGAAGATCTGTCTGTGTTTTGAAAGAGCCCTTTCTGCATAAACCAGGAGACTGGAAGGGCACAGAGCTACAAGAAAAGTAGTTAAACCATGAAAGGTCCAGCTAAAAACATCCTGGGATCTGAGTTCTACAAAAACCAAAGTGTTTCAATTGATTTCACATTTCACTTAAACACAGCAAACACCATTCACAATTCTCATACTGCAGTTCACAGACACATGCAGCTTTAAACTACCATAAGTTCTCACAGAAGTTCAGTTTTAGGCTAAATATCCAGTAATTCTATTGAGTTAAGCAGTGATGGCTAACCAAATAAATGCAGATTCCATTAGTCCTCATAGATTTCACTTCCGACTTGCACACCAGGTGAAAATTAGTCTGCTCAAAACAAGGCAATAGTCTTACTTCAAGGCTTTGATCCTTCAGAATCTCCATTTCAGCATTAGTTAATTAAAATGGTTCAGTCTTAAGCAAAAGAACCTCAGAAATATCACAGCAACAGCATTCAAGAAAAACATCCAGCAGTCGTAGATTATGGGAGATCATTGCCCTTTCAAGCAACAAAACCAAACAACAAAACCCACAGTTGTTATGCAGCCATCTTGCAACACCGAATGTGTAAAAATGGGTCAGTTCAAATGCACTGAGAAGGAAGCAACAGAGTGGGGTCATTTTGGCAATGCAGGAAAACTGCTTGAAAAAATAAATTAAAAAAAAGTCGATTTCTATATGTCTCGAATCACCCAAGTTCTTCCAAATAACCCAAAAGTGGAGGAAATCTTCCAAGTCCACTGTGATTTCCATTCTGCAAGTGACTCAGAAATTAATTAGCTCCCTGCAAGCCACACTGAACAGCACTTCACCTCATAAAAAAGCCAGTTTTGCTGATTAAACTCTCCACCAAGGTGGATAAAACCCTAGAAGTACCCAAGTGAAGATTAATGATGCATATTTCACAACACCTTCTCCAGGTTACTGTGAAGTTTATGGTATGTCTTGGAGGGATGGCTTTACTGCTCACGGTAAGCTCGTGAAATAACCTGACGTGTTGGATGTGTTCACACACGTCCCAGGAAGACATCAGGGGGATTTTGTGGCAGCTTAGAAAAGAGAATCCATCATCACCAGTAACTGGTGGCAAATCTCCTCCTCCATTTCTGACACTTCTTGCTGGCAATAATACCTGGGGTTAAAACTTGGGAAATTATGTTTTAGAGAACATTTCACTTAAGTTTCATTTTTATTTCAGGCATTAATAAAATACTTGGTCAGGTTAGAAGACATTAAACTTTTTTTTTTTTTTTTAATTGATTCAAGATCAAATTATCTTCTTGTTCAACACGTCACCTGTATAAACAGTTGAAGACCTAAAGCTGAAAAGTGGGAACGTTGCATGCAGGGAATCATGAAAATTCTGCTACTTTTGCAACAGTGCAGAAAAGCAGCAAGCATATATTGTGCTGTCAGTTATCATCATTCATCTCCTTGGACAACAGGTACAACAGACACAGAAGAACATCTTAAACTAGGACAGCTCAGTTCCAGTCTGCAATTCTGTTTTGCATTAAATCACTACCAGGAGCTTCAACTGAACCAACGATCTCCTGGGCTTGTAACTCCCTGCACTTGATACTTGAATCTTCTTTATCTTCCAAAGCATTTCATGCATAGCCTTTGACGACCCCTGTGCACAAGGCGTGTGAGGGAGGAAGGCAGCAGAGAGAAAGAGAAAGGACACTGTGCCTGGGAGGCAGGGACAGAGACCAGAGTACCAGGAGGCAGGAGCGGGCTGCGGGCTGCTCAGGGGCTGCAGGGGAGCTCTCTCAGCCCAGGGAACCAGGGTGCTGCAGCAGCCAAGGCTGTGTCTGAGCTTGAGTGTGCTCACACGCCTGAATGGCCTATGGGCCAGAGGAGCACAGGAAAAGGAACGAAAGAAAATGAGGAAACAAAAAAGAAGGGAAGAAGGTGTTTCATTAATAGATTGTATTCTTGCACCATTTTATTACTGTCTGATCATCTACGCAGCATGCCATTCTTTTATCCACAGCACTGCCAGCAGGAATTTGGAAGCTGTTATATCCCCAGCTATCTCAGTTTATTAAAGAAGTGTTCCCCTGTTGCAGGGATGGAATGGAGGAACCATTCTCCTCCATCCTGAGCAATTCTCAGCCCCCTGAGACAAACCCAGGGAACAGGACAACAAAAAAAACAGCTTCACACTTCAGTGAATATTACACTCATGTAAGTAAGTACTGTCAAACACCATAGCCAGGCATGGTACACAGAGCACAAGAAAGAGCACAAGTTGTTTAAATATCTATTCAATTTAACAGCTAAAAGCTGGGTACACTGCATTGTTTTTTCCAAGTCTTTTTTTTTTTTTTTTTTAATTTCAAATATTGTAAGCCTTGACATACATAAAACCTAAACTCATTTAAAACTTCTCTTACTATTGCTCCTTATTATCTGTGAGAATCAAGTAACAAAGGACTGCTGTGGAAAAGGTTGTGGGCAGGGCAATGAGCTCAGCACTAACACATTACAACTCGCCATTCAGTGTGAGAAGAAGGAAAGGCCGTGCACTGTCCTTTCTAAAAATAGAAAAGTACCAGAAGGAAAAAACACAGAACAAGAGTGGCCCCATTGTTGTGCACTTCTCTCAGCAAGGCAGGAAGCGAGGGTTTAACAAAAATCACCAGCAGCTTCTGATGGGCCGAGATGGGTGCAGAAAGCAGGGCTGGAGGCAGGGCACACAGCTCGCAGACCTGCCAGCTGCCAGGTTTGGCTTACCTAGAAACCAACACTGCTCCAGATCTAAAACATGTTTGTACTTGGAAGATCTAACTATTATTTACAGTCCTTGTCCTCCAGAAGAGCTGTGCAGGAGCACTATGTGATGAGCAGACTGTGACTATGGCTTTTACTTGCTCATGGTTATTCTGGAAATTAATTGTTCAAATGGACCAGAAGTTCCCCAAGGGAGCTGAAGCTGTGCTGACACACTGAAGCTGTTCATTACTTGACGTACACCAGGGAACCGACCTACACTCTTCATGTGTGTGAAATCCAGTATGAACACAGGCAGTTAGTAGCTGTACTTCTGAAAACACTTGCATTTTATTCATTTTCTCATAACCTCCAGAGCTTTTCCAGCACACATGCCTTACCTGTCGTGCTTGTTCTCCTGTGCTGCACGCAGCAGTTCCTGAATATTCTTAGTGATCTGCTCAGTCTTCCGAATCACATCTTCTGTACTGGGCAAACTGGAGCTGGGGGCTGTGTCGGTGTCCTCAGGGATGGACCCCTCTCCCTGCCAAACAACACTCCTCTGCCTTCCCTTCCTGCCTGACCTGCAAAGGAACAAAGCTCAGCTCGGCCCTGCCGTACAGAGCTTCATCATCACTGACTTCCCTGCCCTCCAGCAGCATGGTGCTACAGCATGAGCTCTACCTACCCTGTCTCCTCCAGCTCCAGAGGGGCAGTGGTGTTATCATAGTCGCTCTCAGGCACACTGCTCTGCTTTTCCAGCTTCGAGGCCTGCAAAGAAGGCAGATTTGTTTCAGCATCGTGCAAGAAAGAAGAGCCCCAAGGAGAGTGCAAGCACTGCATCCCACCTATGTGCTTTGCCCTTAAGCACAACAGCCCCTGTACCTGCTGCTACTCCAGAGCCCAGCACACCTAGCTGTCTCCAAATCAAGGGATAGGTGGCCAGACCAACCACAGAACAAAAGGAGAAGGCTATTCACAGAGCCAAAGGCCCAATATTTTCCACCTCCTATTCTCACCCAGACCAGCTTTGCACCTGCCAGCAATGCACCCAGCCCATGTGGCAAGGACAATGCTGTTTTTAACCCTAAACTCCTTTTCAAATGTCTGGGTTTGTTTTTGTTCTTTTACCCTCCCAAACAGAGGGCTGCTAATACAAAAGATCATATTTGCACTACAGCAGCTCAAGAGCACCCACTCTCCCCACGTATACTAATACAAAGCCCTTCTGTCAGGGAAAAACTGAAAGCAGACTTTGAAATACAAAGCTAGGCTTCCTTTTCTCAACAGGTTTAGCTTTCTAGTATTTCCTGGCATTACAAGCTCCTGGAAGGTCTACCATCAGGCCAATCTCTGCAATTCTCACAGACCTGCAATCTGAAGCCCTGTGAGGCACACTCCCATCTTCAGGCAGGCTCTGAGACCACTACACATCTGCCTTTTCCACTCTTAAAAAACTGCAACGCTCATCAGAAGTGCCTGCTACAACTCACCCACACAGAGCCAGACACATCAGTGTCACTGTACACACAGCTCAGGCTCAGCATCAGCTCCCACCTCGTTCACAGGCACTGCTCACCCAAGAGGGCCCTCTGCCATCCCTGCTGAAGAACCAAAGCTAAAGCTCTACAGAAACTCTGAAGTCGAGATGAAGGGAATCTCTAGTGTTAGATTGGAAGAGAGATCTTCAGTCAGCATCCCAGATCCAAAAACAACGCTTTTGTCTTGAGGGTGGACCGAAAACGTGACAAGGAAACATTTTTCACCGATTAAGAGCTATTCCATTTATTAAGCACTTACCTATTGCTAACACCACCAAATTCAAACACCCAAACTACAAGTGCTTTCCATTCACTTTACAGCTACTTTGCACAGAAGAAAAAAAAAACAAGGATTCTTGTTTTGCTCACCTCTCAGGGCAGCTACTAAAGACAAACTCCAAAAGTGACAACATTTTTTGAGGATAAGGACTTTATATGCAGTCTGTGGTTTTAATATCTAGCACTCCCTGTGAATGTGTTGTTTTCTCAACTGAGATGGAGCACATTAGAGCCAAAATAATAAAAAGGACAGAAGAATTTGGGAAGCAGGTTCTTTATCCCGGTGGAAAGAGGCCAGTCTGACCATTCAGCACCCAAACCCACAGGCTGCTTTTAGAAACACTCTGTGTCATGCTGAAAATTTGAGCAGAGACTGCAATGATTTTCCAAGGAAGTGAATGAGATGGTACTGTTTTCATTATATTAACCACATAGAAAAAGTAGAATAAAAAAAAAAAAAAGAGGAGTACTTTCCCCAAAAGATCCTTTCAAAAACAGTTAAATCTTACAAGAAATACAAACACTTCCCTCTCAAGTTTGTTCTTGGGAGTCTTTTTTTAACGCAGAAATAAGCCAAGCTTGAACCCTGAACATATAATATGACAAAATGGATACAAGCTACTTGCAAGTTTCTATGAAACGAGCCAAAAACACCCCAAAGGAACCTCACATTACTGTGTCCTTCAAAGTTAAAGAGGTTTAATCAGCAAGATCTCAAAATGCAATCAACTCATTCTGATGACAGAGGATACCTCCTGCAAGGAGTGCAAGCTGGCAGTGCAGTGAAATGGCCACAGCCAAGCTGAAGGCTGCTCACCTTCAGCACTCATGAGTTTGTGACACACTTAGCTGCTGGGGGCCCTGCACAGCCAAAAATGGATGTTGTTCTAGAGCTGCAAACAGAACTTGATTTTGCAGTTGTTACAAGGTTCCCAAACTAAAAAATACAGCCAAAAGAAGCTGGCGCTGACCAGGCTATCAAACTGTCATGCTAGTTATGCTCAATGTGTCCTCGTGCAAGCTGGCTTTTAGGGTTTCTTCTAGCAAACGAAGCTGAGTGAGACCAGATTTAAATGTTCCACTACAAGAAAGAGAAAAATGTTTTTAAAAGATTAAGGAGCTGCCTGAGGCTTCTCAAAATAGCTAACAGTTACACAAGATGCTGCAGTAAAGACAGCACCTTTGGAACAACAAGAGCCTGCAGAACACGTTTAACATTGCTATTTTTTTCCTCGATGTCAACTGTTTTTGTTAAATATGGTTTTGTAGAGCCTGATGGAATACCATGTATGCTTCCTTTATACACACTCAGTGTCTTTCACCTTGACCTGAAAACAGTCCTGCTAACAGCAGTTCCCACACCCATTCAGACTTCCATCTGTTAAGGTCAGCAGAAAGCAGGCTGGCCAACACTGAAAGAATCGTTGGGCAATGTGTTTGGATGCTTAAAGAACTCACTTCAAACAAAGTAATGAACACCTGTAAGATAAAGAGTCAATGAATATCGACGTGGATTGGTGCAGACTGATAGCCCCCAAAGAAAGCAGGCTCAGAAGTTAGGACATGCACGTGCCTCATGCAGTGCATTTTAGTCAAGAGGAAGAGTTGCATATCGGCTTATGAAATATCAATGAGTTTCTGCCAAATCCCTTTCCAAACAGCAGCCAACTTGTCTTCTGGCTGTTTTCATTGTTATGCAGCTCAACATGTGATTTGGAGTGACTGTGCACAGGGTTAAACTGAAGATTTTAGCCGTTGTGGAGTTAGAGAGGAAAGTATCCACAGCTCGGTGCGAAGAAACGGAAAGTGATGAAACGCTGCTTCGTGCAAGCATGGAGGCTAGTGAGCATAAAAGGGCAGAGGACAGAGGCATAAGCCTTCTTGGAGATTGCCACCTCCTCCAGGTAAAAGACCAATTGGGAAGGTACTTAACCCTTCGTGTGCTTTCATCCCTTGACCAGGAAAGCGTGGAGGGGAAGGAAGGTAGAGATGAAGAGGAGGTCACAAACGCACTCCTCCCGATCTAAAAATGGGAAAGAGAAAAACACTCGGGCAAACCAACACCAAAAACAAAACACAAATAATTCTTAACTGAAATAAAGGAGCATTCTTAAAAACGTGCGAGAGGACATAAAGCAAGAATGATTTTGAGAACTTGGCTGAGCCTGAGCAGACTTAACTTATTCAATATCCGATTGGCTTTGTGGTAATTCTAATCCTGATATTTTAGAGGTGCTGAATTTCACAGAGAATAAAATGCATTCACCATAATACCAAATTAACCAGCCTCCACATAGCAGTGCTTCAAAACCACTACCTCTATCCAAATTTCAAAATGCAGAAAGCAAAGGACCCAAACGCAGCACTATTGTGTTTTGCATGCATAGGCACTGATGAAAGAATTCTGGTGTTTCTCTCTGTCAGGTATGCCTTATTAACATGTCAACATCATTTAAAATGATACAGCCTGCATAGTTTTTAAGTTCTTTTTAACATAACTGCAGGGAGGGGTGAGGAGAGGGAACAGCATACAAACTTCTGTACCGATTCCCTGCTGTGCACACTGTCCTCCTTGGAACACTAACAGAACGTTTGCCCTCCTCCCACATCAGTGCAGAATCCTTGTGGCTAAAACAGAGCTCTCTCTCTACTACCAATGCATCATATGGGAAAACACTAATTCAGAAGAATTTGTTCAACTAACAGAACTAAACCACCTTCAGCCTCCAGTTCCAAACTCAGAACAGGGAATTGGATGTTTAGTGAAGAAGCTGGCATCAGGTTTGTAAAGGAACTGTTGGATCACGGCCTGAACCTCTGATTGACCACCTGAGGTGAGCACTGACTCAGCCATGGGAGCACAGGTGAAGGCGATTCAGCTGTGTGATTGGAAGGGGTGGAGGTGGAGCCTGGCTGCACCTCTCCTAGACCCCATTTAAGGGCTGACTGCCACTGAGGAAGGATCTCTTTCTGGAGATTGCTCCTTGTGGAGTTCCTTGCAAGCCTACAAGACCAGTGAGTACTTTCCATTTATCTTTAATTATTGTTTCCAATGTGATAATCTTACTAAGCCTAACTTCTCTGTATGCTTATTGATCATCCAATACTTTACAACATCTGTATATTTATTGATCTTACAGGTTTTTCTTATTTTTTTTAACATCATTCAAGGGTTCCACAAATGCTCATGCATCGTATATCTCAAGGTATAAATCTCTGAGTTGTACCTACTTTCTCAGAATACTACTTCTTACCTCCCTCCTGGTTTTCAAATAGTCATATGTTGCTATTTGGAAAATATATTGTGGTTAGAAGAAACAGCCAAAAGCTTCAGCTTAAATGTTCCAGAGCCATTTTTACTTTTCAAAACACTAAACTTCTGCAGACATGTTAATACAGCAAACAGTAACAACTCTTACAGTTCAAATTCCCTCCAAAGTGAACAGCTGAGCAGCTTTGGTAAGGGAGTATAGCTGGAAGAGACAGAAAAGCTGAACAACAGGAGAAATGCAGAAGCATTAGCAGTTTTACTTACGTGTGGAGGAAAAGGTTGCAGTCTTGTTATGCTTTCTTCTGGGTATGTGACCTCTCCCATAGGGAGGTAGGGTTTCTGACCTGATCCAGTCTCATACATGGACATGGGCCTGCTACCCCGTGCAGACGGTCGTCGCTTTAAGGAAGAATTGTTGGTAGGGTCTGTGTATTCAGAACCAGTTTGGACCTGATATATATTTGTAGTGGCCTGTCTTCTGAGGTTGGTATTTTCACTCTGTAGCGTTTGGAGCTGAAAGAAATGTTTAGCAGTGGGACTTTGTTTTTCTAATGGCAAGCATCAAAAGCAAACTGACCAGGCAATACATACTTGTCTGCTTTACTAGCAAATCCAGCTTCCAGGTGCTGGGGTTTGATTTATTCTTCAGAAATCTATTTGACTGGTTTAGTATAAGCACAGAAATGTCTATGCTGCAGATCTGGCAGATATTTTAGTTGATTTCCAGCACTTGTTTGCTGGGCTGCAAGTCAAACTGGATCTTAAAATTGGCTGTTGTAGTTTAAAAAACACACAATCTGTTCCTTCCAGCCTGGCTGTAGTGCCATGTGGGTCACATAACACAATGAGGAAGCATGGGAAAGGACTGCCAAAAGAACAGTTCTTTCAAGTAAGGTGATCCATTTCAGCAGTCAACACAAGAACTTTAAAGACAAGTATGACATAAGGCTCACAAAACCTGAAAAGGCCCAAACTAAAGCACAGACATCAGAGGCAGTGCAAAGAAAACCAGAGCTTGCTCTGCAAAGCAAGAGGAGAGTTTAGCTTATGAAAATAAGGAATCAGCTTCTGCTTTCTAAGAAGCCAACAAGAAATAATTTTAAAGCTTTTTTTATTATATGTATTTGATGGATAGTAAAACTGCAACAACCCTGAATTGTTATGGAGCTACTCAGAGTGAGTTTGCTATATTAACACATCATAAAGAAAGAAATGTAGAAGAAAACTATGCATCAGCAACTCTCTAACAATATACCAAGTATTTCAAACAGATGATGGCCTTTTAAACATGAAATGGTGCATTTATAGTAAATGCTAGCATTTACTATAATCATATGCAACCTCAAGAACAGCACCTATTTAAACATCTTTATTTTGATAGAGGTGAAATCTGTCGTTTCCTTTTTCCTAGCTTCTGCCACTCTTTATAACCTGCTTTAGGTGCAGTTTAATCCAGCAGCTAATGTAAATACACAGCAAGCTCTTAAGCACCTGTGTTTTTAGAAAAATCTGCAGGCATGGAAACTTTTCCCATTAGAGCACCCATTGAAGCAAGAGAACTATTTTCCTCTTAATTGAGGGATAATCTCACCTAAAGTGGCACTCATCAGGTGCCTCCTCTTTTATTAGTATATTTGAGTAACAGTAATGCAAAATATCAGGTGCACTGTTAGCTAATAAGGTGATAAACTGGACTTTAAAAAAATTTCTAACAGGTTTGTGACCTTCTAAGCCCTTGCTTAGAAAATGAAATGATACTAAAAAAGAAGAGAGCCTTTTGGATGACATCTATTGCACTAGAATTGCTGAAGTAGTACAGATATATTGGTGCCTTGCCACAAATAACCCAGCAGAGAATTCCTGTACTGAACTGCAGTTTACAGTAGCTCAGAGCTAATCCAGCTGTTACTGCTTCTTCCTAGCCTGTGTCCCACAGAGGCATGCTGCTGCACTGCAGAGCCACCAAGCACTAACTTAAATGAGTCCCATAGCTATGCACACCACCAGGACATAACATTCGTGCAGCATCTCCAGGATGAGTGAGCCCCAGCTGTGTTGTTTTTCAAAATGAGTTCTACTGCAGCAATGATCTCTCTTTTGCCACATCACATAAGCATGCACTGAAGCATCATTAATTCATAGGCCCTATTTTTTTTTCCACACATGTAGGTTAAATCTGTTTCAAGAAACTCAATGTCAATGAAAAGTTAACTCAACTGATACAGAAAAATGCTTCATCAGTACAAGTTATTGAGGGGGGGAAAAAACACAAGAAAACATCCTTAGATCTCTTTGGTTCCTCTCTGTATTTACTGTTCCCATAGATCTTAAAGGCTGAATACAACTGTAATAAAAAAAGTTGGCATCAAGTAGCCAAGGATATTTGAATTTGGGCATCAGATTGTAAGAGGTCAATGGTGCCTCCTTGACCCAAAAGAACATGTGGGGGGGGAGGGGGGAAGTCCCAAGCACAGGTTTCTCTACAAGAGGACAGCTTGAACACTCTGAAGCCAACTTTTTCTTTAAGGAGAGCCTCCTGCAGGACATGCTACATGTACTGCAGTATTGTAACCATCTGGCAAACAGGGCTTTTAACATTGGGTAGGGGAATCCAACTGAAGAAACACTCAGCCCTTTCTAGACTAGGGTGACAAACAGGATAGTCAGCTCCATACACGTGTAAGTTCTGCTACAAATACACGTTCCTATCTCCTGTCTAACTCTAAAGCAGGTCCACTTTAAAGATTTTCTCACTATTCTCATATTGGGTCATTGCATCTTCAGTTTCAGCAGCTTTACTCTGGCAACTAAAACCACATAATTGGATGGGGTTACATTATTGTGCTTGTTACCTTTTTCTGCATGATCCTCAGCTCATCGCTCAAGTTGATGTTCACTTTCATTAGCTGCTGAATCTTTACCTCAGAAGCCACCAGTGCGTTTTTAACTTGCAGATACTCTTGGGCTGTCACTGGTCCATCTGACAGGTCTGAATCCAGGCTCTAGAACCAGAGAGAAAACTCTGAGGCTGCTGAAAGAAAATGGGACAGTGACTGCCCCTTTTCACCATGCTGCATTACTTTCAGGAATGGCATAAAAGGCATATCAAGTCAGTATTCATATGCTGTGACTATTTTTGAGTAGGAAGAAGTGAATGTTAGTGAAATCCCATGTAACCATTGATTAAAAGGACTTCAGTAGATTCAATTTCATCTGTGCAATCAGGTCTTACCTTATGACATGCATAATGGCACTGTTTTTTTCTGAAGCAGCCTTTTAATTAAAGTATAAATTCTATATGTCACAACATGTCTTTCTGTTAGAAAGCATACATAGACTGAGGGATAATTCTAAAGTGAAGTTGAAAATTAATTAAAATATTAATTATCTGATTATTTATAGATGTTAATTTCCCTTGACTTCAGATTATCTTTATGAATGACATATGGTGTGTGTATCAATACCTCAAACCCACCTTCTGCCTTGTTGATTTAGATGCATTTGTTTCCAGATCAGTATCTTCATCTGAAGCAACACTGTCATAATCAGGCTGGTCATTATCCTGACTTTCACTGCTATGTTGATTGCTGATTGATTTGAGTATCAGTTCCACATTTTCTGTCAATCAAAATCCATTTTAAAACATACTAATAAGTTTGAAGGAGAAATGAGAGTGCATAAAAATAGTTAAATAAACAAATAAGCTCTTCAACCAGAGAGACTGCACAGCTTGCTACCCATGTGCTAGTTTGGTTCTTTTCGTCATATAAAAACATCATAAGCTTCTTTGTAGTACTTCATAGCATCATTCAGAAGTACTATTACTATCCTATCGCATTAAGTCTTGCAGTAATTTAATTGATGTGATAGGACAAATGAAAGAGCTGCCAACTGAAACTCACCTTTTGAACCAGAGAGAGGATTCCCCTGTTGTCTTCGTTTGGCATCACTTAAAATATCTATAACTAGCGTAGCAAACTCATGAGCATTAAACCGAGCCAGCTTCTGCCTTCCCTAAGTTAGAAAATAATATTTATAAAATTAATAAGTGTCATATACTAGATAAACAGCACAGTTTCCAGACAAAACAAAGACTACAGTGAGCTGACTGTTCAATTTCTGCATCTGCAGAACTCTAGAGAAGAGGTAATGCAGAACATTTTTTATCCTCTTCACAAGCAGTTGCAACTCTTCTACAATAATAAAGTACAGTAGAGCAATATTGCTTAGAATAATTGGCTTATTAAACAAGAATAGTTTTATAGTATTAAGAGGATTATATACCTGATTTCTGGTTGAGGAATATTCAGGATTTACAGGAAGAAAAGGGACCACTGTGGTCTCTGTCACAAGAGTACTATGATTCTGAGTAGCAAGCCAAACTGTTCAAGGAAGAAAAAAAAATAACAAAGGATTAAACTGCCTGTGCTGTTTGGCAGTGTTTTTTGTCAAAGAAACAAAGACCACAATTTCAAGCACAAAAATCAATCAATTCAACCAAAGATTTTTTCCTCAGAGGTCTCTTTACTTTGAAAAAACAAAACCAACCAAACAAAAAACATCTAAATGAACATGCACCTGAAGACAATAGAATAGAAGAAACTACCACTATCAGTAATTTCTTAACACAAAAGTATTTTAAACAAAACACATGCTTGCAAGTAGCATCTTCTTTGTGATGCAACAACTCATGTTTTATACATGTTCTGCTCACCTGCATCTGTTTCCCTCCTGTCAACTTCATCATACACATCCATGGCAAGTTCTTCAAATAAGTGGTTGCTTAGCTAGGGGTAGAAGAGAGAAATTACAGCTAAAAATCAAACTGAACCAATTAAGACCTCTATAACATTGCAAATAGAAGTGCACAACTTTGCTTTCCATTGCCACTCTTCTAGCCTGTATAACCATGCAGGCTGAGAAGCAAGCAGTTAAGTTATGCAGTAAGCAGGTGTGAGTCACAGCAATCCTGCTGGCAGGGGACATTTTGGTGCTGGGCTGCTGGCTGAGGTCAACCTACCCCAACCTGCAAAAATACAAAGCAGGAATCTATCTACTTGTAGCTAGCTATGCATTTAAATTAACTACTACCAGCATGTTAAAATAGACATTGCTGAATAGAACAGTATCACAACTGTGCTTCCTCCTGACACAAGTTCTCATCTTTTGGTTCAGTCTGCTTCAGCTAAAAGCTTTTTCCCTAACCTGTATAAGGATTTGGTCACAAACACCTTAGTAACACCAGCCAGTTTGTGTTAACAACATCTAACCAGCAGACAGCAACAATCTATTTTGGCTTCCCAAAAGTTAGAAGCAAATGATAGCATTTAACATACAAATTGTGACATTTATTTATTTGTTTAGGAATTGACAGTAGCTGAAACACCAGCTTGAAAGATGAAGTGCAGCATTTGCCACGTTACAGTAACAGTGCTGCTCAGCACACAAGGAAGTTTTACTTACAGACTGAAGCTTCTTCTTAGCTGCTTTTGCAAGTTCTGATAAATCCAGACTGCTATGAAAACAAAAAGTGATCATTACATCTACAGCATTAAGGGCTACTTTAAAGATAAATCACACACACTTCAATGATTAAAATCTCTTTTATTTGATGCTGTTAGTATTTTATACAGTTCTTAGCACATCAACCTTTCCAGTATCACCAATACACTAATTGGCATACTCTTACACTTTACTAAAAACAAAATCAAAAGAATCCCAACAACCCTTCAGAATAGAAGTACACATCTGCATAGCTCAAGGAGTGATAAAGCATTTTGTAAAGCAATAAAATGTTTTCTGTAGAAAACCTGAAAAACATACTAAACTGTGACCAAAACTCGAGTCTGTAGGAAACAAACAGGATTTATTCCACTGGACTGTGCAGGAGGTGTCTGACCATCAGGCTGCCAAAGGGTTGCAGCCACAGACCCTGCTTTACATTATTCTGTACCAATTGGGAAGTAAGCTGTTCTTCTAGCTCCCAGCCTTGAACATGAGGCACAAGATGAAAATTCTGCAGCTCAACTGAATTAATCATAAAAGACACAGATTAGAAAGCTGACAAATTTTAAGCCCATACTTCTATCACCCAGGGGATGACATCCCTGACCTACAAAGATGAAATGGCTCAAGTAAATCTCTGCATGATTGAACATCACAGGGAATCATGTAGGCTGCTGCCTACGTAAGAAAAATAATATAAAATAAAATTTAAGATCAGCAGAGGACATCAGGTGGAGGTGAGACAGTCAAGTTGCACTCCAGGCTCTGCAACCTAAAATGCATCTCTGAATGAGTTGTTTTCCCCATGTCAGCTTTTTTCTTCATGCAGTGTGGCAAACAATGCTTACCTTGCTCTGCAAAACACTTTGCACTGTACTTAGCCTAACAGCTGACTACATGATATTAAAAAGTAACAGATCCTATCAGTAGTTTTTTTCCCAATAATTACATAGTAATTTTTGTCTTACAGCTTTTCAGAGACAATAGCAATAAACTGAACAGCAGTTTACTTACAGCCGTCTTATTTCCAATGGTGTGGCAATAAAAGAAAAATGTTTATGACTTATGATTAATACATGATATTTTTCATACAAAAAATGATTTAATTGACTGGGATCAAAACTTAAGACCAGAAGTACAAACACTGTCAGAAATTATACTGTTCTGCAAACATTCGTTTCAAAATGCAGTGTCAGGAAATAAACAGATCCTTACATTATCTTATAAAATCTGTTTCCCAGAAATATTCATGTATTTAATTATTCCATCTGCATTTCAACAAACAATAAACTTCTATGATTTTCTGTTTTTGTCTAAGATTGATAAAAGCATGTCATAAAGTTAAAATGGCAACAAGCTTAGAAGTTATTTCAAAGAGGAAAGTTTTCAGTCTAACTCTTAAGGATTGTCTGTTTACAAACAGTTTTCAGGCATATCAAACTCACCTATCCGCCATCTGAGGTATAACAAAGTGCTGTCCATTTTTATGATCTAGAGTTGAAAACAAACTGTACTTTAATAGGCTGTTAGTGGGAGATGCAGTGAGAAACCCAGGGATATTTGCAAACCCAGAACAGAGTATCTTGCAAGTCATTGCTCTATTTCCAACTACAGGAAGCTAGCAAGTCTCCAGTGAAGGTTCCTACCATGACTTGCTCATGTTATAAAAGCTTCCAATTAAGTCTTATCAACTGCATTATTATTTTTTTCTAAATAAGCTTCAGTTCCAATGCAGGTGCCCTTATGGCTAAAAATTTCCAAGCATGTACCTTCAAAGAAGCACTCATTGAATTGGATACTCCTCAGCTTTTGCACTTCAATTAGAATAAACTACTTAGTTTATTTAGTTCAGTGCTTCTGCAGTATGTCCTGCAGACCAATCAGCATTACAGAAATTTTATTTTCCCTCATCTGACCTTATATGTAATAAACCCTTAATTTTTCATTTTCTAAGATATACAAGGGACAAATGTAATAACATAGAAACAATATATACCACAGATTGAACTGCCCAACAATTAACATATAAAGACCTAGGGGTGCAGATTTTTCTACTCACCTGGTTTTCTGCCACAGAGATAGAAAGCTAACCTGTCAGTGAGTTCATACTGAATTTCTACCAGGCGCTCTGCCAGTTCATGGTGCCCACCTTGTCTGGTTTACACAAACATACAAAGAAGAGTTCTATTAGTTACTCCTATGTAAGTTATACAAAAACAAAAGTTTAAATATAAACATTTAAAAACATTACATGTGTCAGAGCCTTCTACCTTGCATAGTCAACTGGAGTTTTTCCATTAGAATCTTGTGTGCCAGGATCAGCACCATACACTGCCAATAACTCTGCTTGTAAAGTCTGTCCTGCCTTAGCAGCAACGTGGAGCGGGGTGTTTCCTTTCTCCTACAGGTCAGGAAGAAAAAGCACATTGCTATTTCATCAACAGCTTTGAATATACAACTGAAATATAACACGTCATCTGAAATCTGCATCAATACGACAGCAGGACAAGGGGAAATGGTTTTAAGTTGAGGGAAGGGAGATTTAGGTTGAACGTCAGGGGGAAATTCTTTACAGAGAGAGTGGTGAGGCACTGGAACAGACTGCCCAGAGAGGTTGTGGATGCCCCATCCCTGGAGGTGTTCAAGGCCAGATTGGATGGGGCCCTGGGCAGCCTGGTCTAGCATTAGGTGGGATGATTGGTGGCCCTGCATGTGGCAGGGGGGTTGGAGATTCATGATCCTTGAGGTCCCTTCCAACCCTGGCAATTCTGTGATTCTGTGAATACTAAATCACGCATCAAAATAATGAAAAACAGGCTCATACAGGATGAAAGAAGTTGGCTTGGGCTCCCAAGGAGAGCAATCGCAAACAGGTCTCCAGATTCCCCGTCCTCACGCTGGAATGGAGTTGCTGAAAAAGGAGGAGGATTCTATTCAACACAAAGGCATAACGGTGATTCAGCGATGCTTTTAGAAACAGTTATACAAGAATTCTTGCTGCAGCTGTTTTATATAACATTTTTTTCTCCAAGTTAACCTAAATCATTGCCTTGGAACCATCCACATCTCCAGAATCTCTATATATTCATATATTACATAAAAATCTGCTCCAGGCTGAAGTCAAGCTGTGTTTGTTTATATAACAGTGCTGAACAGCAGCAACAGTTAAGTCAAAAGCAACTAAATTCAGTTAGATTTCAGTGTGCTGTTACACACAAGCTGAAGCTTCTGTATGCTGCCAGGATGAAAAAAAAAAGCCAACTGTAAACTCACCTTACTGAGATCTTTGGCAGTCACACTGTCATCCTCACGGCATGGCAAGCGATGGACAAATGCCAACATTTGATATTTAGCTCTAATGAATTCAGCTTTATTGGGACTGCAGAGAAACCCCAAGCAACAAAATGGGAAGAAATGTTAGTGCTTTCGAAACAATAGACATCAACTGTTACTATTCCAAGCAAGACATCAGGAATCAATAGCTCATAGAACTGAAGCTGTATTTCCATCTTTGAAATGAATTGAACAGAAATCACTGAGAATTATGTTAAAAAAGAAAATCTGATGACACAGAATACCAGTGAAAGACCATAAAACCAGGACATCTGTGAACAAACAACTAGTTTACTACTTCTGCTATCTTCAGAAACAAAACATACTTAGGTTCCCATGTACACCTTGCTGCCTATGTCACTGCTGAATAAAACAATCACACCTCTACAAAGAGAAGATCTGTAATTTTCCACTTACTGCACTTTATCCTGAGGGTTAGCTTTGCGCCTTCCACTCATAACAGAAGCAGGGTCCAGCAACGAATGTTCCCATATGGAGTTAGCACCATTATTATACAGTGTTTCAACCATCTGAAATCCAAAATGTATACAGGCAGGAGTGAAGAATGTTTGCTGCTAGCTGCACAGACTGGCTCATCAGAAGGCTACAAGTACTGTGAGCAGCAGCAGGATGGCACAGACTCATATCCTGTGCACCACTGCCTAAAAACTACTGGGGTATCAGAGCCCAGCTGATGTTTAGGAGGCTGTTGTGTGGAATGTAATTTGAACCCCCTTCAAATTCTCTCCATAACATCTCTATCAAAGAGAAGCATGCTATACACTGAAGACTTAGGTTGAATCAGATGCATTGCACAAGTCTGAAAGAAAAACTGAATTATAAATATATATATATTATATATACAGAAACACCACAAAGAAATTCTAGCTTTAATGAAGGAGGAGATGCCATTGCTCTTTACCTGCAGCAGTGTTGGAGGCCATGGTGTGTGCTTGAGATGTCTCACTTGAGAGATATGACGCCCCAAACTCCGGTGAACGCTGCAGCACTCATCACAAATCAGAATTCCCCTGTTTATGGATGCCCAACACGGATCTGAAAAAGAATACATTTATTACAACCACAGAAGGCAATGTGACTTCTTATTTCAGAGTGTAAAATGACTGTGTTTTAGAGCTCTGCATTTTAACTTTAGCCTTACTGCCCTCAGAAGCAACTCCAGTTTCTGTCAGTGACAGAAGAGGCTCCATGGGCCAAGAACCCCGAAGGAAGAGAAAGTGAGCAGCAAGACAGATTGTCAGAGCTGGCACACTGCAGGAGGAAAAAGGAATTCAAGATCTCTTCTGTTTTGGAAAACTACATAACTCCAAATCCAGAGATGGGTTTGAGGCTGAATGAGTACAACACAAGCCTGTATCTGATGAGAGCTCTTCTGCATCGTGTCAGAATACATCTAAGCAACTGTGCATCACAAAAATCTCCTGCTGTGACCCATGCAATAAATATACTGAATCCATGAAACGTGAGATCTGATCACTGATGCGGTTTCTGAGCAGAGCTGATGCTGTGTGTGCTGAAGGCAATGCAAGCAAACCCGTTCGAGCCACAGCTCACAAGGAAAGGCAGCATCTACTGATAGATGATAAGTATCACTTAGCCCACAGCCAAACTGAAGTGTATATTGTAGGGAAAAAAAAAACTAATCTAATTTAAAAAACAAAGTAAGAAGGAGCTTGCATCCTCGTTGTTAAACATTCCTCTGTTTTAACAACTTTCACTTCTAAGAGAGAAAAACATAACAAAATGAGCTGTGTTAACCCCAGCCTAACAGCCCAAGGCTGGAGGCATCCTTCCAGACTAACGAACCTCGTCCCTTTTCATTACAGACAGCCTCATCATACACTCATTCATACATCAGTGTGATCTGAAAGCCACTGCGCTCCTGGTTTCAGTCACTGGTCAGTGGTGTTCCCCAGGGGTCGGTGCTGAGCTCTGTCCTCTTCAATATCTTTATTGATGACCTGGATGAGGGCACTGAGGCACCCTCAGTAAGTTTGCAGATGACACCAAGCTGGCTGGAAGTGTGGATCTGCCTGGGGGTAGCGAGGCCCTACAGAGGGATCTGGACAGGCTGGAGAGCTGGGCTGAAGCCACTGGGATGATGTTCAACAAGGCCAAATGCCGGGTCCTGCACTTTGGCCACAACAACCCCAGACAACACTGCAGGCTTGGGGCAGAGTGGCTGGAGGACTGCATAGAGAAAATGGACCTGGGGGTATTGACTGATGCTTGGCTGAACACGAGCCAGCAGTGTGCCCAGGTGGCCAAGAAGGCCAATGGATCCTGGCTTGGATCAGGAATGGTGTTGCCAGCAGGAACAGGGAAGTGATTGTCCCCCTGTACTCAGCTCTGGTGAGGCCGCACCTCGGGTACTGTGTCCAGTTTTGGGTCCCTCACTGCAAGAAAGACACTGAGGACTTGGAGCGTGTTTGAAGAAGGGCAACAAAGCTGGTGAGGGGTCTGGAGCTCAGGCCTAATGAGGAACGGCTGAAGGAGCTGAGCTTGTTCAGTGTGGAGAAGAGGAGGCTCAGGGGAGGCCTTATTGCTCTCCATAACTACCTGAAGGGAGGTTGTGGTGAGCTGGGGGTCGGCCTCTTCTCTCGTGTAACTGGTGATAGGACTAGAGGGAATGGCTTCAAGCTGTGCCAGGGGAGATTCAGGACGAACATTAGGAAATACTACTTCTCTGAAAGAGTGGTCAGGCAATGGAATGGGCTGCCCAGGGAGGTGGTGGAGTCACCAACCCTGGAGGTGTTCAAGGAATGGTTGGATTTTGTGTTGAGGGACGTGGTTTAGTGAGAACTACTGGTGATGGGTGGATGGTTGGACTGGATGACCTTGCAGGTCTTTTCCAACCTTGGTGATTCTGTGGTCACGATCTGCTCACTCAATATGCAACATAACCGGCTCTGTTCAGCTACAGCAAAGTAAGCTCCTGTTTATTTGGTCATTCCATAGCAGAAAGGAAGCTTCAGCACTCTTCTGAAGAGAAAAGCAGAAGCCTTGCTGGTAATCTGAGCTCCGACACACTGCATACAGGGCTGGTCAAACACAGCAGGAGCTCAGCACTGCAACCTGCTCTCGAAGTCACGCTGGTTTAATTGCAAGTGGTGTTTTAATTGAACTACACGAAGATCTGTGGGCTTCCATTCACTTCAGACACGTTGGTTATGACAGAGGGCTGTCAGGTTATAGCAGGACTGTTATTTCAGGTTTAAATGAGATGTCTGTGTTGGAGTTCAGTCTGTTTTTCAAGGCGATACGGGTACAGATACAACTCAAACACGCTTACACCGATGGCAGAACACAACGAAAGCTCAAAAGATCTCTCAAGTTTGCTTTCAGGAACATGGCAGAGTGCTTCAAAACAGGAAGTGTGCAAGGACAGGCGTGCTCTGCGGGTACGAGAAGCGAGCTCCTGCCCCAGCATAGGAAACGCATCAGAAAAGAGCACGTAAACTCGTGCACGGCACAACCACTTATGGTCCCGAAGAAGCAAAGAGAAGCTGGGGAAGCCAACGCGGATCAAACCCTGCAGCTCCTAACAGGCCGTGACCCCGCCGTGCGCTGTTGCCCACATCTCAGGCTGCCCAGCTCCCATCCGCGGCCTCGGGCTCCTCGTGGATGCGGCACCCACAGCTCTGCGCAGCGCTGCCAGGGTCTGACTGCCCTCCGTGCCCCCTCGGACCCGCTTTTCCTTTCCCCACGAAGCCGGCCCGGCTGCCCCACCTCGCACCGCCGTCCCCATCGGCTCACGCCGCAGCGCTTTAATTCATTCCACCGCCCGCAGCAGCGATCAGATCCGCAGAACAGAACAACACAAAACAGGCAGACACAACCCACACAAAACGCACCGACCTGGCAGGAGACGGGCGGTAAACACACGCTATTATTCAAAAAAAAAAAACAAACCAAACAACAAAAACAAACCAAACGGTCCCGGACAGCAGCGCTGCACGCGGGGACGAGGAGCCGTTTTTCAGAGCCGCGTTTCGTCCCCGCGGCGCTGTCAGCGCGGCTCCCACCCGCACAGCGCCGCCGCTCCCCGCCCGCCAGCGGCACCTGCCCGCGCCTCCCCAGGGCAGGGGGTGGGGATGGGCCCGGCCGCCCCTTCCTCCTCCTTCTCCCCTCCTTCTCCTTTTCCTCCCCCTCGCCCCCGCGCCGCAGCCGGCCTTACCCTGCGCGCTGCAGTCCGCGCACACCTCGCTGCTCCTCAGGCGCTTCGACATCGCGGCGCGGAGCGGGGCGGCCGCTTCCTGCCGCGCGCTCACGGGGCCGCCGCAGCCCCGCCGGGCGGCCGAGCCGAGCCCGCAACGCGCAGGCGCACGGCGGCGCCGCCCGCTACGCCGCCGGCGCTATTCACGAAACCGCTCGCGCTCGACGGAGCCGCGGCTCCGTAAGCTGTCGCGTTGCCCCGACTCAAGATGGCGGCTGGAGGCGCTGCCCTCACCCGCGATGGCTGCGCGCTTTTCCTGCTTCCGCGGCAGAGCGGGCGGGCGAAACCAACGCTGCCCGGAGGCGGGGGGAGGCGGTGCGCACCGGGCGCCTCGTCCCGTATTACGGCGCAGCGGCGCCCCCCCCAGAGCGGAGAGCGATGGCGGAGCCGGCGGGCGGGACGCCCCGTATGTAAGTGAGGGGGGGCAGAGTGGGGAACAGCGACTTCCGCTTGGCCGAGGCCCGCCGGTGGCAGCAGGGTGACGGCAGAGCCCGGCGCCCTTTTCTCCGCACCTGCCGTGCTGTGGGTCGTCCTTGCCGCTGCCCTGGAGGGAAAGGAAGGGGCGAAGGGACGGGGGTGAGGAGACGGCCGGGCGGGAGCTGGGGTTTGAGGTGGGGCCTCGGGATGCAGGGGGAAGGAGCTGGGCTCTGGGGAATAGGGTGGGAAGAAGGAGTGAGGGACTGAGGGAGGGCCCCAGGAATGGGATCAGAGGGGGGTGGGCAGGAGCAGAGCCCCAGGGCTGAGGGTCTGGGGGTGGAGAAGGGGAAAGAAAGGGGCAGGAGAAGGTAGAATGTGAGGTGTAAGAGGGACCCCAAGATAGGCGTCTGAGGGGGACTCCAGGAGCAAGGGCCTGAGGGAAAGGGGGCAGGAGTGATGAGCTCAAGAAGAGTCACGGGAGTGGGGGTCTGGGAGAGGGGAGGGACGTGGCCACAGAGATGGGGGCTGGGGGGCAGAAACTGGAGCCTAAAGGGGACCTCGGGAGCAGGGACTTGAGGGAGGCCCCAGGGATGGTGGTTTGGGGAAGGGTCCTGAGGGGGAGGCCCTGGGATGAAGGCCTGAGGGGGCCAGTAGGAGCAGCCTTCCCCCCCTCCCCCCCAGGGTGTGGGATTTTGCATGGGACACCACTGAACAAAGCGGGGGGCAGTGAGGGCAGGCTGCCCGCTTCCCCCGCTCCTGCAGGTGTGTGGCATGATGAGTTCCCCCGGCAGGGCCAGCAGTGCGTTCCCCCTGCACGTCCTGGTGTGGAACAATGAGTATCGGCGGCTGGATGAAGAGCTGCAAGAACAGGTAACTGCTGCCCTCCTGGGCAGAGAGAGCCTCGGCTGTGCCCCGGGTCTGTGCCAGGCTGGTGGGACTGTTCTCCTTCTGTGTCTGTTTGTGGGTTTGGGAGTGAGGTAAGAAGGTATAGGGATGTGATGGACTTTCATTGTTTTTCTGTGTAAATAAGCAGCAAGCTTCCATTAAGCTTAGCTTAATGGAAAATCAGAGTGCAGCAGAGCTATTGCTGCTGGAGATGAGGGCAGGCTGTGGCTTGCTGAGGACCAGCAGTGCTTAGAGGCAGCAGTTTTATACTGGCTAGAGTGTTCTCAGCGTCTCTGTTTTAAAAAAAAAAAATAGACTCATTGTTTTATGCTGTAGAGTAGAAAAATACAAAGCTGTTCCCTCTTTGGGATGGCTGAGGGAGAAATAGTAATGACGTAAGGGAATAACAGTGTGAAATGCTGCAGCAGAGCTCAGGCTGAAGTATCCTTTGTGCTGAGGCACTGTGAAAAGGCTCAGGTGCCCACTGAGGTGGGGGGGGAATCATTTGGGAGCAGAACACACTCATTGCATTCTGCCTGGCACCACAAGGACACGATCCCAAGTTGGGCTGTGCCACTCCTGACTGGTGATTGCCATCTGCAGTTCTAACAGTGCTCCACAACTTACTAATGCTTGCTGAGAGCATGCACCTCTCCTGATTTTGAAGGAGAATCTTTGGAATGCAGCTAGTTTTCATCTAATTCACTTAATCCTTAACAGAGTCTTTAACCTTGCTGGCACACTGCTTCAGTTTATTTCTATTGCAGTAACGTTTTGATGTCTGGACATTCTTAATCAGATAAGGATCCTTGTGCTGCTTGTCTTTGTGAGACTGGGGCTAAGTGAGCATCCACACCTGTGCGTGCTCCTCCCTCCCTCAAGTACTCCTCACTGTGAGGCAGTGAGCAGCGTGTTGAGATGGGATGTGTCCATCTTACATTTATCTGCTTTTAAATATTATTTTTGCCCTTCTAAAGTATTCCAAAGATCTGTTTCCTCCTGCTTCCTTGGGATAAGCTTCTTGCTGGCAGAGGGGCACGTGAAGGAATCAAAAGGCACTTTGCCAGCTGCACTGGGTATGGCAAGGAGGGGTGGAATAGTGGTTTACTGGTTAGCAGAGGTCCTTCCCACATCAGTGCAATTAGCATTGGAGTTGTAGGAAGTCGGGAAGCAGATGCATTGGTATTCCAGAACAGAAGTGAGAAAAGAATGCTTTAAAATGAAGCTTCCCCCATTGTGTGTGATCTTTCAAACTTGATGCTGTCAGATAACCGCGTTAACTTGCATAATAACTTTCCTGTTCTGCTATTGACTTTCCCCTTTTCCTTTAGTTATAGATGCTCTTCTGTTTCAAATCTCTAAGCTAATAGTGAAAGATATGTAAGGTATGAGTATGTTGTGCTTGCATGTTTTGGATATTTATGCTTGTGTAGTTTTTTATTTTTAGTGACTTGTATGAAATGCATTCGCTCTTCATTGTGCTCTGTGTGTCAGTAAAATGGATGCCTTGTAACTTACCATTTGCTTCTATGCTCTCAAAAAGTGCTACACAAGATTGGTGTTGAATCACCTGTTGAGTTGTTTTTGTTTCTTTTCCCCTCTTTTTCCCCTTCCTGTTATGCTGTACATTGAATCCTCCAGTGATCTCTCTCGAGCTGTTAACTGTGTGTGCTTCAGTGACCACAGAACTGTCTTTTCCTAAAAGGGACTGCTTCAGAAGGGGAAATAATTACAGGAAGAGAAATGAGAAGCATCACTGGGAGCTCAGTTGTGTTTTATGGTGATACCAGTTTGTAGGCCCTGTCCTGCTTCTCTTTTTATTTTGTTGGGAAGTGAGATTGCAGCGTACTGAGGGCAGAAGGGCAGCACAGCAGTGTTTGCAAACAGAGTGACTACGTAGCATGAGCTGTGTGGGCATACGTAGGGAACGTTGACTCCTAGGTTATTTCCAACAAGCTTTATGTGAACTCTTCTCAGTGCACTGTGGTTAACTGCATTTGCTAGAGCAACGTCAGCATTACTTATCTCTTGGATACTCAACAGGATGTTGATCAACGTGATCCCCGGGGCCGGACCTTGCTGCATCTTGCTGTTTCCTTGGGTTACATAGAATCTGCCAAAGTCCTGCTTCAGCACAAGGCAGATGTAACTAAAGAGAATGCACAGGGATGGACAGGTAAGGGCAATTGTAAAAACAGAATGGTGTGTTAGTACTTCTCAGTTGCAGGTGCTGTACTTTGACTGATTCTGCATTGTACATTTTGCTCAGAAAGCAAAGTGAAACCATCTCGTGCTTGGGTTTCTTTCAGTTTTACATGAGGCTATCAGCACAGGCGATCCAGAGATGGTGCATATGATTCTGCAGCACCGAGACTATCAGCAGACCTCCAGGACGCTTGGAGGAGTCCCTGAATTACTCCAGAAGATTAATGAGGTGCTTATTTAGTCGACTCCAGACTCTAAGTCTGATTGCAGTTGTTCAGTTGAGTAAACTGAAATAGGACAAACGGATCAGAGTCCAGTTAATTTGAATTTGGGCAACTTATTCTTTTCTTTCAATTCACATATTGCATAGGCCTGTGGGAGGTGGAGACTCTTTCCCTGACCTTATTTTGAAATCTGTAGTCATGAACTTCAGTGTTCAAAAGTGGTTTTTAAGGTGCTGCTGCTTCTGTAATAATATAAAGAAGAATAGCACGTTACAAAGTAACAGCAGACTGAAGTGTTATATGCTTGTTAGACCAAGGCTCTGTTTGTTTTTGAGTTTTCCTTTATCTAAAACACTCATGGGGAAATGCTGTGCTGAATGTTAAATCAATACTGTTTTGTGAAGTATTCATAGGGTCTTTTTTTTCCTCAGACTCCTGACTTTTATGTGGAAATGAAATGGGAGTTCACTAGCTGGGGTAAGAATCCTGATTGTTGGTACTTCTAAGCAATGGACAAAAGGACTCACTCCCACCAATGTCACAAAAGCTATGCGAAGGGAGAGACTTATTGGCATTGTTATTCCCTGCTCCCCAGAATACTTACCATCACCTCTCAGAATAATCCTTTGTGTTTCTGTATCACAATTGTTCTTTGTTTCCACTCTGTTTGTGGGGTTGTTTTTTTGTTTTTAACTAAGACTTTAACCATTGTCAGTCACTGAAGACTTTTCTCAGTGTCTTGCCTGCCTGTCTTTGGTTGTTGGTGACTGCACAGACTTCTTGGAAGTATCTGCTTTACTTTTAAAGGAATGAATGCTTGGACTTATGGCTGACTTCATTTTCCAAGCAGCTATCTATCAGACTGAGATTGATTTTAGCCCATTTCACATTTTAGTCTGAACTGATGTCTCATTCCTTTTCACATTAATCTTTAAATTAAAATAATGGGTTTTGCCCCTTAGCTGATTGCTCTGAAAGCTAAAGAGGGCTGTTGTCTTGTTTCCCGTGGGATAATGATCACAGTACTGAGTAATTCATGTATCACAAATAGCACTTCTACTTGAATTCAGTTTTCCCACGTGCTTAGTTCCTTGAATATTTTCTATTTATGTGTTGCTTGCTTTTGTAGTTCCACTAGTTTCTAGAGTTTGTCCAAGTGATGTCTGTCGCATCTGGAAAAGTGGTGCCAAATTGAGAGTTGATATCACATTGCTGGGATTTGAAAACATGAGCTGGGAGAGGGGAAGGCGCAGCCTGATCTTCAAGGGAGAAGGTATGCGTTTGCTTACCGTGTCTGCGGTGTTGATTGCCAAATGCTGGATAAACCACAATGAGAAACTCTATTTTTGCTCAAAAGATCTGTTGAGGCTTAGTACTGAATTCTAAGCAAGTTTTGTGCATGTTTCCATGAATGTCTTGAAGATGGTATTCTGCATTTTAACACGGCAGCTTGATTTCTTTGTTATGTGTTAATCTGAGGTCAACATTTGGTCATAGGGCAAAAATTCTACATCAAATTTTTACATGCTTTGCCTCTTTGATTCTCTTGCCTCCAAATAAAATGCAATTTTAAATGTAGTTCCAACACCTGAGTTTGTTGCGAAATAGAACAAACTAGCTTCTACCCTGATTTGGTATGCAGTGTATTACGTTGTGGAGCACTACTGGCGTGTTGTTTGCCTTTTAAAATGAGGTACTGTTCCAACAGATGCTGAAGGTTGGGCAGAACTAATTGAGATTAACCACGATGATAAGTTTGTTACCACGGAACGTTTTGAGATTTCCCAACACATGGAACGTTTGACACTGGGATCTATGACACCAAAAAGAAGAGAAGTGGAAAGACGCCTTACATCTCCAATTATCAACACGTGCCTTGATACAAAAAATATTGCTTTTGAAAGGTAAGGTACAACGTTTCTCTTATAAATCAACACTGCAAGACTATTGATGGTCATACCTTCCAAGTGAGATGTATATATGCAGTTTCTTTATCCTGTATACCTAGCACTTCCTTAGAGCTTCCCAGCATTAGCCCATGTGATGTTCAGTGAGCCATATTTGCTACAGCATCTATGCATGCAGAGACAAAGACTTCTTAGACAGAAATACTAGCACTGGTTCCCAAACTGCAGTGTCAGATTACTTTTGAAATCAAACTCAGCGTTGAGAGCTGGATGCTGGACTAAATAGCTTATAGTAGATTGCTTCCCTCCTCTGTGGCTCAAGTGTCCACATCTGAATCTAAAATCTGTGGCTAAGCCTCTGGACTTCTTCCATGAGCTGAAGAACGGGAGCAGCATGACTTTCTTAGTGCTGTCATGGTGTGTGCACAAGGACACATTGACCTGTGCTTTTGTCTGGGTTAATAAACAAATAATTTGTCAAATATCGTTTGTTCAAAGCATTTTGGGGAAGAAATGGACCATGTGTTGTGTAGAAGTTCAACAGTTTGGATGCCTGTGTTCACTTTTTGGCAGAACCACATCTGGATTCTGGGTTTGGAGGACTGAAAAAGCAGAAGGTGTAAATGGCTATGAAGCAAAGGTAAAGTCTGTTCTGTACAGCTAAGGGGTCTCACAGCTAACTGAAATGTTGTGTTTTGCCTTTTTCTTGAATATTTTAGGTTCTAAGATATTGAGGGCTTTATTGTGTTACAGAACAGGGTAGTAGTGAGGATCTTCAAGGGTGTTGAACTTATGTGAGGAGTGGGTGGTACCTGTGGCACATCCCCAGGAGCTCTGGGGGAGGAGGAGGATCAAAGCATTTCAAGAGAAGAAGGGAAAAAGATTCAGTGTAACTGTTAGAACTGCCTTCCGAAGAACAGAATTGCATCCATTCTTGTGTTGTCATTCCTTCACTGTTAATAGAGGAGGAACCATGGGCACCTTCTAGTAACAGTATTGCAAGGAAATACAACTGATGGCAGCAAGAAACTGGTATCACTAATTCAAGTACCGCCCTGGTTGATTTGTGGTGTTTCTGTTTTATCTGTTTGCCCAGCAGGTGGCTGTACAGCTTCAGCCTTAAGCAGGGAGCTGTCAAGAAAATGGTACGTGGGTTTTCATTATTCCAAAGGGAATAGAAAATCCAAGTGCAGCATTTCCAGTTGATTGCTGATATGTTAAGGATTAAGATCTTTGTCAGTGAAAAGCAGATCCATGTTGCTTTATTCTGTCTTAGGCTCGTATTTATGGCTCTTCTAGAGGCAATGTTAGTTTTGTAACGTGTGGTGATTCTTGTCCTTCTGTTCTTCTTCCAAAGGTGTACATGGCAAACAATGTAAATATAGTCACAAAAATCAGAACGGAACACTTAACAGAAGAGGAAAAGAAAAGATATAAAGGTAGTTTTCCTATAGGATCACTGAAATTAAATACAACCTTTTGGTTCTCTAATACCTTTTTTTAATACATTCGTACCTTTACTTTGTTTTGGCCAGTTTTAAAGGCTCATCTGGACTTTGTTTTCTTAGGCTTTCTGTTCATTTCTGGTCCCACAAGCCTTTCTAATGTTTAAACTGGAGTAAAAGATGTGTAGCTGGTGGCCTCATGGATACCTTGCCTTGCTCTGGGGGTCACTAGGGGAGGCACTGTGAATAATACTGATCTGATGATAGAGACATCTGGCAATCCTTGCCTCTATTCTGGATCTTGTATCCATCTTATTCTGTCACCTTTCGGTCCTGGGATTGCCTGTTGAAGCTTATAGGGAACATGGGCTTCCTCTTAGCTGTGACTGGCTTGCTGTACTTTGAAGCCTAGCTTATTAGCTTACTGTGTACAGAATTTTGCTGCTAAGTTGTTTTTCATGTTGTCTAAAGCTGACAGAAGCCCCTTGGAATCATTTCTGGGTACAGTGGAGCATGAGTATGGTGCTCAGGTGAGTGTCTGACCTCACAACAGGACCCTGTGGCACAGAAGTCTGTATTGATAGCTGTATGCACATGGAATCTCTTCCTATTTCCTTAGCTCTGCAGCAACTCAGATAATGAGGTTTGAATTTTCCCTGGGGAGATCTTTATTTGTTCTAAACCCTCAAATGTCCCTGCATTAGTAGTATATGCTTCCTTTTTGAATGCTCCCATGAAGAAGATGTAGAATCCTATAGAAAAACAAGAGCTGGGATGTGAGCAGCAATGGTTAAACCTAAGCAAGGCATTCTTAGTGCCAGCCTACGGATAATCTGGGAGCTGTGCTCACAGACCAGCAGGATCCTTGGGTGGGAGATGATAGTAAAGTGGTATCAGAAACACTTAGTAATTCTGTATCAGCATTGTGTCCTGTGCTTTTTTTTCTTCTGGAATGGGTTGTTAGTGGTCCCAGTATGGCTTTAGAAACCACCTTCAATCTGGACGCTTTTAAACATAGCAGATACAGATTTTCTAGCTGCTAAAAGAGATGATGAGCTCCTTCATAAGGGGTATATACTGCTTGTTTTGTACTTTTGGTCTCTTTCTCTCTTGCCATGTAGAGTGCAGTGAAGACGACAGAGTATGCCACAAGTAACAATCCCACTGCTATTACTCCAGAGGAATACTTCGATCCAGAATTTGATTTGAAAGGCAGAGATATAGGAAGACCCAAAGAAGTCACCATTCGAACGCAGAAGTGAGAAATAAAACTTAACTATTTCCAATTTGTCTCTCGCCAGTCCTCTAACCTCTGAAAACTATTTTACAAACATCCAGTAGTTTCACTCTCCTTGCAGTGTTAATTAAGAGAGGCATCTTGAAGTAATCAGCTGTGGACTAATTCTTAGTTCTACTGCTGTAACTTCTCAAATACCTGACCATGACACCTTGCACTAGGAAAGGGAACTCCTATGGTTTGTCTCTAGCCTGAGCAAGAGTGTGGTTTGGCTTCTCAAAGCAGTAACTATTGCTCTTTGTATAAGCAGGTGGAAGTATTATGTATTTTGCTTTTTCAGTTTCCATAACTGCATACTTAAGATGCTTTTATACAACTTATCCTTTCAGATTTAAAGCAACCTTGTGGATGAGTGAAGAGTTTCCCTTGTCCCTTGTGGAGCAAGTAACTCCAATCATTGATCTGATGGCCAGAACTAGTGCTCATTTTGCCAGACTAAGGGATTTCATCACTCTGGAATTTCCACCAGGATTCCCTGTCAAAATTGGTAATGTTTCTCAATGAGAACACAAGAACCAAGATGTATGCTATTTATGTCTGGGAGCATGGGGTCCAAATTCTCAATGACCAGTATAGAAGCATGATTTTAAAGATAGTGTAACTTAATAAGAATGAGCTGTTTCTGGCCTTTTCCTTGTGGTTTCAACGTGTTTGGTTTGGCAAATCTTTTTTTTTTTTTTAAATAACCTCATGGGATGTAGAGGCAGAGTGACAAAGACTAAGGACGAATTCTTGGTGATCTGAGTTGTGGTTTGCTTTGTTGTGATATGCTGCTTATAGATTATGTGTGACTGCAGGTGTGAAAATGAATGACAGACTTCTCTTTCTGATACAGATTTTGTTTTTTTAAATAGAAATTCCCTTATTTCATGTTCTGAATGCTCGAATTACATTTGAAAATGTCAACAGCTGCAGGACAGCTGAGAGAACGTCATCACAAACAGGTGGAGGTGTACAGGGGGATTCAGGTGAGGAGTGGAAGAATGCAATGGTAGCATCTCTTTGTGTTTCTGTTTGTGGAGTGAGTAGAAGAGCTTCTATATCCATTGCAAATAACCCCAGAGAAGTCAGAGCTACTGGAGTATTTATCTCTTCCACCCTTTTTCTTCCACTGTGGTTCTGTCAGGGTTCAGCTACCTTACTTAAGACTGTACTGTATCTTACTGCCACAGTTGTTTGCCAGAGCCTCTGGCTACATGTAGCCAGGTGGCTTATCTGCATTGTTGGAGTTAATCACATATGAACATCCATTGGATTTTCTCTATAACAACTTGCAAAAATATACTGTGCCATGTTTTTAACTATATTTTGCTTCTGTAGGTGCTAATTTTGAGGTTGACCAGTCAGTGTTTGAGATCCCTAAATCTTACCATGTCCAAGATGATGGTAGGAACATTCATGTGCACGATGAAGATAACGAGATTATGCAGTTTGCTATTCAGCAGAGTCTGTTGGAATCCAGTGGAAATAAAGTAAGTGTGCTGTAATCTGCTCAGTGCAGATCTGTCAGGAAAATTTGACAGGAAATGCGCAGCAATAGCTGTATCTCTAAATTAGCTGTTATGTACAAAGTGCCACGAAGGATGGATTTTCCAAGAACCTCAGAGGAGGAAAAATAGAGTAATTTATTTTGAAGAAGAAATAAGAGTGAGTTGCACTGTCAATCTATGAAATTTTTTCTTCAATTTCTAGGAAGTGGGGGCGCATTCCAATGGAGCAGTTGCATATTCACAGGACTTCAATATACAGTACCAGAGGTAACTAATTATTCTTCTGTCAAGTCATGCATAATAGACCAAAGAATGTCCAACAGTAGATGAACCATTTTTTTTTCTGAAGACAGGTGGCAGATGCATAGAATTCAAGGTCTGTCTTCTGTGCTGCTTTGAATTTTACTTTCTTTTTTCAACAAGCCAGAGCTCCAGGCTGGGCCTCACTAGTCTGTATAGTATGTTCCTTTAGCTCAGCTCCAGAATTGACCTGCACATGTAACTGATTTTTCTCGTATTACACAGCCTTTTTGTTCTGCTATTAGAGCTATGAGTTTGGCCCCTTTGGGTTGGTATATTCCTGAGGAACCCTAGAAGAACAAGTTTTACATATGGCTGTTAGTACTGCTGTCTTACAGGGCAGAAAGCAGCTCTCAATGTAAGATTGTGATTCAGGCTTGCAGACTGAACATAAGTTGCTAGAGTGGATCCTTGCAGGAAACGTGAGAGAAGCTCCATCTCTTCTCCTTCTCAAAGTTCTGTCTTTCTGCTTTCTCCAGGGCACTGCAGGAGAGCTATCTAACGAGCACAGGTAATTCACAGTGCAGCAGCCCTAGTGAGCCTTCTAGTTTTGAGAAAGACTTGCAGCTTGCCATGGAGCTGTCTGTCCGAGAGCAGGAGGAGCGCGAGAGGCAGCGTCGTGAGGAGGAAGATGCAGAGCTGCAGCAAGTTCTACAGCTTTCTCTTGTGGAAAAATAACTCTTGAAATAAGGATGACCAAAGCTGTGCAAAGCTGGAGGCTTTCAGAGCTCTCAGGCTGAAGACCACTCCTGGATTGCTTAAGTAAACATTTCACCTGCCTTCTTCATTGTCATTGTAATATCAGCTACAACAGCTGATGTTTTTTTAAATTGTTTTATTATTTTTGAGGAAGATTCAGTAACTGGGCATTCTGTGTTTAACTGCCCAGCTGCGCGACCTTAGCTGTGACATTCTTTTACCTAAACATTTTTATTGAAGAGCAGGTGGAAGGCTTGCTTAGCACCAGGCTTTAGGATTGTGTTGAAGTTTAAAGACCTGATTTATGAGGAGTTCAGAAGGGAAACTTCTTCATTACTTACCAAAGAAATACTCATCTGTGTAGTCACTTCGGAATAATTTAAAGCCATTGTGTTTGTTTCTTCCAGTTCTTATGTGGAAGGTATCTCTATGCATTCACATACATACAGTAGTTTTCATGCTGACAGATGCTCTCAGTTTTGTTTATACATGATTACTTCTTCTCCAGTCACTGAAACTTTTATCATATGCTCCTGCTTACAAGGGATAGTTTTATACTTGAACAGCTAATCCAAGCATGAGATTAAACTAGCGCTTTCTGAAATCAGACAAACCAAGCAGCCAGTACAATTTTAGCTCCTCAAGTGGGACCATCCTCCTAAAGTAGCACTTTCTGCACTGATTCAACACCAGCTCGTTCCCATAGTCAGAGGGCAGCAAGGAAATAAGTGATAGATACAGGTGCTTCTTGAGATCACTGTGTGCGTGTGCATGCATGTGGCTGCTGCTGAATTCAAACAGGAGAAAAGTCAGTTGAGATTTTAATGTATACTTATTGAAGATCAGTTTTAATCCTGTCATCTGAAAGGGAAAATGTGTGTTGCTTTTTAAAATTCAAACGCTTATCCTTCATGTGAATACATACTTTTTTTATCTGAATCTTTTTATTGATTTTTAAACCAAGCCAAGATGACTACCCTCCTTGAAATGGTATCATTACAATTCAGAAATAGGTTTTAACAGCTTTCCTCAGGTCTTTCCTCCTACAATAGAGTTGTAGCTATTCTACTTGCACTTCTGTCAGTGTTTACAGTACTCACACTGTGACTCTCAAGTGCACTCCACACGTACACGATGATGTACGCCCACAGGAAGGCCTTACAGCAGTCAAACATCAGCAATATTGCTCAGTCCCTGCTTGCAGTGCTGTGAGAACCTATGGTACGTATGCTGTCATCTTGCTGCCTAACCCTGCACTTCTTGAGCAAACCAGGGCAGCTCTGTGCAACCAACTGTTAACTCCTTTAAAGTCATTACGACACAACCAGGGAGATGGTTGGTAGCTTAGAACTTCATTTTTAAACCAATAATCCATATATATTTCTTTTGGCAATTAAAATTCAGTGTCTATCTACATCACGCTTAACCTTGCAGCTTGCAACCCTCCATAGCTTCCTGGTGGCTGCAGGAATGGGAATGCAACTCTTTGCATGGGGGCAGAGGGGCTGTGTTGGAACTGCATCTTTCTTTGAAAAGAGGATTACTGTGACTTTTTTTGGGTTGCAGAAAAGGGAATAAGCCTTGCATTGAGCTCTTGACAACATTATGGGTTAAAAGATGAAGTTGTGTTGGTTTTGTTTGTTATTTTTTTTCCTCCAGCGGAAATAAAGAGTGCTGTTACCTTTGTAAGAGTGCTATCTGACTTTGCTTTTCCTAGTGAGGATCTCAAAGGTGAGAAGGAAAAAATAAAATGGGGATCAGTGAACTGTCTTCAGCAAATTAAAGGCAGGCTGGCGTTGAGGCTTCAGTGCTCCTGGTCAGTTCTGTATGCACCTTCTTGTGAGTAACAGATAGGAAAAAAGCAGGAGTTGCACTGTATGTTCATATTAACACTGCTGTCCAAAAATAAAGCCTGTCAATTTTGGTTCCCTGACCAGACTTTGGGATTATGTGGGAAAGCAGAACCTCAGCTACAAAGAGCTGCATCTGTGTTCTGAACCTATGAGTAACTTCTACGTAGCAGCACCTAAAGGCCTGCAAGTTGTGGCTCTCTTTCTGTGCTGTTTGGAAGTGAGACAAAGCAGGGGCTCTTGGGCTGTCGTTTTGGAGCTGGGTTATGTTCCATGGTAACCCACGATGCGCTTCATTTGGAAATCCTTTTGCTCATTCTCCTCCCTTGTCCTGCACGCAGTAAGCTCACAGCTGGGACGTGGGACTGCTTGGCCTTTCACACAGCTACAGCTGAACATCCATGAATAAATAAAGGAGTCCTGCAGTGTTTACTTCTCTTTTATTTGTACAGAGAGACAGAGCAGGGGGTGAAGAATGAATGCAAACAACGCTGCTGCAGGGAGCTCAGCTCAGAGCTGCACCCACAAACAAGCACACAGCTATGGGCACAGTGTCACATGGAACAAAGGATGCAAAAATCAGCGAGCCAGAGCTCTGCGATTAAGGAGAAGATCAGAAAGAAACATCCTGCCGTTAGCTTGCTCCCTCATTTGTGCTTCACTGAGATTAGAAACGAGCTCTGTTTCAGGCCAGGCTCATTTACTGATGCACAGAGCAGCAGTAATGGTAACCCCCAGCTCCAGGAGCTCTCCCTGCCCCTAACAAAGCAGGACCAGCTGGCTGCAGTGCGAGGGCTCGCAGTGCTGACCACCACCTTTACTCCGGAGGTACAGTTTTAAAAATCTAAAATAAATTACTACTCCTGACCCCTATGTTAAATACCAAAGCAATACTCAAGAAGCAAAAATCCAGTTACTACTCCCAGCAGTGCAAAACAAAACAAAAAATAGCAGCATCCGTATGCACGTGTGACTTCAGTGTAAACCCTTGAATTTGTTACCAAAAGCTGCACGGCGTGGATCCGGCTGTGGCTCCAACGCAGAGCTCCCAGAGCTGGAGGCGCTGGGATGCGGTCCTTGTCCACGGCTGCTCTCCATGGCTCCGGTGCTCAGCGCTGGGGCCGGGACCGCCATCGCTGCGAAGCGGATGCGGTGATGCCGAGCGGAACCCACGCGGCTCCGGGCGTCCGTGCGGCTGACGGCGACGTCCTCCAGCCCTGGGACGCGGCCGCTACCGCCGGCGGACGGGTTTGTAGACGCAGACGGCCATGAGGACGATGGTGAGCAGCAGGGCGCTGAGGATGCTGCCCAACAGCACTGCGAGGGAGGAGGCCGACAGGTTAAGTCCCCGCCGCACGGCACAAAGCGAAGCCGTCCCGTCCCGCCCCCCCGCTCCTTACCCAGGTTCTGTTTCTGCAGCACGGCGTAGGACCGGCTGCGCTCCGCCGGGGTCAGTGCCGCCAGCACGGCCAGCGCCCAGTCCCGCAGCGACATTCGGCTCGGCTCGGCTCGGCTCGGCTCGGCTCGGCTCGGCTCGGCTCGGCTCGGCTCGGCTCGGCTCGGCTCGGCTCTCCGCTTCAGCACAGCGAAGAGCGGCGCTTCCTCTTCCTGCCGCCCGCCCCGCCAGCGTCAGCGCCGCGCCCCACCGCTGTGCCCCGCCCGGCCCCGCGCTCCCCCCCTCACATTCTGCCCGTCTCTGTGTTCCTCCAGTTCTCCCCATCTCCGTGTCGCGCACATCCCTGTGTTCTCTCCATTCCTGTGTGTCTGCCCCCATCCCCTTGTTCTCCCCACTCCCACGTGTCTCATAGAGTCACAGAATGGTTTAGGTTAGAAGGGACCCCAAAGCCCCCCCAGCCCTGCCGTGTGCTGGCTGCCCCCAGCTCAGGCTGCCCAGGGCCCATCCATGGCCTCGGGCACCTCCAGGGATGGGCACCACAGCTCTGGGCAGCACTGCCAGGGCCTCACTGCCCTCTGAGTGAGGAATTGCTTCCTCACATCCAACCTCAGTCTCCCCTCTATTAGTTCAAAGCCATTCCCCCTTGTCCTATCGCTATCAGATACCACTATCTGCTATCCCTATCTGTCCCCCATCCCTGCATCACCCCCATTCCCATGTTCTCCCCACCCCGCTGTTGTCCCCATCTCTTTGTGTCTCCTATCCCTGTGTTCTCCCCAGCCCTGGGTTCCCTCCATCACTCTTTGCTGCACCCTCCACTTCTGTTCAGTGTTAGCTGCGGTGGGGACAGGAGAGATGACAGCAGTTGATGAGGGCACATGGAGCCAGCGGCGTGGTGACACCACAGGCATCCCTCAGCCAGACAAGGTGACAGTGACCATGGGGACATCGCTATGCATTGGGGTTCTGCTTTCACCCCAAAGGGGAGCGTGGGGGAAATGAACCTCACAGAGCCAAAAAACACACAGCCTGCTCACAGCTGGGGCTTTGTTTTCTCTTTGAAAGGGGACCAACGCATGGAGCAGTGATGCAGCGCCCGCACACCGCACTGCAGGAGGCACCGTGGTCACTGCATGCTTGCAATGCCTGCAGCTGTGGGGCCAGTCGGCCGAGAGGATGGTGGAAGTGACAGCCTTCTGCCTGCCTGATGGGTGTTACATGGGAGCAGGGAGCAGCCTCTGCATCCCCTCATCGTGCTACAGGACCGGCTCCATGCCCACCGCCTCTGCCTGGGGGTCTCGCACTGTTTTCTCCGGCCGAATGCAGACAGCGAGGCGCTGAAGCAGGAAGAGAAAAGCAATGGGTTCCATTCCTGCAATGGGACCTCGAGCTCTGCTAGCGGGAGCTGCTGCTCTTCCATTGGGCTGCAATAGCCCTGAGCTCTGAGATGTCCCAAAAACTGGTGAAAAGGAGGGTTGACAGCTGGGACAGCGTTGTGCTGATGTAGCTCTGACCTGCTTGAGGGACCCCGGTGTCCAGACCAGCTTGTACACCATGTAGACAGGGATGCAGATGAAGGAAGATGCTCCTATGAGGTGTCCCAGTGAGGTGCTCCATGCTGGGTACTGGTAGCCAAAAAGTGCCAGGGGTGGCTGCTCCAGAAGTGAGCTGGCCACAATAAACTGCAGAACCCACACAGGGCAATCAGGAAGCAGCTCACTGATGTGCTCCAGCTCTGAGCAGCCCTGCTGGCTCTCCGCAGCTGTGGGTCAGCTGCAGCACAAGGCTCAGAGCTGCACTCAGCAATCCTGCCTGGTTGCCAGCTCCAAGCTTTGCCCTGGAGCACAGCAGCAGGAGGGGCTGCGAAATGCACTACTCACTGCCAGCAGGGCAGGGCTGATGGCCACCCAGCACACCTTCCAGAACAGCCCTGGGGTGAAGCCCAGCATGGCTTTCACATCATGGGAGAACCGCTGGATCCCTGCGGAGCACAGGGCCATTATGGGGCAAGGCAGCTGCAGCCAGTGGGCTCAGGCCTCATCTGGTTGCTAGGTCCCATTTCATTGCTAGGTCCCATCCTGGTGCCCCTCTTACCATAGAACCAGGACACAGCTATGGTTTCCAGCAGCACCACGGCCAGGATGGAGCAGCCAGCACCAAACTCCTCCAGCAGCTTCACCACGTAGGCACCGCCCTGGAGCGAGGTGGGTTGGTGGGATAGCACTGTGCTCACTAATGGGGCACAGCGTAGGCCAACATCTTCCCCAGGCTGTACTCACGTAGGTGAGGGTGCTCAGCGAGCCCAGGAAGCAGACTGTGATGAGGCCAAGGACAAAGAGCTCCCTGCGCTGGGCCAGGACCTGGGGGTATTCATCCATCACGGCGGTGATCACGGCCTCCAGACCCCCAAACTGCCAACAGAGCACAGGGATGAGACAGAATCTTCCCCCTGCTGTTGTGCCAGTGCTGCTGCAGAGGTTCCTACCGTACTGTCCAGCCCCAGCGTTATCATCATCAGGAAGAAGATGATGGCGAAGAAGGTGGATCCCACCATGTTGGCGATGGCTTCGGGGTAGGTGATAAAAAGCAGGCTGGGACCTAGGAAGGGGTGCAAGTTGGTGTTGCCTTTCTTCTGGGTGCTGGCAAGCAGTGGGGCTGCATAGAGTGTAGCAGCCCTGGCCTTACTGCCATCCATGCACCCCTGGGTGCACAGGGACACCCCAGCTCCAGCAGGGGCACCATGAGGCCAGGCAAGATGGGGTTCTGAAGCAGTGGGGGCAAACCTTTGTCTCTGGCTACATCCTCCACCTCCACATCCCGCATCTCAGCCATGTAGCCCAGCACAGTGAAGATGACAAAGCCCGAGAGGAAGCTGGTGAGGCAGTTCACTGCACTGGTGATGAGTGCATCCCTGGAAGACAGAAGGCAGGAAGACGTGGCAAGCGGCTGAGCCCTCCCTGCATGCCCACACCATCAGGGAAATGGGCAGAAGTGTTCAGCCCATGGCTGTGAGGCTCTGCTGCAGCTGCTTTAGCACAGCCCCACGCCTGCACCGCATCTTGCAGCAGGTGCTCACCGGTAGCAGTTGTTATGGAAGTGGTTGTAACTGGCCAGAGCGAGAAGAACACCGAATCCAGGACCCAAGGAGAAGAAAATCTGCGCAGCAGCATCAACCCAGACCTGGCAGAAGCAACAGGCAGCTGGAGGCTGGGTGAGCGCTCTGCGGTTTGCCCACCCCACAGCAGGCCCCTCTTGGCACAGGGATGCGATGACCCTAACCCTGAATGCTGTGCCCAGGGGGAGAGGAAGCCAAAGGGAGCCTCAAGCCTCTCTGCCTGGTCCAGGCAGCAGCGTAGCCCTGGTTATCTTTAATGAGAATTTTCAAGTGTTGCCTGGTAATTACCCACAGGAAGCCTATTGTCAAGCCAGGGTGAGAACATGGCTCGAACAAACCGTAGCAGCAATGAGATGGGTGATTCAATTATAGATTTACATTTCCAAGAGCCCATCCAGAGCATTTCATCTCTACAGAAGCAGTGCGCAGGGGTGGGTGCACAGTGTGGGAGGGGTCTGTGTGCTGCTGGCCTCGGAGAGGGGAGCAGGGTAGGCAGAGATGGGACACCTGCACTCACCGCTGTGCTCAGCAGTTTGCCCCAGTCTGGGCGCAAATAGAAGAGGACCCCCCTCCAGGCTCCAGGCAGGGTGGCCCCACGGACCAGCAGGATGAGCAGGACGAGGTAGGGCAGCGTGGCTGTCACCCACACCACCTACAGCAGGGGCAGCCATCAGCCATGGCACCGAGCACCCGATAACCTGGCTGCAGGGGTGGGGAGGAGGCGATGCCCCAAGTTTAGCCAGGCAGGAGCTCATGGTTGCAGCAGCATTGGCACAGGTTCCTCTTACCTTCCCAGAGGTTTTCACCCCTTTCCACAAGCTGAAGTAAACGATGGTGAAGATGAGGAAAAGGCAGAGGAGCAGCTGCCAGCGGATCCCCCCCACGTTGTACAGACCGCCGGACTTCTGAAGCTCCAGGACCTTCCTCCTACGGCCAGACAGGGTCTCAGGGTCTCACCTCCCCGTGATGCCCATGGGCAGTGGTACGTCTGCTGCCAGGCTCCCTGTCCTGCTCCCTCCACTGCGAGACATACCTCAACTCCAGCTCATTGCCCACACGTGGACACTTACGTATAAAACTCCTCAGCAGGGGACCTGGAGAAGTTGGTCCAGGTCACGTTGTTCCTCCCGAAGTAGTTGGTGCAGTTGGGTGTATTCCAGGGGTTGTCGCAGCTCGCCCAGGGCAGGGTGCCAGAGAAGGATGAGTAGAAGTAATAGAGTGCCCAAGCGATGATGGTGTTGTAGTAGAAGGAGACGTAGAGGCCAATGATGCAGATGGCAAAACCGATGCCTGTGGAGAGAGGGGGACAGGTGGAAAGCTGAGCCTCTCCCTGGGCCCTGCATGGGGCTGGTGGTATTTCATAGGGCTGCTGGTCCTGTGTGGGGCTGGTGGTGGTTCTGCATGAAGCGGGGCTGGGACTCGCTCACCTTTGAAGATGGGGCAGATGTGCTTCCAGATGGGAATGGCGCCCGTCCTGTGGAACTGCCCCAGGGCCAGCTCCATGTAGAAGAGGGGCACCCCTCCAAAAACAGCCATCAGCGTGTATGGGATGAGAAAGGCTCCTGTGGGGTGAGGAGCAGAGTGGGGTCTGCTGCAACCCTGTAGCGGGTGATGAGCGTGCACAGGGATGTGTCATGAAGCATGGATGAGCATTTGGATGCACGCAGGCTTTGGGATGCCCTGCAGCAAGCAGCTCACAGGTGGGTGCGTTGCTGGGAGCGCTCAGCCGGGCTGATGCAATGAGCAGAACAAGGCAGACACAGGGAATGAGGCACTGTGAACCTCTTAGGTCTCAAATTTTAGGGAGAATCTCACTGATTGTCACCCCGAGATACAAGTAATTAACGCTGTCATCTACATTATTCATGCTCGCAGTGCTTTTAGCAGAGCTGTGTTGCACCCAGTGGACTTTTTAGAAGTGGAGCTGCTCTCTGTGCTGTCGGGATAGCTCAGCTGGGGGTAGTTAATTGAACCCCCACAGCTTCCTTCTACACTCCGGGGGTATCACATCCCTGCTGCCCTGCCCTCAAGGCACAGTGCTACCGGCCCTGCAGGCTCATCCTGGCTGGGAGTCCATCCCTCCCTCCCTGGAGCTGCAGCCCAAGCCCAGCTCCCCACCCAGAGCCCACAGCTCCCTCTGCATTGATGGAGAGCAGCTGAAGTTCACTGCCTGTCCCACAGGATTAAGGCACAAATAACAGCTTCCGTGGGGGCACCTGGGATCCACGCTGTAGCCTTGAGTGTGGTACTAATTATCTCCTGCTAATTTCCCCAAGCGTGAGAAGATGTTACCCGAATGCCGACTTTGGCAATTAAATCCACTGTGCTGTTGCAAACGGCACAGAATTCTCATTCCTCATTTATAATTTCTATGCAAGAGTTGTTTTTTATTATTATTATTATTATGGTCTATTTAAAGCAATTTATTTAGCCATCATTTACTCAAGATGTTTCCTTCGTGGAGCTTTTCTACCTTCTGCTAGCTCTATGGGAGGGAGCACCCCACGCTGCACAGGGCTGTGCTCACACTGCATCCAGCACCACGGCTGCATGGAGCTGAGACCGAAGGTGTCTGCAGAGTTATTCAAAGCACTGCCTGCCAGAAGTTTGCCTGTACCCAGCGAGAGCCTCCCACCCCAAACATGCAGCTCCATCACTGTGGACCGGCGCAGGGTACGGAGAGGAGAGAGGTGAGGAAAAGTGGGGAGAAGTGGAGCTGCCCTCTCCAAAGAGGAGCAGCTGGAGATAAACAGAGAAAAGCAACAGCGAGTTCTCAGCATCCCAAAGCCCACAAACAGCTTTTTGCTCCCCCAGTACAGACTGCAGCAGCCCCAGCACTGTCCTTACCCCCTCCGTTCTGGTAGCAGATGTAAGGGAAGCGCCACACGTTGCCCAGATCGACGGCAAACCCGACGACTGAGAGGAGGAAATCCATTTTCTTGCTCCACTTGTCCCGGGGGTGGGTTGGGGGCACAGGCACGGCTCCGGGACCCCCATCATGTTGAGGGGGGCCAGCAGGCACCAGGCAGCGCTCCCCCATTCTGTGCCCCTGCGAGTTCTGCAGGGTTGGGTGAGCAACTTGGGGAGGGAAGGATGGATTTTTCTCCATCTGATGACAGATCTGAGGAGGGGAGGGTCCGGCTGCCTATGTGTCCCCACCTCCAGCTGGGAACCCATGGCTCCAATGGGGAGAGCCGTGCTTTGATCAGTGCAGGAGGAGTGAGGAGGCTCACAGCTCCATCCCCTCTTCCTTGCATCCAGGGGAGCGTTTTGCTGTCGGGGTGGAGTTTTTTTTACACAGATGTGGGGTTTAGGCAGAGGTGGTGGTTTGGTTCTGCACCCTTTCAATGCAACACTATTTTTTTTGTCCTTGGTGCAACTTGCAGGCCGGAGGTACCTCCATGTGCTGCCACAGTCAGCGATGCTTCGAGCTCTGGGAGGTGCGGGTTGTTGCACCACTGGAAAGTGGAATAACTTCTGCAGCCCACATGCTATCGGGGGGGAACGGTGCGGTACCGAGAGCCACCGCTTTCTTCCATTTGACAGTTTAACAGCAAACTTCATTGCAAACAGAACAAGCAGCTCCCTGCATTGTGCCCTGCACAGCAAAGCCCTGCAGGAGGCCGTGGGCACTGTGCTCCAGGCACCCATCATCTGTAATTAAAAGAAACTACAAACGAGATCAAAACGGGACGTGGACGGCAGGTTGCTGTGACGACGTGACGCCAGCTGGAGACCTCTGGACATGAATGGTGCTGCAGCATGTGCACAGGGACCTGCTGGAAATGCCCCATTAAAGTACCACGTTTACTGTTGCTGAACAGGGCTGAACGTCTCCCAGCTCTCAGGGCTCCCCAGCTGGGGCTCAGCATGCAGGTGAGAGCCAATTAATGCCCACACGGGTTTATAGGAAACCTGTGTCACTCAAAGCTGTGAATTCCAGCAGCACAACGTGGGTGTGGGTATTAAACCCATCAGCAACCAAAGCAAAGCGGTGCTCGGCTGCTGGGTGCTCTGTGTCTCCCTGGGGATGGCTGTGTCTGAGCAGAGTGCCCGTGCTTCATCCCACCGGGCAGTCCTCTGTGTGAGTGACAGCAGTGACAGCACTGGTGTCATAGCAACCAAACCAGCAGCTCTTTTTCTGCAGCTGACCCTTATTTTCTCCAGGGGGGTCTCGTTGCCACAGATCCTGTTGGCGATGCCAATGCTCTGCTCCTGAGCTGCCTGCAATCGCAGGACTCACCCTGCTGCTGGTCCCACCTGCCCCCAGGCACCTGCTGTCAATTCCATGCAGAGCAGGCTCTGAGATCCCCATTGCTTTGAGAAGCTGTTCCCCAGAGCTCTCCTTATTCTGCTCCGAGTTCTCCACTCCTGCTGTCCATGTCTGCGTGTGCTACCCCGTGCCATAGGATCACAGAACAGCTGGAGTTGGAAGGGACCCTCAAAGGCCAGCTGGTCCTTTCTCATGCAGCGAACAGAGACATCCACAGCTCCACCCTGAAGGTCCATGGGCATCGTGGTCTGACAGATGGCCACCAGCCCTCAGCAGTGGGTTGGGACTGTTCAGAATTTAAAGCCCCCTCCATCCCAAACCATTCTATGATTGCACAACAGTTGCAGGGGCAGCTGCATCCAAATCGCTTTACATTCAGAACGCACTGTTGAAATGTAGCTGAAATCAGATTTAAATCTGAATTTCCACCGAGTTAGATGAGTTTCTGAACAGCACACTGATCTGATTAGCGCGGTGCTTTCATCCAACCTGCTCCCCCATGCCATGAAATGCAGAGAGGTGAATTGTGGTCTTAAAACCACCATTCTGTTTAAGCCACAGAGGCAGCAGTGGGAAGTTTAATTTAATTAGCGTGATACGCAGAGATGTAACTTAATCACATTAAGGGTAGCTCGACGTGCTCCTGTTCAAGCTCTCCAGGCTCCAGAAATCAGGGGCCAATCCCACCCATCCTTTACGAGGCACTGCTTTACGAGGCTGTGATGCCTTCATTGTGATTGTTTATTAGCTCTGTCTTAATTGCCTGTTCAGCACCGTAGGACACAAATAAAAGACGGGCAGAGCAGCACAGCTGTGTGCCACCTGCACGGGTAAGGCTGGGGTCCCTGGCCCCTCTGGTGCCATCTGCCTTTGTTAGGGCATTTAGCAACAGAATTAGTGGCAAAAAGCAAACGCTGCAGGAGGAAATAGCGTTCCTCTACGACCCGCACAGAGATTCTCCCTGTGCAAAAGGCAAATTGCAGGGATGAGTTCTGCATTACCCTCAGCCTGCAGCTCGCTCATTCTGCCCCGTGCTAATGTGGTTTGTGGTTAGTGGAAACCGGACTGCTAAGGAGTCAGGATGCTGTTTCTATGGAAATGTCCTGGAACATCAAATGAGGGAACAGAAAAACAGAAAATATGTTAATAAGAACTGCGAGCCAGGGCTGAACTGTTTGCGATCTTGATATCAGGCATCTCCGGGTCTTCCGCGAACAGGGCTTTGCTGCTCGTTATCTGCTCGGTGCAGAATGCCAACGGGAGCGCGGTGGGCGGGCGGGGCTGTGCGGGGAGAGGGCTTTGCCACATGGCCCAGAACACGAGGCACGGCCCCGTCCCCGTGTCACCCAGCCCTGTGGGTCGCTGCCCTGGCGCACACCGGGCCTGGGGCTGCGTGGTGGAAGGGGTCCCCAAATGCGGGAGGTGGTGGGGATGGTGGTGGTGATCCGCGGGGAGCCACGGGAACGGGGCCACGCTGCTAAGGGGACAAACAGCACCGCCGTCCCCACGGAAGGGATGAGCCCTGCGGAAGGCACGGCACTACCGGCCGTCGTCGCACCGCACGGAGCCCCGCTCCACGCTGCCGCCCCACCGACGGCCGTCCCCGGGCGGTGCGCTCGGATTGGCGGCGCTCCCGGCCTCGGCTCCACCCCGGCGGGCGCGGTGGGCGGTGCGGACCCGATCGGCCCGGCCCGGCCCTCCGCCACTCTGCGGGCGCTGCGGAGCGCGGCTATGGCGGCGGCCCCGGCGGGTAGGGCAGGGCTGGGATGGGATGGGATTGGGGGCGGCGGGTCGGGGGGCTGCGGGCCGGGCCGTGCTAACGGGGCTTTCCCCTTCTCCCCACAGAAGCGGAGACCCGGCAGCGGTTGCTGCGCACCGTCAAGAAGGAGGTGGGTGCGGGGATGCCGTCCCGCTGCCGTGCCCCGGCCGGTCGTTCCCCTCGTGGGTGCGGGCACGGCGCCGGGCGGTGCCGCCTTCGGGCAGCGGGAACTCAGCGGTCCGGCCGTGCGCCGTGCCGGGCGGTGGGGTTGGGGGGCGGCCGTTCCCAGCGTGGGACCCGTTGCGGAGACCCGGTGTGCCACGGAGAACCGAGAGCATCCCTGGCCGCGGGCTGAGCCTGCAGGCCGGCTGTGCTGGGCGCTGGGTGCGTGCGGTGTTCTGTTCGTGAGCATCTCCGGTGGGCTCGGGGAAGCGGTGCCCCTCCTGGGAGCGAGCAGGGACGCTGACAGCGCTGCGTTTGTTCATCCAGACCCCTACCCCACCTTTAATCCCGCGCCGGGCGTGGTGGCGAGCAATACTACTCGTTGCCTTGACGACAGCTATTAAACCAGCGAAAGGCTGTGACATTTCTTTAGCATCGTGGATGAAGCCGACATCTCGTTATTGCCGTCTGCCTGCGGCTCCTCCCGAGGCTGCAGGTGGGGATGGGGCTGCTGCGTGCACGGCTGGAGGAGGAGGACGGAGCTTCTTTCTGCAGCCTGCTGGGCCTCAGCGGGCACTACTGCTCTCCAGGAGCATCTTCCATGCTGGCAGCTGGTGCTGGGCTTCTCTCTGTACTCTTTCTCTCTCTCTCCACGGTCCCTATGTTTGAGGAAACTGCCTAAAGGAGGAGTGCTGTGGGCTGTGATGTGCCCTTCTGGTAGCAGAGCTGTCTGCTGGCTCTTAACGGATCAGCTGTGCTGCACGGGGGGTTGGTGAATGCAGGTGGAGGTGAAGGAGTGAGGTAGGGTATGGGAAGAGCCTTTCTGCCCTGCTGAAATGCCACCAGCCTGTGTGACATAACTACATCAGCGGGTGCCTCATAGCAGCCCTATAGGGAGGGCAGGGCTGATGCAGAACAGAGATTTTCATAAAATCATAGAATGGCTTAAGTTGGAGCAGCTGGGTGCTGCTCACCAACTCAGGCTGCCTTTAATACTCCAGGGATGGGGTGCTCACAGCCTCTCCCCCCAGGCAGTCTCACTGCTCTGGGCTCAGTTGCTGCTTTGCCACACAGGCAGCTGTGCTTGCCCCAGGGTTTCTCCCAGCACTGTGCTGCTGCCCTTGACCCCGCAGGCAGGGCTGTTTGCATGCAGACACACAGGTGCAGCGGTTCCATGTCAGACCCATGCTCTGCATTCTTTGCTCTGTTAGGATTTAAAGAAAAACAAAGCAGGAAATGTGGTCCTATAGGTTATGTATGGAATTATTTAGCGATATCCCTGAAACTTGGAGTGCTGGGACGTTCTGATGCCCATTCTCTGTTCATTAAGCCCATTTTGCATGCGCTTTTGCTGCTTTGTTCTTAATTTTCTTTCCCTTTTTTAGACTGACTTCAGGCTGAGTTGGGAGCCTGTGCAGCCTTGGGAGCAGTGCTAGGAAGTGCCAGCTGCAGAAATCCCCATTTCCTTTTCCCACCCCTTGCATTCTCACCCTTCACAGAACTCCACATTCCCATCCCATCACACCAAGCCTGCTTTGCATGCCCTCAGCTGTGGCGTTTTGAAATCTGATGGTGTTCCCATGTGTCAATGAGCTCCACTGGGACTGGGAACAGCCAGAGAGCACACTGGGGAAGCCACGCCACATCTGTAGCCCTGGGGCAATAGTGGAAGGAATAATAACATCGTGCAGGCAATGCCTGATGAGAGGAGATAAGTAAACAATGGATGGAACTGTCCATAGCATTACAGCGAGCAAATGGACTCCAGCATTTGGTTGTTGCCATGGTTAATGCATTTTTTATTTTGAAGAAGTCCTGCTCTGCAGTAGGTTTGTGGATTGGAATGAGTTGGGCCGTCACTGTCAATTCCGTGTGTGTGTGCCCATATGGTTATAATAAATCAAACTGATCTTGAAAGCTGCAAAATTGACTGTCTGTCAGCAGGCTGTAGGAGAGAAGTGGCAGGATGGTTTTCAGAGGAATTCTGTTTCCTGTTATGCAGGAAAAGTAACATAAATCTTCTCTGGTTTTCTCTTAGAGCCTTTATCAGATGGACTCAACCCCAAAATATCCCAGATTGAATTTTTGACTGAAAATGTGCTTATTGCAACTGAGCTGGAAGGGATACATGCGATCATTGAGACCAGCTCCAGTTGTCAATTGACCTTCAGCCTGCTTGCCAGCTCTTGTCCCATAGCCTTCCATCTATATGGGATGCACGTGTTCCTTCATAGCTGGGATGGGTGCTGCTGTAGCTGCTCTCTCGTTCTGCTGCAGACAGAACCACATCAGGCAGTGCCTCCTTCCACCCTCAGGTCAGCTCCTGCTGTGCAGCAGTGCTGTCTGCTTTATGGCTGAGCACAGCAGCCCCTGAGAGCGGTGCTCCTGCAGGGTGGGTTCCTCCTTTGAGATGTGCACGCATGGCTGTGCTCCCAAACAGCCACGGGGTCAGTGCCAGCTCCTTCATTCAGCTGCACAACAGAAAGTTGTGAATTAATTCCAGGTTATTAAGATTTGAAGAATGGATGGCAGTCGCTGTCAGTGTCCTCAAGGCCAAATTGAAGAAGCGAGGCTTTGTGTGGCTGAGGCAGAAGGATGATGCAGATGATAAGCTGTGGGTCTGTAATAAAAGAGGGGCTCTCCAGCAGCATGGTCAGCCTGTTTGAAACATCCCTGTATCAGAAGTAAACAGGAGGCTTTAATGCCTCATTTCTCAATTGCCTGCATTGATCTCTTCTGAAAAGAATATTACTGACTGCTGGGGGCCATTTTCTCTCCTTTTGAAGATAAAGGCACTGGTGTCTCATCCTCCAGCTGCCCTGGTTGGATTTCCTGCCCGGCACAAGGCAGCTCTGCTCTTCGATTCCTTGTCTTCCCCAGTGCTCAGGGAGATGAGGTCGGTGCTCCTTCCCCTTCCAGCTGCCAGATCTCCATTCTCATGCCACCATACACCTTGAGCACGTGGCGATGCCCCATAGCAGCTCAGGGCAATGCGTGCTTTGTGCAGAGCCGAGCACCAGGGCAAGCCTTCAGGATCAGGCACTGAGAACAGAGACACAGCTGAAGTTCCTCCGAAGCGTTGCGGTGTTGGCTGAGCGCGTGACAGCAGTGCCAACAGATGGCATGGAGCTTTGCGTTTGACAAACACCACAGGAATAGCTCCAGCTACAGCGTGAGCTTATGAGATCTTAAATTAGCGTGGCGTGTGTGGATTTGTGACTTACACTTCATGCTTCCCAAGAAAGCCTGCTGCAAAACGCTGTCTGCAAATACAAACCGCTGGGAACGCTCCCGTGCTTTAATTTGTGTCTGGTTCAGTCAGTGATCCCTTAGCAGTGTGTGATACCTGAGAAGTGGCCGTGCTGCAGGGACAAACCCTGCATCAGGTATGGGGAACTGCTGCAGAGCTTATTCTTGGAATGGGACCTTGATTCAGTGAAGCAGTTAAAGGAATGGTGAGGTTACACCGAGGGGTCCCCGCATTGCATCAAAGCTGATGGGGGAGATGGGCTTTTTCAGTGCTAGAATTAACTCCCAAGCACGTCATCAGAGCAGCAATGAGAACGAGAAGGTGGCAGCTCGTGAGAAATTGGCAAAGCAAACATGCAAAAAGCAAACAGAGTTTAGATTGGTGGAGCACCGCCTGCCCTGTGCTCACAGCTGGGAGCAGCATTCTGCTCCCATGGAGCATCCACAGCTTTCCTCTGGGTTTTACCCACAGCTGCACCATACACCCCTATGTGGCAGAGGGGATTGTTTTGTTTGAATGCGCTGTGCTCTGAGGCTCTCACTCCAGGGTTTGTTCCTCATACTTAGCCCTTTCCATTGGCCAGGTGTCCTTGTTGCAGTGCCCTTCCCACTTCTCTTCCTTTAAATACCTCTGATTTATGTGGCTCAGTGCAGTAACCTCAGTCAATACAGCGTTGTGGGTTCTTCATCTTTTTTTTTCCCTGCAGTGGGTAATTTTCCACTGTGCTGCATCTCCTGGCAGGGCTTGTTTGTGGGTTGCTGCACTGAGCTGGGTGCCCATCCAGACTGAGGACCCGTTGTGCCCCTGCCCTGCAAGCACTGTGATGGGGTGAGCGGTGCAGCCCAGCAGTGGGATGCCAGCTGCCAAATATTTGGATCTGCAGCTTCAATCTGAACCTGGCGGCTTGTTTTAAGTTTGTGATTTGGTTATGTACTGTGTGCGTTGATTCCCAAGTGTTTCTCCCAGGTTGTGCTTTTTTTGGGATTTAAAATACAGACCTTTCATTTATGCATTTGGATGATTCACTGAGAGAAGGTTCCCCTGATGGTTCCCCATTACAGTACTGCAGAAGAAATTTCAGATCTGGAACACTTCCCTGCTCTATCTGGGGGCTTTGGGATGTCTCTGACCTGGCCATGCCACCCAGCAGATGCTGTGACCAAGAGGGTCAGTTGCAGCTTTTGGTTGCAGCTTTTGGTCACAGTGAGACTTTTTTCTTTAGCCATTTTCACAAAAGAGCTTCCTTTATTGGCCTGCCAGCTGTGCGTAACTGGCCTTGATTTTATCCTCCTAAGGAGCTTTAATTCCCCCAACGAGGCCATTAGAGGTTTTGCAGATGCAAGGTTTGCTTGGCCAGCTCTCGACCTGCCCTTTTTCCTCTTTCCTTTGCCTTTAGAGAGAGCATCTCTGTACTCCGAGCTGCTCACACGCCCACACCTCTGCCCTGTGAGCCCTTTATCCTACATTTTCTGAAACCAAGGAGTGCAAAGCAGAGTGCCTGGGAGCAGACCTTCAAGATCACCCAGTTCCAACCCCCTGCCATGGGCTGGGTGCCCCCCACCAGACCAGGCTGCCTAGGGCTCCATCTATGGCCTTGGGCACCTTTAGGGATGGGGGTACCCACATGGGTTACCATTTATTTTCTTCCCATAATTGTGTTCCTGATGTACAACATACACGACGGCTTCCTTCTGATTAAGTCAGCTGAAATAAGTGCCTGGGATGTGTCGTGAGCAACGCCTGGAGGGCAGCATGATTGCACTGCCATGCAGAGGAGTTCCTGGTCACAGCTGGTGCTGGCTGATAGCCAACCCTGGCACTGCTGGGGTCCCCGTGTCCCACACAGGCCATCTTGTGCCCACTCCACCCCAGGTCCTGTTCTGATCTGGGGATGAAGCTCCACAACCCCTCTAACCATCCATTTGCTCAACAGGTGAAGCAGATCATGGAGGAGGCGGTGACGAGGAAGTTTGTGCATGAGGATAGCAGCCACATCATCTCCTTCTGTGGTGAGTGCCTGGGGGAGCAGGGGGAGGCACTGCAGTCAAAATGAGGCTGTTCCTGCTGTTCTGAGCCTTCTGTGCAGCTCTGGATGCACACCGTATGCCCATCTGCCCTTTGGAGGAGGTCAGTGCTGGATGGGGTGGGTGAATGTCATAGCTATGCAGAACCCAATTAGTGTCAGCCTGTTGATAACGAGGGAATGCTGCATGCTGTCAGATGGATGAGTTTGTTGTGGTGTGGGGAGCCCTGGGTCTGGAGCTGGCTCCTCAGTGCTGCTGGGATGAGGACATTGCTCAGCTTTGTGGTACGGGTGGGATGGAGCCAGGTGAGGGGCTGTGGGCAGGCAGACAGCATTCGTCAGACGTGTGCTGTGTGTGTGCCCAGCCCTGTCCTTGTCAAGTGTTTACCCACTCACCCAGAGCTTGAGTGTGCTTTGGCAAGGTGCCTGGTGCCTCCACCTGCTCTGCCTGCTGCCAGCGGCTGCTGCTATGGGGAGAAAGCAGTGACCTCTATGGAAGAAGAGCAAGACCCCTGCTGCCTTCCCACCTGGCAGTTGGCTTGCACAACGGTGCTTTTATAGAATCAGAACTGCTTGAGCTGGGAGGGACCTTTAGAGGCCATCTGTTCCCACTGCCTGCAGTGCACAGGGACACCCACAGCTCCATCAGTGCTCACAGCCCCATCTCCTGGCGTGGCTGTGTGCAGGGATGGGGCAGCACCACCTCTCTGGGCACCCTGTGCAGTGCCTCACCGACCACACTGTAAGCAGTTTTGTTTCTTATATTCCTTCTAAATCTCCCCAGGTGTTTTCTAGATGCTTTTCAATCTCTTTATAGTCCCTTCTCTCAGCAGCATTAGCTGTAATGCAGCAGCAGTTGGCGTTGCAATGGATGGTTCTCTCAGAGCTGATGCCCTGCTTGAATGGAGCTTAAAAGCTCCTGCTCCTTTCTGGGAGACCAACTTTTTACAGGGTCTGATATTGCCAGGACAAGGGTGATAGCGTGAAACTAAAAGAGAGGAGGTGTTGGTTGGCATTATGATGACATTCTTTACTCAGAGGGCAGTGAGACCCTGGCACAAGCTGCACAAAGTGCTGTGGGTGCCCCATCCCTGGAGATGCCCGAGGCCATGGGTGGGCTCTAGGCAGCCTCATCTGGGGGAAGGCAGCCAGCACACAGCAGGGGTGGAGCTGGGAGGCTTTAAGGTCCTTTCCAACCCAAGTGATTCTATGGGAGAGCTGCTGCCGAGAGTTGGTGCAGAACTCAGCAGTGTCCTCAGCCCTGCAAGTTTCTTTAAAGCAAAAAGTGTGAAGCCCAGGCTTCCCAAGAGCAAGCAACCCCCCTTAGCTGCATCTCAGCCTTGGGGCTTTCCCAGGTAAGGGGCCATCCTGTGCCCACAGTCCTGTGACTGTCACTGCTCTGCAGGGACGCTCACTGAGCCACACTCAGCTGTGCTTTGGCGCAGCCCATGCTGGGGCTGTGTGGCTGCTGCTGAGCAAAACGCTGCCGGCAGTGTGCAGAGGGGGAGCAGCCCTCCTCCATGCACAAACTGCTGAAGGGCAGCTTGCTAATTTGGAGCCGGGGAAGTAAATGACAGAAGTGATGACAGCTTTGGAAGGAGTTGCTCCGGTAACTCGTTTAGCACCATCGCCACTGAGTGAGACCAGAGCATCTGTGGGCACACACACAAAGCAGAAAGGGAAGCTGGGAGGTCTCCTTTTCTATTTTGGAGAGCAGAGGCTGCCTTCTTCCTTTTGTCCCAGGCCCTTGGGTGGAATACAGCAGGTGATAGGCGGTGGGGTCTGTGTGCCTTTGTGCTCTGTCGACTGAAAGGCATCGAAAGAGCAGAACAGGCTTCAAGGTGTGACTCATTCTCTGTGTTCTGTGCAGCACGAGGCTCCGCAGCCTGCAATTATTTATAGCTGCCTGCAGCACGGAGCTGAGGCACCCAGGCACCAGGACTTGTTGGTTCCTTCTGGTTCTTATTGATGCCACCGTGCTGCCACTGGGTGGTGGAAGGACCAGGAGCCAGGCTGTGCTGCTCTCTAAATTGGATGCTTTGCTGCTGCTCTCAGTGAGCCGAGGGAGCTTATTTATAACCTCCTCTGCTGACAAGCAGAGCGTGCTCGAGCCTGGCTCTGGCTGAGCAGAGCTGCCCTTTCCTCTGGGGAGAGCTGCCTTCCTCGCAGGGCCCTCCTCATCCTCCCAGCCCTCTGCAGAGCCAACGTACCGCAAAGCCCTTGTGATGAGAGCAGTGGGCAGGCAGCAAAGGGCAGCTGCCCTCACTGGAAGCAGACAAACGCGAGCTGGCACCTGTCATGTTCACGCTGCCCTGGGAGCTGATGGGGGCCGGCGGCAGGGCTGGGGGCTGCCCGTGCCATGGGGCACATTATGTGCATCAGTGCTGAGCTCACCTCTGTGCTCAGCCACCGAGCGGGTTGGAAGTGTGCTCAGGAGCTCTGACAGCTCTGCAGTCTTTGGGCGCAGCCAAAGCATCCGTGCCATTCTCTGCTGTAGGTTATGCCCTTAGGGGTGGGCAGAGTGAATGTTTGCAGTGGGGGCAGAAGGGAATAATGAACTGGGCTCCAAAAATCACAAAGTTGGAAAAGAAAACGCCGTTACTCTTGGGTTTAACGTGGGTAAGTTGCACTTATTTTGTGAGCTCAAGCTCCTGAGCCCTGGGGAGAGCACAGGGAGAGTTTCCCCTATGTAGACTGCACTCTCAGCAGGAGCAGTGTTTGCAGAGGATCTGGGTACGGCACTGAGGATGGATGCTGAGTGCTCTGTGCTGCTGTAGTACTCCAGTGGCTCTGTGTGCTGCTCCCTAGCTGACAGCAGTGTGTGCTGCACTGGCTGTGATGTGAGCAAAGCACAATTGCTCTAACTTGCTTGCTGGAAACTCAGAGCAGAACTCACTGTGCCAAGCAGAGGCAGCCCAGAGGTTAGGCTCAATGTTCACAAAGCTTTTTTGCTTGTGGTTCTGCTTCCAGCTGGCTCCCAACCCACTTGGCAGAGCTGGGTGCCCACTGCTCCACCCTGCACAAGGCTGGGACCTGCCTGAACTTTGGGGAGATGCCCCCTGGGCACTGCACAGTGCCTGGGTGTGGGCTCAGGCAGGGAGGGCTGTTTGTGTCTGCCACTTACGTTTCAGCCACGTAGTGCAGAATAAATGATGGATGTGGGATGGAATGATTTGGGTGCTTGTCAGGAGGGAGGAGTTGCCTTGCCATTTGTGGTTGGCTCTGCAGACAGTGCTCTGGGACAGGTGGGAAGATCTATCCATGCTGTTTGCAGTATGTCTGGGCTTCAGGAAGATCGGTGCAGAGCTTTATTTAAATACAGAGCACCCATGCAACTGCTCCCAGAGGCTGCTTTGGGTGAGCAGGGCCTGGCTTTCCAAGCGAGAGGTGCATCAGCTGCGGGGAGGTTAAGCATGTTGGCTCTGCAGCATGAAGCAGGGTGCTGACATGTCAGGGGGCTGCTTGGCAGAGCCACATCCATCACCCGTGGGGCCAAGAGATTTCTGCTTTGATCTGATGGAATAAGTCTGTGTCTGACACCAGACATCCATCCTGAGCCCTCCCAGGGGGTTCTGGCAGGCACACTGCCAACGCTGTTGTGTCCATATGCATCCTTCTGTGCAGCTGCTGCCAGGTTCCTGGGCAGCAGAGCTGGATGCCCCAACCCACTGCTTGCAAGGGAGAGCTGAGCTGCCTTCAGCAGGGCCCTGCAAAGTGCCCAGGAGGTGATGCACGGGGGCTTACAGAGACCCTGGATCCACTGCAGCAGGCACTTGCGTCTTGGCATAGCTGCAGTTTGTGTTTACTTGTGTCAAACTGCTCCTCTTGCCCAAATTAGCTGAACCAACCTCATTTTTTTATTTTTATTTTTTGCAAAACTAAAATAATCTCTCTGTACAGTCAGCAGAACTGATAGGCAGAAAGATAGACCATATGAACTGCGTGCTGCTTTGGGTAAATAACATCTGGGTACCTTAACCTCCTGTCTGCTGGGACAGGAACAGAATATGACATTGGTTTCCTCTTGGGAAATGTCTCTGCTGTGCAGTGAGGTTATGGATGCAGGGGGGGGACAGGCAGTGCTGATGTGGGAGCAGCGCAGCTGTGAGCTCTGCTGCTTCACTAATGAGTTTGCTCTGTTGCAGCTGCTGTGGAAGCATGTGTCCTGTATGGGCTGAAGCGCAGGGCAGCAGGATTCCTGCGCAGCAACAAAATAGCAGCTCTGTTCATGAAGGTGGGCAAGAGCTTTCCTCCTGCAGAGGAGCTTTGCAAGAAGGTGCAAGACCTGGAGCAGCTCATCGAGAATGCGTAAGGCAACAGCATGGCTGCTATCCCACAGGCTGCCTGCATGTGGGCATGGGGGTGCTTAGTTTGAGCACAGCTGAGGATTGCAGTGTCCACCTTGAGTCTCCATAGGAGAACTTGCTCTTGCAGTGGAGCAGAGTCCTTCCCTGGGCTTTTAATACCTTGTGTGAACTGGTTGGTTCTCTGGGAGCTGGTGAGTTGTGGTTCTTCCTTTCTCTGCCCTTTGTGTCGTGCTGTAGGGACAGTTACACACATCAGCTCCTGAACTGTCAGGGTTTATGGACCAGTGCATTAAGCCAACTGGAACCAAATCTGGTTTGCTTTACTGTACAGGGCCATAACCTGCAGTAATTCAACCTCTGTTTAAGTGTGGCTTACTCATCCTTGGACAGGACCAGGGAGATGGATGGAGCAGCCACCTGGGGGCAGGAAGCTTTCAGCTGTCCTGAGATAAGCTGCTTTGCTTATGAACTGCTGTCCTTGGGCACCAATGGGAAGCAGTGGGACTCTGCTGGGGCAAAGACTTGTTCTAGGGAATCTAACAGATTTAGGGAAGGCAGTTTTCAGATACAGCCGTGGGCCTTCTGGGGTAGGGGATGGGACAGATGAAAGGAGCAGTCTGTGATGTTGTTGCCTTCTGCCTCCACAGACGAAATCAAGTCCAGAGCATCCCAGAGAATGTGCGCAAGATGCCAAAGCTGCCCAACCTGTCTCCTCAGGCCATCAAGCACCTCTGGATCCGCACAGCCCTCTTTGACAAAGTCTTGGATAAAATCGTGCATTACTTAGTAGAGAACAGCAGGTGAGTGCTGGCACCAGCCAATGTTTTACCCTTCCAGCTTGTTCCAGTCATGCTGGAGGTGCTGCTGGTTGAGATGCATCCAGGTGGGCTGGAGAAGTCACTCTGTGCCAGTTGTGTCACTCTGTTCCCAGCATGGGGACTCCAGCTGCTGCTGCTGGCCAGCCCTCTGTGCTCCCTAAAAAGGACAGGCCATGCTTGCTCTGCTGATGGAATAGTTGTTGTGGACCATGTTGTCCACAAGGTTTTGTTAGTACATAGCGATGTTTGCAATGTGCTGCAGGAGGGCATCCATCCCCCAGGAATTTCTTAGCTAGCAGGAACAGCCTGTAGCAGGCTCCCTGTCCTCCTACCATCAGGGAGGGAGACAGACAGAGGGGAGGGCATTACAATGCTTTCAGACCTCAGTCTCTGTCATTCAGCTCTTCCAGCGGGCTGAAATGCTACAGCATGCTGCTCTTTTTCATTTCTTCTAGTAAATACTATGAGAAAGAAGCTCTCCTGATGGATCCTGTGGATGGACCGATTCTTGCATCTTTGTTGGGTAACACTTCCCTCTTATCCTATTCAATAGCTTACTTCCCAAACCTGAGTTGTTGGTTCTGTGATCCCAATTCAATGAATTTTTTGGTAAGAACTTCAAAAAACTCTGGATGGGCAGAACCGCTTCTGAGTTCTTTGCTGCTCCTACATGGTGCAGCAATGTGTGCTGAGCCCCGTGCTTACCCTGCTCGGGGATGCTGGGCTCCGGTGACCTGAGCAGTGGAATAACACTGATGACTTCCTCGTGTCTGTGTTTTTCTTTGTGCAGTGGGGCCCTGTGCTCTGGAATACACCAAGATGAAGACAGCTGACCATTTCTGGACAGACCCTTCTGCTGATGAGTTGGTGCAGAGGCACCGCATCCACAGCTCACACTGCCGCCAGGACTCACCCACCAAGCGCCCAGCGCTCTGTGTGAGTGGGTGTGGGGCAGCCCCACAGCTCCCTCTCTGATAATACAGGGTGGAAACGTGGAGATAATTCACATCTTCAAGCCAGGAGTTCTGTCAGTGTGGGCTGTGGCGATTGTGGGTGTGCTGGGCCAACGTGGCATTGCATCGTTGGGTCTCTTTGGGAGCAGCGTGGATGAACTGTAAGAGAAGGCAGCTGAAGTCTGCTTGGTTTATTGCATGCAGAGCACACTCCTGGGGCTTCTGTGAGTAGAGTCGAGCTTGGCCAGAGCCAGGAATCCTCTGGAGGATGCGCAGGGAGAGAGATCTATCAGGGAGTTTCTTGAGTGAGGAGGGAATGAACTTCCAAGAAGAGCTGTTAGAAAGGAGGAGGTGTCCACGCTCACCTCCCGTCTGTTGGTGGATCTCTTCCAGATTCAGAAGAGGCATTCGAGTGGCAGTATGGATGACCGGCCGTCGCTGTCTGCCAGGGACTACGTGGAGTCACTGCACCAGAACTCCCGAGCCACGCTCCTCTATGGCAAAAACAACGTCCTGGTGCAGCCAGTGAGTGCTGAGTGGGGCAAACGCTGCTCTCCTGCCCCACCACGTGGCTCTGCCCCATGTTGCTCTGTGATGGGGAAGGGGACGGACTCATTTCTTGTCTGGGAAGACAGCGATTGAACTTATTTGAGGTCCCTGGTGATACGGATCCTTCCAACTGAATGGAAGAGCTCTGGGTAGAAGTAGGCTTCTTTCCCTGCCCTCTGTTGATGGGAGGCTGCAGAAAACCCTCTTCCTGTCCCTTTTTGCTTACATTCCAGGAAATGAAGTTAAAACTACTTAGGCAAGGCCATCAGATTTGTCCCAGCTGGGTTCTCAGCCCTTTTCCAAGCCTGATGTGTCCTGCTGTCTGCTAGGTTTTGTAGGCCCACTGTGGGCTCCTTGCTGTTGGTGGGCAGGCTGTGCTCCAGGTGTGGGTCAGTCCTGGGAGGCACGAGGTGGTGGTGCTTCTGCTGCCATCCAGGCTGCTCTCAGCTCTCTCTCTCTGCATTTCCCTTCTCAAGCGAGACGACATGGAGGCCATCCCAGGCTATCTGTCCCTTCACCAGACTGCTGACATCATGGCACTGAAGTGGACTCCCAACCAGCTGATGAACGGCTCCGTGGGGGATTTGGACTATGAAAAGAGGTGACTTGACCTCTCAGCGTGCTCACAAGGGGCAGAAGGGCCAAAGGTTCCCATGGGTTTTATGGTAGTGAGAGATGCTGTGGGTGTAGCCCATCTCTGCTGGAACTGGGAAAGTGAGAAGCTCCTAAATAAGGAAGGGCATCTGTAGACATGATCAGTTCCTGGATAATTATACCTCAGCAACAGAGTGGGTTCCATTTTGTAGTGCTATCTCAGCTGATCCCCTGTGCAGGTGTTCCAGATCCCTCTGATTTAACAGAGCCCTTGGGATTCATTCCTGCAGCTGAGGACTGCTCAGGAGACATGAGCAGTGCATTGCCATGCCCTTTGCCTGAGGTTGCATTATGGGCTGCTGGCATTTCTCCTGATAGCTGCAGTCTTTTAACTTAACTGCTGAGTCATGGCAGGTCCCAGTTTGCCTGTAAGGAAAAAAAAAAACCAACAAAACAAAGCAAATCTCCAGGAAAGCTGCAGCATTTAGAACATCCTTCCTTTGGCCTGGGGTAAAGATCTTCAACAAAACTTGCTGACAGTTTTGTTTATTCTCAATTTTAGCATTCTGGGTTTTGTTTACCTCTGTTCTTTTCATCTCCTCTTTCTTCTTGGCACCTGGGCCATTTTCTTATTCCTGGTACCTTCCCCCTAAAATGCTATTTTCATCTCAACACTACTTTTCTGAGTTTTTGACTTGGGCATCAGCCTAAGCTCTAAAATTTCCCTGTATCCTGACGTGGCCAAGGAGGAGAGGAGTCGGATGGCAAGGTAAGTACGAACCTACAAGAAGTGACTCTTACCTTCCATGTGTTTTATGAGCCGTGTTATAACACCTTCATTTGAAGCACTATTTTGGTAAAGTGCCAGATAAACCGAATCCGTTTTCAGCTTTGAAATAGCACAGGTTGCTGGGGTTTATTTCCACTCCTTGGCTACAGGAGCTGGGCAGAGCTGTGGCCCAGGCTTGAGCTGCACTGTTCTGGGCTGGACTTACCCTCACCGAGCAGCAGGAGCAGTAACTGGTTCTGGAAGGAAGCTGCCTCTTACTCTGTGGCCTGGTGGCACTCACACTGCTGCTGGGACTCATCTTTTCTGTAGCTTCCCCCAGTGTCAGGATAGCTGGAGGTAGGATTTGGAGCTGCAGTGAAGAGAAGCAGAGCCTGATACATGCCTGAACTAAAGCTTGCTCTCTTTCTCTGTTCCAGTGTGTACTGGGACTATGCCATGACTATTCGCCTGGAGGAGATAGTCTATTTGCACTGCCACCAGCAAGGTAAGGCCAGAGCAGGGGCTGCTGGGGCTGTTATCACCTTGGCATCGGCACGTTGGGGTGTGCCTGTATGGGGATGGAATGTTTTGGTTCAGCTCTAGGGCAGACGTCAGGAGCTCTGGGTGGTCACTGCTCTGTAACTGCTTCTAGGAAATCCTTTAAATCAGCTCCTGGCTGTGGTGCTTGGCTGGAGAGGACTCCCTGTAGAGCAGTGCTCTATGGTTTCGAGGGTTTGATCTCCCAGGCAGCCTTTCTCCAGGGCTTGCAATGGACTTAGGAAAGAATCCAAATGAGGATGAAAGATCTTTGTTCTGCATGCCAGAAAGACAATTCCCTGAGCTTTCCTGCCTGCCTTTTGCATTTTTGGTTTCCCTCGTTCATGTGTGTCTTCTCTCTGCTGTCCCTGTTGCTAATAGTAGACAGCGGTGGAACGGTTGTCTTGGTGAGCCAGGATGGGATCCAGAGGCCTCCGCTGCGGTTCCCCAGAGGAGGGCACTTGCTGCAGTTCCTGTCCTGCCTGGAGAATGGCCTCCTGCCCCACGGGCAGCTGGACCCACCCCTCTGGTCCCAGCGGGGAAAGGTAGGCGCACAGAGCTGGGCTTCTTCCTGAAGCCATGCATGGGGGTTTCCTGCTGGCATGCCCTTTGGGATGTGTCTCAGAGCAGCTCTGCTGCCTGGTGTGACTGGAGGCTGCATTTCAAACAGCACCCCGTGCACCCTCCTCAGTCAAACCAGAAAAAGTGGGATGTGATGGTTTGGTTCTCGTGGACCTTGCCATGCAGTACACGTACTGTGTGCATAGAAGGGATGCACAGATATGTGTTCTCTGCATAATCCAAAGCTTGATCCAAGGACTGCTCCAGCACAAAGAACATGCAGGCATCACCCAGGCTGACAAAGTGCTCTGGCTGGGCAGGAGGTCGGCAGTGAGGCAGCATCACACTGCCCTGCATGGTGAGGCTTTGTGAAGAGCAGGTTTTGTTCTGTAGGGGAAGGTGTTTCCCAGGCTGAGGAAACGAAGTCCCCAGGGCTCCTCCGAGTCTGCGTCTGACAAGGAAGATGACGAAGCCACAGATTATGTTTTCAGAATAATCTACCCGGGGACACAGTCTGAATTCGGTGAGTGTGTTGGCAGGGAACATTTTGGGTGGGTTATTACCTGGTGTACGAGTGAGCAGGGACACGGCGCTGGTGGGCACACAGTGCAAATCACACCAGGGGAGTTCCAGAGGAACAGGCTTTGCTTGTAGTATTTAATTAATTGTCATGTGTTTTTATACCTTCCACTTGCCATGGAAAGCTTAGTTTCTGCAGTCCTGCACGTTATTTCAACAGCAGGCTTCCCTTTGGTCATGTTTTCTTCCTCCTTCCAGGAAATGGGTGTCTGAATGGGGTCATTTTTCATCATGACACGACCACAGGGCTGATTCTCCTCTTGCTCCCACCAGGCCAACTCAGCAAGTGCTGCATTACATCCAGCTGTATTCCTTCCAGCACACAGGGCAGAGGCAGCAGATCTCTATGTGCTGCCAGCCTTGGCCCACATGCCTTCACCTCCAGACACCCCCAGCAGGGAGGGGATGCTGCTGGAGTCACCAGACCAGAAACCTCTCTTGATGTCCAGCTGTGAAGGATCAGAACAGTGTGCTTGGCTGAAGTGCTGTGCATTTGTCTTCACTGTTCTGTAGCAGAACACCTTTATGGGTCTCTGGAAGCATCATAGATGGCTTTGTGAAGGGAAGAGACAAAAATGTAACAGAAAGCTATGAAATATCATCAAAATCTCGTTCCATACTTTTGAGACTAGAAGGGGGCAATCGTATCTCCTGCATCATCCCTGCAGATGATGAGCTTTCTCTGCCTTTGGCTGACTAACACAACCCAGTGAGTCAGATAAAAATCAGATTGAGGTTAAAATAGCTGATAGCTGGAGCTTCCTTTTGATCTACCCCTTAAAATTCTGTGCTGGGGGCCAAATTTTCTGTTAAATGAGTTGTTGCGATCACCTCAGCTGGCGTCATCAGTCTGTGCACTTCCTACAGATTTTCCCAGAGGGAAGTGGAACTGCATCAGTTCTTTCTCCTCTGCGAATTCTTTCCTGCATTCATTTGTGCCCCTGTCCTGTCTCTGTGTCTCTAGTTACCATTAATGGTCATTTCCATCCATTCCTTGCGTCTGTGATCTCCATCAGTGCTGGGAGAGGGAAGGTGGTGAGGACTCCAGCTGCAAGCAAGGTGGTGGTGATCCACAAATGGTCTCCAGTTCTCTCCACCGTGTCCCAACCCCCCCTGGCAGCTCGGGGAGCAGCTCAGCATCAGTGTAATGCAGCTGTCGTCATGTCTGTGCAACTGCTCGCTGTGTTGTCACTTGGCAATTCCTGCAGAGCTGTTCTGTGTCACTGACCCTCAGCTCCTGCTCAGTATGATGGAAAGGGAGGAGGCTTTAATAGGAATATTTCAGCATTTTTCTTACCCAGACTGAAGGGCGAGGGCTGCTTCAGGTCAGAACAGCTCCCAGCTTGCAGAATTGAGGCCATTGCAATAGCACTTCTGAGTTTAAGCAGGAATTTAACAAATGACAACAAGAGCTGCTGAGTGCTCCTGCTGTTTCCTCATCAAGATGTTTATCTCCTGCCTTGTGATTTGGATGCTCCTGTCTTTCCCTGGAGCTTGGATGGGGTTCTGGTGTTGTAGAGATGAAGGCTTTTCCCTTCCAGTGATCCACTCCTCCTGGGGCAGTGGTAGTTTTCAATCATGTTTTTTCTCATCTTTGTGACAGCCTGTTGTCCCTGGTCTCTCTATGATGAGGTTTGCTTTCTGCCTCAGTCAGCACTCGGTTTAAGATGAGCTTGCTGAAGGCACTGCATTAATTAGCAGATGGTTCTATTGCTCTCTCTCATCAGCGCTCTTTGTTTCCTTCCCTTTCTCCTGAGCTCACCACTGCTGTGATCACCTGCTGCAGGCCTTGCCTGCTTGCTGGAGTCTCCTTGGGATGCAAATTGGGTGCTGCAGCTGCTGATCCTCTGTCAGCCCGACCTCGGGCAGTGCCTGTGTCTGACTGCTCTCTCTGCCCTCACAGTGCCCCAGGACCTGATGGATACCCAGGGCCCTGGCCTCCCTCCCATATGGCAGCCCAGCACCCGCAAGTCCTCCTGCTCCTCCTGCTCACAGAGCGGCTCCTCTGACGGTGCGCCGGCCAACGGCTGCAGCCATGAGAGGTAGGAGGGCTGTGCTGCTCACTTTGGGAAATAGGAGGAAGTTTTTCACTCAGAGGGTGGTGACGCACTGGAACAGGTTGCCCAAGGAGGCTGTGGATGCCCCATCCCTGCAGGCATTCAAGGCCAGGCTGGATGTGGCTCTGGGCAGCCTGGTCTGCTGGTTGGCAACCCTGCAAATAGCAGGGGGTTGAAACGAGATGAGCACTGTGGTCCTTTTCAACCCAGACCATTCTATGATTCTACGAAATAGGGCTGGATACAGCAGGGCTTATAGCCTGAAACAAGAGCAGCTGTGCTGTAGGGGCTGTTCCAGCTGCTCTATGGCTGTGCCCTGGATGCAAGAATGCTGCTCCCACGCTGAGCAGAGCTCCCGAGGTACATCAGTGAAGGCAAAGCTGGACTGGTCAGATCCAAGCAGGAGGGTGAGGGCATGGGAACATTTCCTCCCCTCGCATCTGGCTTGTTTTTGTTGGCAGAGCTCCTCTGAAGCTCCTGTGTGACAATATGAAGTACCAGATCCTCTCCCGGGCTTTCTATGGTTGTGAGTACTTGTTGCATCTGTGTTGCCTTGGGATGTATGCTGGGCAAGGGACAAGGTTCTGGGCTCAGGGCAGAGTGGTGCTGAGGCAGCAGGATGGTGGGGACCAGGATCAGCCTGTTGCATGTATGGCCCCACGTTCACATGCTTGGGATTGGGAGCAGACAGCTGAATTCTGGTCTGAGGATCAGCCTGCAGCCCAGCAAGCATCAGGGCTGGTGGGAAGAGACAATGAGATGCCAGCTTGTCCCAGCAGGCTTGAGAGGATCTTCTCCAAGGACTGATCAGAGCTGACCCCAGCACTTCGCCCTTCATCATTAGTTCCCCAGGGTGAGTTTTTGCTTCTGCCTGTTGCAGGGCTGGCCTACTGCAGACACCTCTCCACGGTGCGAACCCACCTCTCTGCACTGGTTAACCACAGCATCGTGTCTCCCGACGTGCCCTGCAATGCTAGCTCAGGACTGACTGTGGACATATGGCAGAAATACCTGGAGGACAGCACGGTAGGGCCAGTGCTGTCAGGACACTCTCCTGGGACACAGTGGCACGGTGGTACCCTTGGGTAGCTTTGGTGGGCTACTTGTGGTGAGCCAGAAGTTCCCAAAATACCCATCTGCAGGGGCTTCTGCCTCTGCTTAAGCCCAAGTGAGGATCTGAGAGGGCTTCTGTAGTGGATGAGTGTGCGGTGGTCAGCATCTTGGCAGTGCTCTGGGTGCTGGAGGTGGCCAGGTTGGGGCAGTGCTTGCATCCACAGCCCTGCCTGTATCTGTGCTGACGTGGAGCTCTTCACACAGAGTTATGAGGACCAGGAGCTGCTGCGGCTGATCTACTACGGTGGGATCCAGCACGAGATCAGGAAGGCTGTCTGGCCCTTCCTTCTGGGCCATTATCAGTTTGGGATGACAGAAGCGGAAAGGAAAGAGGTTGGTATGAGCGCGCTGCCAGCTCTGCAGCCTGGTGCATTGCATTGGTGTGCCTGTGGTGATTTCCAGCTCCAAGCATCCACGTGCCTGCTAGAGCCCACACCATTCAGAGACCCTTTGTCCCACTGCTGCAGGCTGATGACCAGATCCGCACCTGCTACGAGCACACCATGGCAGAGTGGTTGGGCTGTGAGGCCATCGTCCGGCAGAGGGAGAAGGAGTCTCACGCAGCAGCTCTGGCCAAGTGCTCCTCTGGGGCCAGCCTGGATTCCCACATCCAGAGGATGATGCACAGGGACTCAACAATCAGCAATGAGGTGAGAGTGCGGAGGCTCAGATGGGCTGTCAGCATGCAGCAGGGCACTGGCAGCTTGCAGCCGGTGGGTCCCGGCAGAGGGCAGCAGCCTCAGTCCTGTGGAGCATCCCTTGGTGTTCCTGGGGTCTGTGTGCTGCAGGAGAAGGGCAGGGAGGGCTCTGTGCCAGGGATGACACAGAGCAGGAGTGGGCTGTGTGTTGGCACTGCTGCGGCTCTGCAAATCGTTCCCATCCTTGTAGCATCTCTGCTGTGGTCCTGGCTTTGTGCTCACTGCACGGGGAACGAGTGCTGGGAGGAGAGCTGGCTGTTAATACATGCCAAACTTCACCCTTTTCCCATCTTAATCTGAAATTTCCTGTTATAAAACGCTCCCATGGTAATGGAGGAAAGCTGTCGCCCTTCCTCTCGCTGCCGGAGCCCCACAATGTTAGGGTGGGGACAGCTCTTGCTGCTGCTCTGAAAGCAGTGTGTTTTCTTAAAACCCCATTGTTTCGGTGTGATGTCATTGCCATGCTCTGTACACCCAGATCTGCGTGCAGCAGCTGTGGGCTCCAGCCATCAGACAGAGGCTCAGAGGAAACCTGTGGGGCAAAGCCCTGAGCTGCTCAATGCAGAGCCCAGCGTGTCCTTCACCTGGGAGCCAGAGAATGGTGCTGTTGGCTTCTGGAGGTGCTGCCTTGATGGAGTCTGGCTTAAGACATCAATGCTTGTCCTTTTCTTAAAGGAAAACAAACATTAATATGCTTCGAGGGATTGTTTTATAGCCCGTGACTTCATCGTTTATGTAAACTGAGACGGGGTGAGTCGCTTTGCTGCCAAATTAGGACAGAGATTAGTAGAAATTTGCACTCTGAGGAGACAGCGTGACCTCTGTGGAGGCCCAAAGAGAGCAGTTCGGTTCAGACCCAAACACACAGCACTTGAACCACTGTGTTGGCTTAGATGTTGGCTTGTGGAAGGTTGAGGCTGGGTGAGACAGATCTGACATAGTTCAAATAGGAGACATTATTGCGTGCGTTTTTACCTTCCTCTTTACCTGCAGAAGTGCCCACCTCTGGCAGCATGGTGCAAATGTGTCCCCTCCTCCCTGACCCACTGCCCTTTGCTATTTCAGTGCTTTCTCTCCCTCTTGCAGTCCTCGCAGAGCTGCAGCTCCGGCCGACAGAATCACGTCCGGCTGCAAAGCGACTCCAGCTCCAGCACGCAGGTGAGCAGCAGACCTCACACAGGAGGGCCTTTGGCTGCTCCATGTGTTAGTAATGTGTTTAACCAGTTGGTTTAAATGACATTCTGCCCTATAGATTGCACTGAGTAAAGTGTAGTTCTTGGGAGTGGGGAGTTGAGGGTCTGGGCTGTGCGAAGGCAAACACTGACCTGCCAAGGGCAAACAGGGAGCCTGAGGGTGAGGACATCTCCAGGGGGGTTGTCCCATCCCTATGCCCAGCAATCCCTCCATGCAGGTGTTTGAGTCGGTTGATGAAGTGGAGCAGACAGAAGCAGACACTCAGCTCGAAGATGGCAAACAAAGCAAGATCCCCAATGGGACCGTCCCCAACGGCACGTGTTCCCCTGATTCGGGCCACCCCTCTTCCCAGAACTTCTCCATCACTTCGGGCTTCTCGGAGCGCAGCTTCAGCAATGAGGACAGCGCTCTGGAAACCACCAAGTCCTCAGCCAGCTCACAGGGGAGGGCAGGCGGTTCAGAGCCGGCTCCGCAGGATCTGGATGGAGCCCTGCAGGAGGAAAAGCTGCAGGGCCAGGACAGCCTGGAAGGCGAATTTCCCACTGGTGGAGGCATGGACTTCATTTCTGTGGCTGAGAGCTCGGCAGCGGTCCTGCGTGGTTGCGATGCTGTGGCACTGACAGTGGTGGAGAGCTGGGCAGACAGCGAAGCTGAAAAGCAAAGCTTGGTGGAGAGTGAGGATAACCTCTCTGAGGAGCCAGAGATGGAGAGCTTGTACCCACAGCTGGACTCGCTGGCTGTGGCTGATCTGGCCAACAGCGAAGCATCTCCCGTCTCCTCAACAGGTGTCACCTACTCTGTAAGTATTGGTCTCTGCTGGCTTTCCTTATGAGCCTCACACCATTTACCTGCGATTGCCCTGTGCTAATCCAGCATCTGTGTGCACAGCGGCTGTCCAGCATCTGCCCCAACCTGCCACGTTGCTCCTTTGCATTTACACCTTCTGTTGTTTCTTCTTTGGAAACAAATCAATTTTGGCACTGTTTTGGCAGCCGGAGCTGCTGGACATGTACACAGTGAACCTGCATCGCATCGAGAAGGACGTGCAGCGGTGCGACCGCAACTACTGGTACTTCACCCCCAGCAACCTGGAGAAGCTCCGCAACATCATGTGCAGGTGGGAGCGGGGTTGGGGTGTGGGCCAGGCCATGTGGGGTGCTGGGCAGGCTGTGAGCACGGCCTGGGCCAAACTGAGGGCTCCCTGGGGCCCACTGAATGCAGTGCAGCCCGCCTGCTGTGGGGGATGAACCTGGAAAATTAAGCATGAGGATCAGCCCACAAAACTCTGGTGCTAATGAGGAGTATACCTGAAACAACACAGTGGTTCATGCCTACGCAAGGAGACAGGAGTACCTGGGTGTGTTTCTGATTCTCTTTGCTTATCCCCGTGACTAAGAGGTTGCTGTGTGACATTCACCGACTCACAGCAGCTCCAGCTCAGCTGCTGTGACTGCTGCAGGGGCAGTGGAGGCTAAAACATCATTACTCATATTGCAAATATGAGCAGAAGCTGCTGTTTCATTAGAGCTGTCGCTTTATCTGGCAGCCAGACCTGGAGATCTCTGTTGAGATGAGACCTGCGATGCAGCAGGATTTGGAAGACTAGGGGGCAGGGTGGAAAGGATTGTTTCTCTGTGCCAGCAGTGGATCGGAATCCTTTCTGAACACATTTTGTCTTGCTACCAAATATGGGAAGATATCTCTGCAGGGCTGATTGCTTCCTGGGATGCTCGGCCCAGGGAAGCAGAGCAGGCGGTGTCCCCTTGGCGTTCCCCCAGTCAAGGGGATGAATCAAGGGGCAGGGTGAGAATGGGAGATAAGTGCACAAACTCTGCCCTTTGCCCAGGCACTGCGCCTTGCTGTGCTTTCTGCTTTCACTTTTCCCTGCACCCATCCCCATGCAGCAGTCTTTGCATGGTGTTGATCTAGTGCTGTACCGTGCATGACTTCTCTGAAAGTCACCACGGGAACTTAATCATTTACAGGCCAGCTGCAGGGGAGCAGAGCATGGGTGTAATGGAACAAACATGTCTGATATGCCCCAACTGCCCGCGCCCATGGGCTGGTGGCAGCTTGCAGAGCATGCTAGCATGTGAAGAACGAAGGCAGGGCACATGCCAGCAGGCAGTGGCACTGGTGCGTGGGATAGGGGCTGATGCTGCCTTTCCTTCTCACTCCCAGCTACATCTGGCAGCACATTGAGATTGGCTACGTGCAGGGGATGTGCGACCTGCTGGCTCCTCTCCTGGTTATCCTGGATGATGGTGAGTGGAGGGCTCTGCCCCCTCCCCAACACTGTGTTGGGGGTGTGAGAGAGCCTGCTGGGTTACCCCTGCTGTGCCTTCCTGGCTCTATGCGTGTGAGTGGGAGTGATGCTCCTTTCCCTGCATGGGGCAGCTGTGGTGATGTGTATGGGAACAGTGACCATCTCTCCTCCCTGTGCAGAGGCCCTGGCTTTCAGCTGTTTCACTGAGCTCATGAAAAGGATGAATCAGAATTTCCCCCACGGCGGAGCCATGGACACTCACTTTGCCAACATGAGATCCCTGATCCAGGTAGGGTGGTCCTGGCTTGGGTTCGATAGCCTCTTCTGTTCTTGGGATGGGGGCTGAGAAGGGGATGCTGTGGGGAGCAGGAGAGGAGCAGGGGGCTGTAAGGAGAGCCTGGGAATAACCTGTGCCAGGGCTGCAAAGGAGGGTGAAGGTGTGAAACAAAGATATGGGAAGAGAGCAATGGGAGCAGAGAGAGGAACGCTGGTGTCGCTGGTGTGTACTGATGGATTTCCTTTGGCTTTTCTTGGCAGATTCTGGACTCTGAGCTCTTTGAGCTGATGCACCAGAATGGTGATTACACCCATTTCTACTTCTGCTACCGATGGTTTCTCCTGGACTTCAAGAGAGGTGTGTGCAGGGAGAGGGACAGCTGAGACCAGTGAAGGAAGGTTGAAAGCAGGGTTTGCCACGTGTTCCTGCTTTGCTTCTCCCTGCTAGGATTGTGGCTGACTTTTCTGTCTAGATCAGAACCTGTTGCTCCAGAGCCACTGGTGAGCCTCCAGCAGGTTTATGTCCTGCAGTCTATCCCACCTGTTGCAGGCTGGAATGTTTGTCTCTGCAGATGACTGACTTGTTCTTTGGAACAGGTTGTTGTGGGAAGAAACCACTGGCACATCTTCCCCAGTGAATGCTGCTGTGAGTCAGGCTGATGGAAGGCTGTGGCTGATGTGTGACCATTGGGCTTTTCCTCTCCTAACAGAGCTGGTGTATGATGATGTGTTCGCCGTCTGGGAGACCATCTGGGCAGCTGCACACGTTTCCTCTGCACACTATGTGCTCTTCATAGCCCTGGCTTTGGTGGAAATGTACCGGGACATCATCTTGGAGAACAACATGGATTTTACAGACATCATCAAGTTTTTCAATGGTATGGTTTGTATTCTGCTGGGCTGAATTTGTGGCAGCTGCTCAGATGTAGGCAGCACATGTGGCTGACTGTAGACAGTCATGTCCTGACTGTGCTGTTGAAAAAGAACAGTGTATGTTATGTGATGCTGATATTTGGAACATGGTGGTGAAGGGATCTTCTGCTTCTGAGGGGTTCAAACGATGCCTGGGGAGCCGTCCTTGGCCACAGCATGTATTACCTGTGCTTGAAGGCATCTGTGAGCATAGGTTGTGCTTCCTGCAGGCTCACAGTGAGGTGAGCTCCTTAACAATGGCCCTTCAGAGTCAGGAGTCCACAAGGGGACTTGGCTGTGAATTCACAGCTGCTGCCTGGAGCTTGGCTGTGGGGCAGAAGAGGACCTGGGGGAGCTCCTCAAATTGCTGGGCAGCTCGGGTGTAGCCTGTATGTGGGTTCCTTCTGTCTGTGTTCCAGAAATGGCTGAGCGGCACAACACCAAGCAGATCTTGAAGCTGGCTCGAGACCTTGTGTACAAAGTGCAGACTCTGATCGAGAACAAGTGAAGGACGTGGGGAAGACGAGGCATCCAGACAGAGAGCTGGGACTCCCCTCCAATGCTTCCTCTCCCTTTTTCTTGATGTGCCACACCTGTGGAAGTGAGGTAGTTGGACACACGCTGCTGTCTGAACTGGCAGCTCTGCAAGTGCTGTGCTCAGTGTTAGGGCCGGGGGCTCCGGTTCAGGTCTGCACAGCGTTCTCCAGTGACTTAACCAAAGATCTGTACAATTGTGTTGCATTGCTAAAGACTTGTTTTGGAGGTAGGGCCAGGCAGCCGCTTCCTGGCCCTGCTGCAGTAAAGGTGCAGCACTTGGTTACCACCCCAACTGCAGAAGCAGTTGCCAGCATCCCAGGTCAGCGCTGGGGGTTTGGGAGAGCAGGGCTGCCAGACCTGCTGGGGGCCAACCCAGGCTCTGCAGCCTTTGTTTCGAGGAAATAAAGCTGCTTCCTTCCACGGCCATTGCCCATGGTGTGGGGAATGCAGCCAGCCCTGCGAGCCTGGGCAAGACAGGGATGCTGCCAGCACTCAGTTTCTTACTAACATCCGAGGTTCTGCCAGTAGCAGAAAGGGACTTCGATCACAGAAATTCCTCTTCTTTTGATCTCGTCCCTTGATGCATAGCATCCCTTTTGGTATTTTTAGGGCTCTGTTCTCTCCCTTGGATTTTTACATTGTTTGTTACTACGGTATCTGAGCACACAAGGGTTTTGTCTGCAGATGGATTTTTGGAAGAGCTCCAAATTCAGCATTGGGTTTCTCTTTCAAAATTCAGCCTCTGAACACCAAGATCTGGTCCTGGCTTTGTCTGGGATCTCCAGACACCAGGTTTTTGTACCTGCCTTATTCTAGCTGCTCGTGTTAGGGGTCTGCTCTCCTGCCCGTCCTTCTGCAACCCACGTTAGGGGAGAGCTCCTTGGAAGGCAAGTGGGAGCTCCTGACCTAGTGGCTGTCCTGACTTCCCCTCTGAAGGTGCCTGTTTCTTCCTCTGTTAGCTGAAAGAGTGGTTGCTTACAGCTGAACGGTGCATATGGTCCCTCTGGTGCCTGCAGGTTTCTGTGTGCTTATGGGGCTGCTCAGAAAGCCCCCTGAGCCCATTGAAGGTCTCCAGTTCGGTGGGCTGCTTTCACCCAACGTCTCTGAGTGGTCTTTGCTTTTGGAAGATGCACTGCAGCCACCTTTCCTGCAGTGGCTCTCCAGCATCGCAGCCCTGGAGCACGCTGCATGAAGTGCCTCTGTAGCACTGCCAGCATGGGGCTGAGGTCTGTGTCGTGCAATGGCTATGGTGTGGATTTGGATTCATTTCTCAACTCAGGTAAAAAAAAAAAAAAAAAAAAAAAAAAGAGGTGTTGGTGATGGGAAGGTCTGGCTCAGCCAGGAAAGGCTTTGCCATGGCCACAGAGGGCTGTCTGGAATGCAGGGGAGATGCTGGGCTGGAGCTCTCTGTAAGGGAGTTTCTCTCGAGTCTTGCTGCAGAAATGTGTGTTCCCCTCCATGTGATGTGTGCGTTCTGCCCTCCGCCCCTCTGTGCAACAGGGCCCTGCTCTTCTGCTGATGCTGGAGTGCCGCTCGCCAGAAGGGAAAAAGGGCCCTTCCCTTCTTCTGTGGAATGTCTGTCTGTGCCGACTGTGCTCCGTAATGACTTACGGCACGTGTTAGATGTTGCTTGCAGAAAAAGGACAGGCAGACAGCTGCAGAGAGAGAACTTGCTTCAGGAAAGTTCTGCGGTGAAGGAGTTTGCAGTGCGAGCAAATCAGCCACAGCCATCCTGCAGTGCTGGGATGCAGAGGTTGCACCAAAATCTGCAGGAGGAGGAGAGCAGCTGCAGGTTTCCATGCCGGTCTCTCACCTTTGCATAGAGCAGAGCTGGATGCTTGTGCCCCTCCCAGATTGTTCCTCTTCTCACTGGGTCTTGGGATAGATCAGCATCCGCCTGCATGGCCACTTCCAAAGGGGAAGGGGAGTGCTCTACCCCATCCCCTCCAAAGGACAGGAGCCACTATGTGACTTAACATAGTGCTGACAAGCAGCATTGCTGACACTTTATCCTTCATGCTTCTGGTTTTTCTTTTCTTGGTTTTCAAACAAAAACAGCCAAGAAGTTCTGCACAATATTTGCTGTCTGTGTGAACAGAGAGTCTTTGGGCCACTCTTTTTGGTTTTTTTTTTTTTTTTTGAATAACTTATGGGGAAGAAAAGTATTTATTGATTGTACATTCCTGTGTGTCTGTGTGCACTGAAGTGTGTGAGTGTGTGTTGTGATGCAAATGGAGATATATCTTTTCAGTGTTGCTAACATATCTTGTAAATGTTTACCAGAGAATAGTGTCTATATATAATATATATATATATATATGGTATAGAGAGAAAATATATGAACTAAGTGGGTTATTTTTTTGAGAAGGGAGAAGAAATGTATTGCTTCAAAGAACTGTGTGGTCTCCTTGCAGTTGTCCCATACTACGCCCCCATCCCTGTGCTGGTGTATGCAGAGGCACTGCTGTCCCCTCACCTTGGCTTGAGTTTAGCTCTGATTTTCCAACTGTGCATAAGAAGGAAAATGGGGGATGCTCTGTTCCAACTCACGTGGGCAGAGCTGTGCTATGTCTGCCCTGGGTTAACGTGAGTGCACAACGCGGAGCTGGGCTCTGCTGTGAGTTGCAGAGCAGCTGGATAGTCCAAAGAATACAGCCAGCCAGGTTCTGTGTCAATTGCTACTAAAATCACTCTCCTTTGCAGCTGAGCGGGGAGCAGCCTGCTGCAGGGATGCCTGCCCTTATACAGTCATCCTGTCCGGCTCCTCGGGTGAGGAATTCTCCATCCCAGCAGCACCCTAAGCTGCAGTTCGCCCCATGCGATGGCTGAAAAGCTGAGGGCTGGCCTTGTGCTCCCCAGCTCTGAGCAGCTGCAGTGATGCAGGTTGCATTGCCTGCTGCTGGAGCTCAGCTCCCAGGTGATCCCGGTGCATTTAAGTGCAGTGGTTGGATCCTGGCCTGCTTTCCTGCACCTGAGTGTTTCCGCTGCTAAATAACTCTTAGTACCCATCTCTTTCAGTGTTGCTGATGTGAATGCTATGTGAGTCGTCTTTGTTCCTAAGTGAGTGATTTTTTGAGGAGTTTTGCTGTGTTGGGTGTGTGGATCGCTTTGCTGCTGACATTTTTCATGAGGATCGAGAGAGATTTTTGCCTGGGAGCATCCTGCTGCCTCCCTGTTCTGCTCCCATGCACAATGTCCCTGAACACTCCCACCCACAGCCCTCACTGTACCCGGAGCGTGAGGATCAGCAGTGCTTTTCCCATCCCTACATCCCCTACAGGTGACCAGGAGCAAGGTCACAGAATGAGAATATTCTTTCTTCTTTCTTACTTTACTCATGGTTAAGCAGCTGGATGGCCAGTTCTCCTTTCTTCCCCCATTTCTCTGCAGTGGGAGCAACAGTCCCAGGCTCAGTGCTGCAGACCCCACTGTTTTGCCTATGGTAGAACCTACTGCTCCATGTGCACGGTTGGTTTCATCATAACACTTGTCCAATGTTTTCTCTTCATTTGGGAATTTTCACTGATCCCAAGCAGTTCTGGGCACGTTATTGTTTGGCATCCTAGTGTTGCGTGAGCACCAGTTGGTGGTAGAAGAGCACAATCTGCAGACGGAGCGACAATTTCTGGCAAGGTGGATATACAGTAAGTCCTACCAGAACCTGATTTCAGAGCTCTGTTGTAAAGATGTTCAGATATCCTCAAGCTGATGAAGTGCCACTTAGTGCCATGTGCTGTTTTGGGCACTCAGGTATCCTTGCTCAAGGTCACTGTCCTTGCTGTTTGCACACAGTTTCGATGGGGACACCTGACGTCTCCATGGTCCACCATTTCACTCACCAGGTTTATGTTTATGGCACCGTGGGCCAAAGCTGAAATTGTTTGGGAGCTGCAGCTTCCCACAGCCCGGGGTGCTTGGGTTTGTTCTAAGCTGTGGCTGAACCTTGAAAACCCTGTTGGAATAGCTGTCTTGTTCTTTCAGTGTGCTCTAATTTTAGATAAGCATATTTCACCTTAAAGTCCAGTTCAACCCTTTAATAACTTCCTTTTAAAAACTGATTTTGCACATGGGGACAGGCAGAGCTGTGCCTGTGGGTCTGAGAGGGGCTGGGGGCACAGAGCCCCTGCATGGGGACGGTATGTTGTGTAGGAATGGGAAAATGCTGAACAGGGAAACTCCCAGGAAGGGGAAAACCCACCTGGGTGACGCCTTGGGCCCACAGTTGTCACCTCCCTCGTGCTGGGACCCCTGGAGTGTGAATGTCTGAGTGGAAGTGGTGTGCCAGTGTCAGACTTCGTGTTGCCCTGCACTGATTGCTGCTTTTCCATGTTGGATGCCATTTTGGTCTCTGGGAGTTGCTCTATCTGAGGTTAACGAGCACTATAGCTTTTAATATATTTGTAGAAGTGCTGCTAATGTTCTTAGATGATTTAAACTCTACACTGTGGTATAATATCTGTTTTATATTATTTTATTCATGCTTTTTTTTTTTTTTTGTAATGTAAACTGTTCTTTATTGTTGTTCAGAAAGAAAAATTAAAGCTCTATTCTCTATGGTTGATATATTTTCCAATTGCTGAGCCCGGGCTGTCCTTTGTGCTCATGAGCCCATTCCCCATCTGAAGCTGGGGAGGGGGCAGCTGGGTGGGCAGCACAGCAGTTGTGGTGCCTTCCTGCTGCAGGTAAGGGGGTACTGCAGGAAAGGTGCATTCGGTGCCCCCCAGCACCCCCACAGCATTGTGCTCAGCACTCCCATGGCATTGTGCTCGGACACAGAGTGACAAAATAGGTTTGTATCAGCCTGACTGAATGTCTCAAGCAGAGCCAACCAAGTCTAAACACACTTCTAAAAATGGGATGGAGGAGAAGGCAAGATCAGGTGCTTGCTCCAGATTCCTGCTTTTACATACTTATGAGAAGAGGCTTAATTAAATAAAACCTGGTATTTAATTAATCCTTAATATGTTTGCTTCTTGGGGCATGTTTGCTCTAATGGCACAGCACCAGTTTTCAGTGCAGGCTTAATTGATTGCAGAACTCACAGCGAAGAACTTCAAAGGCTGACGAAGACGCTCCCCAGACAGGCACAGTTTGGAAACCGTCAGGGTGAGATTCCACCAGTCCTTGTGAATGTGTTAATTACCTGATATTAATTAGCAATCTGATCACCAGAGACCAGGTCCTCGGTGTGCAAACATGCTCTGCGTGCACTGAGAGGAGGGAGAGGCAAACCCCACATTGCTCAGATGGAGGAGAGTAGGCAATCCTGTAAGTGAATGCCATTAGTTTTTAATTTTGGATGCTTCCTCCCAAAAGCTGCAGGGGAGCAGCAGCCCCGGAGCAGCATTCCGGGCTGTAGGGGCAGGAACAAAAGGGGATGAGGCTCAGAGCTGCTTTTGGAGCTGCTGCCTGGGTCAGCCCTGGGGTAGAGAGGTTTATTTGAGCCTTTATTTGTTGAGCAAATGGCACCGAGATACTCGCCTTTATCACTTTGATGAGCAGCGTGCTGTTGTTGGCTGCTGTACAGCAGCTCGGGCTGAGCTCTGAGTCACTCTCCTTCCTGGGAAAACAAAGGCCAACTCCCAGGAACTCTGCTTCCCGTCCTTCCAGCACAGCCCCCATTCTGCGTGCTGACAGCGGGCTGGGATGGAGCTGCTCAGCCTCCCCAGGCCCTGCAGTGCTGAAGGCTTGTACCAATGCGAAATCTGCACCTGCTGCACTATGGCTGTGATGCAATGAAACCTCAGTGATGGGGTGACCTCCAACAACTCTTTCCGACTAGAAGAGCATTATGCACACAAATTAAATGCTCGATTATCCTTGTTTTTCTGTCAAGGATTTCTGGCTGTGGCTGCTTACAACTGCAGGATCAGGCAGGCCTGGCAGCCTCTGCCTTGCCCAAATTCTGCTTTCCTGAGGAAGCGTTTGGGGTGTTGAGGGCGGTGACTGCAGGGGCCTATAGGGCTGCACTCTGAAGTGCTGTAGGCATCCTGTAGTGCTTGTTCCCAGACCCAGCAGAAGTGTTTTCAATGCCTGCAGAATGGAATGGGTAACTGGGGCAGGGAGGGATGGTGCCCTTGCTCCTTGCAGCCGCATCAGTGGGACTGGTGAGGACCTGCAGCGTGTGGAGGTGACAAGAGCAGGCTGCTGTCATGCAGTGTCACCTCGAGCTACTGCTGTTTCATGACCCCTGCATGCAGGACGCAGTGGTCTGGCACTCGTTGCACACGATATGTGCAGTTAACTCATTTCTCCACTGCAGGGCTCTGACAGACTGTGTGAGAGGATGCAGACTGTTAGAGCAGCCCTGCTGCTGCATGTTGTGCTCTCTGCCATTCGCTGTTCCGTGCAGCTTTTCGTACCCTGGGAGGTAACTGTGCTGTAGAGAGGAGCAGCAGAGGTATTGCCCACCTGGGAATGAGCCGAGCTGCTGTGAGCCAGCAAATCTGCCTGGCAGAGCCTTCTGTTAGTGCTATGGCAGAGAGTGTTAGTGTTATAGAGATGACAGCTCCTCCAGGCCTGTCATTTCTCCCAAGTATGTGCACTCCTTCACTGTACACTGCTCGCTTATCATTGCACTGACAGTACTGGCGAAAACATAAACCAAAGGTCCAAAGCTCAAACATCTGCAAGCATTGGGTCCGGCAGTGTCTGCTATCGCCATCCACACCACAGTGTGGAATTACAGCTCTAATTTATGTACATGGGGTGACAGAGCAGGGCCCTGCGTTTAACTCTGCCCCTAGATTGCGGTTAACTCCAAATACTGCCGATAAATGCAAAGAGGGAAGAGCTGGGAGAGGCTGGAGGCGGGGAGGGAGCATCAGCTCATAGAATGGCTTAGGTTGGAGGCGACCTTAAAGATCAGCTAGTTGCAAAGCAGTGCTGGGGAACACAGCTTTCTGCAGCAGCCCTGCAGGTCTCGTGGGCTCTTCTCCATACCAGACCCACGCTGCTCCCATAGGGCTGTCCCAGGCTGTGTGAGGGTTGGACACGGCCCCACCAGCCACGCACCAGAGGCTGCTGGGGAGGGCTGTGTGCTCCCACTGCAGCTCTGCATCCCGCAGGTGCAGCCCGGCCTGCTGGGACACGAAGCACGGGGAGTGCTGTGGCTGCTTTGTAGTTCAGCTCCCGGCTCCCTGGGCGCGCTGAGGTTCCTCCTCATGGTGGGAAAGGAGGCAGCAGCTCCATGGGAAGGTGTCTGCTCCCCTTGAAGTCGCCCATTTCTATGCAGCCCCAGGGCCTGGTGTGGCCGGCTCGTCTCCGGCAGCGCTGCAGCATGTGGGTGCTTGTGGAGGGCGATGCCGTCCCCGTGGCTCCTGAATAACCCATAGGGCTATCTCGGTGTTTCACATTGCTTTCCTAAAGACCACTTCGAAAGGGTGAGGAGCAGAACCCCCTCTGTGAGCACTGCCGTGGGGAAGGGATGGGGTGCAGAGCTCTGCATTCACGCAGCTCCTGCAGGGCTGGAGCTTTGGCTGCTGGGCCTTGCCTGGCCCATCCCTGCTCAGCACAGCCACGGCAGCTGAGGTGGCCCAAGGAAATCGCTGCCCTCAGACAGCACGGGAGGGGTCACGGAGGGATAAAGCAGCCTCGGTGCAGCTTTGCAGTCGTGCGTCCCACGGAGCTGCAGCTCCTGGCACCAGGGAAAGCAGCACGGCCATGGGGGCACACCGGCATCAGCGGCTCTGTGGGAGAAAACACTTCAACGGAGGAGAACTGCGCCTCGGTGTGAGGGCAAACGCTGCTTAGTGTGAGGGACACAGCTCGTCCTCAGGCTGGGGGGGAATAAGGAGATCCCCCCCCAGTCTGAGCGCTGGGCCGCGCTCCACTCAGGGCGCGGCCGGGACTCGAACCCACAGCCGGCTCCGCGCCCGGACCACCGGGTGCAGGTGGAATGGGGGCGGGGCGTCCCGCGAGCAATCGCCCAATGAGGAGGGAAAAGCGAAGCCCCGCCCACCCCGGCGGCTCCGCGCGGTCGCCGTAGCAACAGCGGCGCTTCCCGCGGGGCCGGGCCGGGCTGCGCGCGCCGGTGCTGGCGCCGGGCGGGGGGACGGGACAGGACGGGACGGGACGGGGCGCCGCAGCACCGGGACGCGACGGGGCCGGACGGGTGCGGCCCTCCCCCGCCTCCCGCCCCGCCCCGCGCGGCACTCCCGCCGCTCCGAGCAGCCCCCTCGGGCCGAGCGGCGCGGGGGGCGGCCCCGCTCCGCCCCGTCCCCGCCCCCGGCTGGGTGGGGGTGTCCGGCCGTGCCCGGGTATCCGCCGGGCAGGCCGTGCGTGGGCCGAGCCTCGTTCAGACTTGGTTGGCAACTTTCCCGGGGCGGCCGGAGCCGGGTGAGTGCGGGCCGGGGGTCACGGGCGGCGGGGGGGGGGCGGCTCGGGGCTGAGCTCTGCTCGCGGGGTCGCACGGCGCAGTGCTGCTTTATCCCATTATATGGCAAATGGTGGGCGATTCTCCTGGCGGGCGGAAGAGGTAAAGTGTGTTTCCAGGGTAACCGCGGGGTTGTTCGGCTCTTTGGCCTTAGGGAGTGCCGGTGGTGTTTCCACGTCGTTGGAAGGCATTGCGGCTCTCGGTTGTAGCAGCGGCACGAAAATCTTGTTATGGTTTGGTGACATTGTAGGGCGTGGTAGGGAAACGGGCAGCGTGCGGCGGCAACGCTGATGAAGTTGGCAGGCAGCTTCAGCCGGGGATCGTCCAAAAAAGCTTTCAAGAATGTATAAACTTTTTTCCTCGCCATCTTTTGTAAGGTTTTCCTCACTGCGTCTGGTGGTTTTTCGTGTAAAAACAGCCAAGATGCATTAGCAAGTAGATCTACTGAGCCCTTCTGCTTCAGAGCCATTAAGGAGGCCAGCAGCTGCTTAAATTGATGCAGCCCACTGTTCACTGTGATGGGTGCGTGGTTTGTTGGGGATTCACCTGTAAGCCTCAGTATTTTCCCTTTCAGACCGTTTTCCACGCTGGTTCCTGGTGCGAGGTTGGAATTCCTGTGCTGCCAAAGCACTCCGGTGGTTCCTGCCTGGTATCAGCATGCTGGGGGAGCTTTGAGGGCTGATAGTTGGTTCCCTTTGTCTGTTGCTGCATTGCAAGCTGTGGGCAGCAACAATGTTCCCTTTGCTTTCTTCTTTTCCGTGCCATGTGCAGCGCTGTGTCCCTGGATGTGAACCCGCTGTGTCTGCAGGCTGCCAGCAGCAAGGAGCACGGTGTTCTGAGCAGTCCCAAAGGGGTGCAGCAGCTGTGTGCCGTGGGTCCTGGGTGCAGGGATGTTGGCACGCACACAGTTGTGCCAGGCTCTGCTCGGTCCCTGCTTGTGTCCCTGGCTCTCTTTGCAGCCGACCTTGGCACCTCCCTTCCTTTTCACACGGGCTTGGTGACTGCAGAGTAAAAAATGAGCTTTCTCCGTGGTGAGAATGCGTTGCTGTGCGCTGCCTCGTCCTCTCCTCGGGATCAGTCTGTGCTGGAGCTGGGCTCACAGAGCTCTCTCTCCTGGCAGCTTTTCCCAGTGCCAGCAGAATGAAGCTGGTGCAGCTCCGTGTTGTTTCCCTGCTGCCCATGAGTTGCTCTGGAGCAGTAAGGGAGCGTCCCATCAGTGCTCTGAAGCTGGTAGCTGTGTTACTTGCTGGCCTGGGGACGTTTCCTTTGGCAATGGCTTTGTCACGCTGCCTGGTTTTATAAAGCCCTGCCTAGCAGAAGGGGTGCGTGTGCACATGAATGACTAAATGCAGGATTTAAGTGTTTGACTTCCATTCAGTGCTGCTGTCCTTTCTGTGTTTCCAAGTTATTGTTTTCTATAGGTTGTTTTCCTGCTGGAGAATGTGAATAACACTGGTTGGAAGTCTCTTTCACTTTTGTAGCTTGGTGCACTTCCAAGATGCTGTTGGTAGAGAGATACTCAGAGTCTTCCCACAGTATTTCTTAACACAGGTGCTGTGTTCTGAGGCTCTTTGATTCCTAGCAGCAAGCAGCTTTTGGGAGGAAAGCTCTGTGTCTATTCAGTGCTTGGAGGGGACGTTCCCGGAGCAGCTCACCTTGTGTGCTGTGGGCTGTTTGCAAAAGCTGGGCTGCAGTGAGCTGCTCTGTGCTGCAAGCCTGGGCATGAGGCTTGCATTGATGCTGTGAGCACAGCCCGTATCACTTCTCCACTTGATGCACGAGGGGTGACGAGAACCTGGGGGGTGTTGCAATCTTTTAGGTGTGTTTCTCATTTTGTTTTGTTTTTACATCGGAATCATCCAAAGGCGTCGTGTAGGAAAAGCCACGAACTGCTTGCTTTTGCATCAGGCGTCTCTTGAAGTGAGGGCTCCCTGTGCTGGAGGAGCACATGGGGACAGCCCAGGCGTTCCTGCAGGAGCAAACTTCAGCCTTTGGAACGCACTCTGGTTTAATGGCTCTGACAGCATCGCTGGGAGCAGCCCTTGCTGAACCCTGGGTGCACCTGTGCCCTGTGCAGCGCCGTGCGTGGGCTTGCCATGCTTCCTGCTGCTCTGCTTGGGGCTGAGGGATGCTGTAAATAGCAGCTGAATTTCCTTTTTGTGTTCTTCATCCCTGTGCTAGGAGTGTGCGCGCTGGCGTCTGGGGGAAATCTGGGCTCCTGAAAGCCAATTACAGAGCTGCTCATTAGAACCTCTTATCAGCATTAACTGCCCCAACTTTCCATTCTGAGCTAGCATAAAGCTGTGGCGTGCCTGGAAGGAGATAAATGTTGGACTTGCAACAGTGTGAGCACTGAAAGCTTTTTGCTCTTGTAATGATTATGAGTCAGGATGATCGTTAGCTTGCTGCAACAAGTAGAAAAGATAACCAAACCCGCAGCAATTGGATTATCTGCCTGGTTTTCACTGAGAAGGAAAAAAAAAAATGACATGGGTGCTCTCCAGAAGTTTCCCTAAGCAGGGAGCATACAGAGCATGCTTTCCTTAAGCAGGTCGTGCAGCGGACGGGCAGCTCCAGCTTTGTGCAGCTCCTAATTGTCTGGGTGCAGGGAATTAGTGTAAGGCTCAGCGTGGGGCGGTGGGAGATGAGTGTGTTCCCAGGCAGAGCAGCCCTGGGCTCGGGGCAGCGCTGCAGCTCTGACCCACTTAGCAGTGCTCCTAAAAGCGGCCATGCGCTGCTGCAGGCAGCTCGGGTGCAGCAAAAGGGGAGGAAAAGAAAGCAGCTCTGTTGGGTTGAGTCTCAAATGCTTTGGTTCGGTGTGTTGCTGAGTTGTGTGAAAGCATAGGAGTGTGCGCGTGTGCTTTGCTGATGCAAACCAAGATGCTGCTGTACACATCAGCCCCGTGTTTTTGTTTTCGTAGCGGCTGTTTTCTGCTCTCGGTACGAAGCGCACGCTTTGCTTTTCCTCCTGCTGTAGGAATAGGGAGGTCTTCTTCCTGTGATGCTGGTTAGAATATGAAAGAGGCACATAGGGATTGAAGTCTGTTTTCCTCTCTTCCAGCGAGCTTGGGCTGCAGCTTGGATTCACGCCTGGCTGCCATGCAGGATCAGTCCCTCTTGGTAGGAGCGAGCTGTGCCAGCACCCGAGAGGGTGTTTGTGTGCTGCTCAGCCATACAAGGCTTTCGTTGGACAAAGCTGCATCATCTGGAACGAAAGCATTTCAGCCCAGTAAAGCCACGATACGTTTTAAACAGAGTTGGAATTTTTGGCCGCAGTAATAGCGTTTGATTTTTCGGGAGAACACTTGGAGTTCTTCACTGAGCAGAACGAGCACAGATGCCTTTGTGAGACGGGCATTCCTCTGAAGTTGTGCAGTTCAGCTGGTTTCTTCCTTTATTTGGCGGCCTGGCAAGAAATGTTGTTTTTGTTGTTTGTTGTCAGACAGCGCTCTGACTGCAACAGCGCTTGTAAATGTGGGCTATTAGTGTGATTTGCACTCGGCGTATTTAAAGCAGCCTAATGGTTACCTATGTATCATCCTGTTCTCGCAGTACACATACACAAATCACAGAATCATGAAGGCTGAAAAAGACCTCTAAGATCACCCAGTGACCGTCCAGCTACTGTCAGTGTTGCCTGCTAGTCATGTCTCAAAGTACTACAGCCACCCTTTCCTTGAACACCCCCAGGGACGATGACCCCACCACCCTGTGGGCACAGAGATTTCCTTTTCCATGTCATATTCCGTCCTGCAATCACAGCAGCATTTAAGAAAATAGATGCCTTGGCTTAAGCAATGAATCTGAAGCACTTCTAAAACATGTTTGAGCGGATCTATCCTGTAATTCCTACTAGGCAACTTGCAGTTTACATTCCTCACAAAAAGCAGGTTTTTTTGTTGTAAGAGATGACTTCTCACTCAACTGGATGGGGTGATGGATGTTTTCTTGTCTTTTCCCGTAGCTGTGCTTGACTCACCCATTGGAAAGACTCGTCCATAGCTACAGGTCAGCATTTAGTGAAGGTCAGGGAGGCCAGTTTCTGCATGGTGAGCATTATGCTAATTCGGCTGTTAAACATATTGGAATTGTGCTTCCTTTTGCTTCTGCAGTGCTTGCAGATTCCATCGGAGCCTCTGCTCGGCGCTTGGAGTGCTGAGGGTTGGTCTGGGCTGGGAGAAGCGTCCTTGTAACCACGCAGCTGCCAGTCCTGGTTCATCCCCATCTAGCCTGGTGTTGGTGTCGTGCTTATGTGTGAAGAGGGAGGCTGAAGCCCAGCATAAAATGAAATATGCATTTTTTCTTCCTGGAAGACGCTTTTAATTGAGATAAAAGGCTAAGATAGCTGTAATGATTTGATGCACTGAGTGCAGACATCCGGACGTGGGGATGGAAGCAGATGTGTAACTCAGGTCCAGCTGTGACCATCTCTTACAAATGGCATAGAGCTTCTTTTGTTTAGTCTTCAACCGTAGGAATGGGAATGGATGTTGTTTCCTAACCAACATGTTTAGTGCCTTTAGAGATTACTTGTGGTGTGTTAAAACATATGCAGCACGTCTCTGATGTGGTGAATGTAGGTAATGTTGAGTTTGTTGGTACTGGACTGTTGCACATGAGGTGAAACACAGTTGATTTTGAATCCTTTTTTTTTTTTTTTGTATGGTAGATGCATGGTTGATGGGGATGATTTGTGCACAAGCCTGGCTCTGTAAGGAGCAAGTTGCTGTGTTTTCAACTTTTCTCCAGAGTTTTCTGCTCAGCTCCACTCTTCGTGTTGGAAATGTAACAGCTTTAATTCCAGGCTGATGGACATTCAGAATGCTGCCTTTATTGCTGCTGAAAATGGTTACTTCAGGTTTAAAAAAAAAAAAAAAAAAAAGCCATTTCTTCTGTTCATCTTGGCTCTGGAAATGGTTGCACTCTTATCTCTGCTACGTCTCTCCTAATAACAATTTGCTCCTGCTTACAGTGCCTTCATTCTGGATTTTGCTTGCTGCTGTAAAACCTTTATAAAGCTTGACCATCATCTGTTGCTGGTGTTGGCTCCTTGAAGTGCTGAGATAACTCTCACGTGGGATCTCACATCTCAGCATCCTGGTAATTACACTGGTTCTGCCAGGACTCGGTGCTGATAGGAGCATGGAAAAGTCTGTGAGTGTGGGAAGGGCGCCTACAGTCAGTGTTTTGAGAACATCTTCACCACTGCAGAGTAAGTTGGACACTGGGCAGTTTTGGACAGGTAGACCAGTCCTCCCATCCTGTCTGACTGCTTTCTGTTGGCTCTGGTTGTCTGTCGGTTTGGCTGGGAAGTCCCTGGCATTTTCTCCCTCTCCATCACCTCCATGTTCTCAGTGCTGCCACGTCAGCGTGGTGTTGTTGGCTCTGCTGCTCTTTTTTCTCCCTCTCCACTCCAAATTGTTAAGAGTTTATGTGTCTGAGCTGTTGACTTTCGGTTCGTGGGTTATTTTTCTCTCTGTGCTTTCTTGAGCATATAAGGAGATGGAGGGGATTGCTGTAGTCATAAAGCTTCTAGATAGCATGTTGGCTGGTAATTCATTGCAGGCCTCAATTTTCCATGTAATGTCATGTTTCTGAGGAACAATGCTCTCTAATGATGAGGTATTGTTATTGCTCACTTAGAATGGGTACAGCTGCGTTGCAGTTTTGTTATCTTTAAGACAGGAATTCCTACTATGGTCAGAAAGAAAGCTGGAAGCCATTCCTTAGTTATGGGTGCTCCATCCCTGGAGGTGCCCAAGGCCATGGGTGGGCCCTGGGCAGCTGGAGCTGGGGTACAGCCAGCCCACAGCAGGGATTGGAACTGGGGGATCTTCACAGACCCCTCCAACCAAAGCTGTTGGTGGCAGAGGAGGGCAGCCCCCAATGGTGAGGTCCGTGCTGGGTGCTGGCGTGGTGCAGCTCCTCCTGCAGTGATGCTTGGGATGAGTATTTGGGGTTGAATACAGAGCCCTGTTGACCAGGCTAGGTGACGTGCTCGTGTCATGAGTAACACAAATATCCAAAGGGTGGAATGGTGGACTGAACGGAGAAATTGCTACTGGGCAACTGAAGGAGGATGCGTCGTTAGAAGCGAAACGTGGAGCTGCTGAGCACAGCGTGTGGTTGGAGGAAAATAAATGGGGAATCAGCGAGTGAAGACGTGGGGTGGTTGAGCTGTAAGAGCTGAAGCAGGCCATAACGTTCCAAAGAAAAGCATGCATCGACAAACTGCTCTTGTTAGATGCAAGCTGGGAAGCAGCACGACACCTTGGTGTGTTCCATGCACGAGTCTTTCTGCTGGTGGTGGCTCAGCTTCAGAGCTCATCCTTCCAGACAGGGGCAGCTGTAAAACTGTCTGCAGGTCTTCTGACAGAAGCAATCTCGCAGCTCAGCCCTCAAATGCAGATATCAGTCGCCTGCTTTTTTCCTTTGTCCTCTGTTTTTATGGCTTAGGTTTTCTTCAGATGGTTAAATGTCAAAGTGACCTCTGAGGTGGCACAAGACCATTAGCTTTGGGTTTTCTTAACGTTAAACGCTGGATGAAACGACTTTGTGCTTTCTCCCTATGTTAATACCTTAATCTCTTTTTCAGCCATCAGATGAATGTACAAAAATGGGCAGCGTTTATAAATGAGCGCCGGGAGCTCCGAGTTGGTCGTCCTTTCTGAAGGTGGTTTCCTGGGCAGGGTTCACAAATGCATTTTCCAGCGCTGGCAATCCTGTTAGAATTTGAAGAGGAAGATCAGAGGATTATGGGCTTTGTCCTCCCGTACGGTGTCTCTGACACAAAAGCACCTGCCCTGCGGAGGCCAGCAGGAAATGGCTCTTTGCACCAGGCTATTTCTGTGAGATGGTGACCTTTGGAGGCTCTGCCTATAAAACGATCCCTTCCTTCTGCTTCCTCCCTGGGCACAGTGTGGTTCTTCCCAGTGGGGGTGGTCTGCAAGCTCCTGTTACTGTCAGAACTCAGCCTTGAGGGTGGCATCCTGTGCTGGGGCAGGATGAGAACCAGCCCTCATTCAGTCCAGGGGATGTACATCAATTAGCCTGGGGTTAATTTCATTGCGATTCAGAGCGTGGGATGAGAACAAAAGAGAGAAATATCCGGGGGATTAACCCTCTTCCATTCGAGTCTGTGCAACGTTTATTTTAAACGTGACAAAGTGTGAAGTTAAGTTCCACGCACAAAGAGAGTGTTGTTCCTGCAAATTAATATATAACTTCCTCCTGAATAATAATGATTCCAAACAGGTTGGAGGAGAAGCGCCAGCTCACCGAGTTAACTCTTCATGCTCTGCGTGCCAGGGGTGTAACCCCTTCTGCATCTGGGAGCTGTGGGTAGAATGGTGCTTGACCCGAACCAACCAACTGTGCTCCTGTAAGTGCTTTGCTTTGTCTTTTTTTTTCTTTTTCCTTGAGTTCCACGGTCAAGTTTTCTTGCTCATTAGTATTTCATCTGGTGTGCAGCACAAGTGCTTCTGGAACGTCTGGACTGCACATTGTGCTGGGGAAGTCATTTGCAGGCGTTGGTTGTGGGCAAAATGCATTTCCGAGGATGAAGCCTACAGGAACATTAGCAGGAGTTGAAGCTGACCACAAAAACAAATGTTTGGTGACACAAGCAAACAGAGCAGAGCTTTTGAGACCCGCTGGGAACGCCGACCTTCTGCATGAGCACGCTTCTAGCCTGACTTCAGCCATACTAGTAATTCACGTTGTTCTGCTGGATGTCATCCAGCGTTGGCGGAAATTGAGGTTCTGTTTTTGTTCTCCATTTCAACTGCTGAAAGAATTGAGGTTTCTGAAAATACCCACCCACTAACAAGGCAGGTGGAGTCTCTCCCGCAGTGCGCTCGCTGGGAATGGGGGATGACTCACTCGGAAGGGTATCAAAAACTCCTGATTCACTGCAATTTCAGAGCGTTTTTCCTTTGGGTAAGGTTCGTTCTGGCTGGCTCTGGTGAGACTCATCACAAGTGAAGACCTCTGTGAAACTCAGAAGCGAAGAGTTTGCAATGAGATGGGTGAGGAGGATGAAATGAGGGAAGAATGGGGCGTAGTGAGGTGGTGGTGCGGGTCAGAGGAAATGCTGAGCGTGCTCCTGGTGGGGCTGCCACAGGGAGAGCCAACTGGCAAGGGTGCAGCGAGTGGGAAGGACCTGGTCAGGACCCTGCTTTGCACAGAGTTGACCTTAACAGTGGAGTTGTTGTTAAAGCACACTGGATTGGGGTGCCAGGAACATCACTGCTCGCCGCCGGCGGTGCTGCTTGTTGTGGATGGATCCTGTCTGGTCACTTTTTAGATGTGACCCAGACAACCTTACAGGAAATCACGTAGGACTGATAGCTGTGGAAGAATTTGAATTAATTTGAATTAATTTTTTTAATTCAGGTCATCCCCTCATTACGTACAGGAGCATTTTCCTATTGAATCCTACTGTAAAGTTGTGTTTTCACGATTGTCCCACCAAATGATTGTCCTGCTGCGTCAAGGAAGTTCTCTCAGATTTATATTGCTCATCACACAGACATGCCATTGTATTTAGCAGCAAATTTATGATTTGATTAGACGTGTAATTACAGAGGTTATGAGCTTGTAGCACTGGGTGACTCGTACCTGTTTAACTACCTTGCCTAACTCGGGTTAGGGCATTGAAATTATTGACATGACGTATATTAAAATACCAGGTGTTGGGTTGCCCCTCCAGCACCGAGGTGCCAGCACATAATCAAAAAGATGGAAAATATTTCTGTTCTTTAGTGCATGTCTGGATCTCAGCGAAGCTTTAACTGATGATAGTTATGCAATCGCGCCGGCAATAGCAATTAGAGATTTACAAGTGCTTGTAAATGCTGCTATTTATAGGCTGACTCTTTGTTTAACGAAACACTAACCTTTCTCTGCAACGGGAGAAAATGTCAGGGCGGAGCAGTTCACCCTTGGGATAGGAATGGACTTCGATTTCCCAAAGAACAGTACTTTGACCTCTGATGAACTAAAAGCTTTAATCACGTTTGCGCACGGGGAATGGAGATCTTGCAGTCCTTGGAAGCGTTTGCACTAAAGATGTATGGGACTTTGCAGGTCATATCTGTCTGGTGAGATGTGGAGCACTTATTTTTAGATTTCTACCAGTAAACTTTCATTGCTGGCAGCAGAACGAGCTCCGTGCTCTCTTGAAGCTCTTGCCATGCCTTGTATTTCCTGACTGTGCTGCAGAAAGCCTTGTGCTCTTGGTGGGACGCACGCACACGGTTAAGCCAATCTTTTTTCATACGTGCATGATAAGTGATGGGATTAAATAATTAGCAGGGCAGATCCTATCAGCGGCTCCGAGCATTGCAGGAGGCAGCAGAAGGATGGCTGCTTAAGAAGGGTTGCTGTAGGCTTTGATTCCCGGTGGGTGGGGGAAAGAAAAAGTAACTTTTCTAAGACTGAGGCACTTGGTTAATGGGAAAACTTGTCACTGAAGCAATGAAATAAATCCAGCACTGCTCTGTGTCTCTGCACTGTATGGAAATGGTCGTTGGTAGCTGCTGTGCTTTGCTGTACCAACGAAGAGCTGCCCAGTGATGAACACACCGATGGCATTGCAGGGTGCTCAGGAGCTGCTGCCTCTCTGCTATACAAATCTCTGTACCATTTAAAGCACGCTTGTCTGCGAGCAAGGAAGTTGGCTGTAATCACGTGATTCGTGGTGGAAAAATTATCTGCAGGCTGCTGCTCCTGTTGTCCTAATAGGCTTATGGGACTTAGCGCTGATGTAAGTAACAGCGGTGCGCTGGTGGGCACGGCGGGGCAGGCAGCTGCGTGGAGCCCTTCCCTCCCCAACATGGCCAAAACGACGCCCTGCAGTGAGTAATCCGCTTTGGTTTCTGCTATGCAACATCAACGTGCTTTGTGAGGATAGATGGCTTAATTAAAACAAACTGAAATGAAGGCAGCGCCTCAGGATGGGGAGGGTTGAAGGCGGTTCGAGCGCAGGCAGGGTTTGTATGTTGGCAGCATCCCATAGCGGGTCGGCAGGGCAGGAGGTGCTGTGCACCCACAGGTGGGCTGAAGCTGAGGACGCGAGGGAAGAGGCTGCTGCTGGGTGCTGGAGGCAGGAGGAGCGTTACAGGACACCAGCACCATGGGTACGTGTGGGCACACGGCGGCACTGGGACGCAGGTTGTGCAGGATGTGGTACCAGTGGGGTGAGGTGCTTCTTCCCCCCACGTATCCATGCACTGGGTGAGCTTTAAGAGTCCCTTCTGACTCGATTCTGTGATTCTAAGGTTTTGTTCTTCTTTTCAGTTTGGGGTCATGTTTCTCTTGTAGGATAGCTGAGTTATCCAAATTTAAAACCTGGAAATGGACTTCATGAGATCATGTAGAAAAATGAGTTTTCAGCTCGGAAGCTGAGCGCAGCGCAGTGAAACAAAGCAGTGAGCGTAAGGAGAATGGGTAAATGGTGCTTTAGGAATGTTGGCTGGGGAAAATGAGCTGAGTGCTGTGAGCAAGGATTATGTCCTGCATTATATAGCCACCTCCTTGCGTTCCACTGCGGATCAACTGTGATTCTGTTTAAGAAGCTCTGTGTTCTTTTCTTCTTTTCCGGAGAGAAAGAACTCTGATACTTGAGTACTGGAAGGCATCAGTGAATGCCCCATCACTGCAGACACCCACAGTCAGGAGATGGGGCTGTGAGCACTGCTGGAGCTGTGGGTGTCCCTGTGCACTGCAGGCAGTGGGAACAGACGGCCTCTGGAGGTCCCTTCTGACTCCCAAGGTTCTATGAAATCAGCATCTTGATTTCTTGCTACTGCTAGCATTGCCCTTGCTTCAGCAGTGTTCCTCTTTTGCTTTTAGGGCATAGCTGCTCTTCACAAAGCCTTTCATCCTTGGAATGTGAGAGCATTTTAATCGGATTTTGATGGTATTTCTTAGAATAAGGAGAGAGGGAGAGGAAGGAAGATTTCATGAGGATCTGTGAGATCGTGGAAGGAACAGATTGATGCTGATAAGCTGATTGGGTCCGGGACTATTTTGGAAAGAAGAAGACACAGACTGGAGGGGTTTGGGGTGAGCAGTTGGGGCAGAAGTTTGAGTGCATTGGCCTGGCAAGGTGAGCCCGAGGGGAGGCAGCTGCTGCTGGTTTTTGCTCATCTCTGCAGTAAGAATGTGATTAAAGGCAGAGCTAATCTCCTGCCTTTACTGGGGAGATGTTGGAAAAAGTGCTTTGTCACGGTAGAATCTGTGTTTAGGTTGAAAATGGGCTGTTTGAAGGTCAGCCTGCAGGTAGGCCTTCCCACAAGGTTGTCGCAGAAAGGAGATTTACAATAGAAAGTAAATTACAGTAATTGAGATTACAGTAACACAGAGCTCAGTGTTTAACCAGTGATTGACAGCACTTGAATTTGCAGACGGTACTCATTGAAATGTGGATTTAACTGTGTTTGCATTTAATAGCTATTGTGCTGACCAAATTATTTACCCTTCACGGTTGCAGGTGGTAAATTTTTGTTGATTTTTCAGTAACTGATAACTACACATTCTCTTATTCCATGCAGTTAAATCCGGTGCCTTTGTTGCAGAGCAGGTGCCAGCATTTTGCCTGGAAATACTCAGGATTTTGGACTCCAGTGGTATTACCCATGTAGATCTGATTGTGTGCCGTGCCAGACTCTGAATGTTCTCTGATTTGCAGGAGAGGCCGATCGGTGCTGCTGAAGTGATTGATCCCTTCCTCTGGTTCTTAGTGTGATCTTGGCAAACTCCACTCTTCACTATGAGAAGTGAGCGGGCTCGGATCCATCAGCTGCAGCAGAACATGCACATCACGGTGAGTAGCAGCAAAGCTTTTGGGAATGCATGCGACATGTGTTTGTTTCTGTTTAGCTGCAGGTTGTAACTGATAAACAACAGCTTCAGTCACACTGACCTCCATGTTTTTGGTAGTGTGGAAGAATGTACTTGCCAGCTATGTGTATTGTGAAAAGGAGTGGTTTGTACATCAACGTGGGGAAGCCTGCTTTAGAAAGAAATTATTTTTTAGAGCAATGTAACCAATGAAATTTGCTTGATGAGTACTGATAACTCAGTGCTGTACAGATGCTTTTGTAGGTTTTGCCATGTTTTTTGTTTGTTGGGCCTAACTGATGAATAATGGTGTGTTTTGCTGTTTTTTTTTCTTTTTTTTTAAGAGAAATAAGCTTTTTGTTCTGTGGTGCACATGCATATCTGAAACACACCTTAATCTGAGCTTAGCTACCTCCTGAATTAAAGTTAGAATGAATTTGTTGGATGTTTGTGCTGACTCTACAGCAATGCTTGTGTTTTCTTTCCTTGTAGATTCTCCTTCTTTGTTGGATTTTTTCAGTTCTGTTGAATGTGTAATTACAACTATGGCAACAAGAGTTGAAATAAATTCTACTTTGGCGTCTTTGACGACAGTACCTGACTTAAATGAGATCAGAACTGAAGATAAATCACAGCGAGTGTATGTAAGCGTGCTCTCAGATGTAAGCAGCAAAACAAAGGAGCCTTCAGCATCACTAACACTTGAAGAGAAGAACAAATTTGGGAGCACTCTGAGATCTGCAACAATGCCATCGCTGGGATCAAGGCCAAGACTCTTCCCCAAACCTTTTTCTAAAGATACGCCTTCAGATACTTTTGCAAATGTAAAACCACCTCTTACAGCTTTTAGATCAAGCAGTCTTATTAGAAAGCCTTCTGAAGAAACAACATCTGCCAAGGTATCGGCTGGAAATGTTCCTCCGCTAGTAGATCAGAAAGCCATTGGAAATGAAAGCAAGGCTGGCAGCGAAATGGTCACAAACATGACCTTCTATAGTGGTCACAATACAAATACTGTCATTCTTTTTGAGACGGCGGGCACAGAGCAGTCAAAGGTAAGCCTGGCCCAAGGAAAAAGGGCTGCTGACGACCGCAGAGTGTTGAGTACTATGCAGACAAAAGAGCCTCAGTGCAGTGTGAAGCAGGACAAACCATCTCAGCCATCACCTGAGACATCCAGGAATCCTGAAGGGTCTCTTCACAGGCAAATATCGCTTTCCTCCAGTGTTCGACCAGTCTCCTGGAACTCCCTCAAAACTGGAGAAAAGAGAGATGCTACTGAAGATCATCCAGCGGAGAAAAACAACACTGATGCAAATAACGTAAACGGTAGGGTTGATTTCTCTCTTGATGTGCAGCAAAGGCCGAAACCTAGACCAGTATCTGCTGTTTTTCTGGAATCTTTGAGAGATCAAAAGCATCGTACTGTGGAAGCTTCTGAGGAAAAGTCTCCTACAGAGAAATCATGGGTTAGGAAACCAAGGCCTTTGTCCATGGACCTGACAGCTAAATTTGAACTTAAAGACCTTTCTACGAGCAAGAAGACTTGCTCATCCCATGAGAGCAAGGAGAGCATATCAGTAACTTCTTTTACTGACGTGGGCAGCCATGGTCAGTCTGAAACGGGGCCAAAAACTGAAGAAATGGAATTTGATAAAGGCAGCTCTTCAAAAACAACTTTGAAATGCAGTAGTCAGGAGATTGGCATCCTAAATAAAGGAAAACACACGTGGGAAGCAAAGCAGAAATCCGAAAGTGAGCAAACTGAGACAAAACCAAGCATAGTGACTAATTTGCATAGTTCTGAGAGAGCCTTTGAAAGCGCTGGTGAAAGCAGAACAAACAGGGAAGGGAAGAGGTTGGATCAAAAGGAAACGTGTGTGTTTCTCAGTGCTGAAAGCCCTGCAGCTTCCTCAGAGAAGGAAAACAGCATCGTAAGAGGAAGTGTTAAAAAACACATCAGTTTGTTCACGTCAGAAAATCCCAGTACCTCTGTAGATACAGAGACTCCCCCATCGGCTGCTGAGAGGGAAAACAAGTGCGTGAACATCCAGCAGAGAATCAAAGAACTGACAACAGAAAGCACTGATGCTAAGCCAGGAAATCTTCGCAGACCGCTTCAATCGCGACCGCTTTCTGCAGACCTGACAAAGATGTAGGTTTCAGAAACGTTCTGCTTAATTCTCTTGACTTCATTGAGTTCCATAATTCAAGGTCAGCCTGGACCAGGCTCAGAGCAGCCTGATCTGGATGTCCTCATGCATTGCAGGCAGTGGGACCAGATGGCCTTTGAGGGTCCCTTCCAGCACTGGGATGGAAATATGGAAGATAAATATAACTGAGGCATGAGAATTTTAATAATGTTTTTTTTTTTTTTTTTTTTTTTACCATTTTGCATTATCACGCATCTTAAAAATCTTATGGTATACAATAAGCTACATTGCTTCCTGAAAAATTGTTAGTCCTTTGGTCTAGATGCAGTAAAACCACTGAATACCATTAGTTGTGACACGAAATAGCAGTGTTTCCTCTCTAAGAAATACTTTCTGGGTGATTTCTTTTTGATGTGAGATGATGAATCATCGGTCTGCTTTGGTAGAAAGTGTAAATGTTAACTAATTGGATGTGAAAGAACTGAATGGAGCCTTTTGTCTTAGGTTTTCGAGTCCAACATCATCAACCAGCGAAGTGAAGCCAGAGAAAGCTGCTGAAGTTAGGAACGGCTCTGGGAGCGAAACGCAAGAACATCAAAAAGTAAGAAGATGGCATCAGGCAGTGTAGCCTCCAGTTAGGCTTGCCTTTGGAGTGCAGAGAGCCCTATGCTCTGCAGCCCATGCATCTTTCCCAATCAATGACTTTAAAGTGGGCATAAGGAGTATTAAGAATGGCATAATCCTAATAGGTTTACTTGTGTAAGTCTATCTTTAGACACTGGATGGGGATGCGCTGCTGAAGGATGGGAGGATGGTGTTGAGCTTTTACAAAGTTAATGTGCATGCTGTTAAAGGCATGCAGTGGTATAAAGTGAAACATACTGTGTACTACTTCAATGGAACTTTTAGTGTATGTGGACGACAGCTGTTGTGGTTCCATGTAGCAATTAGCCTTCATTTTCTGTAAGGATTGCATGAACGTACCAAATTTCCACATCTGAGTCACAGTTCCTTATTATATGCTGTGTGTTTATCAGTCTCCTAAATAATGTTTAGTTTAGCAGTTTTGACCACTGAATACTGTACAGATAGCGCAGTGCTATAAAAGCTGTTTGACTGCCCTCGTTTCTAAGGAACATTTTGGCATTTCAAAACTACTTCTCTGCTGACACTTCATAGCACTGGAGATCTAATGTTGTTTTGAGGATATTTCTTGTGAGCTCTTATGGCCGTGTGTTTTTTTTCTTATGTAGGTTAAGACAGGAGTGTGTGTGATAGAGAAACTCACAGCTTGATTAAAGCATCTCCATAGATTAATTTCCTTTAAAAGGAGATAAATTCGCTTTAAAAGGAAAATCTTCCATTAATGGAAGCACTGTTTTCAGAATTAGACAATAATGTAGGATTAAAAACATTCCCTTGATCAGTGGGTTTTTTTTTTTTTAAACCCTTAAGTCAGTTCCTAATGTTACAATTTTTAACTTGAAAAATGATGAACCCTTGTAGGACGAGGCAGCGAGGCAGTGAATATTAAGCTATGGGGTAATTCAGACTGGTGCCATGCGTTGCTGCTTAGATTACTGGTGTCTCAGTGGATTTTGTGTTTGGAGAAGAGGGATGTGGTTTAACTTGCCTAGGCTGTGTAGTGAAAGTGAGTAAATGTTTTATTTAAAGGTGTGTAACAGTCATAACTGTTGTGGTTTTTTTTTTTGTTCCAGAGCAAGGAGATGACCATGCTTGCTCACAGCGGAGATCCCACCGAGGTGCAAACTGCTGGGAACCCTTGGAAATCCCGGCAGGTTTTAAAACTAACCAACAGAACAGATCAGACAGAGACAAAGGGAAGCTTCCCTGGAGACAGCCAACGCTTTTCTCAGCAAAGTGAAAATTCCGTCTCGTTCACAAGCAGCTTTGAAAAAAGATTAAAACCAACCAATGTGACAGAAAAAACCTGCATTAAAACTGTCCGAGCCACCATGTTTGACCATAATGTTCAGAGGCACAATGTTGCTGACGATCTTCCTGGAACTGCTTTGCCACTGAAAATGAGTGGTGAGCTCGAAGCAAAGCCTGACATGGTGACTTTGGGTCATACCAGGCGTTCGTGGGTGGGAGAAGCTTTTGCAGGCAAGTCTGCTTCTAGGGATCCTAATGATTTCTTCTCCAGTGAATGCACTTTATCTGAACGAAAAAAAGACTTGGATAAAACTGAAAATGATCCAGTATTAATAGCTGAAAAAATACCTTACTCTACAAACAAAAGTAAATGCTCTGGAATAAGTGAGAAAACAAGCAAGCTACATGCTGAAATGAAAACGGACAGGAGTGAAGACTCTTCCACTGATGAAACAGGAAGGTCTAATCTGGTGAAATGCTCTTCTGAGAAAAGGAGTTTAAGACAAGGAGGAATAGACTATGAATTTGGACCCAGCTTTGGTCACGAAGTTATCTCAACCAGTGTGAAAAAACAGCAGGTCCATTCGTCTTCGGTGCTTCTGAGTGGGCAATTATGTAAATCTTCCAGTAGCCTCCATCCTGATGTGAAAGAGGAATCTAGAGCTTTTGCTGTGAGGAGGAGTCTAGACTCAAACTGCAAAGACCAGGACTTTGGTTTACGTAGTGCAGCTCCTGAAAACAGAGAAAAAATCAGAGCAATAGATCCAGAAGAAAAGGTCAGGAGAACTAAAAGTAGCATTTCTGATTTAAAGACTTCTGAAAGGTGGAGAAGGAAAACCTTGCCTCATGATTCTGTCAAGGCAGAAGAAATCAGCTGGCTCACGCCTGAAAATACAAAAAGGCTGAGTTGGGCAGATTCACTGCAATTGGAAGAAGGTTCTCTTAAAAAGAGAAATATCAAAGAGCGGATGGAGGGAAGTGAGGCAAACCAAACTGCTCCTGGCAGTTCTGATGAGCACTTGAAAAATCAGAGTTCTGCCTTTGAACCAAAGGCAACGTATTTTGCAGTGACTTATCAAATTCCCAGTATCAAAAAAGAGAAAAGCTTTGTTGGTACTTCTAGTACAAGCGTAAGTAGTAAAATTTCTAGCTCGAGTGAGGGAGGAACAATTAATCTGGGTCCTGATTTTTCTGGTAGGTCCAAACAAGATAAAAGCCTGATGAGTACGGATTGTAGAGAAGAGTCACGAGAAGTGTACGTTAAAAAGGATTGGGTAAAAGGGGAGGACAAAGATAATGCTTCTTCCAAAAACATTGCATCCGGTAGTTTTCACGTATTTGGGAAAGATAACCAGAAGCATTATGAAAAAGGTCTGGATCAATCTAAAGAGAAAGTTATAGATGTTGATGCTTTTCTGTTAAAACAGGAACGGGAAAATATGGCTCAAAGTGATCTCAAAAGTAGCAGAGGAAAGCTCTCCTCTTACCACGAACCCCGATCCTCCCTGCACTTTGCACAGCTGCACAAAGGTGGTGAAGTAGTCACGCAGAAGAGCAGTGAAAGCAGCTATGGTGCATCTGGAAGGAAGGCTGAGGATGGTTACAGGCCCCAGGTTCTTGATATTGATGCCCTTATGGCAGAATATAAAGAAGAATCGGTGAAGGGTGGTAGTATTCAAGACAAGGTCTCTGAGGAGCATAGTTTATTTGGTAGGAACAAATCAAAGAGCAAAAGGAATGTGTCAGACAGGGTGACTTCTTCCTATACCTGGAAAGAGTGGAAGGGATCGGATCACCATGCTGTTAGTAACAAACAGGGTGAGCGTGTGGAGGAGTACCACAGGCCAGAGAAATTGGTTCCAACTGAAAAGAGCAGAGAGAAATTGGATTCCCATGGCCCCGAGTCTGATAAACAGAAGTCCAAAGACAGAAAGTTAAACTCCCCTCCCTGGGAAAATCCCAGCTGCTTGTTTCCAGATAAGTTTGCCAATTCTCCTGTGGAGTTCACTGCAAAGAAAACATTCATCATTGATGATGATGATCAAGACCTGAATTTAACTTCCAGGAACCAAAGTTCACAAGTTGTGATTGACAGGGTACAGCCTGTACATGCAGTTGGTATGGACCAAAAATTGGAAGTTAATTTTGCTTCCAGGCTGTCCATAAAGGCCAATGATGGGCTATTACAGAAGAAGGTGGTCACAAAAGAACAGTTCTCAGAGGTGACTCTGGAAGGTGACTGGAGCAAAAACGTAGCGAGGAGCTCTGTAACAAAGGACAGAGATGATGTGAGTAAGGTGACCTGTGCCAATGACTCTTCCAACGTGAAAAGTAAGACAAAAGATTGGAAGAGCTATACATCTGGCTTAGCAAGTGCACCCCCAGATCTGAGACGCTCCTATTCAGAGAAGAGCCGCCCAGGAAAAGATGGTCTAGCACTCATGCAAGAAGTGAGAGGAAGAAAGGACCTGTACCTCTCCAGGCAGAGCTTCCCACCAGAGGGTGTGGATAATGGGTGGAAAACCAAGGTCTCATCTCAGTCGGAATCTTTCTTCCACGAGGATAAGAAGGTATTGCCAAATAGTACTTAACTGCTTCCTGTAACTGGAAATGAAAGCCAGGAAAAGATTTTGTTATGTCTCAGTAGGGCTTTTGGGTGTTAAGTGTGACACGCACACACTTTTCAATAGATGTCGTTTCCTTTCGGTGTATTTTCTCATGGGATCTGTGTTGTACCAGACGTTGTGTTTCAAGTGCATAAATATTAATTCTCTTTACAGAGGAATCTCTGAAAGTTGTGCATGTGTTGTTAATGCTTTGAACACTAGGGGGTTACATTGCTGACTCTGCAACTTTGTTTTTGTACGTATCAGGTTATTGAATTCCCCTCATTTATCTCTGAAACTTCAGTGCTGACATGGATGTTGGTGAAATGCAGGTGGTTCCCTGATGCAGGTGTCAGGTTAATGCATGAATGCACAGCCAGTTGGGTGTTGATGGGTACAATCTTTTTCCATTTTGTAGTTTCAAAGGGCGTTTTGTATGCCTATATATGTATTCTTAGTGATGCCTATGCCATTCTTTTAACAGGCTCCTAGGAAAGAGTGGACCAAGCAGAGTTCAGAAAAAACAGATGGAAGAGAATTTTCCTTTGTTTCTACACAGAGAAGGAGTCGCAGCTTTTTTTATAAAGACAGAAGGACGGAGAGCATAACGGTATGTTGTTTTGGAGGAGGTTCTTGGGTTAGGGGAGAGATGAAGGAGATGCAGCCTGGCTTGTTTCATTCAGAGCTGTATTCCCTGATTTTCAAATACTTGTGAAGGAGAGTATGTGCCTTCTTAGCAGGAGGAGCAGATGTTCTTCCTATGGAGTTTAACTAGTAGGGAATGCTTTCACCACACTGGTCTATGCCAGGTCTCCTAGCATAGCACATTAACTGTACAGCTTGTTTATGTTTCTATCTAAACAAAGATTTTTCATCCTGAACTCTTAAGGCGTGGGACTAGGTCATTATGCTGCTTGTTTTTCTCAGCTTAGATAATGAAAATTGGTTATTGCGGTCTCTTCTGGAAAACCGTGTGGACAAATAGAACTGGCTCACAGTCTGAAAAATTATGAGTTTAATTTTCTTTCTGTAGGCAATAGGCAGACAACTAATTACATGAATAATCACAGCTTACTTTTCTCAGCAGTCTGATTTTTCTCTTAGTGGGTTGGTTGTTGGGTGACGTTCTCCTGGCTTGCAGGAGGACCTCCTGTGTCAGCCCACACGTACACTTGATTTTAGGAAACAGTTAACATCCTATCTCCTGAAACGCAGAGCAAAGATCTGAATCTTTCCAAAATTGCAAAATAAATGAAACATCAGTGTGTTCTGTGAAAAATCAAGGATTTAAATAGCGTATCAACAACACAGAACTCTGATTTTGTGGGAGGTGGTGATGCTCCCAATGAAATCCTTCCTTACTGGATGGACTGGCTCTGATTCATTGCAAGTGCTGTGCTTTTTTTGTTTGGTTTTTTTTTTAACCTTGTGCATAAACCCAGTTTTGGCACAGTAGAACAATCCTGTGGTGACTTCAGAGTGCCCTCTTTTATAATTCTATATGCACTATTTGTATATAGAATATATATATGTGTGTGTAAATATATATACATATATATATATAGAATATTTGTACTTAGAAAATCTGACTGTTCTGCATCTTCTCAAAATCATTCTATTTTTGTAGAGAAGATGACAAGAATGTCACCATTCTTCCTTGTGCCAAGGTCAAGTCTCATCCCTTCTCTTGGACTGCTAGCACACTCGTGTGGCGATGGGATGCATTGCTCTCTTCAGAGCCTCTTTTTGTAATTGCTCACAATGCTGTTGTTGCTGCAGCTGAGGAGAGGAAGTGCTGGCAGGCTTATGTTGTGTGCTACTGAAGAAAAAGAAAATCCAACACAATGACTTTTGACAGTCTGTATTGGCTTTGTAAACAAGTTTCTCAACAAAAGCTTTGGAAACAAACTCGTACTGTTATGATTCCAGCCTTAAAACTTCATGGGAGGTACAGAAGGCTGTTACCCCATTCTTGGCATGGGATTCAGATTGACTAACCACGAGTGGGAAGTCTGGATTGCTTATAGACTTGGTGGTTATCATCCAGTCCTTCAGAGTTACTGTATGCAACCTGTTTGTAGTGCAAATATGCAAAGATAGCTGTTGGCAGTGTAGAAAAAACTACTGTCAGAAGTAGCTTTGGGGTAATAGAACTCGCCGTGCCTCCATGTGGCCCAAGCCCCATGTGAATGTCACAGGAGGCTGTGGAGCAGAGCTGTTGCTGGCACTGAGGTCAGTAACGCCTTGTGCTCGTCTGAAAGAAGACAACTTTTGCTGTTTGTATGTTGTAATGCTTCCCTCTGGTGGAGGAATGGAATCCTGGAGTCACTGTGCTGGAAAATCAAGGTTCAGAATCAAGTGGAAGCATTGAGCTTACTTACAGAGTGTTGTCACTAGGTCACGTCCTTTAGTGCCACATCCATGTGCCCCTGTGCAAATCTTTTGGCTTTTCCTGTTTCTTGAGGATTAGAACACAATCATTAAGATTGGAGAAGACCTTTAAGATCACCAAGTCCAACCTATGCCCACTCATAGAATCAGAGTCATTGAGGTTGGAGAATAATCATCCTCCAAGGTCATCCAGTCCAACCATCAGCCCAACCCCTGCATGCTCACTAACCTGTCCCTCAGTGCCACATCTCCATGTTCCTTCAGCACCTCCAGGGATGGTGACCCCAGCATCTCCCTGGGCAACCTGTGCCAATGTCTGACTGCTCTTTGGGAGAATAAAATTTCCCTAATGGAAAATTTATTAGTGGAGGCTTCGGGTCACAACAGTCATCCTTTTTATCAACCCAAAACCTTGTGCTACCTGCTTTCCTGCAGCAGAAAAAGCAACACTTTCTCGCTGATTTATTCGTTAGGAATGGACTTGAGACCTTAGTTTCTGCTATAAAATCAGTGCAGGAAGAAATATAAAAATCCCAGCATTTAAAGCCCTACATCATACTTCATCTCTCTCCATTTTCCCCACTGTGAAATCAGTGGTTTGGTCAACATGCTCTCTTAATTAACCTTGATTATAATCTTTTTGCTGCTACTGTTTTTTTTTTTATTTTAACTTGTGACTGAATGTGTTATAAATATTTATAAGTGCTAAGGTACAGTTACTAAAGGTATTCCAACACAGAATCATAGAATGGTTTGAGCTGGATGGCCAAAAGGGCCATCTGGTCCCACTCCCCTGCAATGCATGGGAATGCCCACAGCTTGATGCTGGAGCTGCAGTGTGCTGTGGTGAGCCATGTGAATCATGGAAGACGTTTTCAAGTGGTGTCTTTCACCACTTGTTCCATCTCAGCTGACACAAGTCTCTGATTCTGACGTTGGGTCACAAACCTCAGTGTCTGATTCAGTCATCAGAGCTGATATGAGGTAAAAAGTGTGGAATGTGCCACGTGGGTCAACCCTGGGCAGGAGGATTAAGAAGGAAGGGGCCAAACTCTTGAGCAGGGTGTGTGAATAGGACAAGGGGAGATGGTTTCAAACCAGAAGAGGGAGATTTAGGTTGGATGAAAGGAAGGAGTTGTTTGCACTGAGGGCAGTGAGGCACTGCACAGGGTGCCCAGAGAGGTGGTGCTGCCCCGTCCCTGCACACAGCCACGCTCAGGGGACGGGGCTGTGAGCACTGCTGGAGCTGTGGGTGTCCCTGTGCACTGCAGGCAGTGGGAACAGACGGCCTTTGGGGGTCCTTTCCACCTCAAATGCTTCTATGATGATGAAGTGACAACCTGGGTTGCAGCTATGACTTGCAACCAACATATATATGGTTAAAAGCAAAGTGCTTGATACTGGAACTGGGGTTCCAAAGCCTCTGGTTCTTTACTTGATTTGTTGTTTTTTTCATCTTCGTTTTTACTTTGGTGAGACAGTCTGGTATCCATAGTGCAGTGATACATAAACACAGTTATTTGAGGCTGATGCGTGGGTGGGAATGCTTTACCAAAATCATGAGCTGACTTTTAAAACTAACTGCTAGAGAAGGTAAATATTTTATAAACATGCACGGATGAAGGTTAGTGGGACCCATCCCAGCTCCCCAGTGCTCCCCAGTCTGCCCACAGCAGCTCCATTGTGCCCAGCAAAAAGCAAGCTCTCTTGTCTTCTGATGGTGTAAAGCCTCTGATATTACAGCTTCCCTCCTCTCCAGATGGAAGCTAGAAACCAGTCGTGTGCATATTGTTCAGCTAGCCTAAAAACTGAGTCAGTCTGGAATTAAAAGCTACAGGCATGGCTCAGACAAAGCAGAAGCAGCTTGCGGTGCTGTGTCTGCAGTGGTGCTCCCCACCAGGCCCTGACCACCCCAGCTTCCTATTCCAGCAGCCCTAGGGATGACGGGTGCTGGATGGCAGCTTCACTTCTCCAGGCTTTTTCCTTTTTTGGTCATATTGCTTTCTTGGGAGCACTCCAGTCCTATATACATATTTAAAAAAAAAAAAGAAGGACACTTGCTGTGTCTATTTCTTCTTGTCCACAGGAGGTGTTTTTATATTAAAAGCAGCTTTTCTTTCACGTGTGTACTTTTTTTTTCTCTTGTACACGAGAGAACAAATAAGGTCAGCTCGCAATCTAGACCACGGATTAACGAGACGGGCGAACTCGGAGCGGCGAGATGCTCAATCACAAGTGGGGAAGTCACATGGGAGCTCAGCGCTGCCCATAAGTAGCCCCAGCATCTGTTAAAGGCGCAGAGCTCAGCTGGCGATGTGGGTGCAGATAGCATCGCTCGTTAGGCACGCTGCCTTTAAGTGTGTGGGTGTGCTCCTGGCTGCTGCTGGAGGAGGGGAGCGCGGGCAGCCCGGCCCGAAGGAGGATGGTTCGGCGTTAGCTTTGCACTCCAGAAGAATGGAGTATTACTACTGCCCGCGTTTGTTGAAGTTCTTGCAGTATTTGTGGGTAAGTGTCTCCTTCGCTGCCGTCGTGCTGAAGGGCTTGGGTGTTTTCAGCTGTTCTCAGCAGTCACAGGGTGGTTTGTAGGCAGCAGTGATGTTGCTTTGCAGTCCCTTCGTGCTCTCTCTGATCTTGGGATGTATTTGATGCAACAGGTTGTTTTGTCTTTAATGCTGGCTTATAGCGACGAGACTGCGGGCTGCTTAGAGGTGCCTCTGAAAACCCTTTGGCTGAAATTTCTTGTTTATATCTAAGAGTTCTGCACACTGCACGCTTGCATCCTTCCCTGCTTGCTCAGGAGCAACCCTTGGGCTCTGCTTCCCAGAACTTCCCTTCTCCTGCTGCCAGCTGTGTGAGCGAAACAGCCAGCACTAACAGCATTGGAATTGTGTGTTTCCACCATTTCTAACGTGAGTGTTTTGGTAGGTTTCTCCTTCTCAGCGTGCACTTCCTCTTTAAACAGCTCTGAGGCCCCTCTTCAATGACAAGCTCCTTTAAGTGTGCTGCTTTCCCTGCCAGCTGCACAGAGGCTTCTATTTGTCACATAGAGCCACGTTTGAAGGGATAAGATTAATTTCTGTAAGCCTTCATGAATGGACACTAAGTCCAATGTCATGCTTTAATTTCTTTAATTTTTTACAAGCCTTGCTGTGTATGTGCTCTGGTTGGCAGTGAGATGAGATTCTCTGCTGTAAAATCCTTGGGAAACTGTAATATTGTAAAACATGGAACTCTTTGGACACTTCAGAGCAGGTTTGCTGTGTATGTGGTCTTTTAGAGACCTGGAAATATTCCACAAGCGTTACTGTATAGCCTCTCACACTGCTGCAAGAGACTGTTGGAGAATAAGTGTGATATTCATAGAATTATATAAACTTATTGATATAAATATTAAGAAGTTTTAAGGGAAGAGCACAGCAGTCACTTTATTTTTGTGCGTGTGTTGGCGTTATGTCTGAAGGCTGCTAAGGAGATGATTATCAGTTCTTTCTGTTTCAGGAGTAACCGGAGATGTCAGGGTTAGTTGTCAAGCTCTGCATTATTTAATCCATCTTGGGCAGCTAAGATATTCATTAGGTAGACCTGGAGAAGAATACAACTCTTAATTAAAAAACATTATCATGAAAATGCACTTTTAAAGCCACTGCTGGGAGTCATACATCTCTTCTGCCATGTATGTTGCTTTCTTGCACTGTTGTGTTGGACATCATTGGACTCTCTCAGTGCCAACCACTGGCTAACTACGTGCTGTTGCCTCTCCTAGCCTTTAAATAGGGCACTTACTGTTGTGACGTGTAGGAAAGGTTTCTAAATAACATCTTGCTGGTGGGTTTTTTTTTGAGCACAAAATGTCTGTGGTCAGCCTGAGCACATGGGAAGCAGTCAGTGGTCACCAAGACGTCAGCACGGTGCTCAGTTTCTGAGAAGCAGTCTGTGCTGGGGGCAGAATGCCTTGTTGGGTAGCAGTGTTTGGTTTATTAATTCAATGAGAGCTGTGATAACGAGGAGAAAAGCAGGCTTATCAAACCTGGACCATTTACACTGTTGCTGAGGCTTGCTGCAGCAGTCTGAGATATTGCAGCTCTTCCCTTTAGGTTTGTGTCCCCTTTATGTGATGCATAACGTCGAAGCAGGGTGCTGAGAAGCCAAGATCCTGGGGAGGAGCGAACGTTGAGTTTCTTGGTGGCAGCAGATGGAGTAACAGAAGCTTCTGAGAACTATTCCTTCAACTGTACCCGCTAGGTGAAAGTAAATAAAGGAGGAGAGAAGCTAAGAGTGTTGATGGAGCCTCGCAGATGGCTACATAAGGCTTCATGAATCTTTGGAATGGCAGTTCAGGAATGCAGAGGCTCCTGGCTGGTGATGTAAGAGTCTGGTTTGGTCAGATGAAGCGATGCCTCTTGGAGCAGAGGAGGAACAGGACTTCCTCACAGCACACTGCCATGGTCTGTACCTCAGCAGCTGAAGTGCAGAGGCTGAGTCATAGGTCTCAGTATTCACCACATCGTCATTTCCTTCTCTGTTCTGTCATATACCTTCTTCCTAGCACCGATCTGTTCATCATCTTTAATTGGCTGTTTATTGTAATCATGTATTCATATGCCAGTCATTCGGTGACCCGAGCTATATTGATCATAGTTGAGTGTTTTCCAGGGTACATGGTGTATTCACCCTCCTTTTTACAGCTGGTGAGGAGTTGTGCTGCAGCTGATACAAGATATCTTTGGATCTGACTTGCCCAGGAAGCCCTTGCAGTGCTGCTCAGTGGTCTGATGGCCAGTGCTGCTAGTGGAGTGCCCTCAGGTGGTTCTGTTCCTGTCCATAACCACCTCAGTTATCAGCAATTCTTGCTCCACCCCGGGGTTTTTTGCAGAATGTTGCAACATCGTGATGCAATCTCTTTTTAATGTAGCTGTAGGAGCACATTGATAAACAATTAATCAGGTGCATTAGAATCAGGTAATCTAAGCCAGCTTTGCAAACAGAGGGCAAGCTCCTTGCAGTGGGGGCAGAGCTGGAAAGAGAGGAAAACTCTGGATGGGCTCCAGAAGAGATGGGTTCCTGTTCTGAGCAGCAGCTCTGCTGGGTGCTCAGTGGGAGCCTGGCTCAGCCCTGCACAGGGCTCTGGGGCCTCCAGTTGTGCTGCTGCTGGGGTGTCTGAGGCAATAAGCAGCCAAAATCAGGGGGCTCGATGGAGAGCTGTGTGAACATCGGTCATTCTGGATGGACAAAGCTGGGAGCAGCTGCTGGAGAGCACCATGCTGCTGTGATAACTGAGGGGTTGGCCTCTTCTGGATATCCTATGTAGGAAGAGGTAGTTACATCCCAGCATCTCATACAATGTGTATTTTGTTAATTTCAACTAGGGGTGGCAGGAAAAGACGTCTGGGGCAGGGGAGTGGTGGAAGGTGCTGAAAACTTGATAAAATACAGAGATGCTGCAAGGATGGCCATGGCTCCACTGTAAAACAAGAAGTTCACTTTTATTCTGCCTGTGGGGCACCAGTGTTCCTTTTACCTCATTTTCTTGTAATGGGAAGGGGTGATATCAAATAAGCTTACGGTACATTCATAGAATCACAGACTCATAGAATGGTTCGAGTTGGAAAGGACCCCCAAAGGCCGTCTGTTCCCACTGCCTGCAGTGCACAGGGACACCCACAGCTCCAGCAGTGCTCACAGCCCCATCCCCTGAGCGCGGCTGTGTGCAGGGATGGGGCAGCACCACCTCTCTGGGCACCCTGTGCAGTGCCTCACTGCCCTCGGTGACAAAACTTCTTCCTTATATCCTTCTCAAATCTCCTCTCTTTGAGTTTGAAACAGTTTTCCCTTGTCCTATCACAGCAGACCCCACTCAAGAGTCTGTCCCCTTCTTTCCTACTTTGGGTACTGATTCAGACACTTCAGTTAGTGAAGATGATGTCTGATTAACCTGCAGGATGATGAGCTTTAAAAATATCCTAGCTGTGTGGTCAAAATGTGGGTTAGAAGAACGCTGTGTTTCTTCCTGTTCAGCATACCTTGTTCCTCTATTTCTAACTGAGGACAATTTTTCAGCTCTAGTTCTAGAGATCGCTAAAACCCTGCTGGGATTATTGCTAGTCATTGAATAGTAATTACAAAATTGCAAGCCATTTGGGTTATTGAAGCTAGAAATCAAGATCCAAAGATTGTTTTGACAAGGTCTCAGCTGCTTTGCCCTTGCAGAGCAGCTTGCTGCTTCCCCGGTGTGCTGGAGCTCGCTGCCACTGTGTGTCACTGCAGCTGCATCCCATCTCACACTGGGGAGACGCACAGCATCCTCGTCTGTCTGCTATGATAGCAAAGGGATTAAGTTCAATTTACCATGAAATGCTTTGAGGAAGTAACGCGCTCTTGGTTCACGTCTGGGAGGGCTGAGCCACGCTGGGCTGGGAGCAGTGGGACAGGCTGCTGACGGGGGGCTGTGCCACAGCTGGATGTACATCCCAGGGGTAACGGGGTAACCTCAGTGCCAACACGTTGCTGTAAAGTTGGTTTGACTCAATTCCTGCTTTCCCATGCTGTTGTCCACGCCGCTACCGCTGGGCAACGGCCAAGTTCCCACTATTGTTTCTGTTCTTTCAGCAGTTGCAACTTGTTAATACGGCAGCGCGTGTTTACTGTACTGAAAGGAAATGGCATTTAGGAGAGAGCAGCTTGAGCACGGTGAAAGTAGCCCTTTGTGGGGGACTTTCCTCGAGTTGCACGAGGATCGCGTGCTGCTGTGCTCTTAAAAATTAACTTCAGGTTAATCTTAAACACGAACGCGGGTCAGGAAAATGTAGTATTTGGTTTGGTGATTCATGGCTGGGGATGGTGAGCGCACGCTGCGTGACAGAGGCAGTGTGGGTTATTTGCTCACTGCATACCTGGCAAGTCCTGGTCGCCGAGTTGGGGGTTGCAGGTGTCAGATGTGAGTGGGTGTCCAACGGCATTTGATTTGCAGTGCAGCAGTGCTGAGCAGGAGTGCAGCAGATGTGGCTGAGAAGCAGAAGGAATTGCAGAGCCCTGGGCCTGGTGGGGAAACGGTGCCTTCATCTCCATTGTGTTCGTAGAGGGCCCCACCTGGGCAGGGAACCCAATCCTGTTGGACAGAGCCCTGCAACCCAAAGCACGAGAGTGCTTTCCCTTTGAGCGTTTTCTGAATTCCCAAAGTCAGATTTATACCCTCAGTAGCTCTAGTAGGTTCTCATCTTCCACGAGAAAGAAAAAATTATGCCAAATTTCTCTAGTCGGACAGCAATGAAAGCTTCTGCCAGGCAAAGAAGGAAGATGCTTTGGGTGTCTCTTGGTTTTGTAAGGCCAATTCTCATTTGCATGTAAAAGTGGCCAACTGGTAGGATCTAACTGGTGTGCAGTGTTCGGTGCGTGCTGGAGGTACAGTAATATTTATTAACAATCACAGAATGGCTGAGGTTGGGGGGAGGCTCAAAGATCACCCAGCCCCAACCCCTGCTGAGGGCTGGCTGCTCCCCACCAGCTCCAGCTGCCCAGTGCACATCCATGGCCTTGGGCACCTTCAGAGATGGGGCAACAGAAACCTTTCGTAACAGTAGGGTTTTTTTTATTGGTATAAATGGGGGAAACCAACCCAACAACCATTATTTATCCATGTTTTGCTTGGCTTGATCCTTCTGACATAGGTAAATGTAAAGAAAATGTTGTCAGTACTTTCCAGAAGAGCTGTGCTGTAGGAGTTTCCTGTTTCTGCTTTGTTTTTCAGCCTTTCCTCCTCAGCTGAGATAGAAGGGAAGTGCTGAATGATTGTGGACATGAGCCTTCAAACATCATCATGTATTTTTAGCACATTCCCTAAGCTTTAGCACTGATAGCTTTGTTTCACGCTGAAACAATTCAAGGTCCAACAGCAGTGCATGGTCAGGATGTTTAGCTGCGCCTTGCTTGGTGGGGGACAGAAAGGATTGATGTCCTCAGAAACATTTGGCACTGCTAGCATTACAGTTGTTACTGAAAATCATATTTAAACCTAACAGTAGTACAGAGAATGTTATTATTGGCCTAATGCACCTTTATATCATCTGACTGCAATTCATTAAATTGTTCCATGTATAGATTGCTGTTTAAGCACCTACTTCAGTATGGCTTCTCTTAAAGGAGAGCAGAAGGTACAGAGCTTTGTCTTGCCGAGCTGATAGCGCTCTGGTTTCTTTTGTTATGAAGTCGTTGAGTGTTGCCTGTGCTCTACAGAAACAGTCAGGTGCTTTCCCTGAGCAGCTGGGACTTGAAACAATGGGCCAAAGTCCTGAAGTGCACGAGGAAGGGCGGTGGTCGCAGGAGGGGAATGCAGAATGGAGCTCAGCACAGCACACAGCATGTGCAGGGAGCTCAGGGCTGGAGGCTGGATCACACTGTTTAAGGACTAAAGACTGGAAGGTATCAGAAGTGATAGGTTTTGCTGCTGCTCTCCCCCCTCATCCTGCACAGCTGTGAACTCTGGGGGCTTTTAAATAGCCAAACGTTGGAAAGAACGGGCTGAGAATCCGATTTATCTCCTTGTAGTTGGATATGTGTATGAAGGAAATGGCTTCAACATCAGGTTCTGATGCCTTTGTCATTAACAATCATTCCGAAAAAGCATAAATTAAAACTGCACATGAACTTAAATTACGCTGTTTCAGATTGAAACAAATATAAGGCAGGAAACTGAATATTGCGTCAAGCTTTGAGCACCTGATGGAGCTGTGGGTGTCCCTTTGCATTGCAGGCAGTGGGACCAGATGGCCTTTGGGGGATTCTTTCCAACTCAAAGCTTTCTATGATTATATTCAATGTAAATATTAACAAAGTACCTGTTGTTTCAGCTTACGCAAGAGTTTTCACTGCTAATAGACACTGTCCAAAGTCCTCATGCTAAAATACTCCTTTCAATCAATACTTATTTTTTTCTTCTCGACCAGAGGCTGCTGGTGGCTGTTGCAGCAAGTAGAGCAGTGTAGGCATCTACGTGAATTGTGCTGGTTGGCAAAATAGAGAGTTTGGGTGCAAAAATAAGGAAATTATTCAAAAGCCATTTTGTAGTGTCTTATGAACCCAAGGAGTATCATAGAATCATGAAGGTTGGAAAATAGCTCTAAAATCACCCAGTCCAACCATCCACCTACTGCCAATGCTGCTTACTAACCATGTCCCAAAGTTCTGTATCCACCATTTCCTTAAACACCTCCAGGGAAGGTGACCTTGGCAGACCCCATCGTTAGCATGGGAACTCATAAAACACGGTGTAGAGGTCAGCCATGAAGCTTTTAATGGGGAAAAATAATAAGTGGAGTAAGTGTTCCAGTCTTTGCTGGGTCTATTGTAGCGTGTTTTTAGGATGCTTCTTCCACGGCATTGATATGGAGGTGCATATCAGTGAGGCAATGCTCCTCCAAAACTCCCTTCTTCCATACCTTGCTCATTTTTCTGGGTGGTCCAGGGGCAGCTGAGCTCAGCCCCATCTGTTGGCCTCGGCCAGCTTGGGTGCTGAGCTCAGGAGCCTGTGCTTTGGGTGGGATGCAGGATCTCCATCGCTTAACAGAGACAGAATAATGTGTTAAATATCTTTTTTCTGTTACTTTAAAGACATAAGAAGAGCCCTGCTCTAAGGTCACCCGATCGGGGAGATCTCCTTCCATTTCTGTGCAAAACCAGCTCGGTAGCTCTTCAGAGGAAGGGCTATGTAAGGAAGAACGGGTTTTTCTGTTGGCTGGATTCCTTTGCAGCACGGAGGGTTTCTATTTGACTGCTAATTTGAGAATGTTCAAAACAAATGTAAGGTGTTCTGGGGTAAGAAACGGGGTATGGTGTGCTCCGTGAGGAGTTCCAGGCTGAGAGTTCAGCTCTTTAAAGGGAAGAAACTCCATTTCCTCCAAGCTCATAGGCATGGTTCCAGGCAGCACTCCTGATACAGTGAAACCCTAAACTGGCACCATTTCATGCCATATTGCTTAGAAATTATTCATTCTGTTAAATCTGCTACCCCACAAAGGGTTATGGGAGAGGGGAGAATGATGCAATGCATCGAAACAAAAAGAAGCCCTGATCACAACGAGCAGCTCTGGGCAAAGTATTGCCCCCCAGCACCTCTGGGCCAGGCAAATCTCCATGGCCGGCGCGCTGCAGGTCGTGGTGTCACCGTGCCCGTGTGACACGTGGGACGTGGCTGAGCCCGGGTTAATCGTTGACAGGCGCTGATTTGGATCTCAGTGTTGCTTGGTGAATGGCGTAAGGAAGGGGCTGCGCATCCTCATCCCTACCCACGCCTTGCGGGAGCTTGGCCTGGCCCCCAGCCCCTCCGTGCCCGCCTGGCTGCAGGCAGAGAGATGCTGTTCCGCGTCGCCATGGCAACGCTGCCTGCACAGGGCCCAGCCCAGCTCCTTCCCGTTGCTGCGGCTGTGTCACCCCGCGCATTGTTCCAGGCAGGCCGCCCTGCTCGGGAGCAGCTCGCAGGAGCCGGGCGGGCGGCCAAGAGCTGGCAGCAGCCAGCGGTGCTCCGGAGCGCTGAGCCTGGGGAGTGCAGAGCTCCGCGCCGGTCAGCACGCTGCCCCGCAGCTCGCGTGCACGCACGGCCTCAGGTCTGTGAGTGGGGCTGGCTGCGGCCATGGCACTGTGGGCAGCGGGCGGTGGGAGCTGCTGACACCGTGCCCAGAGCCCCTGGAATGGGGAGCAGCCCGGCGGCCGCATGGATGAAAGCGAAGGGACGCTCCGTGCTGTGCTGAAGTGCTGCCCTGCCGGGAGGATGCTGCCCTTCTGATACTGGCTGCAGCGTGCAAAGTTGGCTTCCGAAAGGAGATGCTTATCCAGCTCCGGAATGAGAAAGTAAGACTGGATTTCCAGGACTGAGACCTTCATTTCTCTCTCTAACATGGCTGAACGAAGCGTTATTTTGAGCAAACGTGATTGTAAGTAGGAAAACCTTTTATTTTTTTTTTTTTCCTACTTGACAAATGTCCGTCTCCAGCCTCCCGTCTCCATTTAAACACAGAAGCACGCCGGCAGCGCTAGCCTAGTGCTATTTACGTGCACAGGAAATATTGTACAAGCGGAATCCTTCTTGCAGAATCCGATCAGGGCTGCCACGGAGAATTATATTCCTGAATATCCATCTGGGGAAAAAAAAAAAAAAAAAAAAAAAACAACATAAAAATGGATTACCTGGGAGACAAGCTGACCGTGGCCCAAACTCACATGACCCAGTGGATGGGCACGGTGCGTCGATCCCTGCAGGAAGCGCTCAACCTGGTGACGGCGGCGGTGGCCCACGAGCGGGCTGCCGGCCCCCGAGCCCCCCTGAAGCGGACCTCCTCCTTCAGGCACTTCGCCTCCCGCAGCCGGGAGTCCTTCCGGCGCTTCTCGGTGCGCAGCCAGCAGCGCTTCTCCTCGCTGAGGAAGAGGCAGAGCAGCGCGGAGCCGCCCGACCTTGTAAGCCCTGCGCCGTGGGAGGCTGTGGGGGTGGACGACCCGCGTGCAATTTCAGCTTTGTGTGGTGTTTTTTGGTCTGCTTTTGGGTTAGGAATGATCCGCAGCGGTGACAGGTAAAGATGTCTGCTCCCGGCTGGCTGGAGCACGGATGGAAATCTTTGCCAGGGGTTTGGCAGTGAGGGAAGTGTGTTGGTGTCACAAGTCGGCGTGACTCTGCGCGCCCCTCTATTTGCAGTGCCTGAAGTTGCACTTGGAAAGAGCTGAGTGCCCTGCAGTCAGTGGGGAGCAGTGGTTATCCACAGCTGTTTTTTCTTAGCACCGTTGCTACTTTGTCACGGGATAGAAGCTGAGAGACCCAGGTGAATGGGGAGGGCTCCAGTTTCTGTTTACTCACTGTAAGGTGCACAGACGTGAGAAGCCCCAAGGTGAGGGCAGCGAGGCCCTGGCAGTGCTGCCCAGAGCTGTGGTGCCCATCCCTGGAGGTGCCCGAGGCCATGGATGGGCCCTGGGCAGCCTGAGCTGGGGGCAGCCAGCACACGGCAGGGCTGGGGGATCTCTGAGCTCCCCTCCAACCTCAGCCATTCTGTGACATGGGCTCAGGGAGGGCTGTTCATCAGTGATCCAAAGCAAAGCCACATTCCTGGGGCAGGTGTGGCATCAGGCAATGGGGCCGTTTCCAGCATTGCTTTTATCAGCTCTGCTGCTTTTTTGGCCCAGCTTTCTGCTAATCTCCTTTTTGGCTGCACTGGGATATTGTCAGGTGAGCACAAAAGAACGAGGAGGAAAATATTTGGTAACCATTGTTACACTGTTAGCATGGTGACATTTGTATTGAGGTTGATACATTGGATTTGTTAGAACCACCCGAACGCAAAACTTGTTTAAACAAGTGAAATGGATGGGACTGCAAAATGGGAATGGAGAACCTGCAGAGGGCAACTGTGCTTCTTGCTCTGCAGAGCAGGGAGCCCTGGGGCGTGGGGTCACCTTTCCAGCAAACTTGCTGAAGGCAGCAGCGGAGCTGCCATTCTTTTGGCACATGCTTAGCTTTGTGCATGCATTTAGCTCAGCTTATGAGCAGCTCCTGTGCTCCAACTTAAGGTCACTCAGCCCTTGTGTAAGTGGGGAGTTGGTGCTGTTGTGCTCTCCAATGTGCCACTGCAGTGGGATTGGAACTGGGTGATGTTTGAGGTCCCCTCCAACTCAAACCATTCTGTGATTCTAAGTTCTTAAATGAGGGCAAGCTGGCAAGTAGGCTCCTTATTTAGTAATATGTCATATCTTTGGTGGTCGCTCCTGCAAGCTTTGTATCTGGGAAAGGGCTTGTGGATAAATCACCACCATCCTTCTGGGCTGTACAGGAGGCTCTTGGGCACTGACAGAACTGTCAGCATTGGAAAGGACTTGATGCAGTTGGTTATTTCCTTGCTGGAGGTCATAAAAGTTGAACACTTCAGAAGCGTAGGGGTTACATCTTTGATGTGCTGTCATATAAAACCTGTGGTTAATACCCTCAGTTCCTCAGGTATGCCTTTATGCTGCTGTAAAAGTATGGCCATTTGTTTCTTTTGGCTTCTGGAGAGCACTCATCTGCACCAAACACTTTGGTTTTACCCCAGGTCCTGTGCCCTGAGTATCCTTCAGCAAAAGAACCAAATGCATGCTGGCATTCTTATTCTCAGCTCTACTGTTTTGCTACAAACCTATTTGGCCCCAGTATTCCCTGGAAACCCAACAAATCGTTCTCAAAAATACTCTGTGTCCTGTCCATTTATCGTTCAGTTTGCAGACAGCTATTGTGGCAGTGAGAAGGAAGTTGTAGCAAGTGGGCTTTCAGAAAGGAGTGTTTGTGTAGCTTGGAGCTAGGGGGAGGAGGAGAGCTGTTCTGTTTAATTAACGAAGATACGAGGGCCAGCACGAGGAGACAGCTCATGCTTTTTCATTCTTAATAACTTCTCTTTGGTTTAATGGGCCATGAATGTGGCTGGCAGTGCAAATGAGGGCCATGCAATCACAGCCATGGGTGCTGAGCTGAGTGCCTCTGTTGTTCCCGACTTGTTTTGACAGTAATAATCACTTCAGCTCAGCTCTCTGATGTTCCTCAGGCTTGTTGCAAGGAGATGATGCAAGCAGCTTCTAGACTGTATGGAATTTTTGTTTAAACGAGCGGTGCACCATTTCCAGATATTCATTTGTTGGCAGGAAATCCCACTGCTCTGTGTGCATCTTAAATCCTAGACTTCAAACTGGGGAGCCCTCTTTCCCAGGATTGTTTGTTTGAGATTTAAAATTGCGTCTTGCTTGGAAAAGCCTTAACTGTGCAGCAGAGCTGTGAGGTACAGCATTCCAAGTGGGAGGTGATGATTTCAAGCATGCAGCTTGTCAAAGAAAAAGCAAATAGATTCACTTCCTACCATAACAGCATCAAATCAGTGTGCTCTGGCTCGTCCCTTGCAGCGCTGGAGCCTTGTGCAGAGACCACGTGGTGGGTGCGTGCTGAGTTCACAGTGAGTCCCAGCAGCTCCGTTTTCAGGGTACAGAGCATGACAAACTCCAAACCGCCTTTGGAATCCTCAGTGGAAGGAGTGGATGGATTGCAGTCGTGCAAAAGCTGTGGCTAGAAATCATTGCACATGGTCACAGGGTTCCTTGCAAAGCTGTGGATGGAGCCATGGGAAGCTGGGACTGCCCTGTGCAGGGATGCAAAGACTCTGAGATGGATTCATCCCATTACTTCTGTCCATACTCCAGTGTTTCTTTGAGGATTATTCATTGCTCAGCAGTGTTTGGGGCTGAGGAGGGCAGCCCTGCGTATCCATGCATGCGGGTGGAGTTGGACTCCTTCAGCTTCTTGGAGTGAAAGCTGCAGTTCCTGGAATTGCTATCTATGGCCACAGGGCTGGGTGGGGCGGGCACAGCGGGTGCTGCTCCGTGGGACCCATTGCCCCACGGCACCGAGCCTGGTCCCAGCCATGAGCTTCTCCCTGTGGGCAGCACTCATCCGCCGGATAGTAAGTAGCCCTGGCATCCCTGTGCCTGCACTGCTGCTCTGGTGCTTAGGAAGTGAAAATATCCAGGTTGCAGAATTGTAGAATGGCTTAAGTTGCACGGGAGCTTAGAGATCACCCAGTCCCAACCTCCTGCTTTGGCTTGGGTGCCAACCACCAGCTCACGCTGCCCAGGGCTCCATCCCATCCCCTCAATCCTATCCCATCCAATGTTGCATAGTTTCTAAGGCCAACCAGTGCTTTATTTTGTTTTCTTTTAATGCATTTTTATTTTATCAGTGTGTGTGTATGTATGTATAAATATACACACAAAAAACCTTTCGAGAGGCTGGCAAAACTTTTCAGTGAGTTTTGTGCTAGTAGAGTGGATGGTCAAAACTCCATTCCTTTGTGCAGTTACCTACTCAGATTCATTCTTCCAGTAGATTTTAGCTTCTCCTTTTTGCACGTCAAGCTGCAGGGTGTCATTTTGGCTGTCTGATGTCTCAGTCTCTTTAGCAAACAAAGATTATTTTTGAAGCTGTCTGTGCAGATTGTACCTCGTGAGATCTCTGTCAACTGGTGCTCCTCGTGTGCCAACTCTTTATTTCACAGCAGCACAGAAGAGTTCTTCACGTAAATATACGCATTCATTCTCAGTTATGGTAAATTTTTGCACTGGCAGGAACAATATTGTGTGCACATCATTTTCAGGAACTGGAAATTGCAGGAATAATCAATCCTGGATTATTGCCAAAGCAGCTTAATTCCAAGAGAGTCCTGAAAGAGCTTTAATCATAACTGCCTGCTTTTAGATGAAGTAGAGCGAGTTGTGAGTCAGTGTCCAACTCTGCTGTTCTATTCCATCCGAAAATTACGTTGTGTTTATCATGGCTACTGTTGTTGGAATGATTAAATTGATCAAATCGTGGGGAATTACTGCATTTGAGTACTGGATGGAGAGTGGTGTTTGACTGGGGACACCTTCTGTGTGTGCTTTCTGTGACAGTAAGTAAGGAAATTCTTCACTTGGGTTTATGCTGTGTGTGAAGAAGAGACCAGAGCCCTTTTTTTTTATTGCCTTTTCCTTTTGAAATGCCTCTTTTTATGGATGATGCTCAGTTTCTTGAGGACCTTTTAGTGTCTGGCTCTGGTTGTGCACGCTTTGACCTTTTGAGCTTGTTCTGTTCCGAGGGATAAAACAAAGAAAGAATGGGCCATTTGCACAACTTCATCACGTTAATAATTATCTCACATGAAAAACAAACCAACCCTGTCCAGCACAGGTCTGCTCTGCTGGGCTGTTTGTTCTGCTGTGTTTGTGTGAGTGAATGGCATAGGGCACTGCGAGCTGTGTGATGGACTGGGCTGGTGGCAGACCCAAAGAACATCACTTGTACATCCAGAACTGCTCCGTTATGTTCCCTATGCTGTCATGTTTTAAAGCTTTTGGTGCTGTTTCCATTCATGCTCTTTGTCAGGAGCGCTAAGCTGTTCCAAGGGAAGTGGTAGTGCCAGCAGAAGCAAATGTATCTGTATGATCTAATTTGGAATCACTCCTGTCTAAAAGCATTTCAGCCATGAACCAATACACGTGTAGAGCTCTCAGAGAGCCTTCAGTTGAGCAGCACGGTTGTGTCTGAATGTCTTTCCTGCTGCTGCTGGGATGGTGCTATTATCTGGGTTGTGCATGTTTTCTCCTTACAACCACCATTTTAGTGATAGCACAGTGTTTTTTATAAACAGTGGGCAATGTGTGCCCTGAGGGCTCGTGTCTGTTAGAGGAGTGTTGGTTCTGCCCCAGCACAGGGCCTGCGAGGAGAGTTTGTAGGAACCCAGCCACGTGCCCGTGCCAAGGGAGAGGCAATGCTGTGTGGTTTCTAAGAGCAACAAGGCAATTTTTTCTGCCATACATCTGACTGCCAGGGGAAGCACCTTGCTGCAGGCTAACGTGGGGATGGATGGAAAAGTGGAGGAGTTCAGCTTACATCTGTCCATCCATGGGCACATGGAGAAGTGGAGGTTAAGGATTACACCCAATGAGCTGTGAGACGTGGGGACATCTGAAAGATGGAAAGCAAGGAAGCTGTTTTGTGTAACTCCCCAAATGGGCGCCTTGAGTTTTGCAGGCTGAGAATTGTCTGGCAAAGGTGCTTTTTAATATTGGAACAAATAGCTGAGCCTTTTATTGCCTTATTTCACTTGGTGTTAAAATAGACCACTTTGTCAGCAGCAAATAGCTGCGACAGGACTAGAAAATGGCAATTGCTGATGGTACGCTTGGGGGAATAAGGAAAAAAAAGATGCAGGCATTTGCTCCCAAAGATGCAAGCATTGTAGAACTTCTTGAGTAGCTACTGTCTGTGTTGCTTAGCTATCCTGAATCATCAGTCTCAAGGCAGCATTCTTCAGATTCACAGAAGTAATGGCAGAAGAAACCACACAGCTGTGTTTGTGTGCAGGGCAATGGGTGCACTGTGTTTGGGTAACTCTACCTTCAGTGCTCATCTCCATGCAGATGCAAAGCAAAAGGTACAGCAGTGCTATGTTCTGGTGCAAGGGAACATTGGTCTGCTGCAAATTAAAGGTGCCAGCAGCAGCAGCTGGCCCACTTCTGTCCCCAAAAGGGAATGATCCTCAGATGCACTGATTCCCTTTTTATTTCATGGATTTCCTGCCTTCATCAAATAATTCCTTGAGGTATGAAAGGTCAAAGTAGAACGCAGTGAAGGAAAGCAACCCACCAACACTGCAATCTGCCCTACTTTGTGTGCTGTATTTAAACTTTCCAGTAACACCCATCCATTTGCCAAGGGCTTTCTAGTGTCTGGCCTTCTGCTTAGTTATTTATTGATGATTTTTATTTTGAAGGTCTTCCAAAGGAAGTGTTCAAAAATGAAAGTGCTTTTTAAAGCTAGCAAGCTTTAGACATCAGTGGAGCTGACGTTTCCCCTGTGTGCTTGGGGGGCTCTGTGCAGAACTCCTGTTGTTGCATGGGCGAGATAAGAGTTGCTAAAACAAACTAGCTGGTTTCTACCTTTAGAATGGGTTGTTTGGCCAGGAAATTGGTGCTCATGTTGTAGAGAGCTGTGGTTTGGAGCTCACAGCCTTTTTCCACATTTAAGTTGAATCGATTGATTCAAAACCACAGCGGGAAATAAAACCGAAGCCATTCAGCCCAGGGATAAAGGAATGATGGTGGGTTTTATTTGCTCTGTTGCAGGACCAGCTGAAGCAATGCTTCACAAGACAGCCCCCTGAAGCCAAGGACACAGACACGTTGGTGCAGGAGCCCGACAGCCAGTATGGCACCTGGAGCGAGCAGCGGCGCAGCAGGGACAGGTGAGCATCATCCCCTCTGTCCTGTGCACACATTCTGCCTGAGCTGCTTCATGAGAAGCACCCGTCCTTCTGGTTTTTGCTGCAAACACTCAAGTGTGCGTGTCCTCATGCACATGTATGGATTTCTAAAGTTGCATGCTCTTGTTGCAGTGGGTGTGAGGTTTCTTTAGTCTATAGGTGGAGAAATATTTCTCGAGTATTCGCCAGCAGCAATGAGGTTTGGAATTTAAGTTCCAGCCCCCCGGGGAGAAAGCAGTATCACCACTTTTATAGGCAATGACAAAAACCAGCTTTGACTGGAATAGATCTAACAAGTCTGCTGGTGTGTGAAACACAAGCAGAATGGTATTTAGTGGAGCTAAAATGATAGAAGATATGGGAAAAGTATATTTTCTCGATTAAATGCATGAAATGGCTTTAACTAAGGTAGGTAGTGTAGTTCTGCATTGCATTTGTTTCTGTAATTGCAATTAGAAATGTATATTTGCATGTTTAGAAAGTGATTATCTACTGTGATATGTGGGTCGAATGGGTAGAGCTGGGGATGGACAGAGGTTCTGCTGTAGCTGTCTGCTTTTTTCCCATCAGGTAGGCAAGGATGTGGTCTGACCGTGGTTAGGCAGGCTGTGCTAGCAGTTCTGAGATTTGGTGGGGGCAACCAGCCTATGGCAGGGATTGGGGGAGCTCAGAGGTTCCTTCCAACTCAACCATGCTGTGATTCCATGATTCTGTGATCTTTAAGGTCTCTTATAACCCAACCATGCTGTGATTCCATGACTCTGATCTTTAAGGCCCCTTCCAACCCAGCCATTCTGTGATCTGCTCTGCTTGAGCCAATGTCTTCTCTGCTCAAGGTAGTGTGGAAATAGTGTTTTTCCTGCTCTTTTTTAATGCTGTATCGTTGAACTCTTACAGCAGATATTCATATCAATTCTACTTCGTGTATTTTACGCTTGAGAACTCTGAGTTATAAATATATATATATAAATATTATCGCTTATGAAGTCAAGGGGAGCTTTCAGCTGACAGAGTGACGTGCCAACATCCAGCTCTTCTGTAAAATGAACTGTGATTTTAGTACCTTGTAGGTGTTTTTGGAAATAAGTTTCTTAACCAAGGTGCTTCTCTGAGCTCCTGAAGAGACAGCTATTTCACACTTGAAGGATTAGAAAAGCAGCAGATAAAATGTCTGGTTTATTAAAGTATTGAACTCTCAATCCTCACATGCTGGAATTTTATTTCCTCTGCAGCAAATGTTTAGTTTTTAATTACAGTGTAACGATGCCTACAGCTCTGCTTGAAGCTTCCACCTTCTGGCATTTTCCAGTACTAGAGCCATGAAGGGGATTATTTTATCCCCCTTAGGAACATTTCATTGATGCATCTGCGTATGAACTCATTTTCTCTGAGAGAGGAAGGGAATTTCAAAATAAACCATGACTACATGGCAACAGGATATACATGGTCCTGCTGCTCAATGAGCTGCTTGGAGGGGGAGGAAGGATCATTGTCACCCAGGGCTGAGTCACTGTGGAGCAGGCATTGGGGCTGCTCTGGGCTCACTGCAAAAAGCTTTTTGGAATGGAGGGACGTGGTTGGACTTAGAGGCAGGAATTGGGTTCCTGATTAGCGTATCTACAAGATAGTGCTATTTTCTCAAGCAATTGAGTGAGCATTTCTAAATTGATGTCATAGAAAATCCTCGGTTACAGATTGAAACAGGCTTCATAAGGAAAAACAATTAACTTTTATGGGAAATGGCTTTTTAGATTGCATGCGAAAGATAGATTTTCATAGAGTGAGTATTTGCAAGTGTTGGTAATGTACTCAAAGCAATATATCTGGGTATATTCATAGAATGTGAAATCTTAATCAAGCAGTAGAAAAAGATACGTAATGCCTCTCCATAATGAGAGCTGAAAGCATATTTTACATTACAGTATTTGACCATTGTTCTGAAGGAAATTTTCCCCCTAATTTGCTATTCAGCTGGAGGAGCCCACTGTGCAGAACTGATGGTGCTGTTTCTCCTCGCTGTGCTGCAGTGTGTGATGGAGCTGTGCAAGGAGAACCCATTGGGGAGGTGATGAGTTAGAAACCACCAAGCAGTGCAGGTTCAGTGAGAGGAGCTGTGTTTCTCTTTGCATTCTCCCATAGATTTTCAGGGTAAGCTCTGCACTGAGTTGCACCAGCTGAAGTGCTGGGCAGGGAAGAGGCTTTGTGGAGGTGTGAGATCAGGGAGGATCCTTTACCACAGCTCTCATACATTTCCATGAGAGGTGTTACGTCTTTGGATTGCCATCTCTTTTTCTCTACATTATTCTGTATTTCAGTGGATATTTAGATCCACTAAAGCTGCGGATAGCAAATACCATTTGAGGTAAAGAATGTGAGACCAAGCCTTCCCCTGGAGCTCATTAGTACCATTCCTTAATTATCTCAGGGCCCACTGCTGGAGGAGGGAAGCGGCATTCACAGCCCACGAACTGGAACGCTCTGTGCAGCATTCCCTGTGCCAGGCTGGAAATTATCTCACGTCCCAGTGGTTGGTGATGGTGGTTGTTCAGCAATGGGCTCCTGAGTGCTTTCCTTCCAGGATTTCCATGGCCTTGGTCCATCTCGCACACTGAGGTCTATTGTTCAAAAAAAGTGTGTTTAGATTCCGGTGTGTTAGGTTACCTCATGACTGTTAATGTGTGATCCAGAATATCCTTGCATGTATTTGTTCACCCTGAAGTCTCATAGATTTCATTTTCTTCATCCACAGCTTTGTGCCTGAATCTCCTTCATCAGAAAATGATGTCATTTCCACGAGGAAGCAACCACCAAACAGCCAGCCATCATCCCTGTCCTCTCAAACAGAGCCCACCTCCCTGGCTGACCGCTGTGACTTCTCCAAAGACCAAAGGAGCACAAGTCTGGACCGTTCGAGCACTGACATAGACTCTACTGATGGGACCGAGTTACCTCCTCCAGGAGATGCCTATCCTGATGGAAAGACCACTGACTTCTCATTCATTGATGTAAGTTATCACGAGGAGAAGACAAGTTCTCCTTCACTGTTAGCTGTACTGCTACCAGCACCAGCCACCACAAAGCATTCCCTTCTGCAGACTTTGCCCTCAGTCTTCTTCTGCCTTTTCTTTATCATAATGAATTTTTCCAGCTAACTTCTCATTTGGAAAAGGTTAAGGGCGAAAGCTATAGCTAAAGATGTTTATTAATAACTTTCTTATTCATCTAGGAGGTAATGCTTTTTTTCAGTGCCATGCTGCTTCACTTGTGGTCTACTTGTTGCTGGTGAGCTGGCATGGAATTTCTATGGATGACAGTCTGTCATCACATTAAATTAAATTACAGCCTCAGCTATACCAGGACTTAGTCTAGTTGTCCTTTTTAGATCCCAGTCTCCCTCTTGGCCATCAGCTGTTACTAGCTAGCAAGGCCTGCATTCGTAAAACACTTCAGGAACCCAAATCCCATTTATTAATTCATTTAGTGAAACTAATTCATGCAGATCAGATGTCCACAGCCAAGAGAGATCAAAGGCCCAGCGTTGCACCCAGTTAGCCACAATGCAGCATCTCCTCATCATCAATTCTCTTTAATATAGCTTTATGTAACAAGAATAATAATCAGGCAAATATATATCATTTAGTTAAACTGTATGGTTTGGTGCAAATAGGGTGGGGAGCCGTTATGCAGGGGGTGACTTTTATTTTCAGTCTGGTTGAAAAGAAGGGGTTTGTTTCTTTTTATAGCAAACCACTATTCTGGACTCCAGTGCACTGAAAAACCGTGTACAGCTCAGCAAGAAGAGACGCCATCGGGCTCCTCTTTCCCACTCGCTGAGAAGAAGCAGAGGACTGGAGTATGAAAACAGATTTTCTTTGACGGAAGAATCGGGTAGTACGTGGATGTTTAAAGATTCCACAGGTATCCCTCAGCTATCTGAAGTAACGAGGTGTAATCAATTTGGTTGCAAGGGCAGGAGTTTCTGAATGTTGGAATGCACCTGGAGTTGCACTGAAGTCTAGCAGTAGCTTCTTCCTGTCACCTCTGAGCCATCCTCTGAATTGAGCCTTCCCCTCCGTTCCTTGGAGCCTGGAGGGAGCTCTGCTGCCTTGAGCTACCCGACTGAAGTGAAGGAGAGCTTCCATCTCCGTTAGTTCTGGCAGCTGGCATAAGACAAGCTTGTTTGTGAAGAAAATAATGAGTTAAGGGGCTGTGGAGCTATTTTGAGTCAGAAGGGACCCCCAAAGGCCATCTGTTCCCACTGCCTGCAGTGCACAGGGACACCCACAGCTCCAGCAGTGCTCACAGCCCTGTCCCCTGAGCGTGGCTGTGTGCAGGGATGGGGCTCCACCACCTCTCTGGGCACCCTGTGCAGTGCCTCACTGCCCTCAGTGTCAAAACATTTTCCTTATATCCTTCTCAAATCTCCCCTCTTTGAGTTTGAAACCATTTCCCCTTGTCCTATCACAGCAGATCCTACTAAAGAGTCCATCCCCTTCTTTCTTACAGCCCCTTTAGATACTGAAGGGCCACTCTCAGGTCTCCATAAAGTGACATTTGTTAACTTAAGAGTACCTTTTGTTCCCTTTTGTCAGCCAGCAAGAAATCTTTCTATTGCTGAGTATTTAGGGTGTTTGTTGCTTTGGTCTCCATTGGAGCACTAAACTCATTACAGTGGTATATTACTATTATTCTTAATACATTTTTGAACAGAAAGCGTTCTAGAATGACTTAGAGGTGGAAAGCTTGCTGAGCATATATATTTTCTTTTAAACAATTGATTAGAAGAGAAGAAACCTATGCAACAAGAGGATTCTGATGAGGAAGAAAAGACACAGCGTTCTGGGAGATTGTCTTTTGTGCAAGCTCAGAGGCTTCCCATATTTCCAGGAATGGACCACTCTGTTCTCAAGGTGAGTAAAGGCAGAATGTGTCAGATCATTTGTTTTTATAAATGTGTGATGTGTCTTACATTGAACAGTCTTACTGCTGTCTTAAAAAGGACCCCTGTTCTTTATTTTCACTTTTTAGGCCCAGCTGCGGAAAAGACACGAATCTGAGAGCCCTGGTGAGCCAAGTTCTGCTCAGCCGTTCAAATCCCCTAAACCACAGCTTGGAACTCCTGGTAGCAGAATACTGCCCTCCAGTGTAGAGAAGGAGGAAAGGTGAGAGACTTCCACAAGAGTCAAAAAGATGCAAGCAGGCTCCAGAGGCTCCAGAGAAAATTGTGTAATTCTTTTTTCGGTTTGTTTCGTTGATGAATTTTCATTATTAAAGAGTGTATCTTTATATCCTAGGTCAGAAGAAAAGTCTCCTCAGTGGCTTAAGGAGCTGAAATCAAAGAAGAGACAGAGCCATTATGAGAATCAGGTTTGATAAAGGTATCTTCTGATGCTGAAAGTGGGGCTTTGCTAAATGAAAGCATGCAAAGACAAGAGAGACATGGAAAATATTTCCTTAACGTATCAGTATAGCAGCTATGTAAGTGTAAATATTAAAGCAGACTGCATTCCTGGACACACATTTATAGTAAAGTGAATCCGTGCTGAGGAAGAGCAGTTTTTGTGATTCATTTACACTCATTCTCTGCAGTTAGTTTTGGTTTGACACCACTCAGCCCATTTGTGCTGCCATTCCCTAGTGATTCTATTGAGCAGCAGCAACGCAGCCAATGGGCTGGATGACCTTAGAGGTCTTTTTCAATCTTTATGATTCCATGATTGTGATTCTATCAAGTGAGACTTGTACACAGTATGAGCTTGCTGATTTTCAGCAGCATTCTGGGCAGCTCTTGGATGTTTAGTGTGTTGAATAGGACAAGACCAAGATGAAACTGCACCAGTAAACAGACATTTGTGGGTCTTTGCTACTGCAGATGCTAAAAAGTGTTTCACTGCTTTTATGGTTGGACCAGATGATCTTAGTGGTCTTTGGTCTTTTCCAACCTATATTCTACGATATTTCTTGACCATGTCATTCATTTTCTTCAACAGTTTGTGCTGTTTTTTTTTTTCCTTTTCAGATAGTGATTCTAGCTAGAAGAAGATAAAGAAGTTTAACAGAAGCCTTAACTCATCTGAACTTAAAATTCACGTCATGTTGCTGCTGTTTGCTTCCTGCCTCAACTGCTATGTGCATGGTGCCTTCCTGTTTTGTGGAGAAAGCTGCTTAATATTCATAGTCAAATACAAAGCTGTATCTTTTTGGATATGGAAGGATGGTCACTTTAGAGCTACCTGGAAGAAGAACCAGTGGTTCATAGCGCTAACTTTCAGAAAGTCTCAAAAGATTGTAATGATTGATGTAGGAGTGCTGTGCACTGGAGAAGTCCCCTCACTGTTGAACAAAGACTTCATTCCTACCTGTATGTTCAGCACCTGATATGTATGACTTATGGTAGATGTGTTGGGTGTGAGGCTGGGCTTTGTGTTTGTTTATGAACATCAGAATTTTAATCAAATTTATCTTTTTTTTTTTGGCTGAAAAAAAAATATACTCAGCTCCTATTGAGAACGAAGTTTGTGGAATGTGAGAGTGGAAGAACAAATGATGTTTACTGCCATACTGAAAAAGGAAACTTGATGATTTTTTTGTACGATGTATTTTTGATTGGCTTATACTTCCGTGTGCTCTGCTGATCCAGCAGATGAATATCATTTTTTTTTTTTTTTTTTAGACGAACAAATTGTTAATTTTGGGTCACTCTTGAAGTGGTGCATTCAGTGTTTTGTCAGCATGTGGGATAATTGCTTCATTGGAATGTCTTTCCTAAAAAAAAAAAAGATCAAGCAATAACGTCAACCAGTTCTCTTTAAAAAGATATATATACATACATACATATATATACATATATATATATATATATAAAAAGAATGTAAATACTGTTTTTTTTATAACAAAAAAAAAAGGAAGACAAGAGGGAGGATGTTCTACTCATATCAGGGTTCCAGTTAACTGTTGAATGTCACTTTAATAGCAGTTTGGATAGTCCCACTTCATGTTTTTATTCGTTAATCTGTAAATACCAGTTTTAAGTTTTATTTTTATGCTGATTGTGTGGGATAGCCTAAACGTGATCTCTGGTCTCAGATGATTTACTTTTCCTTCTTTTGCTAAGGCTGAGGTTCCAATAGCCGTACAGATTGCCTCAGGCTTAACATGGGTGTTACGGATATCGCTGGTATCTCCAATGCATTCGTGTTTTGAATACAGATTCTGGCATATCAGGCAAGATGTCCATTTAGGGCACACTTGATTCTCTCCCCCATTAAGTGCTCTTTTCAGCAAACCCGTAGGAAGGCGGCCCTGAAGGAGCTGTCCGTTGTGCCGGCCCCGCGGGCGGGCGTCCTTCGCTCCTGCAGATGCAGCACCAGCACTGAACTTTTTCTCCTTTTCTCCTTTATGATCCGGCTTCTCAGAAGGCTCCGATTCCGGCGGGGCTCCCACAGCAGTGCATCTGCCCATGCTGCTGTCTGCCGAGCCCGTCGCTGCCAAACCCGTGTGCCAGTGCTCCTCCCGGAGGAGCCCGCCCTGCTCATCGGAAACGACAGCAGCACGTCAGGATGCAGGTCCCATCTGCACGTCTCACCCAGATCTGCTTTCAGTAGCAGCTCCTCGTACTTCATCAGTGTGGCTCTCCAATTAAAACCTTTCCTTGCTGCTGTGCCCCATTGCACACCAGATCTCTTGCCCCCGTTCCATTTTAAGCCTCTTCCAACTCCCAACTCGCCACCTGACCTTCCAGCCCTGAGCCATGGATGTCTGCTCAAATGGAGTCAACCAGAAGAGCTGCCCGTAGCCAATTCTAAACCAATTGCACGTTTTCTTCCCTTCTCATTAGATGGTGGTAGAAAAGGCAAATCTGAGGTCAGCTTTGCGCACACGTCCGTTGGAATTTTTCAGGCAGCGTTCACCAGCTCTGTCCCACTTTAAAAAGGATCTAAAAATCAGGTAAATTCCCCCTGCTTACCAGAATACTTAGGCAGGCTTAATTCTAGGACTCGGCAGGCTGACGGTGTTGCGTTACCACTCGTTGGAGAACTGGCTGTTCCATGGTCTAACAGAGGAAGGCAGAGATTCTTTGCCCACAGTGTTGGCTCCGTGTTTGGGGAACGAATGTGTATGCATTTCCACATCTGCTTGGACAATGCACTGAAACTTACTGTGTTTAGTAGTTCAACCTACTACTGAGAAATGTTTAATGCTTACATGTCTAATTAAAAAGCATCTTTAGAATGTTGTTGAATGGGAAAGTGTCTTTTCTGCTCTATTTCTTTGTATTGTATAAGAATTGAATATACCTACTTCCTTCTCTGCAGGTTCTCACTGTAATAAAAGATCTATTAATATGTTACTATGTGATAAATGATAGAACAGACTGTAATACACTTTATATACACGTTTATTTTCATTCCAAATAACGCTTGTTGAATTCTTCACACTTCTGTTGCCACATGCTGTGTTTGCTGTTCAGGTGAGGTGGGAACGTACCCTTAAAGCAGTGCGTTCATCAGTTCTTTGTTAATTAGAGGAACCTAATTAGTCAGTTGGGCTGTGGTGCGATCCCAGGGCAGCGTCCCATACCCCATCCCGGTCCCATTGGGGGTGACCCAGTCTGTGCCTTGGGAGGGAACCATGGTGTGTGTCCCACTCTGCCCCGACTAAGTACAAGTGTTGGGAAGGAGGAGCAAGTGGTTTTTCTCATTGATTTGGCCTCTTTGATCAGGAGCAAGTCAGCAGTTGTTGCTTTTTCTTCATCCTCGTGAATTACAGAGGGGGGAAATGGTGGACTTCGAGGGAGGATGTGGCTTTGGGGGCGGGAGCAAGGCTGTAATATGGGTTTGGGGATCTGCGTGCCTTCACCATTGCCTCCGTACCATGAGCAGCTCCAAACGGCTGCAATGCTCTGCACGGCGTTTGCTTTGCTCTCAGCCTGAGCCCTGCCCTTTGCTGCTGATGGGAGAGTTTTCCAGAGGTCCTGGCAAGAAGCTCCGTGAACGTGCTGACGCTGATTTCGACGTTAATCTGCGGCACATTTTTAAGGGGCGGCCGGGAGAAATCCCAACGCTGCTCCCATGCAGCGCCGCGCGCCCGCCCTATTGAGATGAAATCTCACGGATGGAATCAAGCGGACGCGGCTGCTGCATCAGCGTCCGAGCAAAGTGCTGCCCTGGGCAGACGCAGCCCATAAATAGCGCGGCCGCAGCTGGGCATCGCCGCAGGACACAACAAGAGAGGTGCGCGGTGCAGCCGGGCTGGGGCGAGGAGCGGTGCTGCGGGGTGTGATTGACCGCAATTAACCGTAATGGCACGCGTGGGGCTTGCTTGGATCCCGCTCCTATTAACCCTGTAGCAGTGGGGAGGGTCAGGTGCCTCACCTGAAGCCGATGCTGCGTTAACGGCCGCGATTTGGGTTTTCCAGGCACGATGACCGAGCAGCAGAGTCCCCCCGAGCAGATGGTGACTGGGGAGGGCGCTGGTGAGCGCGGTGGCAATTATAAGGTATGCGGGGATGGTGGTGACACGCTGCCTGTGCATGTGGTTGGTCACCGTGGTGTCACCAACACCCGAGTGCGACGTGGTGGCAACGTCACCCCTGGGTGCGCCGGTGCCATCAGAGCACCAGCAATGCGTGGCCACCTGCAGCAGCAGCTGTGTCCCGGGGTGTTTGTCACCTCCCTGTGATTTTTCCTCTTGGGCTGCAGTGCGTGCAGCTCCAGGAGATGGAGCACTGCTGCGGCTCTCTGCTCGGGTGGTGATGAACTGCTGTTTGTGGGTTTGGTCTGAGGGCTGTAGGTGTCACCTCTATCCTTTGCCACTCCGTGACCCAGACCGGGGGCTTGCAGCTGGGACCCCCCCCAGGGTGGGGATCTGCCTCAGTGCTGCACACCAGTCCGTGTAAGGCAGTGGGGCTTGAAGTGAAAATACCCAAATATGAGCTCTTAACCAGGGCTGGAGCATGCCTGGGATGTGGTGGGACTGGTGGGAGCCAGCACTGCCATAGATCTACCATCAGAGGAGCACTGTCCCCGGCATGGGGATGTGATGCTAACATCCATGTGGGTCTGGCGGGCTCCGAGACTGAGTGCTCAGCTCAGCTCTGTGCTGGCACAGGATACGCACCCACCCACGGCAGCTGGTGCTGTTTCTGCACCCCCAGATCACCATCTATGAGCTGGAGAACTTCCAGGGCCGCAGGTGTGAGTTGAGCGAGGAGCTCCCCAACGTGGTCGAGAAAGCTCTGGAGAAGGTGGGCTCCATCCAGGTGGAGTCCGGCCCGTAAGTTGGGGGGTGGGACTGGGGTACACCTACCCTGGGCCATGTCCCCCTGTGAGGAGTGGTGGTGATGTGCTGCTCTGCAGGTGGCTGGGCTTTGAGCGGCAGGCCTATGCTGGGGAGCAGTTCGTGCTGGAGAAGGGTGACTACCCGCGTTGGGACTCCTGGTCCAACAGCCACAACAGCGACAGCCTCATGTCCCTCCGCCCCCTCCAGATCGTGAGTAGTGGCAGTGGGGGGCACAGAGGGCTGGAGGGGGTTGTGGGGTTATCCCTAACCCATGTCCCTCTTAGGACAGCCCTGACCACAAGATCCACCTCTTTGAGAACGCTGGCTACACCGGGCGCAAGATGGAGATCGTGGATGACGACGTGCCCAGCCTGTGGGCCCACGGCTTCCAGGACCGCGTGGCCAGCGTCCGGGCCCTGAACGGAACGTAAGGGCGGCAGCAGTGGGACGGGGCAGCTCTCCTGTCCTGGGGACAGCACTTTGTCCCCACGGCCCCACTGAGCGCTGCCTCCATGCGCAGGTGGGTGGGCTATGAGTACCCGGGGTACCGGGGCCGCCAGCACGTCTTTGAGAAGGGCGAGTATCGGCACTGGAACGAGTGGGATGCCAACCAGCCCCTGATGCAGTCGGTGCGCCGTGTGCGGGACCAGCAGTGGCATCAGCGTGGCTGCTTCGAGAACAGCTGAGCGTCGTGCCGGCCCTGCGATGGGCGGTGGTGATGCTACCGCCGGTGCCATCAGTTTGGTGTTCTTTGTGCAAAAACCTCAATAAAGCTCTGAGCTGAGGCTGTGGCGCTGCGTGCTCAGGGTGGGAAGCGGGCGCAGCCGGGGCGCACGGAGCGGGTGCAGTGTTACATAAAGGTTGCGGCCGTCCAAAACCAACAGCCCCAGGGCTGCGGCTCGGGGCGCTTGCCAAAGGTTTGTTCCCTTCTCAAAGCATCTGCCTGGGCCGTGGGAGCGCTGCCCCTGAGCACAGTGGGACCGAGGCTCGAGCACGGCTGGGGATGTGGGCAGCTCACACGCAGTGCAGCACCCAGAGTGGGGCTGACCCATGGCTGCGCTGTGCCCCATGTATAACCCCAGCACCCTGCACAGCCCTCAGCCTCCTGTGCAACCCTCATCCCTGGGACTGCTCCTGCACTGCACACTGCAGCACTGTGCCAACTCTAGAGCTGTTGCTCCCCGGGCTGATCTCCACAACGCTTCCTCTCAGCCCCTTTGGTTGCAAATGTATCCTGTGCCATGTGCCATGCTGTGAGCTCAGTGCCGGTGCAGACGACAGGGATGCCAGGCATGGCATGATGACCTTGGCTGTGGATGTGGCCCCAGTGCCAACCAGGTGCACGGGGCATCTCCTGCACCCTGTCCTGCTGGTCCCGCTGTGTTGGGATGAGGCTGTCCTGGATGGGGCAGGCAGAAGGGCAGAGCCTTGGGGCCAACTGCTGGACCCTGCTGTGAGCCCCGGAATTAGAGGAGGACCCATCCTGACACTTTGTGGGTACTGTGAACAGCTGCATGGGGCATGGAAGCGGTAATGATGTCTGGGACTGGCAGCAGGGATGGGGGATAGGTCACAGCTACCTGAGCACCCCACGTGTGTGGCTGTCTGGGACACATGGGGACATATTAGTGGGCATGGTGGGGGTGGGTTTGGGTTGGACTGGATAAGGTCTTTACCTACTTTTATGATTCTCTGCTTGGTGCTGGGGCACATGCCCCCCACCCTGGGCTGGGGGAACCTCGTGGGGGTTGGTGGTGGCAGCTGGGCACATGGCCATCCTTCACACTGTATGCCTCTGCCCCCAGCACTGGGGATGGAGAAGGATCCTGCTCTGGATCTGTTGGCCAAAAGCCATCCCTCAAGTGAAGCAGTTTCCTGCAGTCACAGCTCCATGTGGCCCCGTGAAGGTGCTTCCTGAGCCCTGTGTTGTACTCAGATTGTGGCACTGACTCTGTGTGCTGCTGTCCTGTGTGCATCAGGGCGAATGCTGGTGGACATACCAGTCCCAGGGTCCTCCCACGATGCTGGGGCAGGAGGAGCTGCAGTGGGGGGCACAGACCCTGCAGAACACCCTGGGAGTGCTGCTCTCCTCTGTGCCAACCCTGTGTGCCACATGGGGTGACAGGGGAGGGGTCTGCTGCTGCGAGGAGCCTCAGAACCATGAGTCCCCAAAGAAAATGGCTTGGTCACAGGTGGGATCCTGCCAGCACCGTGCAGGTGCAGAGCTGCAGGATGCGGCCCAGTGGGGATCCAGTAGTGTCTTTGTCCCCATGTGCTGATGAAACCCATGCTGAGTCACTGCTGGAGGCTCCAAAAAGGGTTGGGGCTACAGGAGGACCCCAGAGCTCACCCCACGTGGCACAGGGCTGGGGGATCCCCTGGCTGGGGATGGGTAACTCAGGTGCTTGCTGCTCGAGCTCTCCGGTTGGCATTGCACGAGGAAAGTGCTGACGGCAGCGGTTCGGGTGCTCGCGGCGGTTTGTCGGGGGATCAATTCCCTGGCTCCAAAACTCCTGAAGCAGGGCTGCCGGGCCTTTGTTCACAAGGGCCGCTCTGGGTCTTGGCATGCGTTCGGCTGATGCATGCAAACTCCAAATCTCCTTGCCAACAAACCCAACAAAGCGGGTGAGGCGAATGTGAAAGCTAATGAAATAACTTCGACTTGGGGTTTCGGGAGACAATGGCCCGGCGGGTCAGCTGACCGAGGTTTTCATTGGGGTTTAATCCAGCATTCTCGCTTTGAATCATGCTCTAGCTATTTGGTAAATAGTCTGGGCATCGTTCTGCTGCGAGGCGGTATAAATTCCACCCCTCGGTCCCAGACCTCCACTGGCTCAGGCGGTACTGGTCTCACTGGTAAGGATTCTCTCTTTTTGTCCTCTCCTTTCTGGGTTTGTTTCCACACTGTCTTGCAGCTCTCACCCGGAGCCACGGACCGGGCAACCCACGGGCAGTGCTGCCCGAAGCTGGGCACTAAGTCACTCATACAATTTTTGACCAGAACCGCCCCACTTGTGGCTGTTTGGTGCACAGGGCCCATCCCAGCTCCGTGCTGGGACCCTCACCCCATGGGGAACGGGGCTTTGACCCCCGAGCAGCACAGTGGGGACACAGTCAGGATGGGGCTCAGCGTGGCTCTGCACTGGGTATGGGGTGTGGATGTGGGCACGGAGCTGGGGCCACAAGCACAGTCTGGCAGCCGCTAATGCTGAGCTTCCCCCTGAAGAAGCAGCACGCCCAGCTGAGCATGGCTTCCGAACACCAGATGCCGGCCTCCAAGCAGCAGCCCGCCAGCTCCAAGGTCAGTCTGTGGGGCCAGGGCACCCCAAATCCCCTCTGGGCATTCCAACTGCAGCTCCAATGCTGGGGTGGCCATGCGGCTGCTCTGCCCTTTGGGGTCCCCTCTGTGACCAAGGCATCCCAGGAACCCAGGATCAGCTCCCAATCCCCTGTCATCCCCACAGATGTGATGCACGCTCTCCTGCCGCCCCACTGAACCATGAAATCAGTGCTGAGCTGGCAGCTCATGGGGATGTGCCCTGTTGGCTGTGCCGTGAGGGTGGGGGCCCTTTGGTCAGTGCTAATTTTGGGGTCTGAGTGGGCCATGCCCTGCTCTCATGTCCCCGTTCTCCTGCAGATTGCGATCTTCGAGCAGGAGAACTTCCAGGGCCGCTGCCATGAGCTCAGTGGTGCCTGCCCCAACCTGAAGGATGCCGGTGTGGACAAAGTGGGCTCCATCCTCGTGCATTCCGGACCGTACGTTGGTGGGGGCGGGGGGTCCTGGGAGGGGGATACCTGTGTTTGCCGTAGATGGAGGCTGCTCCCCCAGCACTGCAGTGCTCATTGTGTTTCATAGCATGGAGAAGAGGGGGCATGGCAGGGGGCTCATCCCAGCCCTCCCTTGAAGCCCACCCTCTGCTCCCTTCCAGCTGGGTGGGCTACGAGCAGGCAAGCTGCAAGGGTGAGCAGTTTGTGTTTGAGAAGGGGGAGTACCCCCGCTGGGACTCCTGGACCAACAGCCGGAGAAGCGACAGCATCACCTCCCTGAGACCCATCAAAGTGGTGAGAGCACCCCGACAGCCACTACCCACCCGCCAGACCAAGGTCTGCAGCCCGATGGCTTCCCCCGCCTTCCCCCGCCCTCCCCAGCCCCACGGGCGGAGGGGCAGCCCTCAGGGACCCCCGGGGGGTGGTTGGGATGGGGAGTGGTGCCCCGAGAGCGGAGGGCGGCTGCTGGGGGGTGTGGCGGGGGACCCCTTGCCTCAGTTTTCCCACAGCTTTGCCCCCTGCCCAGCCCTGGAGCTGGCAGTGCTGATCCCCACCTCCGCTCTCCCCGCTGCAGGACAGTCAGGAGCACAAGATTGTGCTGTATGAGAACCCCAGCTTCACCGGCAAGAAAATTGAGATCATTGACGATGATGTGCCCAGCTTCCATGCGCACGGCTACCAGGAGAAGGTCTCCTCCGTGCGGGTGCAGAGTGGCACGTGAGTACAGGGCAAGGGAATTGGACAATGCGCCCATGTGGCGCTGCGCTGTGGCCATCCTGTGGCCACTGGGTTGTGTAATGGCCATTGGGTCATATTATGGCCATTGGGTTGTGCTGTGGCCACTGGGTTGTTTTGTGGCCATTGGGTCGTGTTGTGGCCGTTGGGTTGGGTTATGGCCATTGGGTTGTGTTGTGGCCATTGGGTTGTGTTGTGGCCATTGGGTTGCGTTGTGGCCACTGGGCCATGCCGTGGCCATTAAGTCATGCCCCGTGCTTGCCCACAGGTGGGTGGGCTATCAGTACCCTGGCTACCGAGGCTACCAGTACCTCTTTGAGAAGGGCGACTACAAAGACAGCTCCGAGTTCGGCGCCCAGCACCCCCAGATCCAGTCGGTGCGGCGCATTCGGGACATGCAGTGGCACCAGCGCGGCGCTTACCACCCCTCCAACTGAAGCCCTTGCACTGCCAGGCACAGGGGGCTGAGCGCTGCCCCCATCTGCCGCTGCCCCCACGGCCTCACCTCCCATCTCCCTCCGTGTGAGTCACACCGCAACCGAATAAAGCTTGGAGTTGCAAAGTCGCTGATCTGGGCCCTTCCTTGGTGGGCACCCAGTGCTCACCTCCCTGCACGTGGGCCGTGGGCATGGAGACGCTCCCATCACCATGGGGTCTGTGCATGGCTATGGGTGGGTGTCCAGCCTGCACAGCTGCTTAATAAAGCAGTTATTAAGCGCTGTTGATGCTTAATATCATTGCTTAATAATAAGCCTCTAATTTAGCATTAACAACACTAAATAACGCTTTATTCATTTGCACTCTGACTTGAGCAAATGCAGCTGCTGAGTGCTGGCTCCAGTGCAGAACTGCTTGGTTCTTGGGAGCAAGAGGTGCAGGATACAAGGGTGGGTGACACCACTGGGTTGAGTGCATCACTTGTACCCAAACGTGGGCACCAATGGGGTCTGTTGGAGGCACAGGCACTGCAGCCACATCCCTGTGCGTGGGGATGCTCCGCTGCTGCTTTGGCACCAATGCAGCCAAATGGGGGCACCGACGGCTGTCAGCCCTACAAGTGGGGCTTTGCACCCCTGTGCCCCACATCACTACCGGCTCTGGCACAGCTCCACACTGTGCAGCATTAATCATCCACCAAATGCCGCTCGGAAATGTCAGCCCCGCTGTGCATCGTGCTTGGCAGCGCCTCGCTGCGTCGCCTCGGCAGAACCGGCTGCCTGCAGATATCTGTGCCAAGGGAAAAACATCAGAACGATCCCAGCCCTGAGCTTTTCTGTTGGGAGAAATGGGGGGTTTGATGAGCGTGGTGATGCCGCCCATGTGCTGCTGCCACCGCCGTGTCCTGGCAGCAGGGTTGGGGCTGTCAGCAGGAAACTGCAGCATCTGGGGGGGGGAAATGGCACTGTGAGAATGGGGTGAGGAGACACAGGGGGTCTCAAGGGAAGGTAACAAAAGCAGGAGGGGAAAATGTGAGTGTGTTGGAGGAGGCAACTCCGTGACCTGACCTGCTGGGGGATTTCCCTTTCACTGCACTCAGATGGGGCCAGGGGTGACTCAGATGTGGCTGAGGTTGGGTTTTCCACTGTCCCCCGCTCTCATGCCCCCCAGGGTGTAAATAGCACTGTTACACACATCCCACAGCCGCATGCTGGACCACAGCGTGCTGTGAGAGCTGCTTTTCTCCAGCCCTGACAGGATGGAGAGTAATGGAAGCCGATGGGTCCAGCAACACGGGGACCTGTCTCCCCCAAAGGTTGTCCCTGGGGCTTTGTGGCCTGAAGAGATGCAGCACCACAGCACAGGCAGGAGCAGGATTGGCCCTGGCTGGGCGCCTTCCTCCATGGGGGTGGGCTGCACCCCGCCTGCTGCAGGGCCCACGTGGGAGGAGATGTGATTTCCTGGCTGAGTGCAACGCGCTGAGCAAGTGCTTCTGTTATTTTGCACTTGCTCCTGTTCTGACTCACCGTTGCTCATCAGTAACCCTGGCCCCATCACCTGCGTCTACCAAAGGAAGGTGCATCCCAGTGTATCTCACTACATCCCATCGCATTCCATTGCATCCCATCTCATTGCATTCCATTGCATCCCATTGCATTCCGTTGCATCCCATCCCATCCCATCCCATCCCATCCCATCCCATCCCATCCCACCATCAGCTGATATAAGCAATAAGTGCTGCCTTTGAAGGGTGATGGCAGTTCCTCTTTGCAGCACCCACCTTTGGCTTCTTCAGGGTTTGCCACCATGGAAACCCCCCCATGGAGCCCAGTGCTCCTCCAGAGCAGTGTTCAAGTATGTGGCTGTGCAGGATGTGCCAGGCAGGACGTGGCACTGCTGCTCACTTTGATTTTTAATTGAACTGTATTGAGAAGCATAAGGTGGCCGCCATCCCACACCGGCCCCACGTGCCATCGGGGCTGTCCCTGATGGTGTCCCCAAGACCTGCTGCTCAGTGGCACTGCTGCTGTGCTGGCGGCCGTGCAGCTCTCCCTGCCTGTGGGTGGTTCTGCTGCCGTGCCAATAGACTGCAGCTAAAGCTGTTCTCCGGGCTGTCAAACTCAGCTTTATTTTTCCTCACCAGGTGAACAGCGAGGCGATGGCAGAGCCTGCACCCACCATCCCTTGGGTGGCCATGTGTGCGTCCTGCTGCTGCTCCATGCAGTGCCCAACGCGGTTTGCTTCCTTTGTGCCCTTTAATTCCCAACAGCAGCGCAAATGGGGAGAAAAAGGAAGACAGGAGAGCTTCACGGCTTCCTGGACTTCCTCGGGCAAATGAACCTCCCTCCCATCCAGCTAAAATGCTAATTAAGAAACATCACATCTTCCAAGGCCAGAAATGGAAACAACCACATGGAGACATAATGGGATTAACATGTATCAGGGGATTAGAGCAGCAGTGGGGATTTGGCGGCTCCTGCCCCGTGCCCTGCAGCAGTGTTTTTCTCAAAGCTCCCTTACAAGACGGCACAGAAACAAATGGTGAATAACACCAAGGGCTGAAGGCGCACAGCGGTGCGGACACACAGCTGGGTACGGTTACATGGTGAGCACAGGTGCCTGGAATGGTCCCAGTTGGCACCGGGAGGTGGGAACGCTGAGCTCAAATTCAGAAGTCTGCATGGGGTTGGGGCTGTGCCTGGGCTCCTCGCTGGGAAAGCACTGCTTGCTGCTTGTCCCAAACCCAGGAGCAGCCCTGCAGCTCCCCGGGCTGCGTTCTGTCTTTGCCTCCAATAGCTTAACCCTAAGGCATCTGTAAGCAGACAGCATCACGGCTGCCCCGGCTGCATGGAGACCACAGCAGCCCGGTGCCAGCACCACTACTTGAGTCCAGCACACAGCAGCTGGAGGTGGGAAACTGCAGTGGGAGCCGCCGCTGCCATTATGCAATGTGGGGCTGTAAAAGCCGCGGCGGGGTCTCGCTTTCAATGTCAACACGAAAGGCAGAGAAACTATTTTCAGTGATGTCAACTCCTGGGCAGTGGAATTGCCAATTAGGGAACATCTGTTCCCCATAGGCCGAGCGGGCTGTGAGCCGCCGCATGGCAACGTAATGGGATTAAAATGTATCACCGGATTATGGTGGTGCTGCAGAGATCAGCTGCTGGGGGAGTTCTTAGAAAATCAGGGGAAAAACGAACAGCATTTTCCCCTGTTTCTCTACATTCCTCTTCAGGATTGTCCTTACTTCATTTGTAAGGCACAAGAGCTGCTCCAAATGGGGACGCACCGTGTGGCCCCGCTGGTGTCAGGTTGGGCTCTGGGTGATGTTGGTGCTGCGGAGCCATGGGCTGTGCTGGGGCTGCTGGGTGTGCTGGGTGCCATAGGCTCACTGGGTGCTGTGGGTGCACTGGGTGCCATGGGTGCCATGGGCTCCTGGGAGCCATAAGCTCATTGGGTGCCCGGGGTGCCATGGGTGCACGGGGCTCACTGGGTGCCACGGGCACACTGGGTGTACTGATTGCACACTTGCAGCAGGACCACAGCAGGGAAAGAAAGGATGGCTGCATCGCATGAGGGGGAGCGTCCGCCTTTGCTCCCTTCGAGATTTCCGGATGATAAGCAATTAAGAGAGAGAGATTTACAGAAGATTAAGTCTGAAGGCAAAGATCATTATCTGCTGAGGCACAGGGCCGTGCAGTAGGGCAAGCAGGGTGCTCTGCGTCCTGCTGCCGTGGTTTACAGGCATGTAGCCCTTCCCTGCTCTACTCAAGCAGAAAGGAGCACATTGCTTTTAGCGTTTAATTGCAATCATTTCCAGGTCTCGTTCGCTCTGAATGCGGTGCGTGGCAATGCCAGCTCGTTTGGAGGGTAACCCAAAGAGCCCTGCAGCAAAGATGCTCTCAGCAGTGCCAGAGTTCAGGAGATGAGAGGTGCTACATCTGTGCTCCCAGCATCAATCCCAACCCCGTGGGCATGGTGACCGCTCTGGAATCACGCTTCCTCAGCTGTGAAATGAAGATAACCTACTGGTGTGCTTTACAAGGGCGCCAGGAGGGCAGGAGAATTGTTTGGCAGATGGGGAAGTTCCTGCAAAGCCTGTGCTGGGCTCGGTGCATCCTGCAGCCATCAGCACTGAGCGCTGGTGGGGTTTGCTGTGGGGTGGGGAGGTGTTGGGGTTTGCAGCACCCACACCAGGCACTCTCTGGGAATGAAGGCTCTGAGATGCTCTGCTCTGGTGCCACCGATGCGGAGCGGTTATCGCTGCCATCTCCTCCCAGACTGGAGAAGGCAGGAATCAGGGTTGCTGAGCACACATTTCTGCCCAAATTACCTCATTTATTCAGAGCATCAGATGCCGCAGTCTTTCATGGCTCCTCGCAAGGCTGGGATCTGGTGGGATGCGGGGCTATTAATAGGAACCAATCTTTCCCCTTCTCCTCCAGGCTACAGACAGAAGGATTCAGACAAGGGCCCCTTTGATGTGGGGGAAGCACAAACAGTGCTGCTCGGGTCCCTCTGCTGCGCCAGTGCTTCCCTGGGGTTTGCCCAAGGAGGGCTCAGAGCCACAGCACCTGGATGGGAACCTCAGGGCATAGCTCTCAACTTTGGCTGAAACAAAGCCAAGCAGCCCAGGAGGGAAAGCAGCAGTGTGACAGCAGCACAGTGCGGCTCTCTGAGCTCCAGTGCTGGAGCGAGCCTCCTTTGTCCCCCAGTTTTGGGATGCAGCAGGGTGAGGGCATCGCCTCCCAGCTGGACAGGGGATGGGGACAGAGGGTGGTGGCAGTGCCATGGACTTGGCTGCTGTTTGCCTTGCTGCTAACGTCGGCATCACGGCTGATTCGGGGACCAGGTGTGGGATATTGGATTCGGGTGAATGATCAGCCAAGGCAGCCAGCGCCAACTTCTGTGCAAACAGACACCGAGCATGAAGAGTCCGGAAAGAGGACTGAGTGGGGAGTGCTTCACGTGGCATTCCCATTATTTCCACGGGGCTTTCTGCAAAGGTTTTCCAGCGTGCTGCCTGGAAAAGCAGGTGGGTTCTCTGTGACCTCCAAGATCAACAAACCCAACCCATCCCCAATGACAGCATCCCTCAGTGCCACATCCCCACATTCCTCAAGCCCCTCCAGGGACGGTAACCCCACCACCTCCTTGGGCATCATATCCCAGCGGCTGACCAATGCTTGGGAGAAGAAATTTTTCCTGGAGGCCAACCAGTCCAAAACAGAAGGGCCCACACTCCATTGGCAGAACAAAGCGGGTGGTGGGATCCTGTTTGCTGTGTGCTCACAGAGGGGCACAGCACATTCAGCCCCATTGCCCATAGAATGGCCAGGGTTGGAAGGGACCTCAAGGATCATGAATCTCCAACCCCACTGCCGCATGCAGGGCCACCAACCTCCTCATTTAATGCTAGACCAGGCTGCCCAGGGCCCCATCCAATCTGGCCTTGAACACTTCCAGGGACGGGGCATCCACGGAGCACAGAGCTGCCCGCAATGCGCTCCAATGCTCGGCGGCTCGCAGCAACGCCGTGTGCCTTCCCCGGCTCTAATCAGATCATTAGCTTTCAGAAAGCTGTAGGAAGGAGGAGTGGCGGCACTTGAAAAGAGCTCAAAACAAGCTGAGTTGGAACCTTCAGACTTGTCATTGACTTTGCCTTTCATTCAGCCAATTATTTGTGACATATTTGAAGAAATTCAGGAGAGAGAGGAACGAAAATCTGCATATGCGCCGGCTGCCACGCAGACAGGGCTGAGCACCGCGCGGGGCTGCACGTGGGGATGGGGACGGGCACGGGGACGGGGACGGAGCCGCAGGGTTCATAGACGCGTGGAATCGCAACGAGGGTTGGAAGAGCCCACTAAGATCACGAGCGCAGCCCAGCAGCGCGTCAGCTCACCCCCCCCCCTCCCCTCTCCCGCTCCGCCGATCCAGGTCCGCGTTTTCGCCGCAGCCCCTCGCACCGCAGCCCCATGGCCGCCGCCGGCAGCCCGGGGCCGAGCGCCCGCGGGAGGCGGCGCGGGGCGGGGGGCGCTGCGGGGCGGCCCGGCTGAGGCGGCTGCGCCGCGGGGGGGTTTCCCGCCCGCCCGGCGCGGCGGCCGCGGGCTGAGGGCCGGCGGAGAGCCCCGGGAGCGGAGATAGAAGGGGTGGGGGGGGGAAAGAGGCAGAGAGAGGGAGGGCGGGGAGCGGCCCCGCCGCGCCGCACGCACGCAGCCGCCGCGCGGCACCGAGGCACGCGGGAGGCGCTCGGCCGAACCCCGCCGCCGCCCCGTCCGTTCCGCCGTTCCCCGCCTCGGGGGCGGCTGCCCCCGGCCGAGCCTCCATCTGCAGCCCGGCGGCGGGAGCGGGAACATGGCGGACCTGGAGGCGGTGCTGGCCGATGTCAGCTACCTGATGGCGATGGAGAAGAGCAAGAGCACGCCGGCGGCCCGGGCCAGCAAGAAGATCACGCTGCCCGAGCCCAGGTACCGCCGGCTAACGGTCCGCAGCGGAGGGCACCGCGCCGGGCGCCGGGGGGGAGGAGGGTGGTGGGGGTGGTGGTGGTGGTGGTGGTGGTGGTGGGGTGGGCAGCGCAGCCCGGCTCCTTTGGGGCGACCGGGGGGGTCGGTGGGAGCGGGGCTGCGGGAGCCCGAGAGCAGCGCCGTGACCCGGAGCTCCCGGCGGAGCGGTGGTCTGACCGTGCCCGGCCGTGGAGCCCGGCAGGGCGCCGTGCCCGCCGTGCCAGCGAGCGGGACGAGCCGGCGGGACGGCAAATCCCGCATAGTGCGTGCCGCAGGAGGGGCGGGCGGCCGTCAGCCCGGCGCTGCCCTTGCAGCCCTCGCCCTGCGCTCCCGCGATGCGGCCGGAGATGAGCGCTTTGCTTCTGCTCGCCGCCTCTGCTGCTCGCCCCGGTGCCGCGTCCGGCAGCGGTTGTCGCGCTCTGGGCTGCGTGCCGTGCCAGCCGCCCGCTGTGCCGAGGGCACGACCTGCCCGCAGGCTGCAGCCCCGGCAGGTGCGCCCGCTCCGTGCCCCGCTCCGTGCCCGGGGTTTGCGTGGCGCGGGGCTCCGGCTGCCGTGCGGGGCTGTGAGCGGCACGGAGGTGATGCAGCCGAACCGCCGCACGCCCCGGGCAGAGTGTGCAAGGACCCGTCTGCAAACCGCGCTGATTATCGAAGGAGATACCGGCAGCTCCGGTGCTCGGAGGAAGGTGGGAAGCGGTTTGCAGCCGTTGCTGGCACGGGAAGCGGCGGCTTGCCTGGGGCCAGGGGGGCTGGCAATGGGCGCTGCTTGGCCCAGAGCAGGGATTTCCTCACGCAGGAGGAAGCGGCGACTGTTGCTCTGGTGTCAGATGTCTTCGTGCTGGTTTCTGGTCGTTTTTTTTGGTGGTGTATTTTTTTTTTTTCCCCCCCCTCAACCTCCTTCGTTGGAACCGCCACGATGCGTTGGGCATACTTAAATACTGTGTGCTACTGGCAGATGGATCCGTGTACAATTATATAATACAAATCAACTGCTTGCATGCAGGTTGGTATAGTAACAGCAAAAACCCACCGCCATGCACAGAAAGTCTGCGTTCCTCTCTGGGTCTGCAGTTGAGCCCTTTCCCCAAGGAGATTTTGGCTTTCTCTGTGTGCAGAGCCGGGCCCTGCAGCACCACAGCCGTGCTGCATAGCCAGGAGCAGGCGATGGCAGGGATGTGCTGCAGCTCCTGCACCGTCTGCTCCAGGAATGCTGCAAAGATCTCCTTGCTCTCTGCAGGTCGTGCTCTTGCTGGAGCCCGGTGCACCTGTTGGAGACCATTTTGTGTCTCTGGGTTAAGTGATGCAAAGCGAAAGGGATGGGTTTGCTGCAATGCCTGTTTGCGAGGCAAGAGCTGTAGGGCAGAGCAGATTCCAAGGCTGCGGGCCAAGGCTCAGCAGCAACCAAGCTGTGAGGGTGAAGTTTGTTGGCTGAGGGGCTGCTGGTTGCTGGGCTCGTGTGGAGCATCCTCAGATTGTTTGTGCGCCTGAACTGTTAAATGTCACAGCTTGGGAAGAACGAGGGCAGAACGTGCCAATGGGACACGTGTGCCTAGGGAAGAGGCTGGGCTGGTGATTTTAAGCACCAAACCCAAACAACCCTCCGTGTGTTCTCTGTCGGCTGCTTTTCCTTCCTTTCAGCATTTCCTCCTTTCATTCCCAGGAGCTGGGAGAGCTGCAGCATCTCTTCATTGCGTGTCCTGAAAGGGCCATCCTGCGGGTGGGTGGGCAGAAGGGCCTGCAGGATTGGGAACTCGGTGGGAAAGAGGGCATGCCCACTGAAATGACAGCCAGAATGAAGCCTTGATATTTAACTCTAGGTTTGGGAGGAGAGGAACCAATGAACTGCACTCAATTTTTAGGGTTTTCATGGGGCTTCTGAAGTCTTTCACTTTTAGATATCAATTTTAGGTTCCCCTTATTTTGGTCACTGGGAGTGGGAGAGAACTGAATTATAGCTCTTCCGATTTGCTGGCCCCTTCTGTTCTGAGATGAAGATTTGCATATTGGGAAGTGCAGACGAGTGGTGCAGGAAATAGGGGCAGGAAATAACAGGTTGGAGCCGGGGTGGGTGCGGGGCTCACTCTTGGTGTATGGGAACAGAACAGAGCAGGCGTCCATCGGGCTTCTCTTCTGCTGCCGTGGTTGTAGAAGTTTCTCATCATCTCTTCTAATTTGCTTGTTCAGTAGTTAGCTCTGTCATGTTAATTCTGAGATTGATTCTTCCAGGTCTCTTTGGTCTCCAGCCTTCCCCTCATTCTGCCCCCCCAGGGGGAAACCAAACCATGTTGCAGACACTTAAAAATCATTCTCTAGCTGTGATGATTCTTCTTGGTTATCCCATCCTTGTTGTATCTCCAGAGGTGTTCCCATGCCACCCCTGGGCTGTGATCAGCCTGCAGTACACTTTTCCTCCTCACCTGGCATTCCAGTGTCAGTGAAGTTCTGGCTGAGCTTCACGGATGCATGGAGGTCGATTTTCCTTTCCCAACTCCATCCTGAGCCATTTGTGATCTCTCCTGTATTACTTTTGCTTTTGCAGTTCTGTTCTCTTGGCATTGTGGCATTCATTCTCTGAATCCTAGCTGTGTCTTTGGCACATCCCTGAATTCTGGCACCTCTTCAAACATCAGCAGCACCCCAGGTTAGAGGGCAGAGCACCTCGCTATCTCTGTGCTGTCAGTCCTGGTTCCTTTGACGTTGTTTCCTCTGGTTTTGTCTAACACCTCCTTCTTAGGTTCTTTCATTTACAATGCTGTCTCTTAAGAAAAATTTCCTGAAAATTGTTTGGTGCCATTTTTGCATTTGTTGCAATTACCCCTCTTGTGCCATCCCTGTGCTCACACCTCGCTCTGTGCTGCTCTGCACCTGTGCTGTGTGCTGGGCCCTGCAGCAGCATGGCACTGAGCAGCTGCCACCAGCACCCCTGTTCTCACTGCGTGCCCCATCCCTGCACACAGCCACGCTCAGGGGACGGGGCCGTGAGCACTGATGTGGGTGTCCCTGTGCACTGCAGGCAGTGGGAACAGACTGCCTTCAGGGGTCCCTTCTGACTCAAACAGCATAAGAGTACTCAGGATCACAGCAGAAGCTCATGGCAAAGCAGAGGTGCTGCTGAAGAGCTTTGCCCAGGCAGAAGGCAGAGCCTTGGAGCAGGGCAGCACTGCTATCTATAGCACACAGAGTTGGGGCTAAGCCTGTTAAGAAATCAGCAACACGTGGGAGGTGCAATGGGTTTTAATCAAAGGGCCTTCCCTTGGGTGCTGATGCTGTAATTAAGCAAAAGGTAAACGAGGGCAACTGGGGAGGAAGAGGTTCAGCTTTCTGCTACCGTGCTCCGTACAGAGGGATGCTTTGGGGGAAGCTCCCATTACTGACCATGCAGCGTGGGTGCCTGGCACTGCAGGGTGGCTGTGGGGAGGTGGAGGGCTGGTGGACCTCCCAGCTGTCCCTCATGCTCTGGGTACCACTGCAGGGTGCTCCAGTGCAGTGCTGGCTGCCAGGGAAGGGCTGAGCACGGTGCTGGGCAACGTCAGGTCATGCGGAAGGGTCTGTGTTAAGCTGCTTATCTATAGGGGGGTAATTATCTATTGGGGGTAATTAACACAATTAGAAAAAAGCCCATCAGAACCTATCAGGTGCAGGTGCATACATAGTTTAATTGAATTAAATGGGCAGAACAGCAGCCCATTGGGTCCCAGCAAGCACTGGGTTAGCAGGACACAGCTCCACATCAAGGGGGTGACTTTTCTCTCTGAGCCTTTCATCTCCTGTTCCTTCTAAAAACCCCAGCCTGGCTCCCCTACATCTTCACATTCTGCTTGTTTTCATATCAGAGCCATTCTGCACCTCTCTGTGTCACTTCTTCATTTCATTACCCCTTTTCCTTTTCATCCAGCCATTGGTTTCTCTGTAAGCATCTCCCTACTTTTCGGGACCTAAGAATAACTGCAAGTCAGAAGCCCACCACGAAGTGCAGAAAATCAATGGAGACAATTTTACACTTCCTTGCTTTGTTTTGCTGCAGGAGGATCTCTGCAGCGTGCCTGGGATGCGTGGCTCTGAGGGATGCTTGTTTGTTTAAAGAGGATTGTTTCTTCCGGAGGAGAAAAAACATGGGAACGTTTCTGCCAGGTTTAACTTGTTTAAGAAGTTCTCAGTAGATCTGTTTTGCAGGCTGAGCTTTCCTTGGCTTGTTTCACTTTTGGTAAACCTTGCATTGCTGAACCCTTCACTCGTATGAAAGAATACGTTGTCTGTAATGACTGTGGGCCATTCTGTCGTTGTCGTAAGGTGTATTTGCTGACCATCGTGGGAGGCCTTTGGGGCAGGTCTATGAGCAGCTGTAGGGCGGGTTTGGGTGGTGCAGAGATTCACTGAGGGCTCTGAAATCACATCCTGTGGCTGTAAATAAGTCAATCACAGCCAGGTGTGGTGCATCCCAGCCGGCGTGGGCTGCACGTTGTTCTCGGTTGCTCAGCTTTTACATTTGCACACTATTAAAAAAAAAAAGTCTAAAGCATAGATACAGAAAAATTAAATAAATAATAAGCACACTGCACTTAATTTTGTATTTGTATTAAAGAAACCCAACACGCTATGATCGACAGATGGCTTAATGGCATTTGGAGTGAGGAGATGTGATGTTGTTCCAATTTCTCCTTCCTGCAGTTTCTCAGTAGCAGCATTCTGGTGGAAGGGCACGTCCTTGACATTACAATTCAGTGCAATTATTCCTGAAAAATTCATGTGCTTAGAAGCTTTTGTCTTAGTTTCAGATTTCAGCAGTGGTAATGCAGACAGTCCTCAAGGAACACGAGGGCAGTGTCTGTGCTGAACTCGCAGCTCCATGCTCTTGCTTTAGGCTTTAAGTTGTAAGCTTTCTCCATTAATATTCATTGCAGATGTGGGTCTGCTTGGGCAGAAAACTAGCGATCACCCCTAGCAATTGTAGGAGCATCAGTTCTCTGCTGCTGAGTGGGTTGGAAGTGGGAACTCAGAATGGAACTCTTCCAGTGGTTTGGAAGGGAGTGTGCTGAGATGGGAAATGGGGTAGAAATGGGTGAAATTGGGATGGAAGACGGCAGAGCCCAGTCCTGCTCCGGGGTTTGGTGTGTTGGTCCATCCTACAGTGTGCAGACAGTGCAGCTTTGGAGTGTGGGATGTGTGGGGATGTGCTGTGCATGGAGAGGGACCAGAGCGTTCCCTTGCACTGAGCACTGCTCCGTTCGTCGGCTGATGGGATGAGGAACTGAATGAGCATGTGCGCTAATTAAGTTAGTACCAATGATTGCTTTGATTTCTCCATTAAAATAATTAAGTCAATTGGATACGGCATTGCTGCCAGGGTTGTTCTAGTAATATTATAGGGTGCTAGGAAGTAAAAGAATCAGAGGCACATATGTTTTCCATGTTATTTCACTGTTGTCCAAAAATGTCTTTTCAGTCTCCTAATGATTTGTTTCCTCTTCCAATTGGGCAAATGACAAATGGGAGATAAGTAGATCAGATTAGATGGGCCAGTGGTCCTTTATGGGCTGGGAATTCACTTTGCCTGCTGGATTGCTGGAATGGCAGTGTGTAAAATGTGCTTCGTGATACCTGAGAACAGAATCACTTGGAGCCTGTAATGAACTCTGAAGAGGGTGCAAATCTGAGAGGAAGCAAAGTGAAGTGGATGGAAGGCGTGCAATGCATCCCTGTGCTCTGCCTGCCTGTCTTTTCTCTGTTTTGCCTTACAGGTGAACATATTAGTGCTTTCAGGTGCATTAAGGTGGGTTTGATGATTATTTTTCAAGCTTTAGTGGGCATCTGTACAATAGACAGCATCCCACCAATCAGAACTTGTATTGATTTACAAGAAAAAGTAGCATGCTTTTATGATAAATGATAAAAAGCTCCTTTAAGACACCATGGTAAGAAGGTCAGCAGTAAGTAGCTTCTTGATGTTGTTCCAATAGGGAGAGTATGCATGTGCACACATAGCATTGCATTGCTCCTCAGCCTTCCATTTCCGAGGCGTGAGATGCTTTCAGAACAACTCCTGCATTATTCAGTAGGATGAAGCCACAGGGATGGAATCCGTGCATCTCTGAAATTAATAGCAGAACTTTTAGGAAGTATCAAAACGAACGCTGCTCGTTTCCCTCTGCTGCAGCTCCTGGTTTCTCCCTGCACCTGCTGTGGCTGTGCTTACAGCTGGCAGGATGCTGCCTGGAAGATGGCATCATGCTGTGTGGCTGCAAGGCGTCCCCAAACCCATCAGAAGATGAGTTTCTTTCGACAGGTTTGGTGACACTGGGGTCATGGGATGCTGCTGTGGGGTCACAGCCAGGGCTGCTCTCCATGCCCTGCTGCTCCTCCAGTGCTCGTTGCAGGACAGGGCTGTAGATGTGCACTCCTCACGCCCTACCCACGTTCTTTTCCATTAAATAGCCCATCATTCATTTTTTTTTTCCCCCTTATTTTTTCAGATGTGTTTTCAGATGAGCGTTGTGCACCTGTACCTTGGTGCTGTGATCTGTGTCCTGTCAGCTCACCTTCCTGCATGCTTGTGGGCAGCCAGAGCTCTGTACTGATGGAAGACCCCTGAACCACAAAGGCTGCTGCTCAGCAGATGCCTTTGATCAGCTCTGAAGGGCTGTGCTGCTGCGGTGAGCTCAGCTCCCAGTGCAGCCTGCAGCCCTGCTGGCCGGGTTGGGCTGACCTGTTCCTTTTCAGCTCATAGACTGGGGACTGCAGGTGGGCACCTTCCTGCCTCGTGGGGATGGGACAGCAGGGAACGGCTCTAAATTAAAAGAGGGGAGATTGAGGTTGGATGTGAGGATGCAATTCCTCACTCAGAGGGCAGTGAGGCCCTGGCAGTGCTGCCCAGAGCTGTGTGCCCATCCCTGGAGGTGCTGAGGCCATGGATGGGCCCTGGGCAGTCTGAGCTGGGGGCAGCCAGCACACGGCAGGGGGATGGAACAGAGGATCTTTAAGGCCCCTTCCAACCAAAGCTACTCTATAGCCTAGGGTTTCTATAATGTGAAGTCTGATTTTCTAATTGTAAGCCTGCCTTTTGATTTCTGCCCTGTGTATTGCCCTGTCAGCTCAGCACACTCGTGGCGTGCGGGCAGCAAGCTGAGCATCCCTGAGTTTTTTCTTGCTTGCTGTTTTCTTCCCTTACGAAGTAAAAAAAAAAAATATACAGACAAAAGGTTTTTCTCCAGCGCTGTCGGATGTGCTTTTGTTTCTGGAGTCTCCCTGGATTTAGCTTTCAGCCGGCTTTTGTTTTGCTTGTTCTGAGTATTGCCATCGAGGTGGGTTGTGCTGTGAACCGAGCTGACCCGCGGGAAGCCACAGCTCCTGTTAGTGCTGGGAGCACATTTGGACAGGGAGAGCCTTTGAGGAACGGCCACTTCTCTGCAAAACGTGGCTTTTAGTGACAGATTGCTGGCCTGCAGGGCAGCTAATGGGTCGGCGTCGGGAGCGGAGGAGCCTTCCTTCCTGCCTGTGGCATGGGCTGGGCTCTGCTGCGGATTGTTCCATCCAGCTGAAGGATGCGTGGGCTCTGCTTTGCTTCTTCCCAACCTGGTAAAGTTTTCACCTCCAGCTTGTGGGTGAGAGTCAGACAGTCGGGCACAGGAGCAGTACAGGCAGCAGGGACAGGAGCAGATCTGTTCATTACAGAGCATTTCCCAGGGCGCTTCACTCACACGTTATGTTTCTCATTCTCTCCTCCTGTTGTCTAGACTCAGATTTATGTGATCTCTCGCAGCGCGCTTGCTATGGCAGAGCAGAGGCTTCTCAGCACCCTTGTTATGAAAAGGGCTCATTCTGTTAGTGCTGGTCTGCTGCTCGCGTGGGAATTGGAGCTGGGACCAGGGCAGGTCAGAGCTGCAGAGATCGTCCTCATGTAGGCAAGGGGCTGAGCAGCCTGGTGCCAAACAAGCCAAGCCATCTGATTTTCCTTCTCCAAGAAGCGTTAGGGTTTGGCTGTGAGAGCCAGCCTGCCCTGCTGCATTTCAGAACTAGTTTGTTCCTTTTCTTTCCCTGACACAGAGTAGTGTGGAGCCTGCATCTTGCAGGGATCAGGTGCTCAGCTGTGCTTTTGAAGAGGTGCGAGAGATTTTTGACAGCCTTATTTAGGGCAAGAATACATCGTGTGGGTTATTTGTGGCTATTTTTATAAAAATACTGAGTGTGCATGAAAATACCAGTTTTAAAATTGGAAACAGAAAAAGAGAAAGTAGGGAATTTTGGCTGAATGCTGCCATGGCAGAGTTGTATCATGGCACAGTACTGCCGTGCTGCATTGATTTTAAAATTTATGTGCTTGTATTGTTGCCCATATGAAATTTTTATAGCATTATATTAAAAAGAATATTGACGTTACTTGACAAATAAAGAAAATCTTTCTTAATGTGGTTTCGATGAGTGGTTGTGACATTATAAATTAGCCAAAGGAGATGTTAAGTGCACCACAGCCAAGCTGGGCTCCTAATGGAGCCAACACTGGCTAATTTTCCAAATGATGTATGGCAATGGCCGTGTGAACGGCCTGATGCTGACTGGATTGACTTGTGCTTTTATTTGCATGGTGCTGGCTAAGTCCCAGCATGAGGCCAAAGAAGCAGCAGTGCCCAGTATGGTGATATGGCTGAGCTGTGGTGTCTGCATTAGCCTTTGCATGGGTGTTTCATTGCAGCGATCCTTTTCTCCAAAGTATGTGAAGAGTTTTGTTAAAAGAAATACCTTCAACTACCTCTTTTTTTTTTTTTTTTCCCTTTAGCATCCGCAGTGTCATGCAGAAATACCTCGAGGAAAGGGGTGAATTAACCTTTGACAAGATCTTCCATCAGAAAATCGGTGAGTCGTTCTGCAATGAAATGCTGTTCTTGTGAACCTTTTCAGGCTGTCTTCTGTGCCACCTCTCTGTATGGGCTGCACAGAATCCATGTGGTGAGTGGCCTGGAGAATGCTGGAGTGTGGACAGGACACTGTGAAACAAAGGCCTTTGGTAGAATGAAATGTGGAAGGGTAGAAGGTGAAGCAAGGCGATCTGTCAGCTTAACTTCATGTTCTGGAAAACTACTGGAAAAGTAATTGAATTACTTGGAAACATGTAGGAGAAAATTGTATTACTTGGTATGGGCTTGTCAACAATATAATGTGTCACATCAGTTTAAGTTGTTTTTTTTTTTTTCTGCAGGATAATAAGCCTTGGTCAGGGAGCAGTTGTACAAAAATACCATGCTTGTCATCCTGTCTGTCTGCTGAGTGTTCCCATAGCAGCACAGGGAAGGGTGCCTGGGTGACACTGGCAGGTGCTGGGGTGAACTGCTGGGAAAAGTGACCTGAGAAGAGCTCCAGTGGCTCATGCAGGGTGGGGATGGATGGATGCATCGAGTGAGCTTGCACAAATGTCAGCACTTGGTTATAAGTGGGAATGCTGGGATGAAGAACCTCAGAGAAAGGCCGTAACCACACTGAGAGCAGGTTACCAAAGAGCTCCATAAACAGGAGGTATGAGCGCCTGTGCTGGAGAATGGCACAGATAGAGGTTGGAAAGCTGCAGATCAGGCAGCATTTTAGCAGAGCTGGGTGTTACAGTGAGCCTCAAGCTGTGACGTCTCAGCTCGATCACACAACTAAATATAACCATGGGATCACAGCCTGTGAGGCACGGCAAGTAATCCTGCTTTGGCAGAGTGCTGCGTCCCGTCCTGGCACCGGGCTGCAGAACCAACGTGGACCTGCTGGGAGGAAGCCAGGAAGGAGCAGAGGCAGCAAACAGACCTTACTTAGCATCTGCTGAGAGCGACCTACAAGGAAGCACTGCAGCAGGGCACGATGCACGCTGTGAGAGAGAGAGAAGTGAGGGTGGGCAGTCTTTAGAAAGAGAGAAAAGTGGTGGCAGGGGTGGTGAGGTCAGTTTGATTTCCAGAGGCTTAACGTGATTAAAATATATAAACGTTGGTTTTTGATATTTAATGGGTGTAAAGCAGTGCAATGGATGTCGTGAGCAGCTTGTGATGTCTTTGTCCTGTGGATTTCAGGAGCAGGTTGCTGCAAGCCTGCAGTGATGGCACAACAGCTCTTGTCTTGCAAAATGGGGACAAAACCATAAGGTGGGCTGGGAAGGAGTGGAGCTCGGTGCATCTCTTCCTGCTTGAAGGAAAGGAGAGAATGTGATGAGCAGGTGCTGGGAGCAAGGTGCTGCTGTGCCCCATTTCCTAATGGTGCTGGTGTCCCGTGGCATTGCATCTATGTGGTACATGCAGGGATACCTCATTTGCTTGTGCTGACATCTTTCAGCATGTGCGGTCTCTGCTGAAGCACTAATGTCTTGCTATAGCCTAGCAGTTGCAAAATAAGTGGAATTTTAAGTAACCTCATAAGTGTTGGCTCAAACTGTTTGTTTCTCATTGTTGGCAATGAAATGAAGAAGTCTTTTTTACAATAAAATAAAAAATGAATTTGAGTGGAACGGCTTGTATGTAATGGATATTTGTATTTATGTAATTGAATACTTTTCATTAACAGTTGATTCCAGAGAATAGAGAAGACTGTTGCAGTTATTCTGATAAGTCACAGCAATTACAGTTAGGTAACTGACCCTGGAAGAAGTGAAAGATTTTATCTCCTTATTTTCCCCACTCTGGTAGCTGCCAGAAGTGAAACTGTGGAGCCTGGGCTGTCGTTAGGGGATTAGCTTTTCCCATTACTGGAGATGCACAGCTTGCAGATGTGCAGAGCTCTCCTCCTCTCTGTGGTGCAGTCCCAGATATGAAGGCCGGCTGTGCCCATGGGGCTGGAGCTTGGAGGTGGCTGCTTTGGAGGGAAGATTTAGGGGGGAAGGAGAAAAGATGGAATAGGACTGTTTTTAACAGAAGACTTTGCACTGCACTTGAAAACGTTGTATTCCTGTACCGTGGTGGCTCATTTAAATTTTATTGCGTTTTCTAGCTTGTTCTTTGCCATTAAATCTGTACTGTTTCCATGCATTAGCGTAATAACTTGTGGTGAAGCGCCTTCAGTTGCAGGCAGGCATTATGCACAGTGCCATAAGATCAGCAGGGTGTGGTAATGGGAAGCTTGATCACCTTGCCCTGGCATTGCTGCTGTGAGGTGTGCGGGCAGCGTGGTTGGGTCAGACCCAGCCTGCAGGGAGCGTTGCTGCTAGACTTGCTGCTTCATGCCTCATCTGAGAGCCTGCTGCTCTAGAATGCTTTCCTTTATGCACTCATTATAAAGCCTCATCCAGCGACCTCCCTTTGCTTTGGCAGGCGATGTAGATGAGGACGTTCTGTTTTGTTTGGTTTTTTTTTTTTCCAGACCACAGTTCTTTCTTACAGCTCCAGTTCCCAGTTTGTTCCGTTTTTCAGTATCCTCTTTTCCAATGGAAAAGGAGCAGAGCGCCGATCGCTCGTCTGCTGTCGCTCTGTGCATGGAGTCACAGCCGGTGATGCTTTCCTGCCGCCAAGCCTTGTGGTGGCACTGGCCTTACCAGCTGCATGTGCTGATGATCTCTGACGGCCGTTTGCAGGAGGGCTCCTCCAGAACGGTCATGAACTCTCTAAGAATTACAGAATGAGTCAGAGGCGAAGTGCTGCCCTGCAGCCCCGCAGCCGACTGCTCCTGCAGAAGCTGCTTCCTCCACAGCAGAAGCTTCTTGGGGAAGTACAGCATGTCTCGGAGCGCAGTACGTAACCACCTTAGCTAATTTTTTTTTCTACCACATCCTGTTTGCTACAACACCAGATTATGGGTTTGCTTTAGAGGGGGGGAGAAAAAAAAAAAAAAGGCATTTATTTATTTATTTATTTATTACCATCCCAATATCTATAATTAACACGTGGAATCCGCTCTGCTTCTTGACTGTGTTAAAATTGTACGTGAAATCCTCCCAGGGCTGTGCTGAGCTGCAGGGCAGGAGTGCTGAAAGGAAACTGCTTGCAGAGGGCAGTTTGGAAATGAGCTGCAATGGGTGTAGCTGGTGGGAGAGTCAGGGTCTGCTGCAGCCGGGCGTGTGACTGCGGGGCATTAAAGACGGAAGTTGGGTCATAGTATTGCTTTAGAAAGGGATTATTGTGGTTATTAAGGTGCATTTGCTTTGACCTTATTTTTTATAGTTTTATTGTTTTGTTCACTGCCTGATTGTGGAATTTTGTGCAGCTTGCGTTTACCTGGTAGGTGAGGAACAGAGCTAAACAGAGGCATGGAACATCATAGAATCATAGAATGACGTGGGTTGAAAAAGACCACAATGCTCATCTGTTTCCAACCCCCTGCTGTGTACAGGGTCACCAACCACCAGACCAGGCTGCCCAGAGCCACATCCAGCCTGGCCTTGAATGCTTCCAGGGATGGGGCATCCGCAGCCTCCTTGGGCAACCTGTTCCAGTGCCTCACCACCCTCTGTGTGAAAAACTTCCTCCTAATACCTAACCTAAACCTCCCCTGTCTCAGTTTAAAACCATTCCCCCTTGTCCTGCATCCTGCAGTTCCAGCTCAGGTTAGGCTCAGCCAGGGGTTCCTGGCCTGGTTTGCAGACTGGTGGGATGTGGGAGTTTGCCTGCAGCCACCTCAGTTCTCACCTACACAGAGCTGGTGGGTTTGGGTCTTGGTGAGAAGTGAGAACCAGATATATTTTAGCAGTTCCAGCAGCTGCTAATACTGCAGTATGAGTGAGTGTAAACTTCCTTTAATTTCTGTTCTATGCTCTCCAACCAGCTAGCTGCAGCTGGAGGTGTCCCAGCCCAGGTGAGCACTGCCATCCACACCAGAGCTGCTTCCTGCACATGCAGCTCCTGCTTGGTGCCCCGTGCATTCAGCCGCTCCCTCCCACTGCTGCAGCTCTCTGTGTCTTTGTGTCTCTTTGCAGCTGAGCATTGAGGCCAGATGAGCATTCGGTCCATTTCAGAGTTCCTTCTGCACAGACCAACCTGCAGCAGCAGGGAGGGGACTTTCTGCAGGGAGAGGGAAGCGCTCTGCTGACCTTCTGCTCTGCGTTTCCTGCAGCTCTCACTGACAGCTCTGTTGAGAAATTATTTAAAAAAAAAAAAAAATAGGGTGAGAACAGCCAAAGCACCGTTTTTTGTTTGTTTGTTTGTTTCTTGGTGCAAGGAATCGTGCTTTCTGTCCCTTGTTTCTCTGGTTAGGGACCCATCGTGTTGCATTACTTCAGAATTTTCGGTGCTGCTGATGAGATGGATCTGGAGTTAAAACGTGTTGAGAAAAACATTCTTGCTCTTCCTCTTTCTGTGGTGCAGTGTGGCAGCTCAGCACACTGCGCTCCCTGAGCTGCCTAAAAATAACAGGCTTGGAGAAGCACCTCCCCGAAGCGTTATTGAAGCTATTGTTTAATTTAAGTGTAAGATCTATGTGTCATTGGCATTTTCGACTAATGAAACAGTCCTCCGAGGAAATAACAATGAAAGCAATAAAGCTTGGTTGGGAGAAGAGAGAGTCGGTGGAGCTTTGGGCTGCTGGATGGGCACGGATGGTGAGGGCAGGGCTGGGCGCATGGAGCAGCACCAGCGATGGGTGGGCACGAGAAGGGGACTTGTGGTTGGAAAATGCTGTGTGCTTGGCAAGGCTTTCTGCAGGAGCAAGGAGGCAGACTGTGTATTCAAGTGGTTTGTTGGTTTTTTTGGGGGGGGAGTTTCCGTTTCTGACCCGGAGAAGACAGCCGCCACGCAGAAGTGGGCACCATCAAAAGGGAGAAGTAAAGCGGCTGAACAAGAGGTGGTGTTTGAAATGCTCTTCTAAGAGGGATCTTCTATTCTTGTGTGACTCCTTCTTCTCAGTTCAAGTGCAGGCTAAAACCTGGATCGTGGATGCTCTGCAGGATTCCCGCATGGGTTTGGTGAGCGCGTGCTTTCCTTGCACAGTGCCTCCAGTGGGTTCAAAACAACGCCAAGAGCAAACCACAAGGAAATGTCAGAAACTGTGTGACTGCAAACTGAAACAGAAACTGCAAGGCACTTTGCACTGAGCTGTTCCCTTACACATTCTCCTCTTGTGTGTGGGGTGTGAGTGCTGGAGGAGAGAAAATGCACGCTCAGAGCCTTCCTGCAAGCTCAGCCTGCTCTGCTGTGCGCATTTTTTCTTGGAGTTAGCCTTGAGTTTGAGGTCTGGTTATCATCTGATAATTGAAGCGTTGCTGGAGGCTACGTCTCTCTTGGCATACGTTTTATTTTGTTGTGAAATAAACATGATACTTGCATGAATTATATTGGAGATCATTGAGAGTGATGCTGATGAAGCTTCCTGCTGGAGATGTGCGTGTTTTGCCTGTAGGCAGTTGTAAGGAGATGTCTGTCTTGTGTGTCAGGGACAGACAGCATCCAAAGTCACTATTAAAAATGCATGCATTTATTATTATTTTTTTCCTTCTGATCATGAATAATTGAGCGTTTCTTTGTTGGGATACAGCCTGATAAGCTCCCATGCCTTTCTTCTTAGAAGTGTTGGAGACGCTCAGTTGTGTGATTTCCCAGAGGAGCTACAGTTTAAATCTGGGCTTTAAAATAGAAGAAATTTATATATATATATATATATATATATATATATATATATATATATATATCATCCTCTGGAACATCACATAATGGATAATGTGTACATGCTGATATATATTAACATTTATATACAGTACAGTTCTTGGAAAATTTGAGTCATGGAGAAAAATAGTCTTCATCTCAGCAATGTAATTATACAGCTTTTGGGTTACTGCGAGCTGGAGACCCAACTCAGAAGTGGAGAAAGAGAACAAGACGGACAACAAATGCAATACGTAGATAGATACAGGTGACAGATTACCAGTTTTCTGAATGAAATTTCACTTGGATGTTTCTAGTTGGAACTGGATGGTCTTTGAGGTCCCCTCCAACTTAAGCCATTCTATGGTTCTGTGTTACAAACACAACCTTGCATGTTGCTCAGCCACTTCCCTACCAAAAATACAGCTTTCTGTGTACATTTTTTCCATCTGCTGTTGTTCACTTAAGCTTTCTTAGCCCGTTTCTGGTGGAACATCTCACTTGTGCTCTGCCACTGCTCCGTGCACAGCCTTTGTTTCCCTCCCTTTGCAGTCAGTCAGAAGCATTGCACTTCTATGGAGGTTTCATCCATGTGTCCTCAAACAATTCACAGACTAATTAAGGCTCAGAACCCTACTGTGAAATAGGTAAATATTAGTTTTCCATGTCTCTAACGTGGCATAATAACAGCGTTAATGGGATTTACCTGTATGGCTCTGCAGCAATAACAAAGCAAGTTGTCTGGCCCTGTCAGTGCTGCTCACTCTTCTCAGTGGGATAACTCATTAGTAACCAGAGAAAAACTCCCATACCAAGGGTACAGTAAGTAGAACATAAATTGCTGAAGCTGTGAAGCCTTCTGGCTTTCAGCAGTAGTCAAAGAGTTGCAGCAGGCACACCAGAGAGCTCTGGCCATCAGTTCCATTACAAATTCATTGCAGGTCGGGGAACAGGCAGAGTTCCTAAGTCCCTAAATGCTGTCTTGATTCCTACAAGCAGTGCTCTGTTAAGGAGGGTGCAGAACAACCTGCAGTGTCTGTGTTGGGAAGGGAGCTGGAGATGGGCAGAGCGGTTTCCGAGTGAGCTGAGATGCTTCTGTCAATAATTTCTTCCATTAGAAGGGGAAGCCAGGAGAGAAGGAGAACCATCTGTTGCCGAATCTTCAGCTCTCAGCAGCTTTTCTCTCTCTGAGTGCACAGGAAGGCTTTGAGATTCACGTGGGAGAGTTCTGTGCCCTGCCACTATCGGGGCGGTTTTGCACCACCTCACCAAGTGCTGTATGCACTGCCTGATGTGCTGCCCGCAGTGTAGCAGCCTTCTGCTGTTGCCGTGAGCAGTTTGGTTCTTCATTTGGTTCATCAGAGTGGTTGAGGTCCCTCATAGGGCATGGGGGGCTGGGAAATGCCCTCCTGCTGTTGTGGCTGCACAGGAGCAGCGCCTGGCCAGGATCAGGGGGTGCAGACTTGCATTGTCAAAGTCATTCTTAATAATCGTTTCACCAAACAGTATTGATCCAGGAGGAAGCTGTCACGTCCTTCCCAGGGACTGAGAGTTCTTGTGACGTAGGGAAAGAGCTGATGAAATGAGTTCCAAACAACAACGGTGACATTTAAAGCTGCTAATACTTGTTAGCTCGCTAATAGCTTGCTGGTAGCTGCTAATGCCACTTACTTGTAAATCTAAGGAACTCCCACCACTTCCACAAGTGGAAAAAGAACAGAACTCAAGCACTCTGTTCTTCGTGGTGAGCTTTAGTGGAGGAATTCAGGCACATTCTTTACAGCTGATTGAGACGAAATGCCTCAGTGCTGTACTGAGTTGTCACGTTAGAAATTGGAATATTTTTACATATCTTTGTATGCGCCCCTTTTCTTGGAAATCCTTATGTTGTTGGCCACCGTTAGCTTAGTGCACGAGCTCTGCCTTGAAAGCTGGTGCTGTCAGAGGTGTGACAGTGTTGGGATGTCCCTGTGCTGTGCTCAGGCAGGACTGAGGCTGTTGGGAAGCATAGAACCACAGAATGATTTGAGTTGGAAGGGACCCTTACAGGTCATCTTGTGCAGCTCCCCTGCAGTGAGCGTGTCTGAAGTAGGGATTTTCTTTAAAGACACTTGAACTGATGCAAAATTTATTTTCGTGTAATGATTTATGGAGGTTATTAAACCAGCTACCTGGCAACTTGCAGACTCATTTGGGCTCGGTTTGCTTCTGTTCTTGGGAAACTGTTCTGCGCTCATCACCAGTGTATGCAAGTGCTGTCTTGTAAAATCTAATTTGTTCTTTTATCCTGCTTTTTATGTGCTGAGTTATGTTTTAATTTGTTATGATCTATTATTTTTAACGAAGGGTGAGCGTACATCAGGCTCTGTTAGAAGAAGTAGGCTAAAAGCAGATAGCTCACAGTGGGTAGGGAAGGCCGGGCTGCCTTTGGGGCTGCGAGGTCTGCACAGCTCTGTGATGCTGAACCCGGCTCCATGCGTGGGTCAGCTCTCCTGGCATTTCAGGTCTCTTTGTGCCTGAATGAGGGAATCATTGCTTGTCTCCATTCTGGAGCTTTTAGGGGGTCTTACTTATCCTATGTTATGGCAACTGAGTGTGTTTACAGTGTGGAGTGAGACTTTGAACCTGGCTGGGTGTTCTGGGACAACGCGGGCTGGTTCGAGGTGCTTACATGGTTTAATCACAGACCCCTGTCCCCGAGTTTTGGTGTCTGAAACCCAGACCTGTGGCTGGGATTGAAACACAAGGTGGTTTCCCAGCAGTTCTGCAGGATGGCTTTGCTGGAGGCGAGGTGGCCGTCCCTCTGCTTACCTTCCTCTGGGTTCTGCTGGGCAAAAGCAGCCAAATAGCAGAGATGGGGAGAGATCTGAGAGAGATTCGGGGGAGAGACCTTTATTTAAGTGCCCACAGTGGGTGTTGTGGAGCTCTGGGGGATGCAGCAAGAGGACCCAACCATCCAACTGCACACAGGTGTCCCCATGGGCTCCGGTCACCTTCAGTTTATTTGCAGTACGTTTAGTAAGGATTTGGAAGCAGCTTGGCATTTTTGTTTTCTATTTTGCTCACTAGAAAGAGTCGACATCAACATGTTGGACCACATTCAGGTCTGCTGTGAATAGAGGCAGCCTCCTTTCAGTCTGTGGCACTGCGAATCCCTGCACCAGGGCTCAGCTGCCTATTTTTAGCTCTGCTGACTTACCTGGCTGCTTCTGTTTGCTTTAATAAGATTTTTATTTACTCCCGTTCAAAGGAAATTTGAATCGGATACTAATAAAGTTCCAGCTCAGGTTCGATAAGTAGTTTTATCCGAGGCTGTTTTATTATGGAGTCCCTCATTAGTTTTATTGTGGTTATTCTGCTCTCCGTATGAATTGAGGACGGGGACGTGGTGTGATGAATGCAGGGCGACCTTTAGACTGTGAGCGTGAGCGCTGTGTTGGTGATGGGGCTCACTGCAAATAATGGCATTTGGCACACTGTGCCGTGCAGGGTCACCCGTAAGAAGGGAGTGAGAAAAAAGCAATGTGCATAGGCTGGGAAGGCATGGCCTGGAGTGAGGTACCCTCTTGTTCTCTCACGTGTCTGCATTATTAATCCCATCCATCACTTGTTCATTACCAGTATCTTTTTCCTTAGCAGCCACTGATCTGGTTGTTGCAGCAATTATATAGTCTAGAAGGAGAAATCTTGAAAGCAAAAAGCTGTCAACATCTTTATTTCATAAATAATTGCTGGTTCCTTTTAGCTGTTACTTAACGCTATCATTTCTTTAATTCCTGCTTTCTGCTCCGGGTCCCACTTGCTAACGGTGCTTATTGTGCTCTGCATCAGCTCTGCCCGAGCTCCTTAGAACTGCTGTCACCACTCCAGCACTGCTCCTGTCAATTAGTTGTGCTATTATCTGAAAGCTGTGCTTCCTGGCTAATAATTTTTCGCTCAATCTCAGAACATCAGTAGGAGAAAAAGAGATCTCCTTTCTGCTGCGGTGGAGCAGTGCGTGTTGCAGGCTGGTGGTGCCTCGTCCTTCTTGTGCTTTGGTCGGAGCATAACTCCTGAAAAGAGACATAAATGGAAACCTTCTTTTGTAGGGAGGTTGGTTCTGGGGGGCAGCGTGTGTTCTGCTGCTGGTGGCCCTGAAAGAACGGCAGTGCTGGGATTGGCATGAGGTGGAATGCAGCATCCCTCGTTAATGAGAAGCGTGTCTCAGAAATGCTTCTTAATGACTGCATAACGTGTACGAGTGCAGTATGTCTTAGCAGACACACATAAATGCTCTGATCAGTGCTTTTTTCAAAGGAAGAGAGAGAGAGATCTATTTTTACGTCGACCCAAGCAGCATTTCTGAACTGGGAAAGAATCCACTTCTTTTCCCTCAAAAGAAAATGGTGGAGAGCTGATAGATTAACGAGCTGTCAAAGTTTCCAACTTCTTTTGGATGTGTGTTTTTTTTTTTTTTCCTTTACCATCGCAATGCAATTCAAGACAAAAGCATCTCGGTGAGAAGCTGTGAGCAGCAGGCTGTCGTTGCTCCTCATCCCCTGCCCATCACACAGGGCTGCAGTGTTGGCAGCAGCACTGCTGAGGGGTTGTGCTGCTGTATTTTCACACCCCTCCCACAGTCGCCTCTGTGGGTTTGTTTTGTTTGTGGGTTTCGTTGGTGAGCAGCCAGCATCTGGGAACACGCCAGGGATTTTTCTTTCACTGCATTCATGGCTGTTTGTGCCGCTCTTTGGTCTCTTAATTACACAACTGCAATCTCCTTTGGTTCGTTGTCCAAATAGAAGTCCGGTCTGTTCAGCGTTATTCTGCTGTGATGTTTCCATCATGTGTAAAAGAAGAGTTAATGAGCGAGGTTTATTTCCATGAGTGCCATTGCTGGAGATTCAGAAATGCACTGTTTTGGTCCTCAGGTTTGCTCCAGATGGGGTTGATGGGATGTTTCCTGTGCAGACAGTGGGCTGCAGGGTAAGCTGTGCTTTGGGACTGCATTTGCCGTGCGTGTGATTGGGCTCTGGGTGGTAATTGCTAATGGCTTTCAAGGAAATGGCAAACTCGTTCTGTTTTCATAAAAAAGAAAACCAACAGCAAACCCAATTGGCTAAAAAGTATTTCAAGAATGATTCTTTTCGGTGAGAATAATTGGAAAGTTTGGAGATTCTCATAAGATAATTTCTTAATTAGATTTCTGGCCTTATTTGGAGAATAAAACCCAGTTTGTGTGATCATCCAAATATCATCCTAATCAGCCAAGTGAGTCAGGGAAAGCACTGCATCTGTCTGGTCATCAGCCCTTCTTTGGTGTCTGTTTACGGCTGCACCAAGGGGTCCCCAGGAAAACAAGCTCTGCTAATAGGAAATTTAGCTTGGGATCCAGAAGTAACCATGAGGGGCTACCAAGAAGCTTTTGGTTGTGCATAAACGTGGCCTTCTGTTGTCTGCTCAGTTGGGTTTCATAGAATCATAGAATGGCTTGGGTTGGAAGGGACCTCAAGGGTCATCAAGCTCCAACCCCCCTGCCACATTCAGGGCCGCCAGTGTCCACATCTAATACTAGACCAGGCTGCCCATGTCCCCCTCCAACCTGGCCTTGAACACCTCCAGGGACTGGACTGGTTTTGCTTTTGAGCAATTTGTGCTTTTTGCCTCGTTTTGGTCTCCAACAAAATGGGGTGGCAGTAGGGAGTGGGCTCAGTGTGGTGTTGGTGGCTGCTTCCTGCAGTGGTGGAAGGAACGTGGCATTGCATGGAACTGGGTTTTGTTTGTGGTGTGCTGCAGAAAACATGAGGTTGTGCGTGGGGTTGTGCTGTGTCTGAGCTGACCACACGATCAGTAATATAATTTAGCTGTAAGGTTAAATTACAATGATGCTTAATAAAAATAAAATAGAGCAGAGTGGTGCGTAGCTGGGTAAGTTGAAAATGAGCACTTTGTGCCCTGATGTATATGGATGTGTGTATCTACTGGGTGATGCTTTTGAAATACCAGTGTCAGACAGGGGGTTTGGATGATGGGTGCCCACACTGTGGGGCAGGGCTTAAAGCACTCATAATGGAAAAGGCTCCTCAGCGGGCTGCAGGGGCCATGCTTTAAATCACTTGCAAAGGAACTATAAAGGCTCTGATGTAATTCATGGCACTGTAAAATCCATTAGTGGTAACATTAACCAGCAATTGTAAAGTCAAAATGTTGAAGGAGTTGGTTTTTTATCACTAAAGCATGGAACTCTAGTACCAAGAAGCAAAATGCTTGAATAATATCTGGTTTTTACTCTGAAAAACACCTCAGAGATCAGACCAGGGAAGAGGAATGGAATATTTCGGTGTGTTGTGTAAACATCTCATAAGTTCCTCAGCAGGTATTGGGATGTGCTTTACATACTCCTGGGAGATGAACGAGTTTTACGATGGTTTTCTATTCAGAATGCTGTGAAGTTGCTGGAGAATCGATATCGCTCAGTTGTGGCAATTAGGGATGCTTACACAGGTGTATGCAGCCCATGGGGCTACCAGGGCTTTTCTGATAGCAATATTATAGCAAGTTGTAGCAATGATACATTTTTTCTGATTTTTTTTTTTCAGGATTTTTGCTCTTTAAAGACTATTGCATGAATGAAATCGATGAAGCCGTCCCTCAGCTGAAGTTCTATGAAGAGGTAAGCTGCACTGCCAGCACAACAGGTGGATTGACTTGATGGGTCAACAGTTGGACAATGGGTTGATGGTTGGAGTAGATGATCACAGTGGTCTTTTCCAACCCTAATGATTCTGTGGTGGTGGAGAGGAGGAGGATGCTAACAGAGATCAAAGTATCTTTGGGTTAATTGATGTTTTCCACTGTGAGTTGCGTGCTTTTACTGTGGTCACCTGAACCCTTGCTAAGAGCTCAGTTGTAAACTGTGTTCATCTCTGCTTGTAAAGAATCTTTGATAGCTTAGAGTTAAGCCAGACCCGTTTTTGAGCAGAGGAGTAAACTTCTGATCTCTGCTGGTGAAGATGATGATAAATCTTAGTTCTACAAACAGAGATGAGGCGAAAGTAAGTAACGTCTGCCAGCTCCCGATGGAACGAGGGCAGTAGATTCCTGCTCTTGAAAAGATCTGAAAGCAAAAGCAGTACTTGTTACTACAGCTGACGTGGGACGTGAGTTCATATCCACTGCATGTAGGGAAGGATTTTTCTGCCTCTGCAAGGGACGCCCGCGTGCTCCCGCTGCGTTCAGCCCCTGCCTGTTGCTAAGTATAGCAGCTGAGGTGGCAGTTTGGGTGCCTTTACAGTGCAGCCTGTATTGCTCTGTGCTAATTAGAAGTGCTGCCTGAGATAACCCTGTGTCTGGAGCGCTGTCAGGCTGATGAGTTACAGTTGTCCTTGCTAGTGGGCTAACAACACAAATAGGGTAAGTGGGATCAGCGTGGAGATAAATCACGAGCGATCCGCTGCTCCCCCACTCAGTCAGGCATTGCTTTCAAGGAAGAGGGATCTTTTTTTTCCAGCATTTCCATCTTTTTCTATGCTGAAGATATTGCTGTCAGAAGTAATCAGGAAGGCGAGTTGCAGCCGATTGTTTAGCAAGATATTTTTAGCCACCTCTTTATCTTTGAAACAATGTGAAATCGTATTTTTAGGTTATTAGCAAAGTGTTGCCTAAAAAGATGTTAAATGCTTTGTCATGCACTTTTGGAAAAATCCTATTAAAGATATTTAAAGAGGTTCATTACGTCTTCTCCTGTGATGTGCTGGATTCTTCAGCTTTTCTTCCTGATATGTTTGATTTACTTGCTGCACTTATTACATGTGAAATAATTGGAGTGCATTGCCACATTAAAAATCACTCGACGTAGAAAGGCTCCGTACTCCAGGGATCACACAGTGCTGCAGCTTAAGTCACGATCGAGCATTTAAGTGGATGAGTGATTCATCCGGATCGGTTTCAAATAAAAAAATAAAAGGGAAAAGAAGGAAAAAAGAACGTCAGGGTGCTTGAAAGCTAATGGCAGTTCTTGAAAGCTTCTTTGTCAGCCGCTGTGTGAAGGTGAGCTGAGGTTGGCAGGGATGTCCCTGCAGCTTTGGGGTGCCGTGTCCATGGGTTCTGCTGTCTGTGGTGCCCATGAGAATGAGGCAGAGCTCAGGTGATGCACACCGGGGCTCCTCTGCTGCTTCTAATTGTTTTGGGGCATGGCATTAATTAAAAACAACATAGCAAAGATGTTTTGTATCACTGTAATTATAAAATGGTCCCGAGGGGGAAGCGGCCAGAGGTGGCAGTAGAACTGCTGCCTTATGGCAGGCAGCAAACACCAGGGCTGGGCTGGAGGTTTCCTTGGCTTCATTCTGGGGTTCTCAGTTCCACCAGTGCATAGAGCAGCTCCTGAGCCATGCTAAAACAAAAGTGAAACAGCTGAGGGAAACGCACTACAGTCACACAACTGTAGGAAATGGAGCTTTGTGGGAATTTCAGGCAAATGAGCTTTCTTGCTTAAGAAAAGAATTAGCAAGGAAACCTGACATCACCTGTAATTGTGGTACTACGTGTCTTAACTGAGAAAAAAATGAAGATAAGCAAAGCTTTAGCCAAAGCAGAGTCCTTTACCAAAGACCTGAATAGTATTAAAGATGTGCTCATCTGATGGGCCCTTCCTCTGGCATTGCAGATCAAAGAGTACGAGAAGCTGGACTCTGAGGAGGAACGCCTGAGCAGGAGCCGTCAGATCTACGACACGTACATCATGAAGGAGCTGCTCTCCTGCTCCCACGTGCGTAGCCCTCCCTGCCCAGAGCAGTCCCAACCCGTGCCAGAGTGCCACCAGAGCCAGCACAAGGCCACATCTCCTCCAGATGAAGCTTTTGCTCACTGGGCTGTATTGCTCAATAAATGTTTAGATGTTGCACTGGGAGCCCAGTGGGAAGTATTGGTGGTGGGTGCACGGTTGGACTGGATGATCTTAGAGGTCTTTTCCAACCTTGGTGATTCTATGAACCCCTTGTCGTGCTCTCAACTAAAAGAAAAGTTGGGAGCATGATGTATGTTGCATTATGTGTATTTTTTCTTATGTTTAGAAGGACAGCAGCTCTGAGACCTTAAAGGAAACGTTTCCAACTGCTTGAAATCTTTCTTTGTCTTCTTTTCCCAAAGCCTTTCTCCAAACAAGCTGTAGATCACGTACAAACACATCTATCCAAGAAGCAAGTGCCAGCCAGCCTTTTCCAGGTGAGGTTCAGTCTATTGACATTTCTTTCACTTATTTGACAGTAAGAGACATTATGCATGGAGACAAATATGTTTTACAGAGACAGAATCCACTGGTACTGGTGAATGTAGCAATACCAGCATGTTTTTCTCAGTTGAATAAAAATTATAAATTACTATTCTTTCCTCCATTTGAATACAAAAATAAGTGCTATTCTGGCCCACTTACTGAATTATTAACCTCCAGTGTTTAGTTTAGAAAATAAAGGAGTGAGACATGAAATACTTTTTGTATTGTTGCACTGCAATACAGATTGACACAAAACAAGAAATTCAGATTTGTGCTCATTTTCATAGCTAAATTCATGGAGCCAGTTTGTTTGTGCAGATAATGAACCTCACCCATCATGGGAGTGTTTACAAGCTTACGCTTCTTTGATGTCAATCTTTGTGAATATTGCCCCTGCCTGATTGTTCTTACTGCTCAGTGAACTGTTTTTAACGTGGCAATTAGGTGAAGTGACAAACTGATACCTACATTGCTTGAGTTACAGCTCCCTGCTAATTGGGTTGGGATTTGAGATCTCTGCGTGCTGGCACACATCATGAGGAAGCACTTCTGCTTGGAAGAAGTCATTTGGGAACTGAAGGTGCTTCCATACTCAGAAGTGCAGAGGATGGGCCCAGCAGCTCTGGGCAGCACAGAGCAGGGAGAAGATCTGTACTGTGATGGCTTTGTACTTGTTATCCATTTATAGGGGCTGTATGCAGGGTTCATTCAGCTCGCCCCAAAGGGAACGCAGTGTTTTCTAGCTGGTGATAATATTTTGTGTTTCACTTCAGGGCACCTGTTCAGGTTCCTAAAGTTCAGTGAAGCTGAAATGCTTGCCTCAGCTTTATCCAGGGAAAGCACAGGAAATGCTGCTGATGCACAGGGCTGTGTACAGTGTGCGCACAGAGCTCTTCATCTGTGTGGGATCAGGGTTGCTGTATGTTGCCAAGTGGCTGAGATTGGTGAGAGCTGCAGGGAGCCAGCTCCAAACCTTAGTGTACCAGCCGTGCGTGTGAGGTGGTGGTGCGTGCCCAGCAAATGTGCTTACATTGATGTGTGCCTCTTCATCCTTTGTAGCCATATATAGAAGAAATCTGCGATAGCCTCCGAGGGAAAATATTCCAAAAATTTATGGAAAGGTATGGACATGAGCTCTATTATGTCAGCTTTCCACCTGCCATAGTAGGAGGTCAGCTCCCTTAAGTATCGCTGTAAAATAAAGCTGAACGTGCTTAGTAACCTTCATTTAATCATTAGTTAGCACACTTTGCAAACAACTCCACAGAACTGTTATTCCTTATTTTGAAAATAATGACTAAATTATTTATGTGGAAATAGGAGACTGCTTTTTGGCAGCAGCTTGTGCTGCTTATTTATGTTTTTCCTACGTTAAGTTAAAAATGAGTTGAAAATGTTCCTTGGGGGGATGCAGAGGTTCATTAACATAAATTGAGCTGCCTCTGTTTGCTTTTAATTACATTTCCCTTTATGCCATTTGATTGTTGGTTAGTTCCAAAGTTAGTTTAGTTGTTCTCAAAAATGAACATTAACAACTGCAGCAATGCTCTGAGCTGATTGCTTTCTCTTATGGGGATGTAAGACATGAGAGATGCACTGCCCAGTAGTGGTTTTTGTGGAGGGGGTGGGATTATGGTTGCCTAAAAGCAGGGCTGTGTTGGTGAATGTCACAGCACACCGCATTGCACATCTCCTTTTCAGTATCAGAGTCTCAATGCTTTCTATGATACTTTACACAGGAGTCTCAGATAACTTTTAAACTTCTTTTCTACAGTGACAAGTTTACTAGATTCTGTCAATGGAAAAATGTAGAGCTAAATATTCATGTAAGTACTTACACATATATTTATCTTGTCAAAGGCTGATGTGGGGAAGAAAATGTTCAGTTTTGAATCCTGCTTCTCAAAAGGCCTTATCAAGTAGAGGGAGTGTTACTGATATGCTGCTCTATTCTTAGGCATGCAGTCCTTACAGTTCCTTTTGGACATCCCTTCTGCCTGCCCTGAGCTGATAGCTTTGGGGTTGCTGTGATAGCTGCAAGAAGCTGAGCTGCTCTGGTTGTTTCCCCCTCTGAGTCCCACTGCAGCTGCAGCACTGTCCCAGCACTGCCCTCAGCCTTTTCTTGGCCTCAACCATTGTCCCTCTGCAGTGCTCCATTGTGGCTGTGTAGGAGCAGCATCCTCTGCTGCAGCTCTGTACGAGTGGGGCCATCAGCCTTTAGCCAGTGCAGGCTCAGGGCTCCTTCTGTTGTCCTTAACACAGTGGTGCCTGCAAGTACACTGAAATGCAAACAGTAAAGAGCTCCTTTTTCCAAAACAGTAAATGCAATATGAATGACAGCAGTTGAGCCTCTTACTGAAATAATAAAGTCGTCTTTTTTTTTTCTCCCGCTTACAGCTGACCATGAATGACTTTAGTGTACATAGAATAATTGGAAGAGGGGGATTTGGTGAAGTATACGGTTGCAGAAAAGCAGACACTGGAAAAATGTGAGTATATACACATGCTTTAAAGACAGCTGTAAACTCTGATCTCTGCAAGGAAATCCTTCCGGTTACTTCACACAGAATCACTGCAAAGCAGCACTGCATGGCTGCATATTTCCTTCTAATTAAATGTGATCCCCAGAGGTTCTGATTCCTGGATCATCGTTAAGCTTCGTTTGCTATTTGATCCTGCTGTGTGCCATGCAGCAGGGCTCCAGCCTAGCAGCACTCTTAAGCATATCCCTCATTTAAATGGTCCCGTCAGAATCAACGGAGGCTGCACGTATGTTTAAAATTAAGTGTGTGCTTAAATGATTTCCTGGCCCAGCGCCTCACAGTGCCAAATGATGGTTTTATGAAAACATGGGTGATCGTGTGAGGTGTCACCTCCCATCTGCTGGAGGTCCTGTTACCTCGTTGGTGCTCATGGAGTGCTGGAGGATGGCAGAGGAACGTGGACCACAGCACTGCTCAGTCTGCAGGGTCATGCCTGGGCAGAGGCTGCATGTGCTATCCTACATTTGTGTAATTGCATAAGTTTCTGCCCTGATGGGTGCATGTTTCCCTGGGAAAAGCAGTGATGCTTGCGTTTGGAAGAATGCAGTTCAATGTCGGATTTTGTTTAACAGAGCTCTCAGTGGGAACTCCAAGATCTTTTTCTGGTCTTACCATTCATACGCTTCTCCTAATCAACAGATTTCAATTTCCAGGCATAATTGTCCCATAATGCCCTGTTTTGAATGTCTGGGCATTGATTTAACAAACTGTTCTCAATATGTTTTTTTTTTATCTTTCCATCTTGCTCTTCTCCTAACAATTATAGCCCAGGGACCATCTTTACATGTTTCTATCCTACCCAAGCATGGTATGTTTGGAGTGCCACGTCTGCAGTTACAGCTGGCTTCGCTGGCGTGTGTGCTCTGCATCCTCAATAATAATAAAGCTCTGACCTATTAACCAGTGGAAGGCATCTTAGTGTTACCATCACGCTCAGTATTTTTGCAGTGACCTCAAGTACTGATATTAATACTGCTGCTAACAATACTGTCTTTATTCTTGCTTTGGTACCTCTTTTTGTCCATATACAATCCATTAATTTGTCCATGTACAAAAATAAACGTTTTATTCAACTCGAGCCACACTGAGTAGGCATCTGCCCTGACAGGTCGTTCTCATATTCCCAGCCGTGTTCACATCCAGGTTTTGCTGTGGCTGGAGGTAGGCAAACCTCAGGACTAGCAGGGGAAGCAAAGGCCAGCTTTCTCAGGTCTAAATAGTGCAGGAAGGCCAAGTGTGGGGAAGCCAAGCTCTCCCAGATTTGAAGCTAGATGAGGTTCAGCTTCTGGGTAGAGGTTTGGTTTAGTTCTTTCTTAATCCAAACCTGTTTGCCCGTCCCCAATCCAGATCCAGACCACTCTAGATGGCTGCCTGTGCTGCGCTTACTGCCTGCAAGGAGCTTGGGAAGCCAGCCCACAAGGTAAACGCCATCGGTGTTCACTAACCCACAGACACACCTGAGGCTTTTTCACATCACCTCCTTCTAGGGCGTGTAGCTAGGGGCCAGATCCTGCTCAAGGAGCAGCTCAGAAGGAGAGGGAGAGCAGAGCATTGGGGTAAGGATGAGATGAGGATTCCAGCCGTCCGCATGGAGCTCAGCAAAGGGCAGCGTGTGAAGCGTTATTTATAGGCACCGACTGCCTGCTCAGCAGGAGCACGTGCTGTGAATGCATCCCCCGTTTTAGAAACCCAGATGCCAGCCTGCTTGCTCTCACTCTCCCCACTCACACAAACACGTGCATGGCGATCGTGGCCTGCGACGCGAGATCCGAGCTTGGCTTACACACAGTGGCCTCATCCTAAAACCCACAGCAGCCCAGGGCTAGGGATCTCCTGTGGAAGAACACTCCTGTCCTCCCCCACTGTCAGATAGTGAGCCCCAGAGCATCGCAGCCTCCTCTTGTTTGGCAGTTGTGAGGGTAACGTGCTTTTTGCAGCAAAACATCACTCATTTTTGTAACGCAGGTTGCAGAAGGTGATTAAAAAAGCTTTCCTATATCTAACATTTCTTTGGAGTAGAGAACAAATTTTAAGCATATATATATATATATATATATATGAAACTCTGCGTGTACTCAAGATATTACTTTCCTGGTAGAATTTAAACTGCCAGGATTAAATGGAACCGTGAGAGACTCTCTGAAACTTAATTCATACTGCAAATCCTTGCTTGTAGCTATTGCTAACTGGATATGTGATATGCAATTCCTGTGGTTGTTTGACACAGAATTATTTGTTGAAGCACATTTGTCTGTAAGGAGGCTTCTGTTGGAAATGTTTTAATTCTGTGTGCTTTCGGAACTGTTTTTGTTTGGCCATGTAATTATGCTTTTAGTACTGGGTTGAAGTGTTTAAATTAAAAAGCCTGCTTGCAGGATACATTAATGAAGCATTGTGTAACTGCAAGTTAATCATACTGAGTATAGGAGGAAATCTTTTCTGGTTCTTGTTCTTGTTCTGAATGGTTATTATTTTCAGGTATGCAATGAAATGTTTAGATAAGAAGAGAATCAAGATGAAGCAAGGAGAAACATTAGCCTTAAATGAAAGAATTATGCTGTCTCTTGTCAGTACAGGAGTAAGTATTATTATTCCTTTTTATTTTTGCATTTAACATTATGACTGCTACACATAAAACATATTCCAGCAGTTCATCTGTGTGAGATGTGAGAGTTAACCCACCCTCACCCTGAGCCCTCCCCATGATTCCAGCAGTGTGGCTGAAGTCAGAATGGATTTACCTGAGCTTGCTGCTCAGGTACAGAGCCTGGAGGAGTTCCCATTGCTCTGCTAATTCTCTCTCTCACTTAATCCTCTTAATGTATCAGTAGTCATCTTTCACGTATTTGTACTTGAAATATTCCCAGCACGTTATTCTGCCTTGTAAACAACATTTCCTTTTCTGCTGTGGTTACATAATGGAGAACACGAGATGCTCTTTCAGAGAAAAAAACTTCATTTGTAGTTCTCCCTCCCTTCCCTGTGACTCCAGTGTTATCCGTTGTGTCCATTTAATTGTTTTATTTACATGAGCTGAGTAGCTGTCGAGGTGTAAAAGTAAGCCTGCCCATCCAGCTATGAGCCTGTGTAAAATGAGCTGTGCTGAGAGCAGGCTTCAGGGTGCCAGAACCTTCCAGCACGCTGTCCTCGTTAAGCAGAATTGCAATCAGCTTGTATCACCATGGTTACGTGTGATGTTGGTAAAAAGGTTAATTTTCCTCATAACGGTTGCGTATGAATTCAGCGTTTGGTTCTCAGTTCAGTGTAAATACAGCCCCTTTTTGCAGCCTGGTTGAAGGAAGGAATGAGGAGGAACTGCGTGTGATTCTGTTGTGGACTTGCAGGACAGCAGGTGTGCAAACACCGCGGTGCCTGCAGTGCAAGACTGCTGCTTGAGCTCGCAAGACAGCACAGAGAAAATGCTCTGAGATGAGATCTGTATTTTGTGGAGATTATGTAAATCCTGATTTGGGCTCTGCATTATCCAGAAGGATTAGCAAATGCTGATTCCCCCCTCCCCTTTTTTTTTTTTTCCTAAATCTCACTCGTGGTGCACTGAGCATTGTTTCATGCAAGCCCAGTGTCCTTGCTGTCCTCTGCCAGCCCCATGGGCCTCCAGGTGGGTGTACCCCCGAGGCAGCCTGAATTCTTGTGCATGTCGTTGGGTCAGTGCTCCAGGACAGAAGCCTGCCAACCAGAGCCCTTCTGCTGTCAGCTGATGAATCCAGGGATGAGTTGCAGCTTACAGAGGTGTCATGAGTCCAAGAAGGTGGAATTCTGCAGTGGAAGCTAGATAAGAAACCCAGGCAAATTAGTAATCACCATCTTACTGACCTGAATTTGTGACTCTTTTGGTCTGGTTCTGAATGTGAATTTTTGTGTCTAAAGATTCAAACAGAAGATGGCTCTGAGGCTGCTGGTGCTGGAGCTCGTTGGCTGATGCGATGCCTCCCTGGTCACATAGCAGCAGCAGAGCAAGATGAGCCATTTGTTGTTCTGTTAGGGCTCGTCAGCTCATTAGTGGGACTTCTGCGTTCTGCAAGAGCTTGAAAAGAGAGGCTTCAGACAAAATGCCATCCATTCAGGTTAGCTACACCTGCTAACGCAAGAAACGCTGGAGCAGTTTGAATATGCAGAATGAAATAGCTTTGAAAATGGCAGAATGAGGTGATTCATTCTGTGTCTGGCTGCAGGCTGCTGGCTTTGATGGCGCCTGCCTTCCCCGTGGCAGCTCTGTGCTTCATCTTGGCACAATTAGTCATGTAATGGGGAATCCAGATGTCTGCAGAACACATAATAACAGCTGTGCAGATTACACAGATGTCTGTGTGATCATTTTAGTGAGCCCACCTCGGTTTTTGGCACTCGCAATTACTTCTTGAATAGAGAGCTCCCCAGTTCAATGCACTGGGACAGCTTTGTGCTTTGCAGGGCACGGGAGCTGCCTGGTGAACCAAGCAGGGCAGGAGTGTTCTTCCTTGGGTTTGTGTGCACTGAGGGCTTTAAGAGCCTTGGTTATGCTTCGGAGTCTGCCCCAAAGCTTATTGGGACCCCTGTTGGGCTTCTGGGGTTTCCACCAAACCATGGGCAGTTCCTTTTGTGTGAGGAATGTATGAAATGGCACTTGTACCAGTTTTTCTCTCTGTTAAACAATGAGAGGGGAGCAGTTAAACGAGGAATACTTGCACCACAATGAGTGATGCACTGCATTTACACTCGCAGATTTAATGTATTCAATTAAAATCTGGGCATGTTGTCTGCTGGGATAGAAACACCCTTGGTGTCTCTTACAGCGTTTAGATGTTGCCACTAAATCCTCTTGGATGGTGTGATTGCTGCAAGACTTTAGCCTGTTTGGGTGCATGATTGAATGACCACATTGGTTCAGAAAACTCAAGGTTTTGTTCCAAAAGTTTGGTGGTAGCTGTAGTAGTGCAGCTGGGGGGAATATGGTGCTTAGGAGAAGTAATGTCTTTTATTAGCTGCCACATTGCCTTGCAGCCCAAGGCCACCATGTAGTGCTGCTGCTGAACTGGGGAGCACAAGCTTCTGTGAGAGATCCCTAGAGCTTTCACTATCAGTGCTGCAATCATTAGCATGTTGTCCAACTTACATTAGGTCACGCTGGTGCTTCCTGCATGGTGCTTGGCGTGTCTTCCTGCCAGCATCTGGGCTTTGGGCCTTCAGATGTTGGATTTGTGGCCCAGTCCATGTGTTTGGAGAGCACAGCCCTCTGTAGGGTTTGTTATAGGGTTTGTTATAGGATGCTGAACAGCTCTGGCTTTGTATGGCCTTAGAGAATGCCAACGAACTAACAGCCGTCCTATAAACGAGCTGCTTGCACCATTGCCCTAAGGAAGAGGGGAGGGTTTCAGCTTCCTACCCTGGTTCTTCAGTGTCTGTGTGTGTGTGCATTTGTACAGGTGATTGACAATAAGATATTTATCCAGCTATCCTGCTTATAGCTGCACGTGTTAAACGTCAATGGGAAGTGGGGTAAAAAGCATCAATGGGAAGTGGAAATGCAGACCGTGCTGTCCCTCCTGCACCTGGCTGAACCCATACCCTGTGAACCTGGCTGCAGGGCTGTGCGTGGTGCTGAGCTTGCTGTTCTTACTTCCCCTGCGTTACATACCAGACAAGAGTTGTGATTTCCTTCCTGGTGTATTTCTGTTCCTTTTACTCATCTGCTGCAAACGCTGCTGGGAGCTGAAGGGCTCGGTGGGTGGCAGGGCTCAGTGCTGTGCAGGCTGCACCTAGTGCATGGGTGAGGACACAGTTCTCTTTCCTTTGGGATTCTGACTGCTGGGAGTTCTCCTTGCAATCATGGGAATGGGAAATGGTGTGCAGCCTTTAACTTCATGGGAACAGCATTACCATCCCTTTACTTTATTGTGTATTCCATGTTAATCGAGTGCAAACTGGGGTAAATGCTTCTAGAATGCCTCTGCCTTCTGTAGCTGGAAGCGTTTGGGAGATGGTGATGCCAGCCACATTTTGTCATGCTTTGGCTCCTAGCAGCTTTCTAACTTTCATATTGAAATGAGAGAGCAAAATCTTAAGATCTTTAAACCGTGAGCATAGCATCACAGTACCCAGATTAGTAAACAAATTGCTTTAGAAAATCATTGTGACTGTTGGCAAATATCACAGGAGAGCGTTTACTTTTGGCTTCCTTGAGCAGTAATGTGTTCATCACCTGATGTGAACCCTTTGCTCCTTTCCTTCTAGGACTGCCCTTTCATAGTGTGTATGACCTATGCCTTCCACACCCCTGACAAACTTTGTTTCATTCTGGACCTGATGAATGGTAAGCAAGGCTAAATGGAGACGGTGATGGTATTACAGAAATGTTGGCAGGAGGAGCGGCTGAGATCACGAGGAGAATGAGGGGAAAACACACTGAGCTGCAAAGCATCAGCCTATGGGCAGGAGGGGTCAGCAGACCTAGACCAGGAAATACAAAATGCAGGTTGAAAAATCTCCTTTACTCTACAACATTAACAGATTTAAACAGATATCAGGGAAACCAGTAGACTCAAAGGCTGGAAAGTGAGCAGAGCTCAGGTCCTGCAAGGAACACAAACTGGTTTTGGTGTTTTCTGTGAGGATTCTCATGAAAATCACAGCAGTGTGTCAAACTCAAGGTGATTTAAATCTGTAGTGTGTTCAGAAAGAGTTTTCTAGGAAGGTTGGGTGTGTTGGTGGTGTGGAGCAGCTCACAGTGACGTTGCATTGTGGCTGTTCCTTGATGAGGAAGGTGTGAAGACATCCCAGCATGAATGTGCATAGGCTAATTAGTTCAGTTCACCAGAAACCCGTGTATACAACTGCATTTCTCTGGCTCTGGTAATTCCTTGCACTAAGACTCAGTTGCTGGATGAATCACTGACAGCAAATGTGAGTGCACTGTGAGTACTTCTGAAATGGAGCTTCAGATGAATCCAGTTTATTTACTGACTTTCTCAGGTATTTTGTGCTCTGGTCCCTTTGTGTTCCTCGGGGTATTAGAATCCACAGGGTGCCCCCCGTATCACAGGCTGCCAGTGAGACGAGGTTTCACAGCTCTCAATTCTCCCACTTTTAGGAGGAGATTTGCACTACCACCTCTCCCAGCACGGAGTGTTTTCTGAAAAAGAAATGAGGTTTTATGCTACTGAAATCATCCTGGGCTTAGAACACATGCACAATCGCTTCGTTGTATACCGAGACCTAAAGGTAATGGTTAACACAGGGACTGCACTCACACAGGGGTTGCTACATAGCAGCAAGCAGAGTGCTGAGGAGTGACGTGAAGGATCTTATCTGAAATCTCTTCTTGAGAAGAATATAAATTGTTTATGGCTGGCTAAATTTTCTGATAATGCTTCAGCAAACTGTGCTCTCATCCTGCTTAGCAGGCCTTGGGGATGCTTCCTTGGTGCCAGAATGAATCCCGTGCAGTGTTATTCATCTCACGTCTTAATGATGCTATTAATTCAGGGAGTGTACTCAGTGTCTGAGAGCCCTGATAGAGGAGCGTGTGTGACGGGAGCCTCGTCTGTTTTATTCTCTTCTGTTACCCTTCAGCACTTTGTAACGTCCCAGTGAAGGTGATGGCAGTGCTCTGTTGGGATGTAGGTTTTATCTGGGAAGTGTCAGTTGCGGTCACTTTGTAATTCCATCAGCTGAGAAATACCAAGCAGTAACCTTTCTGTGTTCATGCGTTTCTAGCCTGCAAATATCTTGCTGGATGAACACGGGCACGTAAGGATATCAGATCTGGGGCTGGCCTGTGATTTCTCCAAAAAGAAGCCACACGCAAGTGTGTAAGTATTACATGTGGGAGCTCTTCTGCACAGTCATTGCTAAAGAAACTCTTTGTGTGTCTTCAGTATTTAATGTTGCCTAAAAGGAAAAAATAACACTTGCGTGGCATGGGTTCCATACCACAGCTGAGATGGGGACTCTTAATGGGGCTTTCAGGCTCTTCTTCTGCACAGTTGTAGCAGCTGATGTGTAGGCATGGCTGGAAGATGACACATCATTTCAAGATGATTCATTGTTCAAAGAAGATAAGAAACTGACTGAGTTGAAGTACTGGATTGTTTTAATTGTCCTGCATGGATAATTAAATATTCTGAAGCTGATTGAAAAATTGGGTTTGTTGTGCCTTTCTGTTTCTGGGTTTTTGTTAGAACTGGAGGCAGGCTGTGCTTCTGCTCTGGCATCAGGTTGTAACCGGGGCCTGAATTTCTTGTGTTGCCTTGGATTACCTGCCGTGTTTTGTTTGTAGGTCCTCATTTGCCTCCGTTTAGTCTCAGAAATTATGCAAAAAAAGAAAACTTCATCCTGTCGTATCTCAAAAGACGTGCAGCTCAGTAGCACATCTTGAAAAAGTTCTGATTTTCCTGTTGGCGGAGGGTGAGAGCGTGCATAAGAATGTACAGCCAAAGTAAAACAAACAAACAAATAAATGAAAACACATTGAAAATTAGGCCATCCTACTGAAAAACAGTCTTTTTGCTGGCTCGGTTGCAATCAGCGTTTTGTTTCCTTCTGCTCCACAGAGGTACCCATGGATACATGGCTCCAGAGGTGCTGCAGAAGGGAACGGCGTACGACAGCAGTGCGGACTGGTTCTCATTAGGCTGCATGCTTTTCAAACTTCTGAGAGGGTGAGTGAAGTTTCAAGTCACATATGTTTATTTCTTTTAGCACGGGCCTTACTGCCTGTTCTTTATAGTGCTAGTATATTTTAGCTAAAATTACTTGTATTATGCTGAAGCTGGAGAACCCATTCTTGACTCGGTGGCAGCAGCATTACTTTGGCCTGTTCCCAAACCAACTTGCCATCCTTGCAAATGAAAACACATCTGCACCTGAGATTAAAATAGGCTTTTTTTTTGCTTCTAAACCAAGCAAAACTCCAGCTTCCTGCAGTAGATACAGGTTTGGGGCAGTGAGAAAGGTGGGAGCTCCCATCTGCTTTTTTGATCTCTACTGATAGGCTGTTTACTCAACTGTTGGCCATAGTATTTTGGATGATAAGTTACTCATTGCTTAAATGTACCAACAGCTTTGTCAAATTCATTGTATGCTTAAGATACTTAAGGTGAATATCATTCACCTATGATTCTCAGTCCTTCCTCCTGTTGTTTCTAGATAAGTTGTATTTTAGCTTCCCTTTCGAGCGGCGTGGGCGCAGGGCTCAGGACATCCGCTGGCTCTGGTGTGGTTCCTCTTGCATGTAACTCGAGGTGGTTGATGAGAGAACCAGCACCAGAACCAGCACTCCCTCTCACCACGGGCACTGGGCTGGCGGGGTGGGGAGAGCTCAGTGCTGTGATTGCTCCTGGAGGTGGTCAGCCAGAAGCCAGAGCGTTAGTGCAGCGATCTACCCTTCTTAATCTGTTCTGAAGCCAATTAAGCAACTCACATCCCAAAACAAGGCTTGGGCATGTGATACTGTTTCTTTGGGGTTTAAGAAGTTTAATCTGGCAGAAAATCCTGCCCACAAATCCACAGTGAATCATTTGTTTCCCTGATCTGCTCCGAACCTCATCCAAGCAGACAGGGCTATCTGTTAGTCATTTTCTCATGCCTTGTTACCTATCACGACTAGAAACAAAACCGAGGTGTGCTGTGTCCATCAAGTCACTCATCAGAAATGAGAGGTAATGCTTGAGTAGCTGGTGCCCAGCTGAACCAGTTTGCCATGCTGCAGCACAGTGCTTTGTGACAGTTAACTGAGGTATTGATGGGTAAATAACATTTTAGTATTGAAAAACAGCATTCCCACACCGTTTTGGAAACAGCTAGGGAATCAGGAGTATATATCCTAAATCCAGTGAAAAAATCTCAGTCTGAGAATGTTCTGCTTTCTTTCATGTTGCTATTTAAGTACTGCATGCTAAATCTGTAATAGTCGGAGGTCTAAAAGTAAAAAGGCAAATTCAAAACCAGAAGGCTAAAGCAGGAAATGGATAAAGCTGGTAATTTACCACATGCCATCAAATACCTTCCCAGTCACTACTGTTATGGTGATTATCTTCTGTTTTGTCTACTTTAAGATCTTGCTTCATTTTTTCCCAAATAGATCAGCGGTGAGTTCTGTAGGTCGTACAGATCAGTGTGTTTAGATAGTGCTGTGGGAATAGCTGTGCTCTCGTTAGATGGAGCAGCCCTGTGTTTTGGGAAGCACAGATGTGATTGGGAAGAAGGGGTTTGAAACAGCATCTTTGAAATGGTTTGTTTTATTGTTCTGCAGGCCAGGATTGATGAGGTGGAAGAATGGGACTAAAAAGGATGCTACACTCTTTCCTGGGGTTGCCACAGCTGAAATAAGCTGATATGTTATGGCTTTGCATTCATTAGTGCGTTTTCTTATTTCTACAGTCACAGTCCTTTCAGACAGCACAAAACCAAAGATAAGCACGAGATCGACCGGATGACACTCACCGTGGTAAGGGTCCTGGTGGCAGATGCAGTTACATTCCTCCTGTTTATAAACACCCATTTCCTCTAAAAGAGGAGCTGCACAGCCTCCTTTCTGAGAAAGCAGTGTTTACACACGGAAGAGCTGTTTACAAACACTGACAAAGCAAGCTGCTCTCCTGTGTGGAGCAAGCAGAGCGCAGCACTCCTGTAACCAAATGTGTCTTTCCGTGTCACAGAATGTGGAGTTACCAGATTCCTTTTCTCCTGAGCTAAAATCCCTTTTGGAAGGGCTCCTGCAGCGGGACGTTAGCAAGAGGCTTGGATGCCAAGGGAGAAGGTAGGTGTGGAGTTCTTGGACCACGGCCATTTCATTTCCCTTTGCTTTGGTCTCTTTAGTTTTGGTAATTTCCATCATTAAAGGCTCTTTTTTCCCTCCCCTCAAGTTCTCTGCAGTCATACTTACGTTGTATGCCTATCAAAAGCAGCTGCTTACTTTGCCATAAACTAAGTATAATATACAGGGGAGTGGATTAAGTTGTTATTTAGAAGTAATGTATGGGACCTGACAGTGGAAGAGAATTGTTTGTTGTTCAGAATCATGGAATACTACAGAAGAACCAGGTTGATGGTTTGCCAGAGCTACAATATTGTTGCCAATGTTTCCACATCAAAGTTCTGTTGTTTGTATAGGAACAATTTTTTTCTTTTTTGAAAGAGAAAGCATTTTGCTGATTATTTCAACTGGTGGAAATGCTTGACCTTTGAAGGCTTTGGATTTCTCAAATCCTTTTGATTTGAAGGCCCCTTCATTTTATTGACTGGAGTTATTTTTATTTTGCAGTGCACAAGAAGTAAAAGAACATCCTTTCTTCAAAGGGATTGATTGGCAGCAAGTATATTTACAAAAGGTAAAGGGCTGAGAAACTGTAACTTATTTGTTAAAGCAGTAAACATGCTGCAATGTGCCTGAACAGGCAATGGATAGAACACTCAGTATTCCTGTCCCCAGAACAGGTACTTGCTTGCACAAGTGCACGCGTTTAAATAACATCAATTAATTGGTCTGTCATTATGCTGCTTTTTCTTTCTAGTATCCTCCCCCACTGATTCCTCCCCGAGGAGAAGTAAATGCAGCAGATGCTTTTGATATTGGGTCGTTTGATGAAGAGGACACTAAAGGCATTAAGGTACACAACTTTAAAGGATAGGTAAAGAACGGCGCTTTGTTCTCCTACCCTTCTTATGTGTGCATGCTTCTCAGTGTGCAGGGGACTGTCTTCAAGTTTGTAAAGGTAATCCGTGCTCTTATCAAGTGGTAGCATGGGCTGGTTGGCTGTGGGTTTTCGTTTTGATTTGCCAAGTCCTTGTGTTGTAAGTGCAGCTTGGCTCAGGTCTGCTTTCCTGCTTGAAGGTTTACTACGATGAAGCAGGTAGTCCAAATGGGCTGACAGCTTTTGGGAATCAGTCAGCTTTACAAGGATATGTAATAGTTCTGAGCTTTAGAAAAGTGGTAGAAGAGATAAAAGTAACTTTCAGCTTCTGATAGTGTTCAAAATCTAATGGAAATAACACCAAAGGAAAAACCTGCAGCAAAAGCTGCTGGCAGTCCTGACCTGTGTGCTGTGCCCTCTCCTCCCATAGCTCCCTTGGGGCTGTTCCTGATGGGCTTTGCCATGTGTTCCCCAGCAGCCCAAACGTTGTTCTTATTATTGCAAAAGTGAGTCAGGGGAGAAACAAACCTGATAAGCAAAAAAGCCACATGAGCTGCTCACTGCCTAAAAACAGATCCTGCCCGTCAGTGTCACCTGCTGCGATTGCAGGAGTTGGCACAGAAATGATTTTACGTGTTTCAAGAGAAATGCAGAGCTCTGGGATGTTTCCTGCAATTCTGGAATGCTGTCATTCCTTCTACTGGGATTTTTTTTGTGTGTGCGTGGAGAAAGATTTTAATGCAGTGAGGTGTTTCGTTAACAGCAATTGAAGAATCCACCATTTGCATTTACATGATGATTAAATGTAAATATATGCCATGCACATAGAATGTAAATATAATGGGGCAGGTGAGTAGGGCTTTTAGTGATAGCAAACCAGGCAAGCTTGGAGCAGGTGGCCTATTCTCACTATATAAATTAAAATCAAGTTAGTATCCATGCTTTCTCTCGTTGGCAGCTGTTTGTGCTGGGAGTTCGGGGATCAAAACACCTGAAAGCTGTGAGCTGCTGGGGATAAGAGTGGTAGAAATGACTAAAATGTTGGTTTCTTTTGTGTCGTTTTTCTCTTGCAAGTTGCTCGATAGTGACCAGGAGTTATATAAGAACTTCCCACTGGTAATATCGGAGCGTTGGCAGCAAGAAGTAGCAGAAACTGTTTATGATGCAGTAAATGCAGACACGGATAAAATTGAGGCCAGAAAAAGGGCTAAAAATAAGCAGCTTGGCCACGAGGAAGGTAATCTATCAAATACACTTCTCTCCATCTTTTACTGCTAGATAGTAATTCATGTGTTTGAGTTCCACACAACAGACTCCTATATTACTGTCACTCACCAGCCATTGTTAGTATTCATGTAGTCAGTATCATATTCTTCAGACATTCCTTCATGTTTTGAAATGCTGTATGATGACATAATGTTTTGGAAAGCTTTTCTTAATATCTTTTAAAAATGATCATCTGCAGCCTTTCATCGTTTTGGTTTGTGGTGCTTGCTCAGAAAGGGGTTGATTTCATGACAGAGAAGTGGGGGAATAAAGCAGGAGGTCCTCCCGGCAAGAGGGAAGTGCACCACAAGGCTCTGAACTGTGGGTGGCAACGTGTAAATCTTTTAATAATAAGTCAGAGAGCTTTTTAAGGACCAGATTCAGTTGTTGGTTACCTCACTGCAATCTCATCAGCTTATGTAATGAAGTCAGAATTGACTCCATGCATGTGGATAGCGCATCGACTCACCCCGCTCAGCGCTTTTGTCAACACAGCACATGTGTAGGGTGACTTTGTTTTGCCTCCTGACATTTCCTCTTTCGATAGATTACGCCCTTGGGAAGGATTGCATTATGCACGGGTACATGCTGAAGCTGGGGAACCCATTCTTGACTCAGTGGCAGCGGCGTTACTTTTACCTCTTCCCAAACCGACTTGAATGGCGAGGAGAAGGAGAGTCACGGGTGAGTGGGGGCACTTTGGGGGGCAGCAGCTCCTGGGGTACGGAGGCACTGAGGCAGATGGAGAGCTCACACTCACACCTGCATCCCTGGAAGGAGAGTTTTGTCTGAGCAGATTTCAGCTCAGGATAACTTCCCTCGAGTTTCAGTTTAGTCAACAGGTAGTTGCACTGCATTGAGGAAACATCAGGTTGACTTGAGAGCCCTGTTTGCTTTGTTTTGTGATGTTTTTAAGGAATTTGGTAGTTCACGGTGTTGTTTTTCATTTAGGTCCTCTGGACTATTTATACAAAAAAACATAGACTGGTAAGGCCATAACTGCTATAGCATTTTGTTTCAAAGAAAATGCTATAGTAACCTTAGCTTAGTCCAGCTGTGACCATGTGGTAGGCAGATCATCTGTGTGTGTAGTTAAGTGGGGGATTAGAATTTGGGGATGTTCTCATCTTACGGTCCGTGGGGAAAGCTTTGCTGCAAACTGCCCTGTGCTTGCTTCTTTCTAAGTACATGTGGTGCTTCAGTATTCCCTCTCGGGTTTTTGATGTAGTCAATAAGGTTGCCTTTTTTCTTTATTTTAAACAGCAGTAATACTTGGAAAAATATATAAAATTATATGCAACTCTCTGGAGAGAAAACAGTGAATATTTTGCTTGTAGACCCACCTATTTGTAGATTCTTATTTCATGCTGTCATTACTGGCTCTTTGAGCTTGCATTTTGCTGTCTCTATTTAAGCAACCAAACCCCCCTGCTAAATCTTTCTCTTACCTTATAACCTATTTTTAATTCATGACTCAGCCTTCAGAAGTAAAGGATGTTTGGTATGACAATGCTATTATGTTAGTGTTCATAACTTCATTCATGGATATAGTCCGGAAAAATTTACCATTGCCTTTATTTGATGGGTAATGGTTTTCTTCAAATAATCCCTCTGCTTTATTTTTGCAAACACTACAGCAAAACCTACTGACAATGGAACAAATAGTGTCTGTTGAAGAAACGCAAATTAAAGATAAGAAGTGCATCCTGCTGAGAATTAAAGGAGGAAAGCAGTTTGTCCTGCAATGTGAGGTGAGTCTCATGGTTTTCAGTAGCTGTTCATCAGATGGCTTACATGGGATAGAATGACTGAACATTTTTCCAGGTCCTCCCGTTGTCCTTCGCTTAAGTGTAGTTTATGTAGCAAACCTCATCCTAAACGAACTAGCAAGTTCTAGATTGGAAAGTAGGAAACCTGCAGCTGTACAGCAGGCATCAATGGATTTCAGTGGCATTTGGGCCAGAAAGAGCTGAGTTTCATAGGTAAGTAAAAGCTTCAGAACTTTTCGACCCATCTGGGGCGATGGAGGAGCCAAGGGCTGCGTGTTTTCAGCATCCAGAGTTACTCGTTGCTTCAGAAAATGGGAGTGAGCTGCTCTAAGTGCTACCTAAAAGAGAAGACGGTGTTGGCAGGTTTACTACCAAGTGCCAAACGAGTTCTGTATCTCTTTCAGAGCGACCCAGAATTTGTTCAGTGGAAGAAAGAGCTGACAGAAGCTTTCACTGAGGCACAGAGGTTGCTGCGCCGGGCGCCCAAGTTTCTCAATAAATCTCGCTCGACTGTCGTAGAGCTCTCCAAGCCGCCGCTCAGCCACAGGAATAGCAATGGTCTGTAGGAGGGGGAGAGAACAAATCTCGCTTAGGGAAAGCACTGCGTGAACATGTTGAGTTTCACAGAATCCTTATGAATTACTTTGTGCAGCCCTGGAAGTGGGACGTGATCAGATGAGGAAGAATTAGATGTTTACAGCATGGGGTAATGTCAGAACTCTGACTCTGGAGGTGGTGAAGTCTGGAACAATGGCAAGTGAATTCATGCTCCTAGCAGAGGTGGAAACCCTCAAACGTAGAGGCTGCATTTTGCTCCCATGCATCCCTGCACCCCGGCGGTGCCCGGAATGATCCGTTACGCTGGAACTACTGATGGAAGGAAGCTGTTGTCCCTGCAATACCCTTGTTTGGTGCATACCAAGCCTGGAAACTGCAATGGTTACTGCTAGCTAGGGTTACACGTGTGTGTAACACCGACGAACCCCTCAACTTTGGAAGGAGCTGCAGACTTGCCCTGTTGGATCACCTTTAATCTGTCGTGTTGCCATGTCCTTCCCAGCCGTTACTGCTGACTCTGTAATAACCTTTCTCCATACTGCTGATGATCAACAGTGTGACTCTTATGCACTTCAAAGTACTGAATTCTAACTGTCCTGTGGTTTAAATGTTATTGCTACTTCATGGAAACATTGAACTCAGATTATTCACTTGGTTTGTTGTACTCACTAAATAGTAGCTACCACCATTTTGCTTCTTCTACGTATATGCAGTACTATAACTGACACAATAGAGTAATAATTGGTGAAGAGGAATTTATGGTAGCTTCATCTAGTGCTCTGTTGTATAAATTGACTGTTTTAGCACAGTTTTTAAAGAGCAGATTCCTTTTGACAAGTTTACAGCGAACATAAAGACAGTTCTTTTCCATTTCAGGTCAACTGCACTTTTTAAAAATTAAAAAAAAAAAAAAAAAAAAAAGAAATTATTCAAATCCAATGCATTCTAGTGCATGTACTGGGTGAAAAGGCCTGGGGACCTCGGTACGTATTCCGGATGGCTCTTCACTTATGGGACGTGTGGATCCTTCTCTGTTGTGCACCACATGGCAGGTGTGTGCTTGTAGCATAGCTGGCCCAGGTGCTCCCTGCAGCTGAGCTCAGGAGGTCCGTGTGTGCATCACACGGCTCGGATGGCAACTGGATCTTTACTTTTCTTTCCTAGAGAAATCAAAACGTCCACGTTGAAAACAGTCTGGGAAAGCTGAGGATGGAACGTAGCAAATGAGCTGATCAAATGGCAGATCCGCCCGAATGCTGCTTGAGACATCGGTCGTGTCATGTGGAAACTCTTAACTTGACACAATGAAGATACAATCTCTAATTGTTAGGCAACTCGAAGCACGTGGTGTCCGCCTCTCCCTGGTCGGTGTGGTGTCGGGGCTGAATTTGAGCTTTTTTTCCTCTTCTCTTGCCATAGAAATCACTTCCTGCCCTGTTACGGAGGCACAGCTCTCACAGTACCTGCAGGTGGTGGGAAGTGCCCCTGTAAGGGAAGCTCCTGTGCCCTTGCATGGGAGGGAGCCCCTCACTGCAGCCGTGTTCCCAAGGAAGGAGTGGTGCCTTGGGAAGGGATCCCTGAGAGCCAGGCGGTATCTGGGTGCGTGTTTTTCCCATTTATTTTTTTGAGTTACTTTGTGAAAGGAGTACAGAATTCACTGAGCTTGCTGGTAAGAGATGCTTAACATCTCAGCATCCTCGGGAAAGAGCAGTGCTGGTATTTACCAGTGGTTGGGATAGAGAATTCCCATCATGCTGGCACTAACTGCACACTGGGTATCATGGCGTTCTTCCCCCAGTGCCATGCACGTTTCTTATTTGGTTGGAAAGAAAACTCCAAATATGGTCAACTCTACTCTCAGCTTTCACATAACTCATTCGTATTGCCTTAGTTCATCACGGGTCCCATTCAGCTCCTTTGGTCACTTCCCACAGCCGTGTGCTGCTCCGGATGCAGTGCAGCAGAGCTGTGGCAGCAGGGGAGCACTGCCCCAGCACCACTTTGGCACCCACTGACACCACAGCAGCACCAAGCTGTGTCAGCAGGAGTGCTTTGCACTGATGTCTGTGGGTGTTTGCACAGAGCATGGCGTTGGTCACTGAGGACGTGAGGAGCAGTGCTGCTTTGTATGCATGGTGGCCACGTTATGGCTCGTTTTGTTTTCTTTTTTCAAGTTCAGGGAAGTAAAGGTAAAAGAAACCAGAGCTTTGGGCATCAACAGAGCGAGGTGAATGATTAAGCACAGATTTTTTTAACAATTAGTCTGACAGTCCCTTTAAAAAATGATCCAGACTGAGGACTTAGGCACGTAGGGAGTAGTTGCTTACATTGCAGCACTGAGAGATGCTAGATAAACCACGGCAGGCGCTCGCTGACGTACCCACATGCCTCCAGCATTGCAGGGGTTATCTCTGTCCTTCTCTGGGTCTGATTGTGTGAGCTGATAGCATGGAGGCATTGGGCTGTGAGGTGGCTGCAGGATTTGGATGTGTGCTTGCTGCAGGTTTGGACTCAGGGGCTTTGATGGCAGACTGTTGGTGTGTCCCGGTGCTGCTGGCATAAGTTGGGCAGTTCTCTTCTCATGGAGTGGTTATTTTGCATATGCATGGGACTGCTAAAGGCACTTCCCCACATCACCAAGTGTGGGTGGAGGAGGGGCTGTTGTGCAGTGTACAGTGGGAAGTAAATAGTTGTCGTCGTGTCTATTAATGTGAGGAAAGAGATTCCTGTTCTGCAAATGGGAAACCTGAAAGACGTATTTTGAAAAAGCATAGTATTAATTTTAATATTGTAAAAAAAAAAAAAAAGAGAGAGAGAAGAAAAGAAATAAATAAGGAAAATATCTAAAATATACAGAGAACATATGTATATCCAAACATCTGAGGAATTTCGAGATAATCTACTTTTGTCTCCTGTTGATTTCTATCCGTGGTGTACATATCGTGTGGATCGAATACTGTTGTTAAATTGTATTTTTATTTTGTGTTAAACGAATCACCACAGACTCAGCTTTATTTTGTTTATGTAAAGGTCGCTATGCTCTGTCGGTATAAAACCAAGAATTCTATTTTAACAAAAAAAAAAAAGAAAAAAAGAAAGAAAGAAAGCATTTTATATTATTTATTAAATACGCGTTCCTCCAACTTCTGACATTCCACAGCACTGCTCCGTGTGCACGGCTGGCTGCAGAGCAGCAGGGCCCTTTCAGGCAGGAGCTGTCAGCTTTATTCTGTTTTTCACATCCAAGCCCAGCCACTTTCAGTGCCACCACCTTGCATGACGTCGTCAGGACCGTCTCTGAGTGCAACGACTGCAGAACATCTCAGATATCTTTTCCAACCACCCCTCGGTCTGACTGGTAGCTGTAATTCCCCCTTTATCCCTCTGTTAGTCTCTGCTGGGTTGAACCAGAACTGATGGCCCCAAATCAGGGCAGGGAAGAGGCTGCTCGGATGGTTAAAAGGCTTTTTAATTGCAAGGTTTAATGAGGGAGCCCGGAGAGGCTGTAGGGCACTGGGGAAGGGAGGTGAGCATCAGCTCAGAGCTGTCTGTGCTGTGCCGGGTCGGTGTTGGCACAGAGCTGTGGAGCAGCTCCTCTGAGCGCTGGTGGTGGCTGGGATGGGCAGCGGGCAGTGTGCTGGCAGCAGTGCTTTGGGACGGGGCTGAGAGCTGCATTTCTGTCTGTAGCAGAGCCGTCCTGCCCCGGCGAGGTACAGAAATAGCATCAGATAGCTCACCAACCAAAAATAAGCCCGGTTCCCGTCGTGGGCTCTGCACTTGGAGGAAGACGTTGAGGTGTTACAGTACGCGCTTTAGATTTCCACCCTGTGGTTATGCGGCTGTTTGGGGTTAAAAATGCCATCCCTGGGGGTGATGTGTCGTTTTGGTGGGCAGGGTCGGGTCCTGCGGACCCATTGCCTGCTGCGGCATGGAGCCAGGAGCTGTGCTGGTGCATCGGAGCCCAGCGTGGGGAGCTGGGCACGTGCTGCAGCCGGGTGCCATGGGGCTGCAGCTGTCAGCTCCCGGCTGCAACAGGCAGCTGTTGGAAGGGGAGGGAGCTGGGAGCACAAGAGAGAGGGCAGTGAGTCTGAAAAACAGAATAAAGTGAGAGTGTCCTCTGAGAGGCGTTTCCATCAGCACTGTTCCAGTGCCTACATTCAGTCCTTCCAACAAAGGAGCAGATGCACACCGATAGCTACTAAAGAAATCCATTGAAGAGAACCCGTTTTCAATGTGTAATTTAATGGTGGGAAAAGCCAGTATCTGTAAATAACTTTAGATATTGTAACTATGAAGATCACGATTTGTTTTATGTACTTGGCTCTTTCATATTTATTGTGCAGAGGAGGTTCCCCCCCCCGGCCGTGTGCTCCGTGACGCGCTGCACTCGGTCCATCCCGCCAGTATTTTTATTAAAGGATCATTTGGGGACAGCTAAGCTGCTTCTGTGTGTTGGTCAACTGCTCTCATACAACGAGAACCCCAATAAAAAACAAACGTCATTGGAGTGCGTGTGCCGCGTGGTCCTTTCCTGTCCCGCAGCTCACTGTGCTTCTCCCCAACGAGCGGTGCTGGGAAACCGATGGGATTCGGAAGCACCCCCAGCAGACGGGATCACAGGGTCAGTTTCAGCTCTTGCTGGGTGCCGGGGCTCTCTGTGCCACTGGGCACGGTGATGGGCACTGAGATGTGGGGATGCCTGGGGCACTGAGGTGGGCGGCGGGCTGCGGGGCTGCAGGCTGGGGAGCAGCAGGGCTCGGTGCAGCCCCGCAGGGTATTTTTAGCAGGGCCATGTGTCACCTCAGCTGCCACCGCAGTGGGGGCGGAGGGGGAGGCACAGGCAGCCCCACACCGCGCCGCCGCTGCCTCCTGCGCTCTCGGCTCGCTGGGGTCCCGGCGTGGGCACGCTGCCCCCCGGCACCGAACGCAGGTACGGGTGATCCGTGGGGGTCTTTGGGGGCACAGGGTTGGGCCGGGGGTCCATTGGAACCTTTGGGCTGTGCTGCAGCCCGGGCTGGGCCCCTCGGCTATTTTTAGGTGGGAATGAAGAGCGATAGCGGCAGCACCGCTCCAGGGGTGGCTTCCAGCAGCGCTCCGGGCTGGAGGCTGTGGGGGAATGGGGAAGGGGCTCCTGCCAGGCCGTCTGAGGGGGCAGTGGGACAGGACCCCCCCCTCCCCTTGGCAGCCCCAGTGTGGGACCGGAGCCACACGGCTGTGGCCAAGTGGGGCTGCGTCCTGCTCCCATCTTGGGGGACTGAGGTGCTGAGGGTGATCCTGACCCTTCTTTGTGCTCTGCTCTGTGCCGTGGATTCCCCACGGGTCCACCTTGGCCGTGGGCACGGGGTGGGCTGGGGGCTCTCTCTCTGTGGGGCTGCACTACAGACCACGCTGGTGTGGGGTCAGCTCTGGTTCCCCATGGTCTCTGGGGCAGGCGGCAGCCAGGGCACGTGGCGCCCGGGGCCATTGCCCAAGAAGGCAAGTGGCATTCCTCCACCGGGCTCCCGCACTCCTGCCCTTTACTGTACAAGGCGATAGGGCCCCAGGGCTGCGGTCTGCACGGTGCGTGAATGATCCCAACAGGTGAGGCTGGGTTCAGCCCCAAGCGGGGCCAGGCACGGTTGCACCCGGTGCCACCGACACCGCTGTGACGCTGCCACCGGAGCTGCACGTGGCCGTGCTCTCCGATGCTGTAAAATGACACGGCCCCTCCGTGGCAGCTCCTGCCCCGGTGCCAGCTGGGCTATGGGGTTCCTATAGCGTTCCTGTAGGGCCCCCGGTGGCGGCTGCTCCTCACTAACTCTCTCCTCTCTCTCCCCCCTCACCCTCCGCTCTCAGTAAAGCTCCATCCCGGTTCCATCATGGCCATCTCCTCGCGCCTCGCGCTCTGGGAGCAGAAGGGAAGTGTTGGTCTTCGTGTCCCCATGTCCCTGTGCTGCACGTCCCCGCGCTTGCCTTGTCCTCAGGCCTTCCAAATGCAGCCTGAATTTACTGCTCTGAACAATGTCTGTTGTTCGGGTCTCCCTGCAGGGCTGCATCTTGGGGTGCTGCACAGGGCTGGGGCAGCACAGGCTCTGCACGCTGCAAACAGCTCCATGCCCCGCAGTGCTGGAGCTGCCATGCCCTCAGCAGCATGTGGGGCTGCTCTTCTCGCCACTTGTCCTGCTGCTCTGTGCAGCCCCTCACCCGGTGCCAACCTGTTGCCCATGGCCTCGCTGCACGCTAAGTGATGCCCAAAAAACAGAGCTTGGCTCAGCTGTTGTGCACAGTTGTGCTGCCAACATCCCTGCAGAGCTGCTGTGCTGTGCTGGGCTGTGCATTCCCATAACCCAACTTCTGCTTCTGCAAACAGATCCGGGAGGAGGACCGGGGCCCACCGCCGTCTGCGCCCCCTCTACTCCTCTCTGTCATTCCTGGTGGGTTCATCAAGCAGCTTGTCCGCGAGACTGAGAAGGAGTCCAAGGAGGCGAGGCTGAAGAAGGCGGCCAAGGCCAGCGGGAAGGAGGAGGTGAGCAGCCATCGCACCGCGCTGCAGGCAGCCAGGGCTGGCTGGGGCACTGCATGTCCCACCTTGGCCTCGGGTCAGAGCATTCTCCTTCTCTTGGCAGCCTGTGGTGGAGGACAGTCCAGCCCAGAGCAGGGATTCCCCAGCTGCCAAAGGAACCGTGGGCAGTGTGGGGAAGTCCTTGCAGAACGGGCTGCAGGCAGGTGGGCAGGGGGGCAAGGGAACACCAACACACACAGCACTGCCCCCCGGGACGGCTGCACCTAGCTCTGATCCCAGCAAAGCCCCCACGGTGGCACAGAGCCCTCGGCCAGAGGGTCCTCAGGCAGTAAAGCCACAGAGCCCTGAGAAGAAAAAAGGAGAGAAGAGCTCCAAGACTGCGTGCCCCGGGGGGAGCCCCCTATCTGCAGCCCCAGCGACCAGCAAGGGCCCCCAGCACTGTGGCAAAGTGAAGGAGGGGGACGTGCCCAAGGGGAAGGGTCCTGAGGGCACCAAGAAGGAGAAGGGAGCAGCCCTGAGTGGCCAGCAGCCCCCCAGCACAGCGAGCACCAAGAGGGAGCTGGGACTGGGCAGAAAGGAGCCGGAGAAGATGAAGAAAGATGTTGGAGGTGGGAAGAAGGAACCAAAGGAAATGAAAGAGCCTGCAAAAAGCACAAACAAGTCCCAGGGAGCCAAGAGGGAAGCAGGAGGCACCCGAGAAAAGCCTGAAGGTGTGGCAAAGGGAGTGGGGAAGGCAAAGGAAGAGCCCCGAGAAAGCAAAGAGACAACACAAGGAGGTGAAGAGGCAGTGGCGGACAGCAAAGCAGTGCATGTGGAGAGTAAAGAGGAGACAGGAGAGAGTGCAGCCCAGGAGCAGGTAATGCCTGCAGCTGTCACCCCGTGTGCAGTGCTGTCCTGGTGTCATGCAGCTCTCCTGCCCTTGTGGCTGTGGCTGCAGGCAGTCCTTGTGGCCTTGTGGCTCCAGCCCAGCTCCCTGAGTGCTGTTCTCTCCTCCTGCAGGCTCCCAAGGACGCGTGGTACGAAGCGGACAAAGTGTGGCTCGTGCAGCAGGATGGCTTCGTGCTCGGTAAGCCCTCAACTCACAACACTGAGGGCCAGAGGGGCCCTTGGTGTGCCATGGCATGGCACTGTGGCGCTGGCTTATGGTGCCGTGTTGCAGCCACGCAGCTGAAACCCGACGTGGGGACACCGGAGCTGCCAGCGGGCAGAGTGCGGGTGCGCCGGGATGCAGACGGCAGCATCACTGAGGTGGATGAGGACAGCGTGCAGCGGGTGAGCCCACATCAGGTTCCAGCCCTCCTGGGGCTGGCTCTGGATTACGGGGTGTATATAGTGGGACACGGCATAGGGTGGCCATGGCTGTGGTGCTTTGCAGAGAGAGGGTGATGGCACTGTGCTCTGCCCCATGGCTGCTCTCTGACAGCACCCATTGCCTCCTACAGACCAACCCTCCCCATCTGGACCTGGCTGAGGACCTGGCCACACTCCTCAACCTCAACGAGTGCAGCGCCCTGAACACTCTGCAGCATCGCTACCACTCCCACCTCCCCTACACCTACGCCGGGCCCAGCCTGGTGGCCATCCGGCCCGGCCCCGACGCCGGCACCCATGCGGGAAAGGTGAGGGTTGGGCGTGGGACCCTTCGTGGTACTTCGGGGTGAGGGGGTCCGTGCTGGGAGGCGGACACCGAACCATCGAACCCACACCGGGGCATTGCGGAGGAGCTGGGAGCTGTGGGCCGGCAGGTGGCACCGTGGGACCGCCGCAGTGCGCGGCCGGGGATGGTCTGCGTGATGATCCGGGCTGGGGATGCTCTGCGTGATGCTCGGGGCTGGCGGTGCTGTTGGTTGATGCTTGGGATCAGGGATGCAGGAGGATGCTCGGGGCTGGGCGTGCTGTTGGGTGATGCTCAGGAATGGCGATGCTCGCAGCTGGGCACTGCTCCCAGCCAAGTAGTTTTCCCAATTTCTGGGAGAAAATCACTGTATTGCTGTACCCGCCCTGGGGGTGTTGGGCCGGGGCAGGAGCAGGCTGGGGAACAGTGCCTGAGGTGCATTGGCATTCTCAGGAGTCTTTTGCAGCATTCCCACACTGTGAAACATCTCCAGTCTCTTTCCATGAGAACCCCTCTGGTCACTCTCTGGGACTCCCCCTGACCCACAGGTGTCCAAGGGGAGGCGGGACAGCACAGCACCACACATCTGCTCGGTGGCACAGAGAGCCTACAGGACCCTGCTGGCCCAGAGGCGGGACCAGGCCATCGTGCCCATGGGGCGCAGCGGTGCAGGGAAGACCACGAGCTGCCAGTTGGCCCTGGAGCACCTGGTGGGCACTGTGGGCAGCGTGGATGGCCGAGTCTCAGGTATGGTTTGGGTCTCAGGTAAGAGGTATGAGCTCAGGTAGGCTGTTGAGCAACCAGCAGCACGAAGGCAAGTCTGGGTTTGGAGCACTTGCATGGAGAGAGGAGATGAGGGCAGGGGTGAGGCTTCCCAGTGTACTGCTCAGGGGTTGCCCGTGTTGGTTTTGCAGTGGAGAAGATCCAGGCAATGTTCACAGTGCTGGGAGCCTTTGGAGCAGTGAGCACTGAGCAGAACAGCAGCTCCACACGCTTCTCCATGATCCTCTCTCTGGATTTCAGTGCCGCTGGGCGCATCACCGCCGCTCACCTCCAGGTACCCCAAGGGCACTGCTACCTACTGAGCTCAGGGTCCCTGGGACCAACGCCATCTATGGCCCTGCAAGGAGATCCTAGTCCCTCCCCAGCTCCTGCTGGTATCTCCCCACCTGTGGGTGCTGTCATCTGCTCCCCATGTGCCCACACCATGCCCTGTGTGCTGGGGGACAGGGGCTGCCATTGATGCCCACCTCTGCTCTCTGCAGACCATGCTACTGGAGAGGGGCCGTGTTGCCCAGCAGCCCCCTGGGGAGAGCAACTTTAACGTCTTTCTTATGATGCTGGCGGGCCTGGATGTGGCACAGAGGTGAGCAGCGTGCTGCTGTGGGGCCACGGGAGGACTGTGCAGGACCTCCCAGATGTCTTCCTCATTGTGGAGCTCTGCATGGGGAAACGGGGAAGCGGCATGGTGTGCATGGCACAGAGCAGGGCTCAGATCTTGCCTTTCCAAACTCCTTGTAGGACCACGCTGCACTTGCACCAGGTGGCTGAGAGCAACGCCTTTGGGATCAAGCCCTTCTCAAAGGTAAGGAGCACTGATGGAGCCCTGTGCCTTTCCTATCTGTGGATGAGCCCTGATACTGCACCATGGCAGTGGCTCTGGGAGGCTGAGTGTTTCCTTTGGAGAGTGCAGAAAGATATTTTAGAGGCTAAAAGCACCGCATTTGATATCCAGCAGCAGCTCCTTATTAGTCTGAGCCCTTCACAAAGGTTAGGCAGATCGCCAATGAGCCCAAGTGCTGGGATGAATCGCAGCAATTTGCAGTTACATCACCAGTGGTTGAATTCAATATTCAATCTTCATTAAGGAGCTCCAGTGCCAGTCTGGAGCCGCACAAGTCGGCTGCTGCAGCACTGAGGGCACGGCGAGGCCTCGAGCTCCACTGCTGCCACAGATTTGGGCTCAGGGAGTAGTTACGATATTCTGTGTCAGAAGCACCAGGCTCTCCATGCAGAGGTGCTCCCATTGCTCCATGTCCCTTTCTGTGTCCCTGTGTTGTCCCCTCCTGCCTGGCCAGCTGTACGTCCCCATCCTCTTAGGTGCCCCATTTATCCCCCATCTCTTCCTGCAGCCTGAGGAGAAGCAGAAGGCGAGCGCAGCATTTGCAAAGCTGCAAGCAGCCATGGGCGTGCTGGGCATCACAGCAGAGGAGCAGATGGCCGTGTGGAGAGTGCTGGCTGGCATCCACCACCTGGGAGCTGCAGGGGCCTGCCGAGGTAAGGGGCTGTCCCCTCCTTTCCCCAAACCCACTGGCAGTGCAGAGGGCAGGGCTGGGTGCTGCTCTCTGGAGGTGAGCTGCCATGGGACCTCTTGGCACCAATCGTGGTGTCATCAGTTGAGTGTCTCATACAGTGCCTGAGTTACATGAGAATGGTTCCAGATGAGAACTGTAGTTAAGAAGGCTTTGTTAATACAAGCATACAGAGATTGCCATATCCCTTATAAATTATGTTAAGCAGTGTGCTAACCCGTCTGGGAGAGAGCCCCATTGATTTACACCCTTCAATTTATGAGGGCTGCGTAAAGGCTGCTATAAACTCAGCACAGACATCCATAAACATCTCCACAACGTGTCATAACACATCTCGTGGTAATTTATGCCATTAATCATCTATTAATTATTTTAAAAGGATAAATGCCGTTGTCACTTACAGAGCAATCTCCTTCCCCTTCCCTCTGGCGTTCTGTCTCCCCATCTCCCTTCTCCCCTCTTATATGGTAGAGAGTCACAAACAAGCTTTTGTTAAACCAAAGCCCTTCTGCCTTAAGAGCTTTCAGGACAGCAGGATTTGGAGATGCTTCTCCTTCCTGGTGCCATGCCATCAACTGGGGCTGAATGCTTTGTTAGCATTTTCAATCCATTCTTATAATTACCTGAGCTGATTTGCTCTGACTTACATTGGGACTGCCTGTATGTCGCTCGGGGGTCAGGCGAGGGCTGCATTCACAAAGCCTTGGAGCAGTTCTCGTGGTGTGAAGAGGAATGTGAAGTGTTGGGCTGGAGCTCCGGAGCTGCGTACGGGATTAGCAATCAGAGCATGTCTCAGCAGCACTCGCTCCGCTATCGATTCCCCCATCGTGTGTCAACCAAAGGGGAGAAATGAAAGGAAATACGGATAAAAAATGGATCAAAGCCGGATGGAGCAAAAGTCTCGGCGGGGGCGATGACTCTTTTAATGTGGTTAAACCTGTCTCCTGATCGCCATCTCTTCCCTTCCCTCTCATGCCCTTTGAAGATCTGCGCTCAGCATCCTCTCACCGAGGGCAGCCCCTCCTCCCCACGGCGCATTTCGAGCCCCTTCCCTGCGCTTTGCTCCCTCTGCTGATTGCCGTCGTCTTGTCACGAAGCTGCTTGTCCAGGAATGAAGCAGGAGGGAACAGCACCATCTCCCTCTGGCTGGGAGCGGAAAATGCATTTGTGACGTGAAAAACACCGAGAAGAAAAGGCTGAATTTCAAAGCTAAGGTGTCAGCAATTCCCCTTTGCTTTTGAAATGCGTCGAAACGGCTCTTTTTGTGAGAAACAAACCGACATCCAGAGGCCGGCAGGGCACCTTAGCTACCCATTCACCTAAAAGAGCTTTCAGTCCCCTTTGTGCGCCGTGGAACGCAGCGTATTTTCATTTCTTCATTAGCCCTCTAACCGGGAAGGAGGGCTCGGGCACAGCCGGGGGTCGGCACTCAGCTCCCTCTCCAGTGCTGCTTTGGATGGAGCTGCAGTGCTGCAGGGGGAGGGTGGCACTGCCAGGGCTCTGCTCTTCCTTGGGGCTTCGGTTTCCTTCAGGATGCAGATAGGTGTTGCATTAGAAACACAGGTGCAGGGTATCTGTGCACTGTGGGGTCTCTCTTGTGCAGCAGGGCTCTGCACAGTGCTCTGGATTCCCTGTCCTGGTGGCTGAGGGCAGAGCAGGGACGTCTGGTTTTGTTACACCAGCCCTGCTGCTTCGCCCTGCCGGGAAGGGAAGCGCTGCTCTGCTGCCTGGTGTCGTTCATCACAATGATCCCTGGAAAAGATTGCATTAGGGCTGGCCTCTGCATCCTGCCCATTTTTCTCTCTGTTAAAACCTTTTGCTCTTCAGCACTCGGGTTTCCTGCTACAGGGAGAAGCACCTGGGGAATGTTTTCAGGATTTTCTCCTTTTTTTTTTTTTTCCTCTTTCCTGCTCCGAGCAGGCTGTCTCTGTGCCCCCCAAGTTATGGCACTATCTGTTCACTGCTCTGACATCTTTATTACAAACAGCTGGGGAAACGCAGCCAGAGTGGCAGATTTCTTTAATCATGCTATTACACAGCTCTCCCCTTTGTTATATATAGGCTTCAACATGTCATACATCAGCCAGCGGGTCAGCGGAGAATAGACCAGAGGATTTAGAGCAGGACAAATAGATTACCCCATCCAGCCTGGAGGATCCTCCTCTCCCCCTCAGTTGGTAATCCCATCAGCACCCCCGCTGGGCTGCTTGCAGCCCGTGTTTGCTGGTTGCAAGGCATTCAGCCCAGCTGCAACCTGCCCTGAGCTGCCCACCCCCCTCTGGTCGGAGCAGTGGGGAACCCGCTGTGAGATGTTGGTCTGAGATGCCTCATTCTCAACCAAAAATCATGCCAACTGCTGACCCAAATGGGTCAAATCGATCCAGGAAAGGGAGGAAAAGCTTTTCAGATCTGTTGGAGATGTTACAGAGGCAGGAAGTGAGGGAAGCGCCCGACCACATCCACCGTAATTGAAAATTAAAGCAGTAACCTATAAAGAAAGGCATAAAGATGAGCACCACGGCAATGAAAGGAATTGGAAAGCAGCGCGTGGCTGCCGGCTTGCAGAGCACGTGGGGCTGCAGCACCTGAGAGCATCGGCTGCAAAACCCCTCCAAGCACAGCAGTGCTCTTCATGCTCCTACTGCAGAGCAGGTGCTGGGGGCTGTGGTGCTGTGCAGGATGCCCGTGATGGAATCCCTGCTGCAGGACACTGCCCGCCTCCATCCCATGTGCTGTCTTTGTGTGTGTTTGATGCCGTGCCTCCCCTTGCAGTGGGCCGCAAGCAGTTCATGCACTTTGAGTGGGCGACGCACGCTGCTGAGGTGCTGGGCTGTGAGCTGGAGGAGCTCAGCACCGCCGTCTTCAAGCACCACCTGAAGCAGATCCTGGCGCAGGCGGCAGCACGGGGTGGCGGGAGGCCTTCCGAAGAGGAGGGACCCTCAGGTACCCAGCACTCCCTTCTCCCTTTCCTCGTGGAGTTCCTATTTCCGTATGGGATATTTCTATTTCCATGTGGGAATGCGATAGAGCCCTGATTACCACCTGGAAAGGACACCTGGGGATGAAGGAATGCAGGTGATGCCTCTGGAAGATCAGTGATGGGGCTTTCCCTAGAAATGGGGAGGGGAAGAAGAAAGAAATGCCGTGGGGGCAGCAGGGTGGGCTTCTGCTGCGCCCCATAGCCTAACTTGGGGCACATGCACAAAGCATGGGGCAATGGAGGGGCTGTGGGCACACAGGTAGCTGTGCACAGGCAGGGAGCAGTGACTTTGCTCCTCTCTCTGCAGGGCAGAAGATGACAGGTGTGGAGTGTGTGGAGGGGATGGCTTCAGGTCTCTATGAAGAGCTCTTTTCTGCGCTTGTCTCCATGATCAACAGGTATGGGGCCAGCACTGCGTCCTGCAGAGCTTGGTGATGGGCGAGATATCACGGGCTGGAGCTGGGGTTAGCGGTGTGCAGGGAGCCCACAGGGAGCCATGGAGCTGCTGTGTGGTTGCAAGTGGGATCAAAATATTGGGAAGCATCCCTCCTCTGCTCCCCTCTGTCTGGAAAGCTGGGAGGGAGGGGCATCCTTTGTACTGAAATGACCCATTCAGTTAAATGGAATGCTTGACACTGAGGTGAGGATCAGATCCCAAACAGTTCACTTTTCTCAATTCAGATGTGCAGCCCAATTTGTACAGGTCAGCATCCACATGAAACCCGCTGCTCAGAAATAATCTGTGTTGTTCCAGCAGGTCTATTTTTACCTGCGGTTGAATATTTTCATTTTAATTCCTAGCAACCGCATTCCAAAGTGAAATCGGTGATGGTACTCTAAGACCTTGCAGAAGATTCTCTTGAATAGCAGCACTAAATCATGCTGTACCCTATTCCCTTTAAAGCTGTTGTTTTGCTTGACTTCATTCCCCACACCAACCCATCACCGTCTATCAAAACATTGCAATGGTGGCCAGAGAGAAATGGCACACAGCTGTGCAGTCCATGCGCTGGTGGCGATGGTGATGGCTCTGAACACCCAGGATGGGACACAGGCAGGGGGAGGCTGGAAGCTAGCAGAGGGTCGGTGTCACCCCACGCTGTGTGCCCATCCCCAGGTCCTTCTCATCCCAGCACCTCTCCATCGCCTCCATTGCGGTGGTGGACACCCCTGGCTTCCACAACCCACGGCACCAGGGTGGGCAGCGGGCAGCCACGTTTGAGGAGCTGTGCCACAACTACGTGCATGAGAGGCTGCAGGGGCTCTTCTATGAGAGAACCTTTGTCTCGGAGATGGAGAGGTACAAAGAGGTGAGCGTGGGAGCATGGGGCTGCCTCGGGCACATGCAGTGCCTGTGAGCTGCTGCGGTGGAAGGGACAGTGCTTTGGGGCTGTGATGGAGGAGTGCTGCAGGAACACAGGGTGTGTAGGCCCTTCCTCCTCTGCTCCCAGCACTGTCCTCATGGGCATTTGTGAGGCCACGGGGTGACCACTGGGTAACCATCGTGGGAACATGGAGGGATGTTTGAATGACCATGGAGGGGACGTGGGGAGGAGATGGTGTGGCCATGGAGTGCTCACGTGTTGACCTTGAGAAGATCACAGAGGGGAAATGGGTTGACTGTGAGGTGACCATAGGGGGATCACAGGGTGGAACATTTGGAAACCATGAGGAAAACATGAAGGGACCAAAGTGAGAACTGGGATGACCATAAAAGGATCATGGGCAGAACATGGTGTGACCATGAGGTGATCATGGAGATACCACATAAAAGTAGTAAACTGGGGGAATGTAGCGAGTAATAGGCACTGAAGAAGTGACTATGGGGCAGTCATTCTGAGGCCAGGTGATAACCACTTGATGACTGTGGGAAGACCTTGTTGTGACCATTGGGTGACTGTGTGGTCCCCATGAAGGAACCATGGTGTGAACAAGGAATGACTGTGAAGGGATCACAGGGTGGACCACTGACTGGCAGTGGAGTCAGTACGAAGGGATTATTGGGTGACCATGAATGGATCACAGGGAGAACGTGAGGAGACCAAAGGCTGAACACTGTATAACCATGCAGGGGCCATAGAGTAACCATGGTGAGAAAGTGGTGGGACGATTGGGTGACCATGACGTTGAGGATACTTGGCAATAAATTCAGAGCCTTCAGCAGTTAATTAAAAATCTTCAGCAAGCTGACATTCTGATTAGGGAATGTCAGCTTCCCTAATCTGAAGGAAGATTCAGATTAGGGAATCTGAAATCTAGTTGAACAGGACATCTGGTGCCCAAAAGCAGGCTCTTAGCATTCTTTTGGGTAGGTACCATGTACCCTGCTATGGTTGATAATAGTCACCATAAAAACTAAAAATTCCTAGTTTTAATTCCTAATTAGAAACTTAATCAACAGCCATGTTTTCTGTAAATAAGTTCTTAAGCAAATATGGGACCTGGCCTACTTAACACATGACATACTTCCAAAGCCACAGATAGGGCCCTGGAAGCCTGATGTGTTGGGGGGCAACCAACCCATGGCAGGGGGTTGGAACTAGGTGGGCTTTAAGGTCCCCTCCAATGAAAGCCATTCTATGATTTGTGAGGTGTGCCTCTCCCAGCAAGGAGCTCTGCACCCTTCTGGTGGTGCAGCTGGGTTTTTCCTAAATTAGCTCAGGTGTTGAATAATAGAGAACAGAAAGGAAAATGATAAATTATTGCAGAAATAAACTGCTGGAAAATCTACTGGCAAAAATGAACTTATTAAGCTTGCAGAAGTAACTTTAATACCTTCAGCTCTGGAAAAATGGTTGAATTCCCACGGCTTAATATTCACACACCGCTTGCCTCCAGTAAGTATAGATGTGCCCTTCAGTAGTGATGAATATGCAGCTACCAGCCGAGCATGAAATGAAGGAGCTTGGTGGGCTCGCCATGCCTTGTGCCAGTGCTGCCCTGCCCCAAACATGGGGCTTTCTGCTGCCACCCCCTGAGCCCCAGTAACACTGCAGAGTGCTGGGAACATGAGACCTGCTGGCCCCACCAACCTGAAATAGAAAGGGAACATGAATGGCGGCCCTGCCCGCCAGCTGCATGTTAATAATTGATTGTTTCCTCGGTGCTCTCTTGTTCGGTCCTGTTATTATCATATCCATCATTTATGCAGCTTGTCTGACACTCACTGAGTGCTTTGGAGCCCTTGGAGCGTGGTGCTCTGCGCCCACAGAACCGTCCCTGGTGGCAGCTCTGCTCCATCGCCCTCCCCGTGCGCACACACCTGCGGTCGGACTCCTGACTGAAGTGAGCTTTTAAATAATGTTTTCCAGGAAAATGTTGAGGTGTCTTTTGATCTTCCAGAGCGCTCTCCACTGGCCACGCTGTCCATCGTTGACCTGAACCCCTCGCAGGTAACTGGGCTCGGTGGCCACTGGGGGAATTGGTCGCTCTGCCCGTGCCTGGAGCATCTTTCCTCTGCTTGGAGGTTTGCAGAGGCCGTGCTGTGTCATGGTGTGCAGTGCATGTGGCATGAGTTAGCACGGGCACACAGCTGGGCAGAGGTTTCTTTTCTTCCTAGCTTAGGGCAGAGGTGCTGGGGAGTGGGGCGTGCTGGCTGCAGCTCCTGGCCACCCCCTGTCCCATTCCTGGTGACCCAAGGGACGCCTCCACTCTTTGACAGCCACAGGTGCTGCCTGGCAGCCTGGGGGCCGACCGCAGAGGGCTGCTGTGGATCCTGGATGAGGAGGTGCTGATCCCAGGCTCTGGAGATGGTGCTGCTTTTGACCGCCTCTGCTCTTACTTTGGCCCAAAAGGATCTGACCAGGATGGTGAGTTGGTCATCTCCCCACACTCCAGCTGCATTGCTTCTGGAATCATCATTTAGCTATGACAATTAAAGAAACCCCCCAGAAAATTAGCTATTTCACTTGCCTTCTTGGATGACCCTCTTCTGCTAAGAAACGCAGAGCTGGGCTCTCTCCCACCAGTGAAAACAGTGTTGGTTCCCCATGCACCATCACTGTATTGTGCCTGGAAAGCATAGTCTGAAATGCTCTGCTAGGTGCACGCCATCTCCTGGCCCTGCTGGTGGTGGTAACCCCATGGGAACCTGATGGTGACCCCCTTAGGGTGCAGTTGACCCCCTCATGGCACTGTTGCTGTTGCAGGGGCCGGCTGTGTGCACAAGTGTGAGCAGGCACTGCACTTTGAGATCCCACACCAGCTAGGCACCGACCCCGTGCGCTACGACCTGGGGGGCTGGGTGAGCAAGGCCAAGCTCAACCTGTCGGCAGAGAACGCCAGTCAGCTGCTGCAGCAATCTCAGCTGTGAGTATGGGGCATGTGCTTGTGGCTGCTCCATGGGAGAGAGATGGGATGGGGAAGGAAGCAAGGAAGAAGTCAGGAAAAAAGCTGCTTTTGGACCAGCTTTGTTGGAATATTTAGAATTTAGTAAGGTAGGGGAGCAAAGCCAAGTGATTTGATGTAGATCCATCCAGCCCCAGTTGATGAGCAACTAGATGTGCATGGTTTGATTATGGTGGATGCTCAATAGAGAGCTGGTGAATAATGCCATCCCATCCAAGCCATCCCATAACGCTTCCCATCAAAATTACCTGAAGCAGTAGAGCTGTGTCTAACCCTCAACCTAACCCAATGCAAACAAATTCAGTGGAATGCAACACAATAAAATGCAGTGGAGTTCAATGCAATCCAGTGAAGTGAAATGAAATCAAATGCAGTGCAATGTCATGTCATCCTAAGCCTAACTCTAACCCTGCTGCAGGGGAGGCAACATGGGGAGAATGCTGGGTGCTGCTGTCCCACAGCTAGAAGGGCCCTGCAATGTCCTTGGCTCTGCAGCATTGCAGTGCAGAGGCAGTGAGGCACCCACGTAGCAGCACTTCTCTTTCTCCTGCTGCATCCAGCAACCTTGTAAACTACTGGAGCTGAAACACAAACACGTTGTTACAGATGTCTCCGCACACGCCATGATTTTAACCTTCTGCTTAAGCCCTGCCAGCTCATTTTGTTTTTGGGCTTTGGTTCAGGGAAGTTCTTATAGCGACAAGCAGTGGGGTTCTCGATGCAGAGAGATGCCAGGAGCCGTGGAGCAGCACTGCATGAGCACCAGTGCTGAATTTGGCTCTGACCTCGGGCTGCAGGTTGCTGGCAGCAAAGCGTCCCCATGCTGCCCCTGCTGCATATCCTGCACCTCTTTTCTTGCCCACAGAAGTGCACTGCAGGAGCTGGCAATGCTGCGCCGCGGGGTGCCGCGGGTCTGCCGTGCGGTGGCAGGGCTGGAAGGGTGCTCACAGGCAGCCCTGCAGCGCAATGCCTGCATCAGGAAGGTCTTCGCCAGCAGCTTGGCAGCAGTCAGGAGGAGGTCGGTGTGCGCCCAGCTCAAGCTGCAGGCGGTGAGTGCAGAGGCAGGAGCAGGTCTGTGCGTGGCTCCTCTCGGCTGGGGATGCTGCACTGGCTGCAGGTGGCCGCTGCTGCTCAGGGAGAGCATCGCAAGGAAACAAGTCACAAAGTAGATTACATGCACACCTTGCTGTGCTGCTGGTTAATCCTCTTAAGCATGCTGGCCCTCCGTGCTGGCTGTGCGCCAGCCTCCTGTTGCTCACACTGTAGTGGGGTGCTTGGGCTCCCAGCAGATCCAGCAGCCAGCTTTGTACATGTCCTGGCTTCCCCCAGCCCAGTGGAATCATAGAATCACAGAATTTTTTGAGATAGAAGTGACCTTTAAAGGCCACCTGGCCCCACTCCCCTGCAGTGAACATCTGCAACTCTACAAGGTGCTCAGAGCCCTGTTTCCAGGGACAGGGCTTTGAGTGATGCATTTGGGAACAGAAAACCTGGGGCTTTGGGAGGAAGTCTTGCTTGGTTACCTCCAGTCCCACTGACCTCTTCTTTCCCCTAGGACGCTCTCACCAGCCTGCTGCGGCGCTCCCAGCTGCACTTTGTGCACTCCCTGGTTCCAGGGACAGCAGTGGAGAAGGCTGACCCGCTGCTGCTGGATGTGCCGGCCCTGCGAGCCCAGCTGGGGGGCACTCAGCTCCTGGATGCCCTGCGCCTGCGCCGCACTGGTACACACTGCCCTCCTGCAGCCCCTGCTCAGCCCTTCACGCTTTGCTCATGCCCTGCCTCTCACTGGACCTGCTTCACAACGTTGCCCGTGCCTTTGGGGATTTTTGAAGGGTGTCTTTACTGCTGGTGGCACAGCCTGAGCACAATGAGTGCAGTGCCCTGTGCTCCCTTTGCAGACCCATGCATGACTTTTTTCCTGTACCCCGTGGGATTACAAAGGGCCCAAACAGGGGGCTGGGGACATTTCCTGCATTGCACAATGTGCCACCTTATCTAGCTGCCTCAAGCACATCTTTGGTTTCCTTCCTGCTACTTCTGTTTTGCCATCATTTTGTTCAGCTCCTCCAGCCCCCTCACCTGCACCCCACTTTGCTGCATGCCCCAGCAGCCCCTGCACTGCTCCCTCCCTCCTCAGCAATACAAACCTCACCACCAGCTCATGCATCCTGCCCAAAGGTGTCTGTTGTCCCCAGGGTATGCGGACCACCTGCTCCTGACCCACTTCCGACGGCGCTTCCAGGTGCTGGCTCCAGCTGTCATGAAGAAGTGCACATCTGCCTACGAGGTGCCGGATGAGAGCAAGGTATATCCTGACTGAGAGCACCATCTTGGGCTCTGCCCATGCCCATACTCAGCATAGTCAGGGCCCTCTCTGCAATTAGGAGCTATTACCAGAGCTCTTCAGAGGAGCTTGGTCTTACCCTGGGGTAGGGGGCAGCTCCTTCCTGGCTCAGTCGTTCAATACATTCAGTGCTATTATTGTCATAGCTGCTGCTGGAGCTGTGGGGTCAATGCCTAAAGCTCTGCTGAGCCTCTCCCGACAGCAGTGGGTGATGTGCTCTGCTCTCAGCCACGGAGTTTCTCCCCCTTAAGGCTCTGTTTTTGCAAAGGCTGTAATCACTCCTAGCGTGGGCTGCATTTGCCAGGGTTATTGCACCATGGAGAGGACTTGGAGAAACCAGCCTGGAAATGAAGCCTATAACTGCTTCTTTTTAATGCTTAAGAGCAAAGAGCTTTGGAAACCCTGCTGGGTTAGGGCTGGGGGTGTCCCAGAATATGTGGAGCTGAGGACAAAGCAGAATCACCCCCCAGGGACCCAATGCAACTCAAGGAGCATAAAGTTCCCAGGGCTGGGCATCACCTGGGCTGGCACCAAAGGAACGAAGGCCAGGATCTCCCAGTTGAAGAGGTTTTACAATAAATCAGTAGCAAGGCTGGGGAGAGTCACCCGCATGCCTGGAATGAGATGTGGGTAAGCCAGGGAGCTGAGGGGAGATCAATCAAAGACGGACATGTGCTCTGTTGTGCAAACTGCCAGTGTGTGTGCACACTCAGTAAAGACCTCGGGATTTAATGAGACAAGTCTGACAGTCAGAAAAGGTCAATATTGTCATTTAAGAGGCAGAGGGGCCTCACCAGCAGCGCATAAGCTGAGAGCTACAATGCATTCCCTTCCTGCAGGCAATGGAGGAGCTCTTCCAGGCGCTGGATCTGGAGAAGAAAAGTGTGGCCATTGGACGCAGCCAGGTACAAAGGCATCACCTTGAGTTATAGTGTGCCTCGTCCAGAAATCCAACCCAGCCACCTCCCACATCCCATGGGAGCAATGGGACTTGGATAGCTCAGTCTCTTTGTGTAGGGGTGAAACCTGCCGGATAGGGCAGCAGTTGTCCCAGCAACAGAGTTTGAACTTAAAGTTGATAATCTCAAAGGAAAATTAATTTCGTATGCATGCTTGCCTTCAGCTCTCAGAGTCTATAAAGAAAGAATTCATGGAACGGTTCTGTGGAGTGAAATAACTTTCTTTTATCCCGCGCAGTGCACTTTGCAATTATCTCTTCTATGAAACCCTTGTACTTAATCAATAGTGCGATAGCAGCTCCAGTCACATCTTGTTATATGGCGGTTGGTTTTGCCATCACTTTGAGTATTGATTTTGCACTAGCTTCTAAAACTCGCTGGCTTGTGAAGTTAATACAGACCTTAATGAGACAATCAAATAGGTGGTGGAGCAATCATAACATTATCTCAAGAAAGCGATCTTCCCTGGGATTGTTCTTTGATTCAATTTGGCTTCTTTAAAATGCAACTCTTGGGGTGTACCTTTGGGTTCATGAGTGTCATTCATTATTACTGAAGCTGCATTATGCAGATGGTGCATGGGGTTTGTAAGTGACCGGGGCAGCTCTGGCTCAGTACCAAGGTTGTTCTGCTCCTGGGGTGCACATCGCTCTCTCCTTGTATAGGTGTTCCTGAAGGCAGGTGTTCTCTCCAGGCTGGAGAAACAGCGTGACAAGCTGATAGCTCAGAAACTGACCCTCCTCCAGGCAGCCTGCAAGGGCTTCCTCAGCCGTCAAAAGTTCAAGAGGCTGAAGGTAGCCATCCCATGGGTTGGGAATGCCCTGAGTCCACCAAGATATATGCTTGGGCTGCTGCACAGGGTCAGGGCTGCTGTGATACCTGCAGGTACAACGTCTTGCTGTCCGCTGCATCCAGAAGAATGTGGTGGTCTTCCAGGCGGTCCGGCACTGGCCCTGGTGGCAGCTGCTGAGCCGCATGCGGCCCTTGCTCAGCATTAACTTGGCAGAGGAACAGCTGCGAGTAAAAGAGGTAAATTCCATGGGATGGGATGAGATGGGAGTGGGTGGGATGGGATGGGATGGGATGGGATGGGATGGGACACGATGAGATGGGATGCTCTGGGAGCTCTGCCTTGTCCTCCCTGAGAGCTTGTTGGTGCTGGACTTGCTGAACTGAGCTCCTTGGGATGGTGGGTGAGCTGAGCACCCAAACTCAGCCTCGTTGCAGGGGATTTTTCTCTGTGCTATTGCCAGAGCTGTTCTTCCACCCAGGCCAGAATTGGTGATGTGAGCCTCCCACGGATATTTACTGGCTCGGGAATGTCATATTTCACCCAACCCCTTGGAGCTGGAACTTTAAGGTCCCTTCCAACCTAATCCATTTTATGATTTGTCAAACTATGAGACCTCTGTTAAATTCTTAGTCTGTATTCCCCAACATCCCACTCGTGCTTTTGCCTTAGGGATGTCCTAACAAGATGTTTCCAGGCTGGCTCAGATAAAACAAGCACTGCCCAATCTCCATTCCGTTGTTCCTTTTGAGACTGTCTCTGTATGTATGAGGATGTGCTCTGTACATAGACCAAAGCTGACATTCCCTCCAATGGAATTCATGTCAGGAGCTGGAGTCCCAGCAATTTGCAGTGAGCAGCCTTCAAAGCTGTCTGCTAGATTTTCTTAATAAGGCAGCTGTGTCTCTCCCACTTATTTTTAAAAGAAAACAAGACCATCATAAGTAAACTAAGGATGCCAGAGCTCTCACTGTGTGTTTTCCTGCAATCTTACCTAGAAGGAGCTGGCGGCGCTCAGAAGGAAGCTGGAGAGATCGGAGCAGTCGTGCAGTGAGCTCAGGCAGAACACCGAGAAGCTGGAGAGCAAGGTAGGGCCTAAAAGAGCCCTCTGCTTACTCATGTCAAAGTTATGCCCTATCAGGATAAGCGTGGCCATGGAGCAAAGGTGCCAGATGTTGTGCACTGGTGACCTTTGGGACTGATGTCACCACACTGACAGGGTGACCGTGTGGATGCCGTCCCTTCCGCTGGCAAAAGGCAATTGTTAGAATAGGAAATGGCACATAGTTGTTTCAGGTTCCCACTATGCTCTCCAAGCAGCTGTCTTGGTGACTTCAGCAAGCACCTTGAGTGGCTTTTTTTAATGCGACCAATGCTAATAATGAGGGGAAAGAGCATGGCAGGATCATCCCGCTCACTGCTGCAGCTCAGCCTTGATCCGCTTTGGATTTGCTCGTTTCTCTGATCTTAGGTGCAACGCTCTGCTTAGCAGTGCCAGTATCCTCACTGAGCACCCTCTTCTTCAGGGGAAGTGACTGCTGATTATTTTGCTGTAGCTCTGCACTTTAGAAATGCAATTGCACTCCTGAGGCTGGGGACTGCCACGGGAGGCTAATGCTTTATGACAGACCTAGAAAACACCAGCTCCCCAGGGGAAGCAAGCCTATTGTGCTTACTTACCCAAATTAAAGTTGTTGGACCTCTGGAGAGCTTTTATAGCATGTCTGCAGATTGAAGTGCCTTAAAATGCTGCTGGATGCAGGAACAGGAGTATTTGAAGCCTGCGTGCTGCCTGCTGGCCTGGCTAATGCTGCCCCTCGTAAGGATAGTCCTGCAGAGCTGGATTAGCAGGGCAGGCTGTGTTTGCATTTGCAGAAAGTGCAATTAATCTAACAGATTAGTAACACCCTTTTATTCCTGTGCTTTTTTTGCTTCAAAGGAAATTTCACCCCTAATCAGCTAGAAAAGTGCAGGAATCTGGTGAGCCCTGCAGGCAGTGCAATGCAGGCAGCGCCATGCAAACAGCACTTCACTGCAGGGAGACGTGAGCACACTGCTGCAGCTACATGCTTTGCTGGTGGTTGCTCTTTCCTTGGCACTGCTGTTGGGCTCATGCAGGGCAGTGCACATGCTCCCCACCAAAGGGCAGGCAGCAACCAGCTGGGAGACAATGGGTCTGTGTGCGCTCACGTGCCCAGCAGTGCCCAGCCTGACACTGCATTGCCCCCAGATCATCGACCTGACGATGGAGCTGTCAGATGAGAGGCACAAAGGTGACGTTGCCTGCCAGGTGCTGGATGGGGAGAGGGCAGAGAGGCTGCGGGGCACTCGAGAGCTGCAGGAGCTGCAGGTAGGAGAGCCTGGAGCCATGCTCTCGGCACAGCCTCACTCTGCCTGAGTGCCCCAGCGGTGGGGTCATCTGTTCCCTCCTTCCCTGTCTTCCCCAGAGCAAGCACGACCAAGTGCAGAAGAAACTAGAGTCAGTGCAGAAGCAGCTGGAGGAGGCCCAGCAGTTGGTTCAGCTGCGTGAGATGAAGATAAGTGGCTCTGAAGGAGGTAGGGCAGCCCTTTGGACACAGTGCATGCTTCAGGTGTCCAGCCAATGGGTCCCCTGAGCAGCCCTGCACCCTTGGCCCCTGGCCACCCCTCTGCATTCTTAGCATGCTGTCATTCTGCACTGCTCAGTGGCTGGAAGCTCCTTCTCTTGCATGTTGAAGGCCAGGTTGGATGTGATTATGGGGAACCTGATCTAGTGCCTGATTTAGTGGTTGGCAACCCTGCCCATGGCAGTGGGGTTGGAGCTTGATGATCTTTAAAGGTCCTTTCCAACACAATCTGTTCTATGGTTCTACGTATCTTCTATGTGGGTTGGATGGGAAGACAGCAGGCTTTCTGCCCCAAGGGGCTGCTGGTGCTCACGCAGCGTTCCCAGCAGCTCAGCATGTGCTTAAAGCGATGGGGAAGTTGAGGAATGATGGGATGTGTGCATGCTTTGCCTCGGGCAGGGGCCATGTACAGCCTTGGGTGTACAAAGCAGAGCTGTGCTCCGTGCCCCATGGGAGCCACGATACCCAGCTCTGGCCCATTTGCAGAGGATGCGTGGCAGGTGCGGTTCGACTGCGCGCAGACGGAGATCGCCTTCCTCCAGAAGAGGCTGGCACAGCTGGAGGAGCGGCTGAGCGCCGAGCTCAGCTCCAGGACAGGGCTTGAGCAAAAGGCAAGAAATGGGAAGGGGGCTGCTGGATTCGGGGTTCTGGAGATCATTCCCAAGCTTGTACTTCCAAACTGATGGTCCTTGCCCAGCAATGTTGCTGGTGGAGCTTTCTGGGGCTCCATCAGAAAAGCAGATGCTTGCTGCTGGGGAAATTGTCTGATTCTTGCTGGCTTGAGAATAAATACCCCAAAGTTTCTTTTAGCTCAAAAAGTCCCTTTTGCAGCTCATTGTGGCCAAATTCAGCTTTGGCCAGGTGTGAGTGTGAGCACAGGGTGGAAAGCTGAGGGGTGTGGAGTGGCTCAGCCATGGGCCTGGGGGACTGGGAGGGGTGCTGGCACGATCTGCCATGCTAAGAGCTGGTCATGTAAAGATATGGCAGTTCCCAAGCTTTGCACAGGAGACACAAAGCCGGTGTGCTTCTTGGAGAGTGCGGGGTACCAGGTCACTTCTCATAAGCATAAAAAAAAGAGATGGGTGTTATTCATGCTACATTAAAAAGTAATAAGAGAAACAAACCAGACTTAAAAGCTTGAGTAAAGCAAAACATCCCATTTGCTTTCAGGCAGCTCGTTTGGAATTACAGGCTTCATTAGTGCAAGATCTTGCTTATTTAAAGTCATTCTTTAACGACTCCGTTCCCCAGAGGGCGAGAGCTCTATGTGCCGCCATGCCCTGCATGATGTGAAACTTTGGGAAAGCAATCCCTCTGTGCAGGGCAGCATTGCCCTTGGAGGGGCTGCTCTGGGATGGTGGGGGTCTGGCTGATGGCAGTGCCACCCCTGGCACCATGCCATTCTCCATCTTGTCCCACAGCTGGGTGAGGTGCAGGCGGCGTGCCAGGCGGCACGGGCAGCAGCCCAGCAGCTACGGCGACGGTGCAGACGGCTGACCTGTGAGCTGGAGGATGCACGGGTGCTTGCTGAGAGCCAGCAGAGCCGCAGCCATGAGCTGGAGAAGCGGCAGAAGAAGTAAGGCTAGGAGTGGGCCAGGGGTACCGGGGAGGGAAATGCAGGGTTGAGGATGCTCAGCTTTCCTCACTGTATCACATCCCTTGCTTGTGCTGCTGGGGGAGATACCCTTCCCTCTGGGATCAGCCCTGGTGCGTTGAAGCCACCACATTGCTTTGGTGCTGGAAGGGTGGATACTGCCATCTCCTTGGGCTGCTGGACTTGTTCTGGGGTGGTTTGGGCCAGGGGTGGCTGCTGCAGCAGATCTTAGCTCCTGGCCACTTCTGAGTGCAGCCAGCATGCCAAGAAGTTTGGGATTCACAGAGTGACAACAGCACTTTGCAGAGCACAGGCATCTTGTTGTCATCACAAAAGTGCTTGGCAGGATCAGGATGAGAAACAGCCCTGTGTCTTTTCTGCCCAGCCATGCTGGCAGCAGTACCATGCATTTCCCTCCAGTACCATGCATTTCCCTCCAGGTTCGACCTGCAGCTGGCCCAGGCCCTGGGAGAGTCTGCCTTTGAGAGGAGCCTCCGTGAGAAGGTGGTCCAGGAGAATTCCTCCCTGCGGTGGGAGATGGGCAAACTGCAGCAGAGCCTGGAGGTGAGAGGGAAGTGCCCCGCTCCTCTGCTTTGCATCCTGCCAACAGCACACAGAGCAGAGCCATTGTCTGTGCAGTCACAGAGGCAATCCGATGCAAAGTCAATGTAGTGATTCTGATTATGTTTGGCCCCATCCTAGGGGGTGCCTGATGTATTCTCACAGCATTACCCTCTGTCAGAACAAGATCACGTTTCTCAAGTCAAGCCTTTTGTTGGCTGATGTGCTGACTTGTGCTCTTCTTCATGCCCCCACCCTCAATCACCCCCCTGCAAGAAACTTCCAGGCTGTGCCTCCAGGGCAGGACCTCAGTGATGTTGGGGCCAGAATCCATGCTGGGAAATACGAACACAACTCTATTCAAAATCATGTGTGATGGGGGGCCACCACCGTGTTTCACAGCTTCCCCTGTGCCCATGCTTTCATGGAGCGAAACACAATGATGCTGTGATTTGGGCAGGTGTCAGAGCGTGGCAGCAGCGTGGTGGGCTGGGGGCTGCCAGAGCACTCTGGGTGAGGTTACTGAGGTCCAGAGAAACAGAGGGGAAGGATTGCTCCGAAAGCTGGGCTGGTGTTGGACATAGAGCTGCACAGCTTCCTGGTGCTGTGGTTGGAAGCAGCCCATGCTTTGGGAGCAGTGTGCTGACCCTACTCTGTCCCCTCCTGAGCAGCAGCAGCAGGCAGAGGGGGCCAGCCTGGCACAGCGGGTTTCGCAGCTGGCTGGCCGTGTGCAGGAGCTCAGTGCTCCCGGTGTCCTGGACTCCTGCTCCGTGCCCATGCTCAGGCAGCAGCTCTGGGATCTGGAGGCCAGCAGTGCTGAGCAGCGCAAGGAGCTGGAGCGGCAGACAGCCAACGTGGATCACCTGGAGCAGGTAGGGCAGCCCTGTGTGTGGAGGGACCCTGCAGTGCGAGGTGTGAGTGCGGGTGCATTCGCCTTCGGGTCTTTCAGCTGCACCAGAGGCTGGAGCTGGAGATTGAGCGGATGAAGCAGATCCACCAAAAGGAGCTGGAGGACAAGGACGAGGAGCTGGAGGATGCACGGCAGTCTTGCCAGAGGAGGGTAGGTCGGGCTGGGGGGGTGAGGAGTCCTTCCTCCCCAGTGGGCACCAAGGCAGCAGCCCAGGGCATAGCCTGGGCATGGTGGTTGAATTTTGCTTTCGTTGTTTCAGGAAGGTGGGGGAGGGAGGGGTTGGGAGACAGATGGGGAGAACTCTGCTCCCATGAGCATGTCAGTGCCATACTGCTGTGGCCGCTCATGCTGACAGCATGTCATTCATCCTTCTCTCCCTCACTCTGCATGTCCTGTGTCCTTATTACAGCTCCGGCAGCTGGAGATGCAGCTAGAGCAGGAGCACGAGGAGAAGCAGACAGCTTTGCGCGAGAAGCAGGACCTGGAGGGGCTCGTGGGCACGCTGTGTGAGCAGGTGAGCATGGGGCTGGGCTGGCTGCTCCACTCAACCAACTCCAAATGCTGCCCACGCAGACAGGATGATGGAGCACATGTGAACAGGGTGATGACGTGGCCAACTCCCCCAGCGCAGTCATTGATTCTTTGTACAGCATCACTGGGAAGGTCCATCCGTAGAGGGAGGTATCTGCTTTTTTCCTGGTATTTTCACAAGAGTCAAACAAAACACGACTAACTCTGCAGCAGCTCCATCTGCCCAGAGAAACAGTTTATCAATTGCAATTTGCACAGGAATTCTGTCCCAGACACATTTGCTGAACAAATCCTTTTTCACTCTCTAATGTGTCTGAGGCAGTGATGGAAGCACGTGTAACGGGGAAAGCACACCCAGCTGCTCTGTGTTCAATTAGAAGGCGAGGAATGGAGGCAGCTCCATTGAGCAGCATTTAGCAGCTTGGTCATCGCTGCAGCTCTCAGGCCCCAGTTCCTGCAGTGACAGTGCAAGGACGCGTAGCACCAGGGGTGGGACAGGGTCAGCTCAGTGCCTGGCTTTGTGCTGATGCCTCCTTCCTGACCAAATCCACCGTCTGCTAGGGCAGACGTTGAGACATGCAGAAAACAGTGCTGAACAGCGTCCAAGATAAGGTCTGTAGGGATGGTGGGGATAACAGCAAGTCGGCTCTGCTGTAGGGTTGTTATGAATACCGCCTGACATATAGTGGGCAGCATGCTTCAGAACAGTTTATTAAAAAAGGGAAGAAAAGCCAACCCAGAAAACTAATTAAGGCAATGGAGATGCCAACGATTGTGGGTTTCAGCAAATGCCAGCCTGCTCGGAAGCAGGTTACGAGGTCAAACCCGCACTATTAATTTTAGCCAGGGAAGAGAAAATAGGAGAGCAGGGCTGAAACAAGAGATGCTGAGGAAAAGAGATGGAATGGAAAATGCTCCCACTCTTCAATTAGCCTGAAACCACGTCCTGGCTGCGTAGTGCTTTCCTCATTCTTTTATCCGCGTAACCATGGTTGCTCTCTGTTGGAAGGAGGAGCACAGAGGGTGGTTTTTTTTTTGGAGGTGCTTCCTTCTTCCCTTCCTTAAATGGCTGCAGACAGCGCTGAGCAGTGTTGGGCACAGTGCAGTGGTGATCTGCTGCTGGAGGTCCTTGCACAAGGAACTGGTTCTCCCCCAGTGATGCTGCAGTCTCAGTCCCACAGCTCCGGGGCTGATGGAGGTTCCCAAAGCCTTGCATCACTGATGTGTTAATAGCTCCCAAGGATGCCTTCCTCACCAGTGCTTCATGATTTATCTCTTTCCCCTTTGGGCTGACTTCCTCCTGCCTTTGTTCCTCTCCTTACCATTTATCCCCAAGTTTTTCTAGCTGTTTCCATCACCCAAAGGCTTTCATGTTTCCTCTGCTGCAGCTCTCAGCATACTTTAGGGTCTTTCCCCTCCAAATCTGAGGCCTCTGATTCCTCAAATCTGCGAAGGGTGGGAGGAACTACCCTGGATTTGCCAGCACAGCCAGTCTGGGCCATGTGAGGAACCCCAGTGACAGTGCTGGAAGTGCCCTGGGGACAGATGGGATGGGACACTATAGGAACACTTGGAGAACAGGGCGGGCAAACGCCTTGCAGGGAACCAGTGGGGAAAAAATGCAGCATTTTGCTGCAGCCTACTACTTTTGATGCATGATGATGTGCGCTCAGCTTCCTGCTCTCCCTCCCAGATCGGCCACCGTGACCTGGACGTGGAGAAGAGGCTGCGGAGGGACCTGCGCCGGACACGTGCACTGCTGGCTGATGCACAGCTGCTGCTGGCTGCCCCCACAGAGCCCGGAGCCACTGGCACTGCTGAGCTGCAGCGGCTGCAGAAGCAGGTGGGCACCAGGGGCTGGGGGGAAGGCAGCAGGTGGGTGAGCATCACTCTGCCCCTGGGCACAACCTCACTGTGCTGCTGGTGATGCTACCTGTGTGAGGATGTAACTGCTTCTCCAGGGGTGTCACTCGTGCACCCTGTTCCAGCAGGCACGGTGGGAGGGACTTTGTGGGTCACCATGTAGGTGAGCAGTGCCGTGCAGTGCTGTGCTCACGCCATGCAGTGCGTGATGCTGGTGAGGGTCGTCTTGCAGGAAGCACTGCTCTGTAATTACGCCAACAGCAGTTAAGTGTTTTTTCCCTTTTTAGGCAGCCCTGTTAATTACCTTCTGTTCAGTGTGCTTTCTGCCTTCTAATAATGCAATCCAGAGGCCTTGTTTTCAGGCGTGTTGCCATAGAAATGGCTGCACACAAGGCACAAACTGCCAGAGCAGGGACCACAGCTCGTGTGCTGCAGCCTGAGCGCAGACGCACCGAATGCCACGCACTGGTGTTGGGGTGAGCATGTGGGCGCTGCTATGCACTTTGGGGGCACAGGCAGACAGAGAGCCATGGTGTAGCCCATCCTGAGGCTGGCACACAGGTCACTGTGCCCTCAGGTTGGTGATAGGTGCCACTGCTGTGGCACGTGCAGAGCACCAACTGGGCGGTTGACGCCAGTCCTCTGAAACCACGCAGTAATTAATCTCCATTGTGCATTTTCCCTGAAAACAAACTAATCGGAAGGCATGAGCAATTCCAACAACATACAAATATAATTGAGATAATAGTTCTGCATAAATAACAGCTGTGAGCAGCAGCTGTTCCCACCTGCACAGGGAAGAAGAGGAAGGTGAGCTCTGCAATGGGGCTGCTGGTGTGCTCATGCCCATTCCCATGTCCAAGTCCATTTCTATGCTGCTGATCTGGGCAACAGGATCAGTGAATGACCATGATCAGAGGGCAGCAGGAGCTCCACTTGCTTGAAGTCCTGAGTGATCTCAGACACTGTGAATTGTTTTGCTCTCTTTACCACCACACTTAACAATTTCCCGAGTCCCGCTCCAGGGCTGGAAGTGATGCACAGCCATGCTGCACTGTGCTATGAGAAGGATAGAGAAAATATTGGGAATATTGCGTTTCTATTATGCTGCCAACACTGAGATTCTGCATGCATTAAAAATGCCTCATTGTTATGTCGTCCCTTAAATTGAAATGATTCCTAATGGCATTCATGATGAGGTTTTTCAGAGTCCGATCCATCCTACCACCAGCCCACAAATCTCCGCAAGAATAAAAACATTGCTAAAACGCCATCATTTCCGTTAATCAAAATCCATATGGTCTAAAAGTGTAGCATTGTTTCTTAATAAGTCTGAAGCATCCATTTCATGCAGGTATTTAACAGATGGCGTAGCGCAGCAAACGAATGTTGTTCATCCATTCATACATTATGCATTTCTGGGGGTATTTCAATCTATTCTTCCCAAGTGGGAAAATTCCATTGCGTAAATTGAGAGCAAAGTGTTTAATGAGAGGTCCTGGAGATGAGTTTCTCTCTGGTTAAACTACATGGGGCTTTGGCATGATTGTTCAGGGAGAAGCTGGAAAGAGGTGGGAAAATGGCATGTGCCATTGCAAGATGGGCTCTGTGGGTATGGGAATAGATTGCCAGGCAATTCATTGAAACAGGCCAAGGCTGAATGCAGGAATGCAATTTTAAACCACTGTTCTGCGGGATCCCTGCTGCTCAAAGCCAGGCCATCACAATTCAGGTGCTTCAGGCCCCTTGTCTGTGTATTGCAACTGTTCAGAGACCTCGGCAGTGCTGCCAAGACAGGGAGAGTCATTGGCCTTGAGGAAAAAATGACTTCAATTTCCTCTGCGTTAAGAACTAGGGGAGCAAATTACCTATGGAACTTCTCTGAGTACATCTCACTCACCACAAACAGTTGAGGAAATGGAGTGAGGATTGCTCCAGAGCTTCATAAGACCATTTTTTATTGAAGGAGGGAGTGAAAAAAGGCAGTGAAATATCCCCACTAAAAATGGACAGCAATGCCTAAAGGCTGGCAGTGGGGATAGCCCTGTCCTCACCAGCGTGTGAGCCCTGCATTGCCCCCAGCACACAGGGAATGGGCACAGGAAGCATGTAGCAAGTGAGGGGTTTGCTTTCCTTTTTGATAAACAAAAGAAACCTGAGCTCTGAAGGGAAGGAACTGCACGTTCAGGTACAGCCCACGTATGTTCCTCCATCTCAGTGGTGAGGACTTTGGGGATGATGCTGCATCTTCCGGGTGTTTGCAGCCCATTTAAGATTATTGTTGTTTTAATGACTGAGCTATAAAAACCGAGAGCAAATTAGCATTTATAAATGTGATATTTCATGTGTATTTGCAAATGCAATTTATGCGACGTGAAAAGCCCATTTGAAAACTCCAAGTCGTGAATTGCTCTAATCAGGAATTACATGTAATTCACATAATTTTGCAAATTAATGATCCCAGCTCTATCTCACCATGACAGTGGGCGCATGATGTGGGGTGCATGCTTCAGCCCCAGCAGGACACGGATGGGTGTTGGCTGCACAGCCACTGCAAAGGGAAACGTTCTGGTTGAAACACAGCAGCAGAAGGTCACAGGATCAGTGCAGAATTTAAAAGGCTGAGTTTTGGTGTGTGAGCAGGGGAAATGCTCTGGGAATGCAGTGCAAATAGATGAGGCTGTGCAGCAGGGGAGCAGCGTGTGTGTTGTTAGCATCTCCCTCCATCTCTTGCAGCTGGAAGAGAGCGAGGCGAGGTGCACCGAGGCCCAGCGGTCCCAGCAGGCAGCAGCTCAGGAGCTCGAGAACCTGCACGTGGAGATGGAGATGCTGAGCAGGAACAAGACCCTGGTGCGCTCCTGGGGCAGCGTGGTGCTTGGTGCAGGGATCAGCCTGTTTACTGAGTCACCTGCCTTGGCGGCTCAATGGATAGGAAGACTGAAAGCACACAGCACCCCTTAGCCCCCCTCCAGAGTTCCTTTTCCTCTCCCTGGTGTGAGATCCCAGCCTAGAAAAGCTGGGTGCCATACTGGATCCTGTCTTGATGCACACCTTCTGCCCTCAGGCGGATGAGCAGCTCAGCCAGATGCAGCACGAGAGAGCTGAACTCCTGCGGCGTGTCAGCGAGGACCAGGAGGACCTGAATGAGCTGATGGCCAAGCACAAGGCTCTGATTGCACAGGTAGGAGCTGGGCAGTGCTAGCTCTGCAGTGTTCCCTGCCTGGATGTTGCTTGGAAAACCCAAGCTCCAAGCAAATGGCTCAGTGGGGCTGCCTGCACAGCAGGGCCATTGGGCAGCAAATGCTGTTTAGAGAGGAAGACACAGCCCCAACATTTCTATCTGCATCCTTATCTATCAGTACTTTCCTGAGTGTTTTGTCACTCAGAGCTTTCAGAGCACTGACAGAGAGTGCTGTGGCTTTCTGCATAGCACCCAAACTAGGACAGGCTCTCCCAGGAGAGGGGAACCCATGGCTCCCTGTGGAGCAGCCATTGGCAGAGGGCTGGGCTGCGTGAGAACTCCCAGCCTGTTCCCCAGTGGTGATGGTACAGAGCTGGGAATTGGCATCTGGAAGCACTTTGGGGAAATGAGCTTGACCATGAGTTCTGAAAATATTTGTTTTGAAAATTAGGGAAGTTGCATTCAGGCAGCAGAATGAAGCTTGCTGTGCAGTGTGCAAAGCCCCTGCCTGGAAGCATTCGGGTGCTACTCCAGTCCCAGGGGCTGCTTCCATTGCTGACTCTCTGTTCCCCAGTCTGCAACAGATATCGCTCAGATCCAGGAGCTGCAGACGCAAGTGGAGGAAGTGAAGAAGGAGAAGCAGAGCCTCCAGGAGAAGGTACTTTCTGCCCTGCTGCACTGCACAGAGCTCAGTAGTGAGAACCTTTGTTGTCCTCATGCCTGGTGAACTACATGGGAGCAGACAGCAGGATGCCATCTTCCTGTTGGAAGTCAACCACTGAGGAGCTGCAAAGCAATCTCTTCCTCTGTAAAACAGCTGGGTTCTAATTCACCTGCAAATATCCCATAGATGCCCCTGGGAGCTGGAAGGCACAGAACCTGCTGTCCTCTGGCAAGGATAGGGATGGGATGGGATGGGATGGGATGGGAGTGAAAATGGAAAGGAGGTGAGGATGGGATGTAGATGAGAATGGGCATGGACATGGTGATGGGGATGGGATGATCTGCCTGCACTGGGAGCTGGAGGGCTCTTCCAGCAATAGCCTGAGGTTAAGCAAGGTTTTTCCCTCCATGGGTCTTCGGAATGAAGGAAAAGCAGGGTTGTGGGCCTGGGGCAGCATAGCCTCCTTGCTGTGGCTGCTCCGCTGCCCTAGAGTGCATGCCTTTAATTTTAAACACATGAGTAATCCCATTAACTTAAGTGCTTTATTGGAGCGTGGCTAAGCTGCTCAAGAATTGGAGATAGCACTCACTCACTCTGAGATGGAGTGAGAGCTTTTGTAGAGATAGGCCAGATAAAAGATGACAAATTCCCCTAGTTCTAGGTCAAATATAAATCTGAACTAAGCTTATGCCAGGATTGCTAAAAGGGCAGTTTGCTTTGGAGATCCCGGTGTAACAGTTGAAGAAAAGGCTCAGTGCAGCAGCTGTCCGTAGAGGTGAATTGTGAATTTTTATGTCTACTGTCCTCAAAGAAGGTGCTGAGAAAAGCAAAAGAAACCCAAATGAGTGCTGTCCTACTGTAACATTTTCCTTTCAAAAATCCATGCTACTGTCATGAATTTATTGCACAGTGTGAACAGAAGGGCATCCTTCAGGGAGCTCTGGGCAATATTTTCCCATTGTGCCTGGCAGCTCACAGCAGGTCCCATGCATTCGTTTTGTCTTTAGGGGGGATTGCAGAGAGCTTGCTCACCCTGGGGCCTTACTGTGGCCGCAGAGATCATCTCATGTTGGGGAAAGGAGGTGATGGGTACGCTGTTGGCAGCTGTTGTGACATTTCTTTCCCCAGCTACTGGTGGCACAGGCAAGTGTGGCACGCCTGGAGCAGCGCCCTGCTGAGCGCGCCGTCATCAGCCGACAGGAAGCCCGCATCCGTGACTTGGAGAGCCAGCTGGACTTCCAGGCTGTGCAGATGAAGCGCTTCGAGGTATGGCTGTGTTTCGCCATGCAGGGTGGGCACAGGGCTCCGGGCAAGAGGTAGTTGCTGGGTGCTTGGCAGCTGGGGAGAGTGCTCTCTCGGTGAGCTTTTTGACTCCTCATCCCATCTTGCTGCCTCCCCAGGTGCTGGTGCTGCGCTTGCGAGACAGCATCATCAAGATGGGCGAGGAGCTGGAGAAGGCAGCTGAATCAGAAGCGCGGGAGAAAGAAAGCACCAAATACTACCAGCGGAGGATGGAGGAGATGAAGGCAGACATGGATGAGCTGGTGCAACGGGAGCTGGAGTCCAGCCGCCGGCGTGTGGAGTTGGTAAGGGGTCAGGGGGTTCTGCTATTCACAGCTCATGGTGCTGCCCCTGGAACCAAAACCACTGCTGCTACACCTTGCATTCATTTCTCTGCAGCTGGGCTGGCAGGCCCTCTACTTTTCCACATGCTGTGCAGCAGGGTGAGCACCCAGCACAGGGCAGTACCCATGGGGTGCCAGCCCACTGGGCACAGACATGTAGTTCGGTCCCCACAGTGTGCCCAGCCCTGGCCGTGCCTCCTCTATGCCACAAATCAGTCCCAGTCAATGTCAGCAAACAGTTAACCTGCTCTGTGTGCTCAAAGCCCTGAGCAGATTGGGAGTGCGGCAAAAATAGCTTCACCTTCATCGCACAGTCCTCTCCTGCATCTCTTTTCATGTTGTGTTTTTTCAGTAAACAAAAGAAAAGTCTTGCTTCCAAGCAGTAATTGAAAGATATTGCATTTCTTCTAGCAAAACAGCCACATTAGAAACAGTTATTTTATCAATAATCTTTTATTTAACAATCAAGGAGAATTCACCATTTCTTTAGCCCTGAGGCTGCCAGCCTTTCTGAAGGGAGCGGTGCTTCAGCACGAATTATTCCTCAGCCGCTGTGCATGCTGCAAACAGGCTTTGTCCTTGCTCCTCCAGCCTGCGTGCTGCCTCGTGGCACTGGCTGCTGTATTTGCACAGAATATAAGACATCTCCTGGGCACATGGCACAACAGCCTGTGAACAAACTCGTGGCAGATGTGGGGGCTGGAGCAGCCTGGAAATTTGAGGTTACCCATCAGCTGCAGGAGGGTGGAGGGGGGGTCCTGGGGACCCCCATGGAATTGCTCTGATTGCACTTCCCCAAGCATCACGGGAGAGCTGCACTCAGGCACGCTGAGCAGCAGGCATCAATAGTTAACAGAGAGCTATTACAGCTCTGCTCCCACTAAATCCCCCATCTATTATAGATACTGCATAAATTATTCACTTAACATTACTTAAGTCATGGTCTGCACCTAACGATTTTTTTATTTAAATAAACAGTTGCGAGGCTGTGCACTCACCAGGCACTGTTGGGGTTTAAGAAGCTCACAATGGGATATGATCATTACTCAGCTGGGATTGGGAATGGGTCTTGTTTTCCGGGGTCCTGAGAACTACTACCTCTACATCAGGTTTTCCTTCTCACAGCCCTGTCAGAACCGGAGGCTCTTTACATCGTATTAACCCCTGTCCCCATACCTCTGGTGGGTCTCAGGACAGCTGTGTGTCCCTCGCTCATTCTGGACCCAATCGGGGCAGCTGGGCGGCAGGCGCTGTCCGTGGTGCTGGCGCTAAGCTGCGGCGGGGACAGCACGGCGCAGGGGTGGGCAGCACCCGTCTAATGGGTGGCACCCAACCCATAGCAGGGGGATGGAACTAAACGGTCTTTAAGGTCCCCTCTAGCCTAAGCCATTCTATGATTCTGTGTCAGGAGCTGAGGAGCTGCCTGCCAGGCAGATGGCTCTGCCTTATGAATTTTGTAGGAAGAATGAGCTCTGAAAGCATTCCAGTCCACGCACCATCACATAGAGGGACGCAAGTTTTCTAATGGTGGGGGTAGCTCTTGGCCTTGACTGTCTCTGTCTTTTCTTCAGTTTCATGTCCTGAATTTCTCCCAAGGAGCTGCAGCTCCTCTTGCTACACAGCAGAATCTGAGTTGTGGCATGCAGTGAGGGATGGATTTCAAAGCTAAAAACACTGGGGAGTGTGAAACCAAGCCTGGGTCTCTTTGGTCATTACTGTTCTCATGCATTTGTGCTCATCCCGACACATGAGCCCTTGCCTCGGCAGGGCAGGGAAGGATGTAGGGCTCTGAGCCACACTGCTGCACGACAACGTCTTGTAAATTCAGCTGCCTTTAATGAAGCTGTGAAATTCATCAGTGTAATAATTAACTACTTCCACAGAAAATCAAAGTACAGATGCTAAAATATTCTTCACATAGATATTTGTGGAGTTTTTTGAAGGTGAGAGTCACAGTGTAAATAACCATGTTTAAGGTTCCTTTGATGGAAGATAGCCTTTGTACTTGCAGCCCTGTTATTACCAAGCAGTCTAGAAAAGTGTAGCATATCGTAGCCTGGTATTTTTTTATTATTATTATTATTTGCAAACTTTAAGGTTGGGCTTATTTGGACAGTCCTAGTGAAGCTGAGAAGGGAAATAGGGGAAGTTTGTGCTAATGGCCACAAGCCCAGCCCTCAGACCACCTCGTTGCTGCCCCACAGTCTTTGCAGCCCTTCTTCTGGGCCCTGCGGCGTTGTTCTTCCCCTTAAATGCCAATGGTTTAGGCTAAGAACAATGACAAGGTCACCCAATGGAGCGGCCCTTTGAGGTGAGTCTGGGTGATGGGAAGTGGTGGGTGATGCTCCACTGTACATGCTGATTAGCTGCGCCATGCAGTGGGCATATGATTTCTGCTTTTCCATTGGAGCAGCAAATTGCCCAGGAAATCATCAGCACTTAACGACTGCTAACAACACTGACAGTGCTGCTGGTGTCGAGGCCCCATCCCACTTGAGACTGCAGCCGTGGAAATGTTGTCACTTCAAACTTTGCGAGAACCCGAAAGCTAATTACTTAATTAAAAAAAATAATGATTGATGAATACTGCAGGTGTATGCTAAGTTATTCAGATAGCAGCAATCCAAATTGGGCTAATTAGATTACACTTCACCTCGGGTGGATGAGAATGCGGCAGTTGTGTTGTGACAGCAGAGCTACAAACATGGAGCAGAGAAGCGGTGCTTGGCATTCTGCACATCCCAGTAACTGCTTTGCTGCTGCTTTTGCTTATCTCTTCCTAACTTATCTTCTAAGAAGTTTGGGGTTTGGGTGCTATGTGCTGGGTCGATTCATGTGCTGATGTGTGTCCATGGGAAAACCTAGTATGGGATTGTCTGCAAAAACAGGCAGAAGATATGTTTTATTTATTGATGATAAAATATAGATTAAGCAGATGTTTCTGAGCAAGGTGGGCTGGTTTCTGCTGCATCTGAAGGGTTGGTTAGATTGGTGAAGAGCTCAGCCCTGCATGCTGGGAGCAGGGTTCAGCTATTGGAAACTCATAGCGTCGCAGAACAGTAGGGGTCGGAAGAGACCTCTGGGGATCATCCAGTTCTCTTACCCCAGGTCCAGCAGTGCCTGGCCCAAGCAGTTCCACTTGTGCTGCCTCTGCAGACAGTGCCAGACTCTCCTCACACGAGGGGCAGACTGTGATTTTTCTCAATAGAGGCGTTCACCCTTTTTTCCCTTTTCAGCAACGCATGGAAGCTCTGCCCATGTGCAGATGTTACCACTCAGACCCATTGCTGTACTAACAACGAAACGCTCTGTGCATTTACATTTAGATTGAAACAACACGTGTCAGAGGTGTCTGATATCTTCCTGAGACAGCAGTGGGCTGACATTGGGATGTTTATTGTCAGCTTGCATCATGAGGATAATTTTTTGCATTCAAAATCTAATTATATTGACATAATTATTCCCTTCCATGAGACAGTTGTAGGGTACGGTATGTTGTGAATTGCTCTCAGCTCTGCATGGCACTGTGCTTTGTGTTTGATCAACTTGGTACCTGTGGCAATGGCCAAAGTGCCACTGCTGGAAGGAGCCTGTTGTAGCAGTACCACGTTGCCTGAGCACTGCACTCTCCTTTAGGATCTGGAATTCTCAGCTTCCAGGTCATCCCTGAGCCTAGCAATCTGGGGGTTTTGCTCTTTGTCAAGAACCCACGTCAGCGCCTGCTGGGTTAGCAGCAGCAGAACAGGGAAGAGGAATTAAATGCAGGTAGCAAACTACATACTTCATTTGTGAGGTATCCTGGAGCCAAGGATTTAGCTCCATAGAGGCTCTTATCAGCCTTATCAGGTCTCGGGAGTGCTGAGTTTTGGGAATCTTCTTGGCAGTGCTCAGGGTGTCACCAGTATTGGCACCTATCCAGAAGCAATGGCAGTACGGTGCAACTCTAGCTGGGCTATTTCTCTGCATGTTTTTATGAACTGGAATGCTCTTCCCCTCGGGTCCGGCCGCCTGGTGATCCCGGAGCTCCTGTTATTTGCTCTGACAGCCCACTGGCTCCCGCACTGTGGCCTGTCGCAGCCCACGCTGCAAATCATCTCTCACCTTGTCACCACCGAGATGGCAATTTTACAGCTGGCAGCCTCAATCATGTTGAATTTGCAGCTTGCGCTCCCTCTTCTTTTCTCTCTATCATGTGATGGTTTAGAAAACTGCACAAAAAGTTCTTTCTCGGTTCACCCTGAGAAGAGCTGACATCAGATGAGGATGGGTCAGGCATCCCTGGTGCTGCGGGTGCTGCCAGGCCTGCAGTGCTTGTTGTGTTGTGCTGCTTGCCAGGGCTTTCCTCCCTGCAATTTAAATTATAAATTAAACTTCTGGCTTTCTTATAAGCTGGTGGTATCTCTGGAAAGTGCTTTGTTTCTAAGCAGGTACGCTTAGAACTTGCAAAGTGTGAGTGGCCCCAGCAGCCTCCCATAGTATCCAGCCCCACACTGTCCCTGGGAGCTCTGGAGCTCAGTGTTCCCAGACCCAGTTTTTTGGGATGTGCTGTGCAGGGAGAGATGCTCATGCATGATATCATGCTCAGTCATTTGTTATGCTGGGTGTCACACTGTGATTTAGCAGCGAGGCAGCAATGCCCCAAAATCGCTGCATAAGCACAGTGCAGCTATCGTGGTGTGCACCTGAACCACTGCAGTCTTTGCATGCCCACCAGCACAGTGATGGGAAGTCCCACTTTGTAGGAAGGATGCATGGCTTGGAGCCCAAGGCTCTCTTCAAAGTTCCTTCTATTTCTTGTCCAGGTTTTATGCTCTGTGTTGGGCTGTGCACACAAATGCTGATCTGGCACTCAAGAAGACGTCACTTTTTAGTGATTATCTGTCTGCACACCCTGATAATGTACTGCTACAGCCATGCATCTCATGGAATCATAGAATCTTTAAGTCAGAAGGGACTCACAGAGGCCATCTGGTCCCAGTGCTTGCAGTGCACAGGGATACCTACAGCTCCATCAGTGCTAAGACCTCCATTCCCTGACCTTCAGTATCCCCAGGTCTGAGGGACTACCACCTCTCTGGGCAACCTTTGCCAGTGTTTTGGTTCTTAGCATAAAGAACTGGTTCTTTACATGCATCCAAAGCAAAGGTTCTTCATTCTGGAGACACACATTCATTTTTCTGCATAGCAATTTTTGGTTTCCCCTTATGTTCTGCCCTAAACTCGTTACTGTTTGTTCATTGTTACCAGTTTCCTCTCACTGAGGGGTGCTGGCCAGCGATGCAGTGAAACACCCCACTGCAGGAGTGTTGCTCATTATGTAGGATAGGGCATGCATTACACGGTGGGTTTGCAGGTGGTGGGTTGGGAACTGATGCAGAGTGGTCCTGCAGGAGCAGCAGTTGGCCGAGGCGGCGGCGGCACGACAAGGGCTGCAGGCAGACCTGGGCACGGCCATCCGGCGCATCGCTGACCTGCAGCTGGCCCTGGAGGAGCTGCGCGCCAGCGATGACAGCGATGCTGAGAGGTAAGGGGGGAAGGGTGAGCTAGAATCCACAAGCTCAGAAATTCACTCCTTCATTGTAAGTGATTTCCAATACAATTGGCACATTACAGCGAGGTGAGAAGTGCTTCCCGGCAGTAATGTCTTCAGTTGCCACACTTGGCAGCAGTACAGTTCTCTGCTCCATATCCTTCCCCAGTGCAGGCAGTGCCCAGTGGTGCTGCAGTTGCTGTGCACTGGGCTGGGATTGGAGGAAGCAGGAAGCAGAGTGGGGGTTTGTGGCCATGCGATGTACTGGGAATGGCCCTGATCACTGCTGCCTGGAAGGATGTAACCTGGCTCAGACATAGAACTGCTGCCATTCTGTCAGCAGTGGGTTTTGACACTTCTCACCTGGAAAGGTTTTGCAGGTTTTGCCAGCCTCACACAGTGACTTTTGGAGGCTGTGCTGTTGCTGACTCTGTTGTCTGCTGTTTGCAGCGTGCAGACGGCGCGGGACACGCTGTGCTCCAGGAGAGAGACGTGAGTGAGCTCTGTGCGGGGCTGAAGGAAAACCCCAAAGGATCTCATCCAGCCTGAAACTGGAGCAGGGCTGCTGGGGGTCACTGTTCCCAATGAGCTGCAGGATACAGAGGGTTCTGCTCCCAAACTTCCAGCCTGACACTAACAGGGCTCTGCTCTTCCCACAGGGATGCCTGCTCCAGCGCTGGCTCTGTGCTGAGCCTGGAGCCCACAGAAAGCCTCTGCTCCTGGCCAGGCTCATCTATAGGCTGGTCATCCCCAACCGGTGGCAGTGTGGCTGGGAGCATCTCGGCGCTGTCCGTTGGCAGCCGCAGCACCCAGGGCCTGAGGTAAGGGACTGCTTGTGGGGATTGCACCACTGTTTTTTGTTCCAGATGAGATATCTTCAAAAATTTGAGGAAAAAAGTCAATTTGTGAAAACCACTCGCAGATCAGCTCAAACACTTTAACAAGAGCTTTAAGTTATCAGTTTGTTAATTCTTAGCAATGAGAAATACATGCCACCTCCTGTTTTGCGCAGCACATTGTGTTCAGGGTGGTTCAGCTAAGGAAAGATGTTGATTGGCTTAGAGCCTGCAAGGCTCCATGCCTGACATCTGCAAGAATTTTGCAAAGCTGAGTACTTTGCAAGTGGAGAGCAGTAAAGGAGACCCCAGGGCAGGCACAGGGGTGACCAGAGCATGGCACAGGCCTGTAGCATCACTTACCTGTTGAGTAGTGTATATGTGACAGCAATGAAAATGTGCCGGGGTGGCGTGTCCCACCCAGTGTGGACAAGAGGTGGGAGAACTGAGGGAGCTGAGGTTGCAGCATCCAACCAGGGGAGGCCAGATGAAAGCCACTACATCAAAACCATGCTTCAAGCGGTGTAATATCCCTTGATGTGTTCTCCAGAGATAATTTAAAGAGGCGATGCAGCCTATTTGAGGATTTGTATGCCATATGCTCGCTTTTTGCTTCTGAAGAAACAGTATGCATTTATACAGTTTTAATATGAAATATGTTAATTTCTGACAGCAGTGCTGCCGGGCTGTAAGCAAGCTGGAGGGTGGCCCAAGTGCTCGTGTGGCTGAACTGCTTGGCTGTGCGCCATGCAGCACAGGGATGTGCAGTGACATCCGCCCTGCACTATGGCCAGCACTGCACACATCCTTGGCAAAACCCCTTCTTGGTGTCACATGTGTGTAGCAGGTGAATGGGATGAATTTTGTAGTATACCAAGGTTGGGTAGCTCCATCTCAGAAAGGTGGTGGTGGGTGCAGAGAGGGCACCTGGCTTGCATGACGCTGGGGAGACTCTGCTGAGCAGCTGCACGTCCTGTGCTGGTGCAGCATGGGCTGAAACAGCTCCAGAGCATGAGTCCTGAGTAAGGAAGGTGTTTCCCCTATTTTTCATGCATGGATGGGCCGAATTATAGCTTTATAACAAACGGAAGAAAGGTTTTTTATGTATCACGTGCTCTTGGCATTGGCTGCTGCAGGATGTTGCAGCCACCAGTGTGAGCAGATGGAAGGATGAGAGTCAAGCAGGGCTGGGGGTTGCTGCCTGCAGCATGGGGCTCGGGTGCCCCTCCTGTGGTGGCCCCAGGGATGGTGAACAGGGACAGGCAGCACAGGAATGGGAGCTCTGGGAGCAGTTGCTCGGCTCATCCCCCTCAGCACCACTTGACATCCTTTGCTCCAGCTGATCCAGCTGTGGTCCTAAGTGCATGGCAGTAAATCAGAAGTTATGGCTTATATTGTGTTTGTGAGATGAAGTATACTGGAATTATAATAAAAAAGCAGACCTATGTAGGCTTGGGAATTAATAAAAATAACTTACTGGACTGACCATGGCCACAGTGAAAGGAAATTTGCACCCAGACCTGGATATAATGTGACAACTGGGGTTTGTGAGAAGGCCAATTGTAAATCTCAGTGTGGTGGCTGTGCTTGGCTTCAGTTAATCTGCGGTGGAAACATTAGAGAGGAGTCAATATGTAATGCAACAAGCAGAATAGGAGAGGCGAGGTAATAAAGACGAGATCAGCACAATGAGCTCTTCCGTATCAAGATTCCTTTGTCTTACACGAGCACCCAGCAATGACAAATGAATCTGCCTAGCACTCACTTCACAGTCGTACACATGGGATGTTTCCTGAACAAACAGCTGTCAAAAGCCAGGGAAAGGAATATAAGGCTATTACTGTCAGGGCAGCGCACAGACAGGAGAGACTTGATTAACGCATTCTTTAATTCTCTACTATTTAAATGCCTGTACAAAATGTTGGACAGCAGGGCTAAGCCTCACTAAGCATGACACATTGCAGAGTTGGAATAAGCCTTCCATTTTTCATTAGGAAGCAAATTCCAAACTCAATGGGCTGATCCTGCTGCTTGCTGCAGAACGTCCCCGCAGAGCTGCTGACCCCAAAGTGCAGGCAGGGACACCCCAGGGCCAGGCATAAGGCTGGGCTCTGCCATGCTGATTTTAATTGCGTCGAAAGCAAATCATTGCACTGAAAGCTGGGAGCTTCTGTAGATGATAGTGTGGTGAGAAAATCCTTTTCTGACGGAAATGAGGCCAATTTCTTCTCTCTCCCTGGAATGGAGTTATCTTGGCTCTATTTATGAGTTACCAGGAAAAGCATCCGAGACGCACTTTTATGCCTGGTCATGTGTTGCAGTGCATGTGTGGATTTTATTGTATAAATTATTTCAACTACCATAATCGTAATCATGTTAATTGCTGTGTAATCTTCACTAATTATTGTTGTATGTCATTTGCTTTGGTGTGAATGGCATATTACAGAGTCCCGTTTGGCTCACAGATGCCTCAGAGTTCTGCATGAGGCCCTATTTTTGCCCATGACTTAGGGAAATCTCTGACACCTGGCAACCAGCAGTGCTTTGCTGGGTGGCTGCAGCATGGCTGAAGCATGGACAGAGGAGGACTGCTGCAGGACAAGGCTGTCTTGCATTCATGCCTGGCTTTTTCAGAGTGTAATTAATAGAAAATGAGGTGTAACTTCAGTGCCTTTGTGGCACCAAGGCGTGCAGCAGCAGGGGATGAAGTGCTGGTGGCTGGCAGCAGCCAGGAGCCTTGGGGATCTCCATGGAGCACAAAGCTGGGAGCTGCTGCAGAAAGGCACGTCAGCCTCATTCGTGTTCTCCCCGAGAGAAACACACAGTGTGATATTTTGATCTCAGATATGGATCTTTGTGGTGGTACCTCCAGGTTTTGGCAACATTGCTTCCTTTGAGGAGAAGCGCTAACAGCTTTTGTTGGAAGGACTCAAGTGTTGTAGGTGCTGGAAAGAAAGAGGAAAAGTGTCGAACGCTGAGCAATCCCCGCAGTGATTTCCTATGGCACAGCACACAGCTGCCTGCACGCAGTGGCTAAGCTTCAGCCCTTCTGCTGTGGGGCAGGGGTGGGTGAGCTTGGGGCAGACACAACACTTTGCCACCCCCTGGTATCAGGTTGGAGCTGGGTGCAACCACTGTGCTCGCTGCCACCACTTCGCTTCAGTCTGTAAAGATTTTTATAAAAATAGTAACTGTCCATCTTGCGGAGCAGGGCGATAAATAGCAGAGTGCAGACTGGCTGTGTTACAGCCCATTAGGGTTTCTTACCTTTTCAGTTCCCTTTTATCTCGGTCTTAAAAACCAAAGCAACACATCGAAGCTGACTGTTTAATTTATGAAAGTCAGTCATGCAGCAGTCAGTTTACAATATTATTTAGAAACACAGAGAATGATTGGAACAATTTCCATACAAATTCTCTCTGAAGGATTACACTAGCTATTTAGGTAAGATGCAATTTAGGATCCTAAAACCCAGCATTACCAAAATGTCTGAAGCCATTAATCAGCTGGACGCTGGGTGCAGCGGCGCGGGTGAGTCCTGGAGGTTGCTGTGTTCCACGAGATTAAAGCTGTGGTTAATTCCCTTTGCATTGGATAATCAAGCAGTTCAGACCCAGTGATGAGCTGAGGGCACTGGGGGCTGGAGGAACATAGAGTGTCTCTGTTATCCCATTGCTCCTGCAGTTGCTTCCCTTCCCTGGCCGTGGAGTTTGTCTTCAGTCCCATGTAAATTATTTCACGGGTCAGCAGAGCCCGCTCTGCGCTCGTCCGGTGTTGTCACCAGGATTATCCACTGTCACCCTGTTCCCATGGCAACCCGAGCTTTCCCTGGGCAGGATGCTTTATTACTGCCGATGGAAAAACCTGATGGTTGCTCCTACACTCCTGCTGGGCTCACCAAGGTTTGTTTGTATTTGGGTTCTGCTCCTTTACTTCGCCCTTTTCTCTCTCTTTTCCTCTTTTTGGTACCAGACAAGCTTAGACCCAGACAGCCTTCTCATTGCAGCTGGTTTCAGAGTCCCCTTGGTGCTTTCTAACCCTTTTAATGGGGATTCTTATGGGGCCCCTGTGCCCAACACCAACCACAGTGCTTGTGTGTGTCCAACTTCCTGGTCTCACCAGCATGTGGCTGGGAGTGAGCAGCCTATAGATAGTAACTGGCTATCATTGTGCTAAAATTACACCGCACACAGCTCTACAGAGATGCTTCTTTGTTTCAGATGTGCCCTGACAGCGTGGCCCTTCTCCTTTCCCTGTAGTGGCACAGGCAGAAAATACATTTGTTCAGCCCTTCAACTGAAAAGATGAAGGGGTGAGGGTGCAAAGTGTCACACCTGGGGTTTAGTGACACCGAAGCCACAGCAATTGCAGCCCCTCCCCAACTCTCTGTGAGAACAGGAACAGGCTTGATGCAGAAAGCCCTTTTGCAGTGTGCACCGAGACCTGGCCCCTTGAGATGAGAGGGCATTTGCTGTGGGAACACTCCCCAACTCCTGTCCCAGAAGAACTGCTCAGTGCCATTGGACACTTTGGTGAGGGACCAGTAGTGCCCAGGGGAAGGAGGGAGTGCCATCCAGCCACTCTATCTCCATCCCTGTCATGTGAGGCTGGGAACAGTGTCACTGCTGTAGTGCCAAGGAGCAGGGCTGGTGGCAGGACCACGGCTGGTCCTGGCCATGGACCCACTGAGGTCAGTACAGAGGGATGAGCCATATTGTGATGTTGGTGATTGCTGTTGTTGTTACCCTTTCTGCTGTTGCATGTCTGCACTCTGTAAAAGCTGCAATCCTGGTAGCAAGAGCCATCTGTGCAGAGCTGATGCCATTCCCTGGGTAGAACTGTGCAGAAGGCTGCGTGAGCCCATTGGGGTGAGGGCTGCGTATTTCTGGGTCAGAGTCCTGTTAGTACCAGTGGGTGGTGGGGCTCGCCCTTGATGAGCACACGGTGCCCACACCAGAACGTTTGCATCACAGTTGCTTGCAGGGTGAGCTCCCTCCCCACATGATCACTCTCACTTCTGCTCACTTCTGACAGCTGCTCTTCAACGAGCAGATTTGTCCCCAGTTTGCATTTGCTTAAGGGGTGAAAACATGTGCTGTGGGCAGAGGGCAGCCCTGGTGCTGCCTGGCAGGGTGATGTGCTGCTGTCCTGCTGTCCTCAGAGCCCCTCTGCAGGGCAGACCCCGCATGGGGCTCATCCTTCGGCTCTGCTGTTGTGCCCTGCCCGGGGCCGGCCTTTGTGCTGCTCCTGCACTTCCCTGTGGTTTTTGCTATCTGGAGGAGCACCCTGCAGTAATGTTAAGAAGCATTCGGTTTGTTCAATGAGTTGGTTTCATAAAATGTGAGCTTAAATTTGGCTTAGGCAGAAAGAAAACAAATCCTATATATTGCTATATATAATATGACGAGAAGAAAGGACATTTGGAGGTGTGTGTTGCTTTGGCAGAGTTAAAGCGGATGATGCCATACACTGTGTGCCACAGTTAGCTGGTTTTGTTTTACTCGGAGTTATTTAAAGACAAAATCTTTGGGCACTGCTGAACTTCTTGTTGCTGCGATGAGTTTTTTTCTGAGATTACCATGCAAATATCAGCTTTTTGCCCCTGCTGGATGGCATTATGGCAGCATAAATTAATGGCACTCTGTTCTGCAGGGGGAGCAGAGACACCACAGAGCCCGCAGCCACCCGGCCGGGCTCCTCCTTGAGCACCACGAGATCCGTCGATGCTGCTGCAGACGTGGGGAAGGCTGTGAGCCCTCTGCTCAGCGCGAGGAGACGGGAATATGGAAAACCTCCCTCAGACAGCGCGGAGCTGACGAGCCCGCTGGATAAACCCGCAGCCAGGTCCCCTCTGCCCAGCGCCTCGGCCGCGCTCTCTGACTACGTGGGGGAGCTGCGCAGGAGGAGGGCGGTGGAGAAGGAGCAGGGCCCGCTGCTGGAGGACACCGCGGCCCTCCCCATCTACCGCACCACTGGAGCCGCGGCCTTGCGGCGCAGCAGGCCTCGCCTGGGGGACGCGGGCACCGAGCTGCCCGGCGTGAGCGATGGAACCGACGGCGGCCTGCCGCGCTCCTCCAGCCTGCGCAGCCTGGCCCAGCAGCCGGGCGAGCCCACGCTCTCCCCAGCGCTGAAAAGAGCCTCCAAATTCGGTTCCTGCGATTCCCTCCTGCTGTCCCTCGGCGGCCCGGAGCTGCTCGGGCCGAGGCCGTGGAGGAGCCGCTTGGAGCCGTCAGCCGAGGAGGACGGGCAGGCTGCAGGCTGGGCCTCGCCGGGCACCGGGCTGGGAGAGGGGCTGGGGGGAGACCCCTGTGCCTGGAAGATCCCCACCCTCGGCTTCGAGAGGAGAGCCAGCACCGAGCTGGAGGAATTCCTCCCGGCCATTCGCAAGTCCCGCTCCACCAGCAGCCTGGCCAAGCCCGGCAGGGACAGGAAGGACGGCCACCGGGCTCTGACTGTCCGCTTCCAAGATGAGGCCGTGGTGGGCGATTTGGCATCCTCCAGAAGCAGGAGTGTGGCACAGCCTGGCCTGGTCCCCGGCGGGGACCGATCCGACTCCTCCTCGTCCTCGGGCTCCATCCTCTCCTCCAGGAGCACCGACAGCATCAAGCAGCGGCCGTGGAGGTCGGACGGAGAGGGCTGCAGCGGGAAAGGCAGCACTGAGAGCAGCGGGGAGAGCCACCGGGCAGAGGCAGAGGGCAAGGAGGATGATGTGAGCAGCATCATGAGGAAGTACCTGGGAAAAGAGTGAGGTAACAGCACCGAGCCACGAGCCCCGGGTGCTCTGAGCTCAGAGCAGCGATGGCAGCTTTATCCCCAAGCTGCTGCCTGGGCCCACTCTGTGTCCTCTGGGTCCTGCCACACAGCCCCATAGATAGCCCTCAGCCCTGTGTCTGCTGGGCTTCCTGCCTGGACACCAAAGGTGACCCCCTCTGCAGCAGGCAGCTCCAGCTCCCAGTCAGGCTACGTCCTGTAGTTAGCAATTGCCTCTGACAACCACTTGGATCCAATTTTCGGATTACAACTGACACTTCGAGAATTAGGATTTATTACTGCAATCCAGGTTTGAAAGCAAAGTCCCTAATGAATGCGCCACAACTGTAATTAAGTGTTTAAAATAGATTAGGAAAACATTTTGTAAAACCATTGCCTTTAGACGAACTTATTGGGTGTCAAGCTGTGACCAAATTGACTGAGCCAACAAAAGAAGGGAGCGCGTGTTAATAAAACATTTCTTTCCAGGAAGCAACATTTGCATAATGCAATGTCCCACTTTCCCAGACTTTGTCTCTATAACAGCAGTAACTGGACTCTGTGCTTTGCACAAGTGAGGAGCCGCCAGCAGACAGAATCCCATTTCTCTTTTGGAAGGGCACCTGATAGGAAATATGCAATTCAAACAGAGGCTGAATGAGGTTCCCCAAAAGTCATGAGTTTTACAGCTGATGAGACTTGTGGCTGTAATCATAGCACAGTTTCTGCACGCTCCTGCTCTATTCTGCATCACTATGGGGGTTCTCAAGGTCAGCACTTTCTCCTACAGTCTCCTGGCTGCCCAAGGTGCCTCGTTCCATTGTGGCACTGCCCAGAATTAAGCAACACAGCTGAAGAATGTTTTTGGGTCTTGGTGTGAAATGCAGTAACGGGAGTGGAGTGTGAGGGCCAGTCAAACTGAGCTGCATGTTGAAGAGCACACAGTACAAGCTCCCACTATTTATACTTTTCTTCTATTTTTAGTTTCCAGAAGCTGATTCTTTATCTGAAGTTTTATAATTCCATACAAAACTGAAGCTGGACACATCTGTGGTTTCATGACCGTTGCCTGCTGGGACATCTTCTGGCCACACCCCACTGCCACGAAGGACAGCATGCAGCACCTGTTGCAATGGGAAGCTGTATTCCCATGTCTGCTTGGTTTTTACACAATAAAATTTTTGCTTCTTCACCCCAAGCCTCCTCTTGCCTTGCATTTCCATGCAGTGTCACTAGGTATGTGGAGGGGCACGGAGTGCTCCCAGCTCTACATCTCAAAGTACACCTGTTGGCAGGGACCTTCCACCATACCCTCTGTTTGCTCCTGACCAGCTCTTCTTATGGTTACAATCCTATTCCCTAGAAGAAACCCCACATTTACTCATCTATGGGGTGTTTGTGGCACAACTATACAGGTGCATGCAGCACTCTGCTTCCCATCAGTGCTTGGCTGGAAGGCTCTCACCGGGTTGCACAGCCCCCTGTGACCTTCTGCCTTTGGAAAGGCAAATTGGGCAGTATTCAGCATTCAGTCATGCTTTTTGGATTCCTCCCATTCATTTCTAATTTAAACCAAACCATGGCAGCAAGAAACATTTTCCTTGTCACAGATGAATGCAAAACCTTCGTCTGTGGGTTCCCGTCAGCAGTTTGCTCAGCCCTGTGTGCTCTGTAAGCAGTTTCTCACTCCCAGCAGTGCTGCAATGCCAGCAGCACACACTGATACACCGCTGCGTCCCAGGCACAAGGTGACAATCCCCATGCACAGGCATTCCTGGCCACTCACGAGCTCTCAGGATAGCAGGTATGTGTGCCATTCCAATTACTTCAGATGTTTACCCAGCCTTGCACTGTGCTTTTGGAAGCGAGGGTCCTGTTTTTGGTACAGAATTACATTCACAGCAGTCCCTGCAGAGCACCCATGAAACACGTTTTCTGCGAGCATGTTGAAATCTCTCGGAGCTCAGTGCAACCCTGTTCAGAAACAAGTGTACGGTTGTTGTTTTTAATCCTTTTTTCCCTTGAAACTGGCACGCTGAACTGCAGCACACTGTGTAATCATTACAGTCCCTGCAAGTTCACAGATTAAGTGAAAGACATCTCTTCTCCAGTCCTCTCTGCATAAAGCAGGCAACACAAAGAGGAAAAAAATAATTTACAGAAATCCTGTGCTCCCTTCTGTGCTTTCAAATGCAAAAAGAAAAAGCACAGATTGTGCAGTTTGGAAGAGAGATCTCTGCAGTCTGCCCTTCCATCTTGTAAGAACATTTCCTTAATACTATGCTCGAACAAAAACTTCTGAGAAAAATCTGACTAAGCTGCAGTGGCCAAGCTTGGCAGGGACGAGAACTTAGAATCTTGAAGGTTGGACAAGACCTCCAAGATCATCAAGTCCAACTTCTCCCTGATGAGACTCTTGGCCTGAGTGCTGCTCTGAGTGCTGTCCCCAAGTCTGCTCTCTAAAGAAGTCTGACCCACAGACATGGGATGGGTGAGGTGTCAGCTTGCAGCTCATTCTTAAGCTAACATCACTACATGTAAATAAGTCAATGTGCTCAAAGAGCTGCATAAACTGCTCATTATTGGGTGGAGGCAGCAGAGATGATTCCTTTGACACTGAGCTTTGTATCTGGAATTACTACACCATGCTGCTGCGGTGTTTGCTGAACATTAAGCTGTTGCTATTTAAACCTGCAGAAGGAAAGCAGATTTGTGTGTAATAATATACAGGACTCGCTTTTTTTCTTCTTTCTGCTTTTGCTTTGCAGGACACAAAGGAAATTGCTCTGTCACTTGAAATGGCTCTGCACATCCTTTAGCAGGAAAAAACAGCACTCGGACTGGAGATTTTCAGCCTGAGTCCAGAGAATTGTTTGCCCTTGAAACCCTCTGTGCAGCGGAGATCTGTTCTCACGGGCAGTGAGAGAGAGCGATCTGTCAGCTCTGGCCTGCAATAAATCCACGGCTGAACAGCGCGGGGTGCAAAGTGCCTGTTAGCTGCACCGTCCCTATTGCACACAGACACGTAACCAATGGGCAGAGCAGCAGGTCTCGGCGCGGGGTAGTTTATAGCCTGCAGTAGGACGACAAGAGTTATTCTCTTTACCCCCGTATTTCAGCTGCCTTTATCCCGGAGCCGCTGCTTTGTTTTTTGTACTGCCTGGATGCGGTGCTGCCAGAACATCTTGGGGCTCCTGCAGGCTCCAGGAGCCCCTAGCTTGGGGACATCCCCATGTGTCACCCTCAGAGATGGGTAGCCACATCACTCCATGTGCTGCTGGGGGGGAACAGGGAGAACCAGTGCTTCCAGTGGGGCTGATGCATAGCAGGGAGATGCCTGCAGATCAGACAAAGGAGCACCAAGCGACAGAGGCTGCCAAGTTTCTAATTAACATAATTAAAACGTGCTCTTTTCTTCCAATGGATGTGCCTTCTTGCAAGCATCCATCAGAGCAATGAGCTCTATAAAGAGCTCCTTCCTTTGCAAGATGCCCATAATTCAAGACTGACAGTGTCCACATCCATCCTGTCGCTGACTGCGGCATTAATGGATGCTGGCCTGCCTGTTCCTGTACTGTCAGAGGCTCCTGCCTTGACATGTCCCTTTCCTAATGGATGGGGAACTGCAAGCTGTGAGCTCATATGCTTCCCTACATGGGTCACCAGGACAGGGATGTTCAATTCCATGGTTGGCACTGGGACTGGCTCCCAGGTCCCCATCCTCCCCCCGTGCAGAAGAAGCAACAGGCTCTGGTAGCAGGGAGATGCTTTGTGGTCCCCTTCTTCACTCGCAGGAAAGTCAGGGAATCACATTTATAATGCTTCCTAATTATGAACAGGGCATGTAAGATTCTTTCCAAACAAATAAGCTGCCTTCCCCCCCGCGCCTCCATCTCAGTTGCCTCTGGAAGTGCTCTGCTTTGATACTTCACTCTTCTTAGTGCCACTGCAGAGGTGCAGAGGGGCAGCTCCTTACCCTGCACAGCCGCTGCAGCCTAGCAGAGGGATGCATGGAGCTGCTGGGCTCATCCATTGCTGGTGGCCCCGAGGAGACAGAGGATGGGGGCATTTTCCACACCCACGTTGCTGCCAGCTCACCCAGCACCACTGGATTCAATTTCATGCCTATTGGATGCACCGAGTTAATACCGAACAGCTGCCGTGCACAGAGCTTCTCTACCAGTTAAACGTGTCCCATCCCCTGCAGGTAACCATCAAACGGGTGTGGGGATGTGCTCTGCAGCAACAGGGAGCTCTGAGGCTGTGTGAGGACGCGCTGCTGCACGGCACAGCAGAGCGCAGCCCAGCACGGCCGCGGCTCTCATGGAGCAGAGTTGTTTCTCCCCGATTCGCTGTCAAGCTGCTCGTCTGACTTGAAAGTGATGTATTTCTTTGAATTGCAGCCCTGAAAGAACAGCCAGAGCTTAATTACAGCAAAAGGGCCTTGTGCTTGTGCGGCACATCACAAAGCAGCTGGTGAGAAAGTTTCCACAATAGGAACCCTTCCAGAGTGACGTCCTGGCGTCAGGGGGCCCTGGAAAAGATGGAGAATTTAAAGGGAAGAAGAAAAGAGCAGAAGAAAATAACCACACCGAGGTTCATTTGCATTCCTATTGCAGAGCTTCAGCCTTGCAATACACCGAGGGCATCGCATTGCCATTCCCAGGCGATGGGCAGCAGTGCTGAACTCTGGAACTCTGCATCCAGCCCTTTCCTGCACTGGGGCTGAGCTCTGCACCCCTCAAACCCTTCTACTCAATTATCACTGATCACAGTTCGGAGCCCCGAACAGCCTGCAAATTAAATTATTTATTCATATAAAATGTGCTTACAATCGCAAAAGGGATTCACTTAATTGAAAGTGCAGCCAGCATTTTAATAAAACCATAAAAGGGTGAAACGTGCATAAATGCAGGAAAAGTGTTTAATCTCAGAGAGATTGCTTGATGTTAGAGAGCGCATTCTGCTCCCAATATAGCTAAGCAAATAATATTGAGATCCCACGAGCAAAGAGATATTTTTATCTTTTCGCTCAAGCCCTGGGTTTAAATTTGACATTATAATTATGAATTATACTAGTTCATTACCATAGCTACAGATGGCTTTGGCCAGCCTGCAGATCACATTGCTGGTGACTGTTGGTGTGCTTTGCCTCCATCCTGGAACCGGGGACTCCCTGCTGCAGCTGTGCCATGCGCCATGGACACACCATGCATGAAGGGTCAGCAAGGGAAACTGCCTGTGCTTGGGTTGTCATCACTTGGATCAGAGCTGTGGGATGAACCTGGCTAATGAAGGGAATACCTGGCTGATATGCAACACCCAGCTGCCTTGGCAGCTCCTGAGGCAGTGCTGGCTGAAGGCAAATGTGGCTCTGTGTTCAGCCCTACACCAGGTCCCAGGGGCAGCACATCCTCCTTGAGGGCCCTGAGAGCTCCCAACAGCCCATTAATCCTTTTTCTTGTTAATACCACGGAGCAGCTTGTCAGGGCTGCCTGCTTTCTGATGAATAATACAGTGCAGCGGGGAGGCTGCGGGGAATTATGTAGCAGCTTTAATTAGCATGGAAGCGCAGGACATGGACAAGATGGAGAGGGTTGAGGATGTGGGGATGCTGCAGGGTGTGTTGGACAGACCATGCTTCTGGAGAACTCGCTGCCCTATGCAGCCCCTGAGCCTCTGACACGGGTCTGTCCCTATTATGGTAGGGTCATAGCTATGGGAAATCTCAGCAGGACAGATCCCTGCTCCTGATGGATCCCACTTAGTGCACAGTGCCCTGGGAGCTGCTCCTGCCACAACCCCAGTCTAATTTTGTGACCGGTGCTAACACAGCTGAGTTACTGTGGGAAGAGTGAGGACAGGTTCTGGCTCTCACTTTTACAGGGATTAACCGAGAAGCATGCACAGAAATCCCCCAACAGCATGGCCTCATGCCCTCAGTACAGAGTGATATCACTGTTGGGCCACAGCAGCGCAATGCTCAGTGATTGCTGGAACATAGGGCAGCAGCAGGGAGGTGTGCTGGCAGGGGTCCATCATGCAGTGTGCATTGTGGTGGCGGGGGGGGGGATGCCCCCACCCCATGGGCCTTGCTTAGGCTCTGCCCAGCCTGCAAATCCCTGGGGATTTGGCAGCGATTAGGGGTATTAGAGGCAGCCTCACAGGGGTGACTACTTCGACTTTGCAGGTACAGAGCCTCCTGCTGCTGGCGAGGCCCTGGAGGAATTGCTCCAGCACTGCCTTTGGCTCCTGGGCTCACCTCAAATCCGTGAGCTGGAGGGGAGGAGTTTGCAAAGGGTGACGCGTCTTCATCCTCTTTATTAAGCAGAGCACAACTCAGTTCATCACAGAGCACGCTCAGCTGGCATCCACTGATAAAAGAAGAGATGGACAACTTTGGAAATCACTGCAGCTCGCAGCTGAAATTCCACACTCCTGTTAGCAAAGCTCACAGCTGAATTGCAAAACCTCCAGGCTCTATGAGGCAGTGTGTATCATCACAGCCCTAACGAACTCACCTTGCAGCATCAGAGGGTGGGCAGGAGCACAGCACCAGGAAACTCCTCTCCAGAGTCTGCTCCCAGGGAAGAAAGCCATTATTTAAAGCCATTATTTGTTGCGTGGGCTCTCCTGCAATAAAGCAGGGGTGCGGAGGTGGGAAGGAATTACTTTTGTATTTAATCATGCAGTAATTACCGGAGTGTGATTGACTTTGCTGCCTCGTCTCTGGTAGCAGGAGCAGCCAAATGGAGGAGCTCAGGCCTCAGTGCTTCAGCCACCCTCACCCAAAAGCTGTCCTAAGGCTATGGGGTGCTGCAGGACTGGGGCTGACCGCTCAACACAGGTTCCCTTTGCTGCTGCCAGGCTTAGCCCAGCAAATCGCTCCCAGCACAGGGCACACGTGTGCAGCGTGACTGCTGCTTGTTCTTTACCAACCCAGGAGCCGAAATGAATTGCAGCTATACAATGAAGAGTCACTTTATTGCTAAGGCATTAGGCAAAGCTAATGTAATCTGAACTGATATTGAATACAAATCCTTGGCTGTGAGTCACCCTGCTCTTACATTGTGTTCTGTCGCGGAGGAACGGCGTGCCAATAGAATGCCAGGCATTAAAACAACAAGGTGGAAACAAGCTTTTCTTTCTCCCCATGAAAGACAGCCATAATGACAGCCAAATCACCCAATCATTGCATTAATTAATAAGTATTTGCAACCTCCTGAGATTGATTTGATCGTTATAACACCAAGTGAAGCCTGAAGAATTCCTGGGGGAAGACCATTCTGATTTCATGTTCATTTTGGTTCTCGCTCACGTGCAAGAAAAGCAGCTCCAAGCCAATGAAGTACAGGAGCCCACAGAAGGTAGAGTCCTGCAGCTTCCTCATGTCACCCATTCCTGCAAGCAATATGAGACTTTTCATCAGCCCTTCCCAGCCCAGGCACTGGGTACCCAATATACACAGGAGGTGCTGCCAGGAAAGATAATTCCTGGCAGCACAATGTGCACAATGCAAAATTAACAACCATAATAGCATTTTGTACTGATGGAGCATCATTCATCTCTGGGTAAGAGTGCATTCTCACAGACATTGATTAATCTCTCCCCCTAAACACTCCTGCAAGACAGGTGCTATTGATGCACAGCGCTAGGCACGACTTAGAATCAGGCATGGGCTTGTGCTGAGCGTGGAAATTTCTGCTGCTCACTGTACCTGAGGTCAATGCTAATGCAGTCCTCGATCCAGCAGCCAGCTGGAGCCCCAAAGTCCTCCTTCCAAGACATAGGGATGGAGAGGGTAGGAGCAGTGCAGGCACCTGTTCCTGCAAACTTGGGCCAGGCCCTGCGAGAACCAAATAAAGGCCAAATCAGCAGCTAGGCACAGGTGTTCCTACAGCAGTAACCCTTTGTGAGGGCACACATTGCCCATCCCCACCACCACCAGGAGTGATCCTGCAGCCCCTGGAGCACCAACACACCCACCAATGCACCCCAGAGCCGCTGGGCACAGGGCTGGCATCCCCCTCCTTCCAGTCCCCTGCGTAGTAACATGCTGCCACACTTGACAGCTTCTCTTATCTGCTGCCAGGCTGATCAGTTCTGGCTGTAATTTCATGCTGTTATAGGCAATCACACTTGTAAAGCAAAAACCATGTCTGTGTTTCATAGCCAGTAACGTGAAGCCAGGTTTAAAGCACTGAGGAAGCCAGGTTGGCAGTTTCTTCTGTGTTCCATAGGACTGGAAGGGACATACTCCACAAGGCTGCACAGCCCTGCAAGGGTGCACAGCCCCAGCACTGCAGTGATGCAGGATGGCTACAGAGAGCTCCTGGTGCCTTCTGCTGCACACTCACCAGCCATGCCCAGGCACCAGGTGCCACGTGCAGAAAGAAGAAAGGCAGGGAGCTGCCTGCCAAGGGGAGGGATGGGGGAAAAGAGCTCAGATGCTTGTGCTTTGCACTGGGCAGACACAGTGCTAGGCAAAGCACGTGCCATGTGATTTGGGGAGGAAACAAAGCTCCTTCTGGTGCTCTCCATCTGGGCTGTAAGGTTGCTTGAGAAGAGAGGAAGACGAAGTGCACCCAGAGTCCTCCTGGTGCCAATGAGCCCCATGCCCCTGCTGCTTGAACCTGCAGCTCACCCAGCCAGGATTGGCTGCAAATCCTGCACTGGAACCCAAGCTCTGACACCCTGCAGTGGAGGATCCTAACTGCACCTATTTCACTTTGCTTTTCACACTTTGCATTTTTGAAGAACAGGAAGTGCAGCAGTGTAAAATCCTCTGTCATGTCACTCAACACAGGGCCACTATGGGAGAAAGACAAAGAAAGAAGCCCTGCAGGCTTGGCAGCCCCTTGACTGGCTCCAGGGAACCCGGGGATCCCTGATCCATCTCAGTCCAGCTGCCTCCTGCTCGCCGAGCTGTGTTTTTAATTACTGCCAGGGTGAGGGATGGGGTTGCCACGGTGACAGAGCTAGCAGCTTCCTCACCTCCGGAGCCCTCCCAGCCCTGGGGAGCATCCTGCCGAGCATCCCTTACCTCCTTGCTGTGTGTACCCCCATCCCTTCCATCAGGGCTGCCTGAACATCATTGGGGTGTCAGGGGGTGAAGGTTGCAGCTTTGGTGATGGCTTTCCCCCAGCACCCAAACAAACCAGCCCAGGAAGCTCTCTATCTGCAGCAATAATTGATGCGAGTGCGTGTTTTCAGGCAGGAGAACACCCCACCTCTGTTCCCACACACTCCGAGGGGGATTGCTGCTTTCAATCTTATTCATATTTATAACTCTTCACTTGGGCCCAGCCGGGCTCCTTGTTAGGAGATTTACAGCCACTGCTAGCACTCCTTTCAGGGCTCCTCCGAGCTGCAGGAGTTGATGCTATGCCCAAAGCTTTCCTGCAAGGATCCTCCCAAAGCCAAGCATCCCAGAGCACATCCCCCTGCAGGGACCCTGTGCCAGGGTGGGGGGTTGTGGCTGCTGCTGTTGTTTACTGTCCCCCAGCCCTGCCCCCCACCCTCTCCCCATATCTTAGGGGATGGTTATCGATCCAGTAGCACCCCGTGCTGTGCCTACGGCCGGCTGCAAAGCTTAATGAATTGATCAGTGAGCACTCTGAGGTCCCCAGATGGAAGAGCCGTGTAATTACCAAGCAGCATCCAGTGGTACTCAGGGTAATTGCAGTAACGACTGCAACGACTCCCCTCCCCAGCAGGCAGAGCACGGGGGTTAATGGGGAACTTTGCACAGCAAACTAGGCAGAAAGATTTGCATTTCTTAGAGAGAGCGAGTGAGCTTTCCCCGGCTAGTTGGTTTGTGTTTGCAGTACATTAGCTAATCTCATTTCAGCTTGCACAACATCTCCCATCGTGTGAATGCACACGCACACGCCGTGATGCTGAAGCCCTGCCAGGGCCCCGCACTCATTGCCTCTGCTCTGCCAGCTCCCACACGCAGCACGGGGTAGCCAGCACGGGGCCCTGCAGACTCGGCAGATCCCTGTTTACAGGGCTCTAAGCAGGCGCTGGCATGCTAAACGCTGTGCTTTTGGAGAAGACATTTATATAGCGGCACTTAGTGACTGCTGGTGAGTTTAGTGCCAACCCCTCATCATACTGACACGCTGAGCAATGTCACGTTAGAGCAAGGCTTGATAATAGCTCTGCACGAGTGAAAGGTTATGATTTTGCTAAGATCCCTGGTAAGTAATAGACCCGTGCTGGTGTCACGTGTTGAACACGCAATGCAATCACACGGCAGAAGCGTGGTGGGACCAGGACCCATACGGGGCTGACCTGATGCCTGCGTGGGCATGGTGCATTTGGGGGCTTTTGTGCCAAGGCAATGAGGAGCATCCTGCCCTAAGAGCCCTTGGTGGGAAGAGGGAGGAGCTGGGGGCAGCAAATGGCTCACAACCATGGGATCTACAGCCATACTACCAGCAAGGAGCTGCTCCACTGCCAAGCTCTTACAAACCAATCAACTAAACCATCAAAGCTTAGGAGAGCAAAGTGAAACGGTATGGATTCTTCTTTATGTGAGAAGAGCTTTGGAACCAATCCCCTTCCCCCACAGTGAGAACAACCACCCTGTATAATCAATGAATATAAAGATGTTATAATTATGAAATAAACCAGAGAGCTTGGTTAAGCAGGTTATAACAACAAAAAGAGAACAGATAGAATGCTTACCTGTATCCTGAGCTTACTGCAAAACTCCAAAGGAAGGATCTCCAGAAGAGACCCTTGCCTACTTGTAGTCAGCTCTTAAATGGGTGAGAGGTGGAGCCAGGCTCCACCCCTTCCAGCAGCACAGGTGAATTGCCTTCACCTGCACTCCCATGGCTGACTTATTGCTCACCTCAAGTGATCAATCAGAGGTTCAGGCCGTGATTCAGCAGTTCCCATACACACCCCAGTGCTGCCACTCCACTCCCCTTGGAGCTCTGTAGTTCTTCCACCACCTGTCCCCTGCTCCCAGCACACAGCCGGGCTGGTTGGAATCATTTACCCTTCGGGTTAACCTGCTCACACTGTGCTGACTGCCCTGTTAATCCCCTCCTTGTGAGCGCAATCACCGGATATTTTACATATACCTGCAGATGATAAGCGAAAATGTGAAGCGGTGACAGAGCTAAGCACTGGTTCTTAAAGGATTCATTAATAATTCCTCCATTTGAAGATGATTCCTCACTGCTGTTTTTGGAGATCTGTGAATGAGCCCGTTCTTAACTCACTTCAGATGCACGGCTCTGATATGGATCATGCTGCTTTTCATGAGAATTCTGCTTGATGCCACATCAAATGCATTGCGACAACCTGCAGTAGCTCCGCAGACACCTTCCCCCCCTCAAATCCGTAATCTCTTCAAAGACCACAGTCAGCTGTTGGACAAGAACCCGGTTTTCATAACACAGCCGTTGCTGTGCTCACTGTCAGCCATTCTTTCCCTCTTTTCCATTTCCCTTTGCCATTCCTCTGCCTTTGCCCACCGCACGACTGCATTGTCGAGATGCATCCTGTGGCACTCATCCCCAGCCCACATCCCAGGGACATACAAACCCAATCCATATCCCACAGAGACACTGATTGCAGAGCATGTTTTGGGGAAACTGTTTGGCTTTGAGGACAGTGCTCTCTACTCAGTGCTAAGCCTGAGGCTGAGCCCATTTATATCGTGGGAACAAGTGAAAGGTAAGTGCAGCAGGTGCAGATAAAGCAGAGATAATGCATCGCTCCCCTCTTGCAGGCAGATAAGGCTGAAGAGCTGCAGAGCTTTTCTTCACTGCAGAAAACTTCCAACAAAACTTCTTTTTATTTCTTAAGGAGAAATTGCTAGATAGGACAACATCAATTCTGTGCACTCATGAATTTACAAATTCAGCTTTCTGTGTCAGGAACAGTATCTGGTGCAGAGTAACTTATCTTGCAATTTATATGGGAAGCAATGAGCAAATACCAGCAGCATTCTGGCGTGAATACCAATTTTGAACAAACACTGGGAATGGGGGCCCTGGTAAAAACAAAGCCTTCTCAGAGCAGGGCTCTGCTGGGCAGTGCAGGAGGCAGCTTGCTCTGTGCACTCCTGGCGAGGGTCTGTCAGGAAGGAGAACTCTTGCAGTGCTGCCCTCCCACAGACCCAGCCCTGCAGCCCAACTTGGTGGTGTGGTAAAAGGCTTTGCCGTGCCAGGGCAGGAACTGTGCACAGCCACTCAAGGTGAGCATCTATGTTCAAGAATAATGGTGGTATCAACAAGGCTGGCAGGGTTCAGCACTTCGTGAGCTGCTGTTAACTAAGTTTTGAACGATGCATGTGGGATAAAACAGCGCCAGTGCCCTGTGTTCGGGCTGTGGAACAGAGGTGCCAGGGCTCAGGTGAGTGCTGCAGCCCCACTGCATGGCCAAAGCCTTTGCACTGCTGATGGGATGGCCCTTGGGGTTGTGCCTCTGCCAACCCACGCAGCAACCCGGGGAGGCCTTGCTCCGCTGTGGGGCTGATGCTGCAGCCATGGAGCCCTCCAGTTCCGCTGTTCCATCCCTGCAGCGGCTTTGTTTCCCCTCCAAATCCCAACAAGCAACAGAGAGCCTATTTTTGAGCCAGGCAAAGTCTTCTCCTGTCGCCAAGGAACAAGGGCTTCCCTCCTGAAAGGCCCCCAGCTGTGTCTGCGGGCACGCGCTAAAAGGGGCTGGAAACGCGCCTGGCCTCGGCTCAAACCCCCATTCAGTGTCCGTGTTTGTGAGGCAGAGCAGGGCTGCAGAAGCCAAGGGCTGGAGTGGCTCCGCCATTCTGAGGGACAAAGGCCTTTTTTTGCCCCAAGACAACATTGCCACTCAGCAGAGATGTCCCCCAGTCAGCAAAGCCTGCGGATCGTTCCCCAGAACTGTGATTCAGCACCGGTGCGGGAGGCATCAGCAGTCAGCCCCAACCCTGTGCTGGGCTACAGGAACCTGGCTGCGAGGCAGGAGCATCCACGAGTGATGCCCAAGCCCAAAGGAGCAAGGCCTCCCTTTGGCCAGCACTGCTGCTGCCCTACGAGGCTGCGATCGACGGGTGTGACTGCAGAGCCAACGCAGCATTGCTGGGCTGCTGCATCCCCATCATAAAAATAAATGAGAGATTGATTTTCCCAGCGGTCTGGAATCTACATCGCTCCCACTGATCTCACCCAGTGGCATTGCCAAAAGGGTGGGGCTGAGCTCCTCCAGACCACCATACGTCCTCCAGCAGCCACCGTGCAGGCAATCCAGCAATCCCCTCCCTGCGTTCTTGGGGGCAGAGCAGCAAAACCACTGGCTGGGTAGCTCAGAGCTGGGCTTCAGGAGCAACTCAGAGAGCTGAGGAGCAGAGCAATGCCTGCATCTCTGCTTTGGAGGCCAGGGCTTGTGGGTTCAGCACATCCCCACGCGGCTGCAGACCCACCCCAGAGCCAGGGAGCGGCACCGCTGCCCTTCTCAGAGCACCTTATCTTCGAGCTGCTCTTGCTAAGTCACATCTGACTTAATTATGGTAATTAAGATTGACATGAAGACACGATTAAAATGTGAAATTTGAATTAGCTGTGAAACTTATCTGAATTTTTAGCACACTCATTGATTTTCTTCCCTATTAATCAAAGGTCCAAGGTAGCCACCGATGAACATGGGGTTAATTAAAGCGATGCCCACTAAAATGGCCTCAGGAGATGCTCTTCTTTATTTTCTTTCAAATTCCCTGAGCACTGCCCAGGGAGCAATATCCATTTCTCCTCTCCATGCACAGAGTTCTGGGGCTGCCTCTCCTGCAGGGCAGTGCCCATCACCATGCACTGCCCATCCCAAACTGTGCACACAGGCTGAGATCTGGGCTCTGTTGCTCTCTCTCCCCCTCATCACCAACTTCTGCCACTTAGAGGGCATTTTTGCCTTACTGATTCCCCCTTATTTTTTTTTTTTCCTCCCTGTTACCATGGCACTGATGTTATTATCTGGCTATCTTTGGAGTTTACTACAATGCAAATGAACACAATCAAAATCACTCAAGGAAAACTGCTGAACGAGAGACAACTTTTATCTGTGATAAGTGCAGGTCGGGAGGGAGGGCGGGGATGGAGCAGGGTGAGCAGAGCACACATACTGCCACAGATAGCTTTGTTATCCCAAATTAAACCTCTGGGCAAGCAAATCCCACATTGGATATGTAGCATTTGTAGTGATAGCAGGTTTGGGTTATTGTTGCTGAGGTAACCGAATTGGTGTCTAAAAGGTAGTAGGGGCTGATCTGCACTATCAACAAAGGAGATATTAGGGGGAAATGCTGGCCTTGGTCTTGTGATATTTGACTCTTGTGCCACGCTTGGTGACACCGCTCTGGCTGTTGGATGTGACGGGCAGAGGGGACCAGGCAGCTCTCACCGAGAGGTGATTTACAGTAAACAACTCAGGGTCAGATTTGTGATTTTGAGAGCACGAAGCCTCGGTTTCTGTTCTTATCCAACTCAGTGCAACAGCACTGGTAGCTCTGGCAGCTCAGCCACAGCCTGCTGCAACCCATCTTGATGTGCTGGTGGTGGTTCAGTGGGACCAGAGTGGGCTGGGACCCCCAGGAGCTGTCTGCCCCCGGTCACCATGAGCACGGAGATCATAGAGATCAGTAGCTTTCTGAGGGTTGTCCATGGAGATGCCAGTGTCCTCACCACAGCCAGAATACCAGCCTGGCTTCCCTGGCTCCAGCAGCAGGACCAGTCCCCGGTGTTCTGTGATCCCAAGGAGGGCAGTGGGCCTGTATCAACCCCCCTCAGAGCACCACTGCCTTCTCCACGGCCGGCATTTGGGCAGCCCGAGAGAGAAAAGGGGGTAAGGCAGGAATGGAGCGGGGAGCAGAGAGGGACCTGGGGAGCCGGGGAGGGCTTGGGGACGAGAAGCAGAGAAGCCGGGTTGCAGCCTACGGGTTGAAGGAGGGGGGAGATTCCTGGGGCAGAGGGAGCCACAGGGGGCTGCGGGGAGCCGGGTAGAACCGGGGAGAGCCGGGCAGAACTGGAGGGAAGCCGGGGGGGGCAGGAGAGCCGCGGGCGGGGCCGCAGCGCACGGCGCAGCGCGGGGGCCGGGGCGGCCGCCGTTGCCCTCCCCCGCCGCTCGGCTCCGCTCCGCTCCGCTCCCCTCCTCTCCTCCCTCCGCCGCGCCGCTCCCCGCGCCGGCTCCGGCTCCGGCGGCAGCCCCAGCCCCAGCCCCAGCCCCCGCCCCCGGCCCGGCCCCGCTCGCTTCGCCTCCGCTCGCTTCGCAGCAGCGCGGAGGCTCCGCCGCGCCCGCCGCCGCCGCACGATGCCGGGGCCCCGCGGGTTCTGCCTGCTCGCCCTGCTGCTGCTGGGCAGCCCCGCCGCCCCGCGCCCAGGTAAGCGGGGCGGAGCGGGGCGGAGCGGGGCCGCGGCCCCGGGGCCCTGCGCATCCCGGGGGTTGGGTGGGCAGGATGGGGTTTGGGGGAGGGGGGGGGGGGAACAGCCGGCCCGGGAGGGGCTGATGGAACCGGACGGCCCCCCCCACCCTCCGTGCACGGGGTCTCCGGGCCGGGCTGAAACTTCGGGCATTGCGGGGAGAGCACGGCCCCGGCGGGACAGCGGCGGTTCAGCACCGCGGGGCGAGCAGCTCCCGGCCGGGCGGCGGGGCGGCGGGGCGGCGGGCTGTGTGCGATCCGGCTGTGATATCGGCAGCGCTGTCCTATCGGGATGTGTGGCATCGGAGCCGTGTCCGACCGGAGCCGTGACAATGGCAGCACTGTCAGAGCGGTGCTGCGTCCGCCCGGGGAACAGGGAGTTATCGGCAGCTGTGTGCTAACGGGGGCCGTGTCCTTTTGGGGAATCAAACTGTGCTTTGTCGGGGTCTGTGTGCTACCGAGGCCGTGTGCTAATTGAAGCGGTTTTCTACTGGAAAGCTGTGTCCGAGTGCTACCGGGGCTGTATCCCACAAGGGAGCCATGTGTGGGTGCTGTGCTTTGGCAAGGATACGTGTGCTGCTGGGATGCTGTACCTGGGAGCAATGCCCCTCCAGGGAGCCGTGCCCCAGCCGGGGGGCTGCATGTTCATTCCACGTGCTTCACATTTCCGCACAAACCTGCTCCCTTCTTCCTTTTCCCAGCGCTGTGATGACAAACCTAAGAATAGGTTTCGGGACCCATTTGCAGGTGACTTGACAAAGTCATTGCAAACTCGTGCAGTGCTTAGAGATTGCTAAACCAGTGCCTGCTCCTGATCTGTGGTCGCTGGACTGGGCAGTCGGCTTGTGCAGTGCTAGCTCCATCATTGATGCGCATTGGGCAGAGGGAGGACTGGAGAGGCCGGTGCCTGCCTGTGCTGCAGCGTTTGTGCAGGGCCTGGGAGACTGACCCCTAGGGCTGGCGGTTGGTTTTAGCAGAGATTAACAGCTCCTCGTGTCAGGAGTGCTGTGCAATGTTTCCTGCCTTGCTTTCGCTTCTGTTCTTGTGTCCAGACTGCATAAAAAGAGTTTGACTTTGTACACAATTAACCCTTATTCCTGAGTAACAAAATAGATTGTGGTGCTTACTGTCTCACCTGTGTGCGTGTTCTGCACGTGACCATACAGTGTACATAACAAGGAGTCAGACCTGAAGTCTATTTGCAGTTGATGGCCTCCTGTTTCAGCACTGAAACAAACAGACCGTTCCTCTGTTGTGCTGCAGACACTGCCATACAGGCAGTGCTGAGCTGCACTGGGAAATGTGCCCGGGGGGGTCTGGGGGCAGAGCACCCACTGCAAACAGCAGCCCGACTTCTCCCAATAGGATTTGGCCCTGATGGCAAGCATGATCTGTCATTAATCTCAGAGCTGGAGAACACATTGTACCGAACTCCTCTCATGTTGGCAGAGCGGAAGCTGATAAATAGTTGACCCTTTGCGAGGTTTGGTGAATTAGTGCTGCAAAATCCCCAACTGCTGGCAGCAGTGCTGGGGGAAAAGGGCTGCATGGCGGCTCTGCCCATGCCGGAGGGACCTTTGTCCTTCGTGTGCAGGAGGTGACAGCCAGAGCTCAGATCCGCAGTCCCTTCTGCTCTCAGCCTGGGAGGGAAGCGGGCTCAGACCCTGCAGGAAGATGGCTTGTTGTGCTCCATCTGCCTGATCTTCCAGCTCATTCCTTCAAGGAACAATCCGTGCTGCGTGACGCGCACCAATCACTTGCTCTGCCGGTGGCTTTTTGGCGCTTTGCACTTGTGGAGTCATTTAGATCAACAGAGAGGAGGTGTGAAAGCCTCAGGCACTGCTCTGCACCCACCCACCAGCACGGGGAGCAGCAGCAGTGCAGGCAGCGAGGTACGGCCCTGCGGGGTGTGAGAGCAGCGAGCAGCGTGCTGGGGACATCGCGGGCTGTGTGCTATTGCTGTGCTGGGGACATCGAGGGCTGTGTTCCACAGTCACGTTGGGGACATCGCCAGTTGTGTTCATCGCCAGCTGGGCACACTGTGGGTAGCATGTCAGTGCCACGCCGGGAAACTTGCCTGCCGTCATTCGGATCGGGCTCCGCGTTCGGGGCTCGGAGCTCTGTTCCCGGTCCTCGTTCCGGCTGCTGGCCGCTAGGGGTGGTGCCGAGACCGGCAAATCTTCCGCAGGCTCCGAACTGGCCGAGCCCCGGGCATGGCCGACAGCAGCACCCTCGCTTGTGCCCTGCCTTGTTTTCTCCTGCTGGCTTCTATTGGCTCGTTGTGACTCACCTGGCCTCGCGAGGAGCGCAGCATCAGAATCCTTCCAGAAAATCAAGTTTGTCCTGCAGGAAGAGAGATCGAGCAGAGCCGGAGCGAGGTCTGCAACAAATGGACAGCATGCATGCTGCCATCAGCATCACCCCGAGTGGTGCCATCCCAAGGAACGAGATAACAGCGCCCATTCGGTGCTGGAGATAACAGGAATGGAGTTTGTCTGATCAGGAGCTATCAGCGGCCATAAGACATAACTCTGTTTTCCTCCCTGCTCCTTCAATGAAAGAACAAGTCCAGTCGGGATCAGTAGCAATAAAATCAAATTGACGTCTGAGCCATCTGCTTCTCCTGTATTTTTGCCAACTTGCTCATATAGAGATGCTGTGTCAAATGTGCATTTTGTGGATTTTACAGTGTCACCCATGATCATACCTACATACTGTTTAGGGCCATGAGGAGCTGACGCTGATGCTCAGAAAGGCTATGGATGCCCCATCCCTGGAGGTACCCAAGGCCAGGCTCGATGGGATCCCAAGCTGAGCTCTGCGTCACTTCTTCATCCCATTTTGTACAAACAGATTTTCTTTTTTTTTTTTTTAAATTGAAATGTTCTCTGTATGCTCAGACACCATGCGGCTTTTGATCTACAAGCAGCCTTACAGATCAGCGCATTTTACACCCTCTGTCACAGTGACGAGTACTGCCAGTTCCAGTGGGGCTCTGAAAAATAAGAATAACCTTCCAAGAACCATCCAGAAGTTATTTACTTGATGGGATTTTATTTTTCCAATATTTGAAAGTGATTACCGAACAGTAAAACACGCTCCAAGGAAATCCTGTTACAAAACACAGGCTATATTTTAATTAGCATAATGTACAGTTACATGGCTGCAACCGGAGTCTGCCAATAAATGCATCTTGCTGGAGTTCAGATAGATGCCTATAGAAAATATAGCACGAGCAGCGCCTTCCCAATTTTCCAGTCCATCAGGATGCATTTACGCTCTTGTCAAGAGTATGAAATCGCTGAATGCGGTGCCGAGCAGCTCTGTGGCTGCAAGCACTGGAAGCAGCAGGGCAGGGCTTCAGAGACATGGGGGGCACATCCCTGCTGCCACCCCAGGGCTGCAGAGGAGCCAGAAGCCAGGCGCTGCCATAGGTCCTTCCTCTGATGTGATGCTCAGGGCAAAATCCAATGGCAGCAGCGTGGGGCAGCTCAGGAGCAGGAACCCCAGTGTGCAGCAGTGCCACCTGCGGGGATGTGGCAGTGGAAAGCAATGCACAGCCCAGCCTATGCACAGGGAGCTGCTGGCTGCGTGTCCCAGAGCTCAACACGAGTGGAGCTGGGCACTGAGGGGTCCTTGGAGAGCATTCTGCTGGTGGCATTGGGAGTTTGGGTTGTTTGCTGCACCCAAAGAGCAGAGGCGATGAGAAGGAAGGAGCTGAGGGATGGGCAGCCCTCAAAAAGGCTGCAGCAGGGCAAGGAAGGGTTTTCTGTTCTCCTGACCCAGGCTCCTGCAGCTCAGCTGCTGCCATAGCTGTCTCACATGGCTTTTCACAGCCCTTCCCAGAAGGGCCTCCTCTCCAGGCTGACCATGAGCACATGGTGATGTGCAGATTGGGTGAACTGAGGGGACACATGTGATGCAGGTCCTCCACCGCACGTCTGCATCAGCCAGGATGAGAGGAGGGAGAAACGCTTCCCAGCAAGCACTGCTGGGGGGGCAAAGAAGAGAAATAAATCAACTCCTTACTCACTCAGTGACCCCTTTGCAAGCCAGCTCTGCTCCCACACTGCCTTCATCCATCAGGATTCCAGAAATGGGAGGAGCTCTGGAAGGTGGGACTTGCTGTGGAACCATCAGGTGCAGGAAGGGGGGGCTCCTGCTCCTCCCAGACAGTGCTATTTCTGCCCAGCGTCTCTCTTAGCTGACACGGACATGGAATAGCAACTCCTTTGATGCACGTTGCTGTGAATTAGCATCATGCCGTTGAAGTCAGCGGAGTTGCACTGATTCGTAAAAGCAAGGAGCTCACCGTGTGGCCCAGATCTGCTCTGCAGCAGGGGAAGCGGTGGGGGAGGAAGACGTCAAGGAGCAGGGACTTGGCCTCATAGTCACTGCTTTGACAACCCTGTGACATAGGGGTGTCCAGATCCCAACACACCACGAATGAGGTCAGTCTGCTCCCCTCCAGAGATATGTTTTCCCCTCTTTTCCTACTTTGCCTTGCTGAAATCCTTTCTGCCATGCGTCTGATGCTGTGTGCTCGGTATGCATGGGACAGAGCAGAGCACAGACGTAGCAAATGGCTTTTTCTATTCTTTTTTTCCTTGTTCTTTCACTGGAGATGGGCCATAGGAGCAGCTGAGCCAGAGGACCCAAGTGCTGCCTGATCCTGGAGCGGTTGTGATTCAAAGCAAGGACACCCTGCCCAGAGCCAGGGACGAGCACAGGTTTGCACAGATGCTTCTCCAATTCCTTGACTTCAGGCTTCCATCCCTGCTGTAGGATGGGTCTGGCTGAAAGGCATCCAGCTGAAAAGCAGGAGGCAGGGATCTCAGCAAGCAGAGGGTCGGGGGCTCAGCTGTGGGTCCTGTCTGACAGAGCAAGGAGAGCAGGAAGGAAAAGGGCAGGATGGAGCCAGGACAGATGGCTGCAGCAGGCAGCTTCCACCGAGCCCATGCTGGCAGCGGGAGGCAGCGCACAGCCTGGCCAGGACAGCCGGCACCGGAGGTGTGATTCCAAATGCAAAGCTTTCGTCTAGAAAGAAAATTCGGTGCCAAATGCAAAAGCATCAAAAAAAAAAAAAAAAAAAAATCAAACTGTGACAGAAGTAAAAAATATATATATATATATATATAAATGGCAGGGCTGATCCTGGAGCACTGCAATCCACTCTGGGCAGGAAGGATGGAGGTGGTGGTGGTGGGACTCGTTGCAGACACTGTCAGGGTCATCCTCCAAGCAATGTGATAGCTGTTAAAGACATGAAATTAGATGGAGCATCCAGGCACCAGCAAGCAGCAATAACGCAGAGGGAGTGAAGGAATGTTCAGGAAATTGGGCAATTCAGGGTGATTTTGGAGCCAGGCAGAATGGCTGAAAATACTTAAAATTCAAGGGAGAATCTCCATCTGACTTTTTAGGGTGGATTAATGGAGCGTGTCAACATTTGGTGGATGAGATCCTTCATCTCCAGTAGAGTGGTGGCTGGAGGACAATATGGGAGAAAAATCACTCCTGATGTCTCTTCCTCCATGCTCCTGAAGCCCTACAGCCCATCCCACTCCGTGATGTTACACAAGGACTCAGTTTTCATTTTCTGATGATGATTTAAAGGCAATCTCAGTAAAAATCAGGCTATTCCTGACAGCTATAAGCTTCTATTTGCCAAGTTGGCCAGTCCCTAAATGGAAAGGCTGCTCTCACGTGATCCCCAAAGGAGAAGCAAGGTCTGCATTGCTGCTGGGACCAGCCACAGTCCCATATCCCAACCCATCCCAGGATTTGTTCCCTCTGCCCCTCATCACCCACCCACGTTATTCACACAGCACTCCTAAAATTGCTGTCGGATGCTATTTACATAACCACAAGAGCCAGTGAGGTCCGAAACCCCTGCGTGCTCTAAATTGGTGCATTAAGTTGTGGAAAGAGGATTTGATCAATTTACCGAGCGCACAAATCAACAGAGCAGAATTTACAAACCCATCAAAAAAACGAGGTGACAGTTCAGAATTAATCCTCTGCCCGAGGCACACGATGTACCTCCACAAACATCTCACAGCATAAATATAGTTGAGAAATAGTGGAGGAAAATGTAACTCCTGGTGCCTTTGTACACCGCTGGCGGAATGGCTGAGGAGTCATCGGGAGATGAATGGGGCTAATGCTGCTGGAAGGGTGCTGTCGCATCCCACTTCATTTTTATCCAGGACTCAGCCCAAGTTGTTACAGGGAAATATTGCAATTTCACTTTGTGCTTGAATTCAGAGCTGTCTCCAAATAATATTTCCCTGGTCATTTTTCTTCTTCATTCCTTCTTTCAAAAAGGAAGGGAACTCTTTATTCATGCCTGCCTGGAGTAGGCAGATGGGATGCAAAGAGCACTGGAGCCAGTGCCTCAGGGGCACGAGCTGCCCATGGGGTCATATGGGGCCAGTGGTGTGCTGCATAGGTGGCTGCAGTCTGGGACCAGGGCTGGCACAGCTGTGCAGTGATAAATGTAGGGCACAGGGCTCTATTGGATGCTGCAGCATCTCCTGCTCCAGTGCCCAGCCTATGCAGCGTGTCACAGAGCCATGCTTTATTACAGGCACAGGGCTGATTGCTGACTTGTTCAAGGGGAGCTCTGTGCCCATTGAAGCATCGCTCCACTGACACAGCTGGAAGGTAGAGCCCTGGTTCTGGGCATCCCCAGTTTGGTACTCAATAGTTTTCTCTCCCCATGCAATGAGCAGAGCACCTTTCAGCCCCCAAAGCAAGCCCAGCACCCTAATGGCACAGCAACTGCTGCTTCTCTTGGGTGCTTTGAAGCGTTCCTCCTGTGAGATGCAGTACAGGATACACACAGCCAACTCAATGAGAAGCAGCTCTCAGTGGAGCCTTATGGTTGATGCTCAGATGAAACCGCCGAGGCAATTTCAATTAAAAGCAAATTTTTCAAGCTATCTAATCAAAAAAATATAAAAGGCTTCCTTTCAGCTTTTGTTTCCAGCACACAGAGGAGCCAGTGCCTGCAGCGGTGAAAAGGCTCTTTATTGTGTAGACGGCTGTGAAGGACAGAGTGCTGTGCTTCCCATTCAAGGATGCATTGAAGCTTTCTTGGAATCCATTAGAAAAGGTGGGAGGGAAGAGTGCAAGAAAAACCCAGAGCCCCCCCAGCTGCAGCCTAACGCTCTCCTGGCAGCAACACAAGAGAATTAGCCAGTTCCCCTGGAGGCACATCTTAGATTTTCCCAGTGCAAAATGTCTTCTACAACTCCTACCTTTAAAAGCATTCCCTTGCCTTTAGCTGATGCTTATTCAGTGCTTCTGCAGCCCCAATAATCCAGCAGCTCATAGAATGGCTTGTATTGAAAAAGACCTCAATGATCAGCTAATTTCAACCCCCCTGCCATGGGCAGGGTTGCCAACCACCAGACCAGGCTGCCCAGAGCTCGCTCTTCTGCACCGCTGACAGAAGCCCCCATATCTCCTTGCAGGGACCTCTCTGACATGGCTGGGTGGCTCTGGGGAACGTCACCACCTGCTAGCCCTGTCTGGGCTCTGGTCTACCCCACGAAGCATTCAAGTAGAGGCTCTGGGCTCACTGTGCTGCTTCCTGCAACATGGACACATCCCCGCGGGCATGGTGCAAGGCAGAGGGCTGCAGTTCATCACAGCACACCGGTGTGTTGTCACCCAGCTGCACAAATTGAATTGAGTCATGGCAAATAACATCTCCTCAAGTGACGCAAATTATCCGAGCTGCCTTCCATGGGCTAGGGCTGTATTTTTCCACGTTGCTGCACCGCATGCATCAAACCGGCCTCGCAAGCAAAGGCATTCTTAAGTTATACGGCACTGCCTCTTTGATCGAAACAAAGAGCCTGAAAGAACAGCAAAGGCAACAGTCTGCTTGAGTTCAGGATTACGAGCCCAGAGTTGGAGTCAACTCTGAGAAAGGCATTCAGCTCTGAAAAATCCCCTTCTAAGCCCCTCTGGCACCATTCCCAGTTACAGTCTGGAGTGTTTGGCGATGGAAAACATGAGTTAAAAGTTGTTTTGAACCTGGTGCTGCTCCTACTTCTGCTCCATGAAATCAGCTGTTGGGTTTCACATGCACCAAATGCATCAGCCCCACTGCACTGTTGGCTTTGCCCAACTGCAGTTCATTGCCCACTGCTCTGGGCTACTTGTCCCTAATTGACACAGGATGGGGCTGCCACTGGGGCATGGAGGTCCTGAGCAGAAGCAGCCATTGTGTTCAATGAGGGTGGGACCCAGGGAACACGTGGGGAGAGCCCAAATACATTTCAGCAGCTGGTGGTCATTCCTAGAGCATTTACAGTTGCGTGCCAAAGAGACTCATTTCACAGACGTGTCTATCTTAATCACATCACACTGCTATCAAAAGTACACAAGATATGAGTGTTACCCCATAGGAACATAAACAATAGCAGTAGAAGGAGGAGAACTGACTTGGGTTGGACCACACGCTGCTTTTTAATAATTTGCTGATTCGCTCCTTGCTGGGAAGAACAGAGCCAGGTACTTTCTCTTTGCGTTTCCCAATCAGCAGGATGCGTCAGAAATAACGATATAGACAGAAAACATGCACAGGCACCAGCAACATGACACACATGTTGTACAAGAATATATGAGGAACATCTGACAAAGGCCCCTCTCTGCATGTTGATTCAGATATCAAAGCACTTGTGCATAGACTCACCCAGTAATATTCTTCTCCAGAGCAGTGAAGCAAATGCTGTGTCAGGTACCTGCCAGAGACTCCTTTCAGTGGGAAAACTGAAAAGCTGCAAGCCAGAAAAGCTGCAGGCCAGAAGGCTGTAAAACATCCCCATCCCCATCCCCATCCCCATCCCCATCCCCATCCCCATCCCCATCCCCATCCCCATCCCCATCCCCATCCCCATCCCCATCCCCATCCCCCCTTACACAGTCAGAGTCTAGAGCAGGACTAAGCCTCTGGGCTGGAATATAAGGGCTTTCTCACTTAAATTGATCCAGCTGTGCTTAATGATCCGTCCTGCCCACCTGGGCACCCACCTGGGGTGGAATGTGGGGGCACCCAGCAAAGCAGACCTGGCACATAGGGCAGAGCTCTGCCGTTTGCTTTTCCTGTTTGAGATGCTTCCAGCCCCTTGCATCTCCACTTGGGGGGAACATGGGGGTTTTCTGTTGGTTCATGTAGGCAGCAACACCATGAGCAGAGGATCAGGTCCTGATGGGTGCATGGGACTGACAAGCAAAGGAGACTCATTAGCAGGGGGGAGGCTCATCACAGTCTAGGGTAATGTCTGTCTGATGGGTCACGTCACCAGGCTGGTAGAAAGCTCTCTGCCTGCTCAGTGTCATATGGATAGAGGTGTGCGTGGGTGCACGTGGATATGAGCTGCCATGCAGAAGACCCTGCTTCTTGGCTGGCACCACAGTGGCTTATGGAAATATCTTTGCTATCTGTGTTAATTAAAACAAAGTGCAATGGCTCATCATTAGGCTCTGTGGGAAAAATCACACATAGGTTATCATCATCCTACAGGACATAGAGCAGAAATGGAATTCATTCTGTTTAAAACACAACTCACTGATGACTGATACTGATGATTAATTATATACAATACAGTGCCACTGAAGTGAAGGGAGGTGCTGGAGCTGCCTGGCGTGCGGGTCCAGAGTACAGGGCAAAGCTCCCTGGAGTGGCTGCAATGCCTCCAGCAGGATGAATCCATTTTTATGGATGGAAAATAGCCAGATACAAAGATTGAACCTTATATTTTTCTGGCCAAATCTTTTCTAAAGACGTTCTGGGAGATGGAGATCTGCTGGGGCAGCCTTTCCGAGAGGGTGCATGGATGCTGCAGGAGCACCGGGCTCTTCCCTGCTTGCAGGCAGCCTCCGGAGCAGCGACCATCCCGTAATCGATGCAGCCCAATAGCTGCAATAACCACAGCCATCAGTAACCCGGCGCTCGCCCTGCCTTCCTGATTGCGAGCAGCGGGACTGTTTGCGAGCTGTCAGGAGTCATTAGGCGCTGGAGCGACATTGTTTCACAGGAGTATCACAGGGGTCTTTTCAAGGGCAGTGGCAGGCAGCAGGCGGGGAGGTTTTGCACGGCCTCTACGAGCGGAGAAAATGCAAAGGAAGGAATTTCTTGGGACGAGTTCCCCAGCAGAAGTGGGAGATCTCGGCTGACCCCACAGCTGTGCAGGAGGCGATGGTGGGCACGTGGCAGTCCCCAAAGGGTTAACAGCAGCACGTGCTTCCTGAGATCTGCTACAGAGCATCTTAATAGAGATGGAAGATTAATTATTTTAGTCCCAGATAGATGACTAGAATGGGCTTTTTGTGTCTAAATATACTCTCTCTTCAGGAACCCATTTAATTTTATACCCAGATATAGATGACTGAGCTGGATGATTAGTTGAGAAAGAAGGCGCTTCTCTTCCCCCAGTCCAATTTGTAGCCTGAAATGCTGCTAGAGTGCTTTCTGCGGGCTGCTGCTGGGGTGCAGCATGGTAGCACGGCATGGTGTGGGCAGCCCCATGGGGCTCAGGCTGGGATTCTGTCCTGCTGGGGCTGGAGGGGAGGGAGGAGGTTCATCTGATCAGGGTAACTGCATGGGGAGGTGTGATGTACACCCCAAGTATCAGTGCTGGCAATGCAGGGACATGGGGAGCACGAACACGGAGCTGGCATGGCCGAAACCGATGCCTGCGAGTGAAGGGCGCATTGATTCCAGCTCCATGGCGCAGCGTTGGGGAGGAAAATCCATTTTCCTCATAGCTCGGAGAAGTGTATAATTTCCAGGCATCTGTCAGGCGGCTGCGGATCGTTAGAGCAGTTACAAGCTTCTCTGGAGCATGGCGAGGATGTTTGCAAGTGTAATTCCCGTATTTGTGGCAGTGAAACAAACCAGGCACGAGCAGCATGGGTCCTCTGTTAGGGTGGCTTTCGGTGGCCACCCCAGAGCAATCTCCACCTGAGCCCAGGGCCAGCCCCGAGCTGAGCCAAGCGTATTTGGAAAGGGATTTCTTCCAGCCTGCAGGCACGGCAGGAGACAGCACCTCAGCCAGCCCTGCCATGCCTGTGTGCAGATGGTGACATGCGTCTGGGTTCCCTTTAGGACAACCAGGAGACCACCAGGGGACCCCATCCCTGGGATGCAGGGCAGTGCCCAGACAGCATCCCACCAGGCTCAGAGCTGTATTCTTCCCAGTGTGCAGACGGACAGAGGGACAGCATGGGTGAGGCAGTGCCATGTCCCAGTGCCCTCCTTGCCCACCGCGCTCCTCCATCGCCAGCATCCTCCGCCAGTAATGAGGCGTTTCCATGGCAACCTTATTTGAGCGTTGCCGGTGACACAGATGTAAATTTTAAAATCAAATGTTTTGACCACAACCCTCGGAGCACAAAGCATCCCTGCAGCACACAGCAGCCCAGATCCATCCCGGAGCCATCCCATCCCATTGCCCCACCATGCAGACCCCAGGGGCTCCTCCTCCAGCCGCGCTTATCTGCGCACCCACGCGGATGACTCACTGTGATTAGATGGCTCCTATTTTATTTGCTTATGGGTCAGACTGTCAGGATGTGCTTAGGGAAACTTTTTCTTTTTTTTTTATTTCCAATGGAAAAAGTTGATTTGCTAAAATAGTAACTATGGGAAGGAGCAGGATGCATGTTTCCTGTTGGGAGGCACGTGGAGATCCAGGCAGCATGGCTCTGTTTTGACACTTTGGAAATGAAAGACTGTTTTGATTCAGGCTTTTTTTTTTTTTTTTTTTTTTTTTTTTTCCTGCTCTTCAAGATTTAAGGCAAAAAATTGTTTTAAAATTTGAAACCAAACCAAACCATTTCCCAACCATTGCGCCAGTGGGCTTGGACAGATCCAAGCTGCTTTTTCCTCAGATCCCTGCTTCACACTCAAGCTGCCTTTTCCCCTCTCCATGGCTGCGAAACCCTCCTGGTGCTGCATAGGATATGTACCTGCTCCTTCCCTTGGGGGCTGCAGGGCCACCCAGCACCAGAAACCACTGCAGCAGCTTCAGCACCAATAACCTGCTGGAGCCCAGCACCAGAATGAGCAGCACCATTAATAGCATACCTGTAAGCTCTTCAAGGCTCGGCTATAATCAGCTCACTAAAGCCTTTAGGACAGAGATATGAGCCCTAGCAATCAATCCACAGTGCTCTGGTTCCTGGGCAGCGATAGCATCGTCTTAGCATTGGGAAACCAGCAATGCAGCCACTCACAGCTCAGCTCGTTCAGGAGCGCTGCAGCAAAATGAGTGCCTGATGATTATTTCAGCATCCTTTTATCAAGCGCTTGCAGCTCCCTAATTCTGCTAAGCCCCTCCAGCTGAGGTGCTGGCGGCAATCAGATCTCCTTGCTCCCCGCAGCAGCACTGGGCACGTGCCATCACTGGCTGAGTGACACAGACCCATCACTGTGGGGACTGCTGTGACCTTGGAGTGCTGAGAAACCCATTTCACTGTTATGGAGAACAGGAACTGATAGTGAATGGAACTGTGATGAAGGGGAGAGCTTCAGCTTGCATTTAATTGGTTTGTTCTGTGTTGCATGGCCGTGCAGCCTCGTTCACTGCTTTGCTCAGTACGCAACATTTCGTACTGTTGGTGCATCTGGGTCGTTGTAGCAAATCCCAAACCACAACAGGGAGACTGCGCTGCACACATGCAGTTCATGGGCAGTGAGCAGATCTGTTTCTGAGCAGCAGGAAAACAGAAGCTTTCGAAACTGCAATAAAACCCAATAGCCCCTAGATGGGTGGGTGGATGCTGTCCTACATGCACAGGGGGGGGCACTGCTACCCCAAAGCCCCACTCCCTCTGGAGCTGCCCCCGCCGCCTCCCCAGCCCCAGCCCTGCAGAGAGCGCTTCCTACTGCGGCTAATATGAAGCACGGGGGAGTGGAGGCATCCTCTGAGCTGAGCTCCTTCCTCTGCTCACACAGCGGATCCCAGAATAGCCCAGGGAGGAGCTGCCGCTTTGCATCAGGTCCCTTTTGCTCCACACTTTCCTGGACATTTGGTGCAGCAGAGTCTCAGCACCCTGTCGAGCATCCTGCTGGCACCCCAGCCCCAGTGCTGCAAACACAGCCGCTGCCCCAGCAGATCCCTTGCAGCCTGCAGGCAGCCGCAACGCATTCAAGATAAAGCGACAGGATAAACCCCTTGTATGCTGCGATAGTATTCCTTTCTCCAGAGCTGGTTTAGCAGATTAGATCAAGGTCAAACACGATCATGTCTCTCCCAGCAGCTCAGTATCTCCGGATCGATTGTGCGGAGCAGAAGGGATTTGCAGCCGGGCAGGGTCCTGCTGCTCCTCCCACCCGGCTGGCAGGAGCAGTATTTTTTTTCCCTCAAATATTTGCCTATATACATCATCTGAAAGGGCACCTGTAGTGCAGAGGTGAAACCACTACGAGGCCTTACAAGGGCAATAGGGATTTGCTGCCAAGCAGGCAGCCATCAGCCTATCTGGCCTGGGGCAGAGCTCGTTCCTGCACCTGGGGACACACAGGGCTGGTTTGGCCATGGCAATCTGAATTAACATCGCTGGTCACTTCTCCTTCTTGCAGCCCTCACCGCCCTGCCCCAGCCCGGCCAGCATTCGCTTCCTTGAAATACACATTTGCCCTTTACAAACTGAAGCATGTTAAGTACCTCATTACGGAGCCGCGCTACAGAGTGTTTTATTTCATGCTTTGTTAAGGATAGAACCATTTAAATGCTTCCTGGCAAAGGATCTAATAAGAAATTAGTCAACTTTCCGAAAGCATAAAATACGACTTAACAGCAACATCCATTATGAATATGAATTCACATGGCAAATAACCGAGGGCTTATTTTTGCTGTTTCTGTTATCGCTGTGACTTCAGGGGTGCGGGTCCCTGCAGGAGCCCCTGCTGTGTCACTGTGCCCCCTGCTTGGTGCAGGGAGCAGCAGGATGGGATGCTTAGAGACGAGCCCAGTGCCGCTGTATGTCCCTTTTCACTGACCACAGAATCTTTAGGGTTGGAAAAGACCTCTAAGATTGCCAAGTCCAACCCCAACCCACCACCAGTATGTAAACATAGCCACATCCCTCAGTGCCACATCTACACATTCCTTGAACACCTCAGGGGACGATGACCCCACCAACCCCCTGGGCAGCCTGTGTCAGTGCATCACTGCTCTCTGGGAGAAGAAATTGTTCCTAATACCCAACCTGAGCCTCCCCTGGCGCAACATGAGGCCATTTCTCCCTGATGTGTATGCTGGAGGAGGCAGCACCCAGCTGTGGTAGGACCACATGTAGGACCCTGCAGCAGGTCCTACAGGAGCCCAGCACACCCCAGTCAACACCGCATGTTGAGCTCCTTTCCTGGCGACTGCTGTTTCCATGGAAAACGTTGACTCTCCGCTTTGTGCAGCACTTCACAAAGCTGCGGTGCTGCTCGGGGCTTATTGTACTCCGTGGGCTGCAGCCCAATCCGACCCGGTGGTGGTGAATACATCTGCGCTTCTCACAATTACGCTCGGTGGTAGCGGGGCTTTGGGGACTCTTTGTCTCTTGCAGGCTGCCCTGCTCGGAGCAGAAGGTCGGGGCTGCCTAGGGAGAGGCTTTTCAATCCTGAGTTGTGCGCTGATGCCAGGCAGCGGGGCAGCTGCTCTCCATCAGGCTGCAGCGGGGAAGACAATGGGGGATGGCATGGCCTAATCAGGCTCTTTGAAATGACAGTATTTACTGATGACAATTGCACAAATAAAGGCTATTCATAGAGGCCAAGCCAGAGAACAAACTCGGCACGAGCAAGCAGACCTCTCTGAGCAGCTGACCTCGAGATAAAGAGACCAAACAGCGGCTCTGAGATTGCGCAATGAGGTTCCAGCAGAAACCCAACTTTCAGGGAATCAGCGCAGGTTCATTATTGCTTCCCCACAATTAGCAGACAGCGGGTTCTCCACCAGCTGCAGCTCCCAGAGGGCTGATTCCATGCCACAGCACAGCCCTGATCTCATGCCCAGCATCGCTCAGTCCAACTTTCCCCATTCTTTTTGCAGATGGCCGCCCCGAGGCAACGCCTCTCCCCACCAGCCCTCGTCCACTGCCTGTGGATGAAGCAAGTATGGGGGGACCCAGACAGAGTGCAGCCTTCAACCTGCTGCCTGCTGCTGAGGACAGCCCCAGGGCGGCAGTGGAGGGACCATCACTGCATGCACAGAGCCATATCTTGCCAGCACCCACCACAGACCCCGGGGCTGACACCAAGCAGACTTTCCCTGCTAAGAAAAAGCTGCCTGCCCTAAAGCACAGCAACACAGCGAGGAAGCAGCTGAAGGCCAAGCCCACCTTGCCAGGGCTCTCCAGGGTTGTGAGCACACGGGGCTCCGTGCTCCCCATGTCCTCCCAAGAGCCGCCTGTAACAACGGAGACAGCGGATGGGCAGCGGCAGAGCCCCCCCGAGCTGCTCGGATGGGGTCCCACCAGCCGCCCCATGCTGCAGATCTCCCCTTCCACCCCACTGCCATCAACTGCTCGGCCCTTCCCTGATGGCCCTGGTGACATGAGCACGGGTCCCACGGCAGCTCCCAGTGGTGCCATTAACCAGATGGACAGCGCAGAGAGTGAGATGAATGGCTCTGCCTCAGAGGAGAGCCAAGAAACCACCACCTCCACCATCATCACCACCACCGTCATCACCACGGAGCCCACCCCGGGTAAGGGAACATGGGGACACGGTGCCACCAGGGAGTGGGATATGGGGTGGGGATATGCCAGTGGTGGGGTGTAAATCTGCATTCTGGAGCTGCCAAAATCCTTAGTGATTGTGGCAAGGGGTGCTTGAGAAGGGTGTCACCACCCCAGGGACCTCTGGAGAGGAGGGTCGCTCCCTCAGCACAGATTCTCACCCAAACTGCAAGTGAGGTGGTACGTGCTGCTGGAGGGGGGTGAGCTGTGCCCTGGGCAGCCACTGATGTGCATCCCCCAGTGCGCTGCAGTGTGAGCTTCTACGACCCCGAGGGCTACATCGACTCCACGGATTATCCCCCGCTGCCCCGGCACAGCTTCCTGGAGTGCACCTACAACGTCACTGTTTACACGGGCTATGGCGTGGAGCTGCAGGTGAGAAGTGCGTCGGGGAATCACCTCAGCTCTGCCCCCATGCTCATGCTGCAGTACCCCTCCCCACTCTCCTGGAGCCCTGGATTTCATTTTGCTGCTGTTTCTGAGGCGTTCTGAGAAATGAAATCACAAAAGCACCATCCTACCCTGCTTGTGCCGGGTCCAGGCAGGGCCTGGGCCATCCCATGTGCCAGGGCACACAGTAGTGCATGGGGAGAATGGGAGCCCCCACATCTGCCCCATTTTCTCCCCTTGGAGTCCAAGGGACTCTCTCAGTGCCACCACCATCCCTTGCACTTTGGGAGTAATTAGCACAGGGAGGCAGCAGTGCTAGCTGTGCCTCTCTGGAGAGCTGGTTTGAGGCTGGGGGGAGAGGTGGGTGCTGCTGCTTGTGGCTGAGGGGCAGTGCCACCATGGGGAAGTGGCCGCACACCCCTGAGCCCCCTTGCCTTGCCAGGGGCTGGCGGATTTTCCTCCATCACTTTTTAATTATTTCACATGTACCAGCAGTGCGAACCAGTGGCACTGCAGCTAATTACATTGGGCAGGTGCTGAAGTAACACAGTGCAACTTCCTCAGCTCTGACACAGTGATGGGGATAATTGGATAATGTTTAAGTGATTTTGATTTAATTCCCAGCTCCTGTAATGGAGACAAGCGGGGACACCTCGCTGGGCGGGGAGAGGATAGGCAGTGAGCTCAGGGCTCCACTTTCCTCTGGGTTTGCCAGGATGCAGCATGGGGAGGGCTGAGCAACCCCAAGCACAGAGATCCTCTGCTTCCCAAAGGGCTGATCCTGATTCTTGTTGAGTCAGGTCCTTGCTTGGCTTGCAGCAGGGTTGGGGGTCCCAAGCCCCCCCAGCATCCCCGTTGTTCTCACAGCATCCTGCAGCAGCCCCAGCACACTCTGTCCCCGCGCCTTTATGCAGCAGTTCGAGAGCAGAACAGCCAAAGCTGAGAATATTTGACAAAATTGTCATTGTTTTTAAGAACCTTGAATTTTCTTGGCAGGCAATAGAATTTCCCTAAAGAGATTTTCTAGTGGGTGAGCAAGCCTGGCAGCCTGAACCAAGGATCCCTCCTGCCTCCCCGGCAGGCTCTGCAGGAGCTGACATGGGTTCTGGCTCTGATCACAGCAGAACCTGTGCTCCGCAGCCCCTGGCAGGGCACCATCAGCAGTGATTCTGCAAAACAAAGCATAAGCTTCTCCTGGGTACAAGTCCCCATGCTGCACCCTGGCTAGCTTTGACTCTACTCAGCCCCTCCTGCAGCACAGAATGCAGCCAGGCAGCGGGATGAGGATGCAGCTACTCCTGGTGCCATGTGCTGAGGGGCTGCTGGGGCAGGGGGGGATGCTATGTGACAGTCTTAGGGCCATCCCACCCAGGAAGCCCCAATCCTTGCAGTGCACATCAGATGGCCCTGCAACTCCCAGCATTGGGCTCCCATGGGCTCTGCACATCTGTGCTCCACGCAGCGGGGCGGGGAGATGGGCATGCTGTGACAACAGCAACAAACCCTTCCCGTCACAACACCGTCGAGAGGGTTTGCAATTACAGGCTGTGGCTGTGCTAAATATAGATCCCCAATCCTCGTGCACTTAAGGAAACAAATGATCTGATGAGCGTCTTTCTGCTGAAATATGAGCCCATTTATTAAGCTGAATGGACACGAAATGCAAATGTGAGGTTACTTCACAGCTATTTCCAAATAATAATCAAAGCCTGTTGGGACCGCTCATTAGGAGCGTTTGCTGGGACTCCCCACCCAAGATGGGGATGGGGAAGGATTGTGGTGCACTGGGTGTGCAGTGAGCCATGAGCCCTACACGAGTGCTGTGATGAGTGGGTGCTCTTCACGCCTGGGGGTGGGGGTGACCCCCCATATGGCCCTAGATGCTGTCCTGCAGCCCCATGGCTCTCCTCCCACCCAGGTGAAGAGCGTCAACCTGTCGGACGGGGAGGTGCTTTCCATCCGTGGCGTGGATGACAACACACTGGTGGTGCTGGCCAACCAGACGCTGCTGGTGGAAGGGCAGGTCATCCGCAGCCCCACCAACACCATCTCCGTCTACTTCCGCACCTTCCAGGACGAGGCAGTGGGGACCTTCCAGCTGCACTACCAGGGTGGGTGCCCCGGCCCCATGGATGCCCCGAGTGCTGCGTGCAGGGTGGGAGCAAATGGGAGCACCTGTTCTGCTGGGGTGCTGGGTCTGATAGTCACACATATGCTCCTCACCCCATTTCTGTCCCCATTCTGCAGCTCTTCCTGCACAGGCTCTCGCTAAATTATCTATTTCTTTTTCCTTGAGAAGCTATAAAAAATGGATGAGTTCAAGGAAATTCTTTCTAAAATAGAAACTGGGTCTGGTCAAAAGCAGTGAGAGGTGGAAGGCAGTGCTGGGTGCATGCAGATTGCCCCACAGCAAGCTTTGCCTGTGGTGTGGGACATGTAGCATGGCTGGGAGCAGGCAGCCCTGAGCTCTGCACTCTGTGCTCGTTGCAGTGTTTATGCTGAGCTGCAGCTTCCCACGAAGACCCGACTTCGGAGATGTCACTGTGATGGACCTGCACTCGGGCGGCATCGCTCACTTCCACTGCCATCTGGGCTACGAGCTGCAGGGCCCCCATATGCTCACCTGCATCAACGCATCTCGGCCACACTGGAGCAGCCCCGAGCCCATCTGCTCAGGTGTGGGCATGCAAATAGCACAGGCGCAGGGGGAAACCCCAAAGCAAAAATGATGTGGGTGCTTTGTGCTGCTCGTTGAATGCAGTCCTGACAGCGATGCCAAGCTGTGCGACTCGAGCCGTTCTGTGGCAGCAGAATGTGTCCCCTGCTGAGGCGGGTGAGGGGGGACGTGGGGGCTGTGCCCCTTTTTGCCCCTTACCTGCCCCGCTCTGCCCGGCAGCGCCCTGTGGAGGCACCGTGCACAATGCCACCATCGGCCGTGTCCTCTCGCCCAGCACTGCGGGCAACCAGTCGGGCAGCATGTACTGCGTGTGGGCCATCACAGCACCCCCGGGCCAGAAGCTGCACCTGCACTTCGAGAAGCTGCTGCTGGCTGAGAGGGATAGGTGAGGAGTTGGTGGCACTTGGCTCTGGTTGGGGTGGGAGCAAAAGGAAGAGAGGGCGCGGGGCACCAGTTCCTAATGGGGTGTCCAAGAGCACAAAGGGGTACCTCGTGCTGCACATCCAGGCTATCAGCATCCACGTAAGCAAGCACACCTCGTGGTTCTGACACCTGTGTTTAGAAAGCATTGGAATTCAGCCCAGTAACAGGCAGTGAGCCAGGTTTATGGCCCATAGTAAAATCAAAGTGTAAAAATCCAGCTTAAGATATGGGTAAAAGAAACTGATCCGGTTGGTGAATTTTCATTGGCACCACCTCTCCCGATTGCTGGATTTTGGGAGCACGCAGGGAAGGGCTGGGGGACCTCACACATCCCCAGGGCACTGCATCCCTCCTCCCCCACTCCTTCCTCTGTGGGCTGACCCCCGGCTCCCTGCACAGGATGGTGGTGTACAGCGGGGACAGCAACCGCTCGGCAGTGCTCTACGACTCGCTGCGTGCTGACAGCGTGCCCTTCGAGGGGGTGATCAGTGACGACTCCTCCATCCGCATCGACTTCCTCGCCGAGGAGCCAGCCGCCACCACTGCCTTCAATATCCGCTTCGAAGGTGATGCTCTGCTGTGGGCTGGGGGGCTGCAGGAAGGGGGTCAGACACAGCACTCGGCAAGCTGCTGTCCCTGTGGTGCTGTCAGCATGCGTGGCGAGCTGAACCTCCCTATGGCTGCAGAAGCTTCAGGGAATGCATTTCCCGAGCAAGAAAAAGGAAAAGAGCGGGCTCGATGACAGGTGGTAATCCCAGGGAAGATTGCTTGGTAAATACAGCAGTAACAACACAGAGAGTGCATTACTGAAGCTGACACACAAAGGAAGAAGTAGGGTTTGGTTAAGCCTGCATGGCTCAGGACAGATAAACGGTTGTTAATCCTAATTGCCTGTAATGAACACCATTTGTGTGGAGGGGGCTGTGCATGGCAGGGATGGAGGGACAGGTTCCTGGTGGGGTGGTGGAGCAGCCCTGGGACTCCTCCTGCAAACTCAAAGCTGGAGGCAGGTGGTGGGACACTGGGGATGGGGCTGCTCCCCAGCCCCCATGCGCACACCGCTAATGGGGTTTTTCCTGCAGCCTTTGAGCGGGGCCACTGCTACGAACCCTACATCCAGAATGGGAACTTTACCACCTCCAACCCCACCTACAACCTGGGCACCACCGTGGAGTTCACGTGTGACCCCGGGCATTCCTTAGAGCAGGGTCCTGCTGTCATCGAGTGTGTCAACATGCGGGACCCGTACTGGAACGACACGGAGCCGCTGTGCCGAGGTCAGTGCCCGCACCATGGGGCCATGCCATGCTCTGGTACACGAGGGCTGAGCCCTGCCTCTCTGCTACAGCCACGTGCGGGGGGGAGCTGACAGCCATGGCCGGGGTGATCCTGTCCCCCAACTGGCCAGAGCCCTACACGGAGGGAGAGGATTGTATCTGGAGAGTCCACGTGGGTGAGGAGAAGCGGCTGTTTCTGGACATCCAACTGTGAGTTGCTCTCAGACATCGGCACATATCCTGCCACTGGTCCTGCCCAGCACAGTTCCCTGCAGCATCCCCCTCCCAGGGACCAGCTCTGTGTCTGTTCTGCCCCTTCTGCCCTTCTCTCATCCCCTGCAATGTGCTCAGTACCGATTGCATTACAGCATCCATTGCATTACAGCATCCATCACTTTGCAGCATTCGTTGCATTGCAGCACTTGCATTACAGCATCCATCACTTTGCAGCACCCGTTGCATTGCAGCATCCTTTGCCTTACAGCACTCATTGCATTGCAGCACCCACTCCTCACTGCATCTGGGGGTAACTCAAAGAGGAATGGGTTTTGTCTCCAGGCGGGGAGCCTTGGGCATGGTAATGCTTCTTATGCAAGGGGAATCTCCTCAGTGCTATTTTGGGTTTTCAGGAGGAGGGCATGTCTCAAGTAGGGGCTTAGAGTCAAAAAGGCTTTAAAGCTTTCTGTAAAAATCACAAGTCAGAGCTTCCCATGAGGCTCTGCTGGATTTGTGGGCTCTCGGGCTGAGCAGGACTGGAGACCAGGCGATTTGAAGTCATCAGACATAAATGTCACCGAGAAAATCATGTTTGACAGAAAGCAGAGATTTACTACAAATGTCAGCTTGCCATGGGGATTAACTGGGTGCCTTCCAAGAACATTCTTAATAAAATGTTTGGGGATCTGCTCAGGCATCTCCAAACAAGGCTGAGTCAGAGGGGTGGATGTGTGGGGTGGGGGTCCCGTTGTGCCTGAGCACACCCTGGGCCCAGATGCTGAGCAGCATAGTGGGATTGATCCTGCCCAGCACAGGGCTGGGTATTCTGGCTCAACTGGGCACGGAACAGCACTGGGCTCAGCCCCAGGGCCTTACAAGGGCATTTGCTTGGACTGTTGCATGGGACATTACACAGGCCATTGCACTGGACCTTGCATGGGAAGTTGCACGGGATTTTGCATTGGACATTGCACAGGACATTGCATCAGACATCGCATGAGACATGTTTCAGGACACTGTATAGGACTTTGCATGGGATGTTGCATGGGACACTGCATGGGATATCCGGAGCCCAGGCTCGGAGCGGGGGGTTGCTGCCGCCTCGGACCTGATGCAGACTTCTCCTGCGGGCTCCTCTCCATCCGCGGGGCAGCACTGCTCTCTGCTGGCGGCGGGGATGCTGGGCGAGCGGCTGCCAAAGCGGATCGGTTCCGGCACCGGGAAGAGCTTTGCTGGGGCTGCTGCTGCTTCCCAGAACTGCGGCACTGCGGTCACCGCGAGGGTCACCGCTTGTCTCATGGGGCAGGTGTCACTCCCCACGGGGATCTCGGCTGAAATCTGTAAGCTGTGTTCTGTGGGTGTCCTTGAGAGTCCCATGCAGCTCCAAAGCCAATGGGGGGCCTGGAGTAGCAGGGGAATGCTTCGACTCCTTCTCAGTGTCTGCAGCAGGGAGAGTGGTCTGGGGCTGATGATGGGGCCAGGTCTGATGATGGGGCTGCGGCTGGTGATGGGGCTGCAGCCGGAGATGGAGCCAGGACTGGAGAAGCAGCACTGCTGCTCTGTTCAGAATAGGCATCCCCACAGAACTTCCCAAGCTGCTGGGGACAGGACAAGCGCACAGACAGGATGCATGCAGTGTCAGGCAGAAGGTCACCTCACTGCCCCTTCATTCCACACCCAGCATCCTTCTGGTTCCCTGTTAGGCTGACTGAGCTCTTCTTTCCAGCCTGAACCTCACCAACAGTGACATCCTCACCATTTATGATGGGGACGAGCTCTCTGCCCGCATCCTGGGGCAGTACGTCGGCAGCAGCGGCCCCCAGAAGCTCTACTCCTCCAGCCCTGACCTCACTATCCGGTTCCACTCTGACCCTGCTGGGCTCATCTTTGGGAAGGGCCAAGGATTCATCATGAACTACATAGGTAGGGAGAGAGTGGGCTGCTGGGATCATCCCCAAACCTGACAGCACAAGGGGACAACATGAAGCTGGAGCAGGGTCTGCAGGGGACAGTTTTGCAATTGGGGATGATTGCTGGCTCACATCTCCTCTCCAGTCCCAGCAAACCCCCCACAGAACCCACAGCCTGCTGTAGGGCTCTGGCTCGGTTACTTCTGGAGTGACTTCCAAAGGAGCCCCATTATCCCTGATGCCATCTGCAGACCAGCAGGGCTGCTCACGGGGCTGTGGTGCTCAGGGTGGGATGCACACCCTGCGAGGAGCCTTGTGCATGGGGTGACAGTCAGCACTTGTCCCACAGAGGTGTCCCGCAACGACTCCTGCTCCGACCTCCCCGAGATCCAGAACGGCTGGAAGACCACATCGCACACCGAGCTGGTGAGAGGGGCCAAGATCACCTACCAGTGTGACCCAGGTTATGACATTGTGGGCAGTGACACGCTCACCTGCCAGTGGGACCTCAGCTGGAGCAGCGACCCTCCTTTCTGTGAAAAGAGTGAGTGCCCCACTGCCCCACTCTGCCCTGAGCAATGTGCTCCGTGCCCTCAGGATCCACCCCACATCCCCTCTTCTCCCCAGTTATGTACTGCACAGACCCAGGAGAGGTGGAGCACTCGACTCGCCTCATCTCCGACCCCGTGCTGCTGGTGGGCACCACCATCCAGTACACCTGCAACCCTGGCTTCGTGCTGGAGGGCAGCTCACTGCTGACCTGCTACAGCCGCGAGACCGGGACGCCCATCTGGACCTCACGGCTCCCACATTGTGTCTGTGAGTGCTGCAGCCCTCCCAGCCCTCCCCTACAGCTCGATGACAGCTCAGGAGCTGAACTTCCAGCCTCCTTCCCTTCAGCCCTTGTCTCACCCTGCAACGTGCTCCTTTCCAGCGGAGGAGTCTCTGGCCTGTGACAACCCAGGGCTGCCAGAAAATGGCTACCAAATCCTCTACAAACGCCTCTACCTGCCCGGCGAGTCTCTGACCTTCATGTGCTATGAGGGCTTCGAGCTCATGGGGGAGGTGACCATCAAGTGCATACTGGGACAGCCGTCGCACTGGAGTGGGCCACTGCCCATCTGCAAAGGTAGTGCATAGCAGGGCAGGCAGCACCCATTGGGGTGGGGAGCACCCATTGGCATGGGGAGCACTCATTGGGATGGGGAGCATCCATTGGGATGGGCAGCACCCATTGGAGTGGGGAGTACTCATTGGGATGGGCAGCATCCACCACCTCTGGCTGGTGCCACCATTCCAGGCAGAGACATCATACACATTTTCTTGCCCAGCCTGCTCAGCCTCTGTGTGAGCACTTAAAAAGAGCAAATGATCATTAAGTGCAGCACATTTTGTGACCAAGTGGGACATGGAAAGGCTGACACAGATTCCTATGGTAGCCTCAGTACGGATATGTGAATCCCCCTGCATGCAAAGCTGTAGCACCCAGTGCACACCCAGCCACCTCCCAATAACTCTCCATTTCTCTTCCAGTCAATCAGGACAGCTTTGAGCATGCTCTGGAAGGTGAGTGACACATTTGCTGGACCAGCCTCTTGCACAGCTCCCTAGGGCCAAGCCCCACCTCACCACCACCCCTGCTCTCTAGCCTGGTACCCCCAGGTGCTCCCCAGCCCAAAGCCCACAGCACTGCAGAGACACTGGGATTGAGGCAGATGCATGCTGCAGGGAGCCAATAGAACCTGCCCACTGCCCCCAGTACCCCCAGTCCCATGTGAGGGACTGGAGGAGCGGAGGCAGAGGGGCAGCAGATTGTGCTGGGAAAAAGCCAGCATAAGAGTTCATGTACTTTTAGTAGCAGAAGCTGCTGCAGAGACATCGTTGGAGGGGGGAAATATGGCCTTGGCCATCTTCATCCCAGTGCTGATCATCTCCTTGCTCTTGGGAGGAGCCTACATCTACATCACCAGGTAGGTGGGTGGCAGAGCCCCAGGGAGCATCACCACACCCTACTGGGCTCCAAAGCCCAGCACAGGACACCCCCTGCTGCCCCAGGCTGACGGGGGGCACATGGAGGGTCTCGCATTGCTGCAGGGCTGTGCATCTGAGTGACTCTTGCCTTGTCCCCAGGTGCCGGTACTATTCCAGCCTCCGCCTGCCTCTCATGTACTCTCACCCCTACAGCCAGATCACGGTAGAAACGGAGTTTGACAACCCAATTTATGAGACAGGGGTGAGTGCTGCTGTGTCTTCCCTTCCCAGGTGGCCCCCAGGTCATCTCTCACCAGTACAATCATAGAACCGTAGAATATCCTAAGTTGGAAGGAATCCATATGGGTCACCTAGTCCAACTCCTGGCTCCACAAATCCAATGGGGTGATCATCCCAAATCGCAGCTGCTGCCCTAAAATGGCTTTTCTTTCTTTCCAGGAAACAAGAGAATATGAAGTTTCGATATAAAGGCAAGAGAGTCTCCAGCTGCGAACTTAATGTGCTCTCATAGAACTTCCTCAGTAACTAATCCAGAGACTATGTGAAGTTTGGTTGGACCCCTGGACCTGCTGTTGTCTTTCCTTTTGCCTCCTTATTGAAGATTTTACTGTTTTCTTCACTGTATTTATTCTATTTAAACTGCGCTAGGTGTGCTGCAGAGCCGCGGGGTCTGCGCCCGGACCCCCATGGTGGGCAGCAGTGGCACATGGGGACAGAGCTCCATCTCCCCATCCCCCAGCCACGCACCCACAGAGGGGTTTTGCAGTTCTTCTGTTGTTAAAAATTAAAAGCGTCTCCATTGTAAGAGCCTGCAATTGATTGCTCAGAGCTGACGTAGGCGAGGGTTTGCTGCACCCACGGCTCTACCCACGGCATGGGTGGCACGGCTGGGGTGAGGGGACTGCTGCTCTCTGCTCTTCTTCAGTGCCACCATCAGGACAGGACAGCCCAAGCACTGCTGCAGGCTGCTGTGCCCCTTCGCCCCGCGGTAGTATCTCAGGGTAAGCACGGACTGGGCCCTGTGGGGGCTGCCACCTGCCTTGGGGTGCTGGGCCACGTGTCCCCAAGCCACTGGGGCCCTCAAGGTTTGCATTTTGCTCACGGGCAAAGCCCGCCCAGGTGATGACAAGGAGAGGGGGTGAAGCTGGAGATTTGTTCAGCAGCAGGGCCAGGCTCCAGCATGGATATGGGGAGCAGAGGGGCAGAATCAGCCCTCAGCACCGCTCTGATGGAGGCGGACCCCACAGCAGCTTCACTTTGGGCCTCAGCATCCCCCGTGCTCCTTCACTTTGGGTGCATTCCCCGGAGCTGGGCGGTGGGCTGTGGGTGGGCAGCGATGCCCCACCACATCCCAGGCTGCTGCTGTCTTCTTTCGTCCTTGTAAAATGGCAATGTAACCACGACAATGTTGGGGAGTCTGTTTTAGTTTAGGGATGGTTAGTGCATCTCTGCAGTGTACAGCTGAGATTTAGATTGGTTTTTTGGTTTGTTTTGGTTTTGGTTTTCTTTTCCTTTAAAAACAACGAATGTGTGTTTGTAATTTGTAAAGGTTAAAAAAAAAAAGAAAAGAAAAAAAAAAACTACAAAAAAAAAAAAAAGTGCCAAAAAATGTACTAAGCATTTCATTTCCCTTCATACATGTCTGTTTTTATAAGAACAATGTGAAAATTGCTGGGATTAAATATTTTTGAACATGATCAAGTACTTCCGTGGGAAGCTGCAGTGTTCGGTGTAACCTTAATACAACTTGTGCTGTGTTTTTAAATGCCTAAGTCACTCTGCAGCGCTCGGAGCTGTCGAAAAAGGCAGTGGCATGGCCTCGTTGTGCTGTAGCAATGGGAGTGGGTTGGGGCTGGGCACAGTGCTCACCTTGTTGAATGGTGATGATGCCCCAGGGGCCAGATCCTGCCCTGGTGCAGCCCTGCGTTGTCCCCAGCAGCCTGTGTCCAAGGGACAGAGCAGTGATGGCTCCCTGTAGGGACCAGCTCTGAGCTATAAGTCCATATGTGGCTGCTCTGTCGCAGCCTCGTTGGCTGGCAGCACCCCTGGGACCCCCTGAAACCTCTGCCTTGGGACTCCTGGAACCCTTCTGAAACCTTCTTTGGACCTCTGGGAATCCTGGGACCTTGCTGACACCCTTCCTGGGATCCCAATGGGACCTCTGGGAAAGTTAAGACCCCCCTGGGACCCCTCCTTGAGACTTCTGGTACCCTGCAGGGACCTTCCTTGGATTACCAGGACCCTTTGGACCTTGCTAAGACTCCTCCTGGGATCCCTGTGGGACCTCTGGGAATGCTGGGACCTTCCTTGGACCCCTCCTGGGACCTCTGGAACCCTGCCGGCATCTTCCTTGGAGCACCAGGACCCCTAGGACCTTGCTGAGGCCCCTTCTGAATCCCACTGGGACATCTGGGAAAGCTGGGACCCCCCTGGGACGCTTCCTTGAGACTCCTGGAATCCTGCAGGACCTTCCTTGGACTTCTAGGACCCCCGAAATCTTGCTGAGACCCCCTCCGGGAGCCTGATGGGAACCTGCTGAGTCCTCTAGGAATGCTGGGACTCCCCATGGGATCCTGCTGGGCGATGTGCAGAAGGGCAGGGGGAGCAGCTGCCTGGGTTCTCTGGCTGGGGAGGGGGACAGAGACACGCAGCCCCACGGGCAATGCCCTGTGCTGAGGGATCTGAGTCCTCCCATGCATCTGTGCAGTTCCACACGCAGTCCAATGACATCACCACATGCTCTGAAAAATGCGCTTTTAAAAAAGGTGATGATGTGCCACGAGCTAATAGCTTCATTTAGTAGCTGTCAGGCTAATGCACAGGAGGGTGAAGGAGCCAAAGCTCTGATGCGGAGCGCTCCCCGGGGTGGAAGCTTGGGTTATTTTTGGACGGAGATGGCAAGAGAATGAAAATGAAGGGGGAAAAAAAAAAGAAGAACCTCGATGCTGCTGCTTCTCCTCGATGACGTAAAGCAGGAGCCAATCTCTGGCCTTCCGCTGCGTGCCACGGCTCGAGCTCCGTCTGGGCGCAGCAGCTGTGCCCTCCCCAGCATCCCTCTGCACAGAGGATGCTAGTAGAGCAGGCAAGGTTCCACGTGGCCATCCGTAGTCCGGGGCCTTCCCAGAGCACTGGGTATGTTCTCAGCAGGAGTTGAGAGGGTTGGGGCAGCAGGCCGTCCCCTCATCTCCCCCCTTTTAAAGCTCTCCCAGCTGGGGGAAATCTCCCTCGCAAACTGGTTGCAGCACAAAGAGGAGCTGGGGAGGAATACGGCAAGCAAGCAGGAAGCAGAAAGTCTCAAGACAAACTGTTTCTCCCCCAGTCAGTAAGGGACACCTCCGATGTCCTCTTCTACAGCCGCCCCGCAGAGCTAGTCTCTTCCATAGGGCTAAAGTGCGGAAGCGTTCAAGTTCCGTTTAGGAAAGGAACTTTCGGAGAGGAGCTACGCCGACCCGCTCGGGCTGGATGGAGCGGCTGAAAGGCGCGGTCCGCTGGGCAGCACCGACAGCAGTCCCGTTGCCACTTACGGACCGAGGGACCCTCCTAACCGCAGGGGCAGAGCTGGCTGTGAGCCCCGAGGACTGCGCACCCCCCCGGGCCCCGTGTCCCCACTGGTGCCGGAATCCAGCACTCCCTGCACCCCAGGCTGCCCGCATCCCGGATACCCACATCCTCGGGGAGCAGCGGCTCCTGCAGCCCGCCTGCCGCCTCCCCAGCGTTCTGTATCCCTGCAGGCGGCATTTCCCCCACCCGAGATGCCCACATCCCTGGAGCTTCACACCGCTGCACCTCTGAGCGCCTGCCCTTCTGCAGTGCATGCACGATCCCTGGGGCCGGGACCCCCATCCGTCCCCCGCATCCTGACTGCTGCAGCCCCGTCCCCTCGGAACGGCCCCCATCCCCGCCTGCCGCAGCCCCGCCGCTCCCGGTGGCGCGGTGCGGGGGTTGCGGTGCGGGAGCGCGGGGGCGCGGCGAGGGGCGGGGGCGGCCGCAGCGGAGGGCGGGGCCGGGCGGGCGGTGCGTGGCCCGGGGCCCGCAGGCAGTGCCGCCCGGCGCGGTGCCGGCGGGGGCGGCGCGGGCCCCTCCTGCCCGGGCTGCTGGGAGTTGTGGTCCGAGGAGGCGGCGAACGAAGCGGAGCGGAGCGGCGGCCCCGCACGTCCCCGCACGGCAGCAGCAGCAGGTCGGTGCCGCCGCATCCAGCGCGGGGCGGGCGGGGCCGGGCGCTGCGGGGCCGGGATGCGGGGCCGTTCGGCGCGGGGGATGCAGCCGTGACTGGGGTTCCACGGCGGGTGACACCGCGGGGACGGGTGCCGCCGATGTGACACGGGCGCGCTGCAGCGGGCGATGCCAATTGGGGTGACATCGTCGCAGCGAGCGGCACCGTTGGGGTGGCACCGAGCTGCCTGGCCGCGCTCCAGCTCCGTAGTAGCAGCCCACGGCCGGCCTCGCCCCGGCACTCGCGTGCCCGCAGAGCAGAGCGCGATGCCGCCGAGCAGAGGCCATCCCCGCCGCTCAGCCTGGCTGATGGGGCACGCGGTGTGAGGATCCCGGCCCACAGCCGCTTCTTTCCAGAGCTGCCGGTGCCCTGCGAAGCTGTCAGGATGTAACTTGGTGCTGCATCGGAGCCTCTCTGCTTCATTACGTAACGCCGCTGCTGCCTGGCACGGAGCTCGCCTCCACGTCCTGCACAACTTCGGGGCACCGGGGAATTGATGGGCGCTATTCGAGACCGACTGCCGTTTGTTATCAGCTGACGATGCGTGGATCTCAGGCTGTGGTCGCTCTGTGCTAAAGCTGCGTGCAGTGGAGCAGGGCATCTCCTTCATCCTGGGTGCCCCTTGGGTTGGGGCACTGCTCTGCCACACACCAGCACAGCCGTGGGGCTGCCTGTGTCAGCACAGGAGTGAGCTGCCGGACTGTGTCCAACCCCATTTCCCAGCCTTTTCCTGGGGAGTCGGGATGGGTGCCAGGTGGTTTTGGTCTCTCATTGCCCTGATGGCTGCTCCATGTGAAGTGCTGCCTGCAGCCCTGGGCCAGCAGAAGGGCTGTGCCCATGGTGGGGGCCCCCAAGGCTGTTAGACCCCTCCAGGCAGCCTCCACAGAAGGTCCCCAATGCCAGTCTCCCTGCTTTGTTCCAGAGCTGGATTGCTGCTTTGAATGCCAGTGGCATCATGGGGTCGTGCCACCCTGGGGAACACCCCTGGCATTGGCCCATGGTGATGCTTGGGAGGAGGGGTGTGCTGGGGAAGCTGGAGGGACTCCAGCCAGCCGGGATGGAGGGAAGCTGTCTTGAAATTTCCATGCGGCTCCAAAGTGCCACGTGGACTGCAGGGCACAGGCAGAGGGTGTGGGGAGGAGTGTATGTCCCTCCCATCTGAGCAGAGCTGCCCCTGCCTTTGGGCTGCAGCTGCAGGAAGGCCCCTACCACCGCTCCACCAGCTGAACCGCGTCCTCCTTGCTATCTGTGGGGAAATGCACATAGATTAACGAGCTGCAGGACCTCAGCAGAGAAAGAAGGGAAAGGCTGGAGAGCTTCCTTGGCTGATAGACCCATCCTGCACCTTCAGGCTGGTGCTCCTCCAAAAAGACAGAGAAGCTCTGAGGATGGAATTTGGAGTGGGCACAGGGCATGCGTAGCTGCAGGAAGCAGGAGTGTCACCTCATCCCTCTGCTGCCCCAAAAGCTCCACCAGCCTGGAGCCTTGTTGGATCTCTGCTTTGTGCTGCACCTTAGTGAAGCCTGCAGGGATGGGATGTTATGTTACAGTGGATGCGAGTCCATGGGGCTGTCATAGGGAGCCTGTGGAGGGTGCTGGCTTCAGTGCTGGTGGCAACCCCACTGTCTTTGGAGGGACAGAGTCCTTTGGAAGGAGAGTTGTTTCAGAGCATTTAGATCAAGATGATAAATTGATGAGTAGTGAGATAGGGCTGTTAAGAGATCATTCTGAGCTTGGCCCCTGGCTGCCTTATCAGCTGGATTTCAGGCATGATAAGGGACTGACGGAGAGGAGAAATTTGGAGGAAGAGCAGAGGAGGAGGTGGGGCAGTGGGAGTGAGGTGGGGGGGATGGCTCTGCTGCTTCCCTTATGGCTAGCATTGAAATTCCTATGGGTGATGCTGCTGGGAGTGAGTGTGGACTTCTTGTGGAACAACCCCAGGCTGCTGGGCCACTGTCCTCTGCCAGCACCCCCATAACACCTCTGGGTTTGTCTCTTCAAAGCTCCCCAGCACTGCATATCAGGATGAGGTGAGCACAGTGCTGCTGACCCCCGACTCCCAGGAACATGCCAAGCTGGGCCCGGCCGCGGCCCTGCACCCCCATGGCAGTGCTGCATGGAGTGGGTGCCCCTTCAGAGCACCAGGACTGAGCGCCGGGCCCCCCCTGCGCCCTCCACCACCCCACCATGCCTCTGGTGTGGCTGCCGGACTGGAGCTGCTCCCTGGACGGGCTACGGGATTTCATCGCCGCCGGCATCCAGTCGTTCCGGGACTGCGACGGCGGCGCGCTGCTGGCCGTGGGCTGCCTGCTGCTGCTCTTTGTCTGGTACTGCTACCACGTGGGCCGCGAGCAGCCCCGCGTCTACCCTCCCGTCAACGCGTTGATGCAGGGTGCTGAGGCCAACGGCGTGCAGAACGGCTTCGTCTATTGCCACGCGCCCGAGTGCGCACGCTGCTCGCCCCACGATGGCCTCAACCAGAAGCTCTACCACAACCTGCAGGAGTACGCCAAGCGCTACTCGTGGTCCGGCATGGGCAGGATCCATAAGGGCATCCGCGAGCAGGGCCGCTACCTCAACAGCCGGCCCTCCATCCAGAAGCCGGAGGTGTTCTTCCTGCCCGACCTGCCCACCACCCCCTACTTCTCGCGGGATGCTCAGAAGCACGACGTAGAGGTGCTGGAGCGCAACTTCCAGACCATCCTGTGCGAGTTTGAGAGCCTCTACAAAGCGTTCTCAAACTGCAGCCTCCCGCAAGGATGGAAAATGAACAGCACGCCCAGCGGGGAGTGGTTCACCTTCTACCTGGTGAACCAGGGCATGTGCGTGCCCAGGAACTGCAGGAGATGCCCACGGACGTACCGCTTGCTCGGCAGCCTTCGCACCTGCATTGGCAACAATGTCTTTGGGAACGCTTGCATCTCCGTGCTGAGCCCGGGCACCGTCATCGCCGAGCACTACGGCCCCACCAACATCCGCATCCGCTGCCACCTGGGTGAGTGCCCGGCGGGTGGGCTTTTTGTGGGCTAGCCCTGCTTCAGGGCAGCGTGGGGTGTATCCAAGCTGCCCCCATCCACCCCGGGGTTGGTTCTCGCCCCACTGGATGTTGCTGTGAGCCCAGAGCGGGGCCAGGTGCCACCCTGATGCCAGACCCGGGGCAAGGACAGGGCCATGTACCGGTGGCTCTGGGTGTCCCCTCGGTGCTCCCAGCCCCACGGGTGCTGGGGAGAGCCCGTGCAGCACAGATGGCGGCGGGGGAGGCACCGCACGGGCGCTGCTGGCAAACAGTGAGCGCGGCTGCTCTGCCAGCTCCCTTTGGGTGAGCGCCGGCTGTGGCTGCCTTTGCTTAGAAGCAGGAGATGATCGGAGGGTGCTTCAGAGCAGCCAACCCCAGGGCAGATGCGCTCCGTGGAGGGGCAGAGCACAGAGCAGGCACAGCTCAGCCAGGTCCTAGCTGCAGGTGCAGGCAATGTGGGTCCCTCCTTTGTCCTGCTCTCTCCTACATCTCACTCCACCTGCTTGCTGGCTGCTACCCTGCTGCCAGGCTGCAGTACTCCCACTGACATCCCCACCTGTTCCAGCTCCTGCTGTGCCCACAGAGTGGTTGCATTTGAGCCAAGTCCCTTCCAGGTCAGCTGCTCTGCAAAGCAGGACAGCACTCAGCATAAATGAATCTTTCCAGGTGTTTCCCCAGGCCTCACTGTTGCTGTGATGAATGCAGGGGCCATGCATAGCACCTGTCCTGCTTCCCCAGGGCTGCCTGCCTGCATCCAGGTCCATCCAGCTGGAGCTACTGCATTTGGGTTTTGTAGTCTGTGAAACATACATTAGAAACACCCAGCAGCTTTTGTGCTCCTGGCTCTCTTGGGCAGCTGCAGTCCTTGCTATGCTTGCTTGGATTTGGCACAGAACTCCACTCTGCTCATTTGCAGCATTTTTACCATTTGCAGGTCATGGGAGCGCTACTCCTTTCTGCACCTCAGCTGCATCCTCAGGGCAGGTGATTGCTCCAGCTCCAGCAGCTCTAACCCTGCCACGGGTGACATTGCTGCTGCACAGGGTGGTGTTAACAGCCCCCAGAGCTCTGCCCTGTGCTGAGCTCAGCATTTGCTGCTCCTGCTTCCTGCAGGGAAGCAACCCCTTGGCACCTCAGTCTCTACTTTGCCCGCAGTAAGCAGCATCGAACTCACTGCTCACATTTTGGATCTGCTCCCTGCAGGAACTGACCCACCTCTGTCCTCTGTTTGTGCCCAAAGGTCTGAAGACCCCCAGCAACTGCGAGCTGGTAGTGGGGGGTGAGCCGCAGTGCTGGGCTGAGGGTCGCTGCCTGCTCTTTGATGACTCCTTCCTGCACACCGCCTTTCATGAAGGTAAGCACAGGGCTGGGGGCTGCAGTCCTGTCCTCCCCTGGTTCTACCCCAGCTTTCTCCCTGTTTCCTGGGACTCTAGCCCCAGACCTGCAGGGGCTGCCCCCCCAGCAGACAATTTGCACATCCTGTGGCAGCATAGTGCTGCAGGAGGGTATAGGGTTTGCTTTGCTGCCTTGGTGCTTGCTGGAGGCTGTTCTGCTTTGCCTCGCCTGCCTTAGCCAGTATTAGTTGCCGATGGCATGGAAGAACCAAGCAGAGCTGCTTCATGCAAGGAAGCAGGTGGGAGAACAAAAGCTGTTGCTCCCACATATTCCCTGCTATGGAATTGGGAAACGCAGTTTATTTCAGAGCCACGGGGATGGGAAGGGCAGAATAGCACAGCAGCAGCTCTGAGCCACAGCTGCAAGGATGGCACTCAGCACCACACCTGCTGCCCTGCTGTGTGTGATTGCAAAAAGCAGCACAGGGGTCCTGAATGGAGCACCCTGCCCTGTGTGCAAGGAGGCATAGGGCAGCAATGTACAGGCAGTGCTCCCTGGACGTGCACTGTGCTGGGGTGCACACAGCGACCTCGCCAAGTGCTTCAGTGCTGCAAGCAGGGCACGGAGCAGTGCCTCACCCTGTACCTCACCCCACGCAGGTCCCCCTGAGGAGGGTCCCCGTGTGGTCTTCATGGTGGACCTGTGGCATCCCAACGTGGCAGCTGCCGAGCGCCAGGCGCTGGATTTCATCTTTGCCCCAGGACGCTGAGATCACCACCGTGCTGTCAGGGTGAGGGCACCACAGCTCCAGCACCGCCTGTGGACGCTGCCCAGGGCAGGGGCTTCCTCACAGTGCCGGGATCTCCTCCTGTGGGTCTTGTAAATGGAACCTTTGACGTGTATCTGCGGCATCTCTTTCCTTCCATCAAGGCTTCAGGGATTATTTTCCACCATGGCGGTGCATTGCGTTCCCTCCGTGGTTAGATGCAGTCCCACTCCCATCCGTGTTATGTTGCTCGTGTTTTGCAGTGTTCAGAAGTAGAGTTACAAGGGTGTTTGTTTGAATGTAATAATGTAAAGTTTCCTGTGGTCACCAAAAGGACAATGCTCACATGCCCAAGACAGCAAAGCGGAGCGAAGTGCTGCGCTCAGCTTGCCCCTGCCCAGCTTGCAGCCCCCATGCTGATAGATGGACGGACAGACAGAGGGCAGAGGGCTGCAGTGGCACCACAATAGGACAGCACTACCACTGGATGGTACCGTGATGCCTGCTGGCTTAGCTGCCCACAGCCCAGGCAGCACACCCACCCTGCTGAAGGGACGGTGCACGGCCAGCCCTGCTTAGTAACCTCACCTGAGGCATTACCAATGCCTGAATGTCCTCCCTGCTTTACCTGCAACCCTTGGTTTTTACAAGTCGAAGCCAGGATGCCTGCAGGGGCAGGTGGCAGTTCAGAGGGACTCTGGTTTGCCGCAGAGAGGGCAGAGAGGAGTGACAGCCAGCCCTCCTGCTGCTGCTCATCCCCATCCCACAGCCAGGGCTGGGATGCAGTGCCCACACAGCTGAGAGCACAGCAAAGGTTTCCAGGGTCAGCATCACCCTCCTCCCAGCCTTTCCTGGGACACAACCCCACTCGAGAACGATTTCTTTACAGATTTTTCAGATTGCAAGATAAGGCAGAGATTTCAAATACATCTGAGATATTTTTTACACCTGTCTTGTTACAGAATATCTGAAGTGCATGATTTCTACACGCATTGATTATTTGGAAAGAGGCTCTGAGGAAGCAGGCTGGCTTGGTAACTGTCTGACGGTTTGGTAACATTCCTACAGTGGATAAGTAAAGATTATCAATAAACCGTTGTGCTGAAAACAGACCAGACTCTGCCTGCTTGTGTAACTGTTCCAGGGTAAAGCAAAACACAGAGGAGCTGGATCCTTTCCTGAGCTGGCCCCAGCAGCTCAGCTTGCTGTAAGGAACAAAGCATTGGAAATAACAGGAGCTGCAAAGCAGGAGGAGGTGATGGGCTGAGGCTGAACTGACATGCAGCAAGTGAGGGCATGGCTTCAGCACAGTCCCAGCCCTAGCCCCCTGCCCATGCTATTAGGGAGCACAATGGGCAGCTGCCTGGCAGCTCCCTGTATTGATCCCACTCCTTAGGTCCCTGCTGCCCTGCAAAGCTGGACAGCTGACCCCAGCCTGCCATCAGCCACCAGCACTGCCTCTGCCAAAGCAGCACCAGGAACCACCACATAGATCCAGTGCTCTTCAGGCTTGACAGAAGGGCCTTCCAAAAAGAGAATAAATAAATAAATTCCCCAATCCACATTTTGGAAAACATTTGCAGCTGCCTGCAGTGACACATCAAGGGCAGCAAGCAGCCTCAACAGGAGCAGCTCTAGGATGCCGTGCTGCCTTTCACACAACGTTTGCCATCCTTCTGCACAAAAGCCAGTACCCAATACGTCCCCCTCCAGCCCCAGGGCAGCTTGGCACTGCTCAGCATCAGCCCTGACCCCCATTAGAAAGACACAGCCAGGGCAGCAGCTGCTCCTCATCATTGCACTTTAACATGACCCTTCTAAACATCCTCCCTCCCATGCAACCATTAAGCCTGGAGCGCTTTACTATCCTACCCTAAAGACCATGTTCCTCTGTAGCAAAACCCTGGAGGCTATCCTGGAGGCCAGATGCAGCTCAAGCAGCAGAACACAACGGAACCAGCCCAGCTGTTCACTGCTAACAGACGGCACAGCAGATTGCAGCAGAAGATTCCTGAAGGCATCTATTCTGTGCTTTGCTGCTGTGCCAGAAATCCCTCCTGTCCCTCTCAGGCTTTTCCTTCAGCTCCGCGCTTCCTGATGGAGCACACATCACTGCAGGAGCTCAGCCAGGAGGGAGCTGACAGCACCGTTCAGGTCACCCAACCCCAACACGAGCCACAAACAAGGCAGAGTGAGTAGGACTCTGGCCGCCAACACAGAGCTCTTGGATGAGTCTTGGAGACTTTTATTTTCACAGTGATGTGCATGTACGTAGCAGCAGCAGTCTCAGAACACAGCACAGTCAGATGGCAGGATTCATCACTCAGGGCTGGCAGCCATCACTACCTGTCCCACCCCAGCAAGTCACTGACCAGGGGATGACAAGCAGAAAGACAACAAGTGCCAAGGAGCTATAAAGCCTCTTTGGTCTCATCTGCTTAAGAAGCTGGCCCCTACCTTCTCAGCCAATGGAGTGCAAACAAATAGAAAGCCAGGAGGTGAAGCATGGTACTCCAACAGGAGGGGAAGGACATGGGTGGCTGAGGAGCAGAGGGTTGTAGTGCATTCAGGGTCCCCAGGGGAGGCCAGAGGTTTGCAGCACCTTTCTGCTTTCTGGTGGGCAGCTTGGAGAGAACACTGAGCAGGCATGGGCAGAGGGACAAGGATTTGCCAAATACAGCTACAGAATAAAACCTACTGACAGCTACTGGAGGGGAGCAAGGAGTTTTGCAGCACTTGTTCAATTCCAGTTAGTCAGCTTGCAAGCTATTAATCAAGATAAGGCACTATGTTGCAGCAGGGAATCATTTCTGTAGATAAAGAGCTATAAAAAAAGCCCAAGTCTGACCAGGACAAACACAGTAACAGAACACAAGGCGAGTGCGGGGTTTGAAAGCAAGCACTGCCCAGTAATCCACTGTCCTGTGTAGCTTAGAGCAAGGAGAGGTTCTACTTTTGGTCAAGGCACTCCAGGAGTCTGTCTGTAGTGGCAGAGCACCACAAGGAGTCCTACAAGTCAACGTAAACTGAACACCCCAACACAGCTATTTTCTATCTTCAGTCTTTGGTAAGTGCTAACATCAATGCACATCGTGCTGCAGGAGCAGGGCAATAAGAGTGCTCCTTCACCAGGGCAGGATGGAGACCACAGTTAGCACAGAGTATTGTGCTTACAGAACAAAAAGCTTTGAGAATTTGGTTACTGGAGATGAACCAGCTTTCGTTATTGCTGAGATACGCTACCTCAGTGCATCAGTTCAAAGTAGGTTCACTCCATGCTTCAGCAGCTTTTGCTTGGCCTTGTTTGGCAAGCTGAAAGCACTGTCCTGAGGGTTGGGAGCACCCGAGTTGCGGAGCGGAGCACCCAGCTGCTGGAAGTAGGTCTCCTGGACGGGGTTCCGGCAGGCATACACTGCCGTGGAGGCATTCCTGGTGAGACAGAAGAGAAAGCAGAAGTCAGGACTTATAGTTTTGTGCTTACAGTGCTGGGCTGGACTCATAGCACTGGACTCCCACCTAGTTAGAGGGACTTCAAGATCCATCTAAACCCTGCAAAGTATTGCCAGAAGGCCACAGGGAATCAGACCCTCCTTCTGAAAGGACTAGATCCTAAAAGAAAGGGTCATATATCCTTCATGGCCTGTGACCAGCTCAGAAGATTAACACCTAACTCACTGCTGCCGTCCATAAGCAAATCCCAGCACATCACCCTGCAACAGGAACCACAGAGGTTATTTGGTCACATGCGTGATGAAACTAAGACACTGATCAGATACTGTAACCAAACAGGCTCAAGTCATTGAGTAAAAAACCAGCACTCTCAGTGTTTACCTGTGAGAGAGCTCGGAGGAAGCAAAGCAAAGGACTCTGCATTCCTCCTTGACAGCGGAAAGCAGCAACTGATATGTTTGCTGACACCCTCCTGTGACAACTCTCCATAAAAGAAAGCAGTTTTAGTCATCTTGTTACTCAGTCTGATTCACACACACAGTTGCTTTTTTTGGGGCAACACAGAATGCGCCAGCTTACCCAGTATCAGATTTAAGGAGCCAGTCAATCTAATGCTAAACAAGGAGTCTCCAGCACTGAAGTATATGATTCACATTCCCTTGGCAAGCATCATAAAAAGTGAAGCAGAAATTCCCAGAAGCATCTTTATTTCATCACGTTTTGGACAAACAAGCGTGGCCAAGCAAGCAAAATCTCTGCTCACACAACATAACCACCTTCTTTGAGGATGCAGGAGCATAGAGTGCTGCAGCACAGAAGCAGCCTTAGCTGTGGCTGCGTGGAGAGGCTCTGACTGTGATAAGACCATCTTGCTTGGCGCATCACAATCGAGTTTGCCACGCACATTACTGTGTGTTTCCAACTCAACAAGCCGTGCAAGAAAACAAAATCTAGGTTGCCAATTCTGTGAGCCTTTGGCTCGCAGCCGAGACAAATTTATTAGGAACAGCTATATTTAAAACTGTCTCTTAGAACCTTATGTTGCCAGGATCTGATAATATTCTAGCATTATATCTTAATCCAAACCCATGGCACAACTCAGCCGTGCCTTCAGCTCACTCACATCAGTGCCATTTTAGCTTATTAGCACCCAGATCACACTACAGGCAGAATATTAAGCACCCTGCATCTGAAGAGCAGTGTGCTTAATAAGGAATGAGGGAATAAGGTGATACAACTAACCACTACTAAGAGACTCCACTGTGATGACAGCACTTGCCAGACCTCAGCAAGCAGTGCCAGAGAACACTGATGCAGCATTCACCTACTTCATACGCTACACAGCAGCCCTGTGCCTAGAAGAGGAGGGAGTAATGAACACACCTTACCTAACAATCACTTCTGAAACAGTTGGAAGCTGATTGAAGTCGGAGTGGATCAGCGTGGCAGCCCTCAGGAAGTGCCGATCCAGAGGGCCAGGTGGATGGGGCACGTTGGCTGCAGGACACAAGCAGGGGAGTGTTAAAAGCCTGTGCTATGAAGAAGAATGCTCCTATTTCCCGAGCAGAAAAATGCTGTGGATTTCTCCTACTACATTCCCTGCGCCAGCAGACCAGAGTGAATGACACCCTAAGTCCCAGTGTAACCTCAACATCCAGTAGCTGCACAATGCTCAGCCACACACAAAGCCTGGGGTGCCTCACTGCCTCTGCCCACGTGTACCCAGACTGCAGGGACGCAAGGAAGACCTGAGGTGTGGTCACCTGCAATCACTGGGGTTTCTCTCATTCCCTAGGGTGATTCTTCTAAACTGCAGAGAGCCAGGCTGCTGTCTGGGAGGCTGCCAGGAAAAGGGAAATATGAGAATGAACAGGAGCAGTTTGTGCATGGGGCTTCCTGCATGCACGTGGTCTGCCATCAGCCCAGGGCAGCATTCTTCCAACTGCTGGCTACCACCAGCTCCCAGATCTTGCTTCTCCCAGCTAGAAACAACTTAACACTGCTGTACCATCACTCAGGGACATTTCTTAAGTGTCAGCTGTAGCAACTTAACAAGCAGACTCTGAGAAGCTGTTTGAAACATGAGGAAAGGTTACCACAAACCCCAAACAGTCCATCAAGTGCAGGCTTACCTGTGAGCACATTCTGGATGCAATCATAGTGAGTGAAGCTGTAGGTTGCCTTGGCTGAGGACAGAAAGTCTTTGTGCAAAGTCTCCCTCAGATGAACCTCGAGTCCATTCAGAGAAGCCAGACTGCTGTGGTACTGTATACAGGGTAAAAGGCATATGTTAGAGCAGACGTGCAAGGAGGCAGTGTAGGAAGCATGGTGACTGATGCACATGTTACAGGGATCAGAGCCCTCCTGGTGCTGTCCAGGCTCCCACCAGAACTGTGGCAACATGGGCAGAAGGAAGCAGTAAGATGGGGACTGAGAAAAGGGCACCCCAGCTTGGAAACAAGCCATTAAACCACCTGATGCTATCTGCAACAGGAAGACACCATTAATTTATCATCAAACATTACCCATCCAGGGCTCATTTTTATATCCTGCCCATGACTTTCTGCAGCAAAGAACACTGCTCTGCTGTTCAGCTTTATACCAGAAAGATACAACACGAGATGCAGATGTACACGTCTGGGATGGATTTAGGTGCCTGCAGAGTTTCCTGCAGCACTTCTCTGTACCCCAGATATATACTCCTAATGCCCCCTGCCTGGGCATGGAGGCTGCGGGGAGGCACTGGGTTATCAGTAGGAGGGAAAAAAGCAAATAAATGCATAGTTTACCTGAAGGCAGTGACAGCCCAGTAGGGAGCTGCAGACCTGAGTGACACACACACATATCAATGCAATGGTACACAGGGGATGGGAGCAGGACAGCTCTGTGAGGGCCTGATGCTCCTCACAAGGCTCTGGACCAGCAGTAGGACTGCAGCCTCGGTGCAGCGGGCAGATTAACTCCATTATCTCCCTAATCCTCCACCTCCCTCCCCTGCTGTGTAGACGATCAGGCCTCCATTCGGCACAACACAGGCTGCCCTTGACCCCAGGTTGCAGGACAGATCTGCTTTTCTATGCGATGAAGAAACAGCCTATAGCCTACACAGCCACACACCAGGACAAGGCTCCTGCCTGCTCTGCAGCCAAGGTCTGCACTAGGAGCCACTCCCTGGGGTCTGGTCTCTGCTGCCTGCTGCTTGCAGCTGCACAAGTAGCATATTTTACCCTTCTTTGGTGTCATTCAGGGACCTCAAAGCACTCGACAAATTAACTACAACTAAGCTTTGACAACCCTGAGAGCTAAGGGTCATTTTTAATCCACAGATAAACAAAGGAACGCAGAGGCTGAGCTTGTGCCTCATGCCCAAGCACAATGCCAGCAGCAGCCTGTAAGATCCCAGCTCTGTGACCTGGAGCAACGCAGTATTCCTCCTGGGACAGCAGGACTGGCAGCACATCTCCTCCAGAAAGCAGCACTTGAATGAGTTGAGTGACAAACTGAGCCAGGGTGGGCCCACTGTGCTCACTGCCAGTCATTCTCAGGTTTTGATGGGGAAAAAGACATGCAACGCATGCCTGTCACCAACAGTACTAACCCAATCTGCACCAGGAAGGACCTCCAGCTCTCAAGCCAGCAGTCCCTACCTGCACACAACCCGCAGCCTCCTCCCTTCACCAGAGCAGGCACAGCACAGGGGGAGCTGTGCAGCCCTGGTCCAAACAAGCAGAATGGAGACAGGGCAACCTCACACAGCTGCTGCAGGAGGTGAAGGCTTGCTGGCCCCTGCAGCAATCCTTCCTCCAGCAAGGCAACCCCTGCGTGCTGTGCATCCCCCTGTGTACAGGGGTAACAGACACAGCCCCCTGAGTCTCAGAGCTAGGAAGCAAAGAGTAACCTTGAGGCTCCACCAATGCTGGGAGGCAGCATTAGTCTGAGCTCTCCTCCACCTTCCAGTCTGACAGCTAAAGAAATGAGGTTGTTCCTATGGCAACTGGCATATCAAACAGGCCTCTGCAGCTTTGACTCAGCTCCCTGGCTGAGGCAGGGCATCGCTCTGCAGACGAATACTTCACAGGGAAACGCCGGGAGCAGGCACATCCTTCCCCCGCACTCGTGAGCAGCTCATTAACTGCACTGCTCAGCAGGGAGCTGCACGCAGCAGTGGAGACATCCTGGATTGCTCCTGTGCCTGACCTACATGGATGGGTGCTCTACTGGCACCCATCACTCCTGCTGCAGGTCCCTGGGTAGGGGGAAGTGGAAGCAAGGGGAGGTAAGGAACGGTCAGGCAGGTGGGGAGGGGTCCAAGTAGGCTGGGAGGGGATTCTAGGCAAGCAAACTCATTTGGAGAGGAAGCACTACTTGGAGCTGCTGCCAGATACATCTTGCTGGTGCCTCCAGACAGAAGCTGCGACACACAATGTGGAGGTTAAACAGAGAACATACCTTGCTTTCCAAAAAGCACTACAGAACTGACAGGGTTTCCAGCAAATCCCAAAAGCAGCATGGCTGCCTGGCAGCCAGCAGGGCTGTCTCACGCTTGCACTGACACGTTCTGCTCAGGAGTGTTGCACGGGTGCTAACACACAATAACAGCTCTGGGTGCCACCCATGACAATGCACCCACCTCTCAGGCTGGCTCCTCATGCTCACTAACAGATCTGAGTTCTCTCTGGTTGTGGCAACTCTGCTCAGCAAAGCGACTTTCCCTTCCATGCCACAGAGTGGTTAAGAGATAGGGACACAGATTCAACACTCACTCTGCACTACCAGCTCCCATCCCACCCTACCACAAGCCCAGCAGCTGTGAGAGATCTGCAGGTGTGGAGGACATTTCCTACTTACCACATCCTCAATTGAGCTCTGGTCATATTGGAGGCAATCTTCAGCTAGCAGAGAGAGCACGAGTCCCTTGATGCTGTGGACATACAAGCTCATCTGAATGAACTTGCAGTGCTTGTCTGACTCTATGTCCTGGGCTGCCAGCCTGTCTGCCTGCAGCCAGTCCTGCTTCCCACTCTGGGTACAGCCTGTGTTCTCTGCTGGGGCACTGGGCAGCCCCTCCTGAACGTCCACAGCCACCAGCTGATTCTTGCTTCCAAGCTCTGACTGTGAAAGAGGGGTTGGGCAATCCAAATTCCAATTACCAATGGGTGCATCACTTTCTGCAGAGATGCTATTTTGGCTCAGAGTCCCTTGTTCATCTTGTTCACTCGACTTCCTTCTGCTCAGCTCTTGGGCAGCAGAGCAGGTAGTTGGACCGGCATTGTCTGCAAGACAGCTCTGACAACTGTGCTGTTCAATATGAACAACAGATTCCTGAGTGCTCTGACTCTCCTGTTCCTTGGCATATGGGTTTGGAAAGGAAAAGCCTTCCAGATATGAATCTGTAGTTTGAGCATACTGAGCAGTATGGAGATTGGAAGGGCTCTGCAGCTCTTTTTCGTGTCCATCTGATGATTTTCTATTGAGCTCTGACCTTTTGTTGCCTGGGCTGCTCAGTTCTGCTGTTGGAGAACTCTTTTTCCTGGCTTCCATTTTGGGGGAGCCCTTCAAAGGAACTGTGTTTGCAAAGTTGCCTGATTGCACGACATCTTCTGGTGTGGCTGTGCTTGAAGCTTGCTCAGTCAGCACAGAGATATCATTCAGGTCTTGGTTTATGTGAATTCCTGTTGATTCTGAAATTGCTGGGGAGCTGAGAGCCTTCTTCTCTCCTCTAGGGCTTGCTGGGGCCACGGTTGATCTAGCAGGAGATGACAAATTGATTAAACTACTGCACTACTCTGTTTGGACTTATTACATACCTAATAATTTTTATCACTTCCAGCTACAAAAGAACATCTACCTTGGTAAAGGACAAGGTATTTTCTAACACAGGTGAAAAGCATGGGTGTCTTACACTGCAAACTCCCAGGAATATTACTCCCTTATTCACAACACACAAAGTCTTATAGAACAGCACTGTGAATTGAGAAACAACAGAACAGTTGGTTTTGGAAAACAGTTTTGCTTTAGGCCACTTCACAGCAGACATATGGATACCTGAAATTCTGTCCAGCCTCAAAGACCTCAGGCAACTTGAAAACACAGATGCTAGAGTCTGAATTAATGTTTTAGAAAACAACAGCAATGGCTGTGAAGATACAGTGCCACATGCAGTCCCTTGTCCTAAAAGCCTCTTTATGCATCACACTGCTTTCCTACCTATTCATCCACTCCACTCGGAGCACTGAGACTTCATCTTCTGTTAGGAACACCGGGATGATACAGACGCCCTGCGGCAATGGAGAATCTGCAAGGGCAATGGAGGTCTGAGAATTACATTAGCATGCCCTACCATACAGAACAGAAGCTAAACTCCACCCTGTTTCCTGGGGCATCACAAGATGACTGGGTCTGACTAGGCGGCAATTTCCCATTCTCTTCATCTACTTAGTATCTAAAATGACACATTTTTCCCTTTTTCTTTTTTTCCTCCCCCTCTCACGTCCTGGCAGAATATTTATTAACCGATGCTCAAAAACAACAACTGAAGGCTTGGACTGAAAGCATCAGCCATCTGTTTTCAGGGTTCCATCAGTGGCCAAGTAGACACATGGGTAACTGGAATAAAAGCAGGCATGTTGGGCATCTGCAGAACTCACAATTAAACTCAAAAGAGCAAACCTCCTTTGTTTAGCTGAAGGATCTGGTTCTGATTACACAACGCCTACTGGCACATGCTGACTAGCAGCAGCAGTACCCCCAGGGATATGCTCATGCATTCAGCAAGAGCTTTGACACAAATCCCAGCAAACTGCCTCACATTCTCACTGCAGAGAACACAGCCCAGAGGGTTGCCTTTCACTGCTGCTGGGTGCTTGACTATCAGCACTCTGCAGCTGGATGCTCACCAGGCTCCTGCTGCTCCTCACCTCCAGGCTCACTCTGAAAGAAAAGTGAAGAATCAGCTCAGTGCCCCCAGGATATCCCTTTCAGTCTCCTCACAGAACAATGAAGGTCCTGTTTGTGACTACAACAGACCCTAGACCACCCCCTTGGTGGTCATCAGTTTACCAGGCTTGACAATGATGAACTAGTAGTACCCTAGTAGTTCTCAAAGTCAATGGGACTTCCCAAGAAAGAAAATACAGCTGGGAAAAATACCATAATCTCCTATTACTGCCTACTGGAGTGCATAAAAACTTGGTTCTCTCAACCTGAGGGAGAAGAGAGGCCTTCCTCATGCTCAGTCTTGATATTTTTGGAGATCTTGACCCCTATAAATAATTACTTGTGACAAGGCAATGAGAAGTGATCTATTTGTCAGTTTCAGATACTCATTTTGGATACTGAACACTAAATTCCCAAATTTGGGTAAAACATTAATCAAACATCACATAAATGAGAATTCATTAACTCAGACTGAAAAAAAAAAAAGTCTAGTGCCATGAAACCTCACTCAATCTTAATTAATAAAAGCTCTAATCATCAGCATCAATATGTTCTTCTCAATATGCACACAAAATCTACGTGACAAGCTCCAGGTTTATCTACACAAGCATACATCTGCATGCAGAGAATGCTCAGCAACATACCTGGCCTGAAGACTCACTGCCTTGGAGGAGAACTTTGGCAGTGAGAGGAGGTGGCAACTGGGTGCTCACAACCCTGTAAGAACAAAACAAAGTCACACACGAGCAGAGCTACACTTGCATCTTGCTGAGATCCACATTCTGCAGATCCTCCAAAAGGCCCTATAGGAGGGGAAGTTTCACTCTGCAGCACTGCAGTAAGGCTCAGAGAACAACGTTTGGTTAAAAAACAAAAAATTAAATCTCATGCAGACAGAACAGCAGCACAGCATGATGCACTCTGGGAACATGGTACTGAGAAAGCATAGATCTAACATGCGGATTTAACATGCAGGTTAACTCTCTGGGTCATGCCTGGTTACTTACAAGCCTTTGTAGATAATGCAGCCTGCCAAAACGTGGGGAGACCGCTGGCAAGTCTGCAAGATGAGAGCTGCTTTCAGTAAAAGCAGTGGGTCCACCTAGACACAGAGAATCAGAAGTTATGCCAGAGCTCTTGGAAATACTCCAAATAGAGAAAGAAAAAAAAAAAACAGAAATATTGGCACTAAGGCATTGATAGAGCTGTGCATTGCAGAGGATAGATTTTACCTTGGTTTTGTCCAGATTCCAGAGAGAATTGAAAATCTTGTGGAGGTCATTGGTGCTTTTTTGGATGTATTCAATGTATCTGTCCCACAGCCTGTTTAGTTTCTCCTGAGAAAACTCCTACGGACAACAAAAATCCATACGGCTATCAGTTCACAGTCCTTAATGCATTCACAATGGCTACATGTAATCAGTCTGGGACAGCGTCTACAAACGGCAAAGCTTATGAGCATCAGGAGGAAGACAACGTAGGGAGAAAACTACCTTATGAACATCAAGTAAACATCTTGCAAGCATTTACACAGCCTTAGTGGAATAGGAGGATGGGTTTGTACGCATCCAAAGATTACGATGTGAAAAGTGTGAGCTTAGTCTGATCCTTACAAGTAGGAAGACAGTGTTAAGGGAACACAACAGCATGTCTGCACAAGGACAGAGCTTGACCGATGTAGAAAGGGTAAGAGATCTCCTCCTAACCACAAACATTTCAGCTGCTGATCTTTAGTTACCATGTAAGCTTGGTGCACAGGTCCATTATAGAATGTGAAGAGGCTGATCAACTGCTCCAGAAACCGTCTACAGCTGATATCAGGGAGATCAACAGCACAGCCCAGCACCTTTAATGCAGAAAGCATTGAATGATGAGCATTCACTGGGAAAACCCACAGATAACAGATGAGAACAACTCATACTGCTTTCAAGTGAGTATCAAAGGTACACAAGCAGTTTCGTAGCAGGCAAACAATCCCCAGGTTCGCAAGTCAAATGAAAAGGAAATCCAAAAATACCCACAGGAGAGCTCTGGCACAGACAAGATGAGTGAAAGAAGCTGGCAGTCCAGTGTTTTTACACACCCTCCTTTTCCATCACATGTCAGATAACCTAGCTCAGTGCTAAGTAAGCTGAATAGCACTACCAGTTAAACAGGTTCAACTGGCCTTAGTCCAGTTTCCCAGGGATGGTTTAGGGCGCTTCTGTCACGACTTTACTGCACATAGCTCTTTTTACACTAAACATCTGTTAACACTGACAAAGCCTTGCAGCAGGAATGCTGAGGGTTAGAAGGTCAAACAGCAACACTTCTACATGCGGAGACCACGTCCTTATTAAAAGACAGAAGCTCCTGCACACAGGCTTCTGTCCAGTCACTGCCAATAGCCCATAGATGGATATAACTGCAAAAGCCTCTATTTTTGATAGACGTTGCCAGGCGCGTATTGAGAATGTATGTTGGTTGTGAACACAGAGATGAGGTATGTGAAGCTTTTTAAAAAACAGCTGAAGTGATCACCCTTACATGTGTTTACACGCTGTGGTAAACAAAACCTAAGTTACCTTGCAATGAAAAGTTGTGCATTGCAAGTTCACACCCTAGCTCTCCCCAGGTCTATCTGTGAGCAGGCCCATACCCTGAAAAGAAAAAAAAACCCTCTTAGTTTCATACAGCAGTTCAGACCTTTTCCCTGCGTTAGTTCTGTAGTGCCTCCAGACGTCAGGACTCACCCAGAGGTAGTCTCCATCCACTATAACTGCAAACTTGAGCTTTCTCAAGCGAATAAGGCTTGGAGGAACTCCTGAAATCTCAGTCATGCAGTGCACCACTCCAGCAATCTGTCCACACAGCAGCTCCTGCTGGTCAGGGAGAGTCTGACAAGGAAGGGAGGCAACAACAATTTATTGTCTTCTCTTTTAAAGGGGACTGGGAAGGAAAAAAAGTCACAACAATGTCCATCAATTCAACATCAGATGCAGCAGCAGAGGCAAATCTCAGCACTGCTGGCACCCATGGGAGCAGAGCGTGGGCACCCAGTAGTGCCATGGGCAGCTCTGAGCTCCAGGCTGTGCTGCGCTGCTCACCCAGCTCCAGCTCTGGGAGGTTTCTAAGGGCTTTTACAAACACTGAATGAGAACTAAGCCAAAGTTCCTCCTGGAAACCCTGACTCAGAATTATCAGCATATTTTCACAGAGGCGCCCGTGTACACGGACCAAAACAAACACAGCCCTTACCTGAGAAGGATAAAAATAACAAATCCCAGCGCTCGTAGGATCCCCCTCCTCCTTAACCTTGGAGCCATCGTAAAGGAAGAAGTAATTCCACCTAGAACAGCAAAGCATTGGCAGAGATGATTGAAACGCTTGAAAAGCACCACGTTTCTCCCCCCCCCCCACCTCAGGAACAGCACGGGCCGTTACGCGAGGCGTTCTCACAGAAACACCGAGATGGAGAAGCAGCACAGAATGGTGCCACGTTATTAAAACGGACCCCGCAGGGCCGGGCTGTTCCCGGCTGAGGGAGACTCGGCCCGCCCGGGTGGCGCCCTGTGTGGGGGCAGCGGGCAGTTCCCCCCCCCGTTCCCGCACTCTCCCCGGACCGCCCGCACAGCGCTCACCACGAGGCCGGGCCGTGCTGGGGCCGAGCCATGAGCGCTGCGGACTGGAGCGCTGCTCTGCCGGCGGGGCCGAGAAGAGCCGCTCCCGCGCAGCACCGCCAATCATATGACCGCACCACGTGACCGCAAAACTACGGCGACCGAGAAGGGCTGCGTGATCACGTGAGCGCGGCCCTACGGTGGCCGGGAGGGGCCGCATGGCGGCGGCGGGGGGGTGGTGCGCGGCGAGCGGGCGGCGGCGGAGGAGGAGGGCGAAAGAGAAAGAGGAGGATGGCGGTGCCGCGGTGCTGAGGCGGCTGCGGGACGCGCGGTGAGTGCGGGGCGCGCGGCTCTTCCCCCTACCGAGCCCCGCTGACGGTCGCGTTTCCCCCCGCAGGGACGAGCTGCTGAGCTCCGGCTTCTGGGCGGCGAGCGCCGGTGCGTGCGGGGCGGCGGCGGGAGGAGGAGGAGGAGGAGGAGGGCGGGGGCTGACGGCTGTCCCCGTGCCCGCAGGAGCCGTGCGGGAGCCGCTGGGCTCGGGGCTGGCTTGGCGCTGCGTGTGCTACGGGCTGGGGCGGTTCGCTGCCTGCCCCGCCGCCCGGCTGCAGCTCGCCTTCCTGCTGCTGCTGCTCGAGATGCTGGCGGTAAGCGGCCACCGTGCGCGTACCGCCCGCGTCCCGTCCCGCGTCCCGTCCCGCTGTCCACGCGTGTCCCTGTCCCACGCACGTCTGTGCCCCTCAGGTGCCACCCAGCCGCTGCTTCCTTTTCGACCCCGCCTTCTCAGAGCTGGAGCTGGCAGCGCTGGAGGCACTGGGGCTGCGTCTGCTCCCGGAGAACGAGGTAAGAGGACCTCATTCCATTCCCAGCCCCAAGCTGTGTCCATACCATAACCACACTATGACCACATTGTCCCCCCCAGGAGGGCAAGCACAGCATAAATGGATCTCCTACGCTGTTCTACATGGTGCACTGCGGCAAGGCACTGTACAACAACCTGCTCTGGAGGAACTGGTCTGTCGGTGCTCTGTCCAACATGGTCATCATTGGCAACAGCTTTAAGGGAATCGAGGAGAGGTAGATACAACCTTAGGACCTGTCTCCAGCATTATTTTCCACTCCTTGCTTTCTTAGACACTTTTTTCTAATGCTTCCATAAGGGACTTCTATATGGTCTTCAAAGTTTTGTCCAGTTTCAGCTTGCTGTCACAGTTGCAGTCATCAGCAGTCTCTTCTTACCTTTTCCACTTAGAAAAGCTGTCTTCCTTTCATGGGAATGTCATGATTCTACTGCTAGTTTACCTTTTTTTTTTTTATAGGTTGCTGTCAAGAATATTGGAGAGAGATTACTCTTACATTGCAAAGGTAGGAAGCACTAAAGCTTTTTAAAACACAGCAATACTGTTTTGCATTGACCCAGCACCTTTCAACAAGAAGGAACATAAATTGCAACTTCAAAGATGGAGGTGGTTGTTTTTAAAGCCAGGGACCATTTTATTATCTGCAGAACACACTGCAAAGAGGGGTACAGTTAACACAACACTCCCATCTTCACATAAGCTTGCACAAAAGTTCTTTTGCTTTGTATGTGTCTTCCCAACTGCTCTTAGATTTTAAAAGGGGTGGAGGAAGTTGCCCTCCCTGCTCACCCTCGGTACTCGGATACCTTCAATGACACCTCCATCCACTGGTTCCCTGCACACAAACTGGAGAGACTCTCTGCTGAAGTTTGGGAGTTTGTGGAAGAGCCAACTTATGAGGAGTGTGACGACTTGGAGATCATCAAGAAGGGGGAGGAAGGGAGCCAGCACGGCCCTGCTCCAGTGCAGCCCTAACTGCTGTCTCTTCCCTCAGTCGTCCTGCACAGCTGAGGTGATGCTCAAGCACTGATAGTGCCATCGCCGTCTGCCATACATGGCAGCACCTGAACACTGAGCTTATGGGACATTTTTGTATCATAGTGATTTTTTATTAAAAAGTGAAAGCTCCACTTTTGACTTACACTCACTGAACTACAGCAAATTCAACTAAAAACTGCCTTTTAAACAATCCATACTGCATAACATTTGCTCTTTTGATTGCTCTCCTTTCATGCTTTCAATTCAAAGCCCATGCCTATGCTGTGCACGTTCTGAAGTATCCAGAGGGCAAGAGATTTGTGGGATGCGTAGCTGAAAGCTTTAGAAGCTAGTTCCTAACACACACTTACAGAAGCTTTTTTCACAGGCAGGGGATTTCAGCTGTTCAGTGCTACTAAAAAAGCTCTTCAGCCATTCCTCTATGAAGAATCAGGCCATTTCCCTCTAGGGAAAAAAAAGCCTGTCGCCATTCTTCCCTACCATGCCTTGAGCTATTGAGTTCCCATGGCACATTTTAATGTGCTGGAAAGAATTTCTCTTCCATCTCTGAGAGGCGGGCCAAGTCCTGGTGGTATTCGGTAGAGAAGGGGCTGCTGTGTGCAGGACATCATTGAGACAGTAATTATCGCTGCCAGGGCAGTGCAGCTGTCAAAGAGAGAATCTGTTGGTGGAGCCTTTGAGGCTGATCTGCTGTTGGCCCTGCTTTGAGCAGAGAACAAATGCCAGCAGTCCCTTCTAGCCCTCATTTGTCTAGTGGTTTGAAACAATTATTGCTGAGTCTGTATCACAAGTGGCAATTACACAAGCATCAGAACTGCTTGTTCCTCCCTTTGCACCAGCTTCCATGTATCATTTCACCTCTTGACACTGTTGGAACAGCCAAGAAAACAATCCTGGCATACAGCTGAAGTACCACTATTCACAAATCTGTAACGTCTTTATTCTAAGACAGTTACACTAAAAATATTAGTAAGATCACCTTCACAGTTCCAAGCAGGAGCCTCACTTGGCCATATCAATGAGACTCTGGAGAGAGGTTGGCACCCAGGTCTTTTCTCCTTGTACAAATACAACTCCTCTGTCAATGTAAATCACAATCCGTCCAAACGTATATAACTGTTTCCCTTCGTGTCGTTTTCCGATCACAGGCATGAAAACAATGTTGTGTTCTTCTGCTTTTGTCTGAATTAGGTCCTTAAAATTCATTGGCACAGAGCTGGCAGCCATGCCTATGCCTCGCTGAGCCATGTTCTCAGCCTCCCGCCGCTCCTGCATGGCTTCGTACTGGAAGTCTTTCCTCCTCTCCGTGTGAGTGAGGTATGCAATGTTCTCCCGGGCACCTGGCTGCATGTAGCCACCTGTTGGGGAGAAAAAAGATGTGTGAAAACCACATGCAAGGTCCATGGGGAAACTCCAGTCCAAGATGCATAAAGGTATTAAATGCACTGAGACTGAGCCATAGTGTTCTGAATCATCCTTCAGCATTTTTATTGCTTGCATTTACGGTGTTGCTGTTAATACAAAGACTACCTAGATGAATCAGAAAACTGTAGCTAAAGTTACAGGACCTAATACGGTCCCAAACTGAATCTGAGCATGCACAGGAAAGGATGCTGCACTATTACTAACAAAGTATGAAAGCAAATACACCACAATAAACCACCTACCAACACTGGAAGAGACAGCCCGGTTCATGATATCAAGAGCTTCATTAAATTTGTCTTTGATTGATGGATGTGCCAACACTTGGTCTGAGAACATCGACTTCCAGCCCAAGTACCACTTCGTGATCTCTTCGTAATTGGGGCTATTACTAAGCCAAGAGCACAGCACCTGCAAAACAACATGAACAAATTCAACAGGTTAGGTATATTTATGGAAGTCCTTATTATTAGGTCAGAGTCACTGAAACACTTCACTTTGAATCACATCTGTCAGAAATTACTCAGCCTTGTTCCTCACCTGCAGCCATTTTGGGAAGAAGTGTTTCTCCAGCAGCCCAACAAGACTGGAAACAGAAATCATTCCCTCCCAGTCAATCACCCAGTAGAAGGCATCCATGTGCTGCTGATGAGGGTTTATTATAAGTTCATTCAAACACATTCCTGGAAAAAGGGAAGAACAGTTACAGAAGTACCTGACTTACCAGTGCCCTGACCTATCTCATAATGATGTATATGAAAGGAGCAACTGTATTGCACTGTATTACCTCCAGAATCTTTAAAATGTTTGGCTGATCCCTGCCACCAAAACAGTACAATTCCATTTCCCTCAATTACAATTTACAGCCAAAACTGAGAAACTTAAAACATTCAGCTTTTTTCTTTTTTTCTTTTTTTTTTTTTTGGACCAGAGCCTTTTAGCCAGATTGCAGAGCTAAATGAGGAATTGCAAATCTCACAATGAAAGCATTAGCATAGGTGAAAGAATTAAAGTGGCTCTCCCTTGTCTCACCGAGTTTAGGCACAATGTTCTTGACCATGAAAGCCTCCCATGACCCGGGTGTGAACACATCCTTCCAGGGCTGAAGGATAAGTTTGGCTGAGGAGTCACTGGGATGCCATTTCTGCAGTGCATTTGCCAGCTTGTTTCTGATGGGAGAATAAAGTGGTTCCAATCGTGCCTGCATCAGGGGAAGCCAGGGATGGATCCAGGAATGGATTGGGACTGTGTCTGTCAAAGGATTCCAGTTTTCAACCTTAAGGCAAAACACAGAAGAGATTTAATTTTCTACTGGCACAAAGTCTTCCCAGATGCAAATAACCCCCTAACTCAAAAATATGTTGGCAAGGGCAACAAACTGGTATTGTGGAAGCTGCAAGTTGACTAAAATTCAAATAGCGGTTCAAAATAAGGTTTCATTCTAATACAGCTCTCTTAACTGACCTCTTTCTGTAGCTTGGGGAAGATGAGCTGATCCAGAATGTTATCCAGTATCCACACAGGAATGATGTGTACCCAACTATCCAGGAAATCCACCATTGATCCACAGTTCCTTGGCTGCCACTGTGCCACTATGTTTCTGACATATGGCATCCAGATTTCCCACATCAGTCTGGAAAAAATAAAGAAATCAAAGCTAAGGTTAAAGCTCAAGCCTCAGGCCTAGGAAAACTGAATGGATAACCGTTATTTAAAAGCCTCTTCCTTTTATATTGCTGACAGATGGATTTTAAGAGACATCTGAAAAGAATTATCTGGAAAGTACACTTTTAACTGTTCTTCACCATCGTGGAGGAAGCAGCATTTAAAGATACTAAACAAAGTACAATTAATTTGTTCTTTACCTGTGAAAAGCGTCTGTTGATAGGTCCTGCCCACCATGTGATAACAGCTGGTCATTTTCCAAAAGGCTCTTCCACTTGGCTATAATCTCTGTGCCATATGTACAGTCCTGGAAATGATAAGGTTAAATGATAGGTGGACTTAATGACTTTTCATTCATTTCAGCTGATATCTACAAAGAGCAGGCTGAATGCATGCTCTGCTACAGGCAGCTTTCTCACATTTATCTCACTATGGCATGAACACAGGGTTTTATCTGGAGCTTTCTCTTCTGCTCTCACGTGTCAGGAAAGGTGGCTTTTTTCATTTCCTCTCCCAACTAATCAGGAAATTTGGGCAAGGAGAGGGGACGGCAAGACAATAAGATAACTTATACCATCAAAAGGGAACTGCAGATAAATCACACTAATATGCACCTTGAGGGGATCCCAGTTCTTGAAATAATCTTTCATGAGAGGATAGACTATTGCGACTGCCAAGTCTACCCTATCAGACATTCTGTACTCTTCGTAGTACTTGTCTTGAAGTGTCTCAAAAATCTTTGCACACTCATCCAAGGTCAAAGGATTTTCACAACTGGGTTGCATCCGTCTCTCACACTCTTCCACCATGTCCAGGACTTTGCTGAGATTGCTAATCGCCGTCTCCTCATGCGAGAGAATTTCAGACATCTTCTGTATCTCATGGGTTAGGTTGACTACCATGTCTCTCTCATACTGCAGCTGACGGTCACTCTGGATGATCTCCTGCTCTGTGATGTCAATGAGAAGTTGCAAGTTGTGCTCCAGCTCAGGTAAGGCAAATCCCTGGGGCTTAGAGTCTTTGCCCAGCAGCTGCTGAGGATTGTCATCAGGGATATTGTGTTTGTGGCTAATTTGACTGTAGCTGTAATAAACCTTTTGCTCCCGGCCCGTCATATCTATAACCTTCCAACAAACAAGAAAAAAAGTTGTCTTAAAAAGTGCAATTAATGTTTAAAAAGAGGAAATACCTTGTTCCAAATTGCAAATTGGAGATTTCCAACTACTCCAGCAGGCTAGTAATAAAATCTGGTTTTGAATGGGGCAGCCTGAGAGCACCACTGAAAAGGCCTGCTCCTGATGCGAAGATTTAGAGTAAATGAAGAACAGTTTGAGGTCAGAGCTCAAAGATTCTACCTCTGATTTCAGTTTTACCATTTTGCTGAGTTAATCTAAGAACAGCAATTACTCACAACTGCAAAGAAGTTTTAGGTAATTTTATACTTTTTTATAGACTTGTCAATTTAAATGAGTAACTTCATTAAGAGAATTAAAGACAAGTTCTTTACATTCTGAAAGCTCTTCTACCTAAAAAGTACTGTGTGTTTAGTTGCACAGTCCAAATAAGAACAGATGTGCTTACAGAATTGGGCGAGCTATGACAAATGTGAAACAATTAACTTACAAAAGCAAACTAACAAGAAAATTAATCTTCTAGAAAACTAATTTTCTCAAGATCAAGATGTTTCTCAAGGACAAGTCCAATGTTGCAGGCTATGCTGTGGTCTAATAAATGATTCAGTAATCTATCTGAAGCCTTGATTTTCATGAGGCTATGGACAACAATTGTTAGAACTAGCTTCTGTTAAGGTAACCAATTGCCTAAAAGCACTCAACACTAATATAAACAAACTGAATTGCTTTCCAGAGATGCCATCACTTGGTTTATCAGCCTTACCTTGACTTGAGAGAGCTCCTTCTGAGGGGTTGAAAGCTGTTTGTTAATCCTACCCTTGGCTTTTAGTTCTTCTACTGTTTTATAGCTGTATTTGGGCTTTTTCTTGCCTCCATTAGGATCCTTCCGCCACTGACTGAGTTCTTTTTGAAATTCCTAAATAACAACAAGGAGAAATTGCAATTGCCGTTCTCAGTCTTGCCTCATTTTGTCTGTTTTCTATGAAAAAACAATCAGCAGATCAATGAAGAATGCTATGCAGCAGAACAAAAGGGAAAGTGACAAAGCAGAGCAAAAACTGGCTCAAATGCTGTGGTCCAGTCAAAAAGCCTTTTCTCAACATTATCACTACCAGTATGTTTCTTATCTTTCTTTTTTTAAACACAAGACAAATTACTTATCTGGGGGAAACTGAGGATGGGATTCTAGCAATGCTACTGGAATAAAGTGAGGCAGAATCAACATAAAGGACATTACAGTAACATGAAAATATGTCTAAATGAAATTCATGTTTTGTGTTTTTCGTTTCTTATCTAAAAGCAGATACTAGAACTGAATTTTGTTTGCACAACACAACAGGGTAAACGGATGTACCAAGAATCATACAAGTACCTCTTCAGCTTCTTCTTCCGAGTCAACAACAGGGAAGTCTTGCAAAGACTGGCTGGTTCTTTCAGAGCCATATGCTCCCACAGCTCCTTTGCCTTTTCTTTGCTTGGCCTCAATTGGATTAATAATACCTAACAAGAGACGAGTTAGATCAGAAGGAAGAAATTCAAACAAGAAAGAGCACCTGGCAAGAGAAGCAAGAGTTTCTCTATAAGCCATTTCAAGTTGCTAGTTCTTGAACAATGCAGTCTCTTCTTCAAATTATTAGTTATTAAAAAACAATCAAATACAGGATCACAGTACCTTGAGCATTCTTTCCAAGACCTCTTCCAGGGACATAACCCATCTTCTGGAGAAGTTTCTGCCCAATTCCCTTAGTGTGTCTCTCCCAGCTGCCAAAATCCATGAAAGATTTTGTGCCCCCTACAAAGCCTTTCTGACTGGGCTTGAAATTTCCACCCTATTAAAACAAAAACACAGAAGATTTTCAAGGTGCTGTAATAAAGTTCTGTGGAACTTCACTCTGACACAAGGTATTCCTCAAAGCAATTCAGCTGTCAACACACTGCACTGTTTCTCCAGCTCCCTATGTCAGAAAGCCACTGCCGTGCCCTTGGGAGTTCCCTGCCATCGAACTTTCCAAGTGAGATGTCAATTTTTAGGCTCTCTCAAGAACTTCACTGAAACTGCTTTCCAATTGTTTTTTGTGCTTGACAACTGGAAGCAAGCCCACAATGGAATGACGCTCCCAAGGATACACAACAATACATCAGGATATCCATGAACAGGAAGAAAAAACACATCCCTCAACTTCATGCTGTACCCCATGCATTACATCAGTGTTAACTGTTTCTCCCTTTCTTTAGTGCTCTAGTTGGAAGCACTGTTGGAACTGACTGTCTTGGTTGGGCATTATTCCCAGAACTCAGACTGTGCTTTGAGCTCCACAAACACATTACAATGAAAATGTCCCAGATCACTCACTGTTTTCAGTTTCTTTGGCACAAATTCTTTAGGGATCTCCTCCTGCTTAACGGGCTTCTCATCTTCATCAGAGTCCTCATCTGACACATCCTCAGCTGCTGACTTTTTCAACCCTGCGCTGATGAAGTTCACGGGGGCTGAGTAATCCCTAGAGCTGAACCAAAACAGGACCTGTAAGTCTTATAAACCGCCGGGCGGCACGGAAGTAAAAACATTACTGCTGTTTCGGCAACAAATATCGGTTCCTCCTCCCGATGACCGCCCGTAACCCCAACAAGCGCTGCTGCCCTGACAGCCCACGGCCCGGCTTTGGGGCTTCGGGACGGGCCCCGCCCTATCCCCGCCAGGCCCGGTCCCTCCCCGCCGCCCGCACCGCTTGCCGCCGAAGCTGGGCCGCTCCTCGTCCGAGTCTCGCTCGGCCCACACGCCGTAAGTGGCCTCCTCCTTGGTCTGCCGGTGCCGATGCCGGTGCGGGTTGAACTCGTTCTGAAGGTCCCAGTCCGACACCTCGAAGCTCTCCATCTCCACGCCATCCTCCCCGTCCGTGCCGTACAGGTGAGACATCGACATGGCACCTCCGAGCGCCGCCCGCGCCGCTCGAACCTACCGCTACCACAGCTCCGCGGCACCCGGAAGCGAACCTTGCAACTTCCGGCGACGTACGAATACGTCACTTCAGCCCCTCCCCTAACCATAGAGACGCTGGCTAGAAGGAACGGCTCCGCTAGCGCCCCCTGCCGGGGAGCGGCTCCTCGGGCGGCGGAGCACCCCGACGGGCAGCAGGGGGAGGGGCTGCGGCGTTAAAGCGCTGCTCTAATCGTGGGAAACGAATAAGTGCAGCCAAGAGTGAAACGAATGACCTCATATATTAATTCTTAAATAGAATCTGTCAATGACAAGTGATTGAAGAGGGAGTCCTGGATTGTCACCTGTACAACAAATGCTCTACACGGTTATGACACCTATTCAGATCTGCACGTTAAGGAACAGCATTACGAGACACTGAAATACGGCTCTAAAATGTTCTCCGGGAATTGAATAGAAAATCTCTTTCCAATGCACTTTGAAGGTTCAGACGATCTTCATTTCCACAGATGTTTCACCACGGAGCATCCAGCAAAGGGAGACGAGTGGTATCGAAGTGTACAACGTTTGGCCTTTGCAAATAAATGCAAATACATTCCTCGCATGGCAGTCATTTTGGCAATATTAGCAAGCAATATGCTTGGATAACAGATCTCCACCGGTGCAACTGCAAACTCTTCTTTGCAGGGCCACCCAGGGCCGTTCGCAGCAGCCTGCAAGGGAAGAAACAGTCTGAGCAGTCAGGCAATCCCAACAGCCACGTGCCAGCAACTTTAAAGCCACTGAGATACAGCAATTGTTGGATACTGAGCTCCAACTCTGGCGTGATGGGCAACAGCATCTGTTCATACTCAAAGCCTTTGACACGCTAACAGCTGCTGCTGCAGAAGTCAAGGAGAGCAGTTCTGTTTTCCCAAGCTGGCAGCAAACACGACCATCCCCCTTCTGAAATGCACACAGGGCACATCCTTGTGGCTGCTGGGACTCAGCACACATACACGTCCCCCCCTGCCCTCTCCACTCCCAGTAATAACACCCCCAAGTGGCTGACTGTGATTTTGCTGAAGTAATCCTGTTTCCAAAGCTCGGAAAAAAAGAGATTTGACAAATCGTCTCACATAACAGTATTGCTCTGAAAACCTAAAGCAACTGTGAAGGAGATCATTCACATAACGAGTGTGCCTGGAGCAGCCAGGGCAATCCACAAGCAAAGGAAATTATAGAAGCAAAATGCTAATCCTGTAGTAATGCCAGGCACATTTGTGTGGGTCCCAAATTAAAGTACAAGGTCTTACCTGGAAATCATTAATTAGTGAGAAGATGACGTGTTCTGAGTCACCTGGAATAACCAAGAAATAAAAGGATCAGTTTTAAGTCACCTGCAATTCAAAGCATTCCCAGTGTGTTCCCACGAACAAGAAAAAAGGGAAATGGTCAGGACAGAAAATGGTACAACAGCAGAGAACAGGCAGCCAAGAGACCGAGCCACGAGTCTCTCACTTCCCTACTTCATGTGCAGTGTCAGCCACTCAGGAACTGCAAATGACACCTCTTGCAGGGAATACATGTGTGTGCTTGCTGCACTAGCTGCCTCATTTCCTCATTCTGGGATTTGCTATGCGTGTTTTCACATGCTGGCAATGCAGTCCCCATGTTGAACAGGTAAAACCAGACACCTTTGATCAAAACGTTGGTGATAATCAACGCTAATCTGCTGCATCTCTTATTCAGGCAGGTGGCCCTATCTGAAAAGTCAATAAAATAACGTTTAAGTCTGTATAAATGATGGCTGTTTGACTGCTCTGTGTTGTAAGAGATGGAAATCCCTTGCTTTCAAACACCACTCTTTAGGAAGGGAGACACAAAGTGTATTTTTGACACCTGAGGACAATCACAAGTATTAGAACTAGAAGATCTGTCTGTAACCTGATATCAGGTAAGCCATCCTTCCCTAATCAGCCTGCAAGTGTCGATAAGAGGGAGCAGGGGACCAGGTGCCCAGGAGATTGGTGGATGTCCCATCCCTGGGGACACCCAAGGTTAGGGGACAGGGCCCTGAGCACTGATGGAGCTGTGTTGTCCATGTTCAGTGCAGGGGAGTGGGAGCAGATGGCCTTTAAAGGTCCCTTCCCACTCAAATGATTCTGTGAATAAGCACACAGGGCAAAGCACTCAGAGATGACATCAAACTCTTACCTGCAGATGGCCTTTCAAGTTGGCTGGCGTTTTATAATCCCCCTTTAAAACCTATGGAAAAAAGAAAAATAGTGATCCCTTCTTGGACGGTGACTGTACGAACATCAGCAAGTGCACACTGTTAACTGCAGCATATGTTCCAGGATACGTGAGCCAGCAGAGACCTGAGGAGCAGCTGTTTTAGCTCATGCTGGGATACTGGGACAACAGCAGGAGGTCTCTCCCTTAGTGACTGTTCACCCAAATCATCTGTGTCCTGAAATGGCTCAGCAAGCACAGACAGCAAGGAAGAACTGCAAGAGCCAAGACACTCAGACCGTGACCAGCTCCAGGGGAGCTCCTCTGACTTGCCAGGTTTGTGCTGCGGCTCTCCATTCTGCACAGACAACAAGGAACAGCATTTTCTGCTCCCAGAAGTGTGGCAAAGGACACCATGTCCAAGGGCACTGTCACAGGGACTGCACAAAAGGAATCAGACCTCAGTTTGGGGAGAACTGGTCCATCCCAAAGCATGAAAAATTCCTTCTGTTTAGTAACTGCTGCCTGTGGCTCTGCAGCTTCAGGCTCTTGAGTCAATATTCTAAAAAAAAATTCTTCTGGTTTTGCCCATATGCATTACAAGCATCCAGTCACATCCCTCGTGGGACTGTGGGAGTGGCTGGTGAGCTGCACCCAGACTCAGCACTGCCTAAGATTTTCCTGAGGTCAGACTGGAGTTTCTAGTGCCAACAACTTTGCAACCAGATAACATCACAACCAGTAACTCCCATGTCTGGGTTCAAGAATGGGGCTGGTCAGGGAGGGAGGGACAGGTCAGTATCTGCCACAACAGAAGAAATGAACACCACCACAAAATCACAGGGAGCAGAATCAATCTGAGCCACACCAGACTCAAACTACTGCACGTAACTGTTTGGAAATCATCTCAGTGGAACTGAATACTCATCGTTCACAGTTTCCCAGAAGGAAGAGAGCTTTTGTTTCCCTGCTGCTTCTTTCTGACCCTGGCCAGAGCCCCTCCTGCTCTGGGGATGGCTGTGACACCCACCCTGTGCGTGTTGTTGACAACAAGTGGATCTGGGTGGCCGTAGTTGGGTGGATTGGCATACGGGTCGTAGCCAAGCCTGGCGAGCATGGGTGCTATGTGGGCCATGTCCTGCAGTACATCCCCTGGAATGTGTCCAATCCATTTAGATAATGCCTCCATGTTCACTGGCTTGATAACCTGGTCCGTTGATCTTTCTATCCTGGAAAAAAAAAATCAAAGAAAAAAGCAAAACAAGTTGCTGTCAAATACACTGGGCTCAGATAGAAGTGTCTTCAGCTAGCCTAGCTGCCGTCTGAACATTTTGCTTTCAGTGCCTGAGACAAGCACACAGCACACACACTGCTCCATACCCCCCGTGCACACAGGCAGAGCTGCCAGGCTGCTGCCGTGTGAGGTCCCTGCAGCCCTGGGCTCAGGTCTCTGTGTGACTGCAGGGACACAGAACTGGGATCCATGCTGTACTAGGGTGGCTGCTACCAGCCACAATCAATTCCATTTTGCTAACTCGGTCCTAAGCCTCTTTTAGAAAAGAAACAGCATGGGAAGACCAGAAGGTGGGAGAAGCCAAGCACCTCCTGGAGCGCTAAAACAGACTGCCAGGAGGGAGTGCTCAGGTGTGTCTCCACGGGAGAAAGCACTCCTTTTATTCTGCAACACCAGCACCAACTTTGGCAGGAATTACTGCCCACCCCTGAAAGTGATTCATCAGCAGCAAAACTGCAGAACGGAGATTTGAGGATGGGTGGAGAAAAGAAGCATTAAAGAGCTCACGTTTCTGAGCAAGCAGTTCTTTTCAAATTAAAGATCCAAGCCACTTCTGCACTATCAAGAAAGATGAAATAAGAGTCACTTGCTTCCTGCTTCTCAGGCTGCTCTATTGCATACACCAGCTTGCTAATATTCAAGCCCTCATTTACTCAGAAACACAAAACCAACTGCAGTAAAGCTGAGTGTGCTGCTACTTCTACCTCTGAAAAGCACCCACTGACACAAGCAAGGAACTCCTGCCCCCCAGCACACACTCACTTGGAAAGAGACACTCCGCCAGGCTTCCCTATGAGCTCCTCATGGTGCAGCACGGTGTCACTCCAGGAGATACCCAGGAACTTCATGATGGCGTGCATGGACTGCTCGGGGTGCAGCACCAGCTGCTCGTAGTAGACAGGCAGGCAGCGAGAGCGCCCGATCTCCAGGCACTGGGAGTACATCACCTCGATGGCCTTGTTCCATTTGGTCAGGCAGTCCCGGTAGCTGTTCAGGTCAAAGCCTGCGATTGTCACCTTCCGTGTGATCATGGAGTGGACCGAGGCACGGCCGTCTCGAACCATCAGGAGGAACTTGGAATTGGGAAACAGCCTGGACAGGTAGACAGAGGACTTCAAGGTGAACGGGTCCTTGTTGCACAGATACCTGGCCGGCTCGCCGTGCTTGGCGATCACCTCCAGGATAAAGGCCTGCATGGCAGCATCCAGCACCTGGTCTGTCACCCCGGCCTCATCCAGCCGCATCTTCTCTCGCCCCGACTTGGACCAGGCCTGCCGCATGGCCAGCACGCGGGGGATGATGCGGGTCTCCTCCCCGCAGCGCACCTCCGGGTGGGCATCCAGCATGGCCCTCATCAGCGTGGTGCCGCTGCGGGGGACTCCACCGATGAAGATGAGGGGCATGTCCTTGCTGTAACGATACTCCACGTGGTTGGAGTCCACCATGACCAGCTCCTCATTCTCGGGTCTCATCAGCCTGTGCCTCCTCTTGCTCAGCACCTGCTGGCACTCCAGGACCTGCTGGCCGAGGTGCAGCGTCACCATCAGGGCCACCACCGAGCCCACCGCCAGCAGCACCCGCCGCATGGTGACCCGCATCCTGTCCTGCTGTGCAAGGACTGCACACCACGTCACCACGCTTCAGTTTTCAGCCAGAGAACGTTCAACCCAGCGGGCATCTGGAAGAGAGAGAGCAGCTCTGTGAGCAGGGCTGCCTGCAGCCTGGCCCCAGCAGCTCCTGCAGACGCCCACACCGTGCTGGGCTGTCGTCATCCCTTCTACCTATCAGCAGATTTCAGGATAGGTGTCTTCTGCCCAGAATGTAATTAAAGCCTGCCTCGGAGCACACCCAAAGAGATTAGTTCTTGGATGTTTCTGTCCCCAGAATCTCAGGTTTGTGGCTGGAGCAAAGCTCGGTGGAATTTTTGGAGAGAAGGGGTCCTGCCCACTCAGTCACTGCACCATGCAATTTCGCCTTCTTCCATTTACTCCTTTGGATTGTGTGTGTATTAGGCCAGGAGAAAGAAAAAAAAAAACAGCTTTCTTTTCACCCAGTAAGGAGTCTTTGGGGTTTGCTCCATCCTGGATGAACCCCAGCCTCCCAAGGCAGCTCCTGCGCTCGGCACGCTGCCCTCCTCCCCTCCTGCCAACCACCTGCCTCCCTCCCACATTTTCTTTAGTTTTACATACGCTGCCATAGGGGAGGGTGGAAACTGAAATAAACAGAAAAACAAAAGCAGCTCACGCACTTCTCAAGGCCTAAGTCAGAAAGAAGCAATTACCCATTAGAATGAAACAAGCTGAGAAATTAAAAGGGGAACACGTCAATAATAGCAACGTGTGTTGTGTTTAACACCTTTCTCCCCCTGCCTGACCTTACATGAAGCCCCCCCAGCACTGGGGCAGTGCCTGCTTACAGGACACGGCTGCAGAAGTGCTGTTGCGCAGTGCTGTGCTGCTGCCTGCACGGCTCCCAGGAGAGCTGGCACTGCTCCCACCCCCTCCTCCTCTTCCCCCCGGGTTTGTGAGTGCAGGTTTGGCAATCCTACCCCAGGGTCACAGCGGGATTTCAAGTTCTTTGTGATTACAGGGCTCGGGTGAGTGGAAGGAACGAGATGTCCGTGCGCTTTATTTCACTGACAATCAAAGAACTGCTTCAGAAAAGCTCCTTTTCCTCTCCACTCTTTTCATCAAAGAGCTCATTTAGCCAAGCGCCTTCAAGTGGGGAGCAGCTAGCAAGGTCTGCCTGGTGCCAGCCCCACGGCATCCAGCCCTCCCCATTACCAGCCCATGCCAGGATCTGGCCCACTCCAAGGTGACACAGCCACCAGCGCTCTCCCTGCAGCACACAGCCCCATGGCTAACTCCCCGACCAGCTGCTCTGTCATCCCACCAGGGTCCAACAGTTTCAAATGCACGTCCACATGCTGTGTAGGAGCCAAGAAGTCAAATGTTGATCTATTTGTTTAGACCAGACGTCACACGGAACAACAAACAGCACCCTGGCGTTTGTCCAGCCCCAAGTCAGGCCCATTAAAAAGATGAGTGCTGCCCGCTCCGCCCTTCCATCTCCATCTGTCTCACTCATGTAAATATATTCAAATGTTCACCCTAAAAATAAATCCTAATGGCCACGCAGACCCATTGCAGCACGGCACAGTCAGAGCGCTCAGGACGTCAGGGCAATTGGAACCACTGCAGCCGTGCAGGAAGGAGAGAGGTTGGTGGGGAAGTGACAAGACGGCGGTGACAAACAAGGACACCAAAGTTCCTGCAGGCAGAGTGCCTTCCGTATTTACATGCTGACAGGACCTCCGTAACGACAGGGATGCAAGCTGGGGAAGTGCAGTATTAACAGAGCACCAGCAAAGTGTGGACAGATGGATGAAACATCCATCAGTGGACTCCAGGTGCCAGAGGGGAACCAGGTGCTGGGAGCTCCAGGCATGCCTTACCTGCCCCTTGCAGCTCATGGTGCTGCCAGCCAAGCTTCGTGCTGAGATGCAGATGGCCGTGAGAACACCTAGCGGGGAACAAAAATCACAGGGTTGATTTGTTTGCTGATCACAGGCAGCCCCCACCCAGCTGGTGGGGCAAAGCTCAGCCCCACAGCGATGTCGAAGCACGTGGCTGAGATCCTCCTGGTGCTGGTTCAGGGGCAAAATCCAGCTCCAGTGCTGCAAGCATCCACTGTCACAGCAGTTACCATCTCCATGCAGCCACAGCACTGAACCCTGAACTGCCAGCAGCCAGCAGCTCAGCTCTGCACTGCAGTAAGCAATCCTGCATGCATGGGGCAACCCAGGCACCGTGCTCACTGCAGGCTCCTGCCAGAGTCCTGGTGAGGCCACAGCTGTGTCCCTATGTGCACAGTGCTGTTCCTGCATGCATGGCACTGTCCCAGCCCTGGAGGATGTTTTTGAGAACATTTCAAGTACAGACACTAATTGTTATTCCAGCCACCCCAGATCCTCCTCCTCTCCTTCCCAACCAGACGTCACACAGCCCCTTTGCTTCAGCACTAATAGGAAACCAGAGGGAAACTCCACCCAGCACCAACGCTGCAATGGAGCAGAACTCATCTGCAGCACATGCTTTGCCTTTCATCCCCACAGCACTTCCTGCTCCTCTCCTTCAGCCACAAGATCTACCCTGGACAAGGTGCAGGGTGCAGGGCAGCACTCACACAGAGCTCTGTGGTGCAGTGGTTTAACAGCTGCCCTGCTCCGGAAACTCCTCCAGCTCTCACCCTCACAAACACAATGTACACGCACAGACACACTTACAGACTTGCAGACTTCCTTCCTGCTGCAGCACAGGGCTGTGCTGTGCCATTGCCTGGTCACAGCCGCGTCTGGGCACAGACAGCACCTAGTCTGCAACACAGTACTGCCTACGGCCCATTCTTCAAAGCAGAGAAGCATTGCAAACTCTTGCAAACAAGCGACAGAACCAGTAAGAAGAATGATGTGATCCTAAATTAATTTTGCTTTACAGCATTCCCAGAAATAGCTGCTGGTGACTTCCTGAAATGACAGAGGTGTGGCACGGAAAGTTTTAGCTCAGATCCTTGGGCTTAATGAGGGATGAGGAAAAATGTGAACATCTTCACGGAGGAACAGCAATGACTGTGGTCAGCAAGAACCATGCCAATGGACCTCATGTGCACCTTTCTACAGCAGCAACGCTTATCCTGCAGCACTTGGGGCTGCAGTACCTGGCAGCACCCAGCAGCACGCAGCAGCACCCAGGGGTGCAGCCCCATGTCAGCACTGAAGGAGGATTGTCGGCAGGGTGCAGGGAGCCAGATGTAGGGCAGGGCCCGCATGCACAAAACTGTTCTGCTCAAGGGCACCAATGGCATTCACAGGAAAACACAAACAGTCGCTTTCAGGGCCCCACGTGACAAGAACAGCACCACACAGAGCGGAGCATTTTTGCTGATTCAAACTAAAGATGTGCTGTGGGCCATAAAGCCAGACACAGTAACAGGAACCAGAAGCCAGCCCTGGTCAAACATATGGATTTTAGACTACTTGTGGGTCACGAGGGCCTTTGAAAATCCCCAAATAGACCAAGAAGCGCTGCGGTTCACATTTGCAGCAGCAGCACCACCCAAAGTGACAGAGCCACTGATAGGCAGCACCAACCCCAGCAACCTGCAGCCAGCTTGTCCAGGGAAGAGGAAAGGCCCCAATGTGCCATATATTGCCCTTGTGCCTCTGTTCCCATGCCCTGGTGGCAGCCCTCTGCGTGCCTATGCACAAATGGAGCAGAACAAAAGACTCTCCACGAGCGTGGGTGGTCAGAGCGTGCCATGCAACAGGGAGAAAAAAAACATCAAAGGTACTGCTAGAAAAAACACTCCCCATCTTCAGAACAGTATTTCCAAATCCACATGCCAAAGCATAACTGTTAACGAGCTCCATTCCCGCATGCACAAAGATCATGGCTTTGCAAAGTAAAGGTTGTTTCTGCAAGAGAAACCCCAAACCTCAAATTTGCTTAAGAAACATAATCAAAATATTTTATTTCCCAGTGATGCAACACTAGAGATATTCCTGCCCCAAAGGCGCTGCTGAGCACAGGCTCAGGGCACAGTGGTGGCACCATAAAGCAGCAGGGCATGGGAGCTCACTCATACAGACGAGCTCTTTGGCAGATGCTCCAACCTCCTGGGATGTGCATACAGCAGCCTGCTGTCTGCAATGCACAGGGATGGGAGGGTGAGAGCAGGGTACCCTAAGAGTGCCCAAAGGGGAAAGCAGGGGCAGAGCGGCGTGCCTCTGGGCAGGGAGCAAAAACCTATATGGAGTGCCCTGCACTGAGAATCGTGCACTGCCTTGTGCACACTGCAGCACTGCGTGCGCTGAGCACCCTGCAGTGAGCATCCTGCACTGGGTGCTATGCACTGAGCACTCTGCACCACCGCCTTGTGCACATTGCTCACTGAGCATCCTGTGCTGAGTGCCATATACTGAGCATCCTGTGCTGAGTGCCATTTCAGAGTGTCCTGCACTGGGTGCTACGCACCGAGCATCCTGCACTGAGCGCTGTGTACTGAGTGCCCTGCACCACCACCTTGTTCACGCTGCTCACCGAGTGCCATATACTGAACACCTTGCACTGAGCACCCCGTACTGAGCGCCCTGCATTGAGCACCATGCACAGAGCACCATGCAGAGTGCCCTGCACTGAGCACCACGCACTGAGCACCATGCATTGAGCGCCGTGTACAGAGCACCTGGCACCACCCCCTGCACCCTGCACTGAGCACCGTGCACTGAGCACCGTGCACCGGGCTCTATGCACTGGGCATCCTGCACCGCGTGCCCCCGCATCACCCCGTGCACACTGCTCACCGTGCATCCTGCACCGAGTGCCATACACTGCGCACCGCGCACTGAGCGCCCCGCACCACCCCGTGCACACCGCTCACTGCGCGAACTGTGCACAGCGCGCTCCGCACCGTCCGTCCCCGCTCCCACCTGCGGCTGTCGCTGCGGTTCCGGTGCCGCCGCTCGGACCGGGCCGGGCCGCGCTCCCCGGGTCCGCCGCCGGCGCGGAACGGAGCGGCGCTGAGATACGGCGACGTCACGCGCAGAGGGGCCGGGATCCCCGCGCCGCGCGCCGCCCCACCGCGCATGCGTCCCCTGGCGTGCACGCGTATGGTCCGCCTTGCGCGTGCACGGTGGGAGCGACTGGATGTGCGCGCGGGTTGTGCAAAAGGCCCGCGGGGAGCGGCGCGTGCATGCTGCCGAGGCCACGACTGCAGCGCTGCGCTCCTTGCACGCCCGTCCCGTCCGTGTGCTGCGCGCACAAATCTTGCGGTCGGGGTAGTGTTGCGTGCATGGTTCCAAGCAGAGCTGCGTGCACGGCTCCAGGCAGTGCTGCACGCACGGTGCCCAACAGAGGGGTGGGGGAATGCAGGGGCTGCCCCTGGGGGAGGGGGGTGTCTCACTTTGAGGTTTGCAGGGAGGGAACGGAAGACGAGCCCGAGCGGAATGGGAGCAAAGGGAAACCGGGCGACGGAGCGCGCCCTGGGGCGCACGCAGAAGGCAGCTCCATCGTCTGATTTTTTTTTTTAATTTGCCTCACAACGTCGAGTACACGCGGCGGCGGCGGTGGCGCGGTCGGTAGACACGGATAGTGCAGGGGGAGCGCGGGGCGGGCGCGGGGCCGCGCTCAGTTGGAGGGCGCCTCGGGGGTGACAAAGGTGCCCTTCTGGTCCCACTGCATGTCCCGGATGCGGCGGATGGACTGGATCTGGGGCTGGAAGGCGCACCACTCGTTCCAGTGCCTGAAGTCCCCGGTCTCAAAGAGGTACTGGTAGCCGCGGTACCCGGGGTACTGATACCCGACCCAGCTGCGGGAAGAGCAGACGGAGCGCTGAGTGCCGTGCCCAAATCCCCCTCCCCTCCCCCGGTAGCCCCCGGTGCGGCCCCGGCTTACGTTCCGCTGGGCACCTTCACGCTGCCCACGCGGTCGCAGAAGCCATAAGCCCAGAGGCTGGGCACGTCGTCCTCCTGGATGTCCATCTTGTTGCCCTTGAAGTCAGCGGACTCGTACAGGGAGATCTTGTGGTCCTCGGCCTCCTGGGGGGGACAGCGGCGTTGGGATGGGCGGATGGTGCCCGCAGCACGTGGTGTGCTGAGCACTCACCATTCGGATGGGACGCATGGACATGAAGCAGTCGCTGCGGTAGCTGCTGGACCAGGTGTCCCAACGTGGGTACTCGCCCTTCTCCAGGATGAACATCTCCCCGCGCATGTTGGCTTGTTCATAGGCCACCCAGCTGGGGATGGGCAGGGTATGGTACATCAGGAGCCCTGCAGCACTACAGGCACTGCCCAAAGAGCAGCTCTGCTGCAAGGCCCTGGGGTGGCACACTGTGTGCCACGCTCATCCCTGTGCTCCCGGTGCGTTTGTTAACCTTTACATCATGGAGCACAGGACCAATGCTCCCAAGCAACCCACTGCACTGTGCACCTCCAGTGTTACCCAGGCTCAGGGCTCAGTGCTCACACAGTAGCAATGCCACCTTTTTGAAGGGCCACCTTGTGGCAGCCAGCACCAGAGGATCCCCACATTCACTGCTGAATGTTTCCTTCCAACACAGGGCTATTGCTGTGGGGATTTTCCTGATGGCAGAAAATAGGTCAGAGTACTTTGGGCACTACAACCTTACACTTGGCTGATTTTACTTTTGTCTTTCCCTGAGCAAAAGCTTTGGGTGCCATCCCACCAGTGGCTCTCCAGCAGACCCTGAGGATTTGGGACCTGTCCCCCACTGACCTTCTGTTCCCAAGTTTCTACCCTTACTACTGCTTCCCAGGCCTCATTCCACCTCCCCAGTGCTGCTTTGGCCCCATTCCCTGCCTGGCTCTGGCCCAGGGTTGCTGGGTCCCCACTGGGTCCCCACTGTGTCACTCACGGTCCGGAGCTGACGATGACACTGCGCACTCTGTCGAACCCGCAGTCTGCCAGGTTCAGGCACTCACTGGTGAACTCCATCTGCCTGCCCTGGAAATTCTCCTGCTCGAAGATGACAATCTGAGGGAGAGCAAAGGAATCAGGCCCTGAACTGATGCTGTCCCTCTCCCTGACACTTTGTCTTTCCGCTTGGGGACATGTAGACTCACCCTGAAAGCTTCCGTGGAGGGCTCTTCCCCTTTGCTGTTGGTGACAGGAGTGGGGTCGGAGGATGGAGCTGGTGCCGGGGCCGCCTTCTCCTTGTCCTCCGCAGCCTGGCCGGGAGCAGCGGTTTTTGTGGTCTCAGACATCGCGGTGGTCAGCTCGGGTCTGGTGACAGAGATGCCAGGGGGGTCAGTGGGGACACAGTCCCAGTGGCGGTGCTATTGGGGTGGGGATGAGGAGCTCCCCCAGTCGCACAGGACATGGGTCCTGCCTTGGCCACAAGAGGTGCCAGCTGCCCACAATCCCCAGGAGAGCCCTGAGCGTGGCCCCATTGCTGGGGATACCCGGAGCTCCCTGGGGTCACCCTGCACAGGCGTGCGTGGGAGCACAACAGGCAGTGGGACAGCCCTGGGGCCACCGATAGGTGGTGGGGTGGGAGGAGACAGCCCTGCTTTGGCATGACCTGCAGTGGGCACCCCACTGGTGGCACCACGATAGGGGGTTCCAGGGGGAGTGGGATCCTCCTTGCACCCCCCAGTACCGTGCTGGGTCAGGGTGCTCCAGGAATGGTGGGCACAGCATGGGCACAGCCGAAAACCCGCGTTTTCCTCTCCCCCCCTTGGGACTGGCTGGAGCAAGTGCCACCGCCCGGGGACTTTCTCCTCTTACCTGGGCAGCTGCTGCTTCTTGTTGGAGGGAGCAGGCTTGTGTTTCGGGGTGCAGCGGGGCCCCCACTTTATAGCCTGGCAAGGGCAGAGCGCAGGCGGGTACACAATGGAAGTGCCAGCTCATCAGTGTCTGTGCGGCCGCCCAGTCATCACATCCTGCAAAGCTCTGGGCGAGCTGGAAGCCTCTCCCCGGCCCTGTGCCCAGCCGCTGAACCCAGCACTTTCCTTTATCCAGAGGCACAACAGAAGACCTGACCGCGCCACTTTGCCACACGCCGACACCACGGCCCCGCACAGGGCATATATACCCCTGGAGCCCACCAGCACCTGGCTCCAGCACTGCTGCTGCTGCTGGGCATGGTACACCAGCCTGTGGCTGCCCCCAGGCCCAGCCCGTGGGACCAGGCAGGGCTCCCAGCCCCATCTCTCTGGCCCTGCAGGTTTCTGTCCCGGCACCTTGGGCATACCCAGCTGTGCACTGAGCAGCCTGACCCTCTGCTTCCTCATTTTCCCCCTGAGCACTACCTGTCTTGCTCTAAACATCCCTCCATACCTACACAGACCATCCACGGTCTTGGGCAGCGCCAAGGAACTAAGTTGCGAGAATGCAAGACTGTAAAAAAGAATGCAAGATTGTGAAATGCTTTGAGCGTTGCTTTTGTGTTTGCTTTTTAATTTTTTTTTTCCACAAGTGATGTGTGGTCAAAGCAGGCATTTTCTGGTATGTCTTAATCCATAAAAGCAGCATTCTCCTCTAAGGATGCCACAGCTGGCAGCCCCTGCTCCCTGTGCCTACTGTGTCCATCCCCACTCGACAGCCAGTTTTCAGCACATTGAACACGTGCTATGCTCATTTGTACCATTCCTTGTTCTCCTCTCAATGTGCTGCATGGGAGCAAATCCCACCTCGGTGCAGCAGTGCTGTGTCAGCTGCTGGGAGGCAGGCAGAGGGGGTGAGGGGGGGCACCTGGGGGCACCCTGCCAGCAGCCGCTCTCCTGTGCCTGCTGGGAGCCTGCAGTCCCATCAAACCCTCAGCAGCAACAATTTGGGCTTTCCAGCACAAAGTAAATCACCCATAGCCGTGCATTCGGTGAGCCCACAGCCCTCATTCAGAAGCTGCTGCTTTCGTTCCCCTCGAGGGCAAAGTGTTAATTCACAGTGGTGCAATTTCAGCAGCACCACCTGGGACGTTTCCCAAAATACCAAACAAAAAGCACTCATCGATCTCTTCTTCTCTCCGTATCGACCATGCTGTCCCCTGTTGCACTGCACTGGATGTGCTGCATTGCTGCTGCTCTGAGCTCTCCCCAGGGTCCACTTCCTTACCGTCATTGTGGACAGTTTTCATGACTCTTGGCTTTCAATTTGCATTCATTTTCATGGTTGTTAGACACCTTTCTATTTTAAGCTTATTCTATTTCTTCCTCTTAGAGCCAGGTGTTTTCTTAACCGCACTGCTGTGCTGGTGCCTTCTGAGTGCTGATAGCCAGCCTCCACCACCCTGCAGATCCAACTCCTTTTGTCCTGCTCCTGGTTTTCTTCCCAGCTTGCAGCCATAGGGCTGTTCCTGCACCTACAGGGGTATTCTCTCCCCATTGCTGCCCCAGAATTATGCAGTAGGAGGGGTCACTATGAGCAAAAGCAGAAGGTATTTAGGTACAGTGTAGATTCTGTGGGCTCTTCCCAGGTCCCTGAGCATAGAGATAGGATCCATAAATCTTCATCTGCACCACTAGGCCCCTATAATGCCTTTGTAAATCGGCTCCTAGCTTTGCCATGCTACTGTTCAAGCTCTGTGCTCTGTGCCTGGGGCAGGTGGAGGGCATGGCTGGGGGACATGCAGAGACCCTGGGTCATATCACAGCCTGGTGTGCTGGGAGCAGAGCTGTGGTGTCCCCGAGCTCATTGCTCCCCCGCAGCGTTGCCTTTGTTCAGCCAGTCCCTCCTCCTGCCGTGTGCTGAGTTAGGGCTTTCTGTAATGCTCTCCTGCCCTGTCTCTATCTGGAGCCTATAAAAGCTCTGCCCGAGAGCTGCTGGCCACGCTACCTCCGGGCTCAGCACTCATCCCCAGTAAGCACAGAAGGAGAGCAGTGCGGACCCCCAGCCTCCCCCTGTCCACCAGGGCACAGCTCCTGTCCTCCTGTCCTACGCAGAGCCATGATGATCCAGCGCCGCAGGCCGTCCTCCGGCCTCTGGAAGGTGCAGGAAGCAAAGGAAGGCTGGGAGCGTAGCCCTGGCCCCACAGACAGCTGGCAGCAGGGCACCCACAGAGCCCTGATCCATCCCTGCTCCCCAGATCGTGGTGTGGGATGAGCCCTTCTTCCAGGGCAAGCGGCACGAGTTCACCACCGACTGCTACAGCACTCCGGAGCGCGGCTTCAGCACCGTGCGCTCCTTCAGGATCGAGAGTGGGGCGTGAGTGTGGGGCCAGGGGATCCTGTGGGGCTGGGGGTCCCCAAGGCACTCACCCTTGGCTCCCGCAGCTGGGTGGGCTTCGAGCACTGCGGCTTCCAGGGACAGCAGTTCGTGTTGGAGCGCGGTGAGTATCCGTGCTGGGAGGCGTGGAGTGGCAGCAACGCCTACCACGTGGACAGGATGAGCTCCTTCCGCCCCATCACCTGTGCTGTGAGTAGCACCCAGTGCAGTGACATGCCCGGACCCTGTGCTGTCCCCATCCATGGTGATGCGCAGCCGTGCCAATGCGGTGCATCTCGGTGCAGGAGCACGGGCGCAGCCAGCTGCTGCTGTTCGAGCAGGAGAACTTCCAGGGCAGGAGGGGGGAGCTGAGCGACGACTGCCCCTCGCTGCCCGAGCTGGGCTGGGGTGGCAGTGCTGTGGGCTCCTTCCTCGTCTGCTCCGGCGCGTGAGTAGTGAGGCAGGGCTGGTGGCACTCTGCAGGGACTACTGGCAGTGCCACCATCCTGAGACGCTGCTCCTTCTGCTCCATTCATGGCCAGGTGGGTCTGCTCGCAGTACCCTGGGTACCGGGGCTTCCAGTACCTCCTGGAGAGCGACAGCCATGCCGGCGAGTACAAGCACGTTCGGGAGTGGGGCTCCCATGCACAGACGGGCCAGGTGCAGTCCATCCGCAGGGTCCAGCAGTGACTGCCAGCTCCATACTTGCAGGCACCTCCCAGACTGTGCTGCGACGGTGGCGAAGCTCAATAAAAGCTCCATTGTCCAACATGGTGTGTTCACACTTGGAGGGGTATGTGGGCTGGGAGTGGCAATGGGGTGCCTCAGGGGTGCCCATGTCCCCACCACTGCCAGGGGACTTGAACCAGCACTGTGGCTCCAATCAGACTGGAAAGGATACCGTGCTGCCTGAGCCCTGCTCAGAAGGAATTAGCAGCTGCAAGGTCTGGCAGGCCACAGCTGCATGCTGTGCACCCATCTCCATGCCTATACACAACTCTCCACCCATGCACACATTCCTCCATAGCTTTGCACGTATGCAAACATCCATGCACACACCTGAGCACACACCTGTGCACTCATGTATGCACCCCCACACCTGTGTATGCACCCCTATACCCATGGCAAAACCCTGCACACCTGTGCACTCATGCCTGTGCCCATATACACTCCTCTGCATTAACGCACCACCCCTGCAGCCATGCAGCATGGCAGTGCCCAGAGAGGAGCCTCAGGGCAGGGCTTCTCCTGCTGGCCCTGTTCAGTGCTGCAGGAGATGGAGGAAGCAGGTTGCTGGTGGGGGCTGCTGAGACAACATCTTCTTTGTGTTGTGGGAAAACAGCAGTGAGCTGAAGCTGGCAATGTGATGGGGAAAAAAATAATGGTTCAGAAATATTTCTCATTTTAGAAGAGCTCTGGAGAAAAAAAGATGTGATGGGATTAAGATGTCCCTTTTCTGGCATTTGCAAAAGAAAGACCACAGTGGAGACAATGCTTCCCTGTGAAAGGATCCTCCTCACAGGACATAATAATTAAAAATACAGAATAGAAAGAGAAGCAGACAGCGTGGGGATGGGCTGAGCAAAATCCTCCTGCTGCCCCAGAACAGTTGTGGCAGCACGGCCTCCACAGCTCCCATCCGATGTGCATGGAGCTGGGCAGTGCACCTACATGTGGAGTGATGCCACTGGGGACAGTGGGATGGCCAGGCACTGCCCCTGGGTTCCTGCACATGATGCACTGTGAGGTGACACCCCAACACCGCAGCACCCACAGCTGTTACACTCTCGCCAAGCAGCAGCCATTGCTTTTAGCCCCCTCCTGCCCCAACCCCCACCCATCATTTGGTGCCAAAGGGAGGGAGGGAGGGAGGGAGAGATGTTGTCTGGGCCGCATCTCCAACATTAACATTTCATGGGCGCTGCAGCATCCTCCTGCATGTAGGTAGGGCTGCGGGGCCGGCAGGGGCTGCGGGGGAGGAGTTTGCATGGCAATATCTTGCACAGGGAATCTCTCTGGAAAGCTCCAGCACAAAGGAGCTGTACAGCAGCCAAGAGAGCACGCAGACTACGGTCCCCAAGCCGGCTGCCACCTGGAAGCCAGGTAATGCTGCCCTTCCCTTTCCCTCTACTGTTTCCTAATGGGAATGTGGCTTTTCTCCAGGCCCAGGGTTGGGGGGCATTGGGTGCAGCCCTGGGAGCCCCCCAGGGTTCGATGCCTGCAGCCCGCTCTGAGTACCAGCACCAACACTGATGGATGCACCGCTTGTTCGTGTTGTTTTTCAGAATCCTCATCGAGAATAGGGCTCGAGACAGGTAAATGGATTCTTGCCTCATTTTCAGTGCTGCTGGAAAGGAAGCAGGCAAAATGCTGGTTTGCTTCTTTGTCTTGAAACCACCATTTTCCTCCAGGCCTGGTGATGTTAGGTGGGGGTTTTAGAGGAGAGAGGCTGAGGGTTGCTCTTCCCTCTGCAAAGAGTTAATGTGACAGCTGCCGCCAGGCTCCTTTTGGGGAGCCATTTTCTTTCCCTCATTGTTCCACCGCCTTTGTGTGCGCGTCCATCTCATCCGGGGAGCCAGGAAGAATGAGACCCCCAACCCCGTGGGGACCCTTCCCCATTACAGCTCTGCTTCAGAGAGCAGCGGCACAGCGGTGCGGGGACAAAGGGTGGCAGTGGGGTGGGAGACAGCAGCGGAGTGGGAGGGGTGGAAGGGTGCTGGGGGGGACCAGACTAGAGCCACTGCTGCGGGCGGAGGGAGGAGGGATCATCCCACCGGGCAGAGTAACAACAATGAACCTCGGGCAGCAAACAGCAGCTGCTCGGCAGCTGAAGTGTGCAGTCATCGCAGAGCGGCCCCGCTGGGGTTTGGGGCCATTGTTGCTTTTCCCACATTGGCCCCAAGCTGCTTGTTCCCAGCGGGATGCAGCCAGGTGGGATGTCTGCCTCTGCTGCAGCCCATGAGCAGAGAGGTGCGGGCACAGCAGTGGCTCTGAAGGCACTGCAGGGCGTGGGGTGCCCTCACTGCATGGCAGTGCCAGCTCCCCTGAGGCAGTGCTGCACTGGGGACCTCGGTGCTGATCCGACAGCATGGTGCTGCTCCTTGCTCTCTTGCTGCGTTGCTTGCTTTCTTTTGCAGCTGCTAATGACTGACCTGAGGTCTGTTCACACACAGTCCCCTGCGCAGCCCTCGCAGAGGAACAGCTGGACGGGATGGGGGACGCTGCATGGTGCCCACGTAGCCAGATTGCACAGGTAGGACCCCTGTGGGTCAGGTGGGCACCCCTTGGTATTACCCAGCCCTGTGCTCACCCCGTAGTCCGAGAGCTGGCACAGGTCTGTGCAGCCAGGTTGTGCTGCCTGCACTCAGGGCTGCTCCTTCTGCACCTGGAGCAAAGCTGCCCTCCCTGGGGTCCTTGGGTCACACCATAGGGCTGCGTGACCAGGGGCTGCTCCAAGGGGTGCGTGGCAGTGAGGTGGGGTCTGCTCCCTAGGTGCTCACAGCATCTCTGCTTCCCAGCACCACCAGTCCCATGGCTCTGCCACAGCTCTCACCCGAGGGCACTGGGGCACAGGGACGTGACAGCTGCCTGCACATGGACACTGGAGCTGCTGGCCACAGCGGAGCCACCTGATGCCAGCCTGGCTGTTGTGAGAACAAGGCTGAAGAGATGGTGGTGGCAGTGCCTGAGGACATGGGACTGTCTTCACATGGTCCTGCCAGGTGCTGGGGTCCTCTTCTTCCTGCAAACACTCTGGCACTGATAAGGCTGTCCCCTCCTTGGAGTCCATCTCTCATCCTCATGGTGCCAGGGCTGCACATTGCAGGGCGTACTCAGGCTCTGTGTGCCTCACCAGCACGGTGACAGCAGCAGGTCCCCACCAAGCGTTTCATCAGGAGGGCTGCATTGCGCTGACCCATCCACTGACACCTTCCCATATCCCATAACCCAGTGGCAAAGCCCAAAAACGTCTCCTGCTCTCCAAAGCCATGCTGCCTTGCGCGGGGACTAACCGTGCCCAGCTGTGCATGCGTGTGCTCTGCTCCTCTCCAGCACTAACCAGGTCCCCCAGGCACCGTGTGCCCCTTGTGATCACTAACCCACTAACACACCCACGCATGTCCTACTAACAGCCCCGCTCTCACTAACAGCCCACAGGCCTTAAAGGGGAACGGAAAAGCTGGGTAAGTACGGGGCTGTGTGGGGCACTGTGGGGCTGGGGAAGCCAGGCAGCATGTGGGGCAGGCAGGACAGGGTGGGCAGCCCCTCTGTATGGCCCCTGCATGGGGCTGGTCTCTGCAGCAGTGGGGCTGCGATGCCCAGAGTGCTGCATATGGTTCTGCTGCTGACTGGGAGCCCAAAATGGTTTTATCAGCAGAAGCTTTTCAGTTCCTTTTTAAGCCAGTGGATCTCTCTGTTACTAACACATTCCTGAACTGAATTAAACAAACTAATCGTTGCTGCTTTTCTCTTCATTTCTCTTCTAGTGTATATGTTCTCTAAGTGCGACTGACGATGCCATGCTTCTCTTTACTAACAGCCTGCATTAACCTCTCTTTACTTGTTTCTCTATTGCCTCTAACAATTGTTCTTTGCACTTCAACTTTCCAGTGCTGTTGGCCATGACAGATGAGCAGTGGTCCCTACACACCCAGGGACCCATGGCTGCTGACCCCACATTGCCATTGGGTGCAGCACAAAGGGAGAGGCTCGGGCCAGGGCTGCTTTCAAAATTTCCCTATTGGCTTGTTGTTTGCTGAGAAATTCCACGTGGTTCAATGAGTAAAAGATACTGAGTGGAAAGAGGACAATGCCAAAACCACGAGCAACAGCTGGCAATTGCCACAATAAACCAGCAAAGCTGCCCAGAAAGCAGCACGATGGCCACGAGCCCCCCACCCCAGTTCACCTGTCATGGAAACAGCCTCTGCATCGGTGCTCACACGCGGGGCAGCTGCAGATTCTGCTGGCTCTCTTTGCTCCCTTTTTCTCTCTGCAGTGATCTCGTGACCCCGATGCATGCAGAAAGGTGGTGCCAGCAGCGTGCTCCTAACTAACCATGAGGCTCTGAGGGCTGAGGCTGCCCATGGGTTGGTACTCACAGCGTCCTGCCAGCCACTGATGGTGACAGTGACAGTGATGGTGATGAGCTGGCCAGAGGCACTCTGCCTGGCAGAGTCAGTGTGCTGCTAATGCTGGGGCTGGGCTGCAGCCCTTGCTTTGCTTTTTGTAGGTCTGAAATTAGGTAAAACTCCCCTGCACTTGCATGGGGTTGAGGCTTCAGGATCCAGCCATCTGCCCAGGTTTGGCATGCAGTGTGTGTAGGGCATTGCCAGCATGCACAGAGCACAGCTCGCCCTGCATCCAGAAGACCACGGTTGTCCTTTGCTGCCTTCGATCCCTGGGACAGGGGCCTGGCTCCTGGATCTGCAGCCAGGGAGCACCAAGCTGGCTGCCCCCTGCACCCCAGCCATGAGTGGGGAATCAGCAGCTGAAGCACCCACTGGCAAACAGCTCCCTCTCTCCTCCACATTAACCACTAACAATCCACTCTCTGTCCTCAGCCAGGCTGTGATCAGGAGGAGTTTTTGGGCTGATGCTCATGTTTGATTGAGGAGGGTGCCTGCTTCTTCCTGATGGGGGAGCAGAGACATTGGCTCTGCATGGAGCATAGGAGCAGAATGGGGAAAGGAACAGGACGAAAAGGAGGACAGCAGGATGGGCCAGGTCCAGGGCAGGGCAGGGATCCCCTGGTGCAGTAGGTTCAGTGCCTGGGGACAAACCTGCAGCAGTGAGCACCACTCCATCCCTACACCATGAACACAGGGCTGTGTGCTCCAAGCCCTGCCTGCCTGGAGCTGCAGAGACGCATTCTCCTTTAAGCCACCTCAGAACTCCCTATCCCAGCCCTGTGTTTCCCTTGGCTGGGAGACAGTCTGTTTGTCTATTCCCATTTGAGACCTCCCTGGAGATAGGTGGTGGTAAAGAGGGGTTTGGGACCCCCAGCACGTTGTGGGCAGAGGTCCAGACAGCACTTGCCCTGGGATACCCCATCCTGCCCAGGATGCACTTTGTACCAGGGCATGAGAATTTCACTGTGCATCATCTTCTTCCTGCCCTAGCTGTGCCTTGAAGGTCTGTGGGAGGGAGGGCATCAGAGCCAGGCACAGGGGTGCTGAGTCCCGCTCAATGCCTGGTGTTCCTGCAGTCCTGCAGTGCTTCTGGGTGCAGGGCTGAGTGCTAGCACAGGTTAAGGATGCTCTGGGGAAGAGAACGTGGAGCTGAGAATGTCCTTACTGCCTGTAATGTCTGCTGTGAACATGGCAAGTGTGCAAACACCTGTGTGCAGTCTCTTTGTGGGGCATGGGGGGCCAGGGATGCTGGGAGAGGGTGGTCTGATTCAGTGGGACCCCTGTGGGTTCAGGTCCTGGGGAACGGGTGCAGACATTGATCCCTCTGCAGCTGCAGGCCTTATTCTGCTGGATGCTGAGCCCCCATGCAGGAGCAGAGCCTGGGACTGCTGAGTCTCCAACTCCTGGCATTGCAACCAGTGGTTCCCCTGCCCCATAGGGAGCAAAGGGGGCTGATGGGCTGACACTGGGGGGCAGTTCCTGGTGAGGGGCAGTTCTCTTGCATGCCATTACACTATGTACATGGGACCAGGATGGATAATTCTCTTCACACCCACCCCCACAGCAGGATGCAGGGGCTGGGGCAAAAGAGATGTGTGCAGGATGGGGAGGGGTGCTGCATCCCAATGCAGCAAGGGCAGGGCATGAGGGATGCCCCTTTCCCAAGCACAGATGGAGGATGAAACTGAAGCAGAGAGACCCATGGCACACCCAGCATCCCTGGGCAGCACTGCATGGGGGGCAATACCGGAGCTGGCAGCACGGCAGCCCCCAACTCTAGCTGATAGCAGGGTGCTCACAGCAGGTGCGCACCCACTGCATGGGTTTGGGGCCGAAGAACTGTGGGCAACCGGGGCGGAGGGGGGAATGCAGACACGGAGCTGCGGTACTGGCCGGGCCCGGTGGCAGCAGATGGAGCTCGTGCTCCGCTAACCGACAGCAGCCCGCTGTACGCAGCCCTGTGCTGCCGCGCCGTTGCGGTGACGGCCCCGCAAAGGGCTGTGCGTGTCCCCGCAGGGCTCAGCCCGGACCCCCGAGCAGTAGCGGAGGCACTGCGCAGGGACATCGCCCGCAGAGCGGGTGCTTTGGGGAGCACCCATAGGTGCGGTTCCCGTTCGGGTGTCGGTGAGCACGGCCCTCACCTGGCCGCTGTCCCCATGGCTGGTGGGCAGGGCAGCCCCAGCTGCTGACCCCCTCCCTTCAGGCAGCTCGAAGGGGAGCAGCCAATATGCTGCGTTTATTTCCCCCCCACCCCCCCACTAAGCAGCATTTTGACACGTCGCTGTGAGTCTCTCAAACACGTGTTGACAGAAAATGCATACAAGCAAGAGAATGAACAACATTTGCATCCAATTGCAACGTGATTCCATGAAACTGATATGTGGCGTTTCTGCTCATGGCTGCAGGTAATGCAGGTTCCTCCAGCACTGCCAGCCAGGAGCCAGTGAGGGTTCCCAGAGGCTCCGCCAGTGGGGCCCTGAGTGCCTCCCATGTCCCAGAGCACCCCGGTGCCAACCACAGAGCTGCCACTGTGCTGGGGCAGGCAGACAGAGCACTGACCCGGGCTGCTCCCCAGCCCCAGGGCCCCTCTCCCTCCTGCCCAACCACATGGGCACTGTTGGAGGTCTCTGGTGATGTCCACATGTCCCTTTGGGTGCCCCGGTGCCTCACAGGGATGCTATGGGCAGTCTCTGCTTGGCCCAGAGGGTTGCAATGAAGATTGAAGTACAACGGCACAGGCGGCCCCTTGACCTGACCTCATTAGGAAGGTGGAAGTGATGCTAATTAAAATTATGAAGTCCCAAACTGCACTTCTCTCCCGGTATGATTTATTTCTGGCCACTTCTCATTCTCACAACTAATGCTCCACTGAGTTAATACCCTGCAAATGTTAAGAAGATGGACTGCGCAAAATGGAACATTATCAGTGCTTGGACCTTATAGCAGCACTTACACCCAGGGCTGTGCTGGTGCCAGACTAGAAAAAACATCTCCATCAGCTCATGCTCTGCTTCCTGCAATGCAATGCTCCATTTTTGGGCAAAGCCTGCAGCAAGCACTGGAAGCAGTGTGGCACCTACAGCAAAACAGGTGATGGGAGGGGAAATGGAAAGGCCAAGACACCTTATTTGGGGAACCCACTGCTGACCCTGAGCATCACGTGCAGTGCTGGCAGCCAGTTTTAAGGCTGCTGGTGTGCAGTGGGGGCAGCACCCATTTGGGCAAAAACCCCATTCCTATCCACTCAGTGCATACTGGTGGCCCTGGAGGCTGCTGGCACATCAGGAAGGGCTCCAGGGGATCCCCTGGTCCCCATTGTCCCCTCAGCCCACATGTTCTCATTAATACATGAGACTGGGAGGTGATCCATAATGAGATGCTAACTGAGTTTTCTCTAAGTTGGGTGAGAGAAGGTCAGGAAGGTAGAACTGGAGTCAGCTTATTGTTATTATCAATCAATAACCTATTTATTTTCCAACATTCCTATTAACCTCTGCGAGCCACTCGCTGTTTCCATCTGGAAGGGCTGTGCAGCTCGCTTTGCTGAGTGGACAACTCTGATTGAAAATGTAACAGTGACCCGACCCCAAAGGCAGAATCCAATTAAAATCATTTTCATTTGTAGATTAATATTTTTTAGCATGTTCTACATTCCTTGCTTCAGCATTTCGCACCGGAACTGCCAGCTCGTTACACGAGCAGCCCATATCATAGTGTCATATGAAAATAATTACAATTAATTAGGCTCGGAGACAATGGGATCATCCCTTTATGGGGAACGATGGCTGCGTTACCTGTGACGTGCCACTGAGCAGCAGGGACTGGTGTGCTCAGTTCCCCATCCCACTCATAAGCGGCCAATGGCTTCCACAAGGGATGGCAATGGGTAAGGGCACCATGAGACACCAAGAGCCCAAGGGATGCTCTGGGCACCCCAGATAGCCCCATCCAAGTGTCACCGTGGGCTCCTGGTGATGGGCACACCATATGGTGGCTGGCCCTGGCCTTGAGCGGGGCCGGGTGCCGCCCTAATGGGCTGATGAAACCAGGTCTTCATGTAGAGTCTATTATTAATAACGTGACTTTGATAATAAAAAGATTAAAATTAAGTTTATGGTTTGCTGACTGCCCTTTCCACACTGTAATCATCTCTCATTCATATTCATGAAGCACTCATTAGTAACCGCTGCTTACAAGCGGGCTCAGCAGCCAAACCGTTTGGCAGCCACCAGCTCCTTAACTGCTTAACTTGCTCACTGATTACCAACATCAAATTAACTCTGCAGAACGGATCTAATAAGCTTCCCGGTGGCTTCAAACCTCCTTGAAAATTGCTCTGATGTCTCCATGGGGCCCTATTAAAAAAAATTCTTCCCCTGTGAATATTGCACTTCTGTGGGCGGTGCTTTGGGGCCGCAGCTCCGCAGCACATGGAGCAGCCGTGGGTCCTGTGCCCCTTGCTGAGTGCCATGCAGCGCAGCTCCTGCCATGATCCAGGCCCCACATCCCACTCCCAGCACTCATTAAACACTTCGGAGCTTTAATTTGACTATCTGGTCGCTTGGGGCTTGCATCACGAAAGAATAAATAAGGACGACCTTTCCGTTTAATTACTTTTTTCAGATGGGGAAGGTACCTCAGCGGTGTGGCAGAGCACTGCAGGGAGGTTTTGGTGGCAGTTGGGAAGAGCACGAGGACCTGCTCCACACCTGGGGGCTCTGGGAACACTGGGGGACATGAGGACCGCTGTGATGGCATGGTGCTGGCAGCTGCCGGGCTCAGCGTAGAGAGTGGGAGTGGCTTGCTTGCAATTAGCTCTGATTAATATTAATATTCCATCGGTGGTCTGGCCACGGTCATGCCCATGTGAAGGGATGGATGCTCGGCGCAGAGCATGGTGGGAGCAAAGCCAAACCTTTCAGTCTCATTGCCATGGCAACCAGAGGGAGCAGGCTGCCCTGGGGCTGCGGGTGCTGGGGATGCTGTGATCCCTGGGAACAGATCCGAAGCTGTCTGAATCCCCATGGATGGATGGGTTGTCCATGGCAGATGCTGCTGCCACACACTCTTTGCAAACCCACTGTGTGCACCCAGGTGGAATGCAGGGAGTTCACCCCCTGCAGAGGGGGTCAACCTCATGGGAGCGTGCAAGGGCAGGGTGCACACTTCCCTCTCCCCATGCTGCCCCTTTGCCAAAGCACCCACCACTATCCCATGCCCATGGAGCGAGGGGAGTGGCTGCAGAACCCCACAGCTGGCAGAGATGCTCTGCATGCTGGTGAGCGCGCCTTGCAGCAGGTTGGAGACAGGTGAGATTTAGTAGGCAGGATGCAGAGAATTTGTGGATCGAGCTCCTGCCTTATGGCAGACACTGAGAGCTGGAGGGAGGCAGCAGCCTGCATGGCACTACACCCAGTGCCCTGATCCAGGGCACCTGCTGCCTGGTCCTGAGCCATGCACTCCACATCTCCAGGGCTCACACTGTGCTGTGTGAGTGCACAGAGCAGTCACCAACCACCTCTTGCCTCAGGGTGGGAAATGAGCCCTGCATCCCTATCCCACCCTATCCCTACCCCACGTGCCCATCACAACCCCACTTGCCCATGGAAGAGGCCCAGGCGATGTGGTCCCTGGAAACCCCAGCATCCCTGCACCGCAGAGCAGGAGGGATGTGGCCAGGCATGCATACCACAGAGGGCATTTCCACTGGGTTTTGAGCAGACAAGAAGGCATACAGATGCACAGCGTTTTGCACAGCCCCAGGACACCTTTCCTGGTCCAACCCCACCACTGCTCAGGTATGAGCGACACTGGGCAGGCAGAAGCAGGTCTGCTCCTTGAGCCCTTACCTTCGCTCTCCATCCCCTATCCACAACCTCTTGTCCTCATTCCTTGCATATTCTTCCCATATTCCTCTTGGAGCTGATATTAACAATAGCTTATTTCAAGTTTTCAGCTCACTTTCTCCCCAAAAATATTTATACTGGGCTCTGCTTTCCATTTCTTTTCAATTACCGCCGTGCCTGATCACCTCCCCACAACTCTCCTCTTTAGCCATAAACACAAATCCTATTACCTTTTCTCTTTCTGTGTATTTGCCCTTTGATTTAAGCCGCATTTTCTCCCGTTTTCATCAGTTCTGGCCCTCTCCTGCTGTATATCTCCCGCTTTATCTACTTTCCAAAGGCCCCCTCCTATTTCTCAGGCCCTGATCAATACGGCTGCGGAGCCTCTGGCAGCTCTTCTCCTCACCGCCTGCAGTTTTTCTTGGGGGACTTGTCCACTATTTCTTGTTAAGCTTCTGTCTCGGCTTGTTCCATTTCTCATTAGGTTTTAGCACTGGCATTGTAGTATTTCTTGTATTTCCACGCTGCCCAGTGGATCTCTTGTAATTCTTAACAGCGAGGCTTAAAGTCTCTCTCTCTAGTGGCCTCCGGAGCCCGTTCTGCCCGGATTTGAAGTGGCAAGTGCTGTGACACTTTTATTTCCAGGTGGAGAAAAGCATGTCTCTGCTTCCAATCCAGGCCATGATTTTTTCTAGCAGAAGGGGCAGCGGGGATTACTCGTGCTTTACAGCCTCATTGCAGGGGATGTATTTACCGGGTGGCGGGGGGGCACAGGCAGGGACACCACGAGGTCGGGCTGGCCAGCACCCAGCCATCCTGGAGAGGCTTTTTCCTTCTCCTCCCTCTCCAAATGATCCTTCGGAGAGATGCTGGGTTTAAAATACACCCCGGCTTCCCAGCTGTCAGGAGCCAGCAAACGTATTGCTCTCCGTGGCTGCATTTCTGAGCATTACACATGACGCGCAGCAGCCGCTGCACAATATTTCCTCAGATGCCACTGCACCGCAGGAGCCAAACAGTGTCCTTTAAAATAAAACCAATTTTTCCTGTCTCCTCCACAGAATAGTCTTATTTATATGCGCTCAAACAGCTGTTACTGCAGGTTAACCAAAGGTTGTAAAAACATTTTTCAAATGCCCTTAACTTCGCTTGGTTTGTTATTGAAATTGTTAATCTCGGGGTTAGCTCCTTCCCTGTCACACTGGTGCAAAACAGGCAAAAAGGAGCCCTCCCCGGGCTGTGCTGGGCTCCCATGGCACCTCCTGTACCACTGCACCTTGCAGACTCCCAGTGTGTGCATGCACACAGCTCTGCTGCAGCTGTGCTGGGCCCTGTGGCAGCTGAGGACGCTCTGGTTTTTGCTGTTGAGGCTTTTCTGACCTTGCAAAACTTTCCTGGTTACGTCAACATCTTCTGCTGCCTTGATTCTCCTCCAGACCGGTGCAAACAGGATTTGCAGCAATTAGAGCTACTTTTAGCATAGATCTAATTAATACTGTTTTAATACCTGAGATGCGCTTACAGCTTAATTGATTTCATCAGATCACCTCATCTGCAGGAAGCAAACTGAGTGGGTGCAACAGCGTGCTAACATCACTACTTCCCCGGCAGGCAGGGTGCAGAGCAAAGCTGCTTTTCCGGCCCCCCTGCAGTGCTGTGCAACTGGATCCAGTGCTGTGCAATTCTGTGCAAACTGTTCCAGAGCTGTGCGGTGCTGTGCAATCTGATCCAGAGCTGTGCACGTCCGTCCTGTGCAACTTGATCCAGCATTGTGCAGCGCTGTGTAATTTGATCCAGTGCTGTGCAACCCGACGCTGCGCTGTGCAATCTGATCCAGTGCAATGCTGTGCAAATGCCACCCAATGGCATGCAGCGCAACGCAGCGCTGGGCAACGTGATCCTGTGCAATGCAATCTAATCCAATCCAATCTACTCTTCCCTCATGTGGCCTCTTTTCCTCCGCTAGTCCCAGAGCTCAGATTGCTGCCATGCACCCTCTGCAGCCCCCGCTACTACCAGAGCTGCCCACACCCCCCATCCCACCACCAGGTTCCATGCCCCCCAGCCACCCCCACCTCACCTTGGGCTGCACAGCAGTTGGGTGTCACAACGAATCGTGCCCAATCCAACGGCTGACAGAGATGTATTTTTAGGCACTGCGGCACGATTAAGTCTTCTTGTTAGTCTCAGGAGGAGAAAAAGGTTGTTGGTTTACTTGCAAATGCTTGAGGTAATTCTCTAATGGCTCCCCCACCATTACGCAGACACTGTTTTCAATCTCTTATCATATGTAATCCCTAATGATTTCTCTGTTATGTCCTGTTTTATTAAAGCGCCATTGAACTATAGCCTATTGATTTAGATTTCACAGACAATTGAAATTTAAATTGACTCCAAATTGAATGTCTCCATGCAATCTGTGTTCTGTACTAAAGATAGATAAAATGCTTCTATTTTTGATAACAACTTTCAGCGCAGGCACATTTTAATTTCAAAAAGTGTGAAAGGGAGCCGTGATTGCCGTGGCAATGTCAGCACTACCCCCTGACCCATGTGGGCATCACCATTGGCCCAGGGAAGGGAGAAGGTGGGCACAGCCGTGGGGTGAGCACCCCACTGGGTCCCAAAAGAGGGCTGGGTTTTGTATGGGCCACTGGGTGAGCACGGCCACCCCACCTCCATCCCCAGGAGCACGGCTGTGTTGGTATAAATAATAAAGAGTTACAGGCTGCTATCTGCCATGGTCTGCACTTCTATGCTTCCCGCCAGTAATAATGTCCACCTTACAGCCGACCTAAAAGCCAGCACAGATAATTCTTCCAGCATAATGAACTGTTTATTAGCTGATGGATGCAGCACGGCCGTGCAAGGCAATCCACACTGACATCAGCAGGGCCACCATAGCCAGAGCATGCTATGCCAAAGAAGGATGACTCTGCCCATGGAGAAGGGCCAGGGAGCTCCGAGAGCCACTGCAGGGAGATGTGGGTCCCCCTTGCTGTGCCACATCCCAGGGCCCTCATTCCCAAAGAGCTGCAGGGCTGGGTGCTGCCTTGGGCTTCAAATGGCTCCCATGTTTGCATGCATGGTGATGCGGGTGTGCATGTGGCAGGATGGTGGCTGATGATGTGTGCTGCATTCAGGGCTTTTAGAGACATTTATGTTTAATCTCCAATTTAACATCCCCAGTGGAAATACTCCATAGCCAAAGAATGTTTTCCCCAAGCCTTGATAATCATTTCTGATGTTTCACCTGTCATAGTACGTGCTTTTTAGAGGAGCAAAATGGCAGCTCATCTCCTTAGAAGCAATGAACACACTGTTTGTAAACAAGATGGGCTCCTGGAGCAGTCCTGTGCTCATTTAGAAATGAGACTCACCTCAAATGATGGTTTCAGCAAATGAAGTGCCTCGCTTCTTCTTCCCAGCTGCAGCCATGGGCAGGGTCCACTTGGGGCCAGTGGCACCAGAGCTGTGAGGATGACAGTCATAGACTCACAGAATGGCCTGGGTTGAAAAGGACCACAATGCTCGTCTAGTTCCAACCTCCTGCTATGTGCAGGGTCACCAAACACCAGCGCAGGCTGCCCAGAGCCACATCCAGCCTGGCCTTGAATGCCTCCAGGGATGGGGCATCCACAGCCTCCTTGGGCAACACGTTCCAATGAAGGGTGAGGATGAAGACAAGCATGAGGATGATGTTGAGGATAAAGATGAAAACAAGGACTAGAATAAGAATGAAGATGAGGTTGACAATGACACCGAGAATGAGGATGAAGATGAGGATGAGTTCTGACCAGTGAGTGGCACCACGCACCCCTGGGCACAGGGCCGGTGCCAGCACATGGCCGTGCGGCTCACCTCACCCTACTTGGTGCTGGGAAGTACCATCCATCCCAACACCTTTGGTTAAAAAAAAAAAAAAAACCTCATTTCTTTGAAGCCCACCTAAACTCCTACAGCCAGAGCTGTCACCTAATTTATCAGGTTACTGCGGTTTTCTAAGAATGATAGACAGTAATTAAAACTAAGCTAATAACCTCCTCACTCTTGACATTTCTACAGGGGTTTTGTTCACCATTATCTACATATAGATTAAAAATTGTAATTGGACCAGAGATGGGGTTAGAAAAATCAACCACCTTCCAACTGATAGTTTGCTGGTGAGTGACACTTTGAAATTTTATTTAATCTGAGAAAATTGAGTTGGACTCAAGTAAAGTTGAGTTGTCGTGAAGTACCTGTGCTGGTTAGGAATTGCACTTCATTGCCCAACCAAAGCACCCAGAGCTGCTCCAGCTCTCCTGCAGCCAAGTGCAGAGCTGTCCCTGTGTTATTTACAGAGATTTTTATCCCAATCCGTGGCAATTCGTGATCACTATAGACACTTAATTATTGCTGCAATAATTATTATAACATGGTATTAGTAATAGAGTAATGACAGCATTTATTTTAAACCGTGACATATTAACTAAGTGGGGCAGTATTAATTGCGATGGTGAATTATCCTCATAGACACTATTTCAATTATTGTTTTGTCACTATTACGTTTATGACAGTAATAATTACATATCTAATATACTCATTATTGTTAGATATACAGAATAAGTCTGAATAAATGCAGCAATTAAGGGATAATGTTCCTGGTGGGGAGTTGAGGAGCAATAAACGACTTCCGTGGCTTCTTTTAGAGCTGGAGCAAAGCAGGGACCCTCCTGGCTGCAGAGGACACAGTGGTTGCTTCTAGGTGCCCCCAGGACCTGGGTCCCTGCAGCCCCATAGCCATGCTGGGTCCATGCTGCTCCTCAGATCCAGGCCTCACTCAGCACTGCTGCTGCTTCCCTCTTTGCTGCTTTTCTCTCCCTCATCTGTGTTTTTCTAATTTTGTCTCCGAGGAAGTGAGATGAGCTCCAGCAGCATCCCCAGCCAGCTTCAGCAAGCACCCCAAGAGCAGGAATCACCAGCACTGGTGCCTCCAGAGGGTGTTCCTCTTTTTAAAGCCTGGCTCTTGCCCAGGGGAAAGGAAATAAGCGGTTTGTTAATGGAAAGCTTTGCTTAATACTCAATATTTAAGATGCTATAACTGCTTCCCTTCTTTTCTGTGCCTCTAACAAAAGCCTAATGAGATTTTTAATGTTGATTATTACCAGGGGACTGAGCCAGCACAAGCCCTGGTGTTTGAACCCTTTTTGCCAAGCACTCACACGCTGGTGACTGCAGCCCAGGACACCCCTCCCTCCACGAGCCCTTCGTACAGCTGCTGCCTTAAGACCCCCCGTCATGCCCACCCTGCTTGCACACAACTGCAGCACTGTCAGAACACAGGGTGCACGAGGAGCAGCACGCAGCACGGTGGCACAAGGCGTTGCAGCGTGCGCACACACAACATCAAAGCGCACAGCGCTGCATCCGTGCCACGTAAGGCGTTGCACTGTCGCAGCATGCAGCGTTGCAGCGTGCAGAGCAGCAGCGTGCAGCCCGGCGCAGAGCAGCAGCAGTGTCCCCACACGGTGTCCCTCTTCCCCCACCGCACGCCGCCTCCCGCCCTGCCTGTACCGCCATCCATCACCGCCGCCCGCTGCTCCTCTCGCAGACAATGAGGGAAAATCGGCCCTTTCAGGAGAGCCACTTTGTTGTTTATACAAAGGAGTTTGGCTGTTAACACATGTAAGGTAATGGGATCCCCCACCGGCTGCTTCCAGGGCCTTGCACAGGGTCTGCCTGATGGATTACCCACACCATTCATCTAAATTATGTCACAGGCAATAAGCAACTTGCTTAATCTGTCTAAATGAAGGGCCCGCTTGGCTGCCGCCGCCACGTGCTTGGTGCTCCTTTCCTTATGCCTCCACGCCTGGCCCCACGGCACTGCAGGATTTGGCCCCACGGCACCGCACTGCTGCAGCCCCTGTGCTGCTCCCAACATCAAAACAAGGCACAGAAAAGGGGCTGCCAGGAGGCAGGACACAACCACTGACCAGGGTCTATTTGCTCTAAATCTTCTTTTGTGTTTGTCAGTATTTGAAAGAATGCAAGCTTACAATGAACAAGATCCACAGAATGTTCTCGAAGTTTTAGAACACAATAAATGTTAAACGGTGGTGCTTAGGGCAGAGATACTAATCTCAGTAGCTGGGACGCTCCCAAATGCTGATCACAGAATGGCTCAGGTTGAAGGGGACCTTTAAAATCATCTGGTTCCATCCTCCTGTCATATGCTGACTGTCCTCCACCAGCTCAGGCTGCCCAGGGCTCATCCATAGCCTTGGGTACTTCCAGGGATGGGGCACCCTGTTCAACTGCCTCAATACCCTCTTGAGTAAAATATCACAGAGGACAATGTTCTGTTGCAGTAGCTTATATTGCCTCCTTGCCTTGCTGCTAAAACGCATCTCTGCTCCAGATAACGAGATGCAGAACAGAGCTGGGCACTGGTAGCTCCATTGCCCTTGAGTCCTCCCCAAAGCCCCCAGTAGTCACCACAAGACCAGGGGTAACAGGGACATTGGGGAGGTGGAGAAAGAAGGAAAACAAAGGAGAGGAGCAGCTTCTCCCCTTCTTTGGTGCCATGATAGTTGGCTATTAGGAAGAATTTCTTCTAAGGAGTGGTTAGGAAATGGCACAAGCTGCCTAGGGAGTGGTGGGGTGACTGCTCCTGGGGGTGTTTAAGGAAAGGGTGGGTGTAGTACTTAAGAGCACAGTTAGTGAGCAGTATTGGAGGTGGGTGGATGGTTGGACTGGGTGACATTAGAGATCTTTTCCAACCTTCACGATTCTGTGATTCCATGGTTAACTTTCTGATCAATGACAATGGATGAACTCTGTTAAGCCACCTACAGCTGAATAGCTCTAGGTGATCACCCAATCAAACATTCAAACTGTGGCAAAGTAAACTGCCTAATAAAGCAAGGGACTTGCTAAACGATTTGTCTTTTAGCTATTGCAATGGTGCAACACAACGGAAAGTGCAACAGTGAGAGCAGAGCATCAAAGACCTAGGCTGCAGCAAATAAGGAATGGCTCAAATGCAACAACCACTAGAAATGAAACAAAGGAAAGAATCTGCTTACCTTCAGAGAGCCTCAGGTAGGCAGGAATGTCCAACAAAATACCCACACCTCCACTGCCAGCTCTTAAATGAAGTCTGGGAAGGGCTGGATCCTGGCTCCTCCCCTTCCAGTCACTCAGGTACATTGCATTCACCTGAGCTCCCCTGGGTTGGCTCTGCCTTCCCACCAGGTGCTCAATCACTGCTTCAGGTCATAACTTAGCATTTCTGCTACAAATAGATTTTTTTTTAAAACATTGCTTTATGTTGGAATGCAGAAATTATTACAAGTAATTAGAGCCATTTCGATTCAAATCTCTGCTTGGGCTTTGACATATTTTGCATACTTTTAGTGCGCATAGCAAGTCAGCTCATCAAAATGCAGCAGCTCACGAGCTCAGGCGGGAGTGGAGGTTGTCTAAAGCAGCATAAAACTGCTTTGCTTTAGCACGAGGAGGGGAGATCTGACACCGCATGCATTGATTTTGTCTCATTAGGGAGAGGCGAGGAGGAGCTCTGTGCTGCACGGGGCCTGGCTGTCCAGCTTGGTACCAATGGTGAAAGAGCATTTTGCATTGCAACCTCAATCCTTGGCCGTCCTGTGAGCGTGCACAGGCACTGGTAGACTCGAAGCATGTGCTTTCCCACCCTATCTCCAGTGCAGGTGTGTTTCAGCAGAAAGTGCCCAGGGATGCTGGCTGCCTGCTCCTGGGGACGCCCACCCTGTGCACAGCCCTGTACAGTGGATGTGCTGAGCACGAGCTGGGCAAACCCACCCCACTGACGCAGGGATGGTTGGGCTGCAGAATGGGGCAGTGCCACAGATCTGCCGCTGACAATCAGCTGGGATCTTGTAGCGCTGCTTCGTGCATCGCACCCCGTATGCAGCATCTCAATACCAGATCTTATTCTTTCTATTTGTCTTGTTTGAAAGCCCCTGTGTAAGAGAGACAATTTTTTAACTGTAAGATGGATTGCCTGGAGCTGTGCGACAGCAGGGCAGGGAGACAGGGGATGATGGATAACGTACAAATGATCGGAGGACAGGCCGCACAAATTCCAATGGAGGAAAAAATGCTCCCAGCAGTGCAATAACGCCCTTCTGTGCTCAGTGCTGTGCAAGCAGGTGGCTGCTGGGCTCCAGGAGGAGGTGGGGATGGACATGTGTCTGTCCACCAGGTCTGGACAGGATTAGGAGCAGCAGGGAATCACCATACCGAGGTGGGGAACCCCTTGTGCTGCTACGTCCCCCGTGCCAGCCTCCATGTGCCCACACTGAGGACACGGGGCTGGCGCTCACCCGAGTCACAACGACTGCAATTCCAGCACTGTGAGCTGCCTGCAGAGCTGCACTGGGCTCCGGGCTTCCTCCACCGTCTCATTAATCCTGATTTACAGAAAAAGGCAGCGGGCTGGGGATGCTTAGCAGGCTGGCCAGGCCGCTGATCTGCCTTCGCTGAAGCCAACGGTGCCCCCGAGACGAGGCCACACTGAATTATTCAAACCAGCATCAAGGAAGGGAAGCGGCAGGCAGCGGCACGGCAGCGCGGCCGCACGGTGCTGTTGCTCCTGACTGCACCACCGCCGGTGTTCGACCCAGGGATGGGCACTTCCCATCCATCTGCACACCTAATACAGATGTTAGCACCTTATTACACCTCTGTTCGACTATTATTCAACTTAAAGGGCTAATAATGCCTTAGTAAAACTGTTTAATTACAGGAAATGGCTTTTATTAAACATAATTACCATATGGTTGCGAAGTACTTATGGCCACATTCATTATACAGGGAAGGAAAGCTTCTCTGGTGACACTGGCCGTGTTGCTTGTGTGGCTGCAATGCCGTTATTTCTTGAAAAGAAAAGGAATGTGATGGCCAGGGGGCACCCAGACTGCCACCCATGCAGCAGTGGCACAGCGCTGAGCCTGTGGTGGCACAGCTGTCCCTGCTTCCTGGTGCCAGCAGGCAGTCAGACAGCAGCAGGTGATGGGTGTGATGCCAGGTCCTTGTGCAAGGGGGAACAGCCGTGGCAGAGCCCCCTCCCAGGATCCTGTTGCATGCTGGTCAGCAGCGGCCAATTAATCTATTACCTAGAGATACATTTTCCATTAGCTGCCGAAACACTGACTTCAAAGCAATTAGCACAAGTAATGAACTTCAGCGCTGCAGCAGTGAAGGGAGCCGTTAACTCCTTCTCCTCCGGATGAGGCAGCCAGAGGTGGGGGCTGATGAAGATCCTTAGACCTGGATCCTGACCCCCTTGGAGGCAACTGTGGGGCCCCTCATGCACAACGTGGGCATTGCCTTGTGGTACCCAAGCAAGGCTGCCCACTGGGCTCAGCAGTGCTAGGGCTGCTTTGCCCCTCATGTCCTCAGCAAGGCCGGCTGCAAACCTGGAGGAGAATGAACAGTGCTCATTTTTCAGCCATCGCAATTTAGCCTGTAATTAAGTTTATTAATTGTATATGTCAGTGATGAAATGGAGACACACGACCGCAAAAGGCCGCCTCAGCCAGCATCCTTCTCCCATCCCTCCTGACCCATGTATGGGGCAGCCCCCTACTACCAGGGGGAGCAGCTCCCATATGCCACCATGTCATCGTGTCACAGGCCCCACTGCCATTCCCCTTGTGCTGGGCAGCACGCTGGGCCCAAGGGACGTTTCCCTGACCCTGACCAAATCATGGACAGAACTCCTTTGGCCGAAGCCCTCAGCAGCAGCAGGGTAGATGGGGACGGGGACCACTGGACCTGCAGCTCTCTGTCTGCCACGTCCTGCATGGCTGGGGAGCTTCGCTGCTCTGCTTTGGTGACCTCAGGTTCTCTTTCCATTTGGAGCTGCGCTAATTGCTCCTGTTTGTGCTTTACCCCCCGGCAGCTGTTTCCCACACTATTCATCAGATGCAACATCATAATCCATTTGTGCTAACGAACCGCTCCGCGAGGCGCTGCTCTGCTCCGGGAGCAATGAACCCGGATGGTCTGAGGAGGAGAGGGGCGGTGCGAGCGCGGGTGGGTGGGAGACAGCTTGTAGCACCCACAGAAAAGCCAAACACGATTATTATTCATCATAAATAGACAAAGCCTGTTAATTGCAGCATTAACCTTGCAGAGCTGAAAAGTCCCACGGCCCGGTTTGCATCTCGGCTAATTAACGGCCTGGCCCCTCTCCCCACTGCTGTCATTGCGGGGCTCTGGTTGGGGATCCGGGGCTGTGGGCACACAGCAGCACTGCTGACAGTTTCTCCTCCTGCCTCTCACCGAGGTTCAGCCCTATTAGCGGTTTGCTGATCTTCATGGCCCTGGGTGAAGCCAGAGGCTGAAAACTCCTCATTTAACCGGTGCCAGGATCCCTGCACACGGTGATTAGCCCTCCACGCAGAGTGCTGCCTGTTGGTTAGATGCTGCCTTGGCCTTTTGTTCTGACTGGGTTTAGTTTTTTGCCACTAAAAAAAAGACAGACAAGAGACAAAAGTGTAAAAGCAAAGATGCTCAGGGGCTTGCTGCATAATTTGCACTAACTGGCTCCCGGTCCCCCCGGCGCAGGGGCTGCTGCCACAGCTTTCCAACAGCCTCCGGCTCTGCGGGCACGCAGGAGGATGCCTACATGTGCTGTTTTACTGGCTGCAGTCAGGGCTGCAGTGGCAATGATGATCTGCAGGAAACCCTCCAGACCCGAGTGGGCGTCTGCATTGCACCCTTCACCCCACTCCTATTTCTGCAGCGCATGCCGGGCGCTGGGCATGGACTCTATTGGCAGTGGCAGCTTTGCAGAGCACATCACCATTGGTTTCGGTGAGCACCCCAGCAGTGCTGCAGAGCTGCACCTTGGGGATGCGGGGCTGATCCCAGCCCAGGGAGCTCATTCATTCTTTCCATGACATGCAATTTGTGAACATCTGGTTAACATTTTCTAAACGAAAAGAGTTCTTCTTTGTTAAAAAATGGCTTTTTTTTTCTTTTTCTTTTTTTTTTTTCCCCCCAAATTGCTGGGATAAGGGAAAAATCGTGTGGCTTTTTTTCTTTTTTTTTTTTTCTCCAAATTGCTCTCTGCTTAACCTGGTTTCCCCAAGGAACCTGCTTAATCAACCATAAACCACTTGTCAGAGTTCCCCCAAGAAATCCTTTTCCATGCTGCACCCACTCCTGGGAACATGGCCCTGATGGAGGATAGGCTGGAGGAGCAAGAGCCGCCCCTTAACCTTGGGTGTTGGGTTGGGTGGGGTGCAGGACATGGATTATGGGTTGGGTGGGTCAAGAGGTGGGCGATGGGTTGAGTGCAGGACGTAGGTATTGGGTTGGGTGAGTGTAGAAGGTGGGTGATGGGTGAGTAGAGCACATGGGTGATGGGTTTGGTGGGTGCAGGAGGTGAACGATGAGTTGGGTAGGGCTATGCGTACCCCCACCAAGACTGTGCCCATGGGGTCCCTTCCATGTGGCCAGGGCCAAGATGGCTGCACAGGTCCTGTGGCACACAGGGACAAGTGGGTGGCCACCTGCACTATGGGGATGGCACCGCTTGCCCAGAGCCCTCCTTCCCACAGAGGAAGCCAGGCCGGCTGCTGGCTGCCCTCAATAATGGGATTCAGGAGGTGTCTATGGGGGGGAGAGTTTGCATTTTTTCCCTTCAAATTTCCATACCTTGGATTTGATCGGGCCCTCTGGGGACCGCAATGCTGTTTGATCTCATTTTGTGTTCCATTTCTGATGTTACACCTTGTCATGGCGTATTAAGTGCCATCAAGCTCCGTAATGCAGTGACACGAGAACCTGATGCTACATGATCGACAAAAATATGCCGGTCCCCTGAGAGATGCTGACAGTGTCATATCTGCTGCCTCCTCCCGCCATGTGCAGGAGGCACAGACCCGCTTTCATGGCAGTTCCGTGCTTCTGCCTGTACATCTGAGTGGGGAAAGTTGAATTTCGTTAAATCTGATGTCCTGGAGCCTGACACCTGCATAAAATGAGGTCCCCAATTAGAGGCAGGAGCTGCACTCACAGGTGCTCAACCCAGCCCAGCGGTGAGGAGCAGAGCTCCGGGCCATGGGTGCTCCCAACACTGCCACCAGGACAGCACCGCGGTGCTGCAAACTCTGCAAAAAAAGCAAATGAGGCAAATGCACGGCACAGAAAGCAGCAGGGAGTCCTCCCCAGGACATCCCCCAGCAGCATCCCCTCTTCTGCACAGCCAGGAGAAGTGATGCGGGCGGCACTGAGAGCTGGATGCAACGCCCGACCCCGCCGAGTTCACGTCTGCCATCATCGCCCCAATTTCACTTTGCAGGGATTTCTTGACAATCGCAAATGCGCACGCTGCCTGATTTTCATGGTGATATGCTAAACAAGTGCCTCTCTCCGCAGCGATTCCCGGCTCATCCGGAGCCCCCCATCAGGCACGGTGCACAATGCTCCGATGCGGTGAATGTGGCGTGCCGAAGTAATTCCGAGTGAGATCCCCAGGGATTTATGTCAAGGACAAAATAGTGTATCCCATGGGTAAATATAGTTAGCACAGCTGCAAAACAGAATTTATTTCTTGTTTGCGATATCATTTTTAAAGTATGGCGTAGGGAAAGCTTTAAAAATGAAATTATAGCATGCAATAAAAAAAGCTCATAGGCACTGTATTCAAATTATGCAACAGTAATATGTCGAGTTCATAAATAAACATCTCTTATTAACCCTTCTCGTAGCAAAATGGTATTTTTCCCTTGGAACAAACAGTCAGAAAGCCGGGGAAAACATCAGCCAAGGATGGCTGCGAAGGGTTGGCTTCCTGGCACAGCCCTGCTTGGTGCCCACCCCAGGACCTGGACACCTGGGTATCACCTTGCCCACCAGCCGCCAGCCCCACAGGAGCTCACATGGTGGTGGCTGCTGTCCCATAGCAGCCCCATACCTTCCAACAACCCTCCCCGAGCTATTAGGTGAAGCTCAGCTAATCAATTTTGTTTGCATATGCAAGCAAAGGCGCTGTCATTTCATTAGCTCAAGTAAAGGACTCAGCACACTTTGTGCGGCTTCAATAATTCTCTTTAAAGTTATTGAGAAATGTATGCTTAATTATATTTGCATATGAAAAATAGGGTCTAATTAGTTTGATTGATTATTATTTTAACCTTAATGACATTTTGAGTATCTGTCCCAACTAATAGCAAATGTATCTCTAATAAATCACGAATTTTTATAGCGTGGTCTTTCGAGTTTCCTTTTGAAATATATTATATTAATACACCAGAATGTATTGAAACTGAAACAAGTCAAACAACTGCTCATTTATTAAACTGTTTAAATGTCAGTTTTATACAAGAGTAATATTACAGGAAATACGTTCCTCTGAAAGACATCTGTAGGCCAGGGATACTCAAAATATTAGTTATTTCGGTGAAATATATTAAGGAAATAAAAATTCAATTATGTCATTTATTGCACTAAATAAATTTATATCGACTAGCATAAATGTTTTGAATTAGCAGATGTGCTTTCCTGCAAACTCTCGGATTTCCCGCGGCCGATCTGCGGCGGTGTAGGAACAGATGTGGGTTCCTTTGGAGCCAGGAGCTGCCCGGGGTGCTGCACACACTCAGGTCTCAGCCCCGTGCCCCCAAGTTGTAGGGTGTGCCCCCCAACCTGCAGGATGTGCCCCCAGCAGCGAGGTGCCCCCGGCCCCATAGCGGGGTCTGCTGGGCTGCAATCCGTATGCTGCGGTGGTGGCCCTGCCATCAGCTCCTTAATTAGAAATTAGGATAGTCACATTGGCATAAATTAAATCAGACTAAAGATGATTAACAAAGTAATGCAAGAAATCATTAAATTAAACCACGGTGCCAAGTCCACTGCTGATCTATCACAAATTTGGGCTGCTAATGAGGTCTTAATTAGTAAGTTAGGTCGAAATAATTCATGTCATTCAATTTAGAGAAGACACATTATTTTCCAAGGCTCGATGCGAACGCATTAGCTAATGGGCTCATAAATAAATAAATAAACAAGCAGCATCCCTGTGTTATCCAAACTTGGGTACATCAAATTGGCAACTATTCGTGTGCAGCAGAGCCGCTCAGCGCTGCCGATGCGCGAGGCAGGGAAGCGAGCAGAACCTGAGCACAGCTTGAAGTAAAAAGCTGAGGTGGTCTGTATGGTAGGAAGCAACACTGGCCTTAATAGGTTTGGGAAGTGCAGAAAGTAATGAGGGTATAGCTAGAAAGGTAACATGCTGCACCTCCTGGTAGCTGGGTGCGGCTGGGCAGCACCTACACTTGCAGCCAGAGTCTGAGCTGCTCTGTACCAAGGTGGCAGAGAAGAGCCTGGTCCCTTTGTTGCGACTCTGATCCCACTGCCTTGCCCTAATCCCATTGCCTTTCCTCCCAATCCCATTGCCTTTCCCCCTGTCCTGCTGTCCTGCCCTTGTCCCATTGCTTTGACTCAGCCCTACCGCCTTGCCCTTGTCCCATTGCAATGCTCCCAGTCCCACTGCCATGCCCCAGCCCCACAGCTTCACCCTCCGTCCTGCCACCACCTCGGGGTCTTCCACTGCCATTCCCTCCATGGTCGTCTCCCCATTGCATTCCCATTTCCAGCGACTGCAGAGGACAGGGACATCACCGAACCCTGACGTTCTGATAGAAGTGAAGTACTCTGCAGTCCGGGAGCAGCAGTGACAAGGAATGATCAGAAAGAGCCAAGGCGGGTGACCTGAAAACCTTGTCTGTGTGCATTCAGCTCTGCTGTCTTGCCTACAGTGTGGGGATGTGTTTGGGGAATTAAGCAAAGCACATCACTTTTTTTGCATAATTGAATTCTCTGCATATTTTTTTCTTTCTGTGCATAATCTTCCTTTCATGTTGTTCATGTACTTCCTAGATAATTCAGAGGTTACTTTCCTTGAAAAGAAAATACTGAAAGAACCTATGGCACTATATCCTTAAGTATTCCACTTGTTGTGAACTCCCCGAGGAATTTTACAGACACTAAACATCAGTGAAAAAATATTCAATACATTTTCAGAACAGCTCTTTGTACTTGAAACACTCTGGTTTATATTAAAATATTCTCATCTCCCGATAATTTATAAGAACTCACAGAAGTAAGAGGGCTCTCCTTCTCTCAAACCTTATCCAGAAGTGCCCGTTCTGGAGATGCCTGGGGGACAGGACTGGTTAGGGGTAGGGGTAGGGGTAGAGTTAGGGTTATGGATATGGTTTGGGTTAGGACCCACATGCTGTTGGATGTGCGGGGCCCCATGCAGGACACAGCTCCAGAGCTGCAATGTGGGGCACTGGAAGCGAAGGGCCAGCAGAGCCCATTCCATTTTGCATGCGAAAAGGGAATTTTCCATTCCTTATATGGGCCCGAGTGGAGGCTTCAGAAGGAAAAAAGCAGCCAGGACGATGCGATCACTTCACCCTGCCAGGATGGGATTCATTTCTCCAAAAACAAACGTACTCCCCCCCGAGGATGGAGCACTCACACCGCCCTTCCCGGGGTGCACAGAAGGGGCTCCCCAAATTCCTAGCACCTCAGTGGTTAAAATGTTATCACTTTTATTCGTGTAATAGAGATGAAGTTCCTGGGCCTTCCAGGAGCATCAATCTAGAGATTTATTAACCAATTTAAAATACTATTGTCTTTCACTTCAATGTGAGATTGAGGTGTGTTGTCGGAGGAATATAAAGCTACAATCAGTGAGCCGCAGTGCTGGGAGACGCCGCTACCTGGAACTCAATAGATATTCATGAACATTCTCGTATTTAGTGAAGGAAATAACTTAATACCGACAGTGTCGATGGAATAATAGCCATTTCCTGGCTGACTTGCAGCCCTCAGAAAATGAGATTGCGCCTGCCTTCATTTTTCTTGTCTTTCCTGGGTTTCTTGCAGGGGAATGCACCGCGCAGGGATGCTGTGCGCATTCCAAATCAGCCGTAGGGAGAGGCCCCCCCAGCACCCTCCTGGGCTGCACGTACCCCAAACGTGGCCCCGAATGGAGCTGGTAGCCATGCTGGCATCCTGGCTCTTCCCCATGCTTCCCCCCCAGCACAGGTGCAGCCTCACCCGCTGCATAAAAATATTCACAGCAAAATCAATTTGCACCTAAAGATCTCTTCTGCAATTGCATGCTCAGTGCGTGTGGCTTGGCCCAGGAGCGCAGGTGGGACGTCACTGGAAATGCTACGTTTGGCCTAAGCATATAGAAAGGGGTAAATCTCCTGTAAGTAATTGTTCTATGATTTCTCCTATTCCTCCATCATAAATGGCACTAAATTGGTTTTTATCATGTTAAGGGCTGCTGGCAGATGCTGCTGTGCGCGCTCCAGAAAAACACAGCTCCTGCTCATGGCCGGGTTCCAGCTGCATCCCATCAGATCCCAGTCGTGGCCCTGGTCCTGCACCTCAGCGTGGTGCAGAGCAATGTCACCCATGCTCACCTCCAGGGACAGGTGGCTGAATGCAAAGATACCACCAGAAATAAAGAAAATATTTAACAACTGACCTCACGTATCTCCTTAAAGGCAGTAAAACCCCAGCTTGCAGTGCAAGCATGGAGCAGTAGATCATATTGCAATGCTCTCGTTTATTTTTCTTGCCTTACACCTAAGCAGAGGATGCTGTACGCGTGGATTGTGGGGTCCAGGTGGGAATCCTGCTGCTTGCAGTGCCCATATGAGCTGCTTCTTGGAGATGTGGCACTGAGGGACATGGTTAGTGGGTGCAGTGGTGATGGGTTGGGGTTGGACTGGATGATCTTCAAGGTCTATTCCAACCTTGATGATTCCATGATCCTTTCCCCCAGCCTTGACACGCCGCTGCCAGGCAGATCCCTGGCTCTGAATGATTAAGTGATGGTCAAAAATCTGTGTCCAGATCCCTCCGTCTGCCATGCACTGGGGCATGGGTAGTGGGCAGCATGGGATACATGAAGGCTCTGCTTCCCCCTCATTGAGGACAACGCTGTGCCGCGAGAGCACTGATCTTCCGTTCTCAGGGAAAAAGCTACAGCACCTACCAATCATTTTTATGCCCGCTAAACAAAACCTGACAATGAGAATTTATGGCTTATAATATTAAGTGAAGTTTAATTTAGACCATCTATAAAAGTCCCATTCCAGAGTGTTTCCCAAAGATCCTCGACGCTTTAAAATAAAGAGGACAAATACTGAAGTGCTCTCTGAATGTTATGGGACAATTTCCTTTTATGTTGCCATTCAGCGATGTTTTCTCCCTGGCTGGAACCCAACATTTCAATGAATTTTTCAGACTGTATCATGCTCTCTCCCTCCCAAGCTGCCAGATGATGCTCATCCGAACAAGCTCACACTGGCAGAACAATAACCAACGCTCAGCTTCCCCTGGAAGCCCTGTGTTAATTTTAATCTTATACAGCTGGGCACTTGTTCCAGACTGTGAATGCAGCAACATGTGTGAGGAGTGCTTACCCTACAGCCCTGCTGGGTCTGTGAGCCTATGGAATGAGGACAGGGGGATGTTGGGACAGCTGTGAGCAGGCCACCCACTCTGACATCCCCCCACCCCCCCCAGGCTCAGACTGGGTGTCAACTCGCCTCTGTGCTGCGTCCCTACATGACCCCTCCCCATGGGAAACAAAGGGAGGGCAGGGTTGCAAAGATCCCTTGCGGATCTTAATCAACTTAGGGCTGTCATTGTTTGACGGCGGGTGCTGAGCAGCACCCGGTTCTGTTCTTTTGTTCTGGGTGTTCCTCCTTGCAGTGCTGCCCATTCCTGTTCCCATCCCCAGGGTGTCCAGTGCTGGGGCTGTTCGGGTGAACGGAACGGGACGCAGTGTGCACACGGGGCTGGGAATGGCAGAGCAGTGATGGATTGCATTGCTATGGTAACTTCATCAGTTAAAGTCCTCTTGCTCAATCCACTCTTGTTACCAGCAAGGTTGGGAGGAGAGGTAGGGAAAAACAGAGAGGGGAGAATGAGATGAACTCGCAGTGCCACAGATTGATTGGATTAATAGCTGCAGATGACTGCAGCTCTATTTAGAAAGCACTGTTTTAAAAATATGCATAATTTTAATTATGCATTGACACACACTTTATTCCTAATGAAGAAGAACTTGACAGCGAGGGCAGGTGCTGTTAATTACAGCTTCTCCCTGAGCCAATGCTCACCCTTCCTTGCCAGCACCGCCCCAGCACAGGTCCCTGAGCCCTGTGCGTTTGGTACCAGGTGGGGACAGAGCAGAAATAGTTTGGTCCTGGTGGTAAGGAGCTTTCTGTGCTTGCCGTGGCAGAGTAAGAAAGGTCTTTGGGAGCAGTGTATGCTTTGCATCACAGCCCCGTCATCTCTGCTCCTGAGGCTGCCCCACTGCTCAGCCCCATGGGGGGCAGGGCTGGGCTGTGCCACACGTGGGGCCAAGTGCCTAACTGGGGACCCCACTGTGCTCCTCCTGTCTGGGTGTCGGGGGCTTTGCTCATGGCTGGGTGTATTGAGCTGCTGCTCCACCGCACCAGAAATGACAGTAAATGTGTTTTAAAATTTTGTGACAGCACATGCACAAATCACCAATTAAGGACTCCCTAAGTGCCCATTAACTTGATAAGTCGTAACAGCTATGAAAGAGACATTATTGTTTATCACGGCAGCGACCCGTGGATTAAGGACTCCCCAAGTACACATCGATGTTGTGCTGTGTGTGGGGCAGTGCCATGGGGATGGAGCCCCGGAGCACAGCAGCACCCCCTCCATCCTCAGATCCACCACTCTGGAGGGTGCTGAGGATGTAAAGTCCCACAGATTTCCTCTAACCACTTACACCCCTCTGCAAATCTGCAACAACAGGTGCAGGAATTTGATTTATGTTGGAATCACTTGGAACTGATAGAGCAGGAGGCTTCTGGCAGAGGTTTCTTATTCTTTCCATTGCAAATAACATAGTTTTTTCTCTTTAAAGCCTTCACTTTGAACTGAAAAGCGCAGTTCTCCCAAGCTGAAATATTCCAGCCAAAAATGACAGCATTTTGAAGGGTACACAATGCCACAGAGCCTTGTAGGAGCTGTAGTTCCCACAGCCCAAGGCCTCCATTCCCAGTTGGGTTCCTCCTTCTCTATACCCACCCTGCACAGGATCCCCATCCCCACACGGGCTGTGCACATCCTAACCTAACCCTAACCCGCCCCACATGCTCCCTTTGTGCCAGGACCCCCAGCTCTGCTCCCAGCCCCATGCAGGTGACAGCAGACATCCAGCTGGCACTGCCTCTGCTGTAGCTGGTGGGTCGGCAATTCACTGCTCAAAGCGTAATGATGTCTCTTAATTTCCAGCCACACTCATTAAAAGCCAGGCCAGCTTATTATACACAATATACAATTTGTGGAGGGAGCGCCAATTCCCAGGCCTATAAACATCCCATTTCCAATTCCAGATGCACTGACAGAGTTGTATGGTTCAATTTCTACTTAAAACCTCATACGCTGTCTGGTCCCATGAAGGGCTTTCAGCTTTATTCTGCTCATCCCAATTATTGTCTGAGGACCTTAAGTCGGGCAGGATTCAGCCCGAATTCCCTAAATCTCTCCATTAAACAGATCTCTTCTTGTTAGAGCCTATTTATTCAAGATGCAAATGACAAGCTCACCACCCAATTGAAATCATTTCCATCCAGAGCCAAATAACACACTTTAGTCTTCTTGGCATGAAGCAGCGAGCTATTAAAAATGGGAAGGAAATACAGCCAGGCCACTTCATTCCTAGCTTCAGGCCTTCTTCATCAATATTTTACTTATGGAGGCACAGCTCCATTTTAATGGGGAAGCTGTAAGCAGCCAGACGCTGCTCTGCATGCGCCAGCCCAGCAGCACCTGTGAGGTTGGGCCAGATGCAGTGGTGCAGGGCACAGCCCCAGCAGCTCCAGTATCTAACAAGGCTGTACAAATGAAGGGGACAGATCCTTTAGCAGGGTCTGTGTGATAGGAAAAGACGAAACGGTTTCAAACTAAAAGAAGGGAAATTTAGATTGGACTTAAGAAAGAAGTTTTTTACGATGAAGAAAGTGAGGCACTGCACAGGGTGCCCAGGGAGGTGGTGCTGCCCCATCCCTGCACACAGCCGCGCTCAGGGGACAGGGCTGTGAGCACTGCTGGAGCTGTGGGTGTCCCTGTGCACTGCAGGCAGTGGGAACAGATGAAAGCTTCTCCCCTGCACAGGTCACACACATGTTCAGTAGTGTCCCAAGGAGCGCATACTCCGATCAACGGGCAAAAACCAGCTGAGGGAGGGTGTGAGCCTAGCACCGAGCACATATAGAAGGCAGGAGCCAGCCCCAGGCACTGCTACATCCCTCTGCAGCCCACACTGCTCCCACCGTGCCCACACGCTCCTCATCAAGGCACTGGGAGCAGGAGAGGGAAGAGCAGCGGTGAGATAGCAGGCTCCATTACAATGGAAGGGGAGCGTGATATTTGATCCAAGAGCTGCAGGAGCAGAGATGAATAATGAGTCTACAGCACTTCCACTTGTTTTCCTCAATAGTCAGACTTGGCTTCTTTCCCTTAGATCCAATACTAACAAAACTGTATTTGAAATTCACCCAAGTGTACAGTAACCATGCCAATGTGTTAGCAACTTACTTCTGGCACACTGCTGGTAACATATAATTACACCTGACACCATGCTATTTAGTGTATTTCATTCAAATTAAACAGTGTGCTTTGGAGTATTTAAAGGCAATGTCTGCGTTATGCTGTGGAGCAGAGCACAGTGGGTGCTTGGTACCAGGCACGGGGGTCTGAGTGCAGTTGGGTTAGGGGTCAGGTTAGGGTTAGGGCACATCCCTCTGCTCTGAGCAATGAGAGCATCCCGAGTTCTGCCGCAGAGCAGCTCTGCTGCCTTATGTGCTGGGAATTGCAGAGCTCAGGAGGGTGACAAAGGGCTGCGGGCTCTGGAGCAAGGGGAGAAGGCTGCACAGTGCTCAGGAGTGTCTCAGAGCTGCGGCTGCTGGACATGAGGCTCCTCAGTACTATAAAGTTAACAAGGATCTGCAGGGCAATTTTCAGGTAATGGGAGCTTTTAAAGGTTTATTTTATTGAAACATTTTAGCATTAAATCTCCCGTTACACCAGCAATTTCTGTTTCAGTCCTTTATGCTGTGCTTATCGCTGAATTTCAGTTTGAGCAGAGCAGGGCTTGGTGCTGGGCAGAAAGGCACAGTTCCCATAGCTAATGCTGTATTTACCCCCAAGTCTCTGCTCCCATCCCTGCCATGCACAGCGGGCTCTCCACACACAGACACAGGGCTGAAATTGGGGTGTCCCTGCACAGTGCCCAGCTTCCACGGCCATTTGTACCTGGCTCTGTAGCTCCAGTGGGCTCCCACTGCTTTCCTGTGCCCTGCGTGCTCGATGCATCTCTCGTTTCTGGCAGGTATATTGAATTGCTCTCCTGAACGCATATGAGCTGCATGAAATGTTATAGAACAATAAATACATTTAAAAGATGGGGCTGCAGCATGTCAGCCAAGTAATTCCCCTCAGTAAAGGGAGCGGGGAAGGGAGCAGTGAAGTTGCTGCGATCCTATTTCAGACTTCATACAGCATCTGCAATAACATCAGCGCAATCCAAAAGGAAACAATACATAGTTTATGAGCACCTTAAGTGCCCGCTGTACCTGCGTTTACTCCATTACGCTGTGTCACATTGCATTTGAACTGCAGGCTCCACATCTCTGTCTGTGAGCACAAGGCAAGGGTGAGGGATCCCACAGGATGGGCAGGGCATGGTCACAGCTAGCTGCTCCATGCATTAGGCAAAGCACAGCAAGCAGGTGTGCATGTTCTGTAGGGGGTGGGCTGCCCAACCTCTGGTGCAACCTATGGTACAGCCAGGCGTGATTTATGGAATAAGGCAGCGGTCTGCATGTGATGGATAATAGCAGTTCATTACAAGTCTGAAGTAAAAATTAATTGCAGCACGTTGGAAAAGGTCACGACTCTCTCTCTAAACTTTATAGGATGAGCCAAAATACTACAGAACAAAAAGGTGATGAAAGTGAGCGTGGTGAAAAGAATAGATGGATAGGTAGAGACACAGAGAGATGGATGGAGAGATGATGGAAAGATGGATAGAGAGATGGATGGATAGATAGATTGATAATAGATGGTTGTATATATAGATAAATAGATGGATAGATAGGTGGCTAGGTAGATGGATAAATTAATAGATAGGTGGATTGATAGATGGGTAGATAGATAGATAAATTGATAAATAGGTGAATAGATAGGCGGATAGATGGATAGATAAAAAGAGAGGGAGATGGACAGAGAGATGCATAGATCGACGGATGGATGGATAGATTGATAGATGGACAAATAGATAATAGATGGATGTATACCTAGATGGATAAATAGATGGATAAATAGATAGGTAGATAGATGGATAAATAGATGGATAGATATAGGAATGGATAGGTAGAAAGAGAGAGAGATGGACAGAGGGATAGATAGATTGATAGAGAGATGGATGGATGGATGATCAATTGCATGGCAGGATGACTTCATGGGGAGCTGCTCACAGGGGCAGGGGACAGAGCACAGCAGCCCCCACCCCATGGCAAGGCCCTTTTGGCTCCCAATAAAAGCATGCAGGAAAAATGCCAGTTATGCCAAATATTTACCAAAAATACAATATTCAATTGGAAACCCAGGAACACGCATCCAAATCCAGCCCCAAACCCAGCCTCCTCCTGCAGCACTGTGCTCACCCCCACGCAGCACTCTGCACGTCATGCTCAGAGCAGTAGGGAGAGGAAATGCTGTGTGATTTGGGAGCACAGTCAGTGGCAAATGTCAGAACTGCCTTGTGAACAACTAACGAAAGGATAACATTTGCTGAATAAATTATCTTCTCTGATTATTTTTTTTTCTTCTTTTCTCAGCTTCAGTGCATTATGGTGGTGCAAGACAATAAAGCTTTTATTTATGTCTGTCTGTAAGCTGGTGGCTGACAGTGGGGAGAGATGAATGATATCCTGAACGCTGCATTGCATACTCTCCCCATGAACTCTGCTGATATTAGTTTGTCCAAACTGTAAGGCCCTGAAAATAAGAGCTGATAAATGGAAACTAAAGCAGACACTTGACCCTCCTGACTTGTGAGCTCCTTCAGAACAGCCCGGCCTTCCCAACACCTGCTCTGTTTGCTGAATGTTGATAACTGCCGATCTCTGCTGCTTGTTGGGCTGCACTCCCAGCACACCCACTGACTGCAGGGAGAGGCAGCACTGCCCCCCTGTTCCTGTCTGAGCATAGGTGAGGGGATGCAGGGATGCAGGAGAACAGGGATGCAAAAGCATGCTGCACCCCCCAGAACCATGCAGTTGCATCTCAGCTCCACTCTGCCCTGAACAGTGCCAGCTGCACGCAGGAAGGGACACAGGACTGAGGGCATGGCTGAGGAGCAGATCAGGCTTACTAAATTTTAACAGTGGGCCTAGGAGAATAAAAAAAACAGACATCTAATTATCAAAACTGCACGGCATGTTTCAGTACAAACTTTGGGGTGATCCCATCTTTCTTGTGCTTCAGTGATTTCAGAAGAATACAGACCGTCCAATTATCCAACCATTTTTACACTGTCTGAGAAGCAGCTAAGAAAGGGGAAAGGTCAGCATATTCCAGGGCTAAAATGCCTTCATTTTCTCTAATATCTGTCTGTTTAACTACTGGAACAATTGTTGGAACATTTTAACATATTAATTTAGCAGGAGGATAACAGCATGATTACAAATTCACTGTGGCCACGACAAACAGAAAAGCTGGAGCTTTTGCTAAAAAAAAGAACAAGAAATTGTAGAAAGGGATAAAATAAAGCCAGGTGATGCACGTCGGGTTTCCCTCATCATCATACTCAGAATGGTTCACTTCCTGCTCAAGATGCACATCCTGTGCAGAGATGTGCTGGGGCTGCACATGGAGGATGCAAAGCCCCAAGCTGCAGTGTGGAGTGAAGGGGCTCTGCCCCACAGGGAAGAGAAGAGATGCAACAAAGCAAAGAGATTCGGGTCTCCCTTGCATGAGTTTCTCAGAGTTCCCATCCCCATGCTCCTGGGAAAGGGTTAGCTTTGTGTTTTTCATTTTTTTCCCCCCCCAAAAGTCCTGAAAACATTGAAACATCAACACTTCGGTGTCAGAGCACTTCTGTTTTGACATTCAGCAAAACCTTTCAGACTTTGTTTGAAATAGTCTGTCCTGGTCTTTAGTTCACTGACAGCACAAGTACGTGAGCAGAAGTCAGTCCTGGGAGATGTATGGGAACGGCAGAACACAGACATCCCCGTGAGCTTTGGGCCCCTCCACCCCATATCCCAGCTCCAACCCAGGGCAGTGGGGCTGAGCACATCCCCTCATGCCAGGGATTCCCCCCTTCCTCCCCCCCAGCATGCTGCAGCCAGCAGTGAGAGGGAAAATTGCTCTTTAACAGCTATTCATAGAAATGTCACCGAGTGTAAACACCGGGTAACCTCTGCTTCTCTCCTTGCTCCTCAGGGAGCCAGCAACAAATTCAATAACACAGCCAGTGGTTTCTAAACGATATCTCCTCCTGCTTTAAGTAAATTAGGAGCAAACCTAACGGGCCCTCAGCCCCACACCCCATCCCGCCTGCTGATGGCATCCTCAGCCACAGAGAGTCCCAGGCTCTGTGCCTTTGTCCGGTATCTCCCACAGTATCTCCTCCCAGACAACAATTCCATAATCCATCCATGACAGGGCAATCCGTCACACTCTAAATTAAGCATCTCAAATAAGGATTTATTAGAATTAATCAGAAAATTAATGTATGGCTATTAAACGGAGTTTATTAAAATACATTTAAGTGGGTTAGCTATTGAATGGGATAGATATTGGCTGTGGGGCTGGCAGGAGGCATTCCAGTCACGCTCTCCCATTGGGATACAGACAGACTGAGCACTGAGCCCTACAGGAGGCGCAGTGGGTGCCAACCACAAGGACACAGCACTGCCACTTACCACGTCCACATTGAAGGAACGGCCTCAAGTTGCACCAGGGAAGGTTCAAGTTGGATATTGGGAAGAATTTCTTCTCCAAAAGAGCAGTCAGGAACTGGCACAGGCTGCCCAGGGAGTGGTGGGGTCACCATGTTCCCAGCCCTACGCCCAAGGTCTCCGCAGCCACCCCCAACCCATCATGTCAACTCTGGATTCCCCCAGCCCACCGCCATGCATCCTCTTGTGCTCCCGCCTTCCCACCTTTCCTCCTCTTCTCTCTCATTATCTCTAGCACCGCTGCAGCTCGCGGGATCATCCCATTTATACTCTGCATAAGTACAGCACTTTACATTTTCAAAGCAGACCTTAACTAATTAATCAGATGTTAATGATTCCTCAAAGGTGCAACGGACCAGGCAGCTATCAATCCTCTCCTCTCCCCCTGCATCTCCCCCGCCTCCACAATTAGATTCCTGCACATTTTCCTCCTCCTTCACTCTGTTTTCCCTGTGGCCTCTGTTCAGAGAAGGAGGGCTCAGTGAGTACCCATCAGCTCTGCATTTGTTGCAGATCTGCTCTTAGAAAAACAGTGCCTTCTAAAGGCATCCAATGGCACCCACCCTCACCTCAATCTACCCAACGGTGGGGAATGGTGTTTCCCCATGCGTCCACGCAGTGGTGGAGGCTCACAGTGCCATGGGATGGACAGGAGCAGTGTCAGTGCCCCCCATGGACTGCACTCATTGGGGCAGCTCTGCTTAGGGCGATGTGGGATGAATCCAAGCTGTGGGGCTTTGTGCTTCCATTGCTGCATGAAGAAGAATGGGGAGGGGAGAGATGGGGAAAAGGGCAAAGCAAAATCGCGGCTCTTTATGGTATGCAAAAATATTCCGAGGCGATGCAAATGAAGCAATTTCACCTCTCAGGCATTCCTCTGTGCACCATTATACGAGTTCCCAGCCTGAAATCACAGTTTCTGATCACACGTGGAGGCCAAGGAGCAGGGCTGGGCTTGGGGGCACAGAGCTGAGCAGGCAGGGGCACCGCTGGAAGTGGTCTGTGCTTTACAGAGCCTTCTTAGAGTGGCATAACCCCTCCTGTGGCTCTGCCCCTGTGTCAGGGCAGGGGAAGTGCTGGGTGCCCCATCACCAGGGATAGCTAGGGAGCTGTCAGCAGCTGCAAGGGTTTCCAAAGGAGCACACGAAATACACCATTATAATTGCAATAGCAGCAGCTCCGCGAGCAGCGCACAAGCGATGAATTCACAGCAGCGGTGGTGACGCAACTGAGCAGGGCTTATCAGAGGGATTATACCCAATTAGCCATGGGTGTCCAACCCTTTGGCTTGCCTGGGCTGCACTGAGTAAAGAGGAATTGCCTAGGGTTGCATCTACGAAGGTTGCTCCAAAAGTAATGCCTCCTAATTACTTCCATGGAAACGCCAACGGTTACAAAGAGCACAACAACACCATTTAATAGAGCAAATTCTCAGCTACAAAACATTATTTTTCAACACAGTTACCCCCACTAGCTATGCATTTTCACCAGCAATGAACTAGAGCCTGCATGCTGTGCTTGTAAAAACCTGCACCAGTGGACATGACCACTCTTGGTGCCATCACTGCTGAAAAGCACCACCCAAAGCCTCACTGTGCCAACAGCCACCGTTGGGTCTCCAACAACAAAGAGGCTGACAAAACCATAAAACCAGTCAGATACACAACCTTGTTTTAGTGATAGTAATGCACTGGGCTATGTGTTCTTCATATCCAATGTCCCATATGTGGCTGATGCCATTCCTACGACATTTCACTGTCATCTCTCCTCTACTTTCCTGCAGTTTCTTCCTGCACTCGAATCCTGAGATTCCTGCTTTCTGAGGTGGTTTGTCCGTGAGCATTACCATCATTTGTTTAAGGAACTGATTTCTTTTCTTAAAGCATTTCTCTCTGTTTGGTTTCCAAGGATACCACACCTGTTAGTTCTCCAAATTTACTCTTCCTTAGAAGAACGCCATTCTCACTTTGCTTCTCTTCCTTCTTTCCTTTATAGAAACTATGAGCCTTACTGCCCCATGGCCATTCCCTCTTGGCTGTTGCAGTCCAACCCGCTCCTCCTAGGGGGCAGGACCGCCTCCAGAGGAGCTCCCTCCCCATTTTGTGTTTGTACCCTCTTTATTTACAAACCATCTGGTGCAGAGGAATTCAACAGCATGATGAGGAATAATCCAAAGAGTGAGGAAAATGGGAGGGGTAGAAGAGAGAGAGGAAACTGCTCCTGGCTAGTTAGATCCTTTGAATCCTTTGTGTCACTGACTAATGATATCAGCCTAATTAATAAGCTATGGAAGTATAAACAATTATGTCAAAGGGAATTTAATTATTGGCAATATAATATGATTGCGATTAATACAATTCTCTAATTGCATTAGCAAAACCCAAACCTAGCTCCTGGTCACTAATTGGACTGCAATTCTGGCTAAACTAGCTGGATAAGAACTTTGCCCACCAGATTTTGTGCACAAGCACATGCAGGGATGCGGGGCAGCGTGCAGCCCAGCAGTGCTGCTGCATGGCTTGAGGTACAGCTGCGCTCCCCCTGCAGCTCTGTGCCTCCCAGTCCATGCCTGCTGCACGGCTGTGCAAACAGAGGCAGTTTTTTGGATGTGCATTACCCACCCGCCAGAGTGTGACAGCTCTTTGTGAGCTGTAACACCACGCTGTACAGAAGCCGTATTTAGGATCTATTTTAACATTCATATTTTCTACCACATAGAACATAACGGCTCCTTGGGAGGCAATTTGATGATTATCAGATAGGTAGTTTTTAGAGTTATTTTTTTTCTTGTAAGGCACATATTTATTTAGAGACTGCTTTACAACGCGTGCATGCCATGTACTTTCCCCATGCTTTGCTGCACAGCAGTCCCATGGCACGACCCTGCTGCTCCAGCCCCTCTGTGCCCCAGCACCACTGCACACACAGCTCCTCTATGCATGACTTTGATTAACACTTGCCGCAGTACTTGCAAATAACGATCCCGGGCTGCTGCTCTAATCACTGCTCTCTTCCCCTTCTGGCCCAGGGAGGCGCTTGAAGCCATGCTGCATTTTTTTCCCCACCTTCACATTAGAGTTTATTAAATTCTCATTCCGATCTGAGCATATTAGGTTCCTAATCCCATTACAGCCAATTAGCTTGCCCTCCACGCGCTGGCGGTGCGGGTGGGCTGACGGGGAGCAGGGCAGAGCATTCCTGGTAGGAGAGCCACAGCTCCACGGGGATCAGCCTACCTGCAAGTGCAGGAAAAAGATGGGAAGAGGGAGCCTGTGCTGCTGTCTGCAGACCAAGCTTGCCCCTGTAATGGGGAGCTAGGGAGGGAGCAGGCGTGACTTGGGGACCAGGCTGAAAAGAAAGGCAAAAAAACCACTTTGGGGGCAAGATTTCCCTTTGTTTATCACAAAAGGCAGATTGATGAGTTAATAAACATCTACAACCGGCCTCTGAAAAGAATATACGCAGGTAGACGGGAATTACTCATTCAAATTAACTATAAATTAAAATCAGCCTAATTTACGGCCATTAAAATGGAAAACCATATCATCTCCCATTCAAAGGAATTTGTATTTGATGCAAATAGAACAAATTCGGAAACTTTAGAAATGTTCTCTGATTGTTCATTTGCATCGTTAACCAATGTAGAATGGGACTGTGATTTAAAAATGGGAGAACAGAAGGAACAATAATTAGTTATGTAAATAATGTGGCATTCTTGTTTATAATTAGTTCAAGAATAAAATAAAATTCACGCATGTCACAGGACTAATTTTCGTATGCAAATTAACAATCAAAATTATAAACGGTAATAATGCAGTTTGGGAGAATGTGGCATTTCTAATTTATTAGCCACGGCATAAGCCAGAGCTGATTCCAGTTGACGTTGGGAGATTTCAAAGGTACCTCCGGGATGAGAAAAGGATGCAAAGGAAGAGAAAAATGAGAGAGAAGGGGAAAAAACAATGTGGCGTGCACCTGTGTGAGGTTTTTCACAAAGGAAAGAGAACGCAGCACTTCCTGGGCTCTGAGGGAATACAGTGGGGTAGAACAGAACCATTGGTGGGATGGGATTGGCAGCGGGATGGAGTCATTGGTACCATAGGGTCAGTGTTGGGATGGGGCCATTGGTGGGATAAAGCCATCGGTGGGATGAAGTCAGAGGCTCAGCCCCAGCTCCCTGCAGCCTCCCATCTGGTCTTCATTTTAAGAATTGAAACAACAACAAAAAAAAAAAAAAAATGAAGGATGTGGTAGTTTTACACTCCTGTAAACTCCCCACCATCAGCAGCCACCAATATGGCCTCTTTTCTCAGAGAAAGACAGCATAGGAGAACACAAAGCTCAAAAAACCTTTCATCTGCTCTTCACTTTCACAGCAACAAGGTGTATTGAGGCTGAGCTTTTCAGAGTGGGCTTCCCCTGTAACAATCAGAAAGATCAACGTGGTGGAATGGTGATACAGGAGATGTGACAATAAAGGGAACAGTGCAATGGAAAGATGCTACACAGAAAAAGTGCTCACCCATCACTGAAGATCCAGACTCATAGGGAAAACTCCACAGAGAAGGGATCTCCCACCAGAGATCCTTCCCCAATGGCTGTCAGCCCTTAAATGAGGTCTAAGAAGTGCAGCCAGGCTCCACCCCTTCTGGTCACACACATGAATTGCCTTCACCTGTGCTCCCAGGGCTGATGGGACCTTTCCCCAGGTGCTCAATCAGTGCTTCAGGTTGAGACTCAATAGTTACCATACACCCCCCAACATCCCATCGGAAACATCAATCTCTCAAGAAAAAAAGCCCATTTCTACCCAATTCTGCCACTCTGCATTGCACAACCTTCCATCCCAGCACCACCAGCGTTCTGCAGTAACATCTTGAGCCCTTACTGACCCCCAGCCATGGCCAGTGCCCACTCTGCTCAGTCCTGCAAGCCAAAGAATGCTTCAGGACAAGCAGAGCTATAGGAGTGTAAGGGATTATTTGGTATTAATTATTAAGTATGGCTTATCTTGCTTCCAAGTGTGGAACAGGAATCAGATTCTGCACCAGGGAGGACAGGACATCTCCAGGAACAGTAATTCTCGGGCTTCTCTCTTAAAATATGCTCTTCACCTCAGCTCAACACTGGAGTTGGAATCTCTCAGTGGACTGGTGGGGCATGTGTTATAATGAAAGTAAGTACAGTCTCTTTAATTAAGGCTCCTTAGTTTCATGATGGCAAAGAGCAGCTGCAGCAGCTCTCCTAGACCAGCCCCACTTGAATAACAAGGTTGGCACGGGCAGGGGGGCAAAGCAAGCAGCCCTGCCCCAATCCCAGTCCCGATCCCCACCCTGAGCACCATCCCAATCCCACAGCCTCAAGGCATGGTCTGCAATGGGGCAGAAATGGGGCACTGAAATCCCATTTCTGATTCCTGCAAACCAGGCTCTGGCAACAGTGCATCTGCAGCTGTTTACGTGTGTCACTTAGGCCCTCGGTTGCCAAACCACTGACTGAACCTTTCTGTCAAACCGACACTTTTAGGGTAATTTAACTTAATAATACCTTTGTCTGCACAAGCATTTGTATCTGAAGGGTTATTACCATAGGAGTTATTTTAGGTTGGTTAATGGTATGTAGTAGACTAAATTGTCAGAGCAGTTACGCAGGCTGCTGCTCAGAGTGTTTACTGTTTGAATCCTTCCGTCACTTTACAAAACTTCCTGCCCTTACCTGAAAGTGCCATTGCAAATTACCAGCAATTCTCGTCAGGTTCTCATGCATCGTTAATTCTTTGTGTAGAAGAAAAAAAATCGGACTGTCCGGATCTTAATTGTTATCGCTCTGAGAAGCTCTGAAATGGGCACTGGTTCTGTTGGCGCTGTCAGAATTGCAGATTCCCACAGTTGCCTTTAACCCATCGCATCAGAGGAGCTCACAAGGAAAGGGGCAGGGGAAATATAGCCTTTGGGAAGGGAGAAAAGACAGTCCTTGTAGAAAAATATCAAGCATTTGGCAAGACCGGAGGAGCTTCTCCCTTTCTGCTCCACATCACTGAGTTACAGGAAAACCCATGGTTGTAGGCAGCAGTGGTGCCACAGCCTCACCAGTTCCATGCTGCAGGATAGAGGGGAAGCAGCATTTGTGGGGCTGTCCCCGCATCCTCCCTCAAACACTGTGTTTTGTGGCACCCATATGGCAGAGGGGAAGTGAGAATCCTCAAGCTGCACATTGGAAGTGCCATGCACGTCCCCAAGGCGTTGTGGCTCTGGGCACAGGATGGCCTTGGGGCAGAGCAAACTGTCCCCGTGTCCCCAAGCTGCCACCCCACAATGGGTGACCTTGAGGTGGCTTTGATCTTTGGCTCAGCTGCAGCCGCAAGATTAAATTCTGCTCCTATCCTGGGAATCTGATGATAAAAAGTCCTTTCTAGACAGAATCTAGATAATGAACAGCTCCCTGGCTTCGCAGGGGGAGAGGGAGCGTGGAGTTATTACTGCATTAAAAAATCTCCAAAGTCAACTAAATTCACCACAGAAGCCGAGAACCAGAATTCTTCTTCATTACAGCAAGGTAGTGCATTAAGCATTATAAATAACACTATGCTAATTGCCAGATGGGCAGCGCGGGAGTGGAGCGCTGGGCAGGGCTGTGCTGAGCCTGCAGCCACTGCACACTGCCTGGTGCACCTCTGCCACAGCTGCAGAGCACGGGAAGCCAAGCATAGCCCATGCTCTGGGTTTCTCCACAATATTGTGTTCATCATGTGGTGCTCTTTTGTTTTTTTGTTTTTTGTTTTTAATGTCAGCCACCAGCACTGCAGCGCAGCAGGGTGTGTGCTCATGGCAGAGAGGGAACGTAGAGGTGCCAGAGGAAGCCTCGTGTCCGTGGTTTCCACGTGTTCAGAGGCTTTCAGTGGTCAGTGGAAACGTGGAATTGAATTCAGCAAAATGCCTGGTCCCCTCCATACAGCCACACTGAAGGGCCCTCGGTTCAAAGCCAGTAGGGCGTTAGTGATGGTTTAGTGAGCACGGTGGGGATGGGTGGATGGTTGGACTAGATGGTCTTAGTGGCCTTTTTCAGTCTTAATGATTCCATGATCCTATGGTGTGAGTGAGGCACAGAGTGATGGGAAATGGGAGCTCCTCAAGGTCTGCACAGATGGAGTGGCCCAGGATTAAAGCTTGGGACATGGTCACTAAGATGTCATTGTGCAGGGATTGGTTGCAAAGTGGTGTGGCAGCATGGGAGGGGTTGGTGGCAGAGCTGTGCCCATCGTGCATTTAGGTCCAAACACTGTGCCTTAATTACGCAGAACAAAAGGAAAGGACGAGCCAAGCCACTGAGCAGCTGCAGTAAACAACGCTTTGACAAGCCCCCGGTATTAGTCACAGGCACACGGAGAAGTGGAACATATATCTGGGAGGGCATCCAGCTCCCCACTAATTAGAAAAGCCTCTGACTGCTGAGACAGTGCTAATTCACAGAAGTGCAGTCCCCCCGGACTTTGCTTAGGGCAAGGAAGGATTTACACCTTGTAAAAAGTTGTTCTTTATATGAAGGCTGTGCCTAATAGGAGTATTTCGGGGGAGTTTGTTGAACAAGAAAGGAACTGAGCACTGGATGGAAAGTCCTTTGCCTTCCTCCTCCTGCCTGCATGGAGCTAAAGCCACAGCACTGCTCCTGCAGCCCCAGCTCATACCAACTTCCATTTGTCCCCTTGGCATGTCACAGCCCACACCCTGTCACTGCAGTGCTTCCAGCATGTCCAAGCTCTGAGCTGCAGCATCCAGGTCAGTATTTTGGGCTCCTCTCTTTGGTTGAAGGGAGCTGAGCAAAGCCACACCTTGCAGTGCTCGCCTGCTCTCCCCATGGATTATTTTCTAGGCGATGGAAACACGGCAGGGAGATGCCGAGCAGTCTCACTGCCTTCCCTCGCCTTGACGGGAAGCAGAAGGGCCATTTAGGGATGGCAGAAACCTTCAGCACAAAGACTCTTTCTGACCTTCAGAAACATCAGCGCCAAATTGCCGGCAAACAATGCAGCGAGCGAGCAGCGCTGCGCCGGTCCGAACCCGGGGGTTCACCCATCACCGCACCGCCGACGGCTCTGACAGCACCGAACAACAGCAGAAATAGCAATTTCTCACCGAGCATCGCGCCTGACATCTCCCCGACCTGTGAGCAGCAGGGACCCTGCACACAGGTAGAGCCTGTTTGTTTGCCGCTGCCGCAGTTGACACTGCTGATTAGAGGAGACAGGCAGACGGGCGGACACGGCGCGAGGGGTCAGCGATGGGCTGCTCCGCCTGACCCCCGCCGAGCGCCGCTGCTCCGCATCTGCAGCTAAATAAACCGAGTAAATCATCCTGGCAGACAGATAATTAAATAATTATCAGCCACTTAATAACAAGGAGTGGGTGTTCGGCATTAGCATATTAGACAGTGTCTTTAAGGGCTAATTGTTGCATTACATCAGAGTTACTCATTCATTATTCTTGTCATTTCGGGTGATAATTTGCTCTTTAGGAGACAGAGACAATTTTAGCAGGCAATTAGAGACATGTCAGGCTTGGCCTAGTGAGTTACTGTCACAATTATTGCATTTTTTCCGGTGTCCTCATTTAGAGGCGTGGATGTGAGGGCAGGCTGTTCGGCACAACACTGTTTGGCACAACACTGTTGGGCACAACAGGCGGCGGAGCCCGTGGCACGGATGGGCACCAGCACTTGGGGCTGACCCATAAAAGCTACGACAGGAAGGCACTCTGAGGAACTTGGTGCCCAGTGCCCAGTTTCCACTTGCCAGCAAATCTCTATGGAATAATCCCAGCCCAAATCGCTCCGAAGCAGCTGGCGAGGGGCTGATGTGCCGCAGTGGTTATCAGATTGCCAAATCCCAGAGCAGTGAGGATGGGCCAGGCTGCCTTGGCACAGTGCTCCCTGCAGACCTTCACCCACACGGGTCAACCCCCGCTGCACGTTGGCAGATGTAACTCATACAGCTCTGATTAGGCCAAACGGAATGAAGCTCCCATCACTTTGCTGAGCAACCGAGCCCAAGAGTTATGGCCAGGTTTAAATATTTCTTAAACTACAGTTGAAGGCAGAAGCGAGATATGCAGCAGATGCACCTTGGGATACATGCATTATAAGGGTATATACAGTCAAATAGAGTTAATTAAGCTAAAACCACAGTAAATCTGTCAGAGCCATATTAACACTATAGTCAAAATTGTGGAAAATATAGTATTTTCTATAATAAATCCTCTTCCGTTACAGATTTATGTTGGCATCTGCATAGTTACCATAGTTTTACAATAATCATTGATCAATCAAAGTTTTATGACAAAACTATAATTTTACTGTGTTTCTTTCTTACTTAGTTTCCTAGTTTGCTTAATTCCCAGAATGCAATACAGTAAATCTTTTGGTCCGAGATATTAAGTAGATAATAAGAATGCCATGTAAGATTTGCTTATATTTTAAACTGTCTTTACAAATGATTTATAATTAGGACCAAATCTAAGACAAAACATTATTAAAGTCCAAACCCTCCATAAATTACCAGACTTTGCTTACGCCTGTAGTAATTTATTAGGGTTTTACAACAGTATTTTCTCTGGTGATATCCAAAGCTTTATATGTCATAAATGGAAAATATGAGTTTATAAACTATACAGAAAACAAGAATGATCCCCAGTGACCCGAGATGACAAACTCATGCTCCAATGTAACGTCAAAATCATTTTTCAGTAGAAATATAACGGTGCAGATAATGCGATTTCTCCAGACTTAAAATGCATCTTTCTTTCTTTAAAATTAAACTGAGATGTTTCAGCGATTCACCCAAACTTTGCTTTTATATTTTCCTATCATCAAAACATTGCATTCCATTTTATCAGCATTATCGCTTCTCTTTTACACTATTGTCTGTGTTTCGCGGTATTGTGATGTTCCTAAGTAGGATGAGTCACTGTTATCAATGCAAAGTGTTCCAACATTCCGGAGCCGAAATTGCAAATTTGTGCCGAGAGTTTTGAAATTCAATATTGTGTGCCAGGAGAATTTTGATTATTTTTTTTTTTTAACAATATGGTTTCAATAGAGAAAAAAAATTTATGCTGACAGAATCCCGTTATTAGTCACCACCAACGCTTTATTGTTTTGCCTTTCTCTTTACTCCACTGTTTGCCATTTGCCCCACCACATGCTGCCAGCACCAGTACAGCTCCAGCACTAGCTCCAGTGACAGCAGCAGCACCTCAGTGTTGCTCGGCAAAGCAATTAATTATTCGTCACCACTAATTCCCAGTGCCCCTGGGGGTCAGGGACGTCTCGCTGCCCTTAGAGAGAGAAGCTGAAAGGAGACCTCTGGAGAGAAATCATCGCTGGAGTGAATGCACCTTGCTTGCAGGCACTGCAAAACAACAGCCAAACCTAGTACAACCATGGCCAAAGCCACCTGCCCTGCATGCATCACAGCTTCCGAGTCCCTGCCCATGAGTGCCTGGTTCCTGTCCCACCCAGCCTCATCCTGGGTCATGTGGGATAACTTCTGCCAGCTCCAGCCACACACTTCAGCCCCACACCCCTATCCCGGTGGGGCAGCACAGTTCCCCATCCTCCCAAAGGGAGGGGAGTGGAGAAGAGCCTGTGCTCTGAAATACAGACGTATGCAGATTATGCCATTAAATTTTTATGTGAATTCAAAAAATCCAGTGCTGACTTCATGACGCAAATAGGTATGAAAATTCTGGTGAGCACGCTCATTGTTACAGAAATCAAATGGCTGAACAGCCGCTAATGAGGCAGACAAGAAGCTTCACTCAGCCTCTGAGGATTTGAAGGCAAGAAGAGAGGAAGGCGCGCATTACATTATTCATGCTGCCTTGTTTGAGTTTCAAATCACAGGAAGTCATAGCAAAGGGGGATCAGGGAGGTGGCCAGGGAGGGGCTGTGGGAGTGCTGCCACCCCCTGCACATATGGAGCTGGGGCAGCACAGGGGGCTGCGGGGACATGGGGATGCCATGGGAACCCATGTGTGCTCACTGCCCAGGAATGTGCCCCAACCTCTGCATCCTGGGCAGCATCTCGAGGAGATGGTGCATTGCATTGTCGGGTGTTGAAAACACCCTGCATTGTGCTGGGGCACGTACTGAACTCTCTTACAGGTTTAAAAAAAAAAAAAAAAAAAAGGAATAGAAGGGATAATCACCAATCAGAGAAGCGGACATGTGGGCAAGTGCTCCATAAAGCAGCACCGAGGCACACGGTGTAACTGTTGACCAAGCACACACAACTAATAAACAGATTCCCTGAGTACTTCTGCATTTTGTAATTATTACTTACCCATAAAAATCCCTTCTCCCTCCTGCCAGCATTATCTTAGTAAACTTTATGAGTGCTCATGAGGTTAACGCAGAACCATAAATCTGCAATGGGTCGAACAAGTGAGAGGAGAGGAAGTGTTCGTAAATCTGTTGGAATTGCTCCAGTTTGTTTATTTAATAAAATACTGTTTCATAAAAAGGCTCACAGACCACGGCTGGGTGCGAACTGCCTGCTCAGTGTGCAAGAGGAGGAGAGGGGCTGTGTGCTGGTATCCATCCTGTGTCCATCTGTCTGCCTGCCTGCCTGTCTATTTGTCTGCCTGACCATCTGCTCCCAGGGTGCTGGCAGCGTTGGGATCTTTGGGATTGCCTCTGCTGCATGGACAGCGCAGAGTTAAGCCCACACCCAGCTCTCCACAGCCCACATGTATTTTCTTGGGTTTTACAGTGGAATTTGATATCCGCAGCTACAAGGCAACATTTATTTTCTTGCCCTTCAATGATCAAACATGTGGCGTTGAGGTACAAGGAAGCGGAGTTTCCATTAGTAGAGTTGTTTTCTTTTTGCTGTAAAATATCAAATATTTTGACATTTCCATCAGATTTTCCTTTGTATCAAAGCTTTAATGGCAGAATAATCTCAAAGCTTTCAAACTTCACGGATTTTCGTGTTTCTGAGCACTCCCTGCTCCAGAACGGGACATCTCTGCAGGCATGTGCCGTTCCTCCAGCACCACGGGGAGCGGACAGCGACGGAACCCCATGCCCTCCTTTTGGTGGCACGCAAACGTCTTCCGAGAGGATTGCCTCCAAGTTACAGTTCACCTCACTTTGATAGTTATCTGCTTAATGCCTTGTGTTCTTAATTACTTGTGTTCAAGTAATTAGGGTGATATTACCTTTTTAAAAAAAAAATTAATAAGAAAAACAGGTATTTGAATGATCGCAGGGTTAAGCAGTCGTGCTGTAGGAATTCCCAGTCCTGCTCTTTTGGTGCCCCCATGGGTGGTGGCACTGCCCTCTGCCAGGTCCTGCCTCCAGCCTCAATGCTCCTGGCAGGGTCCCTGCAAAGTGCGCGTCTTCCTCCCTTTCATCTCTCCTCTCCCTCCCAGCTCTCCACCTCCCTGCACGCCCTCTCACTCTCTGGACTCTCTCTCCTTTCCCTGTTTATGAATGTGTTCCGTTTCTCCTTTTCCACTTGTTTTCTCCAGACATCAATTTTTCATGCTGAGGAAAATTAATTAATGATTCATAGAAATACTGTGGCTATAATACATAATTAGAGGACTCTTCATAACCTGTTGCTGAAGCGGTTATCAGTAATTCCACAATAACGAAGCAATGTTTTTCAGCATGTTTCAGAAGCCCTTACACAACCAAATAGACCAATTCATTTATTTCTCTCTACATCTTGGGAACACACTTCAGAGGATGGGATGCCTCGGACAAGATGCTGACATGTTCTGAAGATTTCTGAGTGCGATGTCCCAATAATTATAGAGACATTAAACAAAGGTGGCTCTCAGCAGGGAGGAATTATGGGGAAGAAGGATCCTGACAAGAAAATGACAGTGTGGAGTGGCCCAAAGAGAGTTATTCAAGACTAACAACTTGGTTATTGGAGGCTTTGTTGGTGCATGCACAGAAACACATCTGGAGGCTGCCACAGAGCAGGGGCAGCTGCCAAAATCACTCCAAATTTCCTGCCCTGGGCCCAGCCCCTGGCCCAGCAGCTGCCCCCAGGGAACCCTACTTTTTTCTTTCCCTTGTTTCCTATTAGCACAGCGGGGTGTTAGAACCATTCTTCCTATTAGGGGCAGACATACCCACAGCCTTAATGACAGATTAAATACCAAATACCTTAACATTTGAAAAATGACATTTATTATACCGAGTTGTAAATAGAGAAAAAAAAAAAATGACAATGGAACACAGTGTAGATCTTACATAAACTGCACCGGTTCTGTGTAATGACTATGATAATGTCAGTGCTAACAAGCAGATAATTGGCATCACTGAGATAATTTTTGGCACCTTATGCAGAGGGGAAACTGTTCTGCATAATTATTTTACCTAGGAATATTCTTCATTTAACAGGTCTATTTGCATAACAGTTGGAACTTTTTAAGCTATAAAGGTTGTTTAATACGTTGATTTGTTTCATCCATGAACCAATTGTTTATTCATGAGAACCGGCACCTGAGGACTTCAGTAATTAAGCAGCAGTGACCCAGTTGGAGGCAACAGCCCTTTATTGGATTTACGGGTCCGGGCAGAGGCAGGATTAGCAGACCACTCACAAACATCGGGCGGGCTTTTATAGCTGGTATAAAGCTGAGTCATTCCCTGCAGTAAAACTTTATTTCCTTAACTTTTACAGAGTTGATAACTTTGACATTTCACTGTTGGTGGAATGCACCTGCCTGGTGGCTGCGTGCCCACACGTAGCTGTCCCAGTAAACGCAGAGCACTCCTCTGCCCTGCGTGCAGCCTGTATTGCATTGCTGCAGCACTGTCTAATGCATGCACGGCTAAATTAGCCTCTGGTTCTCATGCAGATCACTGCCTAGCAATTAAGCAGGAGTACGCGATAAGAAGGATGAGCAGTGCGATGCATACAAGCCCTGTTTATGTGGTGATTGTAATTGGATGCGAATACAGTAGGTCAATACTACCAACACATTTCAAGGCAGAGATGAGTGTGCTTTTCAGCCCAAGTGCAGTCTGACAGATCAGGCTGATGAGCTCTCTCAGTGCCCCAGCAATGTCCCCGCCTCGTGTGCCAGGCTGTCTGGGAACACAGTGACGCTGGACGCTGGCCTTGGAGCCAGGCAGAGCACTGGCCGGGGGCCAGGCACGCAGCAGTGCTTTCTCTGCATCTCTGAGCGTCCCACATTTGTCTTCTTTTGCCACTCCTTACTCAAGGGAACCTTACGGCATCTTGGCCAGACCCTGCTCTATACGTCGGAGCCACGTTTGTCCCAATCAAAGTACGTTCCCAAAGGGAGGCATGCGCTTTGGCTCAGGCTCCTTAGCAAAACCTCAGCGTGTCCCCAGCACAGCCATGAGCAGTGTGATTCATAGCAGCCCTAAAGCTTAAAGTCTGCATTGGAAAAGCTTGCATTCCCCACACGTTACACTTTGACACTTACTTGGCTTCCCCATTTCCAATTCTGGATCCTGCTGCCAGGAGAGCACCAGCCACACTCTGACCAACACTTTGCATCCAGCACTGGACGCTTGAAGAGAAGGAAGAAACCACTGCTCTGAAATTTCCCAGTGGGTGCCCAGAACCTCCAATGCCATCCTCCCTCCATCCTCATGCCTCATGCAGCCATTACATGCATAGAGAACTCATTACAATTACAAGCAGGAACCTTGCCAGAAAGCAGCACGTCGATACAGAGAACCTTTTAAATTCTGCTCCTGTGAAAAAAACACCTGGTCTTCCAGATTCTGCATCAACAAGGCCACGAAGAAATGTTAGTAAATCACTGCTATGCTTTGGTTCTGCTAGGCCTCGCGTATCCCTCAAGTTTCAACCTGTGAGTGCTCCTATTGACTACCAAATTAATCATGTGCTTAAGTACTTCACTGAATCAGAGCACCAGAAATGATTTGCCAACAGCTTCTTTGCAAAGCAGTTCCGTGCTCTGCTGGAGCAGAACCAGGCACACCAGCAGAGCTGGGTTTGGGATGTTCCAACCTGAATGGGTGTCAAACAGAGAGGTGGTGGTGCTCCATCCCTGCACACAGCCATGGTCAGGGGACGGGGCTGTGAGCACCGATGGAGCTGTGGGTGTCCCTGTGCACTGCATGTGAGTGGGACCAGATGGCTTTTAGAGGTCCCTTCACATTGAAGCCACTCTATGACTCTATAAGATCCCTCACAGAGGTCCCGGGTGCTGCTCATTGCCTTGCTGGTGCACACTGCAGAGCGCAGCTGGCCCCATAGCACACAGCACAGCTCATCCACCAGCAGGGTGTCCTGGGCTCGGGCCTTATAGCTGTGATATCATTACTCCATTTAATCGCTGTTCACTTTTCTGCTACCTGACCACGTAAACCCTGCTTGAGATGAGCAGCTACATAATCAGCATGCTCACACACACGCACACACAGCGTGTGCCCCGGGCTCGCAGTGTTGGACACTTCCCAGTTCCTTGCACAATGACACTGATTTAGAAAGTTAACACCTCCAGGGCCAGCTGAAAGATGTGTTAAATAGGAGTGAGCTAAAGTGTTAGCAGCAGCAATGGAAGGAGAGGGAAGTTCTGGCACATTGTGCAACACGTTTCACTCAGCATGCATGCACCGCTTGCAGCTCGCTGTTGCACGGCCCGCGGACCTGCAGACCAATTTCTCTCTAAAAAAGAGAGCTGATGTTATTGTTTATTGTGTTTATCCATACATGTGCACATACGTGTGTGCATGCACATCCTGCAAAATCAGAGGCTGCAACATCCAGCTCAGCTCTTTTTATAGATTGCTCCACTTCTTCCCAAACAAGGCTGTTGGCTTTAGAGAGGCGAGGTCTGCAACGTGTTTGCACATGAGATATTTGACTCCTGACTGTGTTCTGATGAGGTTTCCCTAACCTTCATTCTAGCACATCTACTGGAAGGAACAGCCTGTACCATGGACTCAGAGCCAATACATCACATACTCATTCTTTCAAGGCCGTTTCACTGGCCCCTAATGTTCTGCAAAATGTTGCACTCTGCTGTTTTATAAACTTTATGTACAAGCCTGCAGTTTTTCAGCCATCACCTGGAGTTTGCAGAGCATCAAGCCACCCTCACCTCTCCCTTGCCCCTGCTGGCACGCGGGTGCTGGGAGCACGCCAGCATAAAAGTTCCAACATTTCCAACAGGAATGCTCCATCTGCCGCATTCAAAAAAAAAATCCAAAGCTCCTGCCTTAAATCACAGCCCTTGCCTCGTTAGAGACAGGTGTCCAGCCTTCTTAGGGATTAGCAGGTGATAGCTGGGAGCCACTCTGCTCTTACTCACTGAAGGATCATAATTACTGCATCCCGTTCCGCCCACAAGTTCTGTACCACTTTTTTTTTTTTTTTTTATGACTCCACCAGGCCATCTGTCTCGAGGATGGAGACCACACTCGCTCCTGTTTGATTTTTCTCCTTTTCAATTCCCAAGCCAGCCCTTGTTCGGCGGGTGGATTTATTGCTACTCCTCGCTGCTCCCTGGCTCTGTGCCACCCAGGGAAGCAGCAGCAGCTCGGTGCTCTGCATACACTGCCATGCTGCCAGCCCTGGGCTCACATCCCCTGTGTCCCCACAGCAAGGTGGCAGAGCCCTCCCAGCTGTGTCCAAAGGAGAAAGGGTTTGAATTCCCCATTCTCCCCCAGGGGAGCTCCAGTTGGTGAGGATGCCCAAGTTCAACAAATCTCTGTGTGACTGCATCTACCATGGCACGAAACCCACATCTTCTGTCCCTGTGTCACAGGGACTGGGTGCTGCTGTGGGGCTGATGGAGCCCACCTTGATTCAAGATGCTGAGGACATTATTGATCTAAACAAGTTGTCAGTGAAGGAAAAGTTGTAATTGCTGCTGTAGTTCCATTGTAACACACCAGCCCCGAAGGGAAATTAAAGTTTGCAGCTAATAGGGTTGTATGATCCTTCAACCTTTGATGTATTGAATCTAGAGCAGCCCGTGGAATACTGATTTGATGCACGAAAGATCATTTTTAACAGCTGCTGCACCTCCAGCTTCCTCACACCTAGTTCTGCTCCCAGTCCCAAGGCTGGGTTGGTGTGTGGTGGATCTCAGTGTGAAGAACAGTGACTCGTCCCACAGCTCCCTGCCCACACCACCACTGCATCCTCAGCACCTGGTGGGCTCAGCTCCAACCCAGGTGGGAAATAGCTCACGCTGAGACTCCTGTAATTCACGCCATACCTGGAGCTGCCACATCCATTCAAGGAATATGAATTTTGCATCAGGAACATCAGTTTCCAGAATTCAGCTTTCAGCCTGAGCGCAATGTGTCACCTTCCTGCCTGGACGCAATTTCCTTAAAGAAGCAATTACTGGGTTTCTAAGCACAATTGCCCGCTCCCTCATTAATCACCTGCAATTGTATAAAGAGAACTAACGGCCGCTCCCTGTGTTGGGGCAGCCCATGGGGCTCTGGCTCTGTGCAGGGGATGCAGAATGCTCCTGGGTGCTGTGTTCCCACACGGGAGAGGAGGGCTGTGCTCACCCTTCATCCCTACTTGGTCCTTGCTATCAGAGCAGCAGCCCTCGTGCTCTGCTCCACACAGCCACTGTAATTCGGAGTGATAAAGACACTCTCTTCAATTACTTCAGTTAATTAGCACCTCACAGCTCCTGCAGGTTTCACAGGAGAAGCCCCTGAGGCCAGCCTGCCTGCCACCCCATCCCACCTCACCAGGGACACCCTGCACCCCAGACACCCCACACTGGAGGGCAGCGCCTGGCACCTAAATCCCTGCTGAGGACAGCAGGCAATTTAGACCTGAGTGCAGCAACTAATTAAATCAATATGAGATAATGAACTGCAATTAGAGGTCCAGCTAGGCACATCTTCTCTTGTAAATACTGTTTCTCTCCCAACGGGAAGCTCTTTTTTAATAATCTGTTTGTGTTTCATTTCCAGGAGCCGTAATTCCCCAAAGAAGCAATTTGGGAAAGTGATTTGTTTGTCTGTATAATTGCCAAAGCACTTAGTTAGACTTGTTTGTTTTTCTATAGCTTCTGCAACTCCCAGAAAGAAACAATGCAGCTATTCGCTGTGCTACTTCCCTTCTCTCTGATTTCAGGACGTTCTGGGGCTGGGTGAGCACCTACAGCGAGTACCACCATGCACACAGAGGATGGCATCACCATAGCACACAAGAGCAGCGTGCCCTGTGTCACAATCACTACCTCAGGAATCTCCCACCCAGGCCATGTGGTTACACCCCACATCCCTGCCTGGGCACTCCATACACTGCACACTTTGGGTGCTGCCTCTGTGGGATTTTGGCCCAGTGAGCACTCGCAGCCATTGGGTCCTGCTCAATTGCAATAACCTTTCCAATTAAACCGAGCGCTCTGTTTATTAGCAACTAAATGCTTCCCTGCGCCTCTGAGCTACGGCAGGACACAGGGCTCTCCGTGTGCAAGCACATAATTGGATATCTATGGCTTGTTTAGTTTGCAGCCAATTAGATAGCAAACAGGTTAGCCTCTGCATCCGTATTAAATACGACTTGAAGCAGCTTCCTGCAGGGTGAAGCATTCAGCACCACGGGCTCAGTGCTGTGCCAGGCTGTGGGATGGGGGGCTCAACCCAACCCCATGCACCATGCTGGGCTCGCTGCTCTGTGGTGCTCTGCATGGGCTCCTCCAGGGCAAAGCCTCATCCCATCTATCTGTTTAACATCTCAAATCCCGGAGCTGCGCAGTGTTTTCCTCGCAGCTCTGAAAGGAGACAGGCATATTTTGACAAAGCGAGATTATCTGAAATCATCTCTCTTACAGTGAGCGGTTGGTGTATAGAACTTAATTATAAATTAATTAATAGCGGCAAATTTACAACCCGAACGAGAGGGAGAAAGAGGTAGGAAAGATGATTTCAGAAGGAAGGCAGCAAGCATGGAACAAGCACAGCCAAAATACAAATGGCTCTGGGAGCAAAGCCTGGAGCCATAGGCTCGAGGTTGGTGGGGCAGCAGGGGGTGGTTATGGGCACCAGTGCTGGCTGGGCAGTGAGAAAAGGCAAAATATGCATTTATTTGAATTTTACAGCACTTTCTCTAAGAGAAGATTGCATCTGACACCACGGGCTGTAGGGAGACAAGAGGATGGGCACCCAGCTCAGCTATCTAATTGCCATCCCATCAGACTGGCATTGCAGAGAACCAGATGAATAACAGGAGAATCAAGAATGCAGGACCGTAGTTATACTGGTAGTTTGCCTGGTGCCACCACGTCAGCTTTCAGTACTGGCGAACGCATTTATCAGCAAAAATGATTTGAGATGAAAATTAGAGAAAAGAGTACAGGCCCTTTAAATAATAAGGTAATATGTAAGGCAGCTGGGGCTGGTGCTGCTGGGGGGCTGCCTCTGTGCATCCTCAGCCAACAGGACTGAGTCCATTCCAGGTGTGCCACCCATGTGCTCTCAAAGCAGTCACTTTCTTGTCAAAATTTTCACAGCAGCTGCGTGGCAAAGACTTTTGCTTACAAAACAGTGCTGGGATTTCTCCAGGGAGGCAATGGATTCGGAATTTGTAGAGCTGCTTTCAGCAGCAGTCAAGACTGAAAGAGGAGTTGAGATAAACATTTGCATTTTTATTTCGCAGCTACAGTTCTCTGATGGAGCTTTGCAAGCAAAAGGATGGCCCCTTTTGTGTATGCTGCCGGGGTGAATGCCAATCACTTACAAAAAGCGTGCTGTAGAGCCATCTCCAGACAAGGAGGGTGTAATTCCCAGTGGGCTGAGCCCATGCAGCAACCCCTGCCTTACAGCATCAGCACATCCCCACAGCTCAGCCACCCCCAGCTCACCTCCCACTGCCTCTCTGGAAAAGTCACACGGGACCTTGGTGTTCTGTTCCTCATTTGGGTGATACTGTCAGAACCCAAACGCGATTCTCACACTCAGCAGAAGCCATTTCAGACACAGCCATCCTGCCCTGCCCATGCTGCATGCAGCCCTTTGGTGTGATCACAAGAGAATTCCTAAATGGGGGAATGAGCAGGTGCTCTCACATCAGCTGCAGCATGAGCAAACCCACCACCAGCAAGGCATCAGGACACTACAACACCAGGATGCCCAGCAGGGCACCAGGACAGTGCCAGGATGCAATGACATTTGGTCACCAGGACTCAGTGACTCCAGGATGCAATGACACCAGGACACAGGATGCAATGACAACAGGCCATCAGAACACCATGGTGCCTGGACACCAGAACACCGGGATGCCAGGACACAATGACACCAAAACATCAAGTCACAATGACGCAGCAGGTCACAGTGACACCAGGATGCAGTGATGTCAGGATGCAATGGCACGAGGACACCAGGACACAATAGCACCTAAACACTTGGATTCAATGACACCAGGACACAAATGTCAGGACACCAGGATGCAATGACACCAAATCACCAGGACGCAATGACACAGGATACCAGCACAACCTTGCTCTGCTGAGCCATGCCCACAGCCTGCCCAGGGTAGGAGCTACTGTACATCAACCAGCATTCAGTCCACCTTCAGGTGTCTTCCCCAGGGGCACCTCCACAACCCCATCAAAACACCCCATGGAGGCTTCTTCATCGGAATCAATTCTTTAACAAAATAATCCAAGATAAAAACGGATCCGTTTTGACTTTTTTTACTCTCTCAAACATTTCAGAGATAGTAATGAATTATGGTATGTTTCTCTCTTTTTTTTTTTTCCTTCTGTTTTATTATAATATTTTAACAGCTGTCAGATTGTGTCATCGCAGTGAGATTGCTTCAGTGTTTATGAATTGGAACATCTCTCCAAATGTTCCATTCTGTAGAACTGAGATTCCTATCTCTACAAACCAGTGCCGGGGGAGAGAACAAAGCTTTCAGATGCTGAAATTCCTCCTAGGAAATCATTTTGTTTCCCAAATAGGCCAAAGTTAACGCAAAGTGAAAGTGCTCCACACCCTTCCCCATTGTCACACCATGGCTGATGGTAGACGCATTTTTATTCTCTGGGTTGCACCTATCAGGGCTGTGCTGTGCAAGATCCTGTTCCATCCCATAAGACAAACCTGCACCAAAAGGTGGAACCTCTCCTTCACTGGGACTTCCATGGGCACAACTTTTAGCCTGTGACCTCTACGCTGAAATGCAAAGAAAAAAACTGCTCTTTTTCCATACAGTAGAGCTATTCTGAACTCTGTACCTTTCCTGGAGAGAACGCTCAAGTTTTGTAGCCTTTTTAAAATTCTTGCCGTAACGTTTGCTTTTTATTATTTTATTATAGGACATCATAAATTAGTTGTCACCATTTTTTAAAGGTTACTGAATGTGTAAAATAATGTTTGCCCGATTCAGGAGTGCAGTAGTTTATGCAATTATAAAATAGCACATCAAAAAAAGCCAGCTTTTCCCTTGCTGCTTGCATAATTCATCACTCATTCTGTTGTCATGGGCAAGACCTCTCCTGTTTTTCAGACAACAAAAAAATTAAGTTTACATTTTCTTTTATAATTAAAAATTTAAAAGTTTAAAGGAAGAGAGTTGGTAATTTCTCCAACCATTAAAAGCTGGAGACACAGCATTAAAACTCACAGAACCCAGTGACAGGGATAACACTCTGTTTTCCAGCTGCTGAGTGGGTGAGGCAATGGCAAGGCATGGGGACAATGATGGAAATGCTGCGGCCATTCCCAGGGCAGGGACTGGGCATGGGGTGCTGGTGTGGGCCTTGGGTACGTATCTGCATGGAGATGGGTATGTACACATAGTCATAGAATCAAAAGCCATTAAGGCTGGAAAAGACCTCTGATCACCAAGTCCAGCCATCAACACAACCCCACCATGCCCACAACCTTGTTCCTAAATAGAATCACGGAGTCATAGAAGTGTTAAGGTTGGACAAGACCCTCAAGATCCCCCAAGCCCACCCCACCACGTGCACTATCCTGTCCCTCAGTGCTGCATCTCCACTTTCCTTGAACACCTTTGGGGATGGTGACCCGACCACCTCCCTGGACAGCCTGTTCCAGTGCCTGACCGCTCTTTGGGAAAAGAAATTGTTGCTAATATCCAAGCTGTATATTTATTGTTATACACATGTATACGTGCACAGGAGGAGAAGGTGCCGAGACAAAATCCACACACCAGATGCAGGTGGCAAGAAATGCTCACAGCACATCATATGAAAGCACTGCCTGAAGCACTGGGGTCCAGGAAGGAGGATGCCAACACACCCCAGCCCCCAGGCTCTCCATGCCAGGTGTGAGGCTCTCAATGACGCCGAGTGACAAAATCTGCATTAAGCGCACCAACAAGGCCGCCTCGGAAGAGGCCAAGTAGGAAATAGCAGGCCCCATTGCCTAATGGGACTTATCAATTATTATCTCAGACCATATTTCTTTGAGGGGTGATTGTTTCACAGAGCCTGACATCTCATATAGCTTTAAATTACTCACAACCGGGACGCCTTACAAGATAGCAGTAAAATCAGGAGAGGATTGGGCAATGTAATTATAGTATGGAAATGATGTTGATCGCTCAAGCAGTGAGCAGACCTTGAATCGAAAGCCCCCTCGGCCCCCCCTGCTCCTCACCACCATCGCCACTGAGCACCTGAGCGGGCAATGAGGAGAGGAGAGGGATTGGAGAGGGATGGGAGACGAAGCACACAAACAGGCTGCATTGGCTCCAGAACACGGTACTGCAATGGAAGCAGGGCTTTTAAGGACCTTGGAACTTCCTTGCTTGGACTTGCAGCGCATTGCAGCCAGCACCACTCCAAAAGCAACATTTCCATTTCATGGAGAATTTCAAGGTTTTGAAACACTGTTTTGCTCTTACATGGCATTAATTTTTAATCTTTCAAAATAATCTTTCAAAACACCGCACTTCGGTTTTGCTACTTTGGGTCTTTTACTCTACCTTACTTCAGAAGTCAAAAGAAAAGAGAAGAAAAAGAAAAAAAAGATGGAAACGGCAAAATGAAAACACAATGTTCGTATTAAAAACAGTATAAAAACTCCTCATCAAGTGGCAAAGAGCTTGGTAAAGCCCTTGAAATCATGATTTCCCTTCCATTGCTGGAGCTGTGCCACCCACCTGGTGCCCAGAGCTGGGGTTAGTCCCTGCTTTGCCAGGTGGTGCCTGGAAGCAGTGGAGGCGTGGGGTAACAGCCAGAGGTCTGCAGGAAGGAATGAAGGTCCCCAAGGAGAACCACAGAGCAGAGCTGCTGCTTCAAAAGCAGCCCCCATTGGGAGGGCTGGGGCCGGGAGCAGTCGCCGATGGGCACGGCTGACAGCGCTATCAATTTGACGCGTTTAAATGCTGGAGCAGGAAGGCTGCTTCCAGGAGAGGCAGAAATCATGAGTTGCTGCTGCTGCTTTTTTTTTTTTTTTTTTTAATTAAAAGCCCTGCTTTCCCCAGCTCCTTAAAAGTTGATGCTCTGTCAGAGGCTTAACAAGAGGCTGTCAGTCCTGTCCCCAGCAGGGAGAGCAGGGCTATGGGATCACAGCCACGCTACCAGCCCCAAAATGGGCTCTGCCCTGCACTCTGCCCTATCGCATGCCAAGAAGCACCCTGAACATCTGAGGAACATGGGTTAGGGTCAAGCTAAGGGGAAGAAACCAGGAGCAGTGGTCAGCAGAGTGGTACAGGAACACACTGCTGGTCCTGCCTGGGAGGAGTCCCCATCCTGAATCTCATCCAAAACAAACACCACATTTGGTCTAAAATGATGTCACTGCTGATCATTAGCGCAGTAATTACAGTGAAAGCCTTTTGCAATTGTATCCTCTGAAGGGTTATTAATGCAACCCAACCGCACCAGTAAATGTCTCATTAGTCTTATTTCAGACTTATGTATTTTTCAGAGCTACAGAATCCTAATAGACTTTTCCCTCCAATAACATTAATATCTGCTCCTTCCCCTAGCAGTGCTGGCAGCGGCCCCTTCCCCTCCAGCTCCAGGGGGAAAGGCTCCAGGAGGCAATGGGAGAGAGGCTGAGAGCTGCTCACAGCAGACATCGTCTATGGGAGGTAGAGGGGCGACCAAACCAGCAAGGATGGGGCCAAATGTCAGCAGCCAGTGATGCTGCAGGGGAATGCGGGGCAGGAGCTGCTCTGTGCTCCCCTGACCCTGCTTTGGGAAAAGGGGAGCAGCAGCTGTGTTTGCAGACTTATGGCTGTCCAGAGGTATCATGCACCAACAGCTGCACAAACATGACCACAGCAAGCATGGGGAGGAGGGAACAGGCAGAAGGCTTAGGGCAGGGTTGCAGCCCTCACAACATGCTGCAATGCAAGACACAGAGGGAGGCGAGCGGAGTCCAAGGAGGGATGCCCCACAAGGGACAACACAGGCCAGATGTCCAGAGCCCCACGTTTCTGGCATAGGAGAACTCCCTGGTGGGATCCACACAGAAACAATCCAGGAAAGCAGCGTGGTTGCAGCCCGAGGCACTGCGAGTGGGAGCTGCTCCCCTCCCCACACCCGCATCACACCAAGCCGTTCCCCGCGCAGCCGGCACCTTTCATCCCAGAGAAACTCTCAGAACAGAGGACTCAAACCCACCAGGAAAGGTGACAGATTCTCCTATTCTTCAAAGAGGCTCTTTAAATATTAAAAATAGCATTGTTGTTTCAGCAGCGTTAATTTAAATGATGCACACATGACACATTTAATCGCCTGTGCGCGCTCCAGACGCAGCGCTTCTCACGGCGACAGGAGCCGGGTGGGAGCTCTGCCATCCTTGTCTGGCCTAACGCAAGAAAAAAGGGGAACAACCACAGCGAGGAGGAGGAGGAGGAGGAAGGGGATGAGGCGCATTCCAAGCCTCTTCGTGCACACAGGGACAGGGCACAGCCAGCCACATGCAGTGCAGAGCCACAGCGCCCAAAGTCACATTCGCCAACCAGCCAGGCTGGGATCTTGTACCCCATGGTGGGGATGTAGGTGGGTCAAGCACAAGTAGACACCCAAAAAGCACACATTGAACTTCTTCCGACTTCTGGTCAGCCCATGCTCAGCTCCCAGTTAAAGAAAAAGCATAACTCATCTGGGTTCTCCACCATGATTCACTCTCGCAAGCGTGCTGAGCACTCTCTCTGAGCAACTGAGTCCACACGTAACAAAGGGCTTCTCCTTCCTTTGAAGATCCCACCAAGGGCAAGAGGGGGAACTATGTGATTGTCAAATGATGGAAATCATCTGCAGCTTGACTTCGCTAATGATGGATAGCTGCCTGTGAAGATCTGAAAGCATCACCTACAGCTGCAAGGAATTGAGAGGGACCCGAAGCCCTTCCTCACAGTTTGTGCAATGCATGCAGGGAATAGTCCAGTTTCTGGCGACCAAGATAGCTAACTTTACCTATATGAAGTGAATACTATTTACGTGTGAAATCTGGACTGTTCATGAGTCAATGCAGTGGGCAGATTGAGGCCCAGCCCCTCACATCCAAGTGTCCCCATACGACGTTCATGTGTCTCATTATGGTTTACTTTGAAACAGACCTTCCCCAAGAGTTGAGCAAAGCTGAAAATAATTTAACTTTCAGTCCTGGCTGCTTGCCTCACTCTGAGTCATAAGTTGCTGAAGGAATTGTTTTAATCTGCAGATTATTTTCTTTTACTAATTCATGCTAGTGAAATAAAACTATCATAAATTGCTATCAGCCTAAAAGCAGATACGCTAGGAGCTGCCTTGTGGACGGGTCTCTCTCTGCTCATGGTAATAGGAGATTCAAAAGTGATGCAGTAGTTCTTTGTGCTCACATGGTGCTTTCCAGCTCAGGATCTCAACATGGCCATAGGGATTCTCTTTTCTTTTTACTGTGATCATTATTCTTTGAACTTGCTGCCAACGGAAAAGAGAGAAAGAAGCCAAAGCACAGAAATAAAGTGCAACAGAGAGATACAGATTAGCTATTTCTAGCTGCTAACATGCTCCGATGCGGAATAACAGGAAAGTTGCTCAGCTTGCCTGTCCTGTCCTTATGAAAAGGGGAAGAGCTGCAGAGACAGGAGCTAGGAGCACTCTCCTGTCCCAGGCTACTCCTCATCTCTGTATCAGTCTCCTGTCCCCTTGGACTAGCTCTGAGGTGGCCAAAAAGATCACGTCCTATTTCAGGTATGAAGCACTGGGCCGTACCAGGGGAGGGACACAGCTGAAGAGTTCCCAGCACTCTATAGCCAAAGGAGGGCCACTGTGCTCAGGCACCTCAGAGCCTGTGGGAGGCAGTGGAGCGGGCGGCAGGAGTAGGGCAATTAGAGAAACTCACGCCTGCAGACAGCTTAGCTGGAGCTGGTAATTACAGGAGTGAAGGTACAGAACACTTCATCCCAGCTCCTGCTCCAGTGCTTCAAGGAAGGGAGGTTTGGATTATGCATTCCGACGTGTAACAAGGTCCACTGGCTTGGAACAAGAAGTCTGCCAAAACGTGCGGCCTTGGAAGGAGGAGCTGAATAGGAGAGAAGGCTGAGACCGCCTTGGTGCTGTCTCTGCAAGTGCAAAGAATATTAACAGCCCTCCGTGGGAAAAACCAGCCACCTCCAGCCGGGAGGATGGAGAATGCAAACCCTATTCCCACATACGTCCTTGGATTTCATTTTCCAAAGCCAGATGTATTTCCCAATAGCCTCTACTGGAAAAAAAAAAAAAAACCTGGGCATGGTAATTACAGTGGGCTGAGTCCCGTAACTCCTGCATCTTGAGTAAGGATTCAGTGGTCAGAATGGCACAGCTTGCTGATCCCATAGCCAGGACCACTTCCTTGTAATTCAGAAAAGGCCTTTTCTGACATTAGAATAAAGAAACACAGCAATGCCACCAGCAGCAGAGTGTAGTTAAAAGATGGTGCTTTTGTGTGCACATGGCTTGTATAACATCTTGCTCCACGTGCGAGTGCTTGAAGGAGTGTTTGTGCAGAGCTATGCAAGCAGACGAAAGCATTCCTGTGTGTATAGGGTGAGGGTTAGGGTAAGAGTTGACCTGTTCGTGAAAGCAGATACTGTGCTCAAGTGCATCTGACAAGTTTCACAGTCTGCACTCGACTGCAGAACTCAGAATACAGAACTTGTCCAGAGCCACCCCTGCACAAAGTGCTTGGCACAGCAGCGCTGGGCACAGCCTCACGGCGCTTTTTGTGTGTGAGCCATGCATGTGGGCACGGCCCTAGAAGCGCAATCCTGAATGACACACTCATTCAGAAATATGAAAGGGATGTAATAAAAGCCTATTACTATGGAGTTTGCTGCTACGGGTTGGTCACCGAGCTCTCCACATTCTTGTGTGGAGGATCAGCCAGGGGACAGGAGCTGCGCTGACTGCAGGAGTGGTTACAGCTGCAGGAAGGGTGCTGCTAGCACCCCATAATGCACACCAGGCTTTCTTCAGCACTGGGAAGCAATGGCTTGTTGCCTTCAGATTATCCTTCCTAGCTGCCAAAGCCTAAAATAGCTCTCTTATTCATAGAGGAGTGATGGATGCAGTTCACATTCATGATCAGCGTGTCATTCACAGCCTGTGCTCCATGGCAGCTTGGCCCCTCCTCTCACACCTCTGCTTTTGCCTCCCCATGGAGGATGCCACAGAGCGCTCCCATGCAGCCCACAGCCCACACCAATCTGTGTGCTCCAGCAGCCAAGCTCAGAGAGATGCAGGAATGCTACAGCAATGCAAACAGCCACACACAGTCCTACAGCACCATGCCCTGGGAGCAACACGCTCAGGGCCAACCCTGCTTGCACACCCATGGCTCTGCTGAAGCTGCTGCCTGCTCCAAAACCTCCCCTGCACAGTACGACCCTTCTCCTCCCTGAGGGGTTACGTTTGGTTTTCCAGAGGTGAAAAATACTTGTGCAAACAGGGGTTCACAGCACACAGCATCACTCCAGCTCCAGCCCACTGCTACACCTACACCCGGTCCTGCTGTTAGTACTCCTCACATGCTCCCGTGTAAGTGATGGAGAAAAGTGTCAGGCTGGGGAAAAGACAGATCACGAGTATTTCTGGCCCTGACATTTTCCTCCAGATATCTGGATTTCCATATATTTGAAAACCTAATATAAACAACAGAGAGAAAATTTGCATTTCGGGCAGTGAGGAATGAAAAATGGAGGCGGCGTAATGTATTGCTGCTCGAGGAAGAGGAATGACAGTGGTAAAGTCGAGCACACACGACAGCACCCAATCGGCTTGTGGCAAACTCATTTCCTGGCAGAATATAGGGTTTCATCTGCTGGAACATTTAATAGGCATCAAAGAAAGATCACTTCCCCCCTCTCGGTGCAGATTGAGAGCCTTCGCTCTTGCTTTATTTTTGCCATTTTATTAAACCCTTTATATAGTTTTAATACAATATGTATGATTCTCCTAAAAACAAATAAATTCTTAGGCGCTTCCCAGATCCTAAGGATTTCTAATGGTTAAGTATGTTTTATTTATATTTTCAGAGAGACATTAAATACGTGATGTGTAAAAATATGCAAAAAGAAAATCAACTCTAATTTACTGCTCTGTACAGGACCGCGTTATGTTATGTAGTTAATTTGCAGCTCTGGGCAGAGCCCAGGGAATGGGCTGAGCACACTCCTGCCACCCCCGGGTTCTGCTGCAATGGGAGATGTCCTCCCAGCCAGGACTTCCCATGGCCCCTCCCAGCCAAGCCACAGGAACATAGGAGTGGCATCTGCCAAACTTTAGTTATGGCTTGGAACAGCCTTTTGCTTTGAGATTCCCATATTTAGGAGAAAAAGAAATAGATCACGGGTTTAAACGATTCATCAATTCTGCTCAGGTTCAGTCTGGTCACATCATCCCTCCAGCTCCTGCTATGAGCTCCCGCCCGCTGAACACTCACCAGCATGCAGACACATGCTAAAAAGATAAAAAAGAAAAAAGAAAGATATGGAACAGAAGACAAAAGAAACAAACAAACAAACAAAGTAGGAAGAAAAAAGGGAAAATAGAAGGAAGGGAATACAGAAAGAAAGAGGATGGACGGAAGGAGGAAGGGGGGGATGAAAAGAGAAAGAATAAGAATAAAAACAAAGAAGAAGGAAAAAGAAAAAGGAAAGTGCAATACCTCAAGTGTTCAGTGCCAAGAAGTCTGCCACCGTGCCCACTGGCCCTGCCTGCTATGGGGTTGCTCAGTCAGCATCATGATTAGTGCTGACCCCATCAGCTCTACCTCCTGCCCATACCAAAACCGGCTGTGACACTGCACGTGTTCTGCTGCAAAAGCATGAATTGAGGGTCCTGGGTGGACCTGGGAGCAGACAGAGATGACTCCAAGCATCCACACCACTTGAGACCTAAACACAGACATCACTTCACCAATAAGCTCCAGTGACACAAAGACCGAGCAGACATGGCTTTCACCAGAAGGCACGAGGATGTTCTTAATGTCACTGCAAAGCGTGCTGAGCCTGCAGACACTTATTAAAACACCCTAATTGCATATTATAGACCTAGAGCTATGTCTACACAGCAAACATCCACCTGTAGAGGAGTCAGGGGCACAAGAGAGGCTTTTATAGCCTTTCTATCCCAGCAGTTAATTGTAACATCAGCGATGCAACAGGGCACTGTAAGTCCTTCCCGACTCGTGCTCGGATCAGGGCAGCCAGGCAGGAGTTACCCAACCTCTGCTGCCCACAAGGGGGTATTTTTCAGCATTCCTGAGAGCTTCAGCCCACCGGTGCCCTCCCTCCTACCAGCCTGGCAGCGCTGTGGGCACACGGTGCATTTCACTTTCTGGGTTTGCGGTTGGAATGATGATCCTCATCACCACTCAAATTTAATTTCAATGGTTTGCTTCTGCTTTCATTTTATTGGCACCCATTATATCCCCCTTGTACCTCTGGCATTTCCTTAATAGTCTTTTGACTCATCTGCTCTCAGGAGGAGAAACATTTTTTACCAGAACAATATGAAGTAACAGTTATAAAATCCGTAGCCTGGTGATAAATGTTAAGGACTCATATTCTTTTATTGGAAATTGCTGTCTTTCAAATGTTTAACAGATTTGTAAAAATAATTTCTCCAAAAGGTTACGGTTCCATTGAACTCCATTAGAGAGAGGCTGCGCTCTAAATCACGCACCGCGTCCAGGAGCCCGCAGAAGGGGACACGCCAAAGTCATAACTTTCTCCCTTCATACACAACGCCGCTTGGCTCCTCTCCAGCATTATTCCATTTCCAGGACACTTTCCTTGACCCCTGGGTCCTTCAGCCCCAGCAGAGGGGACGTGCCTGCCTGAATCCAGGCGTGAAATTATGAAGGAATGGGGCCTCGCTCGCTCTGCTATGCTAAGACCTCAGATGTGAAATCGACACTTTTTTTTTTTTCCCCTTCTCCTCATGCCGGCCTGTCGCATGCCGGGCGGAAAAGATTGTATTTATCACCTGTCAGGGTTTGGCAGAGCTGAGTTACGTGGAGCAGGACAGCATAAAATTATCATACACAAGCATGAAATTACAAAATCGCTCGGAACTGAACAACAAAATTATTTCATTTCTGAGGGAGGCCATTCCATTTTTTAGTCATGACACCTCAACTGCCAAACTTTGAATTGAAATTGAGTGTGAGGTGCATGGAATATAGACAGCAATAACAAGCAAAGGCATGTAAACTAGCCATGCAAATACACTACATTAATGGCCCCGGAAACCTCCCACAGGAGATATGTAACTAAATAAATGTCACATGTCCCAATAACTCAACTTTTCTTATACATTTTGAAATGAATTATGCTGCAATCGGAGTGGGCTGCTCCCGTGACGGAGTCCCACTTGCTCAGCATTCTCCTGGACCACGTCTCCTGGTTTTTGTTTTTCCTTCTCCCAGCACTTATTGTTGGGGTGCAAACATTAGATCGTGGGATGGAGCTGGAGCTGCAAGGGGTGCAGCAGAGCAGAATGGTCTAGTAGTTTGTGGTAGCAGTGGTAATGGGAGGACAGTTGGACTAGATGATCTCGTAGGTCCTTTCCAACCTTGTGACTCTATGATTCTAATGGGGCAGAGCTGAGGGTTGGTGACAACGGACCCATCCTCCAGACAAACTTGCCGACAGTAAGGGATGATGCTATTACACCTCAACCAACTGTAAAATCCCCCACAGCCCATGGAGCAGAGCTAATATTTCTACCTGCCTGTCACAACCTGGGCTCAGGGTTGCTCTGTAGGCACCAAAAGGGCTCACAGAACCATGCCAGGTTCATGAGGCTGCTGATGCAAGGCATGCAGCATGGTGAGAACAGTACTCCCCCATTTAGCTTCCCCAACAGCCCAGCAAACCTACACTCTGCCAGGGAGCCAACACCGGCAGTAATTGCTGTGAGGAGTAAACGAGCAGTTCCATTTTATTGCAACTAGTAGCATCCTGATGGCTGCAGGCAAGGCAGTCCCAGAGGACCAATATTTCACCCACGCTATTTGTGTCTCAGCTCACGCTGTGCTCAATGCCTCACCCCCAGGGGTCGGGCAGAGCAGGGGCAGCACCCTGTGCCTGGCACCAAGGATTTCACAGGCAGCCCCATCCCATACACCGTGCCCCAACCTGAGGCAGCAAGGGCAACACCAGGAGCAGGAGGATGCACCAACACTTCCAGCAAAGACAACGGCAAACCAGATTGAGAATGGAGACAAAGCCCATTGCTGAGGCCAGTTCTCCCAGCGCTGTGTGGGAAGCAGCCTCCCACACTCAGCAGCAGTGGGGCACAGCTTTCTGAGGGCTGTGGGGCTCTGATCCTTCCCTGAAACTTTTGATCTCAGTGGATTCATCATTATTAGCCATTGTTCTCCCGCTCTGCTTGCTTTAAAATATGAAGGGGGATTTTGTCAGGGTCAGAGTTCCAAACTGGAGCCTGAGTAGCACTCAGAAGGCAGCATCATGGCACGGAGAGATGCAAGAGAAAAGAGATTCCCAGTGATTTATGATGGAGGAGGCAGCCCCGGCCTTTGCTTCTCTCAGGCAACCCTTTGATGCTGTCCCTTTAATCCTTCACCACCTGGCACTAGTTATAACTGTAAGATAGCCTTTATATGGAGAAGCATTTCCTTGTTTTTAATTAAATATAATGAGAAGCCTCGGGCAGTGGGCCCTGTTCTCCCCTCCCAGCACGCACTATGCCCACTCATCCCAGGATCACACAGCAGTGCAGGAAGACCCAAGCCCCCAGAAAATAGGAAAACCACAGGGTAGGGACGGCAAGGAGTGGGCACAGTGCACCAGGCTGCTTCATAACAGGTCTGGGCATAGGATGGGGCAAACCACAGGAGGGTGGAAAGGGGGAGATAAGTGCAAATCCTCTTCACAGCAGTCACTGCTATAAAGGCAGGCTGGCACAAGGATGCAGCAGGCGTGGGCACCCCAGGGACTCACAGCCATCCCAACATTCTGGAGGCTTTGGACGATGCCGATCAGCACCACAGAGGGGAAGGAGAAGCTGGGGATTATCATCAGTTTAAGTCAGTTCAACTTCAGTTCCCAGAAAAATATTGGAACAAATGATCAAACAAACTATTTATAAGCACCAAGGAGATAACAGGGTGAGTAGCAGCCAACATGGGTTTGTCAAGAACAAATCGTGGCAAACCGATCTAATTTTCATCTGCGACAGGGTAATAGGCCTTCTGGATAGAAAAGAAGCAGTAAATGTCATATCTTGACTTTAATAAGATTTTTGACACTGTCTTATATGACATTCTCACAAGCAAGCTGAGGAATCATAGTCTAGATGAAAATACTGTTTGGTGAGCGTAAAACCAGCTGAAAAGCTGCAGCCGGAGACTGGCAGTCATGGAGGCTCTGCTGTTGGAATGAGGGACTGTGGCCAGGTCTACCCTGGTCTGGGCAACACAGACTAAGGGATAGAACCCACAGGTGGGCATGGAGAAGGAACAGAGCCCTGAAACCCTTCAGCTGAACAAGAGATGTGGGCAGAACCTGCACAGCCCAGATGTTCCCACCTGCACCCACATCGCTGCTTTCCCTGCCAGGCTGCAAGCCACGATCACTATTTTGTTATTATTATTATTTTTACACAGGGGGAAGTGGTGTAGGTTATCTCCCCATGCGCACACACCAAGGGGACAGCCCTTAGTGGTGGGTGCAGGCCCAGGAGACCCACAAAGGTCAGCAGGAGAACAGGGAAAGGATTAAACAGCAGCGCACCGCCTCCCTTTGTGCATAGCTGCAGTGGCACAGCCCCAGGGAAAGGCACGCCAGAAGCTTTCTGATGTAGTCAGACCCCAACTTGTCCCTCCCCTCCCCCAAAAATCACAGCCCCAATCCCTCCAGGATCCCCCATAGCAACACAGTGCAGATGTGCCAGGAGCGCCTGCCCACAAAGAGTTAAAGCCGCTTCGCCAGACTGCAAATTCTCAGCCGGTCTCCCACATGCAGCCAAACAACAGCTTGACATTTTCCATCCTTCACGAGAAAGACAAAGGCGTGAAGATATTCCCATGATTCCTTTCTGCATGCCTAACTATGAGCTCAGGTGCAGCAGCATTTGCCCTGGACCGGCCTCATCAACATGAAGGGCGAACTCATCGTTTCTGCATCTTTCCTCGCCACTGCTTGATTAATTGGCTCACAACGATGCTGGCTGAATACCTAATGCCTCTCCTGTCCCTGTTCTTTCTTCACAGCCTTTTGCTGCATTTACATATACTTTATATTCCATAATTTTCACACACACACACAAAAAAAAAAAAACGGGAGCACATCTCAGTAATTTGATGTAATGACGGCATGTCACCAAAAAGAGGAATTAGAAAAATCTGTAGGTATTTAATTTATTCTTGTTTTTTTTTTTCCAAGTAGATCTCTCTGAGAAAAGCATTAATATTCATGCGCGTTAAAAAAAAAAAAGTACTCTCAAAAGGAAATTTCCAGCATTTTAGTTTAAATTAAATACGCTTTTAAAGAAGCAATATTTAACTAATAACGCTTAAAGGCAAAATTAACGGAAGTAGCAATTTTTACCTACAGATCAAGGTTTCATCACAGGGGTTCCTGGTAAAACTGCCCTCACAAGAAAATAGCACACTGCTTTTCCAAGGAAGGATTTTGTGAGAATCCCAGAAGGCACAGGGCAGCGAGGCCCCCAGAATTAACCTGCCCATCCCAACACTGCCCCTGAGCTCCCCTGGGACACAGCACTGGGTGGGAGGCAGAGCCATGCATGCTGAGGGTGCCCCATCTTGTTTCAGGCTTTCAGATAAGCAAGAGAAAGCAAAGAGTAGAAATCAAAAGGTTTCGCAGGAAATAAACACACCGCGTATTCAGCAAATGGGAGGCAATGACTGTTGTGGCAATTTCCCCCAATTAACTTCTCCACCTCTGCTTATCAGGACTACATTAGAGAGGAAAACTGGAAAAAATAAACATTAACTTAGGTTCCCTGTGAACTCATGGTGAAAGGCAGCTCAGGCTGCCAGGGGCTGGGGCAGTGATGGAGACACCCTGAGGAGCTGTGAGGGCTATGGGGAAAACCAGAGCTGCCCAGCTACAAAGGAGTTCCCACCAGTTGCTGAGACCCCACCCCAAATTCACAGGTCCTGGAATCTCTTGGGGACAAACCAGCAGCAACCACACACATTCAGGGGGTTCCCCACCAATTGGCCCCTCCAGCTGAAAACAGCCCTTGGGGTGGCTGTGGCAGAAATGATCCACGGCAAGAGGAAGCTTCAAGGATGCACGTCCTTGACACATGAAATATAAATCTTCAGGCCGGGATTGCCTGTAAATCCTTCCTCATTAGCAGGGTTTGGAGCCAGATGGGGGCCAGGAGGGCCTGGATTCCCCCTCCCTGCTGGAAACACCACCCCTGAAGGACAGGGGCTGGGTTTCCTCCAATCCACCAATGCAAAACAGCCTTAACCACTGTGCCTATGGCAGGCAGGTTGAAACTAGATGATCTTTAAGGTCCCTTCCAACCTTATTCTCTGATTAATCTGGTGCTGTCGAAATAAGACTTCCCATCTTTGCCCTGGCACATTGTGGGAAGATTATCCTCCAGATGAAGTAAAATTATCAGGTTTATTCCTCAAGTGTAAAAGCTGAGAAGCCAGATGCAGGGGTTGGGTAAGCAATAGAAGCAGTCCCCATTGATGGGAGAGTCCCACAAACACCACAGGCAGGACTGCACGCAGGCAGGAGCTTCAGCAAGGTTCTAAATTGGTCTCCTGATATTTTATGAAATAATTTTTTTTTTTCCTAAAGTACTTCTTGATATTTTTATGTTTATATATTTTAACTCCGGATCGGACTCATAAAAAATACATGAGGAGTAAGTGGTTTCCGCAAATGTTTTATACATGATTTGGGAACAGACAGCGTTCAAGGCGAGAGGAGGACTATTCCTCACCACGGCAACCCGGGCAGTACAGCGGACAGCTCCAAAAGCATCCATCCCTACATACAGCACAGCCACCATGAGCTCAGCACCCAACCAGCAACGCTCCTCCAGCACCAAAGACTACCAAAGCCTACCTGGGAGACTAAAGAGTTAACACAATATTTCATTGGTTTCCTCTGTCGTAGCATATATTATCTTTTTTTTTTTTTTTTTGACTGTGTAATACGATGCAAAGTTTTTTTAAACGATACAATTGTGTTCTATTATATTCCGCTCTTCAGGGAGATTTTAGGCTCATTTTTTGCATGAATGATACTCACTCGATGCATTTCAATGCTGACACAGATAGCACTGTAGGCACACACAGCAGATAGGGTTATAGCAAGTGCACAGATAAATGCAAAAACATATGGCAACACGAGGAAACTCTACATTTTTTATTATATAAAAACAGAACACATGTTCCTAGATACAGTGAGCAGGCTCTGAAAGATGGAGTTACTGTCTCCTTGAGATGGATTTTTATAGGACTTGCTTAAAATAAAATCTAAGCAGGGATTCTGTGCAAATATTCCCCTTTGGAGAATTGGGCTACAAATCAAGTTTTGCAAAACCCCTGGATGAAAACAGGTTTGGGAAGGGTTTGTCCACCTTAACTGAACTGAGCATCATCTGTGCTCTGTGAGGCCCAGGGCTGGCAGAGCAGCCCCACACCTTCCCCCTCAGAAGGGACCCCACTCCAGCACAGAGCCCTGGTGTCATTGCAGCACCTCACACAGCAGTGGGACAGGGAGCACCACATTCAAAGGGGCTCCCAGGAGCCAGGAAGGACACCATGAAGGCTGTCGGCAAAGGTCTTAAAAGAAATTATAGCCTGCATAAAAATATTCACTCCAGCCAAGGGCCCTAAAACATTCCCCTGAGCATAGAGCAGTGACTGAAAGTATATTACCATGCACTTAAGGTTACTGTAGTAACCCAAGGTCAAATAGCAGCGCGTTACATCCCGGCGACCAGGATGGATTTCCTTCGGCGCTGGATGGCAGCGGGCAAGTAGGGCTTTCACCAGGCACTGGGATTTAACTCAATATTCAATTTACCCTGGAATCAATTTTGATGGAGTACAATTCCCATTTATAATCCCAGCTTATTGCCAGCAATGCTGTTTGATCAGACAGCGGCGGTCTCTGGCCAGGCACATCCATCCCCATCGCAGCACATCCCACACCACGCAGCCTGGGGACAGGTGGGATGGCAGAGGAGGTACTTCCCTCCTCACTTGAAATTCCCATTATTTTAGAGCCTTTTTTTTTTTTTTCCAGAAGGGCTAATTATATGATTCCTATGTTTAGACTGATTGTCCCCAGGGCACCACCAAACGCACCAGAGGAGGATTTCAGCCCCAGCAAAGAAGTGCTTGGTGGATGGCATAATGGCATGGCTTGCACCACAGCCCAGTGCCTGTTTTCATTTGTTTATAGGCTCTTCTCTCCTCCTCTCCCCTTGGGAGTTCGTTCCCCATAATTACAGGGCTGGATGAGCTATCTCTGCCTCGTGCTGTTCACAGCTATTTATATTTAACATATTTAGGCTCCCTGGGTCAGAAAAGGAAATCATTCCACACCTAGCTCACCCTTAAAGTTACAACCGCTGCTCAGTCATCAGATGAACACAAAAGATAGGTTGTTAGAACTGCACAATTTCACAAAACAAAAGATGTACAGTATGAGGCACAAAGTCTACGTATGGTTAGGTAAGCTCAAATTCCAATACTTGCCCATATCTGATTGGATTTGATGACCTTAGGGGTCTTTTCCACTTGATGTGATTTTAAGATTCTGCAATTTCATATGAACCCAGAAAAAGCAGTGATGAATTGGCACAGCCTGCCCAGGGAGGTGGTGGGGTCACTATCCCTGGAGGCATTCAATGAACGTGGCACTGAGGGATGTGGTTAATGAGCATGGTGGGATGGGTCGATGGTTGGATTGGATGATCTTTGTGGTGTTTTCCAACCATAATGATTCTGTGATTCCATGATGTGCTCATGGAAGCAGGAGTGAATGCACAGGCAAGGAGATTATTCATTTACAAAGTTCACCATCCTCAGAGCCGAGAGCTGTCCCTTTAACCACTGCTAAATTGTTTTCTGACAGCCCTTGCTGCAATTTCATCCCCTGACATTTGATTTACATATGATCTTTAAGCACCACCACTGCTGTAATAGCTATTTGGTTAATATTCAAATCACTCTGTGATGTCACATACCTTGATAGGTCATTTCACTGCAGCTTGGCAAAATGCATGTAAAAATAAATGTATAACTAATGAAATAAACTGATTAAGGGGAGAAATCAATCGTTTTACTGCTGTAGTGAAGATCTAGCAGTTAATTTAGCATGGATCTGCAAGGGTGCACGTTAATAGAACAGGCTCTCATCTAATTGGTGCCACAGTAAATGAAATACAGTAATATTCCACGACGCATTGGAAGAGTTCACTTCATTTTCTCTGCTCTTTCCTGAGAACTGTTTACAGCACATAACAGCTTCAGTTATTTTTGTGCCCCCACAGTGGCAGGAAACTCGCCAGGTCAATTCCCCCCAGCATCCACCCCAACCCCATGCCTCCAGCAGCACTATTTAGGGCAGTTTAAGGCTTTCCCATCTATTTGCTCACTGGTTGCCCACAACAGGCCGGGTGAGACAAAGTCTGGCAGCCCTGTGGGCCATGCGCTGGTAAACTTCATACTGCTTTCCAACATTTCCAGTAAATAAGGGAGCTCCAGAGGGCCGCGCTCATTTCCCAGGCATTTAATCAATGTGACGCTGCCCTGTTCATTACAGCTGTCAGAAATATGCAAAAAGTCCCATCTGGTCCTTCCAGGTACAGAGCCTGGAATCTCTGGTCTAGAATAATCAGTTGACTGCCTGATTTCCGCACCCCATTTCTCCTAATTTAAGGTCATCCCATTAAGGATGAGTTACCCCCTCCAGTATAAAATGAAACTGTAAATATTTGAGGAATGCTATCTTGGAGCAGCCCACCCTTGGAGCGGTCAAAGGCCCATGCCCAAGTGAGGCAGGGGGAAATCAGCAGCAATGGGACCACGCTCACCGCTGGAGAGCCTCTCCCCTCCCCAAAATTATTGAGCCACATTAAAAAAAAAAATAGGGAAAAATGATCTATACAAAAGCTTTGCATAAAGAAAGTGATCAATGCAAATTCCACTGAGAAAATTGCACCAACAGATGGAACCAACCCATTTCCAGCAAATGCCTCTGGCTGTGCAGATGGTAATTATAGGATGTATGTAAATACGCAAGCTCTAGGAAGCGCAGCAACGTGCACTGCTGAATTGGGGCGGTGCAGGGAATGCCACTCAGCCCATCCCAGGGCCATTTGGCCAGAAGAAAGCTGGACTTGGAGATATTCTCTGCCAAATCCACACAGCTCATGCTGTGCCAGAGCCTAGAGGCCACAAGTCCTGTGCTTGGGCTCTATGCCACGGATCCCACCAACCCAAGTGAGGTCCTGAGCCCCCAGCCCTGCCCACATGGCAGATATGGGGTATATAACCAGCCCCAACCCCGCCCCTTCTCAGGCATGGGGGGACACAACCTGGCCATTCCCAAGGGTCAGCAGGTCCACACTCCAGCAGATATCAGGCCTGGCTCCCATTTCTCCAGTTGGATGCCAAAGACCATTCCTAAGGCTACCGGCTGTTTTACTTCACATTGCTGCTGGCACCATTGTTTTTTCCTTTCTGAGAAAAGAGCTTGCAGAAGTTGGCTCCAATTAACATTTTAACACCGACAAGTAATTAGACAACGATAGTTAGTGATCCCTCCAAAGCAATAAGCTTTCGGTGCTTTGTTTTAGTGCTATAATAATCACTATTGCTCCATGAAGTGCCTCGGTATTTGACAGGAGGGGTCTGCAAGTGGCTGAAGACCCCACAGGATAACAGTGAGTGGGCACTGCCGCAGCCCCCCCCATACCCCATCCCCTGCTCCCTGCTGTGCAGAACCTATTAGGCCAACCCGATGCATCCAGTTCCTCTCTTCACACTGGCACAACTAGACCCAGATTTATTACTGCCTTTCTTTCCCCAAAGCTTCTTGCTGCCCTTGCAGCTCCCCCACTCCTGAAGGTGATGAGTAGCAGGCCCCCGGGTCATCATCCGTCACCCCCTCCTCCTCCCCCCCCCCCCGAGGCAGCCTGGTCCCACAGTGAGAATCCATGCAGAGCTGAGGAGCCTCCAAAACAGCCTCAGTGATTTAAAAATATATTAATTTAGAAGAAAACTGCAGCCTGAACGACCTGTTGATTGAAATCGCCTTGGCCTTGAGCAAGCAAGCAGTTCTGCCTGGCTTCCTCTCCTGCCTGGTCCCACTGGGTGCCAACTGGGAGCAGCAACACTAAATCCAAGCAGCAGCTTCACTGAGAAACACATTCCTAAAAGGAAATCATTAGGTGTCCACCCGCAGATGTAGACACTGACAGACATCCCTGCAGCCTCATTATGCCAACAGAAAAGCCCTATCCATGCTGGATGGAGGAGGGCCAGACAGGAATGCACCTCCTCGAAGATGGGCTCCTTCCCAGCAGCTGAAGCAATGCTTTGCATCACTCCTACTGCAATCACTGCTTCGGACTTACAGAACAGAGATGCTGGAAGTGTTTTATGGCTCGCACCAAACGCACGGGCACTGCAGGATGGAGGCAGGGACAGCACCGTGCTGGGATCCCACTAACATTGTGCACCAGCATGTCATACACAGAGAGCACAAAGGGAGCCGTGCTCAGACATCACTCCTTCGTGTTCCGTACATCAACTCTCTATCTTTTCATCAGCAATCGCAGACAGATTTTCTCAGCGTGAGAACTGCCATGAAAATTGAATGATTGTACTGCAAACATTCTTTTCTCCTTGATGCCCCCCTCTCATTGTGCTGCCTTTGATTTTATTAATCTGTTTTCATTAATATCCCGAAGGCAAGAGAAAAAAAATTAGAATAGCAGCTTTTACATCCTGCAATGGCTTCTGCTCAAATTGCTCTATATTACAGAAGGTGTACGGTCTCTAAGAGCACTCATTTTTGGGGATAAGCCCCTTCATGCTCCCCTCCTCCTCCAAGGACTTGGCCACATGCCTCAGAGGTTCCTGCAGTGCCAGGGCAGATGCTGGCTGGTACCTGGCCCCAGCAACAATGCCACTGCACTACACAGAACCTAGAGCTGAGTGTAAAGGCCATTCCTACTCATAGCATACACACTTGTAATGGCTAAAATGCAACAAGGCACCAGTGCGTAGCTCCAGGACACATCCCAAATTCTCACCCTCCACCACATAACACAGAGGGACCATCCTGTTCCCACCCCACACTCTTGGAGCTCTTGGTGACAGGAGCAGCGCAAGCAGTGCTTCCAGCCACTGCCAGGTCTTTATTTTAATGGTGAGATGTGTGCAGTAACAGCACATGTGGGATTATTGATGTTCGCTTTGTACTTGCCTGTAAAATGCACTGACACAGTATATTGCATGGTCAATAGGTCTTTAGGGTTTTTCCAGCAGTATTAAATATCATTCCAAGTGATGTGCCCACATACCCTGTGAACTGCTCCCAGGACAGGGCACAAGGAGGGGTGCAGGGAGCAGCTGCACAGCCCCAGCATGCATGCAGGGCTCTGGAGGCAAGGTTAGGGTGGGGGGGTTCCTGCAGGCTCACAACCAGTTTTATAGCAGAGAAACACAACCACCAGCATCCAAGAGCTTGCTGCAGCAGGAAGGCCCTGAAATGAGGCTTTGCCCCTTGGCACCCTATTAGGGCACTCCTTCTGCAGTTTCTTGCAGTTTGGGAGGCCAGGAGGAGTATTTGATTATCCAATTTGAAATACAGCCCTCTGAAGAACCCTCCCTATTGAAGAAACCATAAAAAGAAAATCTTTCCTAATGTCACTCTTTCCTCCCTGTTCTTTAGGAGCCTGTGAACGCTGCCATTCATCACCCGTGTGACACTTTCATAATGTAGTCCCAGATAATGGCACACCTTCCAACTCCCCAGAATTGGCTGTCAGAGCAATCAAAGGAGACAAGTGTGAGATGCTGGAGTGGGGCTCCTCTCTGGGTATGGACCTACAGACACAGCTTAGCTCTGCCTTGAAGGACAGCAGGCAGGCAGCACCTGAGAGCACAGGGACATACAGAAGCACCACCTCAATGCCCCCACCATCTACAAGTACAGATCCCTATGCAAACAGCAGCCATGGCTCTGCCCATCAGCACCAATTCTGCAGCCTAGTTAGCCCCCAAAACATACCTGCCTAAAGAAACAACAGCTTCAAAGTTTATTTTGCAGCTGCTGCAAGGAGCTCCTGGCTGTGGAAAGCCAAGCTGTGGGTCCAGAAGCCTAGCACAGAGATCAGAGCTAAGCCTTCACATAGCATCACCCACTCTACAGATAGGGCTGGAGCCTGCCCAGGTGCTTAGAGAAACAGCTGGCAACACAAAACCAAGGACAGTTCCTATGAAAGGGTTGTGGCCACAACTCATTGCCCTTCATTCTTTACTTAAATCTCTCAGGTTCATCCAGAGCAAAACCAACACAAAACCAAGACCAGGAACACCTTGCCTATAGCAGCAGTCACTGCTCATACAGGCAACCAAGGCTTAAGTTCTAGACATTCAGGCATCCTCCTACTAAATCTCCAGCTCCTAAAAATAAGAGTTCACAGCACTTAAATACTCCTCCTCCATACAGACCAAAGAAAGTGCTCAGCACTCACCTGGAATCCCAGACTGCTGCTCACATCTTCCCCCCCAAGCAAACAGGACTCAGCAAGCAGAGCTGAGTTGGGCTGAGAGGTGCTGTACTACATCCTGCTTGCCAGAGCTACGTATATACCTGTGCTCTAAAGCCTTATTCAGCCCTGCTGCTGCTAATTAAGGCTATAATCAGGAATTGCCTTCAGCTGGGGGTTGTGATCAGGAATTGCCTTCAGCTGGGGGGAGTTGGGGAGGGGTGAGGTAGCTCAGCTCTGTTTGCTGGGCACGGCACGCTTGGATGGGAAGGGAAAGTGAATGCTGTCTGCTTGGGTGCCTTATCTTTGTCTTTAAATAAATACGATTTTGTCAGGTTTATGAAAAATAATATAGCATGTTATTTTTCATAAGCCTGACTGATATCTCCATTTCCCATGGTTCAACTTAGGCCATAAACATGACCCTGCTTGAGTGATTTCACCTTCCCCATTGAACAGAGAACCTCAGCAGCACTCAGACCAAGGCCCTGACTGATTATTGACAAATTAAAAATATAAGCTATTGACCAGACACTGAGATAGAGTCCCTGAGCCGGCGCCCGGAATCTAAATGAGGTTATTGAAGTTGTGCGGATCGATAGCGCAGTTATAGCACAGAGAGCAGGTGGATGGCTGCATACATAATGCGGAGGGGAGAGGGCTGGGTGCTTAAGTAAATAGTTGTTCAAATTAACAAGGATGCTCTGAGATGCATTCCTCTGCTTACAGCATAATGACTTTCTGAAGTCAGAAAAAAAAAGCACCAGGCCAGCGAGCGGCAGGGCAGCAGTTCAACCTCTGAGCCTCTGCTCGGGTGCAGGAGAAATGGGGATGGGGTCTGCATGGTGGGGACAGTCACCCCCAGACCGATGTTCTGTGTTATGAGAGGAAGGAGGGGCTGCAGATCCTTCCCTGCATGGCACTGCCTGGTCCTAGTGACCTTTCCCTCCATCCATGTCCCCACTGTGCTGCTCCAGGCCCTGCAGCTCCTCCTCGCAGACATCAGAAGACAGAAGGTCTGGGGCATTATGAGATGGGCACAGCTGGTCCCATCTGCTGTGTACTCAGCAGTGAGAGTGTGTGGTGCCCCGGAACGGGTTGCTCATGTCACTGCCAGCTAGCAGGAGGGATTCTGTGGGAACACAGCTGGAGGACCACGGGCACAGCTGAAACCCTGTGGGGCACAGCTGGAAGACTGTGGGGCACAGCTGGTGGCACAGCAGGGGGCAGGGCTGCAGCCCTCCCCTAGGGCAGGTTAGGAAGCACCAGGCTATGGGGCTTTTTGCCTGGAGCTGCATGGTTTCACCTCTCCTTTTTGCTGCATTTTTAGGTGAAACACGGGGAAATCATCCTCCTCACAGGTTCAGGTGTTGCACAAATGGGGGGTTCTCTGGTTGATATGAAGGTGAGGGCCAGGTGTGAGCCATGCTACTTGGAAATGCCATGCCTCCCTCTCTGAGCAGGGCTCCCAGGTGAGACCCAGGACACATTGTGACCCTCCTGAGCCCCCTGTGCAGCAGCAAACCCTCCTGTGCTGCACATTCAGCTCCCAGCAGCAGGGAGCTCAGTAGGCAGTGTGCATGGCTGTGCCCCTTGCTCTCATGGCGCTGCAGACATCCTTTGTTTGCTAGTTAAGTGATTTCTTGGCTCTCCTGCTAATGCTTGCTGGCATTTATATTGCTTTAATCAATATTAATTATCTTTTGTCCCGAACCAACAAAAAAACCACTTCTTTTATTTCCTTCCCACCAGTTTGACGCCCTGCAGGATGTGTGCCTATTCCTACTCCTCCCCATCCCCAACATTTCCCTTTCCCCACTGTTCTCCAGCCCCAGCACTGAGCCCAGTTGCTGTGTGGCAAGAGTTAAGCGCTCCATTCGGAAGCAGCATCATTTACCGGCACAACCGGCGCACAGCAAGCCCTGTCCTCTGGGGAAAGCACTGCTCAGAGCTGCCTGCATGTTTGAAAACACTCCTGTCACCCAGCAGGCTGCGGCAGCACAGCGGCTTTCCCAGTGCTGCCTGATCGACAGGGTCAGAGCCCAGCAACGGGGCTGCGAGGAGGATGCTCCTTCAGCCACTGTGCGCCACGACAGGCACTGACAGCGCCTGTGCCAAGCTGTGTTATTGCACGGCTCGGTGCCAGGGCCAGCAGCCGCTCATCCCGCTGGTGATGTCCCCACGCAGCCCCTGCAGGGTCATGCAGGCAGCAGCTATTGACAGCAGTGCTGCACGGAGGGTACGGCTTCAGCAGCCACTGCTGTGCAGCGCTGCGCTGCAGCTCCAGCGCCGAGATGAGGTTGGAGCAGGGAGCAGCTACTAACAGATTCATTAAACTTGCTCCAGAGCAGCTATAAAAAATCAATTTAGTTCACCAGGCGGCTTGAACCAGTGCCAGTGGCAGGGAGCAGCTCACAGCTGAGAGCTCTCCAGCCCTGAAGTGCCGCTGTGATATGGCCGGGGCTGAAGCACAGCAGCGTTGGAGCGCACAAATGCGGTGGTGCAGGCACACGTGGCGCCTGATGCTCCTCTCCTCTGGTGCTGGCCTTGGCCCCATCCCCAGCCCTGCCTGCAGTGGCGGAGAAGTGATAGCCCTCAGTGAGGCCCTGTGCTTGTCTTCTCATACAAATGCCCTTAGATGCCACATCCCCCTCAGGCCACGCAGGCAGCATTGGGCAGGACTGCACGCAGCACTCAGTAGCATTTGTATTCACAAAGGTCCCTTTCTATTCAACTTTACTTTTAAATGTGTTTCTTAAGTTTCTTTTCTCCTTCTGAAAATTTTCCTATGGTGAAAAATAATGCAAGGCACCGGCGAGATGGAGCAAGTGACTTCCATCTCAATGACACGTTTAATGTGCCTGTGAATGGAAAGTCTCTTGCTCATTCTGGTCCCGTCTTTTGCATTCGGCTGCTTGGAATTTAGCAGGGCAATCATTAAAGCTGAGCGATGTGGAGGAAGGAGCTCGGTCCCAGATGGTGACACTGGGATGCAGCTCTTCCCAGTGCATCAGTCCATGGGAAAAGCCTTATATCCACGAAGCAACTGCACAGCACAAAAAATCACATCTGTGGAGAAAATGCAGAGATGCCCACAGGAGTGCTGGTGGCCGTGAGAAAAGCCTGAGAACCCCCATGGCATTGCCACCAAGCCCACCCTGCCCCGAGCCTCAGCAGAGTTATTGAACAAACAGATCTGGAAGAACGCAATTGTCGCTGTGGGTTACTCTTAAGCAGATGATTTGCAGGTCAAGCCTGACACTGGTGGGGTGATTCTGCCGCTAATTAGCTTGGTTTTCAGCTCTTCTGCCTTTTTTTTTCTCTGTTTACATAATTAATTCTGTGAATTTTGTATTCTCACTTAAACTCACTTTTTTTTTATAGAGCAATCACTACTAAAAAATGAATTTTTTATAAGTTTGCCTTTGTTACTTTAAATTTTTTATAAACTTCTTACCCTAAAGGAATATTTCTTATAGCTAGCAATAAAGTATGTTAATTTCATTTGAAAAGGGAAATGTAAGTTTGTATTTTATTAAACACACACACCACCCATATATCTGCACGCGCGGTGCACTCGGTGCTGAGTGATGTGCAGGAGAACCAAGAGATGGGTGGGAAGGCAGGGCCCTGGGTTGGGGCTGGGTGGGAGATTCTGGTGGATATCATGGGGGAAGTCATGGGGGGAGGATATAGGGGAGGCTATGGGGGAGGTCATGGGGGAGGCTATTAGAGTGGCCATGGGAGTGGGCATGGGAGGAGGATACAGAGGAAGCCATGGGGGAGGTCATGGGGGGTGCTCATAGGAGATAATATGGGGGAGATCATGGGGGAGACTATGGAAGATATGGAGAAATCCATGGGGAACGCCATGGGGGAGGATATGGGTGATGCTTTGGGTGAGGCTACTGCAGGAGGCTCTGCCATTGCGGGCTGTAACGCGGTGTAAATGATCATCTTTTGCCTTTGCCACAAAAATCTGTATCTCTTGAAATGAAGCCCTTTTTTTTTTTTTTTCACTTTGAAAATATTGCATATTTTTATTCCTTCATTTGCATAGCATTTGAGATCGTCGGCTCAATACATAACGTGGAGTGTGTGCAGAATCACTGGAACACGCATAACACAAAGCTTGCGCTACCTGGGGAGGCTGCAGCCCCAGTAACAGGGTATTACTGCATCATAAAGCACGAGCTACTGAAGGAGATAAAGAATGTTTTCCCCTTTGGACAAGTAACCAGCAACGCTCTGACATGTCCTCAGGTGAAGGCTGCTTGTCTGAAACTATAAAACGCAAGAGCAAGCGGAGGGCAATCGGCAGTGACACAGACACAGACGTTCTCCCTCGCAAGGCACCAGCATAAAGGCACGTCACCGTGGTCAGATGCAGTTCCTGGCTGGCCATTGTGGTCACACGGGCACCCCATCTGCCCTGTGAATTAAGTGCTCTTTGCACTTTTCATAGGATCACAGAATTACAGAACCATTAAGGTTGGAAAAGGCTTCTACATCGAGTCCAGCCATCAGCCCATCACCACCACGTCCACTCATAGAATCACGGAACCATTAAGGTTGGAAAAGACCTCTAAGTTCACCAAATCCAACCACCAACCCATCCCCACCATTCCCACTAACCGTGTCCCCAAGTACCACATCTCCACAGTTCTTGAATACTTTTAGGGACGGTGACCCCACTACTTCCCTGGGCAGCCTATGCCAATGCCACTCTTCTGCCCCACTGGTGAATGCTTCCCACACCAAACCCAGAGCCCGTGCTAATGACAAATGTTTTACGGAAGGAATCACCAGGGTCAGCCCAGTGATGGTGACATATGAGCATTCAGCCCCGTTTGGGCTACTCAAAGACAAATCGATGGACCACTGGGTCTCCAGGCTAATAAATAATAACAATCATAAAAATAAAATATAGCTAATGGTCCTGCAGCACATTCATAGGATGCAACCCTCAGATCTAATAAAGGCTTTGCTCTCAAGCTTAATTAAAAGCGATAACGAATAAACTTTCCCTCATGTCTGACCCAAGGTCACAAGTGGTTTGTGCCACAGGACTTGGGCCATCCCCATGGGTTGGTGCCCAGTCTGGGGGCAGCAAAAATGTTCCATAGTGCTGTCCCACAGCAGTAATTCATCCTCATTATTTCCTCAGTTAGAGTATGCATTAATGACCCTCATATTAACGCAGAGCGATATCACTTGTTACCATATGAACCAGATTGCTCATTAATACCCTGCAAATTGTAACAAGATGCTTCTTGGCTGCTAAGTATCATTGTGTGCTTAGAGTCTGCCCCATGCATGGCATAGGACCCAGGAGATGCTGGCAGCCTTAGGATTGCCCTGCAAGGACAGCTGTGGGATTGTCCCTGCTCCTTGATGGGGTGAGGAATCCTGGGGCTGCCCCTTCGTGGAGCTGTGGTCTCAGCTTGGGGTGCCCATTGGCTGCTCCCACTTGGTCCCCTGAGCCATCCTTTACCACGAAATCTCATGCCAAGGTGTGTGCCGGCAGTGAGCCTGCTGCTCTGGTGTCCCAAGGGCAGAGGCTGGTTTTATTGTCCCCAAGGGCAGATACCTGCTTCTTTATTGTCCCCAGGGCACGCACTGCTGATTTGGACAACACTCCGCAAGCCGCTGCTGCTGCTGCTGGAAGGACACCTCTCAGCCGGCTCAAAAGCAGCACCTGCCCTGTTTGAATCCTTCCTGCTTTGATGAGTTCAGATCTTTATTAGCACAAGGCGTTTTTAATCTCTTATCTATGGCATTTTGTTTTCCCTTTAATCACGCGAGGTGGGCTCAGCCGGGAGGGCACAGCGCAGCTCCCTCCCGCTGCTCCTTTGTAGCTCAATATTCTCACATAGTAATGTTCAATTATTCGTTACACAGTGTCTAATATTTTCTATAGTAAACGGAGTTTTATTATCAGTTAATGTATTGATGAAAGAGCACGAGTTAGTCGATCGAATATGTAATAAATACAGACATATACTTGAACTATCGATTACTTCAGTTGCTTACGTGAAGTATTGATATAAAGTGTGCAGATCTGCCCTCGGACTGTTGAGTCATGACACACCAGCCACCATTTTTAATAATAAAAAGTGACTATTTTTAAACACTTCACAAGAAAAAATCCATTTGCTTAATGGGTTTGTGCCTATCACTGGGAGCCTATCACTGCTCCCACGAAGGCAGAGGAAGGCGAATGGTGCCAGAGCCCAGGCAGGTCCCAGGTGGTAATGCTACCTGTGATTTCCTGAGTGATTTGGAAAAGGGAAGCGTCAATGTTGGTAGGCCAAAGACTGTGTGAACCCGCTATGCCTACCAGCAAAACGCAGCTGAGGGCTGCTCCCAAGTTGCAGCATCTCCCTCTGAATTTTTCTGTGTGTTTAAACCTGGCCCAAGTTGAGAATCATAGCCCATCACGTTCCACAGGCTGCGGGGCTGAGCTCAGCTGCAGCACTGTCTGTGCGCGCTCTCTCAGTTTGCAGCAAATGTAAATTCATATTTAAATCACTTTCTTGACATTTAAGATCAGTAACAGTTCTTAGCAATTACCTCTGGATAAGAGTGCATGTGTGCAGTTAGCTCCAGTGGTCTGCAGCAACCTGCTAAGTGTGTTTACTGATTTGCAGAAAAACAAGAGGGAGAAAAATGAACTGAAAAACTGTGAGGAAGAAAACTCATTGTATGGGGATGTCAGAATTAAATTCGGCCACAGCTGTGCTGAGGCACAGCTCCTACCTCCTGCAAACACTGCTCCCAGGACACCACTGGCCACCTCTCTTCTGGTCCCATTGGATTGCCATAGACCAAGGCAAGCTGGACTGATGGGTGCAGATGTCCTGGCGGTGTGTAGGGGCAGGGGGTGGGCAGTGCCCCGGGATGAGGCCTCCCCAGAGCAGGGTGTTCCCAGGTTACATCCCTGTTACACCCCTGAATAAGGGAGCTCTCAGCAGAAAGAGGACCCGGGCTCTTGAAACGTGATCTCAGCCTGCACTCGGTACACAGCTGCCCTGTGTCTTTATTAAGAGCCCTTCTCTATTCTGCAGCTCTTGTGTTTCTTTGGCCACCCCATTCCAACCCCGACTCCTCCAGGGAGCAGCTCAGCTCATGCCTAACCCCATCCCGGGGCAGATCGCTTACAGCCGCCACGAATGGCCCCATTGACAGAGCCCTTTCAGCAGAGCAATGTGATCCTCAGCCCATGACTTTCCCACTCCATTCACAACCCTCTTTAGGTGTCCCCCTTCATTAAAGAGTCGCCGCTGTCTTCTGCTTTACCTTCACCAGGCACTACAGAAGGGACTGTTACGTCGCATGGAATTTCTTCTACACAATGGTCTGCGATCAGACGGCTCTATGGAGCGCATCCTTTTGTAAGACATGGCTTTGTCAAGAGGTTCACCACGGTCTGAAGTGTCATGGCAACACCAAAACCTCACAGCAGGACACCTGCAGGCTGCCCAGACCGCACCACACCTCCAGGAACAGAAGCAGGACCCGTGTGTTGTATAGCCTGAATGTTAATTGTTGGAGCCAATGAATTTGCCTATTTCTGCAGTTCTGGCCATCTACACTGAGCAGTTTGTCTGCACGAGTGAAAATCCTCGAGTCCTTTTCTATCAGATAGATTCTGGGTCCTGGGAAATCAGAGAGCAAGCGACGTTCATACAGAGCACTTTCATCCTAGAGGAGCCACAAACATCCTTCTGATAGGTGTGAATGACTCTGTGCTGGGTGGTGCCAGGAGCTCAGAACTGTGGTTTATCACCAATCTGCACTTCTAGAAGCTATGATGAAAGTCCTCTGCCCAAAGAACCCGGGAACACAAAGAGCCTCCAGAAAAAGAGGGTCATTTTTTCCTTATTTTTGAAGGAAGTATGGCTTGGGTTAGATAGAAAGGAAATCATTTTAGAAGTTTTGCCAATCTTTTTCTCTACTTTTCAAAGAAAACATTCCAGTTCCCACTGAGCGGGTCAATACCTCAGTAGTGCTCCACGCTGCTGCCTGATCTGCAGGGAGGGCTACGGAATTATCCTCACATCTGGGGCAAAAATAAATATTTAATCGTGGTAATGGCTGTAATTTGCATTCAAATGTTTTTCAGAGTAAGAATTCTTCACTAAATGGCACCAAAGGCTTTTGAGAATGATGAACTCATGCGAGAGCGTTGCTTTCTATTCCCCTGAATGTCATCATCAGAAAAATGGCTAAATTTAGCAAAAAAAGAAAAAAAGAAAAAGAAAAAAAATAGCAAAAAGAAAAAATCTATTTTCTCAGTTGTAATAAATACAGTGTGTAGTAAAAAGGAGCATACTTCAGCTGTAAGTGGGGTATTGTTATTTGATATGTGGGAGAAAAAACAGAAACCTAATAAGACATTTTTATACATTAAAAAAAAAAAAAAAATCATGTAATCCTGGCGCATTATACATGCTGTACTTATTCATGGTCTATCTATGGGCAGATATTTATTATTATACACAGCCATCCGTTACGTGAGGAGATGCAGATCTGAGCTTTCGTATGGAGAAACTCAGGGTACATCCCTCGCTCCGAGAGGATCCTGCTGTTATCCTAGCCCTTCCTCTGGCTGTGCTGCTGCTGGCACTGGGTGACCCACTGCTTCCTGCACACACGGGGCTGCCCCATGGGACAACATCACCACTGAGACACAGCTCTGACCTCGAGGCCCCACTCGCTGCCCCATGTGCTGGGGACACCCGGTGCTGCACCCCGTGGTGCTCAGCGCTGTGCTGTGCCTGCATCCAACCACAAGACTTCTCAGGCACTCTGAAGTCCCACGCCCCCTTATTCTTTCCCAGACAGTGTCTTATCTTTCTGAGCACCATTCAAAGCAACAAAGAGAGCACATCCTTTTAGTTTTGCCAGCTTTCCAATACTTTTTTTTTTTTTTTTTCCCAATATCCTTTCAGTCCTGAACACTGGCTGCCATATCTTGTGTGGAGATAATCCCATGACTTGATTTTCAAGTGCATTTAGTGTCTAGACAGGGCATTGTAGTCCTTTGTCCTTCCCCTGTGGTTCCCTTACTGATTTCTGTAGCCCTCCAGCATGGGCACCACCCAAACACAAAATGGTTGGTGCTGCAGCCCCCCACGTCCCACCTTCCAGCAGAGCCCAAGCACTGCCATCCTGCAACACTTCCCTCCAGGACTTATCAAAAATGGCCAAAAAACAGAAGAGGTCAGAATGGGTATGGAAATTACCATGGAAGAGGATAAAGAAAGGCCAAGCAGTGACCATGGCATGGTCATGGGCACTTAACTCCTTGGACGTGCCCTCAAGCCGCTGCCTGCGCTCAGGTCCTGGGACAGCCTGGGGGTACAGCACAGCCCCTCAAGGACTTCCCTGTCCCCAAGGTCCCCAAAGTCTGCAAGGTCCCCACGAGGACCCCAAGGTCTCCCCAATGTCCCCAGGCCAAAGATGTCACAGTCCCCAGTGTCACCCAGGGAGAGGCAAGGAGCAGCAGCCCCACACACCCAGCAGCTCCTTCCCTCCTCACCCATACATCAGAACAACCCAATTAAGTCATTTACAGTGAGGACCTGGAGATGGCAGCAACATATAATCACAAACATAAGCAGTTTTTACATGGTAATTATATATTCTATTTTTTTATCAGTGCAACACAGACAGAAGATTATTTTATGCTTGATATCATTCTAATTTTTGATCCATTTTTCCCCCCAACTTAAAAAGGATTAAGATTGGGCTTCTGGTAATAATTTTGGATATGCCGACTTCATAAGTACTACACAGCTTTGTATTAAACCGATTATTAGCTACTTTTGCTTATTGTTAACAGCGCTTCTCTTCTTTGGGCGAACATCTGAGGCGCGTGGAACCAGATGGTTGCAATGGTCAAACCGAAAGGCCAGAATATTTTTTAAGTCTGTTTTAAAATAAAACATACTATTCCTTTAAACTTCATCTGATAAAACAGTCTCGAGGAGATAGGCAACGAGAGAGGAAACACCGTGCCTGGCTTTGATCATTTTCAAAAGGAATTGGCACATGTGATTTTCTAGAAGATGAAGGCACCAGGTGAAACTATTTCATAACCCAAGCCCTTTTCTCTGCCGAAACCAGCATCTGCTTCTCGTTTTCCCTTGGTTTGAAGAGCAGCCCGCCTGACCCCCAGTTTACATCAATTACTGCTTGGTAGCGGCGGACAGCAAGAGGCAGAGGCTTGGACAGCGGGCAGCCATGGGGCCACGTGTGGTGGTGGGGATGGAAAGGAAGGGACACGTGCATGGGGGCACAAAGATGCGCGTGGAGTGGTTGTAAATGAGGCTTCATTCTCCTCCTTTCTTGTTATCACAACGTTCATCCTCGCACCCATCGAATGATTCACTCGCTTCCCACCACCCAACGCAGTGTGCATAGAAATGGGTGGGAGGGCTGGCAAATGTGGAACGGTTCCCTGGGGACACGACAGCAGTCCCCTTATCCCCCCTCCCCCTTGGCTACGTGTCCGTGCAAGCAGCTGCCTCCATCTGCAGAGCCCCAGCAGAGATTGAGGCACTGAGGACACTGCTGCCATGTGCACTGTGTCCATCACCATGTCTGGTACCGTGTAAAAGAGCATACCCAGAATCATGTCCAGGAGTATAACCAGCACTGTGTCAGGCACTGCACCCAGCACTGTGCCCATCACCATGTCTGGCACCAAGTACAGCACTGTATATGGCACCACGTCCAGCACCGTGCTCAGCCCACGTTTCCAACCCCATGTCCAGCAACACTCAGCCCCATTCCCACCACCCCTCTGCCACAAAGCTGAGCACAACAAACCAAAACTCCTGTGCATGCAGAGCACTCTTTGGCCAACACTCATGGCTAAAGCCAGCCCTGTCTCATCTGGCTGTGTGGTGTTGATGTGCCAACCACCAATGGACAGCATTGCGTAAAATCCAGATATTATCAAAGACAATAATAATTATAGCTAGTACCATAACACTGAAAATAACAAATGTAATTCTCCCTGTTTGGTGCCAGTAGGGAACAAGTGTGGAGTGAATGAGTTCATGGGTAGGAATCAAAGATTTACAGACTATCTAGGAGTAATTTCTTATCCACGTGAATTAGTAAATCACAGGTAATTACTGCAGACAAAGCTAGGCAGGTTCATCTTACCAGGTCAGTTAAGAATAGCCAGAATAATCAAACTGTCTCTAGAGCCAATAAACAGTGCTGGAGCTTGGGCCAAAAGGGCCACATTTCCCAAGTGCTCACTTCCCCATAGCTCCTCCTGCTCTGGCCATTCCCTGCTGGAGGCAGTTACACACACCTGGTATGCACTCACAGATCAGTGCCCACCTGAAGCAATCACAGCATCTCTCCAGTGCTGCCATGGGCGGAATGGGATGGTGGCAGCTCGGGGAACCACTGGGGATGACTTACTCCAGACACCACCCAGAGGAGGATGCAACGTTACTCTCCCAGTGCTCAGTGTCTCCTGGAAAAAGGATGCGGCGTCATTAAAAATAGAAGCATGAAAGATTATTTACATTTCAAGAATAGCTGACGTCTTTAAAGAAACTTCCATCATCCTTTAAAGGCTCTTAGTCAAACGCTGTTCATTATTAATGCCTGTTGGCTTTATTTAGCCTATGACTACAATTATATATTTATGAGGTAATCAGCAATTGGAAATTTCCCTGTAATGGTAACTGGAGCTTGGCATCCAAATAAAATGAACACCATTAAGAAAGTATTGCGGTCATTGGGGTGGATCAAGTGTGCTAATAGCCCAACTAACAGCAATTAAGTCAATTAACCATTCAGACATATGCTGCTCAATTTCCCTGCTTAAACAGCCCGGTGCATCTGCGAAATTTGTGGAACTTATTTATGGTGTAAGCGGCTGCTAGTCATTATTAACCAGGGGAAACAGTGAAAATAAGGGAGGCTTGTAAAAAATTAACTACTGCAGCAAAGGGTCTGCTAATTGCCAGTTCCCCTCCCAACAGGGGAAGGTTTTGTTTGGCCAAGTGTTTATTTATTGTCTTTTGAATGTCACTGCGAGCATTTTATGGAGCTACCTCCATAGGTGGATGAGGCAGGTGGATGTTGTGGAACAAACAGCCTGGCCAGAAGCAGTGTGAGGTGGGCAGCACAGTGCTGGGAAATGGGAGATGAGCAATGGGGATATGGGCAGTGGGTGATGGGAGATGGGCAATGGGAGACGGAAGACTGGCATGTGGAGATGGGTGATGGATGCTGAGAGATGAGTGATGGGAAATGGGCACTGAGAGATGGGCACTGGCTGGAGCGAGGCTTCTCCTCTCCCTTTCACTGTTTTGGGTTCTTGTCATCTGTCCAGGAGAGGATGTTCCAAAGTTTTGTTAAGTGCCTGTTTTAATGAACACCATTAAAGTTAACCTAGCCATATAAAATACAGGAGAAATCTCCCATAAATACGGGTAAATAGAGATTGTAAAGATAAATAACAATACCGGTGTGTGAGAAGTGATAATGTACTCTATTTACTGCAGGCCCATAAAAGGCCAGTAAAAGATACTGCGCCTTTAATGACTTACTTTCTCCATGGCAGCCAGCACTCACAGTTAGCAAGCTAAGGATGCAGTGACACAAAAAAGCTTACAGATAATTAAATATTGATTTTTGTTTTCTAATCCTATATAAAAATTGTCCTGGGTCTCCCAATGGTAGTTTCATCTCACTAGGACACAGGGAGTGCTATTAACCCTGTTTGGTTTCAAGCTGTTGCAGAACAAATAAACTGGGGTCTGGAGAACCCGGGCAGCTGCCAGCACCCTCCACGAGCACCGTGCCCAGGCAGACAGCCAGGCTGTGGTTGGAGCTGTGTCCCTTCCATGAGGGATCCACCAGCCCTGTCTGCCCCCCATCCCTGCCCCATGGAGCACCATTGGGTGCATGCTGACAGCTCGTGGGCGTTCTGCAACGAGCAAAAAGGTATTAAAGTAATAACCTCCGAGTCTGCCACGCATGATGTTCTCTATCACTATTGGGAAAGCAATTGCCTCCAGCAAAGATCTATTTCCTAAGTTGCTCATTTACAAACATGCGGTAAGTACTGTGTACACAGTATGAAATGGAATAAACCCCACCATTATACAATAGAGCCACTCATTCACAAAATGAAGCAAGGGGCTTCCTTTCGCAGCTATCTTTTCAAAACCACCATGCAGCACAATTCGCACTGTTTGCAGACCTCAGGATGTGAGTAAATCACGTTGCTTTGCATAATTCCTGTCCTTGGGTACACTGTGCCTTGTCTGGAAGAGGAGAACATCCATTCCCATCACTTCTCCAGTGCTGTGCGTAAAAATGAGGCCGTCGCTTTAACGTGCTGAATGGAACTGATTGAAGGGAAAACAGCAAAACATCCTCCTGAAAAGCTGCATGCACCGTTTGCTTCGAAATCTTACTTTTACTTTTTTTTTTATTTGATTTTATTTTTATTGCACAAAGCCTGTAGGCTCAATATTTTCCATGCCAAGTATAAGCAGTTCACCACGTACCCTAAGTCCCTGCTCAGCCAAGCATGGAAGTGCAAAGTAAGGACTGAAGCGTGCCCTAACTCCGTGCTGACCGCAAGCACTTGGAGCAGGGGGCTGAGGTCTCCTCCAGATGCTGTACAGCCCCCCCCAGCCCCACTCCCCTCATCCCAGCTCCCAGCTGAGCGCTGTGTGGCTGCGGAGAGCTCAGGAAGGGCTGGAGAGACAGAGCAGCAGCCCCTGCGCGCTGCATCTGAACCTGAGCAGATAACCACAGATCTTTTGTGGTTGTCTGACTCTTTCTCTGCTCTTCCTCTGGGGGTTCCCGACCTCATTTGCAAGCGGTGCAAGCTAACCGCTGCGCTCCTGCAGGAGGCTCCATGGGAAGCAGCCTGCACTGAGACTGCTGTGCTGTGCTGTGCTGTGCCATGCTGGGGGTGCTGCTGCCTGAGCTCACCAGTGCCCTTTCCCTGCCTCCCCCCACCAAATCCAGGCTCTTTATGGAGTCTGAATCAACACCTGCCCTGTGTTACAACACCTTCTGCCAAAGCCCCAACACTCTGTCTGCCATTGGCTCTGCCTGTCTGCCTGCCCCAAAAACTTCAGGTTGTTTTGATCAAGACAACCAAGTCCTTCCTGAAGGGATGTAGTGAGCCCCGCTCCTACAAATGTCTCCTCCTTACCCAAGGAGAAGTGGTTGGCAAGTGAGGAGGAACACTGGAAGTAGCTCTGCATGCAGCCCCCACCTTTTCTGCAGGGGAAGCAGTGATGCTGCCCTGCAGCCCCCAGGATATGTGCAGGAGAGAAGCACCAGGGCACAGGAACATCACCTGCCCAGAGCTCAAACTTAAGCACCAAATCCACAGTGTGGAGCTGGCGGCACTGAATCCTCAAGCATGAGGTCAGCACTGCATGGCAGCACGCACTGACCTCACCAGATCATGATGGTGGCACCCAGCTGTCCCCGAGGATCTCCCCGTGCCACGGCCCTGAAGTGCTCAGTGTGGGGGGCACCTTCAGGCACTGCCAGCAGGATCCACTGATTGAGACTCAAAAGAAATTCTTGGAGGCCAGCAGGATGCCAGGCCGAAGCAGAACAGCAGCAGGTTTGAGACTACAGACGCGTTCGTCAGAGCTGATGAATGCTGGCTTGTCAAGCCTTCCCATTTCAGACCCTGGATTGCCTTTAAAGTTTGCCAAGTCACTTTTCAGCATTTGTGTGGGCAGAAGGAGACGTGCAATTAAGCTGCAATTGCTGCACCGAAGCTGAATACTTTCAAGTTTGTTATTTCCTCAGAAATGACAAAATGCTGGTACCGAGACAAGGAACAGGACAGGCACTGCTGTTGCAAAACTGTACTCAGCGCAGGGAACACGTTTGTCCAAAAACTGATCTGGCTTTTACTGAAGAATGAAGACGTGTACATCAAGAGCTGCTTTAGTATTGGAGAAGCAGGCTGGGGAACTGGGAGCCACAATCACAAGCCGCATCAGAGCACTGGGAGGTGGAAGGGGCACAGGCAGCAGTGCTGCTGCAGCCACCATCCAGCACACATACCCACTGTGAGCACAGCTCTGGCACTGCTCGGTGCAGGGCTGTGGCTCAGCACCACCTGTGAGAAGCCAGGACACTGATTTCCCAACACCAGAGGGACAGCTTGGTGGGTACCTTCCCCACAAAGTTCTTATTCCTGCACGCATAGCAGCACAGTGCCAGCATTGAAAACTTCCTCCTAGGCCATAAAGCACGCCAGCAGCAGGACGGATCGATCTGGAGGCGGTTGGCTGCTGCACTGCGTTAATTTCAGGCTCCTGGCTGAAATGCAGCAAGCACCTCAGAAGGAGACACAGGACTGGGGAATGGCTCACCAGGCCTAGAGATCGTGATGTTCTCCCGGGAGTAACCAGGCAACAGGAATGGGAGCACCCAGTTGGTGCAGAGCCTTGCTAACATATTGCTTCTTAATCAACACTTAAACAAAAAAATGCTCTTTTCCGTCTAATGCCTGGGCTCATTTCAGAGCAGCTCGTCATGCCACCCAGTCTGAAAGCAAGAGAGGAACTCTTTCAGAAGGGAACGTTCACCCAAAATACATGATGTAATCCAACAGTCATTTTCTGCCTTGGTTTTGCTGACTGCAGAAAGCTGAGTTTGGTTGCGCGCTGCTCTCCTGCCAGCTCAGCTTTGCTTCCCACTGCAAAGAGGCAACACAACCACAGAACAACCAATTACCTTGCATAGACAGCCCAGCACTGGGATGGCACAGGGCACTCCTGGCTGTGCACCTTGCAACCCCTTTCAGCAAAGCTGTTCCCTGCTGCAAGCTCTAAGCCAGGCTATGGGGCACAATGGCACGCAACCTGCACATCTTAGGGATGCTGTGTCAGTACGCAGAGCCCCGCTCATTTTGTTCATTAACTGGGCCAGGATAAGTGCAGCTGCAGTGGCCGTGAGCACCTCGAGTGGGAGCTCAGGGCGTGGGAACCACACCAGCACTCCCTCTGAGCTCGTTCCACTCCTCCTAGCCAAAAATTTTGAAACCCAAACTCATCTCTTTGGAAACGGTTGTGTTATGGTTGCAAACTTCCCATGGCAACATGTGATTTTGATAAAGTTTAATTTCAAACAAAATTGAAACAAAGTATTTCAATGAAGGCAACACCGTCCCCTTTTTAACATTTTCCAAATGTCACATTCTGATATTTCGCTTTGAAATGTCTTTCCTTTGGAAATTTATACTATTTAAGAAAATGAAGACAAGGTTCGATCTCTTCCCAAACCACGCGACTGAGGGCAGGGATCCCTTCCATGCATGTGGATGTGGCACTGGAGCCCACTTACCCCAGCGGTGGCACTGAGTTTGATGGTGCAAAATAAGACAAGGGAGGGAGGAGAGGGCACGGCGAGCACAGAGAGGGATTTCTAAGCATCCTGGGGCGTTTTACGCACACGGCTATGTGGATTGCTGGAGGTCTCTTCTGTATTGGGCAGCAGAAAGGCGCCGTGGCCACTCATGCCTGGGGGATGGGGTCACGGCAGTTCTTTGCAGCCTATTTTAAATCACAGTTTCCAGCAGAGTTGGAGAAGACAAGGACAGGAGGGAAGGGGAAAAAAAGTGCCGTGCAAAAAAGAAAATCACAGACAGCAATAAATTCTCCCGCAACGGTCTGAAGAACAAAATGCTTCCTAAGCAAGTTCAGCTAGAAGTACGCGTGCAAAAACCATATGGGCAGTGGGAGTGCGTGGGTGTGCTTGTCAGAGGTGCTGAGCGCCCAGCGCTGCCCGGGTGCAGAAGCATGGCATCTCAGGGCACTCGGCTGGGAGGGGCGAGCGTGGGTGGTGTATGCATGGCTGTGCACGTATGTGTCAGCGTGTGTACATGTGTGTGCGTGTGCGCCCTGCTCCAGCCAGCCGTGTGCGGGATGCTGTAGGTGTGCTGGGATGCTGCTCTTTCTGAAGGGCAGCGCCTGGAGCCCCACATGCAGTGCCTGTGCCCGCTGTGTGGGTGGCAGCGCCGGGCTCATGCCCACGTGGGGTCACCGTGTGCGGCTGCTGATAATGCAGGGCTGGTGGCTGCGTGGAGCGTGATGGGAATAGCGACAGCGCTGCTGCTCCCGAGGGCTGGGAAGGCACGGCGGTGTGCTGGAGCTGCAGGCAGCCTGTGAGTGGAGACAGATAAGGGACAGCATTGTGAGCCACGGGATATTTTTAACACATGCGCTTAAAGAGAAGGTTGTGCCCCGTTCCGATGGTTCGGATAGCAAAGCCTCGCTCCTTGTGATATTTTAAAAGGCTGCGGGAAGGATTAAAATGTAATTCCAAATTCAGATTCATGTCTCCTCTTCAGCTCTTTTAAAGGTCCAGTGGAACTCGTCCTATTTCAGAGGAGCATTTCTCCTCCTCTCCGGCACCTCCATCATTGTCTATGCCCGGCAGCCTGTATTTACACCAGGAGTGAGAGAACTGAACACAGTGGGAATGTTGGAATGTTTTGCCAGTTTACAATCCGCAGGCCAGCTTTGGTTGCTCCTCATACTTTGTTCTGCAGGAGCTGAACGACTGGTCCAACTTTGCCTTTGGTACCCGAGTTCCCTTTGCAGCCCCTACAACCCCACAACAGCTGCGTGCTGCTGCCCAGGCCGAGGCATTGCCCAACTCTCCTCGCAGCTGTATCAGAATCACCCAGGAACCCAAGGTTCCTTCAGATTTATGCCACCACAACTGAATTTAGCACGTTAATAAATGGCCAGGCCATTAATAAACAGAGAGCTACCGAAGATCATGGACTTCATGACTAGACCAGGGTCACGCAATCACTTCTGCCCCATCGCTTTCCTCGCCTTCACATCCTCCGCACTCCGGTCTTTCTGACGCCAAGCTGGGTATGAAGTGTGTCCACATGGAACCCCATGGAACTGTGTGTGGGACAGCCCAGCCCCTGCTGCCAGCACTGCGGTGGGGCAGAGCAGTGCCACACTCCTCGTGACACGCTTCCCGCGGTGACATCCCCCCCCTCCACTCACGGCTCTGGCACTTCTGTCACTCTCGTCCCAAACCATCTGGCTCCTGCAAGCAAATAGAAGTCCTCCTACACAGACCCTCTGCTGAGGGACGGATCCTTTCCCGACTGACACCAGCAGCCTCCCACTTGGCCATCCCCAAGCATCCGACCTGGGCCATTTTCCCCCCAGATGCTGCCTTGGGAAAAAGGGAGCAGGGTCTGGGTCAATAACTGCCGTCAGCAACAAAATATTTCATTCTGACTTCAGATTTTAGAAACTATTAAGAAAGCAAAATGAATTTGAAAATGAATATCTGGCAGTCCGTTCCAATAAGGCCAACAGATAATGCTTTAACCTTGTTAAAATGTGGGGGGTTTATTTCAAAGCAAAAACTTATTAACATAGAAATGTTCCTGCAAAAAAATAGTTTCAACGTGATATATCTCTGACAGGTAAAAATTGAATTGCAAAACTGTCAACCAGCTGTGTTTAGATCAGGCACCTTAACTAGAATCCGAAGGAATACAAAATAATGGGATTTTGCTTACGCTCAAATTGTCTCTTATGTTTAGAGCTGTGAGTAATATGTTCTCAAAACACGTGGAGGGAAAACAAATAAAGAAATAAATGCATGGGATTTTGACCATTGGTGAATCAGAATGTTCCGAAAAGCCGATTTCCAGATGAACAGAGTGGCTGCGTATGGGAGTTTTCATTTTATCTTTAGTCCTTTTACCTTTTCCCCCAGCAACTGAGTTGGTGCCATGGCACTGCGCTACCCCTGTGCCTGGGATCTGGCACCCAGGCTGTTGTCACCAAGCAGTGGGTCTGTGCCTCACCCAGGACGTCCTCACATTTCTTCCCCTCTTCTATTGGTGTCTTTTGATTACAAGCCCGCTTTGAAGAGACACTAATTGTAGCCTGCACACAATGCTTGTAATTATGCCTATTACATTTTGATTCATTTCCATATGTCAACACTACTACAAGGGGGACGCTGGGGGGGGAGCGCAGTTTTATAATCGGTTATTGTCTGCAAAAAAATCTGCGCAGCGCGTGAGTGAAGTGTTCTTTGTGGAAATTGAAAATAAGATGATAAATAAAAGTCTTCCTCTGACATCCAGAAAATGGACACTTTAAAATAAATTGCCACTGTTGATCAAGAAGATTGCTAGCTACCTTTTACATTAATGAGGCAAATACTCTTCAAGTCCCTAATAGCAATATGTTTGAGTATGTCATTTCAATAGCTTCTTTCTTAATAAAGCTTGACCCTAATATTCCCTTTGCTGTCAAAGGCATTGTCCTGCCAGACGTAACTGTGAGTTTTAGCTGCTAATCAGAATAAAAAGGGAGAGGCGAGAGTGACTGTCATGCAAAGGGCCACAGCACCAGGAGCAACGAGGTGCTGCCCCTGGCCAAGGTGGGACCCATGAGGATGGACGGGGTCCTGCATCCCCCTCACCCCGTGGCTACCAGTCTTTCCAGTGCACCCCACTGCTTCCAGTGCCCACCTTGGCATCATTACACCCAGTGCCCACCAGGTAGCCCGACTCACTAATTACAGCACTTGCAAAAGTCAGAGAGGAGCTTATTCTTTAGCAATCAATCAATACAAGTTAAAAGGGCATCTTGTTTGTTTCTGTAACAATGCTCTTTAGAAAATTGGGACCTTTTACATTTCCTGGCTGATACGCCATCAGTCATACGTTGCATCAGTCACATCACGTTACGTCTCAAAGCATAATATAACATGATGTGACCGGTGCACTGGGCCAGGGATTTACAAAGAGAAGCGTTGCATTCTGTGAGATATTACAGCGGGGTTTTTCTTTTTACCAGTCTGAGTTTGAAGATGAAGCAGTCGTCTTTGTGCAGCTGGGAGCTGCACACCTGCATGGCCATGCAGTGCTGGTGGCTGTGACAAGGGCAGGGACACGTGCCCAGAGCAGTACCCACATCTGTCACACACTGGTGGTCACTGCCTGGCGCCTTGGTGCCCACCTGGGCACAGATGGGTGTTCTCAGGGACGGTACTTCAAAGGAACACGTAGGGAGGTTCTGTGAACAAAGCTGCTTCTGGGTTTGTCATGCGGATGAATTCCATCTTTCAAGTTCCTAAGACACTCTTATTTTAGCAAAGTGAAATTTTAAACTCCGAAACAGCAGAAAAGCCACGTTTTCCCTCAAAATAATGGTAGCATAAAGGTTTCCTGGATTGGCACCAAGCTGTATTACATAAAAAAGAGATAACTCAAGCACTGATGGGGATACAAAGCAGTTGACTTTCCAATGCCTCCATTTGATCAGAGACTCCATCCTCCAGACCTCCCTGGTTGGAAGGTGATCTCAGAAGACTGTTATACATGAAGTATAACGTCTGAATTACAATTAACCCCGAGTTTCTCCAAGCCTGGGCGCTCAGCCTCCCTAAGCACCTGTCACCAACCACGGCTGCACAAGCCCTCATTTGTGGTTCCTATTGCAGAAGCAGACCCCCAGAGGCACTGCTCGTGGAGGGATGCTGAGGAGCTGAGGAGGCTTCAGGAGCGAAGGGGATGATGTATTCCGTTTTTAATCAGGGCTGTGGAGAATATTCAGGCAGCTGCCCACATAGGGACATAACCTGGATGTAAAGCACAGGCTGGTAGAAAAGTTTCTGAGAAGGGAATGTTGTGACTTCTTCCTACAGAGCAGCTAAACAGTAAAAAAGTTAACGATTGGAAGAGTCCTTATTTATTCTGATAAGTTATCATCAGTGTCACCGAGATGAACATTTAGGCAGAACAGCTCCCCTGCCCACACACGGTGTTTGCTTTTTAAAAGTATTGCAAATAGCTCAGTGGCTTTAAATAAATAAATAGCTAATGAGTCACACCAATAGGAATTTAATGTCAAGACGGAGGAAGTGCCTGCTGAGTGCCTAGCCTAGAAAGTTGGTTAGCACTTGTTAACCACCTCGGTGCCACTCCTGTTAGCAGCTCTCCAACAGGACCCAGGGGAGCAGGGCTCCCAGCCTGGGGACATCAGTGGGGAGGTGACAGGGAGCTGGAAGGTGACAGCATCCCTCTCCTTCTTTAAGCTCACCTGATGGAGCTGCAAAGCTCCCCAGTTGCTCAGTACTCCAGGTCCCCTCTCATCACCCACACCGCCTGTATTGGGACTTCCCATGTACAGCAAGCTGGCTGCTGGGAGAGTGGGCTGAGCTCAGGCAGCCCTGCCTTGCCAAAGAGCCGGGCCTGCTGCTGACCCCAGCTCATGCTGGCAAACCTGCTCCCATCACACGGCACAGGCTTTTTCTCATGGAAATCTCATCAGCAGAATAAGAGCATTTTTTCTTTTTTTTTTTTTTTTTTTTTTTTTTTTACAGTGCTGGTCAATCTGAAAGCCCAGACAGAGATCATTTAAATCGCTTCTCCATCCCCAGTGACCCCACAGTCTGTCCAACAACGACCCAGTGAGGTGCCAAGGAGAGAAACTCCAGCTCAGCAACCACACAGCTCCTCTCCCCGCTCCTCGCCCTGGGCACTGAGCAGCACAGGAGGGGTCTGCTGTAGGAAACCCAAGGTGCATGGGCAGGAAGGCACCGGAGCTCTGCACAGGACATCGAGGTGTGATGCTGAGCCCTGTGCATAGCAGCTGCCACAGGGGAGCACAGGGTGTTCAGAGCCCAGTGCTCTCAGTGCGGGCATTGCCCAGCGCCCGGCGGTGGGGGAGGCGAAGAAGGAATGGAAAAATCATCACACACATTGCACAGATGGAAAGAGTTTACAGCCCTCCTCACTTCCTCATCCTCGTGGTGTAAATTATACGGACAGATGTACAATCTGGGACGTTGTCCAGATTTCCTATTTTTTATATATATTTCTTTCTTTTTTTCTTTTTTTTCTTTTTTTTTAAGAAAGAGAGATGCTAAAACAACACTAGCTCTGCCATGTCTCGTCCTTGGCTCTCAGTGTTGGCTATAGGATGGAAGCAGCCAGCACTGCTGGCACGTGGGGAGTGATCCAGATCAGCTCAGGGGCTGCCTGCGGCGCTGCTCGCTGCACTCTGGCACATGGGGACGTGGCACTGCCTGGGCAGGGTCTGTCTGTGCCCACTTGGCCTCTGTAGGCACAAAGCACCACGGGCACTGCTGCCAGTGCTGGGTTGACTGCACTCCCGCACCTGAATGGGAGCAGCTCTTTGGATATTTACTAGATTGCCAGGAACAAGAGGGAGGAGGTAGATGACAACATATTTCCAGTGCTTTGCTTTGCACAGCCATCCTGAAGGCAGCATGTGTGTGTCTGCAAAGGGCTCAGTGTGCCTCTCTGTGCTGCTTCCAAACAAGGATCAAGCACATTTTCCAAAGCATATTCTCCCCCGTCAAACGCTGCTCTCGCTTTGGAGACTGTCCACGGCTTTGACACTCCTGTGGGTTTTCTACCCACATCCTTGTGCCAAAGATTCCTTGGCGGAGCAGCAGGTTATGCTTGGCTGCTGCTGGGGGGGGGGGAGGAGTGGAGCCGCTCACGCCCTGCTCTCAGGGACCCAGCCCTGCTGCCAGCAGGTGCCCAGGGACCCTGCATTGTGATGCCCATAGGGGTGACATTCTCCTGCTCCCTGCTGTCCCCCCCTGTGGACCCAGCCACAGACTGCACTGAGACGTGAGATTTCCCAGTGCGTTTCCTTTAGAAAACAGTCTGATTGCAGTGAAATACGCTTCTCTGTCTGAAAAGTTCTGACTGGCTTTAGGAAAGAATAAACAGTAATTAAGCAGTGAACTGGACATCATAGAAACGGGTGTGCCAGCAGCACCTCTGCAGGACAGAACTGACAGAAGCACACGTGGCTCTTTCACCACAGCTGCCATCCCAGGGCTGCAAGGTCCTGGAGGACCCAAGGATGAGAGCAGGGGAGGGACGTGTGGGGCAGCACAAGGGCTGAGCACTGAGCATGCAGCCCAGGGAAAGCCTGACGCGTGCTGGGAACCAGGGGACAGCAGGTGACAGCCCAGGAGCTTCATGGACACAGCACCTGGGCAGCAAGGAGTCACCCCAGGGACCTCTGTGGGCAATTACAGCGGATGAAGACTTTCTTTATGCCTTGCTACAGCGGGGAATCAGAGCTGTTAGTGGGAATTCCCAGGCCTAGTCCTGCTCGGCTTTGCTCTTAATGGGGATGGATTTTTATTCTAAACCACCGGAGAACCAGAAAGCAATAAAAATAATTTAAAAAAATTAAAAACCAGGCTGCAGGTTGGCCTCCCATGCCCCACTGCAGCACGGCACTAAGCATTCCCACACACTGACCGCAATGTTCTCCGCTCTCCCTGGGACCTTACCCAGAACTGACTGTTCTGCCCTGCACCCAGGCTCCAGCAGAGCACAAACAAGTTGCTCCAGAGCAGAGAATGAAATCCGAGGCATTTGTGTGTGCTTTGTACTCTAAACAGGAACTGGCCTGCCACCTCAAACTCCATACCAAATCACAAGCAACAGAGCAGAAAACCAAATTATTCTCAGCTGTTACACTGCTTAATTTAATATTTCCAATGAGCTCCTTTTCCTTCTCTTCAAGAATGAAATGCATATTTGTGCTGTGTCACAAAACATTAGATTTTGTCAAGGCAATTCATTTTTCAATGGTAATTTGTAAGTGCGCACCATACCACACACGGTCTGGGGAATTTTATGGCTTCTTTCAGAGGGAAGGAAAATAAGGAGCACTCAAACTAGTGATGAGAGCATGGAAAATAAAAGTGAGGAGAGGTAACAATAACAGGCAGAGCATTCATCTCAGCCACGCAGCTCTCAGAAAGGAGAACCCATGGAGCCAGCAGCAGCCGCGGGCTTTGGGTGCTCCAAGGCCAATGCTGCAAGCGTTGCCGATGGGCGCAGAGCAAGCTCCAGCTCTCTGCAGCGTTTCAAACACGGAATGTAATGGGGCATAAAACAGGCTAAATAGCCTCATCAGCTTGATAATAAAGCAAATAGAAGCCAGCCAGCTCCTGGGCTCGTTATCACAGGGAGAACTTTGTTGAAGACAGCGTTTAGGTGGGAAGTTCATCAGAGGAACTGCATGATGAGACAGCGTGCTCCTGTAATTACACCTGTGATTTGAGGCTTGAATTATGTCACCAGTGGGGGCAAGAGGGGACTCAATCTACTGTTTGTCATACTGTACTCGCAGGCAGCCAATTAATTAAACTCATGCTGCAGAGACCTCCGTGACCAGACCCAAGGAAAAGGAAGGAATTCCCCACCCCAGTGCTGAACTCAGCTTCTCTAGCATTGGTTTGCTTTTCCACCTCTTTGCAGGCATCAGGCATGGAGTGCAGCAGGATGGGATGCAGCCTGCATGAGCTCTCCTCCAGCGATGCTGAGAACACTGGTAGCAGCCAGTGCTGGTGCTTGGTTCTAGGATGGGATTTCCCCCCAAAGCAGGCTGTCTAGAGGCTGCTTCCATTTCTGGTTGGGCCACCATAGCACTCACACCACACCGAGCCTCTGGGTCCCTCAGTCTTGCCTGCTTTCTCCCCAGTTGGCACTGCAACTCAGGGCAACGTGGTCTTTGTAGCGAGAGCTTTGTATATAGCTATCAGACATCAGAGGGTATTTTCAGTTTATGGTTTGCGCCTTTGGAGGGCACTTTGTTAGCAGGGATGACAGCAGGGTTTTCCAGCCGGGGATTTCTGTACTCCTGCCCCACAGACATCACAGGGGAGCTGCGATCCCATAGGTGCTTATTGCCTGGTGAAGCACCAAAGAAAGATAGCACTGCCATGCTCCTGTACCAGAGGGCCATGGGATCCTTGTGCATCCCAGACCCCCCTGCTGGGTCCTCCCACGTGCCACCCCGCACAGCACCCAGTGCCCGCGGCGCTCCCTCTGCTCACCACCTGCACTTTGTGTTTGTGCTCTGCTGCGAGCTAATAGCAGGTATCCAGCCTGTCAGGGGCTGACATGTTGTGACACACCGCAGTGTGACAAGTCCTGAGCGATGCCACTAAACGGGATCCTGTTGCATCCGTGCCAGAAAGCACTGAGACTCTCCTGGTTGGTACCGCCAGCCGTTCTCCTCCTCCAGCAGGAGATGGGCAGGGCAGCCCAGTGTTGGCACGCATCTAGGTGGCAGAACACTGCCAGCTTTGTTCTGCACTGTTGGCTGCACGCTGCCCTGGGGAGCAGCGCAACACCCAGCAGCCCCACACACCCATCCCTGCTGGGTGCTGGGCTCCGACGGTGCAGGGAGCTGTTTGCTTCTTCAGTGCCCAACAAGCAAGCAAGAGAAGATTTATAGCGTATTTTAAGGTTAATCAGTAAAATCTTTCAGGCAACTAACTGTATAAGCTTCCATTCAAATCGTGTGATTTATAACGCTGAGAAGAAGTGATTGGAAACAGCACAGAGAGCTGCAGGAGGTGGTGTTTGCTCTGAGCCCCATTGGGCTCAATGGGCACTGCTAAGCCGCACCCATGCTGAGCCACCAACATCCCCAACGTCCCTTTGCAAGCTGGGCTTTGTCCCCCACCATCCCTGCTGCCAGCTCACAAACCTGTGGACACGGTGCTTCAGCTTAACAAAGACAGCAACCAGCCTGTGGATGACCACATCCAGTGCACTGACCACAGCCAACACATTGACCACAGCCAGGCAGAGTTAAACAATGGTTCCAAGCAAAGAGAAAGCAATTATACTAGACATCTAGACATTCTGGGTGGCTCCTGAGCCACTGAGCTCTTTGGGAGCAGCCAGCGAGGGGACTGCAATAATCACAAATGGTGTTTATTTGCCTTACTTAAAAATATACGGATTTTCTCTCCAGTTCTGGGGAGGGGGAAAGGTTAATGAATTCCTTCAGAGCCAAGAGATCTTCAGGCCTCTCAGTGGAAACGAGGTCAGAAATCAATGCTGGAGGTGGAGAAGGGAGGCCACGTTGGAAAATAATGAAAAAGGGGGGGGGGGGGAAATACATAAATAAAGAGGCAGGGAAAAATGATAAGCTAAACAAATGGCAGGGCAACAACGCTCAGCTCCCCACAAAGAATATTGAATTATTGTCTATAATTTGGGCTATCGAACCTAAATTAGGGCCTCCAGACTAAAAACCACTGCATTGTGCAGGGGTACATCAAGGGTCAAACGCTCCTTTGGTTTGCTCATTATTTGCTCTGATACTAGGCTGTCATTAGCAGCAGCAGCACTGAACAAAGCTACATTACAAAGGCAGTACACATCAATGGTGCTAATTAATTGGATTAATGGAAGGGCAGCACAAATTAGGTCTGGCTTGGATAATTTCAATGAAAACTGAATACCAATCCCCAAAGTCATTGGAATATGGATGAGGCAAATTGAGTTAAAATAGAGGAGACTGCTGCATTCATTAGCCCGCCCACCCTCTGAAGTAGTTGTTTAATATGCAAACTATTAATATGCAAATCAGCACAAATGAAAAAAGTGCATTTTTTTTTTTTTTTTTAATTCTCCTGAACACAGGCAGCTGCCTGACGTGAAAGAGCTGCGCGTTTCCATGCTGGCAGAGGATGGCATTGCAGAGAGGAGCTTTAATCTCAGAAATTCACATCTTGTAGGCTGTGCTGCCCTCGGCCCAGCAGCACGCAGCCTAGGGCACGGAATGGGCTGAGATCAGCAAAAAAAATCAGCAGTCCTGTCCCAAACCGGGCTGCCAGGCTCAGGTTGCTCTGCACACAAGCAGAGTACGAGCGAGGTGGGCTTGGGAGATGCTCAAACCCAACAGGTTGGCACCTTGTCCTGCCCCTAAGCCCAGGGCTGGGCCCTGTTCCCATGTTTGAGGCACAGCCCTCAGCTCAGTGCCTCTCCTGGTTCCAAAGCACTGGTAACTGCTTTGCTTGCTAAGTGGAAAGGCAGCTTTCTCACTGGTTGTAATCCCTCTTGCAGGAGGAAGCCTTTCAACAGCAGAGAACTCTTCACCGATACAGAAACAAAGCAACATCCAACATCTAGACTGAAGCTCCTACATTTGGGCCAGAAACGTGAGAAAGAGCAAACCAAACCATTTATTGAAGCAAGGCAGCAAGCCTGCCCCTTCTGTAACCAAGAAAGGCACTCCAGCTCTCCCAGGACCTTCAGATCCGTGTGGGTCTCAGGCACTGCAGGAGCATCACAAGATCACACAAACGGTTCCTCCCGAGACCATAATCTGAATTGCCTTGGTCAGCATAAGAACAGCTGAGCGTGTGAAGATTAGCAATAATTCCCAACCCATTTCTGACTTCACGGTTCCAGCCCCGTAAATTACAGCTCTATTGTGGTGCTTTCCCAGCGCTGCTGCGGCGCCAATCACCACCCTCCGACAATTACACAGCAAGTGAAAAACTTCTTAGAAACTGTAATTACACCTAAGAACTGTTTCCCTCTTTGGCTTCCTTTGCCTAGCGGGTGACCCTTCAATGTTGTGACAAACGTGTTGTTTGGAATTATTTTTTCATTTCTAGCTGTTAACCAGACACGTCACCGCTTCAGCTTTCGGCATTTCGTGCTCTGATTTTTCTTCATAGTTAAATGAGATTACGCGTGTTATCTCACACCCACCAGCCCACCACGTGCCACTCGGGGCCCATGCAGGCAGATGTGGCTCTGGAGAAACTGAGGCACACTTGCAGAATCGTGAAGGTTGGAAAAGACCTCTAAGATCATCCATTCCAACCATCCACCTACCACCAATATTGCCCACTAGCCATGTCCCAGAGTACTACAGCCACCCTTTCCTTAAACACCCCCAGGGATGGTGATCACACCCCTGCCTGGGCGGTCTGTGCCAGTGCCTGACCTCTCTTTCTGACAATGAATTCTTCCTAATATTCCATCCTTTGACTTAATTGAGATTCCCACCTCCAGGAAAGCAGCTCCTCCTTCCCTGGAGGAATGAGTCTTTCACAGCCTAAGCACCCCTTGTCAGAGCAATGTCAGCAGGACAGGGACAGCACTCTTTGTTCCTTTTTGAGCTGTTACGTTTTACACCTTTCCTTTCTTCTGCAAGTTCCTACACTGCTCACCACTTGGTTTTGAGTGCCTCATCACTGCAGAATACGTGTAAGCCCTTCGCACACAATTAAGCCATTAAATGTCACAAGAGATGAGGGTTGCTCTTCTCTTCCAGGACATCACTGAGTCCAACAGACCATGCCATCAGTCCTGAGACATTTGGATGCGTGTGAAAGCAGCCCACTAGGAAGTAAACATCTTAGTTTGACCCAACCACAGCACTGCACTGATTTGCAAGGTGCTCCATCCCACCACAGGATGGGCATGGGGTGAACGCAGGGGTTCCTTAATGCCACTTTGCAGGAGCACAATCCACCTTCCCTAACAAAAGTCAGATCAGCTCCTCAGCAGAACAAGCCTGGAGCACGGCAGCTATTTTCTTGGTGATTTCATTGGGTTTGTTTTTCTGTGCATAAGGCGATGTTCCTGTGATCCCTCCAAGACCTGGCAGAGCCTGCGCGCTCTTGTCACCCTGTAACAGCTTCCTGGATTAATGATTCTGCAAAGGGCTAATTCTTAAGAGGGCAATGTCTTTTGCAGGCTGGTATTGATCTTTGTCAGCTTCCCCTTGAAAGAAAGAAAATATTGGCTTATTTACAAAAGGCAGCTTTTTGCTCCTGGCAAGTCAGCCTCAAGATTCACGGCTCCTCGTGTCCCTCAGAAATTGGATAGGCTGAGGGGGGCTCCCTCAGTGTCAAAATCAAAGTCCTCAAAGTTCACAAAACTGCAGACTTGGATGGCAAGAGAGGGTGGGGACTTCTGCCAAGCCAATGGGCAGAGGGTCCCACACTGCAGAACAAAGCCCATCATAGGGCTGAGCTGGAGGAAGAAGCTGTGCAGAGAGCAGGCCCCGCGTCATGCCTGAAATGCTGCAGTTGAGCTCTGGTTTGTGTTCCACAGCAGAAGATAATAGAGGTTTTCAACAGTATGTATGGGATAGATTTTATATGTATATATTGATATTTGTGTAAGAGCAATGTAAAAATATAAAAAACATTATGCATGTTGAATACAACATTCAAACTGAAAAACAATCTAAATTCTGGAGGAAAAAATAGGAAAACACAAAGAGAGACTCTTTGATAAGCAGCATTATACTGAAATGGAAGCATTCCCACCAACCATTTTCCCTTCAGAAGACGGCCCTTGCAGCAGCAGGACACAGCCGGGCAGCTCTGGTTCCTCCCTGAAGAGGGGCCCGGGGTCACTGAGCGGCACAGGAGGTAAACACAGAGAGCCCTGAGCTCTCTCTGCCTCTTCAGAGCAGAACCCAAAATATCTGCACAGCAACAACCAAAGGCACAGGGCTGATTTGCAAAGCCATCCCAGAATAGCGCAAATCTGTGTGCATCTGTGCATATGTATAGATACGTACACACACAAATAGAGAAGGAGGCGTTTTCGGCTCAGATAGAGGAGGAAACATGAACTACAATGCTAAAAAGAGGCAGGAGGATGCATGGCTACAGAGCACTGCCTGGGGTGCACCCAATGCCTGGTGCGCTCACTGCACGCCCTATGGCTGCCCCATGCCTCCTGTGGGCACTATGGCATTCAGCACAGCACAGCCCCACCTGCGTCCCCACAGTGGGCACAGGGCTGGGCTGCAAATTCCCCATGGGATGTTTATGGCCAAGCTTGGGGCAGCACCACCAAACACCGCGCTGCCGGGCCTTGGTGCTCTCCATATCTGAGGATGCACACCTGAGTGCCTGCCGGGCTGTGCATAGGTCGGCGGTTCTGCACACCCTGAGCCCCCGCTGTGCAATATTACACACAGAATACAAATAAACAAAAAGACGAAAAAGCTCTTCCACCCACCAACTCCTGCTGTGCAGAAGGTGCCAAATCAGATTACAGCGCACAGTTGCCACATTATCCTGTCTCGACTTCACTAACGCTCATTAAGCTTCTAAAATCCTTTTTATGGTGTTTATAACACCTCCAGAGGAGTTTACTGTGTAAATATTATTCTACCATTAAATCCTGCAACAAGGCAACCGTCAACAAGTGGAATTTGTAATGGGCCTGCCGAGAGGGCTCTGCTTGCAGGCTGCAAAGCCTGTGAAGTGAGGCCAACGAAAGCAGCCAAGAACACAGTACGGAGTGATAAAGCACTTCATTTTGATGCTTTAAATCTCCTACCACTTGGGCCTGCTTAATGTAACAGGCCCACTGAGACGTTAGATTTGGGCCTGGAGTCAAATAAGCTACGGGGAGCCACTTACTGAAAGCAGCCTTCCACGTAGCGGAGCATTAGCAGTTTAACCCAGCTAATCTGGCACGGCGGTGTGGGAGGGGTGTGAGGGGGGGTTACCCCAAAATGGGGCCAAGCCCAGCTCCCAGCATGGGGCAGTGTGGATGCGTGGGGCAATGGGACCACGGAACCACGGCACAGAGCTCCCTGCTCAGCCCACTGCAAACAAAGGCAGGCAGAAGGAGATGGGCGCATGGAAAAGAGAGAGCAGAAAGAGGGGAGGGGGAGGGGAGGGGTCAGGAAGTGGAGGGGAGGGAAGGAGGGAAGGAGACTCCCTGAAGATCCCGCGGAGTTGGCGAGTGTCAAAATATCAACAGCTGTTCCCAGAGCACAAAATAAACACATTGGAAACGCACGCGCTCTGCAGAGCCGCGCTGCCCGCGCCAAGAGCCGCTCTGTTCCCCCGCCAGCCCCGGCACCCGGCTCTGCTGGATGGCAGCTCTCGGGGTGTGCCAGCCCTGCTCGCTGCCAGGCAGCACCCGGCCAGCCAGACACAGCACCACCGCCCTCTGCTCCAGTGATGGAAAATGAACCCAGAAAGAAGCGTAGGGCGATCGATAATGAAAACGCTGAGCACATCGCCGATGCCCAATTGAAATATTTCAAGCCGTCGTACCCCTTTCTTAAAGCCTCCCCTCCCAGAACAAAGGCAAAATCCCAAGTCTGTCCTTAACTGTTAAACACCGCTTTGAAATGAAAAATCTCATCTTGAAAAAAGCAATCTGATGCACTGTGAGGTTTTGGGAAATGAAGAGCCTTCCTTCTTTTTGGGGCCAAAGCAGCAGTCGAGCTCAAGCTCCGGTTCAGCAGCAGCCCCCTGCCCTGCCCTGACCCTTGTGGCTGTGCCAGGCAGCATTGGGGTATCTCAGCACAGCACGGAACGGTACAGCACGGCCCCGCAGCTTGGCAACCTGCTCCAGCGCAAGAAAGAAGATGACCAAGTTTGGAAATGTTGCTAAATAATTTCTACCAGATGTGTTTCCTTGTTCCTTTGTCAGTGCCTGCACCCACGAGCGGGGCTCCTCAGGTTCAGGGGCTGCTCTCCCCCCACACAGAGCCAGGCAGCACCACAGCAGCTGGGAGCCCATAGAGGGTCCATTCCGTGAACTTCACATCTCACAGAACCATTTGGAAGAGCAGAAACAAACACTGCGAAGCGCCTGTGAAGGAATACGCTGGAAAGCATTGCTGCAGCTTAGCTAAAATGGTTGGGGCTCGACAAAAGCGCTTGGAGTTTATTTTGATTTTGACTTCCAGCAAAATGATCTATCGTGTAAAAATAATACAGAAGACAACAGTTGTGATGCAAAACACAATGCAATATGATAAATAATGAAAATATTGAAATACAAGCTGTTTGCAAATTAAAAATTGAAACAACTTGATACGAGAATGTCACAGAGGGTGTCACAGCGTGCTGAGTGCTTTTCCAGCCTCCCCCCCCCCCAAAACAAAACCCTGCTGCAGAGCTCCAGCACTGGGCTGCAGGCACACAGTTTGGCAGCTGCTGGCACCGGAGCACCGCGCATCCTCTGCCCCATGGTGTGCCCCCAGCTCTGTGGTGATGGCAAACACACAGATGTGCGAAGGAGCAGCCATTGCCATGGCAATACAACACAACAGGCAGTGGGTGGGGGACCAGGATGGAACAGGGCAGGGCCCCCCATCCTGCAGGGTTGGATCCTGCGCTGCCCCAAGCCCCACAGGGCACAACCCTCTTCCAAAGCCGTGTTCAGACACAATAGGACGATGGTAGCATCAGGAAAGGAGGGAAAAATATCTCCTCATGCCTCTCCTAGGAAATCACAGCTCGATAACTCCCCCCAAAGATGCATATTTTAGCAGCGTTGTCATCCACATATTTATCTTCTCAGTAAGCCCCGAGAAAAGGCCAACACTGTGCACACGCGAGAGCTGCAGCTGGTGCTGCTTCCTGCACGAGGCCACAGCTGTGGGGAGGGCTGAAGGAGGGGAGGGGTCTGCCCTGGGCAGGAGCCACCACAGTACATCACCCCAGGGGGGTGACCCCACTCACACACAGCCTACCTGTGTCAGAGGTGATGGAGCAGTGCTGCAAAACACACTGTTGTTCACAAGGTTTTGTGGCATGGCACAGCACATGGCACAGCATGGACACTGGTATCAAACGAGGGAACTCCAGGGAGTCACCAAAGGGGCTCTTTTCCAAAATGAGGTCTAGAGGAATCATAGAATCACGATGGTTGGAAAAGAGATCACCTAGTCCAACCATCCACCTACCACCAATAATGCCAAAGTACTACAACCACCCTTTCCTTAAACACTCCAGGGATGGTGACCCCACCACTCTCTGGGCAGCCTGTACCAGCACCTGACCACTCTTTCTGAGAAGACATTCTTCCTGAATGGGCTTGAGACCTTCTTCAAAAATGGGCACAGAGCTGCAGCCGGGGTTTGGCAGTACAGGAGGACTGATCTGAGCACCAGTGCCTGTGTTCCTTTGGACTGCTTGGAAATACATGGTCTGTCCATGGTGACAAGTAACACTGCAACAGCTCCTATGCAATAAATGCTTTACATGATAGTGCAACAAGAGGCCAATTGCAAATGCCCTCTCTCCTGATGAGCAAAGACACAATTCTTGGTAAAGATGGATGGTGGCCCTGCACTGCCTTCCCAGCAGTACCATAGGACACAGGGCCAGCCCCACAGCACAGCTCCCTGCTTCCACACCCTGAGCCGCAGCAGTCACTCGCATAACCCAAAGCAGACAGCAGCAGCTGGGCAGGATGAGGAGCACTGCTGTGCTGCTACAGCATGCTGAAGGATGCACTTGTGCACCACACAGAGCTGCAGGGCCCAAAACACCCCAACCTGAGCTGCCAGCGTGTGAGAAAACAACCAGGGTGCTGAGGGCACTGCTACACATACAGAATGCTAATTAGAGGGTTTCCATCAAAAGACAGGCTGGGTAAGGTTCCCAATTATCCAGACAAGGATACAGATTTTAATGGGCACCAGCACTCCCAACAAAGGTCTGCGTGCTGCTCCTGACACAATCCCATTCAGGCAGCTTTTGTGAGTCTGTGAGGGAGCGGTGCTGGGAACACCACCATCGCTCCAGGCAGAGGACAGGGCTGGAGCAGCTCTGCTTACAAGGAAAGATCATGCCTAGCTCACAGCAGCAAGAAGTTTCACCCTGTCTGATCCCACCCACCACAGTGCTACCCTTCGGAACCCGCTGTTGCGTTCCTTCTGCAGCGCTGCAAACGCATGCTCAGAGACCTAGCATTTGCACAGAGAACGCCACACTCCCACTCACTCAGCTCTCACCGAGGGCACCCTCACCAGCGACGCCTGCACCCGCTGGTGCCAGCAGCACCGTGCCACGGCCGCCCGCAGCCGCCACACGCCGTGACTCAGGCAGCAGGAATGTGGGAGCTCAGCCCCATGCGGCGCTGAAAGCCTTTTAATTCCAGCCTGGTGATGAATGGGTAAGGCCTGAAATGAAATGTTCGGAGGCTCAATGTACCAGGCCTCCCGCTTGTAATTATTTTTGTACAGAATATGTCAAGTGTCGTGCTTCACAAGAACTCGTTTAGCATGCAAACATTTTGTGATTAAGTGAGGCTTACTTAATTAAGCACTTTGTAATGACTCTTAAACCAAAGAGTAGTGGATTAGTGCGTCCTATTTGTGTCTATCATGTTAAAGGCGCGGTAATAACAGGTTGCTGCAGACAATTAGGGTTAGAATACAGAGTGGATGGAGCGAGAACCAGCAGGCTTCCAGAGCCCCACCACTCGCTCATGCCCTGATTTAAAGCCACCTCAGCACAGACAAAGCAAATGTGTTCCCTGCATGTGCCACTGAGCTGCAGTGCTTTGCATTACTGAGTGCCACGTATCAGGTTGTTCCTAGGGGCCCACAGCAAACAGGAGGCTGGGCATTATCCCAGGATATGGCCCCCATCCCAGCCAAGACCACAGGTATGAAATTGCCACAACAGCAGCCTGCTGGTGATTTGCTCATGGTTCCAAACCACTGTGTCTGCATGCCCATATTGATGACAGAGTGGCACAGCCCATGCCCAGTGCTTTTAGGGCACAGCCTGGGTGGGGGTCTTCTCCACACCAGGAAGAGAGCACAGTGGGTGTGGGTCTGTGCCCTGAGCTCACCAACCACCCACGTTAGCTGCTGTCACCACAATGGCACTTCTAAGCCAAGGAGGACACGCACAGCCGTGTGACCATGGAATCATCTGAGTAGGAAGGGACCCACCTAGTCCAACTCCTTTCAACACACGGGGACATCCACAGCTCCATCAGGTGCTCAGAGCCCCATCCTCACCTTGGGTGTCTCCAAGGGCAGGGCTCAGCCCTCGATTCTGGTGAGGCTGCCATCAAGCCTGTCTCCTGACATGGTTTATCTCAGCAATTCTTGGTCACCTTACACCACTCAATCAAATAACAGCTAGCCGTGTCCCTCTCCCTTCAGGGCATCCATCGGGCCCGGAGTTTACCTGATGCTATCACAGTACATCCTGAGCAAGACACTGCTTGTTGCTTCAGCTCCTGGCCACAGAAGGTGCAGGCCACCTCCTGCGGTCATCTGTGACGTCTCAGAGGCACTCCAGGTCACATTCGAGAACTGATGGGCTAAAAGACGAACACCCGGAGATCCTCCGGAGCCCACGGCGGCGGCGCTGCCCCTGCAGGCGAGGACGGCACAGAGCGGCAGCTGCGGGCGCTGCTCTCCGCCGCAGCCTGGAGCCCTTTGTCTCACCGCGGCCGGGAGCACAAAGGCGCTGCCGAACCCGACCCGGGCTCTGGAGGGCGTGCGGTCCCCGCGGCCCGGCCCGGCTCTGGGACCCGGCCAAAGGCAGCACCTGCAACGTCTCCTCGCTCCCTTCCTGTGTGCTCGTGCAGAAATACCGATGTGCTGATGGTACAGCCGGAGGGCTGGGGGAGAGGGAGGCTGTTTGCTATGGTAACGGTCCGACAGCGAGCCGAGAGCTGCAGCGCGTTCGGGAAGCAATGCTCAGCCCCTCCTGTTCCCAGCCCCGGGGTGATGCGTTTGTCACAGGTGCTGCCACCACCCCGTACATCACAAATTATCTCATTACTCCCCACCAACTAATTCATTTAAAGGACTAAAGCAAGCAGCACATCAATCCAGCAAGTACAGCGAAGGTGAGAGGCAGAGCTCTAGCTCCATACATAGCACATACCAGGAGCAGTGTTCTAAAAGTACCAGGCATAGGGCAGCATGGAGCACTCCGAGGACTGCAGAGGCTGAGCAACACTGCTCCCATTGCACACAGTAAGCACCGGGCCAAAAGCGCCCGGGGCTGCACTGAGGCAGGGATGGAGGTGGTAATTCCTGCAGTTCCTGCCTGGCTTGCTGCAGGAGGTGGAAGACACAGCAAAAGGGAGAAATTAAGGAGAAGCGCTCAGCCAAGCCCTGTGCCTCACTCCCTCACTAACAGTGCCATTAAACCCCACGCTAATCCAGTGGGTTCTGCTCCTTTGTTCACTTTTGAAAGTAGAAAAACTGAGACAGTACTCATCCCGGAAAATCTTTCCCTTCGAATCAAGAAAGAATTCTGAGTTTAACAAATAAACATACTTACCTTCATCTGCATGGGCTAACAGAGCTCCAAGCCAGTGGTTGTGTGTATTAGGGCCAATTCTTCTCTGTCCTGAAAAACATGAAACTCCTATCACCTTCCCTGCAGTAAAACAGTGCTACAAGCAAGCAGTGCCCTCAGAGCAGAAGGCAACAGTGCAGCAATGTTAAGGCTCAGAGCTTTGATACCACTCACCCCCTTGCCCCCAGCTCCTGATTTTCAAATGCTCAGAAGACAACAGGTAATAAATCTGGATATTTTACACTTTTTCATTTCCTCTTACCTCACATTTAATGAGATTTCTCCCTTAACAAAGGTACTATTGAAACTGACTCTTAAACAAGGCCAGACAGGGGCTGGAGCACGCTGGGGATGGGCAGGGGAGGAGGGCTGTAAAGGACTGGGAGGAAAAGGGACCTCAGGAAGCAAGTAGCTTGGCTTTAGTTCAAGATTTGAGGGAAGGCTTAAAAGGGATCTTATTTTATCTCAAGCACATACCCAGCCTGGAAATCATCTCCTCCTTGGCATTACATGGGGCTGAGCCTGGTCTTACAGAGCCCCAAGCACAGGAGATTTACTGCTGCAGTACCCTCAGCTCCTTCAGCACAGGTGAAATTTATACTGCTAAGAGGGACACCAGCTGAATGCCCTTGCAAACATCAGCAGGGGATAAACAGTGGGACTGCCATTAGCATAGCTCAATCACTATTAATTTACATTGGATCCCCCCTGAGCTCAGGAAGGAGAGAGGCTGTGCAGCATAGGGCTGGTAGCATAAGGATGCTACTGGGAGGGAAGGGGGATAATGGTTTGGTTCTGTACTGTGTACAGGGGAGAGATATTGCTCATTCCAAACTTAAACCACCCTTGAACACAATGCAAACCCAGCAGCTTTAACTGAGAACTCCTGAACTTGCACTGCAGCTCTGAACTTGGAGAAGCCAAACCATTCTGCAAAACCTCCAGCTCTGTGAGATTTTCCAAGCCCTCAATGCCTTATGTTTTAGTAGCTGTTGAATTTCAGAAGTTCAGTGTTGCAACTGAGGGCGATTAACGAGCAAGGGGAGGGAGGGGATCAAAGCTTCCACTCTTGTGAGCACTCTCAGAGGAGGTTGCAGGTGGAAGTGGTGCTTCTCAAGCCGGCTGTGATCGCACTGCTCTGTTGGATGCTGAGGCGATGGCTCAGCTCTGCTCGCACTCCCCGCTCTCCTTTTGTTCCCATTGTCATTCTATTGGTACAACTCCTTTTGTTTCTCACAATATTAAAAAGACATAATTAAGTAATTGGGATATTTGAGTCTGCTTTCCTGCCCTTCATACAGAAAGGGGCTGGCTGTTGCGCTCTGTCCCATCCCCACACTGGGTGCTTGTGCCGTGGGAGTGATGCTGAGTAGTGGAAACCAGAGAGCATCGCGTGCCTGAAGGCACTGCTCTGTAGGGCAGGGAAAAGCCAGCAAACTGAAATGCCAACGCACCCAAAGGGGAAGAGCAAAGGCCAAACACAACTGTGGGAAGGAGCTCTGGTGGCAGAGGCCATCAGCGCAAGTGCAGCGCGGTGCCGACATCTGCTTGCTGCGACGCGGAGCTCCAGCCTGCGAGGCCTGGAAAAATGCAGCACTGTTTTAGTAACTCCAGGCAGTTGGCAGTTTCACTTTAAATTGCAGCGTTAATCAGAAACACATTGTCCATATTGTCAACACTTCGTTTAACCACTTCTATAAATTCGGTATTAGCGTTAAAAAGATTCTGATTTGACGGATGAAATAGTCATCCTCCTGCAAGCCAAACCCAATAAAAGAGCGCTAATAACTTAAGGAAATGAGGCAGAAGATACTTGACAGAGGCACAAATGGGTGAGATTTCCCTTCTTTTGTATCTGCTTATGAAGGAGCTGGCGGAGCCAGAACCATGCGTGGCAGAGCGCTGCTGGGCCCAGCTTTGGGCACCAACATGGCACTGGGGATGGGTTGGTGTGAGAACATCCTCTGCGTGTTTTCCTGGTGAGGGTGGCACATGCTGTCATTAGACCTGCAGCTTTCGGGGTCTTTTGGCTGTGTGCCCCACGCACATCCCCAAGTGGGGTGAGCTCGCGGTGCGCCGACCCACATCTCCTCCACCTCCCCCTATCAGTGCAGCCTTCTAAAAACACTTCTTTTTTTTTTTTTTTTCCTTTTTTTGTGAGCCAGGTCCCGGATTCCAAATCTAATTGCATGAAACGAGTGGCTTTCAGCACTTCTCATCCTACACAAATAGTTTCCATTTTGATTCCCAATCTTCTTGACAAAGTATTTGAAAGTTGTTGTTTTTACTGCAATATGAGTATTAGAAAAAATAGCTCCAGTCAGTGAACTTGGAAGTCATGGAATAATAATCCAACAACACAAGCCTTCTTGGAAAACTCTTCTGAGAATAACAGTGCCCTTGGGCATGTCTAGAGCCTTGTTTATTAAAACAATATAATTTAAGAATTAATGCATTTATAAAGCAGGACTTATTACATAAGAATATTGTGCTTCTTTCATCGTTACAAAGGATCTCGTTACTAAATGAATGTAACCCATTTTAGAGGTTTTTCTCTTAATCTTATTTGGATTTAGGTAGCTGTTTTTGAGAAAAATATGGAAGACGGGAGAAAAAAAAAAAGGAAACCTTTCCACAAATACTCATGTCAGCCAAACTCTTCACGGGTTCTGCTTCTAAAACTGAAGAATGCAAGAAGAGATCAGAATTAGGGGAAATAAATCACATTCCCAGAAAGCTCTCTATTTGTGTTGGAACAGAGTGTGTCCGAGGGAGAAGGGAGATATTGGGGGACTGAGAGTGTTGGGAAGCACTGAAAGCAAATCAAGGTTCCAGTTCTGCAAACAGTTATGCAAGTGGCTAATGGACGTGCTGGCTGTGCTGCCCGGTCACTGGTGGTCTGCACGCAGCAAGGGCTGAGCACAGACTGGCACAGGGACACGGCTGGGTATGGGGACACTGCTGGGTGCCGTGCTGATGCCACTGCTGCTGATGCTTGTATCGATGCCAATGCAATGCCAGCTCCCCAGCCCTGGGCTCAGCTTCCTGAAGACCAGGTCCATGCTTCTCAGTGGCTCCTGGCAGGTGGCAGTGGAAGCCACTCCTCCATGGGAACGGCCCTGCACTGCCCCATCCATCCACCAGCAGCCCACGGTGGGCACGAAGAGGGGCTCATCTCAAAGTCGCTTTCAGTTGGGAAAAGTCTGAGTTTCATGAGCCCTTTTCAGTGTGAATTTTTTGAAACTTTTCAAAGTGATATCACTTTGAGGTTTTCCACTGCTTCAGAATTTCTTCCAATTAATGGGAAAAACATTAATGTCCATTTAGGAAAATAACTTTTCCACTACTGACAAACTTCTCCAGCTATGCCTTATGCACCAGAAGTCGTTCCAGGGGCACTTTGCCCCAAACAACCAGCTATCTTATTTATGCTAATTTTGCTTTTAATAATCCTGGTTGTTTTTCAGTCTCCAGTACCTTCCATCAGACTCCGGGACAGTTAGCAGACATATAAATAGGATGTGCTTTAATAGGACTGTAAATGAAATTTATGGTTGCTGTAATTGAAAGCGTTCAGGTCAGGGGATTGTTTCTCAAACACTTGTGTCTGTTCTTATTTGGAGATTTCACCATTTTGAAAAATTCCTCCCCTTTCAGTTTTTGGGGTCTGGGAATTTCTGTGATCAGCATTGAGAAACTGAGCAGTGTTCTGGTACCCTGCACCTGCTTCTCTTTCATGTGCTGCTGTTCTGCACCCTCAGTTCAATAAACCATCCCTTTCCACAGCACAGAACTCAGTGTATGTGCTGCTGTCCCCAGGCCATACCTCCCAGGGTTGATATTACAAGCTAGGTTTCTACCTCATAAATTCCCTTTCTTCCCTCCCTTATATATCTGCATCATGCATAATCAGAATTATCCTTTAATACAACTGGATAAAGCACCTGGGTGAAAACATGTGAACAGCCAAAAAAGAATGGGGGGATTGCACTGGCAGCAGCCATCAGATCAAGTGGGAGCAGTCAGAGCCCTCATGGTCCTGCGAGCACCTGAGTGTGGGCATGGGAGAACCAGCTGGGGGGGTTTGGGGGACAGCACAGAGTTTTGGCCATGCCCACAGTCCTAAGAGTGGGGAGACTGAGGTTGGATGTGAGGATGCAATTCCTCACTCAGAGGGCAGTGAGGCCCTGGCAGTGCTGCCCAGAGCTGTGGTGCCCATCCCTGGAGGTGCCCGAGGCCATGGATGGGCCCTGGGCAGCCTGAGCTGGGGGCAGCCAGCACACGGCAGGGCTGGGGGATCTGTAAGGCCCCCTCCAACCTCAGCCATTCTGTGATCCCATAATTCTATGATTGTGCCTCATTAAATATTTAATATTTGCTAAAATCTTCGAATTTCAGACAGTTTTAAGGCACAACTTCCTCAATTCCAAATATTTTCTTAAGGATCATTTTCAGCACGAGTTCCATCCACGTTTCAAGCCGGTTTGAATTTCCAAGTTACAAGCTCCGCTGTTATCATTACCAGTCAATACGGCCATTCGTTACCAGGAAGGCAGTGTGGTGACTCCATCACTGGGAGCCACCAGCCCTGGGCTGTGTGTGGACACAGGGGATGTGATGCCCACCGTCATCAGTGCCACGGGGCTGTGGCCAGGTGAGCAGAGGGGATTTGTCAGCGACAGAGTGATAACAGCAGCAATAGTGCACAGCCACCAGGGCTGATGCGTATCTGGCACAGGGCTGAGCGCAGCCCCAGTCGCTGGGAAGCTTTGAGCTTCAGAGCCTCAGAGCCTGAAGGAAATAAAGCCCTTGGTAAAATAAGCGGATCAGATAAGCTGGGAGAAAAATGGAATCGTGCAAAGTAAAAATACCTAATCTAGCTGGTTTTGACTGCATACAAAAAGCAAGAGCTGATCCTAAAAGATACTCGCTGAGTGCGTGTTTGCCAGCTCACAGCTCTCTATCTTACTTTTAAGAAGATGGAGATCTGAGCTGGGGCCAACGCATCGCGCTGTGCACTGCTCCTAACCAGCATTTAAAGACCTGGAAGCATTTTAGCTCAGGAAATGCTAACATTGTATTTTGTGACATTTTAGAGACAATGATCCGTTGGTCCAAATGAATAAATAGTGCTTTAGAGCGTTGGGTCTGTAATGCAAGCACTGGTGTGCAGGGAGCTGCTGGAATGCACTGCCTCACAATGGGCACTGCTGCACTCCAGTGGGTTCCCAGCTCAACTGAAGAATTGGGTTCACATCACCCTCCCTTAAAAAATAGACTGGCACATTTTTGCTTTATCAAACCCCATTTGCAAAAGACGAAGGCTAAATGATCTGAAAAGGTTATTTTGAAGCAGGGTCACCCTTGCTGCCACAGGTCTAATAAAACAAAACTATAGCCAAATTAGAAACATATTTCATCTAATAGGGGAAAATATAATTGGTGAATCTGTCTGGTGTTTGACCTACAGTATTTATGCTAAATGAAAGTTTAAATATATCACAATGCAGCCTGAGCAAGAAAAGCTGCATTCACTATATCTTCTGTGGTTTGATCCCTTTCCCTTAACCCTTAGCTTCTCACGAAAGCCAACATCAGCATTGCACAGATGCTATGAAGCAAGAGCGATGGCCAAGATCTGCAGAAGCGATGAGTGATTCTGGGTAAGTGCCCGAGGGACCTGGGGAGGGCTGAGGAAGTGCTGTCAGACCTCAGGGCAAACAGGGGACACTGTGCTCTGCTGCTCCCAACGCTGCAGGGTGGGGTTGGGGTACGGGCACTAAACCCCACTGCTGGCACTGTCCTCGTGGGCATGGGGTGATGCGGGTATGACCTGGATGCAATGAAGATATGAATCCTGTCAGAGCTTCCAGCTCCTCCCCAGCCCTGGTAATTTATGCTCTCCGTAAAAGCAAGAGGATCCCCGAGCAAAAGTGATGGATGAAGGAGATTATTAACAAGGATATCATTTTAAGAGAGTCTGTCTATGGGTTCCTCGCAGTTACATAACATTTCATAAATTCCATAACAGATTGCTCCCTGCTCATTAACCTGGCAGCCCCCGGCCCCACTGTGGGGTGCCCGTGCCTTGAGTTCTGGGGGGCAGAGCAGGGCCATGCCAGGTACCCAATCACTGCCATGGCACACACGTGGCTGGGCCCCACAGCTAGGGATGGCACCAGAACAATGCTCATCCACGCTTACCACTGCAGAGAGAAGGATTTCTGGTATGGTTTTTGGCACTGCAGTGGAAGCAAGCACAGTTTATCCAGGTCTAGACATCAGCTGCACAAACAGTGCTCAGTGTCAGCACAGCAGGTCTGCGCCCCGTGTCTGCAGTGGGAGGAGAGGCCACGCTCAGCCCCATGCACCTGGCTGTGCCCCATGGCTCAGCACCCAGCAGTTACAGGCACCCAGCTTGCACAGGGCCGTGCTCACAGCACCTCTGCCCTTTGTTGCAGTGCTGCTGCCCCAGGAGTCGGGTTTTCCCCTGTGCCAGGATGTGCGGTGCAGCGCGGGGCAGAGCAGAGGAAGCCTTGGCAGGGCTGCTTGGTGCTCCCTCTGACAAGGGACACATGCCAGTCCCTGTGTTCCCCAGTACTCATGTGTCTCAGCAAAAATCGTGCATGCTCAGCCAAAATTATGCAGCTATGATTCATCCCTTGCAGGAGTTTGGGCTGAAAGCAAAGATCCCGACAACCAAGCAATCCTTTAACCTCCAAACAGGAGGCAGAGGGATGCACGGAGCCTTCTGCTGATGCACTCAGGACAGTCATCATGCACAGGCAGGACAGGCTCTGCCCAACCAGGCACTACTTTCCTTTCTGGAGATGCATAAAAATCCCACAGAGAGCGGCAGAACCACGATAAGGAGTTGAGGAGATGGACTTAGAATGGGGAGCTTTTTTCCTTTTCTTCTTCTTCTTTTTTTTTTTTTTTCTTAAAGCTTCACGTGGAAGAGAAAGAGGCTAATTAAATTCTTTTGCTGAACGTATTTAGCGAGTCTTTCAGAGAACCGATTGCGTTTGGCTGCTGTCCAGCAGCGGGGAGATGGGATTGTGCTGGGTGAGGAGTGGGAGCAGAGCCCGGATGCAGGAGGAAGCACAGTGACTGGCTGACAGGCTCTGGCCTGTCTCAGATGTGCAGGAGAAGTGATAAAGATGGCCAAGGTGTTCTGAATTCCTAGAGCATGGGGAATCCACTCTAAAGTGGATCCTTGCTCTGCCACATCCTCCAGTGCTTCATTCCCAGTGCGGTCCACACACCACGCCGTCTCCACTGATACCTTCATTAGTGTTTATGCAGCACCAACCGTTCTCTGCATCCAAAAATAAAGAAAACTGCTTGTTGCATCAGCAGCCACGAGGTCCCTCTCAGAGCTGCACTGATGTTGAAACACACACAGGTTTCCAGCCTCATTCATGTCCAGCAAGCATCAAACACCTCTGAGCATGGGTGTTCATCTGAGCTGAGCTTCAGGCTCCTAGCCGGCTCTGCCTGTCCCAGTGCCACAGGTGAGATGTGGGGGGATGCACGATCACGGGCACTGTTCCTGCTGGGCTCAGCTGTACAAACACTCCAGGCTCTTGGGGGCACAGTACCAGCCTAGTGAGCCGCTGCAGTGCGTGGGGCTGGGGACAAGGCAGCGCGGTGATGGGCTCCCAGCAGCCAGCAGCAAACCCCTGTCCCACACACAGCGCCAAAGCTGCCCCTGCACCAAGCCAGCCACTCGGTGAGACATCAGCCCCTGCAGGGTGCCACATTTACATCTCCTCACCTATTTCCGGGGCAAACTGCCTGATTTTATGATGCCTGACCGGCTCCCTCGGGGATATCATTAGTGGGCAGTTAGTGAACCACAACACGAGGTTCTGCTTTTCCCACAAGGTTCCTGTGAGAAAACCCTCCTCCCTCCCCCCATCAGGGTTATCTTATCTCCCAGCGCCGCCAAGCCCAGTCCTTTAACCCCTGCGTGCAAGAGAACCCTGGGGCCAGACCATACTGCACTGGGCATCCACTCACCAGCACAGCCCCCCATCCCCGTTCCCACCCTATCCCCATCCACAGCCCCAGTGGCTGCTCCCAGCACCTTTCCCCACTGCTCAGGCAGCTCCTCAGCTCTCCTGGGCAGCTTCTGCCTCTGATTTCAGCTCTTTGGCATAAGCCATTTTTGCGGAGAAAGCATCTGTCCATGAGTTTAAAATAGAGATGCTGAACGCGCAATCTCTGCTTTAACATCCACACAGGCCTGAGGCTTTGCAGCCTCGCAGGCACCGTGGCCGCAGACACCCTGCATGCTGAGCATGGCCCTGGGGCTCACACTCCATCACTGGTGCAAGGCATCGCACTGGGAAAGCCTTAACAGAGAGACAGCTTCATCCCGAGCAGATGGTTCAAATTTGTTGCTAACCCGTATTTATTTAGACTGATAATAACAGGCAGCCCTCCAATCGTGCCGGGAGTTTTTACAATAAACTCCAGCTCACAGTATCAAAAGCAAATCAATTAGCGGGCGCTGTCGGGCCCCACCCCGGGCAGCAATGCCCACAGCCTCGTGCAGCGCTGAGCCCCGGCTCCTTCACAGCTCCTTTTAATTTGCTTCAGGGAGAGCTCCAGTGATGCTCACTAAGGGGAGGATTGATTTAGACATGCAGTTTTCTCCACAGACTTCGCAAATGGTTGTAACAAGGTCACAGAGAAAAACAATTTTATCCTCTGATTACTGTAACATGATATGAGCTTGGAACTGCATTTGCCTATTTATTTAGGCGTTGCTTGGCTGGTCCCTGAAGGAAAAGTTCCCGGTGCAGGAACAGGACCGTTCCCACCAGCCCTACGCTCAGGTGCTGTGGTGGAGCCCAGGGACATTCCCCATGTCCTTCCATTGGTCCAAAAGGCAAACCTGAAGAATGCAGCAGGGAAAGAACATGGCACATCGGCTATTCTTGATCAAGCTGAACCGATACAGAAAGAAATGGATACAGCAGTCGTACGCCTCACTGTGAGGATACTCATCCGGAGTGAAATACTGCAAACATGCAGCAGATTGTCAAAATAACGGGAACGTAACAAAATCACAATATTAAGCCGTATGATTGCAATCAGCCCTAATTCCAGCACAGCCAAGCTTAAAGGAGATTGTTTTGTCACCAGGCTTTCATGGCCCGATGGCTTTGTAGCACAAGGTTGTTTGGATCAAGTCATTTCTGATGAACATTCATCACAGTGAGGAAATGTCACATTCATTTTACGCTGCGAAAGTTCATAAACTTTCTCGGATACCGTGAGGACTTCCCAGCGGGTGACCTGTTGCCTCACAGTGATTTACGCAGCGCGGATGGGCTGAGCACAGGGTCAGCACTGAGAGCTGCAAGCCGGGCACCAAGAGCAGGGAGCCCTCGGCACACCACGGCCACAGGGGTGTCCCAGGTCCCCTCCACCCCCCTTCTCCAAGGGTTAACGCTCCCGCGCAGCGAGCGGTGGGGGTTCTGCTGACTTTCTGCTCTTACATCATGGCTGTGCTATGAGGCCTGGCAGGGGTCCGCGCTCCGGCGCTGCAGCTCGAGGCCCCGAGCGCTGTGTAATCTTTGGCAGGCGGCGAAGGAGCCTCACACGGGGCCATCGGGGCGTGGGGATGGGGCAGGGGCAGCGCACGCCCTCCCCTTGCTGGGGCTGCAGGGGATCACCCAGAGCTCAGTGTTGGGGTCTCATAGCTCGGGGAAGAATGTGCCAAAAATCCCCCTACAGCTCCTCCCAGTCCTTAATCAGGCTTGGTTCGGTGCTGCACAGCTGTGCATGGCATAGCATGGCACAGTGTACCATGGCATGGCGTGGCTCCATGTGGCTCAGCACAGCCAAGGCATGGCACAGATCAGCGTGGTGTGGCTTGGCTTGATGCAGCCTGGCTTGGCACAAGGTCACTCCCTGGGATGCCCTTGGTCCATCGAGGCACACATCATATCAGGACCGTTTTGACAGCAACACACATGCCTCCACAGGTCCAGGCTATGGGAATGAGCTCACAGAGCAAAACCAGGCAGCTGGAGTCAGCTACTCCCTAGAATCATCCATTACCCCATGACAGGAGGGGAAGTCGGGGACACGCTGCTCAGGGGAGGATGAGGCCAGAACCAGAGGGCGGTGCTGAAGGTGAGGCTGTGAGCCAGGAGGCAGCAATTGCATTTCCAGATGCAGAAGCCCTGGGGGCTGCACACCCCCTCCTGCTTTGGTTGCAGGCACCAGCAGCCCCGGGAGCTGCATTCTGGGGAGGGAAGGGTGGGCGCCGATGGTCACCAGGGCAAGGTTTTTCTCCTGAGCACCACTGGTGCTTAGGGGGAGAATGAACACCTTATGGGTAATGTTACAGAGGAGACCCAGCTGGGATAAGTTGCAAATACAGCAACAGAAACAGAAGTGGAACTTGGAAGAATTAGGAAAATGCAGAATGTGACCAAGAAAAACATAGCTGGGACCAGTGTAGCTGACATGGTTGAGATGTAAGGGAGGAAATATCAAAATCTGGATGAGGTTACAAGGGAAGAAGCAAAAGAGATTTGGGATGAGTCTGCAGTGAAGGATGAAAGCAAAGATTGTTTCCAGCGGCGGTATCACTTCAGGCCATGGAAATGCAGCTGCTCTGTCAGCGACTGCAGCAAAGCTGGGCACCAAGCACCCGTCTGGGCTTCTCCAGGGCACCAAGAGCACTTGGAGACATCCAAGATCCACCGTGCACCATGCCAGCTCCTCTGGGCACAGGCAGAGGGGCAAGGACAGTGCCACATGCAGCATAAAGAACTGAACCTGAGCATAAGCGAAGCATTGCTCTTTTTTATTTCTCCTGGCAGAAGGTTTTGTCAGATACCCGAGGGAAGCAGTGGAAACTTTTGTTGTGTGTTCTAGCTGTGTGAAAAACAAAACCAAAGCGCAAATAAAAACACAGACTGGGGACTGGTAAAATATATCTTAGGGTGCAAACTCATGAGGTGACCCAAGAGTCCTTTAGCACCTCTGGGTCTAGAAAGCAGTGAGATCTGTTAGGTTCACCTATTATTCAGCAAAAAAACATTAATTGGAACATGGGAAAATCATCAGCAGCAATGTCTTTTCAAAAGTTACATGTAATAAAACCCGTCCACAGAAAAAATAAGCAGGAGTGTGCATGGGACTAATATTAAATTACCTTGGTTTTACCATATCAGAACCGAAGGGAACACGGTGACATCTGGACAAGCTATCAGCAGTATCAGCCCCACATGTCGCAGCCGAGGTCAGCGCAGCCATCAGAGCCACAGCCAGCACTGCCCTGGGCTGGGGGTTGTATTTCCCAGCACCGGGCCCAGATCTCCACATGAGGAATGGCCACTTTTGTCCCAGTGCACAAGGAGAGGAGGAGGAGCGGGCCACCAAGCTGGAAATAATCCCTAACTAGTTCCTTCTCCTCGAAAAGTAGGTTACTTCCCCATGGCTAACATCACTGTCACCTTTTATGTGCCTTAGAAATCCACGGGCTTGATGGATGTAGAGTAAAACTGAAATGAAATGCTGGGAGATAATGGCCTCGCGTGCTGCTCCCCCAGCCCTGCACCGTGCTGCTGGCTCCATGCAGCCTGCAGAGAGAGCAGCTCCTGCACTGCCCTGCAGCATCCTTGGGGCCACAGCAGCACCAGCGCTGCTGGCATGGGAGGGATGGGGAGAAAGCCTTCATTGGAGAAGGAGGAAAGGAGTGAGGAAGATGGGGTGCAGTCCGTGCTGATGGAAATAAACACATTCCCCGACAGCTGCACAGAAAAATAGCCTCTTCCCACTTTCTGCATTCAGGAAGATGGAAAGGTCAGTGTGGTGATGGTGCAATCTCACAGCCAACTCCTCACATCCAGAGCAGCTTGAGGTGCCCCTTCCACACACATCTTCCAGCAGCAGCTGCAGATGTAACATGGGGAACATAAATTAAAGACAGACTGAGAATGGGGATTTCTTGAGAGGCTGTGAAGCAAAGCAGCTCACCACTAACTCATCAGTTCTTACCAACAAAATCACCAGTTTGTTTGGCCACTGACCACCTCCACGCTGCAAAGGTGATGGCAGTGCCTGGTGCAGCTCATCCTGCGTTTGGAATTCTGTGTTGGTTTTTTGATATCCTCTAATTTCTCCATGCTGAGGCAAATTTGTCACACGCATGGGTCTGTTTGATTTCATTAAACAGAATATTTAAGCATAAAAATTGTTTAATCGCCTCGTGTCATTATGAGATGAATTTCATTTTGCATACATTTGCATATTTCATCAAAATTAAGGCTGCTAATATGCAAATGAGAGGCAGGTTGCAGCAGAGGTGTTTATTGTCATAGCTGGAGGCTGCTCCACGCGACGAGCTCTGTGAGGGGCAAGGGAGCAGGCTGGGCCTCACCGAAACGGCTCCGAATTCCTTCAAGTCTCTTTTCTGCTATTTTCTTTTCCCAGCAAGGCCCTCTGCAAAAGCACTCTGGGTTGTTAACACGTACCTGCGCTCCCCCACCCCCACGCCTTGCCCACCACTTGGTGGATGGAGGGCACTTACACCCGATTTGTTTGAGAAGCAGGAGTAACGGCGTCTAAGAAGCAAAGCCCATGATGAGCGATCAGCGATTTCCACTTGCGTAGAGTAATTAAAGCAAAACGAACTGGTGAGCAGCCATCGCCATCCATCCTGAGCAGGAGCTCTTTCTGCTGACTCCGCACGGAGCGCACAATGCAGACGCACAAAGTGAACCCTCAGTAGGGGCTACAGACAATGGTTGAGCAGCACAAAGAAGAGAGCTTATGGCAATTATTATTATTATTATTATTTTTCTTAAAGCTTTTGGAATTAACGTTTAAAGCACAGTGAGCTTTTTCAGCACACATTAGTCAAACTGAAAGTTACAGCATCGCTTTTCGAAAGAAAATTCTAGAGCTATCTTTGCTGCAAGGCTTGGAGATCAGTACTGCCTGCGTACAGAACGTAGGTATCCCTAAACTTATATACTTATAAATGCTAGTTCTGAATGGCCACTTCACAACGACTAATAAGGTAACCTTGCACTCCACATAGCACAATTGCAAAGGAATGCAAATCCCTGCACTATTCTGAGCGTTTCTCTTTGCACAGAGGAAGGAGAATTGGTCCACCTTAAGTCCTTCTGAAAGGCTGAGGCTCAAAGGTATGTATTTGTTTAAAAAAAAAAAAAAAAATTGTAGTGATTGCAGAGAAAAGAGAAACCTGAGAGCTTATTCTTGAGCAGTCAGACAGGGTCACCAAAACCAGACTAAATAGTCTGACTGCAGGGCAAAGCGCTGGGGCTGTCTGAAAAATGATCCTCTGGATGGAGGGAATAACAAGAGAGCAGGGAAGGAGGGATGGGTGGGAACGCAGAGCCACCAGAGCTGTGGGCAAAGGGGAGCACTTGCACCTGGCCCCACACGGATGGCTGTGCCCGCACCTTTCTGTTAACCTCAGCCTTTTTTCCAAACAGCTCCCATACTCTCTGTCTAGAAAGATCGTCTCCAAACGCTCTCAGAGCAACGCTGCAGGAAAGGAGCTCCAATGGATAATGAGCAAAAACATTCTTCTTCTCTAGGTGAAGATCTATACCATCCCCTCTTAACACAACTGCACACTAGAATCTCATAGAATGAGGAAATCTCTTTCAGAAAAAGTCTAAACTAAAGCACATTTAACTTCTTTTGCACTTCACTTCAACCTAGGGAAGTTACCTCAACCTTCTATGGGCTGGCAGCTGGCTTTTAAATTGTACAGGACCTCCTCCTGTCCAGCTCTTTGCAAGTGAAGTGTATATAAGTGAAAGGGCATGGATCCCATAGGGCTGTGGGAGAGGCTTTATGGAGAGGGATTTGGGCTTCTAAGTTCAGAGCATGGCTTAGGTTGGAGAAGAACTTAAACATCATCCAATCCCCTGCTGCAAGCTGGTTGCCCCCCATCGGTTCAGGCTGCCCAGGGCCCCATGCATTCAGCATCCATCCATTGCATGCAGCAATCTTGAGAAATTGGGGCATCCCATGGAATCCCACTGTGTCTGTGCCCCAGAGATCACCTGTGGGGAGTGGGGTGCTCTCCATGGGGAACACAGGCAGCTTTGAAAGGCTCTGGTTCAGCAGATAACTGAGTAAACACATGGCACTCGCCAGATATTGGGCAAGCAAGAGGCAAGCGTTCAATTCTTTTAACTTATGACTGCATTTAATTACTGCTTTTTCCTCTCCTCATAAGCTGCATATGGGATTAATAATAACTCTGAATCAGATTTACTCTCTTATTCTTCAAAAAAAGAGCAGAGCAGTAAAAATGAGCAAAGGAAGCTCTTACGATGTGAGATAGCCATGTTTAGGGTTAAGCTGCTCTCTCACACGGGCTGCCCCAGCACTGGGACTTCACGGTGGGGCTCTGCTGCTGCCCTCCTGAGCCCCAAAACCAAGCACAAAAGCTGCACGGGGCTGAACAGCAATGCACACAGCCCATGGGAGGAGCCCTGGTCTGGGCAGGACCTGAGGAGGAAGGGGCTCCTTTGTGCATTGCATGGCTCATCATCGTGGGTTCTTTATCTGGGCGTGCCAATGGATGCAGAGCTCAGGGACACTTAAATAATGGGAAAATTTAATTCAAGAAACCCAAACGGTGTGCTCTGCCGTGTCTGTTTACCTGCTAATGTTTGCCAACTGCTATCTCATTAGCTGTACAGGAAGTATAATTGATATTTCTGCAGAGAGATGACACTTGTGCCTCTGCTGAAACTGGAAGGCTTTCTCAATGCTTCATATCACTTCTGTTTGCCGCTTCCCATAAGTGATACTGCCTCATTTTGGGAAGGAATCCAAGAAATAAGAGCTTACCAGAGAGGCCTCTTGGAAGTACGGGCAGCTTTATGTTAGCCTGGGAGCTCCCTCGGACACAAATCTTCCGCAGGAAAGAGCGGATTCTACGCTGTTTGCAAAAGGGCCACAAATGGGAAATAAAATGTTTGTGTAGCTCTTTAATGTGAAAAACATCCATTTTAAAGCTCGGATTCTGCGTCTGGGCTCAGTGAGGCTGAGCAGGCAGCAGCACGAGGCCAAGCTGGGGGAGACAGAAGCTGGGGTTGGGGGTGTCCAGCAGCCAGCAGCCCGTGTGTCTGCGCCCAGAGCTGCTCTGCCCTCCCTTCCCATAGACGCTCCACGTCCCCACCAGCAGGCTGGGGTAGCCATGTAGGAAAGAAGCAGGATTCCCACCGGCAGAAGGAAGCAAGGGTCAGGGGAGAGTGCGCTTGGAGGAGACATTCTCAGCTGCTCCCAAGCTTGAGTTCAGCTGGTATTTCTGTCTGCAACAGGAGCTATCCCCGCCAGACACACTGCAAGCCTACAGGAAGGAAGAATTTCTGGTTTGGTGGCTCCGTGTCCTTATGTCTTTCTGCTCTTTATTTTATTTTGAGTAAATATTGAGCTCTTTTAAATAGAGGAAGTCCAGCATTGCTGGGCATTGGGGATGCTGTGAAAAATGGCTTTGCTGACACAGCCGCTTCCTCTCTTCTCCCTCCAGTGATAGCGTTCTGCCGTCATTTCTTGCCACACAGCCCCATCCCCTCTCTTCTGAGATCTGCATACAGTTCACACCTAACAAGACATTGTTTCCCTGGGATTAAATCTCTTGAAATCTGATCCACGAACACATCTAAACAGTTGTGCTAACAGGTAACTCAGAGATATGGAAATGTAAATGATTCTCCAATCAATAAAGATAATTACAGTGAGAGATAGACTGACATGCAGTATCTCGAGGCTTTTTGCTTTGTCTCCTGAGCTCCCCAGTGGCACCACAGACACTGGTGAATGTATTTCCGACGCTGTGGCTGTGGGTGGGGAGAATTGTTTGCTGCAAAAGGAGCACAAGTGACACTGTCATGCTAACAATGCAGCTGGAGCCAAACTTCTCCAGCATTACTCTGCCCTCTTCCTACCTTTTAGGAGGTCACTGATTTTGTCCGATTGGCACTGGGTTTCAGCAGACTGAACGCAAACTGCTGTCAACTTCTGCACAATTTGGAAGGAGACAGAGGTTCATTTCATTTTTCCCCTCGGGTTGTTAGCTGTCAACAAACACCTTGTCTGCATGCCTCTGGAAGGGCTGATGGGGCAAATCCCCACCGTTAAGTATTGAGGATTTCCCAGGGAGATCTGTCTGCTTTCCAATGTGGGCAGTAGATCTCCCTCCTGCTGTGTGTACAACCGTGCAGAAAAGTCTCTGATGGGAGCAATGGAGAGCTATCAAACCCCAACAGCTCTGTTTGAATCGTGAGCGTCTTGAGCTGTGCAGCCCCTCCTGCCTGCACCCCCATCTCCCAACAAGCTCAGCTGCCTTCCAGCTCGACTTGTGCTCGTGGCTCCTGGAATCCTTTGTGAAGAAAACTTCATCTCCTGTCCAGCATTTGGCTGGATGGTTTTCGCGGGTTAGAGGAACTTTTAAACATTCTCAACAAAGTTCATGTTGATTGAACTAGTGAAATAATTCCTGGTGCAAGCTCTAAGAAGGACCTTTTAAACTTTCGTGCTTGAAGCTCTGTCCATTGCACAAGGCACGACAGACACTTGCAAGGTCATCTCCCTGTCTGCATTCAGCTCCTTTAAAGACACGTCTGACAGCTTTGATGCAACCCAAAACCCAGTGCCTATCTTCCTCTATGGCATTAGTTTAAATATATGTATGTATCTATAGATATACTTGGAGAGGAATGAAGCTGTGACTATGGTGGCTAAGGTCATGCCGTTCAGGGTGGCTGAGGTCACACCATCTGACACATGTCAGATGAAAAGCTCAGGCAAGAATATTCAGCGACCGCTCTGCGCAGTTTTTCATCTATGTGCAGAGGGAATAGTCGCTCTCAGCAGCGCTGGTCCAGGCCTCCCCACCGGCGGGTCAGGGCAACGTGTGTTTCAAGTCATACATGGAATATCTATTCACCTTTAACAAACGCAGCGCACATGAAAACGCCCAACTTTGCTCTCCCTTTCTTCCTGCTCACGGTTGGATATAACGGAGGAAGAGAGGAGATTGCTTCTACCCATCCACGTTCTCCATATGGGATGAGGGGTGCTCCCGAGGCTCGCCTGCCACGAGCGCAGACCTTGCTGTGCCGGGCTGGCCTCTGCTTCACGGGTGCTGGGGTCAGCCCTGGTGATGCACCGGGTGCTGAGCAGCACGGTCCTGTCTTGCTCCCGGCTGCAGCACGGTCACTGCTCCGATGTGCTCATAGCACCACGATAGCAACTGATGGCACCGAGCCGCACCGCCGCGCGCACCAGGCTTGCACTATTTCTGACTGCAAAGTACAGATGGCTCCGGGGTGGCTTTTCTTGGCACCTCCCTGCGAAACCTAGAGAGGGCATCTGCTGAGCACAACTGCTCCGACAGAGCCGATTCCTCGCCCTCTCCCCCCGGGTGCTCCCATCTGGATAGCCCGCTGACCTCCCGCGCCGCGCTGCGCCGGGTTAAACTCGCTCGCTTTAGTTATGTACTTCCAACAGCTTCAGGCAACAAATGTATTTCATGCGCGGTCCTCCTGTACCTCTCCTTGATGTTCTAAAGCAATGAGAAAGAAGTGTTAAATTTGTTCTTGGCTACTTTTCCTTGCAACTCCCAAAGGCACCGGTTACAAACTGAATCAGTTATCAGCTAGTTAGGCTGGCAGTTCCCGAAGGTACCGCATGAATACTGATAGGGACCCATGCATTATTCAGTGCGAAGAGCAGAGGAAAATGAGCAACACGTCCAAAACAAGAACAGCAGTGGCAGTAAGGGAATAATTAGCGAGCTGTCACTTGTCCCTGTCAGTATTCCCTCCCTTAACACATGAGGGAAAATAATAAAAAAGGGTAAGATCATCTTGCAAGCTCTGCTCTTAAATATGCAGCTGGTAGGTTAAAATACAATGATAAAGGGGAGAGGATAGAGAGCTCTGATACAGTTTTCAAAAGATATGGCCTCCATTTCCATGGAGACTATATGGTTTTTATTTTTTTTTAATCCCACAGGCACCGGGTTATACAGTCAGCCCTTGCCTTAAATATCAGCCCATGTGCAACAGCACGAAGGGGACGTGGCTCTAACATGGGGGCTTATCCCAGGGTAAACATTTAGGGTTTTTTTCCTCCTTTTCTACAAAACGCAACTGAAGCGAGTATGGTTTAGAGACAGGTTCACTGCAGTCGGTTCTGCTGAGCAAGTCTGCAGCCCAGCACCCCGTGCACCCCTCTGGGGATGGGAGTGTCCAAGAGGATAGATCAGAAGACTTCCACCCAGTAGGTCTTGGGTTAAATTATTAATGAATTAACGAGCTTGTGAACTGATGAGAATGGAGCTCTTATGCTGGAATCTATTAAACAGTCTCTAGGGTTGCTCCTGAAGAAGAAGAGAGCTGTGCTGCCTGGGGTTGGCAGTGCTGGGGAAGCTGGTGCCCATGCCCAGTACAGCTGGGGCAAACCGACTGCAGAACCCCCACTGCAACAGCAGCAAAGTGCAGTGCTGTGCATTGCCAGTGCCACCTGCACCGTGCTCTGTCTGCACAGTGTGACAATGCAGCGCTCACCAATGCTGTGCAGAGCTCCGGGCAGTGGAGGCTGCTGCCCTGCAGATCCTTGGGCTCCTCCTGCCTCCGCTCCATCGCCTGCCTGCAGCAGCCCCGCAGATCTCTGGCACTGCTTCGCTCATTCCGTGTGGGGCGGGATTTGTGCGATGCAAAGAGAAACTGTATTCGTGGCAATGTTAGCAGCAACTTCCCTAAAATATCTGACACGGATCCCTCAGAGCAATCTGCCACATCGTGGTGAAGCCGTAGGATCGATCGGAGCAGGTCTCTCAGCACACAGCCCACCACAGAGCTGAAAATGTCAACAGTCGGCATCTCACAAGGAAAACAACCACAGGGATCATCCACGAGGGAATGCAATGCTTAGAAAAGCTATGAAAGAGCCTAGGTTATTCCTGAGATCTGCAGCATTGACGTCACTGAAGATCCGTTTCCCTGTTTCTCTGCCCTGATTCCAGGCAAGGAAGGAAAGAGGCAGCGCAGCATTGCAGGCAGTGGCCCTGCAGGGCAGCATGCAGGAGGCTGAGAGACCCTGCTTAGGGAATGAGGGTGGGAAAAGGCAGGAAGGACACTGAGGTGGCTGCTGCCCAGCCCCCAGGAGGGGCTCCTCTACCTCTTCTGCTCCAGGAGGATGGCTTCTGTGAAGTCACTTTCCCTTGGGGGACATTTAAATTACAATTCCCTTCTTCTTCCCTAGAAGTATTGCATTGCCTTTCCCTGCTCCCAGATAGTATCCAGTTATCCAGGGATAAAACACTCCATATGTAGTTTCGTGCTACAAAAGTGCATCCAAAGCAAAACATTTTTATTTTGGGTCTTTATAAGCACTTTCTGACTAATCCTTGCCCAGACTCTGACATGCCGTGGTATCTGGTCCCAGATTTGCACAAGTTACTGCATTTGATTGACACAAGATGCTGTAGATAGCCCTCTAGTTAACTCTTATTCCAGCAGAAATTTACAGGAAGATTTCTGTTCATCAGATATCTTCCCTGATGCCCTCAAGCTGTTAGCTGGGTGGCCACTTTCTACCACAAGCACTGTGTGCTCTTCTAGGTCCTCAATGAATGAGTCCCCAGATAATGTTTTTTACCCCACAAAGCTTGTGTGTTTCTGCCAACACACACCGGGGAAATTTCACATCAACTAAACAAGCATCTTTGCTGGCATGCGCCCATATTTCCACATAAGCACCCACAGACTCCTCAGCCTCCCTTACTGAATGAGATCCCCAGCACAGATGAATGTTCACAGGAAAGAACTCAGAAGAGCTGTGATTGTCAGGAGGAAGTGTGCGTGTTCTGTAGTGCTGCCCCTGCGCACAGCCAGCTCCAGGTAATGCTTTCCAAGCCCTTGAGACAGGTGGGGAAAGCAACTCCCCATTCACATGGGACCACCACCAGTGGAATACTGGTGTTGGGTTCCACGGCACATGAGTTACACTGATTTACCCAGCAGGAATCATAGAACAGCTTATGTTGGAGGGGACCTTAGAGATCACTCACATAGGGGGTTGAGCTCATGCTGTCCAGGACCCCATCCATGGCCTCGGGCACCTCCAGGGATGGGGCACCCGCAACTCTCCAGACAACCTGTTCTGTCCTTGACCTCAGTGGAGCCATGCTGGCTTTAAACCAACCCAAAGCAGGTAAGCTATCTTTTCCCTAAGCTCCAAAATCCAAATTCTAAGGCTAAAAGAGATTCCTGCCTTGCTCGCATTGCCCAGCCCTTTGCATTCGATACCATTCCTTTTCCTTCCCATGCTTCCACGCTGTGCTGGCAGCACAGACGGGCCTGGCTTTGCTGACGGCATCATTATTGCTGTCACATCCGCGGTACTGACAGGCCGTGGTGAGCCTGTGAGCCTTATGTTCCGCCGCTTCCGCGCATCCCAGTGCTCAATCGCAGACCTTTGTTTTCCTCCCACTGGATGCAGCCACGGTCTGACTGTGAGAGGATGCGCAACTGAGCCGGCGGAGAGCAAACCGCTTGGCACGGAGCATCCCTCGCTGTTCTGCTGAGGAGGCTGTGTGTCAATCGATGGGCTAACAATTATGATCAATGTCAACAGGAAAAAACAAAGGAATCCCGCTCAGCAGCTCCATGGATAGGGAGCAGCATGGGAGCACAGCACCAGAAGAAGGATGGGACCCCTCCCCGCCCTCTGGCCCCCACCAGGTTGCAGTCACTGAGGCACGCTCAGAGCCCCACATAAGCCAAGGGCTGGCAGAACCCTGTAATGAATGCAGCTCTGATGCACCCAGTGTGCCATCAGAGAGATGCAAGAGCATTGCAGAAGAATGCTCGATGCCCTCTGTCACTCATTGCCACAAATAATGCTCCTCTCCGCTGTCACCCGGTGCTCGTAGGATGCTGAATTAAACAGTGCGGCTTTTGATGCTGCTGAAGTAACTGTTGCATTAATTATCCATGGCATTTGCACACATGCCTTACACGCCAGGAAAGGTGCGTTTCCCCCGGACGACTGCACGCATCACACTCACCCCCACCCCTCTGCATCACATTGCTGGGCTTCCAGGATGCACCGTGCCTCCTTGCTCACGTATTGTTTATTAATGAACCAAACCTTGAAAGTAGGAGCTCTTTGCCAGAGGTTATTTTTACTACCACGTTAGTTAAGGCTGAGGGTATTATTTTACATGCCGATGAATAATTTACTTGCCATTAAAAAAAAAAAAACTTACCCTGCAACAATAAGCAGCAGTGGCTGTCCATTCCCTGCACAGCCATGAGCACGTGGGGTGCAGAATTTCCTCCGTTCCGTGCTTGCTACAAAGCTGTGCAGGTAGGAATGTCTTCAATGGCTCTGTAAAATAAAACGTCTGCAGCGGTGGAGTTCTCATCAGGTGTGGCTAACTCTGAAAGTTTATAGCATTAAAAAGAATTCACACTAATTGGGTTACCACCTTTTGTGCTGTTTTTCCCCCTAGGTTCTCCACATCTGTTGGCTATTTATCGCACACCAGCACACGGTCCTTATAAAAGGCCACGCGTGACTTCTCCTTGCACTATGGGCCATGCGCTATCGGTAGAAGATTTAACTTGTTAATAGAGCAAAGCTAGAACAAAGCTCCATCATTTCGTATGTGCTTTCCCAGCCTGATTGTGTTTATTTAGAAAGCAGCTAAGACACAGGCATGTGGGGCTATAAATCAGCAGAAAATCAAATGCTAACATGTAAATAAATTGCAAATCAGCTGAGAAATTGGTTTCATTTTGAGACGATAAAGCATATTTCTCCTGTACTGATTTTATAAGGTGCCCCTTAAGAATTGTAATATTTCTGCGTGGTAATGATAAACATTAGCGAGTTGCTTTAGAAATGAAAAAATGGCAACCCTGTGGGGATTTGAAAAACATATGCACTTCAAATTTGAAAATCCAATTTAACTGTCCATTATATGGAGAATAAAAAAAAAGGTAAGGATAGGATAATTTTGCAGTTACACAGCATTTGACTAAATCTGATTCAGGGATGACAGCTACACTTTAAAAGCTACATGTCTGAATGTAAGGAGACAGCAAATCATTTATTTATGATTGTAATCTAGCTCCTGTCTAACAAGTTAACAACTGTGCAGAGTGCTCCCTGAGTGGAGGCAGCCTGTGTAGGCTTGTCAGTTAGCACTTTTTAAAACACTTTTCATAGAATTTCTGTTAAAATATATATATATATAAAATAAAATAAAAGAGACAAAAGAGAGTCCCTGTCAAATTTACCAAAACAAGCAGATGTTACAATTTCAAAAGTTTGAAGAAACAAATCCCGCTCCTGATGTCATGCAGAGGGACAGAGCAAGGAAAGGTGAGCACGGCACGATGGGCTGTGAGGGGCCCTAGGGGTGTGAGGAGCACCAGGCAGTCCCCAGCTGTGCCCTGGTGGTGACACCATGATACCCACATCCATGGCACCACATGGTTGGCAGTGTCATAATGGCTGGATCCACCCACATCTCTGACCTTGGCCTTGGGAAGGCCTCACACCCAAGTGGGGTTGCAAAACCTTGTAGGAAAGCTAAACTGCTGGAACAGGTATGATGAATCACAGAATCATGAAGGTTGGAAAAGACCTCTAAGATCACCCAGTCCAACCATCCAGCTACTGCCAATGTTGCCCACTGGCCACATCCCAAAATGCTACAGCCACCCTTTCCTTAAACACCTCCAGGGATGGTGACCCTACCACTCCATGGCAGCCTGTGCCAGTGCCTGACTGATTTCTGAGAAGACATTCTTCCTAATATCTAACCTGAGCTACAAACAGACAACATTTTCCCAACAGCTCTATTGTGGTATAGGTCATCTTTATCAGTGTTATGTATCCTCTCATCTTACATTCTCTTGCTACCAAAGGTTGAGGAGGCGAGCAGTGAGCCGCCAGGTTTTCCTGAAGGGTAACACAACCATCCTGAAAACACCAGCTCAACCTCCAGCAGCAGCCTCAAAGCAAAGCAAGTATTGGGAGTTATTGGGAAAGCACAGCACCCAAGGAAGGGTGCTGGATGCTACAGGTATCTGCAGCCTGCATTAGCCTGACCCACCCCACCACAGAGAAGGTGATGGAAGGAAAGTACACAGCAGGAGCACAGGAACCATCTGTTCCCATTGCCTGCAGTGCACAGGGACACCCACAGCTCCATCAGTGCTCACAGCCCCGTTCCCTGACCATGGCTATGTGCAGGAATGGGGCACCACCACCTCTCTGAGCACTGCCAGTATCTCAGCACCCTTCGGATATAAGGAAGAAGTTTTTAGCTCATCTAAATCCCCCCTCTTTTAGTTTGAAACTATTTTGCCTTGTCCTATCACACAGATCCTGCTATATGGTCTGTCCTTTCCTTCTTAAAGCCCTTTGACATGCTGAAGAGTCACTCTCAGCTCTCCCTGGAGCCTGCTGCTCTCCATTCTGCACAGCCCAGCTCTCAGCCTGTCCTCATAGGTGAGGTGTTCCATTCTGTGGATCATCACTGTGGCTCTCCTCTGGACACACAACAGTTCCACATCTCTTCTGTGCTGATGATGCACACTCAGATGCAGTTCTCCAGGTGAGGTCTTGCAGGCAGCAAGCAGGATGGGGCCCAGCTGAATTGTGAGATGTCTTCATGTGGATGCAGAACACTGTGTATTCTGGAAGTGACAATTTGCACAGGTTCAGAAAATCAGCAGCCAAATTAACAGCAGAAATATCCATCAGGCATCCACTCATAGACAATATTTCTGTCTCTGAAAGCTCTCCAGCCATAAATCTCTGGAGGTTAACAGAGCATTCGATGAAGCATCGTTGTTCACTGCTCTGATAATTTGATACTGTGCAAATCCCCTTCCTCCTGAGGAGAGAAAAGCTGCTTCTTGCAGCAAGGTGGCTGCGCATTTATGTGCTACATCCTTCCCTTCTGCTTGCAGAAAGCCTCCCCTATACTGGCTGCCTTTCCTATAGGGCTCAAAGCCATCCTGCAGGTGTGCAGCACAGCTCCAGGTGTGGCTGCCTGGGAGCAGACCCTGCGGACCCTGTTTTGTTTATTGTACTTTGGAACCACAAGCAACCAAACTAAAGAGAGAAAGTTAGAGATGGTGGTTGTCAGATGCTATCACCCTCACACCCTCTGCTGAATGCTAATAAGTGGAAGTAAACAGAAGGAATGTCTGCGTGTTCATTTATCTTGGATTAGGTCGGTCACTGAAAATATGCAGCTCTGCTTTTCGAGATAAAATAATTCCTTTTGGATCAAAAACGCTTTTTGTAATTTGCAATTTTCCCTCTTTTGACTTAAGGAAAGTCCTGGCAGAGCCATAGCGATGTGGGTAAGCCTGGCTTTTAGGTGATATTGCACCGATAAGAAAATACTTAGAATATGGTCTGCAAATAGCCATCAGCAGGGACTTCTGGAAACAAACAGATGAGTGGAACAATTGGTGCTGTGCTGTTCCTGCTCTCTTTCTGGCTGCTCACTGCACTGGTCATGCTTGGGTTGGGAAGGCAGTGCCTATGGTGCTGCTGGAATCAGATGAGAAGCAGAAGTGTTCCGGATGCTGAAGGAGTCCGCCCCACTCGAGGGCAGGAGAAGAGAATCTCAGAAATCAATCATTTAATTAGGATCACTGAGGTCTTTGATAATTGCCGTTTTCCCTCCCTGTGTCCTCGTGCTTTCCGTGCCTCAACAGAACAACAACAACAAAAATGTTATTACAGTGTTTTTGAAAATGAACCATTGGTTCCTATCATGTCATCGTGCGGAGAGGACGCGTCCCTGCCGGTAATTACACAGCAGAGAGGCTGGAAATATCTGCATGGCTGACTGACAGCTCCAGCTAAGTAAACAGCTCCTTCTGCGAGTGCTGGCAGCCTGGACAGAGGCTGGGCTTGGCTGCAGCTTGGCAGCAAAAGCCAGGAGGCCGTGGAAAATGGCACTGTTAAAGCAGCCAGCAATCTGTGGGGTCTTCAGAACCTTATCATCCATGCGAGTCAACAACTGTGCTAAATTGAAATTGTAGAGTTGATTAAACGACATATTTAAGGCCCCATAAAAGAAAGCAAGCAAGGCAGGAAGGGAGAGGTGCGCGCGGGGGGAGCGGGCGGAGGGTTTATCTCACCGCGAGCAGCAGGCTCAGCCACTGATCTAATCAAATTATTCAGCATTAAAAAACTGCCAAGGCATTCCAGTGCTGCAGCTTCCAGAGGCCCAGCTGGGATCAAATGCTAATCAACATCTCCGCGATATTTATTCCCACTGTCAGTCTGGTACGTGTTTGTTTTCCGAGCGCTGCATACTAAACTGAAGGATCGAGATGAATCGGCGGAGATGGGAGGTGATGAGCCGACGGGCTGAGCGTGGGGAAGTGGCACCGATGGGGACAGGGAGGGACAGGTGGAAATCCCAGGGTGCTCCCTCGCTCTTCCCAGCAGCTCAGTGCCTACAGTGCTGCTGGGATGGGTGCTAGCATTGCCTGGCACTGCGCTGTTGATGGCGTGGCCAAGGGACAGCCAGCACCTGGTGCAAACCCTCCAGGTCCTCCTTAAGCAATAGCCACCGGAGCGCCCAGAGACTAATTAATTTCCTTTTTGTTTTTCAGAGTTTCATTTTTAAATTACAGTCTTCCCTCCTCTCTAATAAATACTCAACAATTAAAGCTTTTTTTTTTCCCCCCTCCGACATGCGATTCCAGCATCTCAGTGTCCCACCTCCTGTCACCTTCCCTGCCATAAACAGATTCGTAAAAACTGCTTTTGACGCCCCAGCTGCCATTAGCCACTTAAAATCCCATAATTATCATCCTATCATGGGCCTGTTAACGAGCAGTAAAAATAAGGCCATTGAATATGGTAATTTATTCGTAAATTAGCCTAATGAGAATAGGTTTCAGACACTGTTTACTTTCTAGCTGCCTGTTTCGGTGCGCACAGGCTGCTGGCACTGGGATGGAGCTGCTGCCGGCACCGGTACCCATCCGGAGGAGAAAGCAGGAGGAAGCTGAGCACTGCAGAAGCAGCTTAGAGGAGAAATCTGAAGGTGCTTTTTGAAGCAGGCAAGGCCTGAGTTGAACAGCAGCGAGAGCAGCAGTGACCCCCCTGGGTGCCTTTCCCACTGCCCGTGTCACATTCCTTGCCCAGTGCACCTCGGGTCCCATTCCCCTAACAGTTGGTGAGTGCCCATTTGCACAAGCAAAGAGATAGCAGTTCTGCACAATGCTTCACATGCAGCACACCGAAGCCACAGGAACGACTGCATCTGCCCCATGTTCACTTGGGGAGGAGAAAGAGTGCATGGGGCAGAGGCTGAGTTATTGGACAGGGGCTTGGGGCAGAGGACGGGGACCAGGAGCTGCCCCTGGGGACATGGGGCACGGAGACCTCAGTGCTCTGCCTGTGCGCTCAGCATGGTGCAGCAGTAAGGGTGCTTTGATGGCCAACCACCAGCAGATGCCACAGCCACTGCTCAGAATTTAAATGCCCGCAGTCTGGGCCAGAAGGAGGAAGAAGAGTCCCAGGCTGATTGCACTGAATCCAAAGCCAACAGGCCCAGGCGCTTTGGCACCTGGGCGGCTTGTTTTTCCTAAGCTCCATCTTTACAAACGGTTATTCTCAGGCAGTGGAGTGGTAATAAACCTTGAATGAATGAGGATGAGAGGTCCTTTCAGGGAAGAGGTGAAGAGCTCTTGACTATGAGCCTTTCACCCTCTGGAGTATTTTCATTTCTAAGCTGGCTAAAAGCCAGGAAATAAATCTGCACAGCCAGAGCATCTCCACCACACCACGCAGGCAGAGCGCAGCCCCCAGGCACCACCACCACCATCCCATCCCCATGGGGCTCAGTGCTCCAAGCCCCCACATCTTATCTGAACCGAGGGTCCCATCGGTTGTCCCAGCTGTCTGTGCCTAACTGCTCCCTCGGTCAGGTGGTGGCTGCAGACATTGCACTCCACTGAGGCTGTGCCTTTCCAGCTCCTAATTTAATTACAGCTTGTTTCTTTACTAATTATAATGCTCAAATCAGAGATGAGCTTAAGGCCACAGTTGCAGGGAGGCTGGTGGCTGTCTCCTCTTTGCTAGGATGGCCCCATTATAATTTCAGTTCCTTCTGATGGAGATTATAAACACTTTATGTCAAACCACTTCCCAGCAGTTCTCACAGTGTGAAAACGATTGAGGTCAGGAGATGCACACAACCTACCCATCAGCTCAAGTATATTCCTCAAACACTGACATG